>CM066033.1:291298716-292589106 GCA_033557465.1 Ichthyophis bannanicus | reverse complement strand
TTCTTCCATCGTCACCACCGCATACCCCGCACACCTGCGGCCCTCCAGCATCAGACTGCTCCCATCTACGTAGTAGGTCTCATCCGGATTGCTTAACGGCACATCCGTCAGATCAGGGCGACTGGAGAAGACTGTTTCCATCACTTCCAGGCAGTCGTGATCAGGTGGTCCCGGGCCAACAGGCAGGAAAGTAGCAGGGTTCAAGGCTTGGCTGGTAGTTATCTGCACCCTGGGATTTCCCCATAACATGCTCTGGTATTTCAACATTCGGGAGCTGGTGAACCAGTAACTTCCTTTATGCTCTAGCAATGTTTGGACTGAATGTGGGACGGTGACTAGAAGGCCTTGGCCCATGGACAGTTTATCAGATTCTTCCACCAACAAGGCTGTTGCTGCTATTGCTCTCAGGCAAGGTGGCCATCCCTTGGCCACTGGATCCAGCAGTTTTGACAGGTAGGCGACTGGTCGTGGCCAAGACCCCAGTTGTTGGGTCAAGACTCCCAAAGCTGTTCCTGCTGCTTCGTGCACATAGAGGGTGAAAGGCTTGGTGACATCCAGAAGGCCTAGGGCTGGTGATGACAGTAATGCCCTTTTCAAATGTTCGAAGGCCTCCTGTTGGTCACGACCCCATTCAAGGGGGCTCTTCTCTGGGCCCTTTGTAGACTCATAGAGGGGCTTTGCGATCTTTGCGAAGTTGGGAATCCAGATACGACAGTACCCAGCTGCCCCGAGAAAAGCACGTACTTGCTTGCGGGTTGTTGGCACTGGGATCCGGCACACTGCTTCCTTCCTCTCGCTCCCCAACCGTCAGCTTCCTTTTGACAGATGGAATCCCAAATACTTCACTTCCGACTGACATAACTGAGCCTTTTTTCTGGAGACTCGGTATCCCGCATTGTACAGGAGTTGGAGAAGTTCTGTGGTTGCCAATACACATTCAGCCTCAGAGTCAGCAGCGATTAGTAGGTCATCAACGTACTGCAGAAGTACTCATCTGCCGGGCTCCCCTGGAGGGAAACTAGCGAGATCTTGGGCCAATGCTGTGCTGAAGATGGTAGGAGAGTTCTTGAATCCCTGTGGTAAACGAGTCCAGGTAACTTGGGACTTTCTGCCAGTAGCAGGGTCCTCTTTCTCGAAAGCAAACAGGTGCTGGCTTGCAGTAGCCAGGCGTATACAAAAGAAGGCATCTTTTAGATCCAGTACTGAGAAGTGAGAAGCAGTCGCTGGGATGAGGCCCAACAGTGTATAAGGGTTTGGTACTACTGGATGCAGAGTCACAGTGGCCTCATTGACACGACGGAGGTCCTGAACAGGTCGATAGTCAGTGGTTCCAGGTTTTCGAACTGGCAGCAAAGGAGTGTTCCATGCCGATTGGCAGGGCCACAGGATACCATGCTGTAGTAGCTGCACCAGATGATGATGGATTCCTTCTACAGCTGCCCGCGGCAGCGGGTATTGTCGCACATGCACCGGGGAGGCTCCCGGCTTCATTTCAACACATACGGGAGGGATGTTAATGGCCATTCCAGGGGGGTTTCCTTCTGCCCATACTCCAGGGGGCACTGATTCCCACGTAACCAGGGTAGCCACATCAGATTTGGGCCTGTTCTCATATAACCGCCATTCTTCTTCTCGGGGGACGGACAGTACCAAAACTGTTGGGCCCAGGCTGGGTATTTGGAGCTCAGCCTGGCCATCAGACCCGAATGAGATTTGGGCCTGGAGTTTTGCCAGAACATCCCGACCCAGCAAGGGTATGGGACATTCAGGCATATACAGGAACTGGTGAGTGATGGTCCGTCCCCCCAACTGGCACGTGCGGTTTTGCAGGAAAGGTCTCTGGGCTCTCTCCCCCGTAGCTCCCACAACAGTTACTGACTGGGATGAGATCGGGGCTACTTGTTGGGTGACCACTGAGTGTGTTGCTCCGGTATCGACCATGAATTGCATTTTCCGGTCCCCTAAATTCATGCTGACCACAGGCTCCTGGGGACCCAACAGAAACTTGGAACCCGGTCTGGCCTAGTAGTCATCCATGTCATAATGTTCCATAGCTGCAAGGCCTTCGAGAGCTGGAACCGGTGGAGGCGGGAAAGCATCATGCTGATCTTGCTCCCGTGTAGTTCGTACGGGTGCTCTTACACCCCTCGTGGATGGATATCTCCCTCGCCTTGTGTTACGATTTGGACAGTCATTCTTCCAGTGTCCCTCCTCTTTGCAGTAGGCACATTGAGTGGGGCTTAGGGGAAACCTCGGCCTCCCATATCCGCGTCCTTGTCCCCTATTTCCTCCTCTGGCCCAGGCTGGAGCTGGTGGTCGCTCGGCTAAGGCGGCTGCTAGGAAGTCTGCCTTTTTCTTCATCCGGCGCTCCGACTCTCGCTTCTGCTCCTGGTCACGATTTACATATACTTTTTGTGCCACTTCCATCAATTGTGTTGTATTCATGCCCGCAAACCCTTCCAGTTTCTGCAGCTTCCGCCGTATATCACCTTGTGCCTGAGCCACAAAGGCATTATTCATCATCTAAGATTCTCAGGGTCCGCTGGATCGTAGGGGGTGTATAATCGGTATGCTTCAGCCAGACGCTCATAAAATACCGCCGGACTCTCATCAGGAAGCTGGAGAACTTCTGCGGTTTTACTGAGGTTCATAGCTCATTGCCCTCCCTTCTTAAGGCCTTCAAGGAGTGCAGTCCGGAAGCGAGTGAGAGCCGCTGCTCCATCAGGGTCATTCGGGTCCCAGCAGGGGTCTTTATTCGGGAAATCTGCCTCTGCCCGCTGCCGTGGATTTACTTCTCCCTGACGAGCATGATGTTTCTCCAGCCACTTGAGGGCGGCCCGTACAATGCGCGCCCGTTCTTCTGTATTGAATAAGGTGGAAAGCAATTGTTTAATGTCCGACCAGGTAGGCTGGTGTGTTTGCATAATACTGGTCATAAGATCTGTCAGTTCTTGGGGCTTTTCAGTATATGAGGCATAGTGGGTTTTCCAGTTGAGCAGGTCCGTAGTGGAGAAAGGGACATAAATCAGGCTT
The DNA here is from genome assembly GCA_033557465.1 of Ichthyophis bannanicus. Lineage (NCBI taxonomy): Eukaryota > Metazoa > Chordata > Amphibia > Gymnophiona > Ichthyophiidae > Ichthyophis > Ichthyophis bannanicus. Next base: position 292,586,073 of record CM066033.1, on the reverse strand, counting down.
GATGGTCCCACTGCCACCTTTCCGGTAGCATCAATATACGGGAGCCCCTGTACTTGTTGTAGTGGTAATTGGAGACGTTGCGACCGCAGGCGGTGGGCTAACGAGGGTGACGATTCTGGCTCAGACCCTGTGCTCTCGGGGGAGGAGATGGTGTCACTGGGGGTGGCACCAGATGTGAGAGGGGAATCTGAAGATGAGGGGCCGGAGTCTGTAGAACTTTCCCTAAATCTGGCATCACCCACCCCAGGAAGTCCTGACCTTTCAGCTATGGGAGGATCCTGTAGTGGTGCGGACGGGACACGGGGTTGAAGTAGAGGGAGGGGACGTGGAGGAATATCAGGAGAGTCCCGTCCCTGGTAGATAGGGGCGGGTGTCCATCCCTTTTGGCGACAGATGGCCGCCACCATTTCTCTACACTGATCACCTTGGTCTGAGTTGGCATATGGTCAGCCATGAGTCAATATATGGGAACTGGTCAGGGTGCTCTTTTGCTACAATTTGATGGACCAAGGACACAGTGGCCAAATCAATAGACCCCTGAGGAGGCCATAACTTAACTAAGGCTGGCCATTCCCTCTCACACAAAAAGGTTAATCTGGAGGCGGAGAGAGGTACCCCGTAATCCTCTCTAAACCCAGATTTAAATTGTGAAGCATGCACTGTAGGGGCGTTTTCACTTTAGACTTTCCCAACCCCATGCTCTAATCCTAGTTCAATAACTAAGTACAGTATACAATGTGGACCAGATCTTCCAACCTAATCTCAATTCGGGGGAAAATGCAATTTACAGTAAGAGAAAAATATGCAAAATTTACAATACAGATCCTATCTAGACTTAATCCAGGAGAAATATACAATTTATAATACAGACCCTATCTAGTCTTAACTCAGGACAATTAATACAACTTACAATATAGATGTTGGTAATTTACAAAATATATATATACTCAGTTGTGGTTTAGATGAGTTAAAATATATATATATGCTAGCTATTCTTAAAATGTCCACCAGATGGAGCTCCAGGATCACCATGAGGAATAGCAGCATGGCAAATACAGCTAATGTCCACCAGATGGAGCTCCAGAAACGCTTTAAGTGCTGTTCCTTTTAGAATCTGGGTGTAGCTTACACGTGGTCTTCACAAGATGGCTGCCTCCACTGTGTTCCACATGGCTTTCAGCTCTCTGGGGAAACCTCGTGGCACTGCACAACTTCAGACACCGATTCAGCTGCTCCTGGACTTAAAGAACAAAAACAACAAGGGACAGGCATCGGGTCAAACAGCTCCGGTTCTTGAAGGGAGGCAGGGGAACAAAAAAAGAAAAAAACAACCCAAATGAAGAGAGCCAGCCGGGCCGCGGTGCACAGATCAAACAAACAGGAGCGGGGGAAAAAAGCACTTTTAAACATCGGGGAGCCAGCCGGGCAGCCGCGCACAGATCAAACAAGCAGGAGAGAGGGCAAAAAGCACTTTTAAACATCGGGGAGCCAGCCGGGCAGCCGCGCACAGATCAAACAAGCAGGAGAGAGGGCAAAAAGCACTTTTAAACATCGGGGAGCGAGCCGGGCAGCCGCGCACAGATCAAACAAGCAGGAGAGAGGGCAAAAAGCACTTTTAAACATCGGGGAGCGAGCCGGGCAGCCGCGCACAGATCAAACAAGCAGGAGAGAGGGCAAAAAAGCACTTTTAAACATCGGGGAGCCAGCCGGGCAGCGGCGCACAGATGAGAAAGGAAAAAGCACCTCCAAAACATCGGGGAGCCAGCCGGCCCGCGGCACACAGAACAAGGACGGAGCAGTTTAAAAAGGGGCCCGCCGGCCCGCGGCACACAAATTACGGTCAGTACGATTTTTTTTGCTTGGGGCAAAAATTAATTTAATAGCTTTTGGCAGCGCTACACTCTTAATACCCTTTAAAGGGGCTCAGCGGTGCATCGGGACAGCAGGGAAAGGCAGAAAATTCAGCGGGTCAGCAGGGGGGCTCAGCGGTGCATCGGGACAGCATGGGGGGGGCAGAATTAACATCGGAACACAACGGAGAGAGAAATTCACATCGGAGCACATTAGAGAGCTTATCAAGTGCTATAGTTTGGTTACATTTTTCTCAGATTACTGCAGTTCAGATATTTTTACCGGTATTCAGATACAGGACGAGCAATGGCTTCAGGGCCACTAAGGCCCCTAATAGGACTGCTCGTGCAGTTGATCAGACTGCTACAGGTTCCCAGAAATTACCAGGACTCACAGATAGAGTACAGAACTAGCCCCAAACAGTAAGGTAGCAGTACTCACCAGAACTCTGATCAGACAGGAAGTTTGGATGCCAGTCTATCCAGCTGGTTTTTCAATCGGGGATTCAACCGCAGGGACCAGCTGTCCAGACAAATCAAGGTGTCCTTCCGAGCACAAAGTGGCCCGGGGGCGCCAAGGACCGTTAATCACCTGGGGAGGCCGGTCCCTGACTGGTGGAGGCCCAGACGCTGCAAAAGCAGAAGTCTTCCCACCGTGGGTGTGATGAGAGAGGCTTTTCTTTTAATTTAAAAGGGTCCCACCTGGGGTGCCAAAATGTAATGGCAAGCGCTGTGAAAAGCTCTTATTCTATCACTCACCCACAGAAGGAAAACTCTCAGACAGGCTGGAATGCAATCAGGATCTTTAATGTGCACACAGGATCAGACAGAGATACCAGCAACCTCCACAAGGGTCTGAACCCCGAGGGACGTCCTTCAATGCCTTAAATACAGTATAATTTCAAACTCATTCTGTAATCCCATTTGCCACAGGTATTTCTTGTCCACCAATCAGCAGCCCCTGGGGAAGGTACCTGGGTGACCTGTCCAAACCGGTGTGCTCTGGTCTTTTGGTTTCTGGGCTAGGGGATACTGTGCTCAGACCTGGAGTGGGGGAAGGGTGTCTGAAGAAATAGCAGGCTGATTACCTCATGGCTTGCGGGGGAAGGGTCAGGCTGATCAGAGCCTCATGGCTTGCAGCATGGCTTGGGGGAAGGGCTACCTACAGCTACCTCACTAGAGACAGCTTACAATGAACAAGGGACCTAGTCATATCCCAAAGAGGGGCGAGTAACACCAATGTTATACAAAAAGGTAGAAAAAGAAACATGGGGCTGGGTGCAGTTTGAATTATCAAGTACAGTAAACTTCTGCATTTCACACAGATTAGAAGGTACAGTAATGAGACATGTTGAGAGAAAAGTTTCAGTTTGTAGCGAGCTGCGCACACAAAAAGTAAGGCAGTCTGGGCAAGTAGTATTGCCGTATTAACAGTTCCCAAAATAGACTGAAGGAGGCACCACATGAGTGGTAGGAGGAGTCAACACAGTCTTGTGCGTGATGGTCAGGAGGCTGGAACCGAAGATGTCAGTGGAGACGATACACGCTTGATTCTTGACGCATGGATCCAGAAGGGGAGAGGTCACACAGGATGGCTGACCATGTGATAACGATCACTGTAGTTTGGAGGTGCATAGAGCGGTCTAAGGTACCGTGCTTGTGAGGTGCTCTGACCTGTCACCAACCTTGAAGGGATATGTTGGTTCGGTACCTCTAGGCCGAAAGCTGCCTTTCTTCAGGAGTCTTCTCCTCTCCTCTCCAGTTGCTAGGGCCTTGGCTGCCCCGGCGTCAGCTACTTCTCATCCTGGTCCTGAAGCCTGATCTATAGATGGAGAATGTTTCCAGCGAGGGCAATGGCTTCAGGATCTTTTAGCCGCCACCTTCACTGCAATCGGTGTTATCAGAAGAACTTAGAACGGTCCCATACTGGAAAAGGGGCTTGTACTATGTGCTGGTGGTATGTCTTTACCAAAATCCAGTCTCCGAATTGAAAGAAAAGAGCTGAGTCATCCAGTAGAAAGGACTGGACATGCTGAGCATACCTATGGAGGGAAGAGAGTTGCCTCTGCTGCTAGGAAATACAAGAGATCAAATGTGAGGCTCAGGAGTATAAAAGGTAAGCAGTCTTCCATATAACAGTTCAGAGGGAGAAAAAGTTCAGTCTACTCCCTTAGGGCAATTTGTTTGGTTGTTTGTTTATTGAACAAAGTCAAAGGCAAGATAGTTTAGTGTCTTTACAAAGTTTTTTAAGGTTTCGAAGGTTCCCCCTTCGTGGATTGCTGCTTGCATACAACAGCCAATCCTAAGCAACTCAATTTAGCTAATACATTTTTGACAAGATGCCCACACTTCCTCAAATTTTTCCACAATTTTAGAATTATACCAATTTTGTAAAAATTTGTGTAAGTAACTTTCCTCTTTTAGCTTCATGTGTCGGGCCAGGACACATAGAGGCAAAAAGGGATAAAAACATCTGAAAAGCACCACGTGGCCAGTGTGGGTCTCCCCAAAGCTCATTAGGATGAAAAGTGCACTCGGCCTATCTCCAAGTATCTATTTCCAATTATTGGGTATATCTCTGAGCTAGATGACTTTCAAAATTGGAATTAATGGGGATGGCATAATCAAATATTGTAGAGTATTCATTGTCAGTTTTCTTTCTAGATGGATACATCGGATACATCATTTCACATTTCAATTTACCCTCACCATTTTATAATGTTAATCTGAATTCTCTTTTCCAACATGAATATTCCATCACACTCCTCTCAACACCACCTTTTTTCTTTCCACTTACATCATTCCATCAAACTACATGCTAGGTCCTTCTGTCTTTTTATACCATACTAGTGTATCCTTATCTGGCAAGGCTGCTAAGAACATCAAACAATTATTAGAAACTTAGTATTTTTGTAAATGTAGATCCTTTTAACAATATGAGCAAATAGTGCTCATTCTAATTAGCAACTGCCTAAACAAAATATAGGTAAAGTCCTTACAATATAGACTAGTGCTTCACGGCATTTTATAACATCAATCCCAATAGAAAGAAATATGGCTCATCTCTCACGTATAACTAGAATCTGTCATATACCCTGTCCTCAGTGAGAGTGCTGTTAAACTGATTTTAAAATTGCAGTGTTCACAAGGATTTGTATAAGCTACTCATTAATTATGGTGTCAAAAAGAGATCCTTTTGAGGTGAGAGATCTAAGAGGGTACAAGTCATTGGTGGCTAGGCCTCATCTTCAGGTTCTTCTTGGATTGCAAGGCATTCATGACTATCCTCGGGTTCTTCTCGGCCTATGCTCCCCCTGCCTATTTATGTCTCTTCAGAGGCATAAATATGCAAGGTTCCTGTTCTTCAGGCCTTGTGGGTGGTGTCCTCGAGGAGTCTTAAAGCAGTCAGAATTCCGGTGGCCCAGATCATCACACTCGGAGCAGCACGCCCATTGCCTTTTCCAAGGCTATAGCCTCACCTTCTCTCTCTCTCTCTCCTTTTTTTTCAAACCTCTCCTAGATCGTTGCTAACAATTAAAATTTTGTTTATCCAATCAACTCAAGTTAATGTTATTGTTTTATTTGTTTACAAATATCCACTAAATAAGACCTATATGCTTGGGAACAGAGCAATTTCAGATCAGCCTCTTTCCAAAATTCTATAATTTCTGTGTATACTGAACCTCTATATAATGTACTGCTAGAACAAGTATTTTGGTAACATAAAGTGCAAATGTGTAAACTAAAGAAAAATTAATATCTCACAGTACTGCAACCTATATCTGTTTTCTCTGCAACATACATTTATTTTCTCAGGAACTGTATTGAAACTGAAATAAAACTTTCAGAACAAAGTACACTTTTTCGCTGGACACTAACACATAAACAGGTGAATTTATCCTAAAATCCAATATTGTAATAAATCAAATCAGAAAAATCAATATCCAGCAGCCATGGTGCTACTCTCCTGTTCGTCAGCCATCCACACCGAGCTAAACAATGCAAAGTAGTTAACTCTTAAAAAGGTTGATGGATATCTGGAATGCAAATACTCTTTTTTTTTTTTTTTTTTTTAATGTTTAAAGTAATACAGTAACATGGAATAGACAAGTCTCACTAAAACCATTTTAAGGTATCATTGCAGTATCAGAAAAGTGAATACAATTGATCAAGGCAGTTAATGTCAAAACAGCATATACTGTCTGCAGATTAAAATGTATCATGCAGAAGTATTACTTGTATTTGCAAGTTCAGAAAAAGATTTGTTTGCAAAACAGAAAACATTTGTGCAGAAAACACTAAGGGGTCTGTTTACTAAACGGCGCACTTGTACGGGGCGCACATGAGCGCTCTAAAAGAGGTATTTAAGTGCTCTTAAGCGCCCCGTACGAGTGCGCGGCACATTAACAGGTCCCGCAAGCGTGCGCCGACAACGCGCACATTTGCGGGACGGTAATGTGCGAAACAGGCGTGGAAAGGAGAAATGAGGGCGGAGGAAGGCCCCCTAGGGGCGGAGAGACGGGGTCAGTGGGCGGAATGTGGGAGGGGGGAGACTCGCCGCACAGGAGCGTGCCCGAATCTCCCAAGAAATATACCGCGAGTCCAACAGTCGCGTTAGAGGTGCTGGGAAGGGAAAGGAAACCGTTTCCGTCAGCAATGTGCAGCACAATACTGGAAAGCCCAAATCCGTGAGCAGTGTGTCCCATGTGCACAGATCAACCTCGTTAATTGCACAGGGCACTAACCACACGGGCGCCGCGCACCTTCGCGCATCTGTCACTCACAGCTTCCCGACGGAACGCCCACTCCTTCTACGGCACCCGCTCTGCACCGCGGACCGCACACCACCGGCCTTTAGTAAACAGACCCCTAAATATTTTAAAAGAATGAACCAAAATACATTAAACAACATCTATTTAAGTGGCTTCAGTGAAGCAGTTTTGTTAATGTATAGTCAATCAAGTATTCTCTTCCTTTTATCTGCCTCTCTCTAGCATGGCACTAATAAACCCTTATTGAGTAGTTCTGACAACTGTCAATGTTTTTATTTTGTCAGTACTAATTACTGCTCTCAGACAGAACATCTTTACAGTTAATAACCAAAATGTACTTTTCACATTTAAATTAAAACCTTATACATAATACCTGAGACTGGTATCAAACTGATCTGAAAACAATGAGGTTATTTTAAAGCAAATTACTCAGAGTTACAGCCAACCAACCTTGATGTTATCTTAAACACAGATAGTAAAGTAAACAGCAGGTCTGTCAATGTGTCTAGATTATTCCTGCAGGCAAATGCAAATAGCTGAACAAGAGAGAAAAAAGTCCTAAGTACTGAATTTAAAAAGAAAAAGTTGCTTGAGAATTGTCACTAATTGTGATTGCTATTAAATTCCTATAGTTACAACTCTATGTGTTTTGTAATATATAAACAATAATTATGACCTCTGAGGTGCTTGCCACAAAATATAGAAATCATTGTTTCAAGTTGCAGTCTTTTAATTAGTGGCTCAGGATGCCCCATTGTCCTGACAGCGTTCCCAACCCCCACTTTAAAGGTTAAAGAAAAACAATCCAAAACCATTTGTGCCTTCTGTAGCCCACGGGAGGGGCTGCCTCCTTTCCCTCTCTCTTCTTTATTCTAGTTTCGTTTCTGATGCTGTAGGGGGAAGGGATAGCCCCAACCTATTTTTTTTTTCTCTAGAACACCCTGAATCCTTTCCCAAGAAATGCAGCAGATTGTGAATGGCTGTTATCACAACTGATTTCTCCTGCCCTGAACAGAGAAGATCATCTACATAATGCCTAGGGAGCAGGCTCAAACATATATGTCAAATCTACAATACTAAACCATTTGTGTTCATACAAAATTTAGCTCAATATTTTTTAACCAAAAGCATAAATATACAAAGCAGGGGGTTTCTTTTTGAAATAAGGTTTTCAAAGGAAAGTATCCGTTGCTAGGTCTAGACAATCTTATTCAGATTTCTTAAATCCTGCACCAACCAGCAAGTAAAAGAAAAACAATATTTACTGTAAACAAAACATATTTTCTTTTCCAGCTTGTTAGGAAGGACACTAAGGAGTTACGTATTTAGGAAACTGCTGTTTCAGTTCTTATTTAAACAAGAGACAAATCAAAGCTTACAAGTGCTTTCTTAAGAAATTTCACCCTGCATAATGAACCAGACCCTCTCCCTTGATTTCTCCACTTCAGACTTACCAGTCGCATAAAGGGTTAACACCTAACAAATCCAAACAACCAAAACAGCAGGAGGAGAGATACATTCCTTTGTACAAAGGGAACAACATTATTTCATCATTAGCATCTTACAGTTCTGATCATTCTACCCCTTTTCCTTACCGCGGTCTGTGCACAGAATTACGTAGTTGCTGCACGGTCAGCTTTTAATTCACTGTCTATCTGATTCACAATATCTCTAGTCACCCAGGACCATTACCAACTAGCAAAGAGACCTCTCTGCAGAGAAGGAAGTGAGACTGTTGAAATCAACAGGACGCGTCTTCGCACCCCCACTCAGCAGGAGTCACTCCACTGTGGGAAAATCCCAGTGAGCCCCAGCTGCTATTTACACCTTTACCTGTGGCCAATTCACCTTTAGCCAAGCTGGCCAATGAGACTCTGAGAGGGATATTGTGAAGCAGATTTAAGAGCTCTTTTTTTTTTGTTAGTATTTCATTATTCAGTACATTGCTATAGCAATGGGTGTCTAAATACAGACACACCCTTTTACATATCTCAGTGACAGTTATACCGTTGTTAAGTACAAAAGTATTTTTTATTTTTATTTTTTCTATTTAGCTTGTCTTGGCAATAAATGGACACTCTGCAAACAAATAATAATTTACGTTTTAGTATACCGGTTAACTTTAAGTTTCTATTCTGTCTGCCTGTCTGTAGCCTTTGAACACAAAGGACAGAAAGGGAGGGGGAGGGAGGGGGAGGGAGGGGAAGAGCGGAGCAATGGAAGAATAAACAAACACCACTTAAGTCTTACAGTCCAGGGACTCTGAATCTACCTTTGCTAGAGAGGGGGAGGGGGAGAGGGGAGAGGGGTGTCGTATAGGCACAGAGATAAACTAAGCACAGTAAAGCTTGCTAACAGACTGATTCAGCAGAATCTTGTAACTTACACTGACAATTTATGTAGAATGGCTGTTTTTTAGCTGCAGTTTAAAAACTTAACATTTAGCAGAACATACATACGCGCGGATTCTGGAGTGGTCCCCTCACCTTGGGACCCCCCCATCCTCTAATTGATTCACAACAAACACACGGCTGGCCAGACACACACAAACACACAGAGAAGGAGAAGAATATTACCACAGACCCAGCAGGACGTCCATGTTATTCACTGTGCTACCCGAGCGCATATTCCAAGCGCTACCCGAGGGCATATTCCCAGCGCTACCCGAGCGCATTTTTCCAAGACGAGCTACCAAAGCAACGTCAATTAAAAAATCTTTGTGCAGCTACCAAAGCTGCTTCAATTTAGAAAGTGCATCGGGGAAATCCAAACTTCTGACACCAAATGTTAAGGGTTCGTTATTCCTTTCCCAGCACTTCTTATCACTAACCCTGGGGACGTCTGTCTGGGTTGAGGACTCATCTTACCTTCTCTGTCTGGAATCCAGGGGAACAAACACACACACACTTGCACATAAGTGGTATGCAGTTTATTCCAAAGGGTGGAGGGATTGTCAGTACTTTTATACATTATCAGAGACATAGTCATACGTCATCCACCCCATCTTCTGGGGGCCCACTATAGTTTATCAGTAACTAATACAAAAACAAGTCATCCTTGAGTCAGAGACATAGTCATCCTAGAACAAACAGCTTACACAGCAAATTCCTTTTTCCAACCCACCAGAATGTACAAAGGGCACACACATAGGATTCTGATTCTATAAGATTCCAATTTCTCTTGTGCAGGCCTCTTGTATATGCACTTAAACTAAGCATCATTATTACAAAGGACATATATATAAGATTCTGATTTCCCTAACAATTTTGATAGCTAAGTACTGGAGTAGGATATTGTTTTGTATGTTCACCTTATTTTTGGAACAATAGCAGTGGTGATATTTGTGTGGCTTTTCAGTTATTTTAGTAAAACATATTCAATAGCAGGGGTCAGATGGAGTACCTGCCTATCTATGGCATGACTACCTTCCACCCACTTTGGGGCCATACCCCATCCTAGCACATGAATCACCTCTCTATACAGGTGACCGAGCACTCCCTCCACCATCCCCCAGTTGTGTCTGTTTCACACAGACTGGACAATTCCATGTGCCCCCAACAGGACTTGCCAGTAGCCCTTACAGCCCCACACCCACATATCAGCATGCAATCATAGCTTCAGTTATGCATTACTCACCTAGTAGCCAGGCATCGCCAAGGTGTCCAGTAGCAGCTGCCTGGCCCAGGGAAGACTGCGATAAGACAAACACATCATGGCAGGACCTAGGGAAGCATGCATAGAGCTCTGTGATGTGTATGTGGGCATCAACAACAACCTGCATGTTAACTGAATGGTATAGGTGCCTTTTATGGTATGCCCTCTCATCAAGGAGGGATAGCCTCAGGGCCACATGGGTGCAGTCAACCACACCTAGAACTGATGGGAAGGATGCAATTCTGCAGAAGGCCTGCATGGTCTGTTGTCTGGACTGTGGCATGTCTGGGAAGCACACATATTCATGGAATTGTCTGAGGAGAGCTGTTATAGCTGCTGCAATGCAATGGGATGTTGCTGACTGTGTGATACCTGTAGTTGCCCCCACAACATGCTGGAAGCTTCCAGTGGCAAAAAAGGCAAGGCTAGTGGTCACCTTGAGAGCCACAGGTATTGCATACCTTCTAACAGTTTAGGGCTCCAGGTCACGTCTCAGCATGGCATGGAGGTCTGTGATAGTGGCAGCATCAAGGCAGTAATGCTGGAATATATCCTCTGCAGTCAGCTGCAGATACATGACCCTTGGTCAGTACACCCGAGGCGTCCAGTAGCATCTCTGTCCTGCCCGGGCCAATACCGGCTGCTGTGGCTGCTGCTGGTGCCGTTACCTTGTCCATCTATGGAGTCTCCATCTCTGGTGTTGTATGGGTAGTCACCACATCCTTCTGCCCGTTTCTTGCATCTCTTGTCCAGTTTGAATGCTCCAGTAGTGGCATAGAGCTACACACATTTGGCCCTTAGATGCGCCCACACACCACTGCAGAATATCGGCGTTCCGCATGTATGCAGATGCCACACCCAGACTCCACTCCGTTACGCTCTCACACATACATGGTTACGCTACTGTGTGTATGACCAGATATTACCAAAAGGTGCACCAGTCAAGATCAGGTTTACCAGTGTTTGCGACTTTTATGTGGATTTCGGCTGGATTTGTCAACCTAACAGTTTCCATTATCAGGACCTATATTTACAGATATCAGTAATTTTTTAATCTTAGAGTGCTAAGATAAATAACTAAACGGCTACAATTTTTTTGCTGCTTTTTAAATTTTATAGCCTGGGAATATATTGCTTTTCTTTTTTTTTGACAAAGCCACTGAATGACAGCCTCTGCTCCCTCTTGGGGGTGCCAGCTCATCCCTCACCTGTTTATATACTGGCTTCCTATCCATCTAGTACTTTTTTAAGATAACCATAATTCATATGCAAATATATCCCCCTTTGCCCCCCCCAAATGAAGCAGTCAAACCACGCCCAAGAATGTAGCACATTTAAGACTAATTTGAGAAAATAATCAAACTCTGGAATTCATTGCTGGAGGATGTAGTAAAAACTGTTAGCATAGCTGAGTGGAGGAGTAGCCTACCAACCAAGAGATCTGGATTCAAATCCCACTAGCACTCCTTGTGACCTTGGGCAAGTCACTTAACTCTCTGTTGCCTTGGAAAAAAAAGGCCTAGCAATCCTACTTCTGGTCATACCTTGACAAGAAAACCCAGGGGCTGCTGGGTCACCAGGAGTCAGCAATGACTTGATGGCACTTAAAAAGAAAAGCTGGGTTTAAAAAAGGTTTAGACAAGTTCCTGGAGGAAACATCCATAAACTATTATTAAAGTAGACTAGGAGAAATTCACTGCTTATCCCGAAGATAAGCAGCATGGAATCTGTCTATCTTTTGGGAAACTGACAGGTACTTGTGACCTGCATTGGCCACTATTGGAAGCAGGATATTGGGCTTGATAGACCATTGATCTGACCCAGTATGGCAAATCTTATGTTCTTAAGAACTCCGAGATGCAAATGCAGAAACTGTTTCCTCTTATTTGGAGCTGTTCTACAGAAATCAAGAAACACAATGACTCTCTGACTGAAAAAAAAAAACAGAGTCCAAGTTCTGTCTCTTTCCAGGGCAAATGAAACCAACAAAATCTTGTCAAATTTAAGATGTCGTCTTGGTCAGGACCTTGCTGCAAGCTCCCCCATCTTCTCCAAGTCCTCTAGCTTCTCCTACTACAGGAGAAGGAAAATATTGGACTCTCATAGATCCACATCCCCAAATCTGGCCAGAGCTCCCCAAAATCATAATTTCTTAACTTTCACATTTATTCACTATTTCCACAGAAAAGGAATAAAGCTGTTTTGACGGTACCAAGCAGAGAGGCTTCTATATGATACTTCAGATATCATTTAAGGAGACATTTACTGGAGGCAGCATAGGGTGGGCTGGAGTAACAGAGCTGACAATTTAAAGAAAGCCCTTGATGAACTTTGGACTCCCTTACCCTCTCCAAGGAGTCCATGAATAAGCCTGCCATTTCTATCTCTGCCCCTTCTGCCTGTTCGTTCAAATCTCCTGCCTCCAGAACCAGCATTCCCCAAATTGTTTGAGTGCTAATGCTGAATGGTTCCCCACCCCTCAAGGCTCATATGACTTCCTCACCCTTTGTCCCCCAACATAAATAGGCAAATTACACCTGTGCGCTGACCCTTTATTCCATAATTAACCAACTCTCTCAGCAGATATGGCATCTCACATCATCATTAGGCACCCTAGATGAAGGAAAACTCAGCAACAGTCAATTCCTCAGTGATAGTGATGGGAAGATAACCACAGAATTCAAAGAAGCCTCAGTCAAAGGCACAACCACAACCTTTTCCCAACCATGGATCTAATTGCTCCGAAGGCAACCACCACTCCATACACCACATAAGAATCAATTGAACCTGGGATGTTTGGTTTCTGAATTACATTTTCCCATTCTTTCAGTCCATATAATTAGGGTCCAAGATGTTGCGTTTTGGAACTAGCATGTGCTGGCCACCTTGCTCCACCAGCCCCCCCCCCCCCACCACCACCACCACCACCATACATCTCCAGATTGTTATTATTCATACAATTTTTTACAGGTAGTGCTCAGAAACAAAAGAATAACCTTCAACCCTTCACTCTAATCTCTAATCACACCCTACCTATTGAGTGAATCAATAGTAACCAATAACTTAAATTATGTTTTTGTTTTTATATTTTTTTATATTTTTTTGTCGGAAGTTTTTGCCATGAGAGATTCCTCCCTCTTGAAGCATAACTTCCCTTTTAATTACTTATGTGGTAACCTAACCACTGTATAAAATACTGTGAAATAATCGCATTCAAACCTGATGCTACATCACACTCACACCTTCATTTAAAGTTCCATACTGCAGATCTCAACGGACACAGCACTGCGTTTTGAGCCGTACACCTCTTTTCGGCTCTGTTTCAATGCTTAAAATCTGCTAACAGTGTTACTCATCTGATTAAAGATCCCGTTCAAGAAGTATCAACTTCTCGTCTTTTGTCCAAGCTGTTCTTGTTCTTTAGGCTCTTCATAACCAGGAAGTAGTACAATTCATCTCCCTCTTGAACGGGACATCACCAATTATCCGGTCACACTTGCTGATCAAACACAAAGGAACCGCGAAAGGTCTTTATAAGCGTATCATCTTCCACCTTCATGACATCATATCAAGCTCATCCAATCCTGTTCTAGGTTCAACCCCTTTGGTTCTAAAGAACCAATCCGAAAGATCCAACTTTGCTCCAGCCACTGAAGACGTTGCTCTCTGTCACCTCCTCTAGGATTTGCTGGAACATGATCAATAATTCGCCATTGAAAATCAGAGAATGAATGATTTAAATCTATACAATGTTGGACTATCGGAGCCGAGATGATTCTATTTCTTATTTGTGAGGCATGCTCCTGTAGTCGAAGTTTTACCTTTCGAATAGTCCGTCCTACATACAACTTTGAACATGGACAAACCAATATATAAACTGCATAAGTTGTAGAACAAGTGGTATACCATTTAGATGTCTGTTTTATAGCAGAATTAAGGAATAAGCCATTCCATACCCTCAATAGATTGTTGGCAGAGAATACAGGATACCCCTTTGGAGCAAACGTAATGTCCTTTTAAAGGCTCTTCTGATGTCTGCACTGATCCAATGCATGTGTTATTAATCAAATTTCCTATATTAGGGCCCCTAGTATATGCTATCCGTAACGGTTTGTGAAAACAGGAGTGAAGAGCTAAAATATGCCAATGTTTATTAAGAATCATTCGAATTTTTGAAATATTGGACATATAAGGTAATATGCCTGTTATAGAGTCCACATCAACCTGTTTAACCATCGGATCGTTTAACCATTCTCTATGGGTATAACATGCCCGTATTAGGGCTTGTTTCACTATAACTAGAGGGTACCCTCTATGTAACAATCTTGTTTTCAAATCCTGAGCATGATGTTCAAATTCTTGAATGGAACTGCAAATACGCCGTAAACGCAGAAACTGCCCATAGGGCAGACCTCGCTTCAAGGCTGGAGGATGGAAGCTTGAGTAATCTAAAAGAGTATTTCTTTGCACCGATTTTCTGTAGAGCGTTGAACCTAAACGGAAACCCTGTTTAAAAATCTTTACATCCAAAACCTCCAATTCTTGTGTGTGAAAATGTAGGGTGAAAGTTAAATTATCCTTCTGAACATTCAACCAATCTATAAAAGCATGTAGGGCTATTTCAGTATCATTCCAAAGGAAGAAAATGTCATCCAGAAATCTGACCCATAAACCTATCTTAGAATACCATTCAGAGAGGAAGATGGTATCCCTCTCAAAATCTGCTAAATATAGTGTGGCAATAGATGGAGCTACAGTAGCCCCCATTGCAATTCCATGGGTCTGATAGAAAAAATCCCCTTCAAATTGAAAACAATTTTTTTTGTCAAGACCAATGACAACATTTGAAGAAAAAATTCTTTAGGTAATCGAGATGGCAAAGGTACCTCTAACTTTTTTATTACTTCCAAAGCCTCCTCCTGGGCTATATTGGTATAAAGAGCTACCACATCCAGTGATACCAAAATCACATCCTCTATGGGCTGTACAACAGAATCCACTCTCTGCAAAAAATGAGACGTATCTCGTATATATGAAGGTACTTGTTGAGCACATGGTCTCAAAAATATGTCACAGAATTGAGAGAGTGGTTCTAACATAGATCCTCTGCAGTATACTATGGGCCGCCCAGGCGGGCTTATGAGGGATTTATGTATTTTGGGTACAGTGTAAAAATTTGGGATCAATGGATACTTCGGTGTCAAAAAATTAAATTCCTTTTATGTTAACCATCCGTGATCCAATCCCTCTTGTGCCAAATTCATAATCAATGTGCGTACTTCTATTGATGGATCATAATCTAGATGTTGATAGAAGTTGATATCATTCAATTGTGCTCAAGCCGTACTTAAATATTGTTCCACCGATTGTATCACTGTTGCTCCACCTTTATCTGCTCTCTTCACTATTATATTAGTAGTTTGACGTAATTCTTTTAATGCTTGCGACTGGGCTTTAGTTAAATTATTAGCAGCATAATACACTCGACGATTAGAAAAGGATGACTCCAATTGCTGCAAGTCTTGCAAAACTAAATGTTGAAATGTGGAAATAAATGGATCAATCTCCCCCACAGGAATCCATTTAGAAGGTGGTCTAACTACTGACCCATCTGATGTTATAGGGTTCGTAGCACAAAAATGGATAACCCGTAATTTGCGGAAAAATTTTTGCAAAGCAATCCGAACTTGAAAAGGCTGATATTGAACCCGAGGGACAAATGATAGCCCCTTGTTCAATACCAATTCTTGAGTCTCTGTTAAAAAAAATCCTGAAATGTTTATTACTGTGGTTTCGCCCGCGTTCGGGTAATAGGACCCTGAATCTGATCTATCACAAGATCCTGACGATCCTCCCCGAAATGCCAACCTCGTCGCCGGCCCCGATGAAAAACCTGTTCCTGTGGTATAACAGGTTTGGCCATCCCAAATCTACCTCGCCGGGAGCCACCATATTCTCCCAAACTCTCTTCCTCCGAATCAGCTTCAGACGAGGTGGGGAAGGAGACTGTTTTCTGTTGTGTTGCTGTCTTCTTAGCCCATGTAAACACTTGATCCAATTCATAATCTTTTTGATCTCTGTTGAATTTCTTTATTTTTATAGATTTAACATAATCTCTAAACTGCTCTAATTGGCTCTGAGTAACACTGTTAGCAGATTTTAAGCGTTGAAACAGAGCCGAAAAGAGGTGTATGGCTCAAAACGCAGTGCTGTGTCCGTTGAGATCTGCAGTATGGAACTTTAAATGAAGGTGTGAGTGTGATGTAGCATCAGGTTTGAATGCGATTACTTCACAGTATTTTATACAGTGGTTAGGTTACCACATAAGTAATTAAAAGGGAAGTTATGCTTCAAGAGGGAGGAATCTCTCACGGCAAAAACTTCCGACAAAAAAATATAAAAATATAAAAACAAAAACATAATTTAAGTTATTGGTTACTATTGATTCACTCAATAGGTAGGGTGTGATCAGAAACCAAAGAATGGCAAAGCACATGCTGTAATAATAATGAGGTCTCCTGCTGTGCTGGCTCACTGGCTTGTTCAAAAATTGTGTTAGACAGCTAGTCAGCGCTTGGGGTGGAGAGCTGGCACATTTCACCTGCTTTATCCCCCTTTCTTCCCTATTTGCTGATTAATATATTGTAATTTTTCACTTGCTGAATTTCTTCCTTTTATTTTATTGTAAACCACGCTGATGGCATTCCACGTTCAAAGGACGGTCCAGCAAATGTCATCAAAAATTATAAATAAATAAGTAAAAACAGAGAAAAAAATCTATTCTACATGCGCACGGTCACTCTTTAAGTCCAAGGTCAATTTTCCCATGTATTTTGTGCAACAGTAGAAAAGTAAGCATCTTTTAGGGGCACACTCCAAAACATTTTGAAAATTGACAGTAGAGAATTACTTCCTGCAAAGCTACTTTCTGTTTTTACTGAAGAAAGAATTTTCAGGTGAAACCAACTGCGGATTTCAGTCATATGAAGGCTACATTAGTTTTGGATGGACATTATATTTCTATTAGATAGATTGATGTGATTTTAAGTTCGTTTTTACTGAGAATTCATTGTTTCTTTAATCCAAATGCTGTTAAATCCTTGGAAGGGTCCACTAGGGGCAGACTTCACCCCTTTGAAAAGAACATGATATAGAAAAGTTAAATTAGACCATATGAACCTAACCTAGGTGTTAATTTCCATTTCTAAATTTGTGTTTAGAAGCTACAGCATGTACTGTACTTATAAAATCTAACTGCCCAAAAGCTGCATAGCTGTGATTTGCACTTTTATAAGCACTCTATTATTATTAGTAGATGAAATTCAGTCAGATTTACATATTTACTTCTGTCAAGTTGCCTTAATTCCTGAATTTGCATGCTGGAAAATATGTTTTGGAAATGTCAAGATAACTGGGGTATTAAAAATCTGCCAGAACTAACAGCAATGACATTCTTTAAGTGCTGACCCACTGTTCCTGTATTAATATATTCTCATATATTGACATCTTCCATTTTATATAACCAGATCTCCTTTTATATCAGTCATCCTGATTTTCCATCTACTAGAAAATGGAAGGTTTCAGAGCTTTAGCGAAATTAATTGGAATGCATTTGGAAGTAAATGTGAATTTGAATCCAGCTCTAGCAGGTCACTTTCAGCTTAAAATATAAGGTGAAAGACGTGTCATCTGAAGCAAAATCATTATTTTCATCTATATCCACACCTGGAAAGGAACAGAGGTTAAACCAGGCAGAGACCCAGACAGCTCTTCTAGAGTATTTTTCTGGGTCGGATTCAGAGTGCACCAGGGAATCTGAATATGAGCCAGAGGTCTTCCCTGAAGAGGGTTTCACTGATCTCCCATCCGATCTTTGCCCTCCTCATAAGCACAGAAAGTCCTCCTGAAGAACTCATTTTCAATGATTTTAAGTTAGAGACAAAAAAGGAATCCAGGGCAAAATCCTTGGACCTCCTCCAATTCCTTGACCTACCCAAGGAAGCTGTGACAGTGCTCATTCCCAGAATCCTGAAGGACATGAATATGTGAGAGACCTTCCCCTCTCTGCACAGCCCATGAACAAGATCAACTTGATGTATCAACACCAGAAGGCTCTCCGATTTGAGAAGCCTCATCATTCTATGATGGTCAAATCCACTCTCAAAGAGCTAAAAGTTCCAAGATCCACTCTTCAGTGCCCCCAAGAAAGTCTTTTCAGAATGTTATACTCTCTTTTCGCAAAGTGTCTTATCAGCGAATCATGGGCATGCACTAGCAGAGCATTCTGATGCAAATACAGGAGTTAGCTGACTCTCTCCCTCAAAAGAAGGCTGAGATAGTGGACAAAGGGAAGAAGTGCGAAAAATTCATGGTCCAAGCAATTTATGATATTTTTGATATGGCACTGAAAGCCTCCACGATGAGTATGGGCACTTGGAGACTCTCATGGCTCCAAACCTCAGACTTATATATAAGAAAAGCTTGCTGACATACACCATACTATCAATACCAGCTGGTTAGTCACAGGCCGCAAGGTCCTTCGATGCCTCAGTGTCAATGTCTCTCCCACAGGCAGAGTATGAGTCTCAAGGATCGGCTAGATGTCTTGTTGCATCAGCCTCAATGTAGTCGAAGCCACAGTTTCATGCCCAGGAAAGAAGCCTTCCATGTCCTCTTTCAGTCTCTTCATAAAATGCTTCTCAAAGGCTCCCATTGGCAAAGGCATTGGGACTACAATAGGAGTGACTATCTTCTCCTCAGCCATTTCAGTGATATCAGATGGCTGATCTCAGCATTTTAAAGTCTGTTGCATCCCCTCTGGTACTAAGGAGGATGAGCAGTCCTCATATCAGAGACGCTTCAAGGGCACCAGATCTTTTGATGCCTCAATGCTCAACATCATGCTCCAAAAGCCTCAACTCCGATATACTTCAGCCTGCTCTTGGCACTTGGTGTCTTGAGCTCTTGAACAAAGACAAGGTTGAATCCTTCCTGGCAACACATGTCCCAACGAGCATTCAGCACACTCCAGACCATGTTTTGTCAGCTAACGCCAGGACTAGAATTACTTAAGTGTGCTATCATACTGGCACACATTAATGCTGATAGCGCGTGCTATTAGTGAATAGGTCCTACTGCATAAAATGAAACCTGCAGTAAATAACACATTAACACACAGTAATGTGGTAGTTCCTTTTAGTAAATCTAGCCCTTAGTTTGTATATAAGTCCCAATGAGAATAATGGGGCTTGAATTAAATAACATGCCTTATTTTTTTAAGAATTTAATATACTGCTATTTGAACAATGAAATGTGAACATTAGTAAACAAGCTGTCCATTAATACGTTAATACATTAACACATTCCCAAATGAGGCCCTATGTTTGTTAGGTCAGGCTAACAATTTTACTTGTATCCTCTAAAAAGCAATTGATGGTCCTGGAATATTTCAGGAAATCTGAATAATTGCCTTCTCTAGAATGTTTTGGGCCTACCTCTATCTTTAGCATGTAATACATTAACAGGAAGCACACACAGCATCCTCAGAGCACAACATCAGTATGAATAAAGGAAAGAAACCAAAAAGCTCTTGCTTACAGTTCAGTCACTGCCCATTCTCATTTAACTATGCTCTCAATCACATTTGCAGCTCTGTTCCATAGGAGAGAATGGGGAGAAAAGCGTCATGGATACAGAAAGAAAGCTTTCATTTCCCATCAACACAAAGTTCTAATGCTTAAGAAAGGTACAAAGCATGATTAGCATAGAAGGGAAATGTCTACAAAGACCTTAACGGATCTATACACTTTAGCTTCTCTTTAATTGACATTTCCAGAAGTTTTCTAAGGAATTTACACCATGCAGGGAATAAACACTAGGAGTATGCATGGGCAAAGAAATGTTCCATTTATGCTCATTTTAAAAGACATCCAAAGCACAGAAATATCCCTGGAGCCATTTTAGAAAATGGTTTTAAAGATGTGCCCAGCGCGAGGACATATAAATCAGAATGGAGTGTGGTGTAGGCAAGCCCAGGGAGTTCCCATGAACCTGGCATCCTCACCCAATTTTAGAAACACCCTGCCACATCCAAGTTTATACTTGCTCCATGCACGAAAAGGCATTGGAAAAGTATTTGCTTTGCCAGATATCTGGAGAGTGTGGAGAAGGAGGTATACTCATATCCTCTGTATTTTTTCCATGTTGACAACAAACACTGATGGTGAATTTGGGCTCTTGTTTTCATTTCACCACACCGGCAGATGTCCTTGTATACAAACTAGATGCCCCCGCCACACTTTTTTGTAGCAAGGACATCTGTGTGCATGCTGGCATAGGCGTCCACATCGGAGTATCAATGTTTCTAAAATCAGGCCAAAACATAGATATCCCCATGTCTTGCCCTGGACGTCCCAGATTGCACTTGGACACGCTTTCTAAAATGACACTTTACTTGTGATACTGAGAAACATCACTTTCGCTGCTGAAAGCTCATAAAAGATTTAAAGTGATAGAAAAGGAACTGCAATTCAGTGAGTTGAGGAGAAACTCCTGAACTTCTGAAAAACAGTTGTGAAGGCCTCACTAAACTGAAATTCCAACCCCTTGAGTGTATTGAGAATTAACTATTAAACCTTATCCAGTTCTGGATTTTCTTACTTGACTGACGTAAATCTTGACTTGGAGGCTTAGTTGCCTGCTGTGGGACACAAATCAATCTTACAGGCAGCTTATGGAAAACTCCTGTATGGATTCTAGTAGTTCAAGCCAGAGGAACTGAAAGGAAGTGATGGACAAACTCTGCCCCATCACAGAGATGCCATTCAATTGGAGAGGATTTGATGCGCACATGCAAAGATCTCCTCCTCTCACAAATTTTGCATTTAGTCGACCTGTTTCCACTGCCGTCCATCCCATGGGTTCCTCAAAGCACTAGAGATCATCAGTGCACACCACAGGGCTTCAGAGCAGAAGTGTGTGATCAGGTTCTTCTGGGTCCCACGCCCTCCAGCAGGAAGTTTGTGATGGAGGGGACTAGGCCTGGATAAGCTTGAGCATACATCTGTTCTCAGAGGGTCCGCAGGATCGCAGCATGCATTGCTGATTCTCCACCTACAACTAGCTCACAACTGGGAGGGATCTTAATGCCTTCAAGAGAGGAAAGAAAAGAACAAAAATCAATAAACGTAAGTAGGAGAGGCAGAGGCAGAATTGTATTGAGGGGGGAGGGGCAAGCCAGGACATTTAGGTAAACTGTATGGTTTGGCTCTAGCAACAAAAGCATAAGTTGCTCCAATTTAGTTGGCACAGAGAAAATAACACTTATAAAACGGAGTTACTTACCTGTAACATGAGTTCTCCGTGGACAGCAGGATAAGTCAGCCACAATTGGTGACGTCATCCGACGGCGCCGAGACGGAAGTACTCTCCATAGCTCAGAAGGGCTTTGCCCTTCTGAGCATGGGCCAACAGGCCCCACCTCCCGGCCCGCCCCTAGCTAACCAGTTCGTCACTAGCTGAGCCTTAGCCGCTAGGAGGCTGGCACCGGTCATAGGCCGAGTCCTTTTCAAGGGGAGGTGGGCGGGTATGTGTGGCTGACTTATCCTGCTGTCCACGGAGAACTCATGTTACAGGTAAGTAACTCCGTTTTCTCCTTGGACAAGTAGGATGAGTCAGCCACAATTGGTGCCTCCGAAGCTGACATGCGTTGTGGTGGAAAAGGGGGAGGCCGAGATCAGGTACAGGTGACCCATTATCAGGATTGGGTGCTTTTAATGGTGTGCCCTGGGTAGAGGTGTACCTTGGGCGACTGGTGGTAGTGGCAACGTGCAAACGCGTACACTGAGAATGTGCAGGATACAGCGCTGTGTGGAGCGCCTAGCAGAGATGCCGTCCTGTTGCGCCGACGTGCCATCCCACATCGCATCCACGCGGTCGCTATTTTGAAGAATGGTCTCAGAGGGCAGCCATGGATGGTGCACTGCAGAGGGATCCAAGAGGCAATAGACGATGCAATCGCAGAGGGATCCCCTTTCCCACCCTGCAGTAGCGTAGAGTGAACTGTTGTGAGCCGGATAGCCACAGTAGCAGTGTTGAAAAACGTTGCGAGAGTGGTGCAAGACTGACGCATCGCTGCAATATCTACAGTAGGCCATCAACAATGTCGATAGCGCTACAAGAGCATTAACATCGCAAGGGCCTTGAGCCACGCGTCAGTTCATGACTTGGTCAGATGTGTCCTTGAGATCGCTAGAACATGAGAATATGAGTTATGCCATAGGGTCAGGTGTGTCCTCAAGGCAGGTGATACGGTGTGTTTGCTATGTGACCCAAACGTGTGAGCCTCATTTTGGGGGATGGGTGGAGAAATCATCCCTGGACTGTGCAAGTCACCAAGAATGGTTGAAGGCATGCAGTTGACCACGAGCGATGAACCTTGCTCGAGACATTGGCGGGATCTGAGGGTTCCTTAGCCTTGGGTGCAATGAGGTCATTTGAGTGGAGCTCTGAACACTGGGACAGCGGTGTAGGCTTCTTTGGTGTGTGTGGACCTGGCTTCCCACTTCGGGCAGACGAACCTTTTGCCTATGCCTTAGGGAATTGGGCGGATAGGAAGACAGCCCGTATATGCATAGGTGAGAGATTGGTGTGATAGTTGCCTAACCTCTGCAGGATATTGTCAGCATACCTTTCATGCAGCTATGGACTCTGTTTAATTCAGTCTAAACTCTGACCCCCTGGTGATGTCAGTCTCTAGGACCTGTCTGCAGCCCCTCCTTGCTAGATCAAGAAGGACACACCCTAAAGGGAGTGGCTAAGGGGAAGTGCTGGAAAGGATTCAGTCCACTATAAAGGACAGACACACTTCCTGCTTCTCTCTCTCTCCCTCCTTCATCGGACAGGTTTGGACACTACCATGAGGCTCTGATGATCAATTCCTTTCACCCCTCCCCCTCTCTCTCTCTCTACCCACATGTTCTGGCCTACCATGCAGCTCTGACCCACATGTTCTGGCTTCTATCTCTCTCACACTTCACACATGCACACATAGATTCATTGATGCACACTGAAACAGCTCTGTAACAATCACTATATACCTCTGTTCAATACCTATGTATTAAGCCTATTTTTACATAAAAACCTTTCTCCAAGCCACACCTGTTTGCTTGTCTTATTACAAGCCCTCCTGCGTCTGTGAAGTGAAATGAACCCAGGACCTACAGAAGAGTAACTGGATCACATCTCACACTTTATGGGGCTCGTCTTCTCGGATTTCACAGCAGATCTCCAGTTGGGTAAGTAATAATTTTGTATAATACATTAAGTAGATTTCAGACAGAGTGAGACAGGAAAATCAATAGCCCTTGTGACCATTTACAATTTTGTTTTGTAGGTTAGACAAGGTGGATTTTTATTGTCAAAAGGCTCTGTAAGAATCTAGAATTTTAAGGACATTACACAGAGTGGCTTGCAATTGTCTTATTTTTATGTATAGGCTTGCTACAGATTTTATATAGTATTTGAACTGCTAAGAAAATACAGAGTTACACAGTTAAATATT
This sequence comes from Ichthyophis bannanicus, assembly GCA_033557465.1. Lineage (NCBI taxonomy): Eukaryota > Metazoa > Chordata > Amphibia > Gymnophiona > Ichthyophiidae > Ichthyophis > Ichthyophis bannanicus. Next base: position 292,562,236 of record CM066033.1, on the reverse strand, counting down.
CTCTCATTGAATACAATATACATCTTTCCTGATAAAGCTATCACCTCCTGTCCCTTTTAACTTCTATTTCTCTGTCTCCTGTCAGTAACTATCTTAGTGAGAGCAGGCTTAAAGATGGCTGCAATTTATACAATTCTGTTAATCTACTAACACCCTTCTTACTATAACTTCACCCTAACACTTCCACCCAGTTAAATAGGTGTGAAATACCTTTTAAGTTAGCATTCCTCCTTCTAAGGTTACACATTTGAGATACTCCAACTACAGCCTTTCTGCAGTATCAAATATGGAAGCATTTGATTTTAAAGAACTTAAAGAAAGTTTAATTTCATATTGTAAGAGGAAAGGGGGTCCATTTGAAGGGGAGTTCCCTGAGTCATCATGGTATAATATTCAAAAACACATGTTAAACCATGAGCAAGAATTCAAAAAGAAAACAAATAAACGGAAATGCCTCTTCATCCAAGGCATGGCCAGGGGCCTCATTAGCATGAGACAAGAAAACTCTGAACTGACTTCTCAGTGTAGCCAATTGACCAAAGAACTTGAGGAGGCACAAATTTGCATTTCTATTAAGAGAACTCAAGTGATACAAGCCACAAATTCTTTTATAACTGTTAGCAGGGCCGGATTTACCTATACGCCATGTACGCCATGGCGTAGGGCCCACAGCCGGCAGGGGCCCACAAAAAAAGAACAAGTTCATTTTTTTTAAATAAAATTTAAAAAAAAACCTGGTGGCTGCCGCCGCGGGGCCCCCTCTGCTGCTGCGGCAGCACCGACTGACCCGCGGGGGCCCCGTCTACAAGCTGAAGCCGTCGGTTCGGTTCGTTCCTCCCTCCCTCCGTGCAGGCTGCAGGCTGTGAGAGACGCGAAAGGAGAGTGTCTCCTCGCGTCTCTGTTAAGCCCGCAGGGGCTGATGCAGGGACTAGAAGGGAATGGATGCTGGGTGAGGCTGGAACTAGAAGGGAGCTGATGTTGGGGGAGGATTAGAATGGGATGGGGCTGGAAGAGTAAAATGGAGAAGGGAAAAATATTTTGTGTGGGAGGGATAAAAAATCTACAATTGGCCGGGTATTGGGAGAGTAAGTGGGGATTGAGGATGGAGGGGTAAAATTTGAGTGGATGAAATAGGAATGAGGAAAGAGCAAAAGGAGAAAGATTAGTATGTTAAAGCAGATGTAGAGAGAGAATGGAAAAAAATCTAGAAGAGAGAAGAAAGGACAAATGGACAGCAGACCATGGAGAGTTAGCAGAAGACACGAAGAAACCAGAAGAAAGTGGCTGGAGCAATTGCAGCTGAAAAAATGCACAAAAGGTAGAAAAATATCTCTTTATTTTGAATTTATTAATTGGAATATGTCAGCTCTGGTAAATGTGCATCATTAACGTCTGCGCTTTGTTTAGTACAAGAGCAAATTAATGTATAGTTTTATTTCTACAGTGTTGTACATTCCAAGTTTGGCTTTTGGGATTCCCAGTTTAATTATTGTCTTCCTGTTTCTAAATTGTGATTACTTGTTTGGTGATGGTCTATGTTCTGCATGTGTAACTGAGCTGAGGTGTTCTGTTTATATAATTCCTATTTGACATTGCCACTTGTTCTCTTTCCCCAGTAGGTCATGTATTGTTGTTCTCTGAAATGTATTGGTTTAATATTTGCAGTGTTGCCTTTTGATTGGTAGAGTATGGTGCTTTGTGAGTCCTGGTAGTGCTGTTAGGATACGGCGGGTTTACTATGGGTTCTAAATGGGCAGTGTTTGTAGTAGTTCCTAATGTGTCTGGCAGTTGGCACTGGATTATAGTAATGTAGAAATCTTTTAGTCTTTCTTTATCCATACACTCATTAAGAGGCACGTTTACTAAAAGTTAGTAAATGGTAACATTATGCAAATATTTATGCAAATGAGGCCCCTTATGCAAATGAGGCCCCGCACCCCCCTTGGGCCGCCCCTGCTGGGGGCCCACAATTTTTGTTGGCGTAGGGCCTCACTCAAGGTAAATCCGGCCCTGACTGTTAGTGAACAATTAGAAGCACTTAAACTTGAATTGAGGCACGTTAAAGATCAATTGGCCTCTGCAAGAAAGCCAACACCCACCCCTCCCTCAGCCCCCTATGCCTATGACACACCCCATCAACAATGCATACCAGCTACTGACAAACAAAAGAATACTAACGTATGCATAGTTGAACTTAGGAATGGAAAGAATACAGCTGAATCAGAGCAACAAAATTCTGATAGTTTATCTCAGCCAGAACCCAGCAATCTCTGTCAGGAGAATAATTCAGATGACTTAGACATGGCAGCCAGTACAGAACTCAAAGCACCAGTTAAATTAATGTTCCAGGAAAATTTAAAAGATAGAGATATTGAAAAAATAGTTGAGAAAATTGGTACTATGCCTCTTAATGTAAATCAGTGGGTTAAATGGGCAATTGATATTCTGATTCACTGGGGTCTAGGGAAATACAGAAGAAAACAATCAGACTTTGATAGACTTATGCATCTGGCTCTGGGCCCACACTATTACAGAGTTGGTTCTCTCGCTCACCCATACCAGTTGGTTAAAAGGGGTACTGAGAAACTATTTCACTGTTCCCCAATGCAAGTATTTAAAATTATTTCACCTTTACCAGATGATACACTGGAACAGTTTGCATATAGAGCCTGGATTTTAAAAGCCGTTCTTAATGAGCAGGAGTCCTGGCCCAAGGCAGAGGATTATGGGGAGAGCATGCATAAGGAATTTTTATTAGAATTGCTATCCCCTGAAATTACAAAACACCTTCTGTTATTTTCTGAAGACCCTGAAGCAACCCCTTTTGATACTTTAATGCTCAGAATTGGGTCTGTTTGGAAGACCCAGCCCTCACAGGTCATTACAGTATCAGAAGCACGGAAGTGGCAGGCCAATGAATCCTCTCAGTACATAAGAAACACAGACAGAGGACACACACCTAAGTGGCAAGCCGAGGGACCCTCCCAGTACACAAGAAACACAGACAGAGGACACACACCTTGGAGAGCACATGGCAGAGGTACTTTTAGAAACTCCTCAGGTTACATCCCCTTTCAAGAGCTCAAAGCACAGAGAGATGGGCTAGAAAAGGAAAAAACTAAATGGGAACAAGATAAACATATACTGCAGATAGAAATAGATAAATTAAAACAGGATTTACAAGCAGCTCAGGACAAACACAAGGCTACTGCATAGGGATGTCCTGACCTCTTGAGTTCAGATATCAAAATGTATCAAGCCTTCATAGCCCAGCCTGCCTCCTTTATCTCAGCAGAGGACTCAGTTCCAGAGCCTCTGGATGATGAAATGGATACAGGCCCAGGACACAATTTAAGGCTTGTAACACCCTTGATACTGGACTCTTGTGCACGCCCCAATGTTATCAGTAGAGTAGGGGGTCAGGATAAATTAGCTTTGATTGACACAGGGGCTGGAATTAGTTTTACTAACAGAGCTTCTCCCACTGCAGATCAGAAAAATATGGAAATTTATGAAATTCAAGGAATTAATGACACAGCTTCCAAATGTGTGGCTATCCCAGTTAAATGGGGTATCCCTGTGCACAGTGAACAAAACAAGGAAATGTTGGAAACCACTGCCTCCACTATAGTGAACACACCAAAAGAAATAATTGGAATTGATGTTCTCAACCAGTTAAATTTGGTGGTGGATATGGCTAATCTTAAATTGTGGCAGTATTTAGGAACTTCAAGTGCTTCTAAAACTTTAGTGCATGAAGTCATTCCCATGCAGTTAGCAACTCAGTGCAGCAAGGCAGCTCAACAGTATGATCTGTGTGTAATTCCCTCAGAAGTGGCTGATATTCCAGTCTGGGCTCAAGACAAGTTAGATTGTGGGAAAATGCACACAGAAATACTGTTAGAAGGTGAGGATCCTCCACCACAGAAGCAATACCCAGTACCTCATCAGGCTATAGAACCAGTCACTAAAATTGTGAAGATACTGGAGGAGAGGGGTCTGATTAGACCTATTTCTTCCACATGCAATTCACCAGCCTGGCCGATAGTTAAACCAGGGGGTTCCTTCAGGCTCACTATGGACTTCCGTGCCCTGAATCAAGTTTCAAAATCTGTAGTGCCTGTGGTAGACTCATCCCCTGAAATGATCTCTAAACTGAATCCCAAATGTAAAATTTTCTCTGTTTTAGACATATCCAATGGGTTTTGGAGTCTGCCCCTGGCCCTTGAGTGCCAGTACAAAACAGCCTTTCAGTGGCTGAATAAACAATATGCATGGACTGTGCTTCCACAGGGATATAAGGATTCCCCATCAATATTTCATGAATACATGAAGGAAGCCCTGTCACTAGTGTCTTGCAGAGATGAGACCTAGACCAAACCTCCCCTTTGGAACTGCACAGTGGGAAGGACCATACTTAGTTACTGATACCTTAGGCCCAAGCCTATCCTAATGCCTGACAACCAGCAGTACTGGAAACATATCACCCAGTTAAAACCATATGGGTAATATGTGTTTTATCAGTCTTTGTTTTCAGATACCACCTGAAGACAGCACGGACAGCTGCTTTATGAAGACAGCACGGACAGCTGCTTTCTGAACAAAAGTCGCTTGAGGACGGTAACTATTTACTCCTGCTGTATAGTTGACATGTGTTTAATAGTTATGTAAATAAGTAGTTAGTTATGTAAATAAGTAGTAAAAATTATTATTATTTTTTTTTTTTTTTGTGTTTGTTTTGTTGTTACATAGTATAAGTGGGGAGCATTAGTTTACTCCCTAGTAGAGTGAAACAAGTTTGCTTTTATTATGTCTCGGTTTGCTGTTGTTCTTGTATCTGCTCTCTTCTACTCAAATCTCATTACAGGAACTATCATCCGAATATGCACGATTGGCTGGGCTAACTCCACAAGTGGGGTATATCGCTATCAAGAAATACCCCCACCGTTCCCGGAAGGAAAGGATCTGGTCATCCTGAGTTTCTGTTCGGTACAGGACAAGCCAGTGTTCTATTCATTAAACATCACTCAAGTACAGTGGGAGCCACCAGTTTCCACTTCTCTAGAAAGGACACAAGAATTGAAGGCACGCCCAGAACGTTACTTTCTAGGTCCTCCTGCTTTGATTTTGTACAATATTTCCTGTCAGGACAGAGGTACCTGGAAAATCACTTATACATGGGTTGTGAGTGATCAACAGCACATCACTGAGACTTCATTCCTTTTGGATGTATCTTGTTTACCTACTACCCCTCATCCCACCCCTCCCACTACTTCTGCTCCTCCTGTACTCTACCTTTCTGATATCCACCCATTTCAGGAAGGACATCCCTTTCAGATTAAATATGATGCACCACACGGTGTTTTATATGATGTGGAATACCATTTTCTTACTTGGCATCTATTTCCCAAATTGTTTCTAGTTACTCACAAATATCCAAATTGCTCTCAGTTTGTTGCCAACCACATACAAATGCTCAATACTTGGTTTGATATGCAGTCAGTAACACCCCGAGCCAAACAATTTCGACACAAGCGTGAATTAATTGATACAATTTTAGGTGGCACAGGGACTGCACTGGGTGCCCTTAATGTAATTGATATAGAGGTGCTCCGTAATAAAATGGGATCCACTGCTCAGCATGCTGCTGATGGTTTTACCTCACAACATATTATTAATGAAGCTTCCTCTAAACTGTCCAATGTAGTTGTAGATACCTTTGCTCTTATATCTCCCATTATAGAACAGAAAATCGTTACCTTAGCACATGCAGAATATAGATTGGGAAAGAATATTTCCTGGGCTCTTGCCTGTGATCAAGTACAGATCGAGCTTATTACTATACTAAAGGAAATTCTGATCACTGCTAAGTTAGGACACTGGCCACCATCTCTCACTCATATGGCTAGTACCAAAATACCTGAATTTGCTATAGCTCACCTTGATTGGTGGACAGTTAGTGTTCCCATTTGTTCACCACAAGGCTGCTCTATCTGTACTTTGATCCCATGGTCAGGACAACACAGTTATTTATCCTGTTGTTAATATTGGGGTGCAGTTTGATAATATGCTTATGTATCCTGTGGACCATCTCACATGGGTACAGCCACTGGACGACACCTGGACTTCATTCAAGCCGATGGACCCCAGTTTGTGTGAGCAGACTACATTTCAGTTCAAGTGTCAACCTCACCAGTTTAAAGAGGCTGACACCTCCTGCTGGAACAATTCTTCCTCTTGCTCCCTGACTGTTAAGCTCTCATATTCCCTGACTACCTCACACAGTTTATATTACCTTGGAGCTGGACACTTTTGTTTTCATCTGTTCTTTCCCCAGAATGTCTCTTTTTCGATTGCTTCCAGAATGAATGACATTCGCCTTCCCAAGAACACTTTGTTGTACAGTTCAAACAATACCTGGTGCAGTCATACACCACTGGTCTCCCTCACCATTAATGGGACAACTTATTCCACACCGCTGGTTACCAATGACTCTATGGACATTCCAGACTTTATCTCATATGCTGTGCATCCCTTACCACTTGGCATGGGAGAAGAGACACTACATAAACTGCTCAACTTTACAGAACTCCATGCCTATATTGATCACCTTAAAACAACATCCACTGAAGTGAATCACACCATCGCTTATGAGAATGGACACATTCAACAAATTGTTGGACACTTGCTACAAGATGCTCATGTGTCTGTGTGGGAATTGTTATTTGGTTACTCACCTACTGCTGATCATGTCTTTAATGTTTTTATTCACCCTATTATTATTCTAACTGCTGTACAAATATTGCTATGCATTATCGTAATTTTCTTGTGCTGTAAGATGAAAAAAATGTACATTTCCTTGCAGCGCATGTCATACAGAACAACAACATTTTAAGGTAGTTACACTGAACTTCTCCAGCATCCACCCCTACATCCAGGCTAATTTGGCCTGCTAATTTGGCATTTACTATTACACTGAATACCAGAGTCAGCTGCAGTCTAGTATTGCTTCCTATCCCCACTCATAGCATCCTGGTACCTTTTGCTTTAGCCTCCTTAAAAATTCCTGCAGACCTTATGCACTGTTCACTCTCTCTAAGACGGGTATGTAAGTGGCATATTGGGTTCCCCCCCCCCAGTAGTGGCTGCTCAACCTAAGACACGAGGTTTGGACTCATAAGGAGACTTGTTTATCTCTAGAACACTAGAGACAGTACTAGAGACAGTACTGTGCAGGACAGGGGACCTGCTAGACATAGCAAGGTATTTAATACAGGAGGTATTCGACAAGCTGCCTACTATCAGGTAATGGCAGCTGGGACAGGTACCACAGGTTTGCTTCCACCATTTCCAGGCACAAATAATAAAGAAAAATAAAAAAGGTGTGGGAGATGTCAGCATACCTTTCATGCAGCTATGGACTCTGTTTAATTCAGTCTAAACTCTGACCCCCTGGTGATGTCAGTCTCTAGGACCTGTCTGCAGCCCCTCCTTGCTAGATCAAGAAGGACACACCCTAAAGGGAGTGGCTAAGGGGAAGTGCTGGAAAGGATTCAGTCCACTATAAAGGACAGACACACTTCCTGCTTCTCTCTCTCTCCCTCCTTCATCGGACAGGTTTGGACACTACCATGAGGCTCTGATGATCAATTCCTTTCACCCCTCCCCCTCTCTCTCTCTCTACCCACATGTTCTGGCCTACCATGCGGCTCTGACCCACATGTTCTGGCCTCTATCTCTCTCACACTTCACACATGCACACATGCACACACAGATTCATTGATGCACACTGAAACAGCTCTGTAACAATCACTATATACCTCTGTTCAATACCTATGTATTAAGCCTATTTTTACATAAAAACCTTTCTCCAAGCCACACCTGTTTGCTTGTCTTATTACAAGCCCTCCTGCGTCTGTGAAGTGAAATGAACCCAGGACCTACAGAAGAATAACCGGACTCACATCTTACAGATATGTTCTGTCTGGAGAGTGGGAGGAAGTTCTCCCACATATCACTGCTTAGCTGACTAAGGATCATGGAGTCCCCACTGATGGGGTTTCTGTTGTAGCCATTGGTAGCATGATCATGAAGCCTATGACATGCTCCTAGTGGGTTATTCCCAATCCCGGGGCCAGAGTCCTTGCAGACTAGGGAAGCTGGAGAGAGTTGATCTCGAGAATGGAAGCCCTTGGCAAGCAGTTGAGATACAAAGGCACTGACTACAGAGTTCAATGGCGTTAACAAGGCAGGATGGTTGAGAGAGCTTAACCTGTAATGGATTAGTTTGGAAACCGTGTATTCTAGGCAGTCCTTATGATGGGTGCGGTATGAGCTGAGCACTCGTAGTCCGGCTAGACTATAACCTCTGGCCACCAGAGGCCTAAGGCCTTAAAGGAGTGGTAACATAGCGAGGATCCTGGATCATATGCAGGCAGACTGCCATGGTACCATGTTACTGGACTGGCCCGTATATGGAGGTTCAGTCTTCAGGAATGGAAGAGAATCTGGGAGAATCTGGCCTGCAGAAAACAGGTCGCCGGGATTCCCCAAAGGGAGACTGAGGTGTCGGTCTCAAACAGAATCATGCATTGAGTCACCGTGGTGACTGGTGTCCAGCGATCAGTAGTGGGATTAGGACTTGCTTTAAGTTCCTCACCAGTGCAAGGGCCGACTGTTGACAGTTTCAAGGGCCGAGATAGCTGCTCCGACCATTTGTAACCTGTTTGTAGTTAGTGGTTACCGTGATGCCTATGTGATTTGATAGGGCACGGTGTAGTTCCCTTGATGCGGTCTGCATATCTTAACAGTATTGAGAGCTGAACGCTACCTTAGCGTTACAGCAATGTTGTTGTAATGGTGGAATTGAACTTGCCACCCTGTGCTCATGCATATCATATGCATTATTGTAGAGCTGTATGGCATCTTAATCGGCTGAGTCCCCCCTGTCCCTGGGCGTAGAGCCGTGGGACCTAGCGACAACGGGGTAGAACAGTGAGCCAGCCACAAGGTATGAAGTTGTGATGTGGCACCGTACCCCTGATGCCTTAGGCATATAGAGTCAGGTGGGACCTGAGTAATGTAGGCGTGTCATCCCCTTGTGGAGGAATTTCCAAGAATCGATGTATTGCGGCCGGGAAGCAAAAGTGAGCAATGCTTTCCGACGGGCGGAAGAGCTTGCCACCTTGCACTCATGTACACCACGAAGAAACAGGTGTCAATGACGTGATTTCCTCACGACGATCCGGTGGAAGGCAGTCTCGTGACCGATAGGTGGCACCGTTAGGCGGGTGGCCCCGCAAGGGTTTCAGGGCTGAAACGGTTGCCTGGTTCAGGGGGTCGTGCGTGGCCAAGAAAGTGAGCGATGAGGAGCTTCGGGGGCTTCACCTGAATGCCCATGCACTGACCAGGGCCCTGAGGGCATCCTCTGTGCTTGAGGAGTTGAGAATGCCATCTTTCACATTCTTAGATGCAGGTCATACCCTGCTGTCGATGTGCGTGGCTCCGGAGTCCTTGGATGCAATTGGAGGGAGATTGCCCAGCCTTGTCTCCTAGTTTATTGATTGTGCAATAGAGGGGATTGCCCAACCTTGTTTCGGAAGTAAAGAGGAGTGCAACTCATTTACCTCTGTGAGTGTCCACTGAATTTCTGGTTTGGGGAATTGTCAAATTGCTGGGTCCACATCTGGCGTCGGCAGGTTTCCTTCACAAGAGATGTGAGTTCTATCCACAAGAACATAATAATACAAGATATGCCATACTGGGTCAGACCAAGGTCCATCAAGCCCAGTATCATGTTTCCAAGGTGGCTAAACCAGGTCACAAGTATCTAGCAGTTTCCCCAAGAAGGGATCCATAATGCTTGTACAGAGTCAAGCATTGATATCCTGGGTCCCTTCTTAAAAATTGTCCACGACTGATGGGTGTCATGCCTGATTTCGAGTCTGTGTCTATTCCTGGAGACCTGGAGTTCGGACTGTGTGATGATATGAGATCTATACCATCAGTTCAGGTCAGACATGGGGTGCGCTGTTGTTTCTGCGTATGTGAGTCCGAAATATGGTTTGTAGGAGCCACGGCTAAGGTGAACCTGTGCACTCCCGACCTTGAACACACTGTACAGCGTGTACCGCTCCACACTGTTGCCACTGTTCTTGGAATTGCGGCTGTGATTATGGACACTGGGGTTCAGTGCAAGGTCACCTTCATAGGATGTTGTGCAAGGTGCCATGGAGAATGGCAGGTTTGCGGTTGTTGATTTCAAGGGATGCTTGACCAGGTAGAGACTTTCTCCAGGGTACTGATGAGTGATGGTTGCCTGTCCATCCTCTTCTGTCTTACTGCCATCTAACTCCCTGGCACCATTTCCATACCTGCTGTCGGGGAGATGCCGGGCCTGCTGGGAGATTGAACTCATGACCCCTGGTTCGGCAGCCAATGTATTAACCATTGTACTACCCCTCTCTTGCTGTGCCAGCGTGGAGGATCTGCCCAGGAGGCGGAGAGTGATAGAAGATACTGCGGGTGTCTAAGGCAACCGGAAGAGAATGCAAGTGTCCTCCGGGCGCCGCATTCTACCCTAGAGCAATCAGGAGAGGATGCAAAGGGGCCGCCGTGCTGAATTCTATGCCCCCGAATGTCGATCCTCGGTGCAGCATCCTGAGTAGGCACTGAGCGCGATCTGGGACTGGCTCAGGCCAGTCCGGCATCTAGAGTAAGGGGGTAGAGAAAGCACAGTTACTTACCTGTAACAGGTGATCTCTGGGAACAGCAGGAATTAGTCCTCACATATGGAGAAGAATTAGTCCTCACATATGGACAGAGCCGGCGCGGGAAAGCTCCCCAGCTTTTCAGATGAAAAGCTTTTGGGGCTTCCCACAGCGCATGCGTGCTGCCTTCCCGCCTTCCTTACCAGCTCTCTTCAGTTCGAGTTTATAGCTGAGACAATAGAGAGAGGAAAGGAAGGTAGATAGATAGAAGATACAACTCCTAGGGGAGGTGGGTGGGTTGTGAGGACTAATTCCTGCTGTTCCCAGAGATCACCTGTTACAGGTAAGTAACTGTGCTATCTCCAGGAACAAGCAGGAATAAGTCCTCACATATGGGGACTCCCTAGCTAAGATGCCTGGGAGATCCCCCTCCAAGGGTAAACCATCTTCGTATGGATCTCAGGCATCCATTCAGGGAAGGTGGGCAGGAGTTGCTTAAGTATGGAACAGGTGTTTGAGGACAGCCTGACCAAACAAGGCATCCCGGCGGGAGTCCTTGTCCAAACAGTAATGGGCTGTGAAGGTATGAACCGAGGCCCAAGTGGCTGCTCGACAGATCTGATCGATGGATACAGAGTGAAGATGAGCCATAGAAGTAGCCATGGCTCTCACATTGTGAGCTGTGACATGGCCTTCCAGAGAAATGTTCTTACTCTGGTAAGCAAAAGAAATACACTGAGCAATCCAATTGGAAAGTGTACGCTTGGAGACTGGAAGTCCCAAATGAGAAGGATCAAAAGCCACAAAAAGTTGGGAAGACTTTCGATGTGGCTCAGTCCTGTTGAGGTAAAAGGCGAGAGCTCTTTTACAATCAAGTGTATGAAGGTTCCTCTCTGCACTGGATGCATGAGAAGCCGGGAAAAAAACAGGTAGATATACCTCTTGATTAAGATGAAAAGGCGAGACCACTTTGGGCATAAAGTGGGGGTTCGTCCTAAGGACCACCTTATCATGATGAAACCTAGTATAAGGTGGATTAGCCACTAAAGCCTGCAGTTCACTGATGCGGCGAGCTGAAGTGACTGCAATAAGGAAAACTACCTTCCATGAAAGAAATTTCAAGGAGGTGGAGTCCAAAGGCTCAAAAGGTGGCTGCATAAGCTGACCTAGAACTAGGTTCAAATCCCATGCTACCGGCGGAGGTCGGATGGGAGGTTTAGTTAAGGTCAGGCCTCTCATGAACCTTGCAACAAGAGGATGAGAGGAGACAGGTTGTCCATTTATAGGTTTTAAGGATGCTGCAATAGCACTTAAATGGACTCGTACTGAATTCGTCTTGAGGCCTGCATTGGAAAGATGCAGGAGATAGTCTAGTAGAGAATTCAAAGGAAGTGCCAGAGGGTCAAGACCCTGTTGAGCACACCAAATGGAAAAACGTTTCCATTTGAAAGCATAGGAATGCCTGGTAGAGGGTTTCCTAGAGGCATGAAGGATATCTGTCACTGGTTGAGAAAGATTAAACTCATGAAGGCTTAAGCCTTCAGTAACCAAGCTCGGAGATGTAGGGACTTGGGGTTTGGGTGCCACAAAGTCCCTTTCTCCTGAGACAGAAGGTCTGGTGCAGCTCCCAGGTCCAGGGAGGAGCCCTGGGAGAGCTGTAGAAGTAGAGGGAACCACACTTGGCGTGGCCAGCGTGGAGCTATGAGGATCATCGACCCGTGATCCCTCTGAAGTTTGAACAGAGTCTTGGGAATCAAAAGAATGGGTGGAAAAGCATACAGGAATTCCTGACCCCAATGCAGGAGAAAGGCGTCGTTGGCCTGAGCTCCCTGACACGGAGTCCTGGAACAGAACCGGGGAAGTTTGGCATTCCACGGACTTGCAAAGAGGTCTATGTCCGGGGTCCCCCATTCCTGAAAGATTCTGCGTATCTGGTCCATATGCAGGGACCATTCGTGTGGAAGCAGAACTCGACTGAGTCTGTCTGCCCGAGAGTTTTGAACTCCTGGAAGGTATACTGCCAGAAGATGAATTTGATGCTCTCTGGCGAAGGCCCATAATCTGAGAGCTTCGTTGCAAAGCGACAGAGAGCCCGTCCCTCCTTGTTTGTTGACATAGAACATGGCTACCTGATTGTCTGTCTGGACTAGGACAGTCAGGTTGACAAGGAGGGTGTGGAAGACTGTGAGGACAAGGAAGATTGCTCGCAGTTCCAGAAGGTTGATGTGAAGGGTGGTCTCCTGGGGAGACCAGGTGCCCTGAGTGGAGAGGTGTTGGAGATGAGCTCCCCACCCTGTTTGGGAGGCATCTGTTGTGAGGGTTGCTTGGGGCAACGAAGGTTGGAAGGGGGTCCCCAACAACAGATTTTTGGAGGATGTCCACCACTGGAGAGACCAAAACAGATGTTTTGAGGTGAGTACTTGGTCTGAGAGCGCTCCTGATGCTTGAGACCACTGGGTGGCCAAAGTCCATTGAGCTGCCCTCATATGGAGACGAGCGTAGGGCACCACATGGACCGTGGAGGCCACGTGGCCCAGAAGTTGCAGCAGTTCCCTGGCTGACAAGTGACTTCTGGACTGAGCCTGGGAGGCCAAGCTGATTAGTCGTTGGCCTCGGACCAGAGGGAGGTAGGCCCTTGCAGTGGTGGAGTCCAAGTGGGCCCCTATGAATTCCAGGGACTGAATAGGGATAAGTTGGGACTTGGGAATGTTTACCACAAGTCCCAGATATTGAAGAATACGCCTTGTGCGGTCCAAGGAAATCTGGGCTTCTGACTGAGATGGAGCTCGGATGAGCCAGTCGTCCAGATATGGGAACACGAAGACTCCCATGCCTCTTAGAAATGCGGCTACGACTGCCATTCATTTTGTGAATACTCTTGGAGCAGAGGCGAGACCGAAGGGAAGTACTCTGTATTGGAAATGTTTTCCCTGGAACAGAAATCGAAGATATTTTCTGTGGGATGGATGGATGAGTATATGAGTGTACGCATCCTTGAGGTCTAGAGAACAAAGCCAATCCTGACTCTGAAGGTATGGAAGGAGAATGCCCAGAGAGAGCATTTTGAATTTCTCCTTGAATAGAAACTTGTTCAATTCTCTCAGATCTAGGATAGGTCTGAAGCCCCCTGTCTTCTTTGTTATGAGAAAATAAGGGGAGTAGAACCCTAACCCCTGTTGAGGAAGAGGAACCTCCTCTATTGCCCCTTGGGCAAGGAGAGAGGAGACTTCCCGACCCAACAGGGTCAGAAGAGATGGGGGAGAACTGAATTGCCTCACCATGGTATGGAGAGGAAGGCTGGAGAAATGAAGTTTGTAACCCTCTCGGATGATAGAGAGGGTCCATTGCTCTGATGTAATTTGCTCCCATCTGGGAGCAAAGTGAGCTAACCTTCCGGGAATGGTGAGGGGCTCTGGTTGTTCTAGAGCCAGAAATGGTAAGTTCTCTAGGGGCAAGTCAAAACCCCTGAGGGGGTTGAGCCTGCTGGGGTGTAGCAGACACTGCAGGCCTTGACTTTACTTGCTTAGATTGCTGATGTTTAGCAGCAAAGCGAGGCTGAGCAGATTGTTGGCCAGTATTTGTGGAAAATCTGGCCTTCTTGTAGTAAGGCCTCTTAAAAGGCTTCTTTTTGGCAGGAGTAGAAGTAGACTTAGAAAGTCTATCTAGAGTGGCATTTTCTGCGTCCATTTGAGCAGCTTTAATTTGCCAGTCCTCACCAAATAAGTTCTCACCTGTACAGGGCAGATTCCTTAAGCCATCCACGACCCAGGGTTCTAGGTCAGAAGCCTGGAGCCAAGCAAGACGTCGGGCTGCAATAGCAATTCCCGAAGCCCTGCCTGCAACCTCAAAGGAATCAAAGGCTGCCCTGTTGGAAAACTTGGAGACCATTGAAAGTTGTGTCACCACAGAAGTGAAGTCCTCCTTTCTATCCTCAGGGATAAAGGGGGCAAAATGCCGTACCTTCAGGGCAAGTTCTCTGAGAAACATGCCCATATAAAGACTGTAGGAATTGATCCTGGCTATAAGCATACTAGCCTGGAAGATCTTTCTACCAAAAGAGTCAAGGGTCTTACATTCTCGCCCTGGAGGGGTAGAAGAGTGCCTTTTAGGACTCTTTATCTTTTTCATGGTAGACTTCACCACAATGGAGTGGTGAGGCAGTTGAGTCTTTCGAAACCCAGGAGAAGGAGGGACCCGGTACATGGTGTCCAACCTACGGGAATGAGGAGACAGTGTTAGAGGAGTCTCCCACAAATCCATCAAGTGTTCTTGAAGGATTTCATGGATAGGCAGGGTAACTGCCTCTTTAGGAGCTTTGGAGTATCCTAAAATATCCAATTTCTTTGATCTTGGTTCCGTTCCAGAAGATGTAGCAATAGAAAGCCCTTTAGCTACATCAACAATGAAATCCTGAAAGGATAAATCCTCTGGAGGAGACATCCTCCTCTTTGGAGAAGAGGGCTCCTCAGGAAGATCAAGCTCAGCAGAGTCATCAGAGGAATTGAACTCATCAGAAGAATCTGAGTATTCTCTCTGTGCTTCCAATGCACGATACGCGTACCGACCGATATCGACATCGGGCGTATCGGGCATGGGATCGGTATTGGGCAAAAGCCTGAATCCGGCATGCGGAACCGATCGACGCTTGGAAGTCGATGGTCTCGGTTCCGGTGTGGATACCGGAACCGGAGTCGGTACCGATGGAATCGGTACCGAGGGCGTCGCAGCCTTAATGAAAGCCAGAATGGCCTGCTGCATGGTCTGGACAGTATTGCCCATGGACGCCACTGCTGCCTGGATGTCGGTACCGGTATCAGCCGGTACCCCAGAGCAGTCTAACAGGTGATCAGTCGAGGCCGTGCCATCGATGTCATCCTGTAACCCCATAGATGGTGCTTTGGAGACCGGAGCCTCCCGCCGGGGTTTTTTGGCCTGGGCAGAATCCTCGAACTCAAGATTGAGAGCCTCTCGATCTTTTGAAAGAGATTTGCTTTTAGAGGATTTGCCCACAGAAAGTTTGGTTACCTGAGATCCATCCGGAGAGGAAGACCTGGATGACTGTGATGCTGGATTATCTGAAGCAAACAGCACATGGAACTTGTTGGCCCGGTTCTGCATACCACGTTTAGACATCTGGGAGCAGAATGGGCAGTCCGGTATGGAGTGGTCAGGTCCCAAACATTTAAGACACCATTCATGGGTGTCTGTGAGAGAAATAACAGCACTGCACTTGGTACACTTTTTAAAACCAGGAGCTGGCCTCTCCATGAGGAGAATTTGTGTAGGCCTGAAGGCCTAGCAAAAGTTACGTTGTGCTGAAAATAAAAAAAGATTTATTTATTTTTTTTTTTTAAGAAATAAAGAAAGAGAGACCGGCGGTACTGGTTTTGGTATGGGGAAGGCAGGTACGCGGTCAAAAGAAACAAATTAAAATAACAATTTCTTCAGCGGTGACAGGAACACGACCTGCTGGCTCCGCGGAAAAAGAGAAACTGAAGAGAGCTGGTAAGGAAGGCGGGAAGGCAGCGCGCATGCGCTGTGGGAAGCCCCAAAAGCTTTTCATCTGAAAAGCTGGGGAGCTTTCCCGCGCCGGCTCCGTCGGTTCCGACGTACCCATATGTGAGGACTTATTCCTGCTTGTTCCTGGAGATAAGGAGGAGGGGCCATCTTCTTGCGGCAGCAAGGGCTAATGCTGTTTAAGCAGCATAGGCAATTGTACGGGCGCCCAGCAGCTGGCAGCAAACCCCTTCCTCCTCTAATGGTTGCTGACATGCATTTGATCCGGAGGGTAGGTTTACAAGCTGCCCCTTCCCCTATCTCTGCGGCAACCCGCGGCAGGAAGGAGTGCAATGGTTCGGGGTTGAAGTAACCTGGGCACACACACCAACATGCAGCACCAGGAGTCATGGAGAAAGAAGGCTCTGGAGCCTTCTGCATCCTCAGACAGAAGAGGTGCAAGTAAAGGGGGAGGGATCCAGTGCCAGCGGTTCTCAGAGAAAGAGGACCTTCGAGGGGGGTGAGGTCCTCGGCGCCGAAGTTCCTCTGATCGGATATCACAGTGGGATCGGACGAGAGCAGAGGTTCTGATGTGCTCCAGCCTGGTAGCGCAACGACGCCGAGCTCCAAGGCAGCCCCATAGACAGAGGAAAGAATGCCTGGATTTAGATTCAGATGGTCACCGACTAACGGCGCTGCAAGGGAGCCGCCGCGATGTCGGTTCGCCGTCGAGGTTTAAACGCTCTTGTATCTGGTGTCTGCGCCGACGCCTCTGCGCTGAGAGGGCAGTCAGCAATCGTGGTGTCATCCGCACTAGTGCCTCCCCCGTGACGTTGGTTCAGCGCCGATCAATGGGGCTTGGCGCTGCAAGGGAGCCTCCGCGATGTCGGTTCGCCGGCGAGGTTTAAACGCTCTTGTATCTGGTGTCTGCGCCGACTTCTCTGCGCTGAGAGGGCAGTCAGCAAACGTGGTGTCATCCACGCTAGTGCCTCCCCCGTGACGTTGGGTCAGCGCTGACCAATGGCGCCGTCGGGGGAGGGGCTTGTGTCCTGACATCAGAGGCAAGATGGGGGGCGCGGCTTTGCGTGCAGCACACCGTAGCAGGAAAAAATGGCCGCCCCCATAGGTCACCCACGTGCGAGGGTGAGGTAGAGTCCTGGGAGGGCCCGGCAGCCGCAAGGCTCTCATCCTGGAAGAGGGTCCCTTCTTGGGCAGAGTCGCGTTGTGAGATCGAAGCTCGCTGCGGGTTGGAGGCCCCCAGGCACAACCCGAGCGGCGGCCAGCCTGCGGCTGGGGCGGAGGCCCTTAGGCGCACCCCAAGCGGCGACAGAGATTGGCGGCCCAAGCCTGCGGCAGGGTGGAGGCCCTTAGGCGCTCCCTGAGTGGCGGCGGAGCTGGAGGAGCGCCGGAGAGGTCCCACGAATGTCTGTGATTAGTGGCTTGCACGAGGATATCAGTGCACTCCGGTCATGCTGCAAGCGGTTGCCACGCCGCCTTTTAAGAACTGAAGAGCTGAAGTGCAGTCCCGAGATCTGGGACAGAGCTTGGAAGAGCATTAAAGCAAGTTTAACCGTAATATACATAAGAGTAGAAATAAGTAATTAAGTGCAGATGAAACTGATCAACAGTAAGAATATTGAAAGAGCATTAATGCAATTTTAAACTGCAAATACATACGAGTAGGAGGATTAAAATGCCAGAGAGACTGGTCAACAGTAAGAAATATTTCTAAGATGTTGAGACCAGGAGCAATGGCCCGCAGGAATCAAAGCTCCGCTGGGCCAGCTCTGAAGAGATATGGAATATTAAGTCAAGTTAAACTGATAAATACATACGATTAGGAGAATAGGATCTGTAAAAGGAAAATTGGAGAGTAGAAAAGTCCGTCTTGCTGGCAAGGCGGAAGAACAAAAACTGGTTAGCTAGGGCCGGGCCGGGAGGTGGGGCCTGTTGGCCCATGCTCAGAAGGGCAAAGCCCTTCTGAGCTATGGAGAGTACTTCCGTCTCGGCGCCGTCGGATGACGTCACCAATTGTGGCTGACTCATCCTGCTTATCCAAGGAGAACTATAGAAGGAAGCATCTGTTAGAGCATGTGTCTTTGTATTTATTCATCCTGTTTATTCCTCTCACCCACTTTTTTCACTTTGTTATCTTCATTTATTCAGTCTCATTGTTGCCCCTTATTCTTTCCTGGGAACTTTGACTCTTTCTAGAACGATTTCCCACTTATCTCTCCAAGTTTTCACTTTTTTCCAACCCAGCTTGGTTTTAGCTATCATAGTCCTTTGGTCAGTAATTGAGATTTTTGTAAACTTCTTCTGTCTAATCATTTTTATTCCATCAATCATTCTTATATTAACTTCCTTTCTCCTGTGATTTATCCCATCCCTTTATTTTATCCTCTGTCGCCCTACTTTCCTTGCTATCCTCTGTTCTCCCATAGTCTCTCTCTCTGATTCCTATCCTAGCAGCAGTATGGGTTGAGGGCAAATTGCTTCAGGCATGGCTAGTACTTGGATGGGTGACCACTTTGGAATGCTAGGGGCTCCAAACTCACTGCATGGAAAAAAGGCCTGGCAAACTACTTCTGATCGCAGCCTGCCAAGAAAACCCAGAGGTTAGGTCACCAGGAATCAGCATTGACATGAAGGTACACATTACATTTATGCTTTTTGGTATCTCAGCCATTTTATGGCACCATTATATGCTTCTGTTTTAAACAGCAATCGCATAAGGTGGGGAGGGGAGAAGGAGCATAATATTCAATCAGTGTTCCCCGAGCTTGTGCTTCTGTGTGAATGGGTTAGGGGAGAGTACAAGGAAGCACACAGTGGCAATGAAACCAGGTCCGTCTTTCTCACTGTGTGCTTGGCATCTGTGCAGATGACAAGCCAACTCAGAGCTAGGTACTGGGTACAGGGTTCATCCAGCCTTATTGCATAGTCACTGTTGTGAGAGAACTCAGCCTACTAGCCCTTCTGCTAGGCAAAAGTTCCTGCTTCTGTAGCACTGCTATGGAAAAAGCACACTCTTTTGGAATCCTATTGCAGGGGCATTGTTAAAAGGCTCCTAGCATTCTCCTTTGTGCTGTGCAGTAACATGGACAAATAATGGAAATGCCTCTCAGAGCAAAGAAGAACAAGAGACTGGGACCAACATGATTAGAAAAATAAAATCACCAGACAAAGGTAGAAAAAATAATGTTATTTTCAGTTTAGTGAGTGGCATCTATCAGTTTTTGGAATTTATATCTGCTGTCTTTATATTTTGCCCAGTACAAGGGAAAATACATTGCTGTTTCTATTTCTCTGGTGATGCACCACATGCAGAGTCCAGCTTTTTGGAGTTTCAGTTTTGTCTACATATATTTTTAGTTGTAATTTATAATGTACTTGGTGATGGTCTATCCATATTTAGTGTGTCTGACTGCGTTCTGGTATTCTATTAGCACTGAGTGTCCCTGTAGGGATCTGTAGTAATCCGGCTTGTTCAATTTTCCCAGTAGATGGTATTGATGGTATAGGGTGCATTGCAATATTTACAGTGCAACCTTTTCCTAAGTAGGTCCTCATTGGTGCTGTTATGGAATGGTAGATTTGTTTTTATCCTAACGGCTTTTGTAGCATTTTGTATTACTTCATATTACACTTGGTACTGGAGAGGGTTTATGTTGCTGTTACTAGGATGAAACCAGAATCAGACTTTTTGTTTTTTTGGTATAAAGAGTTCTACAGGGAAATGTCCTAGTTCTGCTCTGGAGGGAGGTAGTGAAAAATTACAAGTAGAAATAAAACCAAAGCGCCTTTAATTTATAAGGCAATACAACATACCAAATTTATACCATAGATACACCATGAGAAAAACCTCACTCATTGGCCTTCAAACTCACTCACTGGAGTAGTAAATCTCATTCTTTGGGATGGGCCACCCTTGACATCTGCTATCAGCAGTGACAGAGCTAACTTCCATGTGGTAGCAGCCCTCTGGAATACTTTTGAAGCAACTAGTTTCAGTTTTAAACTGAGCTCAGATTGAGAGTGAGAGACAGATAGACCAGAGGAGGAGAATGGCATCCTTCACTACAGGATTCCAGATTCCCCCAGGCTTGCCTTCTAACTCTGCCTGCCTGGCCTGCCCTTGCCCTGCCGTTACCTTTCCTGTTCTGGTAGAAGGGCAATGGCAGTAGCGGACCTCCAATAAAAGAAAAAAATGTGAGTCTTTGCAACTGCGCTTGCAAGGCTGGTCTGGTCCCTCCTTCCTCTGATGTATGCTCACATCAGAGGGGGCAAGATCAGACCATCTTTCCAAGCGTGGAGACACAAAGATCTGTTGTTTTTTTTAAATTGGAGATCTGCTGCTGCTGCCAACAAACAGGAAAAAGCAGAGGCAGGGCAAGGGCAAGTCAGGCAGGCAGCGCAGGGGGAAAGGAGTCAGCTGGATTTGACTGAGGGTATTAAATGACATCACAGACTTCCACAAAGCCCTTAAAACCCTGCTCTTTACAGAAATATATGAGCATACAGACAACAGTCCCCACCCGAACAGTAATACAACTACCTCCACCAACCAGACACCTACTCATCCCAACTAGACATACAAGCTCATTGTACAACGTTGTTAATTACCCTCATGTTAAATGTAACCCTCCAATAGTACTGTCTAAATGTTGTTAAGTACCCTAATGTTAAATGTAACCCTCCAATTGTGATGTGATGTGACCACTTTGATTGAGGGATAAGGTGGTATAAAAATCTGTCTAAATAAATAAATATGAAGTGGGGTGAGATGGGGAGATGCTGGACATGGGGGGATAGGGACAGAAGGTGGTGCTGGGCATGGGGCAATAGGGGAAGAAAGGGTATGCTGGGTATGAGGGGAGATGCTGGACATAGGAGAATAGGAGCAGAAGGGGTATGCTGGACATAGGGGTAGAGATACACATGAGGTGATGCTGGACATGGAATAGAGGCAGAAGAGGTATGCTGGGGGATAGGGACAGAGGGGGTATGCTGGACATGGGGGTAGAGATATAGAGGAGATGCTGGATATGAGGGGGAAAGAGACAGAGGGAGAAATTGGTTGAGTGGGAGGTGACAAAGGGTACAAGTATATGGAGCTCACTCTAAGGAGAAAGAAGTTACCAGTGGTGTGCTGCAGGGATCTGTCCTTGGTCCAATTCTTTTTAACAACTTTGTTAGTGATATTGCACAAGGGCTGTTGGGTAAAGTTTGCCTCTTTGTGGATGATACCAAAATCTGCAATAGAGTAAACAAGCAGGAAGGAGTAGATAACACGAGGAGGGATCTAGCTAAGCTGAAGAATGGTCAAGAATTTGGCAGCTGAGATTTAATGCTAAAAAATGAAGGGTCATGCATTTGGGCTGCAAAACTCCAAGGGAGCGGTTTAGTGCAGGAGGCGAAGTACTTCTGTCAATGAAAGAAGAGCGGGACCTGGGCGTGATTGTTTCTGATTATCTTAAAGTGGCTAAACAGATGGAAAAGGCGACAGCGAAAGTCAGAAGGATGCTTGGGTGCATAGGGAGAGGAATGGCCAGCAGAAAAAAGGAAGTGATAGTGCTTTTGTATAAGTCTCTGGTGCGACCTCATTTGGAGTATAGAGTGCAGTTCTGGAGACCACACCTTCAAAAGGATATAAACATGATGGAGTCAGTGCAGAGGATGGCTAAAATGGTTAGTGGTCTTTGTTATAAAGCATATGAGGACAGACTTAAAGATCTTAATATGTCTATGTTAGAGGAAAGGTGGGATAGAGGATATATGATAGAGACGTTTAAATACTCCCATGGCATAAATGCACAAGACAAAAGACTCTTTCAATTGAAAGTAAGCTCTGCTATGAGGGGGCATAGGATGAAGGTGAAAGGGGGTAGACTTAGGAGTAATATGCGGAAATATTTATTTACAGAAAGAGTGGTAGATGTATGGATTAGCCTCCCAGTGAAGGTAGTAGAGACGAGGACAGTATCTGAATTCAAGAAAATATGGGACAAACACAGAAGATCTCCCAAGGAAAAAAGGGGACTACTGTAGTTGATATGGAAGGACAGACTAGATAGGCCATGTGGTCTTTTTCTGCCATCATATTCCTATGCTGGACATGGAGGTAGAGATACAAATGAGGAGATGCTGGACATGGGGGGGGGGGGGATAGGAAGAACTCCCACAACACCGTGGAGAACAGGCTATAAAACTTTATTCAAGTTTCCAATGAGATCAAACCCTACACATGTTTTGGCTGATGCCTTCTTCAGAGGCTTGGAAACTTCAAATAAAACAAAAAAGTAAATCATAGTATGAATGATAATACCATATATCATTTACAAGCACGTACTTGAAGAGGACAAGGCACATCTAGACATAATATATTGGATGTTGCACATGAAGATTGTAACCACATAACAGATAAATAATAAAAGGTAAATAAAACATTAAAAACAAACTTTGTCATAAATGACACACCTGAGTACATGGAGCTCATTTAGTAATATCACATCAAGCTACCTAGAGAAAATCACCACAAGCATCAACACAACCATCTCACCGCTTGACCCCTCTCCAGTCAGCTGGATCAAGCTAGCAAGACAAGAACTCACGCCAGCAATACTGAAGATTATCCAGCTATCACTGCAACATGGATACGTACCACCCACACTCAACCGCCTCCATCCACCCTGTAAGGAAAAGGACTTTGAACGACATCAACCAAGCAACCTCCTACCGGCCCATAGACAGTCTTCCCTTTATAGCAAAAGTACTTAAAAAAATTGTCTACCAACAAGTCTAGGATCATATAGAAACACATCACCCACTCGACCACCAACAATACGGATTCAGACCACACCATGGTGTGGAATCCCTAATAACCACCTTACTAGACAATCTAATTAAGGGCACTGACAAACCCAGAACTGGCTTTATACTCCACTTTTAGACATAAAATCAGTATTTGACTCCATTCCACGCAACCTAATCATCCAGAGACTGCAAACCCTTGGACTATCAGACACACCTCTTACTTGGTTCAAGTCCTACCTAACAGACTGACAGCTTCAAGTAAGATCAGGCCCTACAAGATCCACCCCATACACCCAATCTCAATGCGTCAAGGCTCCACCCTTTCTTCACTAATCTTCAACATTTTTCTACAATCACTCTGCACTATCATAAAAGCATTCAACATCCTATATCACATCTATGCCGACGATGTAAAGAGTAGTCACTCACCTGTAACAGGTGTTCTCCAGGAGCAGCAGGAATCAGTCCTCACATATGGGTGACGTCGGCGCCGACGGAGCCCTCGTGCGGAGCATTTCCCCAGCTTTCAAGGAAAGCCTTTGGGAATGCAGCGCGCATGCGCGGTCCCCTTCCCACCCAAGGGTGCCATCTTGCTCAGTCTGATGACATAGCTAAAAGACAGCAAAAATCAAAATGAATGATATGACTGCAACTCCAGGGGAGGAGGGAGGATCGTGAGGACTGATTCCTGCTGCTCCTGGAGAACACCTGTTACAGGTGAGTAATTACTCTTTCTCCAGGACAAAGCAGGAAGTCAGTCCTCACATATGGGACTCTCCAGCTCTAGGCTACTGGGAACCCTAAGCTGAAAAAATGGCTCCCTCTCAAGAGCCTCAGCATTCATGATAGGAATATCCTCTGAGAATGCCCCTGTACGGTAGCCCAACACAAGGGCCAGAGGGTTGGAGTTGCCTAAACCTCAAAGAGATTACAGAGTACCGCCTGTCCGAAAGCACTGTCCCTTCGGGATTCTCTCTCGAGGCAATAATGGGCTGCAAAAGTCTGGCTTGAAGACCAAGTTGCGGCCCGGCAGATGTCTGCCAACGGAACAGAATGGAAATGAGCTACTGATGCGGTTTTCGCCCTGATACGGTGGGTCGTGACTCGACCCTGCAAGGGGAGGTCGACTGCCTTGTATGCTGAGGCAATACAATCTGCTACCCAAGTGGACAACGTATGCTTGGAGACAGGTAACCCCATCTTATTAGAGTCAAAGGAGACGAAGAGCTGAGAAGCCCATCGATGCCCCCGCATACGTTCTATGTAAAAAGGCAATGCCCTCTTACAGTCCAGGGTATGCAAGACCGTTTCAGCCCATCTGGTATGCGGCCTGGGAAAGAAGGTCAGAAGAACCACCTCCTGGTTGAGGTGGAAAGAGGAGACCACTTTTGGAAGGAACTTCGGATGGGTCCATAGGACCACCCTATTCTTATAGAACTGTGTGTACGGTCTATCATAAACCAGAGCTTGTAGTTCACTCACACGTCTGGCCGAGGTAAGAGCCACTAGGAAGAGCGCTTTCCAAGAGAGGAAGCGCAAATGGCAAGTAGCCATCGGCTCAAACGGTGGGCGAGTAAGTTGCTGCAAGACCACATTCAAATCCCACTCAGTCGCCGGTGGATGAACCGGAGGCTTGAAAAGAAGCAGACCTCTGAGAAATCGGGACACCAAGTGGTGAACCGACAGAAACTGTCCCTGCACCTGGGAGTGATGAGCTGATAGAGCACTGAGGTGGACCCGAAAAGAGTTAGACTTAAGGCCTAGGTCTGACAGATGAAGTAGATACTGCAGTACTACTGGCACAAGGCAAGAGAAAGGATCTTCATTGCGCTGAGCACACCATACCGTAAACCTACGCCACTTGAGGGCATAGGACTTTCTGGTGGACTGCCTCCTAGAGGCCAAGACCACTTCCTCAACCTCCTTAGGTAGAAGTAAGGGAGCTAGCACTATCCTTTCAGCAACCAGGCCATCAGATTGAGGGATCTGAGATTGGGATGCAGAAGGGAACCCTGATCTTGAGACAGGAGGTCGTGTTGCAGCCCCAGAGGGAATGGAGTTTACACTGCTAACTGCAACAGAAGTGGAAACCACGGCTGCCTTGGCCATCTGGGGGCTACCAGAATCACCGAGACCTTGCCCTGGAGAATCTTGAACAGAGTTCAGGCCACCAGGGGCGTGGGAGGAAACGCATATAGGAGGCCCGTAGACCAAGAGATCAGAAAAGCATCTGCTGCCATCCTCAGGGGATGCGGCTGTCTGGAGCAAAACCTGGGCAGCTGACGGTTTTGTGGACTTGCAAAGAGATCGATCGATGGAAGTCCCCAGCGGAGGAAGATCTGCTGGACGACCCATGGATTCAACTGCCATTTGTGAGGCTGGAGAATCCTGCTTAGCTTGTCTGCTAGGACATTCTCCTGACCAGGTAGATAAACTGCTTTGAGAAACATGCCTTGTTTGACTGCAAAGGAGCAAAGGGCCAGCACCTCCTGACATAGGAACCTGGACCCCGTGCCCCCTTGTTTGTTCACATAGAACTTTGCCACCTGATTGTCCGTCTGAACTAGGACAGACTGGTGAGAGAGGGCATGAGAAAAAGTCTGTAGAGCTAAGCGGATTGCTCACAGCTCCAAAAGACTGATTTGCTGCGTGGCCTCTCAAGGAGACCAGAGGCCTTGAGTGCACATGCCCTGGCAATGTGCACCCCAGCCCTTTAAGGAAGCATCGGTTGTCAGCACCCTTGTGTGTGCTGGAGCCTGAAAAGGCACCCCCCTAAGAAGGTTTGGGAGATGTAGCCACCACTGTAAGGAGTCCAAAAGTGGTTTGGACACCTTTACTCTGTCTCGGAGGTCACCTGTGGCCTGCATCCACTGATCTCTGAGGCACCACTGAGCAGCCCGCATGTGTAGACGGGCATTCAGAGTCACATGTACCGTGGATGCCATGTGGCCCAGGAGCCGCAGGTAGTGCCTGGCAGAGACATGAGACTTGCTTTGGAACTGGGTGGCCAAGTTCATCAGTCTGTGGGCCCTGTCTTCGGGCAAGTAAGCTCTTGCCTGAAGGGTGTCTAAGTTTGCCCCTATAAACTCTAGGTTCTGAGAGGGGAGGAAAGTGGACTTTGCGTAGTTTATGACAAAGCCCAGATGCTGAAGAAGAGAGACAGTGCGAAGAGTGGCTTGTCTGGCCTCCTGGAGAGACTGGTCCCTGATGAGCCAGTCATCCAGGTATGGGAAGATAAAAATCCCCTGATTCCTGAGATAGACCGCCAATACCACCAGGCATTTGGTGAAAACCCTGGGGGCAGAGGTTAGGCCAAAGGGAAGTACCCTGTACTGAAAATGGTTACCTCCCACCACAAATCTGAGATGTTGTCTGTGGTCTGGATGAATGAGGATGTGAGTATAAGCATCCTTTAGGTCTAAGGAGCATAGCCAGTCTCCCTGCTGGAGGTAGGGCAGCAGTATCCCAAGGGTAAGCATCTTGAACTTTTCCCTCTCCAGAAACTTGTTTAGGTTTCGTAAGTCTAGGATAGGCCGGAGACCTCCTGTCCTTTTTGGTACCAGGAAGTACCTGGAGTAGAAGCCTTGCCCTTTCAGGTGGTGAGGCACTGGTTCCTCCTCCTGTTCCTTTAGAAGACTTGCCAACTCCTGAAGGAGGAGGTTCCTGTATAGAGGGAGTCTTGGAGGCTCCCCTGGGAAGTAGGAGGGGGGTAGCTGATGAAAGTGGAGCATGTAGCCTTTCAGGACTATGCTCAGTACCCAGGTATCCCCTGTGATGGCTGGTCACCTGTAGGCGTACAGGGTCAGCCGACCTCCTGTGCTGAGTGGAGCCACCGGCGGAGAAGAGGCTATGCTGTGGGAGTCAAAACCCCGCTCCCTGCTGTGCAGGAGCCGGAGCTGGCGGCTTGGGGTCTTCTGCCTATGGGGCCCATGCACCTGTCCCTTGGCCTGCTGGCCCTGTTGGGGAGCTGGAGAGGCCTGATATTGAGGGTAGGATTTGTAGGCAGCACCCTTCCTCGGGAAAAAGGGTTTCTTTCCCGAGCCCTTCTTTTTTTGAGAAGGGGCAGAAGTCTTTCTGGACAGCCTTGTCCTGGTGAGAGTCTCAGTCTCAATTTCTGCAGCCTTTTCAGTCATGGGCTTACCGAATAGGTTGTCACCTCGGCACGGGACATCGACCAACTTGTCCTGCACCCATGACTCCAGGTCCGATGACTGTAGCCAGGCCTGACAGCATGCACCGATGCCAGCCACGGCTACCCGGGCCGAAGCCTCGAAGCCATCATAGGCTGCTCGAGAGATAAACTTCGAGCCCTCTCAGATCCCTGTCGACAAGGCCTTGAACCTCTGCAAGGGTTCCTCGGAGAGGCCAGCTGAGAACCCGGCAATCTCCTTTGCCAGGTCTCTTAGGTACATGCCCATGTACAGCTGGTAAGTCTGGACATGGCAAGATAGCATAGAGCCCTGGAAGCACTTTCTACCGAGGGCATCCAGGTTCCGGGCCTCCCGGCCGGGGGGGGCAGAAAGGAGTGCATCTTCTGACTCTTCAGGCGGTGCATGGCCAATTCCACAACCATGGAATTGTGCGGTAGCTGTGCCTTTTGGAACCCAGGGCTCTTATGGACTCGATAAATGGAATCAACCCATTTGCTAAGAACCGGCGCCGAGGCCGGTGCCTCTCACATATGGAAGAGCAGCCGTTCCAGCATTGGAGGAACCGGTACAGTAAAGGCTTCCTTCAGAGGAAAATCATACTGGAGGGCATCGAGCTCCTCGGGTCGAGGATCCTCCTCGGCGTCCACAGGGAATGCCAAAGCCTTGGCCATGTCCCTCATGAAGTCCGAGAACTGGGTATCCTCTGGGGGGACCTTCTCCGAGGCTCGGACTCCAGGGAGTCCGAAGGGATGCACCGGCTCCGGAAGGTGTCCGGGGACTCCTCGTCCTCCGTCTCCCACTCTGACTCCGACTCCTCCGAGGAGGAGTCGAGTGGCTCTGGCCGTGTGGGCCTCGGATGACCTCAGCCCTGCACAGGAGGGCGAGGGGGACCTTGAACGAGGATCGACTCGAGACTTGATGGACTCGAGGATCGGCTCGGTCTCCGGGGTTGACTTAGACGTCGAAGTCCCGGTGGTCAGGGCAGATGCACCAGTCAGACCGGCGATCAGCACCCGCTGCTGTTCCATGAAGGCAGCCAAGCTCAGGAGACTCAGCAGCCCTCGACTCGGGCCCCAACGGCGTCGGGCCCGACGTCGGTTCTCCCGGAGGAGAGTCCACGAGGACAACAGAACTTACGTGACTCAGGGACTCTGGCTCCATGCGAGGTAGTTTGGATGGCCTCTCTGACTCTGAGAGCCCAGGGCGGCAGTCAGGGCTACGCGACCTGGCCCTCGAGGACCCAGGTGCCTCCACTGATGCTGCCCTCATGAGCTTCTTCTTCCTTTTGTGCTCCCGGGTGGGAGACCCCCTCTCAGAGGCACCACGACGGCGCTCGGTGTCAGACTCCCGAGATGTCGAGGCCTCTGACGAAGTCCGGGCCCGGCCGGACGCGGACTCTGAAAAAATTCTTTCGCATTGATGCTGATGGCTCCGAAGTGCCTTCAACGACATTTTGCCGCACGGGCCACAGACCAGCGGGTCATGGTCGGGCCCGAGGCATCAGAGGCAGCAGTCATGTGGGTCGGTGAGAGACATAAGTTTCTTGCACCGATCACATTTTTTGAACCTGCTGGAAGCCATCGGGGGAAAAAGGGCCCCTGCAAGGTCAAAAGAGCGGGCTGCCAGTGAAAATAACAAAAAAAGTGCGAACGCTAGTCACAAAGGACAAAAACCAAAAAAAGAAATTCTGGACTCGATACCGGTGTACCGAGCCCAGGCGGGAAGGGGAACCGGCGTCGAACCAGATAAGAAAAAAGTGAAAATCACAGAAAAAATCTACTTTTCCCGGGTGACACAAACTTACGTCCGTTGGTTCCGTGGAAAAAGAAAGACTGAGCAAGATGGCACCCTTGGGCGGGAAGGGGACCGCGCATGCGCGCTGCATTCCCAAAGGCTTTCCTTGAAAGCTGGGGAAATGCTCCGCACGAGGGCTCCGTCGGTGCCGACGTCACCCATGTGTGAGGACTGACTTCCTGCTTGGTCCTGAAGAATGATCTATATGCCAAACAGGACATCAAAAGCAGATATCACGCCCATAATAAAGTGATTCTCCTCAGTCAGCAAATGGCTCAACAGATACAATATGGCAATAAACTTCAAGTAGGCAGAGACAATAGTTTTAAACCTCCGATCTCCATAACTATCGATGGGACCCAAGTCCAAGTGAAACAGGATGTGCAATACCTTGGAGTTACACTGGATCAACACCTCACCTTCACAAGACACATACGGAATATTACAAGAAGCATTTACTTCAAACTCAAAACAATCAAACACCTTAAACCTCTTCTAACCGATCATGACTTTCACTCAGTCCTCCAAGCAACCATCTTTCCGCATTTTGATTACTGCAATATCATCCTTCAAGACCTACCAAAAACAGCCATCCACTCACTCCAACTCACACTCAACACAGCAGCATGGACCCTCCTCAACTCCCAAAAATCAGAACACATAACACCCCTACTCAGGCGACTCCACTGGCTACCAATAATTGAACACAAAAAAAGCAAATCTATTCTCACAACGTTCACAATTTTCAACAACTCATCTCCACCACACCTGCAATTCCTACTTCAAGTCACACCCAATAACAGAAAAAGATGAACCAGCTCTCAGAACATGCTATGTATACCACCGCTATTTACGAAGACCAGCTCCACCACCTCAAAGACAGCTTTCTCACTTTACATTCCACACCTATGGAACTCTATTCCTGACAGACTACGGACTACAATGGACATAGTAACCTTCAGAAAAGCTCTAAAGCAGCGGTTCTCATCCTGTGGGTCGCGACCCCCATGGGGGTCGCCACAGGATTTAGCGGGGGTCACCTTGCCTCACCTCACTCCGCCGTTTAAAAAAAAAAGCACTCAAGTTGCTGCCGCTGCCGAGTCCGCTTCTCGGCAGTGGCAAACTCACCGCCTCCCAGTCCCTTCTAATGCAGCCGCGGCTCCCTGCCTCTTAGGGAACCGCAGCTATGCCAGTAAAACTGTTGTGGAGCCTTCCTGTCTCTTGACGGGCTCCGTGCAGCATTGTCCCGCCTCCAAAGCAAGACCAAAATCACCACATAAGAAAGTAAGAGCAACTCAGTCCACTCATAGCCCAAAGAAACAGTACTTCCATGAAAAACATAGCCTGTTATAACAGCGTCTTAAATTAGATCTGATAATAAATAAGCCTGATGATAAAATAAAGGAGAAAAAGAAAGTGACCAACCTCAAGCATCCACCATATAGAGGGTAACGTCTCTATGAGCAATAGAAAGGCCCAGCAACCATACGCCACCATTTAAAACCCTCTTCTTCCCATCAAAACTGCTAAGCGTCATTTCCCTACAGCAACAGGGGATTGCCAATGAGAAGCGGTCTCTTTTATAAACATGAATGAACGCGATCCGCTGCCATCAAAAAACAGAGAAACAATTATTTTGGCGGTAGCATATGAAAATCAGCATTCAAATGAAGAAAAAACCCCAAAACATAGTTTTAAAAAATGGGGCATAGTTAAAAAATAGAAGGGCTATCCAAGGATTGTATACATAATAAAACCAGAGCAGATACAAACCCACCATCTGACAGCTTAAAAAAGGGTTGGAAATACTATAAAAAAGGTTAAGAACATTAGATAAAATGGAAAAACAAAATTAAAAAGTAAAAGAACCAACCCCCACATCATGTTACATGGCAAATGTTGCATCAATCCGAGATGGGGTATTGACAGACTAAAAGCGTAGTACAAAAAAGAGGAATCCAAACAATATAATACATAATAAAAACAGCGTGGATCCACACCAAAGTGCTGGCAGCACAAAAATATAATGGTGATGTTGTAAAAGAATAAAGGGGATAAACAGAACTAGCTTAAAAACATTAGATATGATTATAAAACCAAATTGAAAAGTAAAAGGACAGCTGCATCATTGTGGTACTAGGTAAAAAAAACACTGATCCAAAAAGAGGCACTGACAGCTAAAAATACTAAATAAAAATATTCTAAAAAAATAAAAGGAAAGTTAAAAACATGAAATAGAAGTGTACACTGAAATGAAAAAAAATGAGAGAGCAGTCGCAGCACCATTGCACATGATAAATCGCGAACCACAGTATGAATATACCAAGAAGCCGGGCATAAATGGACTCTCCATGCTTAAAAGATATAAGCAAAATAAAACAGGGGAGCTAATAAAAACAGAACAGAAACCATATCATTAAACAATCAAAATAAAGGTACTATAAAAAAACACTGGGGGGAACCATAGAAACAAAATAAAAAGACAATACAGACCACTAAAACTTCAAAAACAGAAAGTATAAGGGAGAAATACATTTTATTTTATTTATTTATTTAGCTGTATTTATATCCCGCTTTTCACCGGGTCAAAGTGGTCAATTGGGAGATACATTTAACATGAGGGGATATGACACACATACGCTAATACTTACAGGGAACATGGGCAATGGAGGGTTAAGTGGCTTGCCCAAGACCACAAGGAGTGCCTATAGGACTAGAAATCCCAGTCCCTCCGGCCTGAGATTGCTGTCCCCAGGTGGGATTTGAACCCCCGGCCCTCCGGCCTGAAGTACCTTGTCCTAACCACTAGGCCACTCCTCCCACATGGGCAAAAATATATATGCATGTACACGTGGAGGCCATAAAAAAGACAGATTAAAAAAAAATATATATATACATTTATATAGTTGTATCATGTGTTATAATGTAATTACTGAGATGTAATTGTTTCAGTTGATATTCAATGTAAACTGCTTTGACTGTACGATAAAGCAGTATAGATTGGCTGTTTTGAATGGAGGTAACATAGTTGTTTTCCACCACCCAATCATCCTTGCAGTAAGCAATTAGCTCACTGATGTGACGTCAGATACCAGTGTTTTTTAAGAAGAGATTCCCAAGGACATTTTCATTCATTCATGAGCGACCACTTGGGTGAATTATGAGGAACTTTGCCTGATGCAGGATCTTTGTGAATTTACACTGACCCGAAACGCAGTGCTATGTCACGGATGACCTCATCTATATGCCCTTTGCCAAAGCTTTGGTGCTCGTTGGTTGTTCAGATAAGTGATCTTTGGCTTTCAAAGTGCAGCTAAATTGTTTTTTTACTGCAAATATATGATTAATATGAACTCAGTCTGATGTAGAGGTTAACCCCTCACACAGACATTGTCTGACAAAAAGATTTAGATGAACCACTTTATTTTGGGATGACACTTTGATTAGGGTTTGTCCTTTTGGATTTAGAATGTAGATAAGCTGGCATGGACATATAATAGCTTAAATAGCATGCTCCGTACTGCAGTTAATAAAGCCCTTGAGAGAAAACGGACTTGTGTCTGTGGATGATGAAAACAGACCTTGGTAACTAAAGGCATGTGTGCAAAACTGAGCAGTGGCCGCACTTGAAATGTCCCACCACTTGAGGCAAGGTATGGGTAGAGCTGGAGGAACCAAGAGGTTAGACAAATTCGGATTCTTCTTACATGCAATCATAATCTCTTGTGTGGCAAAGACAGGGACTGTCTGCAAAATGTGCCATTCCTCTCTGATAATTTTAGAAATGTCCCTAGAAAGGGTAGAGAAAAGGAATGGACAAATGATCTTGTTACCTTGCTGCTTGTCCGACTTGGAGAGCAAAGACATACGATCTCTGTGTTCTGCCCTCTTGTATGCTTTCTGTACACATGTATGTGGATAGCCCCTCTCTTCAAATCTATTGCACAAGTCTCTGGCATTCCTCTCATAATCTTTCGGATCTGAACAAATGTGTTTGACCTGTAGAAACTGACTGGTCGGAAGATGTTCTTCAAAGAATTGTTATAGAAGCTTTTGTAATGTAAAAGCTGGTTCCAATCCATTGGCTTGTGATAAAGATCTGTGATAAAACCTTCTCTTCCTTTCTTGTTCTTAATGTCCAGATATGGAATTTCTTCTTTGCTATACTGCGCCTAGAACTGTAGATTGTTGTCCAAAGTATTAAGTATTAAGAAGTAGATCATCGATGTATCATTTCCAGAGTTTCACACATTCCTTAAAGGGGTGATCAGCCAAAAAAATGGTCTCAAAATGAGCTACATATAAATTGGCAACATCAGATGCCATATCAAAACCCATGGCCACCCTATAAAACAGTCCCTACAAACAGAAAAAATTCTCAGTAAGGGCTAAACTCGCCAACTGTATCAGCTAGCCCGTGGGGATCCTCTTGTGTTGAGCATGGTCTAATAGAATCTGTTCCACTATAGAAATGGCTTTTCTCTGTGGCATATTAATATATAGCAAAGTAATATCCAAGGTGACTAAGGTCAAATCCTCGTGGTACCCATCAAATTCTCCTTTGTTTTTTAGCATGGTAATTCTTCCTAAGTGGCTGTATGTTATCTAGATATTGCTGATTATTCTCCCTAGGGATCATGAAAACATGCATCCACTTAGGGAGAATTATCATGCTAAAAAACAAAGGAGATGCAAGGTGATTGATCACAAACCAAGTAGTAAAATAAAACAGCAAGAACCACAGCTAATTTCATTGTGGTGTTATAAACTGTGCTGCGCTTCTCGCTTTTCATTTTTGAACATATATTCTACATCAAAGAAATTCTTCTCCCAATGAGTGCAGAGGGCATTTCCCCATAGAACTCAACCAGTATTCTCCCCAGAAAGTTTTGCCAACCAGGTAGGCCAGATTATAAACTGGCTGGCAGCAGACAACATAACTAGCTGTCTTTCATTTCTCCATTCCTGCTCATTATTTTGCCATGTTGATTTATCCGATTATATTAGCGGGGTTGTCAGTAAAATCAGCCGGGAGGCACACCCATTCAAAAGGTCCTGGAGAGAACATTGTCAATATACTCAAAATAATTTCTGATTCTGGTGTCATCTCAATATCATTAATGTAAATCCTCAATAGTCATGGACATATTGTGAGGTAAAACAAAACCTTACAAAAATTACTCAGGACCTATAGAGAAAATCTACCATACCATAACAGCATCAACTTTCATAACTCATACAAAGAGCCAACATGGAAAAAAGCAGTGCTCTAAGGGGATCTGTTTGTTAAAGCACATTAGGCTTTTGTAGCTAATGTGGCAAAAAAGTGCAGATATGTAGCACAGCCTTAGCTGCAAAAGATATATGTTATCTGCTGGGAGCATGCACAGCATTTCCCCAGCACTGAAATTGCAGAGATCATGCCCCAGAAGCACAATAGATGTACATAATGCAACACATTGACCTGGCGTTATGAGCACCCGTGCTATCTGCATCTTTGATGGTCGCTGTGCACTGCTGATGCCAACTGTAACCGCATGTTACACACACACACACTCTCCACCCATATCCCAACCACTCTTGCAGATAACATGATTTCTGAAAATAGCCCAGAAAATCGCTGCATTATCTGCAGTTTCTCTACATTATTTGTTAATGCACCCAGATAGCATGCGCTATCTGCAGCATTGACAGTTAGCCCAGCTTAGTATATTTTTATTGCAGTAGTTCCTAGAACATCCATACACCTAGTCAGAAAAACAAATAGGCCAGATTAGTATAGATTCTTAAATAGAAACTCAATGCTAACAGAATACCTGGTCTTGGTCACACACTGAGAATATAGATAGATCCTCACCAAGCATAAAATAAAATACAAACTAAAAATAAAATTATGTAGGCAAAAATTAAGTTGAACCCCCCAAAAAACAGACTCTGCATGCAATACAACACCAGAGAAATGGAAACCACTGCAGATGGTCCTGTACTATGCAACAATATAAAGATAAAAATATGTACGTACTGCCCAATATTCAAACGGATATAACTGGTTAGCAGAACCTGCTAACTGAATAAATCCTGCTGAGGGATATTCAGCGACACTAATCGGCCAGTGCTGCTGAATATCCCCTCTATACAATGTGGCACTGTTTGAAGAGTTCCAGGGTGGTCCAAAGGCGAGGCGAGGATAGTTCCATCACTTAGCTGGTTAGCGACAATTTTCAATCCGCTAATCAGTTAAGTGCCTATATAAAGTCAGGTCATCTTAATAACTGTCCTAGCTCTATGCAGTTCAAATATCCAGATAGTGGCGAATATTGCCACTGTCTGGACAGCTGTGCCAGACAGCACAGAAAGAGTAGTTACTCACCTGTAACAGGTGTTCTCCAGGAGCAGCAGGAATCAGTCCTCACATATGGGTGTCATCGACGCCGATGAAGCCCCAGCGGAGCATTTCCCCAGCTTTCCATGAAAGCCTTTGGGAATGCAGACACGCATGCGCGGTTCCCTTCCCGCCTAAAGGTGCCATCTTACTTCAGTCAAATGACATAGCACACAAAATGAAAAAATAAACTATGTACAACTGCAACTCCCAGGGGAGGAGGGAGGGTTGTGAGGACTGATTCCTGCTGCTCCTGGAGAACACCTGTTACAGGTGAGTAACTACTCTTTCTCCAAGACCAAGAAGGAAGTCAGTCCTCACATATGGGTGATTCCCTAGCTCTGGGCTACCAGGAACCCAGGCTGAACAAGAGAACTCCCTCTAGTCTCAGCAGCAAAGAAAGGCTTTTCACTGACACAACCTTCACCGGTAGCCCAACAGAGGGCAGGAGGGCAGGAGTTGCCTAAACCTCAAAGAGATTCCGGAGTACTGCCTGGCCAAAAGCACTGTCCCTACGGGACTCCCTCTCCAGACAGTAATGGGCCGCAAAAGTCTGGCTTGAAGACCAAGTTGCAGCCCTGCAGATGTCTACCAACGGTACAGAGCGGAGATGAGCCACTGAGGCAGCCATTGCCCTGACACGGTGGGCCGTGACCCGACCCTACAAAGGAAGGTCAGCCGCCTTGTAAGCCCAGGTGATACAGTCAGCCACCCAGATGGACAAGGTACGCTTGGACACAGCTAACCCTAAATTATTAGGGTCAAAAGATATGAAGAGCTGAGTAGCCCTTCTGTGCCCTTGCGTACAGTCAAGGTAGAAGGATAAGGCCCTCCTACAGTCCAGGGTATGCAGGACTGCTTCAGCCTGGCTTGCATGAGGCCTAGGGAAGAATGTTGGAAGAACCACCTCCTGGTTGAGGTGGAAAGAGGAGACAACCTTAGGGAGGAACTTTGGATGAGTCCTGAGGACTACCCTGTTCCTATAAATTCTGGTGTAAGGCCTATCACAAACCAGGGCCTGAAGCTCACTCACCCGCCTAGCCGAGGTAAGGGCTATGAGGAAGAGTGTCTTCCAGGACAGGAAGCGTAGTGGACAAGTAGCCATCGGCTCAAAAGGTGGGCAAGTCAGTTGCTGCAAGACCACATTCAACTCCCACTCAGGGGCAGGAGGACGGATTGGAGGCTTGAGTAAGAGCAAGCCTCTGAGAAAGCGGGACACCAAAGGGTGAACTGACAGAGAGTGTCCGTCCACCAGAGAGTGGTGAGCTGCTAGAGCTGAGAGGTGGACCCGAACAGAATTGGAATTAAGACCTTGATTGGATAAGTGCAGTAAGTACTGAAGCACTACTGGTACAGTACAGGAGAAAGGATCCTCTGTACATAACTGACACCACACTGAAAACCTTTTCCATTTAAGAGCATAGGTTTTCCTAGTGGATTGTTTTCTAGAGGCTAACAGAACTTCCTCTACCTCCTGAGGTAGGCCCCAGGGAACCAAAACTACCCTTGCAGCCTCCAGGCCATCAAATTTCGAGCCTTGAGATTGGGGTGCAGAAGGGTACCCTGATCCTGAGAGAGAAGGTCGGGCTGCAACCCCAGAGGCAGAGGGGGACTCACTGCCAGTTGAAGTAGAAGTGGGAACCAGGGCTGTCTGGGCCACCTGGGAGCCACCAGCAGGACTGAGGCCTTGTCCTGAAGAATCTTGAACAGAGTTCGGGCCACCAAGGGCATGTGAGGAAACGCATACAGGAGGCCCTGAGACCAGGGAATCAGAAAAGCATCTGGTGCTACCCGCAGAGGATGCGGTTGCCTGGAACAGAAGTTTGGCAGCTGTTTGTTCAGAGGACTGGCAAAGAGGTCTATGGATGGAAGTCCCCACTTCATGAAAATCTTTTGAACTACCAAAGGATGGAGCTGCCACTCATGGGGCTGCAGAATCCTGCTCAACCTGTCCGCCAGGTAGTTTTCCTGGCCGGGTAGATAGACTGCTTTGAGGAGCATGTCGTGTCTGAGAGCAAACAAGCAAAGGTCCTGTGCCTCCTGACAGAGGAGCCTGGACCCAGTTCCGCCCTGCTTGTTCACATAGAACATGGCTACTTGGTTGTCTGTTTGAATTAGGACAGACTGATGAGCCAGGGTCTGAGAGAAAGTCTTGAGGGCTAACTGAATAGCTCTGAGTTCCAGGAGATTGATTTGCTGTGCAGATTCCCAGGGAGACCACAGGCCCTGGGTGCACTTGCCTAGACAATGAGCCCCCCAGCCTTGCAGGGAGGCATCCGTGGTCAAGACCACTTGGAACGCAGGACTCTGAAAAGGTACTCCTTTCAAGAGATTGGGTGGGTGTAGCCACCAGCCGAGGGAGGACAGCAAGTGTTTGGACACTTCTATCCTGTCTTTGAGGTTGCCTGTGGCCTGTGACCACTGAGTCCGCAGGCACCACTGTGCAGGCCTCATATGGAGCCTGGCATTGGGGGTTACATGTACTGTCGAAGCCATGTGGCCAAGAAGCCTCAGGCAGAGTCTGGCGGAGACCAGTGACCTGCTGAGAAACTGGTTTGCTAAGGTTATCAGCCTTTGGGCTCTGTCTTCTGGTAAGAATGCCTTTGCCAGCAGTGTCCAACCTTGCTCCTATGAACTCCAAGTTCTGGGAGGGGAGCAAAGTGGACTTTGCGAAGTTTATTACTAAGCCCAAGCCTTGAAGAAGAGCAATAGTTCTGAGGGTCGCTTGCCTGGCCTCCTGGCATGTCTGACCCCTGATTAGCCAGTCGTCCAGATAGGGGAAGACAAAGATTCCCTGATTTCTGAGGTAGGCCGCCACCACTGCCAGGCATTTTGTAAAGACCCTGGGAGCGGAGGTAAGGCCAAAAGGCAGTACTCTGTACTGATAATGGTTTCCTCCCACCATGAACCTGAGGTACCTCCTGTGGTCTGGATGAATGAGGATGTGGGTATACGCATCCTTTAGATCTAAGGAGCATAGCCAATCTCCCTGCTGGAGGTAGGGCAGAAGTGTTCCAAGAGTAAGCATCTTGACCTTTTCTTTCTCTAGGAACTTGTTGAGGTTTCTGAGGTCTAGAATAGGTCGAAGGCCACCGGTTCTTTTGGGTACCAGGAAATACCTGGAGTAGAACCCTTGACCTTGCAAGTGGGGAGGCACAGGCTCCACTGCCCTGTCCACCAACAGACCTTGGAGCTCCTGGAGGAGAAGATCTGTGTGCAGGGGAGGCCTTGGAGGCTCTCCTGGAAAATATGGAGGAGGCAGTTGGTGAAAGTGTAGTGCATAGCCTCTGTGGACTATGTTTAACACCCAACTGTCCCCAGTGATGTGGGGCCACTGGTGGGCAAAGAGGGCGAGGCGACCTCCTGTGCAGGGTTGGGAGAGCAGGGACGGAGAGGCTATGCTTAAGGAGTCAAAAACCCCCACCCTGCTGTGTAGGAGCAGGGGCCGGAGGCTTGGGGGTCCTCTGCCTATGGGGCCCATTACCCTGCCCCTTGGCATGCTGACCCTGAGGGGCAGCTTGGGCAGCCTGATATTGTGGGTACTGTTTGTAGGCAGTGCCCTTCCTCGGGTAAAAGGGCTTTTTACCCTAGCCCTTCTTCTTGTCAGAAGGGGCAGAGGTCTTTCTAGACAGCCTTGTCCTTGTAAGGTGCTCAGTCTTGAGCTGTGCGGCCTTCTCGGCCATGGGCTTGCCAAAAAGGTTCTCACCTCGGCAAGGGACATCGACCAACTTGTCCTGAACCCATGGCTCGAGGTCCAATGACTGCAGCCATGCCTGGTGTCGAGCCGCGATGCCAGCTGCCGCAACTTGGGCCGAAGCCATCGTAGGCAGCGCGGGACATAAACTTGGAGCAGTCCCGAATCCCCGAGGACAAGGACTTGAATCTCTGCAAAGGCTCCCTGGAGAGACCAGCAGAGAACCCGGCCAACTCCTTGGCCAAGTCTCGCAAGTACATGCCCATGTACAGCTGGTAAGACTGGACACGGCAAGCAAGCATCGAGCCCTGGAAGCACTTTCTACCAACGCCATCGAGGTTCCGGGCCTCCCTGCCGGGGGGCACCGCAGAGTGCATCTTCTGACTCTTCAGGCGATGCATGGCCGTTTCCACAACCATGGAATGGTGTGATAGCTGCGCCTTCTGAAAGCCAGGGCTCTTTCGAAGTTGATAGATCGAATCGACCCGCTTGCTTAAAACCGGCGCCGAGGCCGGTGTCTCCCACATCCGGAAGAGGAGCCGTTCCAGCATCGGAGGAACCGGGACAATAAAGGCCTCCTTCGGAGGAGAGTCGTACTGCAGGGCCTCGAGCTCTTCGGCTCGAGGCTCTTCCTCGGGGTCCGCCGGGATAGCCAACGCGGTAGCCATATCCCGGACAAACTCCGAGAACCGGGTATCCTCCGGAGGGGATCTATTCCGGGGTTCAGACTGCGGTGAGTCCGACGGGACGCACCGAGTCTTGAATGTGTC
Source organism: Ichthyophis bannanicus (assembly GCA_033557465.1). Classification (NCBI taxonomy): domain Eukaryota; kingdom Metazoa; phylum Chordata; class Amphibia; order Gymnophiona; family Ichthyophiidae; genus Ichthyophis; species Ichthyophis bannanicus. The sequence goes on along the minus strand of CM066033.1, from coordinate 292,522,424 downwards.
GGGGGACTCCTCATCCTCCATCTCCCAGGTGGACTCGTCTGATGAGGAGTCAGGACCCGACCCCGCAGGGCCCTGGAGCACCCGCCCCGACGCCAGAGGCACCGGCGTCGACGCCCTCGGTCCTGAACGGGAGGTCGAGGGAGACCACGACCGAGGTCGACCTCGAGCCATCATGGTCTTGAGTATCGGCTCGGTCTCCGGGGTCGACTTCGATGTCGATGTCCCGGTGGTCGGGGCAGATGCACCAGACAAGCTGGCCATCAGTGCCTGCTGCTGCTCCATGAAGGCAGACAGTCTGCACTCCAAGGCTGTCATCCTGAGACTCAGCTCGGGAGACGCAACAGCCACCGACTCGGGCCCCGGCGGCGCCGGGCCCGACATTGGCTCTCTGGGAGGAGAGTCCTCGAGGACTACAGGGCTTACGTGTCCAGCAGACTCCGGCTCCACGCAAGGAACTTTGGCAGGCTTCTCTTGTTCCACGGGCCCGGGGCGACAGTCGGGGGTCTTAGACCTGGCCCTCAAGGAGCCAGGGACCTCTTCCGACGACGCCCTCACGAGCCACTTCTTCCTTTTCTGTTCCCGGTCGGGGGACCCCCTGTCCGAGGAGCCACGACGGTGCTCGGGATCCGATTCCCGAGATGTCGAGGCCTCAGACGAGGTCCGGGCCCGGCCGGAGGCTGAGTCACAAAAAAGCCTTTCTTTCTGCTGCTGGCAACTTCGTAGTGCCTTGGAAGACATCTTCCCACATGGTCCACACGTCTTAGGGTCGTGATCAGGACCGAGGCACCGAAGGCAGCAGTCGTGTGTGTCGGTGAGAGACATCAACTTCTTACATCGATCACACTTTTTAAAACCGCTGGAAGCCATCGGGGAAAAAAGTGTCCCCGCGAGGTCAAAGGACCGGCCTTCCAGGGAAAAAGCAAAAAAGGGCGCGAACGCCAGCCACAAAGGGCAAAAACCGAAAAAGAAGAAACGGGCTCGATACCGGTGTACCGAACCCGGCGGGAGGGGAACCGGCATCGAACCTGGAAGAAAAAGTAGCGAGAATCGCCGAAAAAAATCAAACTTTTATCCGGGATGACAGGACACACGTCCGGTGGGCTTCTTGGAAAAAGAGAGACTGAGGTAAGATGGTACCTTTAGGCGGGAAGGGAACCGCGCATGCGTGCCTGCATTCCCAAAGGCTTTCATGTAAAGCTGGGGAAATGCTCCGCTGGGGCTTCATCGGCGTCGATGACACCCATATGTGAGGACTGACTTCCTGCTTGGTCCTGGAGAAACTAGATATTCAGTGCCAGAGGATAGCCAGAATCTGGTGCTGAATATCTGGCTTCACTTTTGCCTGTGGTGGTCAGGCGCTTTTAAAACACTGACCATCGCAGGTTCAATATCAGGCCCGTGAAGTCCAAAGACAAATATATTCCAATTACTAAATTGAAAATAAAATTTTCTTTTTTTTGCTGTCTGGTCATTTTATTCTCTAATCATTTTCTGGTTTCTGCTTTCCTCGTCTTTTCTACCTGATCTATCTACCACTTCTCTCCCCTGTCTTCTTTACTTCCTTCCAACTCTGACATTGATCTTTTCCTTTCAACTTTCTTCCATTTTTCTCTACCAATTTAGATTTCATTTCTCCTTCTTAACATCCAGTTCTCAATCTCCATTTTTCAACTGCATCTTCCTACCACATTTCAACCTTTAACACAGTCCTCTTACTCCCCATCTCTCTATTCTTCCTCAACTACTTATTCCCCAGTCTTTAATTAACTCTCTCCTTTCTCTTACTCTCTTCCACCCTCCTTGTGTCCAGCATCTCTCCCCTTCTCTCCTGCCCTGTCTTATGTCTCCTCATCTCTCACCATCTAGTATCTCTTCCCTTTTTCTCATTATATCCCCTCCATGTCCAGCATTCCCTCTCTCCCCACCCCGTATCCAACATTTATTTATTTATTTAACAGTTTTTATATACCGTCTTTCTACAATTCAAGACGGTTTCCATATAACGCAACAGACAGTGAATTACAGCTGAATTACAACTGTATACATAGAACATCTCCTCTCTCTGTCTCCCCATGTCCAGCATTTTCCCCTCACACCCCAATTTTGTGTCCAACATCTACCCTGTGTCCAGCCTTTGCTAGTCACCCCTCTAACACATGTCCATCTGCTCTCCATGCTCCATGCCACCATCCATGTCCAGCATCTTCCCTCCCACTCCCTATTACCCCTATCCCATGACCAGCATCTGCCCTCTGCCCCTCCACTTCTGCACCCCATATCCACTATCTGCCCTCCTTATGTCCTCACCTATGTCCACCCTCTGTTCTGCACTCGATGTCCAATATCTGCCCTCCACCCACCTTCCATACCCTTATATCCACCATCTGCCCTCTATCCTCTTATGTCCCCCACTTGTGTCTACTGTCTACTCCTCCACTATATGTTCAGCATCTGCCTCCATCCCCTATTGGTGTCCTCCATCCACCTTCCAAGCCTCCACTCATCCCACTTTCTGTCCTGCATCTTAATTCCAGCCATTCATCCCCCCTTCATGTCCGCATCTCCCTTCCAGACATTGCCTCCCCTTCATAGAAACATAACAACAGAAAAAGACCACATGGCCTATCTAGTCTGCCCTACCATATCAACAACTACAGTCCCCTTTTTTCCTTTAGAGATCCTCTGTGTTTGTCCCATGCTTCTTTGAATTCAGCTACTGTCCACATCTCTACCAGCTCCACTGGGAGACTATTCCATGGATCCATCACTCTTTCCATAAAGAAATATTTCCGTATATCACTCCTGAATCTATTCCCTTTCACCCTCATTCCATGTCCCCTCATAGCACAGGAGGTGAGCTTGCTTTCAATTGAAAGAGGCTCTCCTCCTGTGCATTTATGCCAAAGAGGTATTTAAACATCTCAATCATATCACCTCTATCCCGCTTTTCCTCTAAGGTGTACATATTAAGATCCTTAAGTCTCTCCTCATATGCTTTATAACCATTTTAGTAGCCACCCTCTGTACTGACTCCAGCCTGTTTATATCCTTTTGAAGGTGTGGTCTCCAGAATTGCACACAATCCTCCAAATGAGGTTGAACCAAAGATTTATACAGAGGCACTATTACCTCCTTTCTTCTGCTGGCTATTCTTCTCCCTATGCACCCAAGCATCCTTCTAGCTTTTGCTGTCGCCTTTTCTACCTGTTTAGCTACTTTAAGATCATCAGACACAACCACACCGAGGTCCCACTCTTCTTTAGTGGACAAAGGTACTTCACTTCCTATACTATATTGCTCCCTTGGATTGCTGAAGCCCAAATGCATGACCTTGCATTTTTTAACATTAAATCTTAGCTGCCAAATTCTAGACCATTCTTCAAGCTTAGCTAGATCCCTCCTCATGTTATCTACACCTTCCTGGGTGTCTACTCTATTGCAGATTTTGGTATCATCCACAAAGAGGCAAATCTTACCCGACAGTCTTTCCGCTGTATCACTAACAAAGGTGTTAAAAAGAATCAGACCAAGGACAGATCCCTGGGGCCCACCACTGGCAACCTCCTTCTGCTCAGAGTGAGCTCCATTTACCTGTACCCTTTGTCGCCTCCAACTCAACCAATTTCTAGCCTAAGCAGTAACATTAAGGTCCATCCCTAGGGTGCTCTGTTTGTTTATAAGTCGCCTGTGAGGAATGGTGTCAAAGGCTTTACTGAAATCTAAATATACCACATCTAGGGCTCTCCCTCGATCCAACTCCCTGGTCACCCAGTCAAAGAAATCAATCAGATTCGTCTGACAAGACGTGCCTCTGGTGAATCCATGCTGCCTCGGATCCTGTAATCCGTTGGACTCCAGAAACCTCACTATTTTCTCTTTCAGCAGCGCTTCCAATAATTTACTCACCACCGAGGTTGAACTAACCGGCCTGTATTTTTCAACCACATCCTTACTTCCGCTTTTGTGTAAAGGGACCACATATGCCTCTCTCCATTCCTTTGGCACCACATTCATGTTCTGCATCTCCCTTCTTGCCATTCCCCCCTTAGTGTCCTGCAACTCCCTTCCAGCTATTGCCCCTTTCATGTCCTGCATCTCCCTTCCAACTATTCATCCCCCTCTTTGTGTCTTGCATCTCTCTTCCAGCCATTCCCCCCCTTCATGTCCTGCATTTCCCTTCCAGCCATTCCCCCCCCCTTCGTGTCCTGCATTTCCCTTCCAGCCATTGCCCCCCTCTTTCTGTCTTATAATCCCTTCCAGCCATTCGCCCCCTCCTTTGTGTCCTGCATCTCCCTTCTAGCCATTCCCCCTATCCCCCCCCCCCCCAGCGACAGAGGCAGGCTTCAGAACTGAAACATTTAAAGAAAAAAAAAAGTGGGTCTTTGCGATTCTATGCTTGGATTGTGGTAGGCGAAGGCCTATGATCCATGGTGTCTGAAATGAGCAGAGAGGCCTAAGCAGCTTGACCTGTAAATGAAGCCTGTGGAGAGGCCCAAAGGAATTACACATTCCCCTGAATGCTGCTACCATAGAATCGAAACTTAACCGAGCACAATTAAGTATAGCTAAGCAGAATCGAAACTTAGAGAATATAGAAAAACAAGTTTAATTGGTATTGATAAGAGAGTGAAGCTTCTATGGAATTAATTAACTTTGCTGAAAGAAAAGTTACAGTGCCCTGCTTTCCCACATGTTCTAGTTAGCTAAGTGACCTTGGAGGAGAAAAGTATCAAAGCTGGAAGAACTGACCATTGTAATTGGGACTGTAAGGGGGGTAAGCAGGTGCTGAGCCCAGTCAAAGGTCTTCATTGGATGACTACGTAACAGTACCGGGACCAATAGATGGGGTGAAAGGGGTTACCGGGATCAATGAGAAGTTTGCCTATACCTAGAATGGACAAGAAAAGTATAAAAGTTGTTGTTTTACTAACAGCCATTGCTCAGCCATTTTGAATGTGATTCTGCTTGAGTCTTGTGCACAAATAAATGATTTGGACCTTCTGAACAGACTCCTGGTATTATTGGTTTGTCTGCGCTCTGCTGCTACATATTCTTGGTGCGTTGGCCGGGAAGGTGTGGTAATAGAGGGTATACGGGGCAATTTACCACGACTTTCCGCCTCTACAGGTTTGGTCCTGCCGGGATTGTGCCCTCCCGACGTGGGCTCGCTCTCTGGCGCCACCGGTCCCTTGCATCGGAGGGAGCTGGCCAGACCTCGGCGGGTGCCGGACTCGGACGGAACCAACACCTCGAACCCGTGAGGGGAGTCCGAGGTCCAACTCATGCGCTTGCTTGGGAACTGGGACCGGATCCGGTGAGTATAGTTTTGATTTGACTAGATAGAAGAGTCAGAGCAGAACTGTTGTTTGAACTTTGGAACTTCGGAATTTGATATTTGGTAAGAGAGCTTGATCACCTCTCAAGACAGTCCGACTAACCCTGCATGAGTATGCGCGGGATGAAACTATCGTCTTTTTGATTTTGTAATTTGATATAGCCTAGTCAGCAGAGACAGGATTGGGCTGTTTTTGGGATACGTTGCTAGCATGATTGTGTGAATGAAGTTTGAATGAGAGGTCTTGCAACACAGACCAAGCGAAGGCGGACTCCTGAGTAACGCATTTCCTGGCCGGGCGACCACGTCCAGGTTGTAAAAAGGAGGAAGCGACCGTCGTCTTGTCTTGTTATTTGTTTCCCTTAAATGTTTCTAGGGCCGTGAAGACCCCTTACCCACGGTCCGCTTTCCTTTCCCTTTTGTTTGTTGTTGCGCGCACACATCGATATGGGAGGGGCGGGGTCCACTAGGAACACTCCGTTAGAATGTATGATCAAGTATTTTAATAAAGGATATTCAGGGGATTATGGAGTAAAACTGACTGCCTCACGATTACAGCTTTTGTGTACTAGGGAGTGGCCCGTCATAGACCCCATGTGGCCTCGAGATGGAACGTTTAACCTAGGAATTATTCAGTCAGTTCATCGGAAGGTGCGAGTAGCGCATCCCGATCAGTATCCCTATATAGACTCTTGGTTAAGTATTTGTGAGGATCCGCCCCCTTGGGCAAAGCGCTGTTATGAAGAACAGTGCAGGATAATGTTAGCATTAACAGACCAGACCCAGAAAACAGGGACAGTCGAGAAACCTAGTCAGAAACCAGTTCTTGTAGATCCTGAGTCCCCGGGAGCTGTAACTAGACAGCCCCGAGCCCAGCACCCAGTGAGAGTACCTCCGCGTCCTGCGGCAGCACCGCGGCGACGGCGGGACCCATCTCCAGTGTCAGATCCAGACCTCGAAGGGCAGATAGATGACCCCCCTCTTGAAGAGGATGCTGACACGCCCGAAACTGAAGAAAAAGCTGAGTCAGAGGAAGAAGAAGAGGGAGAGACCTCTCCGGGCGAGGAAGATAGCGTAAAATCAGTTGTCAGTGCAAGTTCATTTGTTGCAAGCGAGGCTCCCCAGACTAAGCGAGTCTCAAAGTTGAAAGCCCTCACCAAGATAACGAAAGTCACTACTAAGAAGCAGAAAGCTCTCCCGAAAGTAATAGCCCCCTTGCGACAAGTCCCGGGACTGCCCGTGCGAGATGAGCATGACCAGATAGTAGCGGGACCCCTGAGTTTAGTATATGTGCCTTCCTCCACTGCTGATTTGTTGAACTGGAAATTGCATTATGCTTCTTACACTAATAAGCCCCAAGAATTAACGGAGTTGATGCATACCATTATGGAGACTCACCAACCCACTTGGGCCACTTGCCGTCAGCTCCTGTCTACTTTATTTACTACTGAGGAGCGGACACGAATTAAGCGAGCAGCTATTGATTGGCTAGCAGATAATCCTCTGGCAGAGGGAGTGGTAGGAGCAGGAATAGACAATCGCGAAGCAGCTCAGAAGGAATTCCCTAACGAAGACCCCAGTGGGATCCGAATACTGATAGAGGATCCAGGGCCCTATCACGGTTCCGCCAAGGCCTCATGCAAGGTCTGAAAAAGGGGGGTCAGAAAGCCATGAATCTCTCTAAAGTGACCGAAGTTAATCAGGGCATAGATGAAAGCCCAGCAGTATTCTATGAGAGATTGACTGAAGCGTATAGAATGTATACTCCCTATGACCCAGATGCCCCAGGAAGCCTATGCATGGTGAATTCTGCTTTTGTGAACCAGTCCCAACCAGATATTAGGCGTAAGCTACATAAATTAGAAGGGTTTGCGGGCATGAATGCAACACAGTTACTGGAAGTCGCTCATAAAGTGTATGTGAATCGTGATAATGAAAGACAGAAAGAAAGTGATCGAAGGATGAAGAAGAAAGCAGATTTTTTGGCTGCGGCCATAGTGGAACAGAAAAGGGGAGGTGTCCCTAGTCGAAGGAGCAGAGGAAGAGGGCGGGGCCGAGGAGATGACCGGCCCCCATTAGGCGCAAACCAATGCGCTTACTGCAAGGAAGAAGGACATTGGAGAAGTGCATGCCCGCGACTCGAAGAGGCCTCCCAGGATGGAGGGGAACACGCCCCTTGGAGGGAAAGAGAGAGGCCGACCCCAGAACCGCAGAGGAACCAATCGAGAATATTTTCAACGAGAACGGGCGGAGGCCATACAGGGAGTTGCGGCAGCAACGGCCTCCGATTTAGATGAAGCAGATTAGGACAGACCGGGCTCCGAATTCACTTTAGGTCTCCAGGAGCCTATGGTCAGTATACAAATAGGAGACCAATTTATGGACTTTATGGTTGATACTGGAGCAGAACATTCTGTAGTAGATAAACAAATAGCCCCGTTTTCTACAAGAGCAGTTACCATTGTGGGAGCGACTGGTGCAAAAGCCACAAAGCCTTTTCTTCAAAACCGCATATGTAATCTAGGGGGACAGCAAATAACGCACCAATTCCTTTATATGCCTGAGTGCCCAGTACCATTACTGGGACGAGATATGCTAGCCAAGCTGCAGGCCCAGATATCCTTTACTGAAAAAGGAGAAATGCAAATGACAGTAAATTCCTAGTCAAAACCTGCTGGACTAATGGTGCTTACTGTTCCTCGAGAAGAAGAATGGAGATATTACAGTACTGAGCCAATCATTGATACCTATTTTGAACCTACTCTGAAAAGCATTGATGCCCCTCCTGGAGGATGGGCAGAGGGCAATCCACCAGGCCTGGCTAAACATATAGCTCCAATAATTGTGAATCTCAAGCCTAGTGCACAGCCAGTACATGTCAAGCAATACCCACTTCCAAGAGCAGCAATTGAAGGCATCCATCGCCACTTGTTAAGGCTACTGGAGTATGGCCTACTCAAAGTTTGTCAGTCACCATGGAACACACCTCTCCTGCCAGTAAAGAAGCCTGGGACAGGTGACTACCGCCCAGTGCAAGATCTAAGGAGAGTGAATGAAGCAGTTGAGATCATACATCCAGTTGTGCCAAATCCCTACACACTCCTAGGATTGATTCCTGGTGAAGCCACCCACTTTACTGCTTTGGACTTGAAAGATGCGTTCTTTTGCATAAGATTAGCCCCAATTAGCCAATTGCTGTTTGCCTTTGAATGGCAGGACCCTGTCTCGGGGAGGCGGGGCCAACTCACTTGGACACGATTACCTCAAGGATTCACGAACTCACCTACCATTTTCAGTGCTGCACTAAACCAAGATCTTTCAAGCTATCCAGTGGCCCCTGAAAGAAGAGTACTCCTCCAATATGTAGATGACCTACTGGTAGCCGCCACATCTGAAAGTGAATGTATACAAGCCACTACTGACCTCTTGCAACTATTGGATGAAGCTGGATACAAAGTTTCCAGAGCAAAAGCACAGCTATGCCAAAAAGAAGTAAAATACTTGGGCTTTCGTCTAACCAAAGGAAGCCGACAATTGGGACGCGAGAGGAAAGAGGCCGTGTGCAGTATCCCAACCCCAACTACCAGGAAGCAAGTCAGAGCCTTTCTGGGAGCAGCAGGATACTGCCGGATATGGATACCTAACTTTGCTCAGATTGTTAAACCACTATATGAAGCCACCAAGGGAGAAGAAAAGTCACCACTAGAATGGGGACTTGAGCAAGACACAGCTTTCAAGACCCTGAAGGAAGAATTGATGTCATCACCAGCACTCGGGTTGCCAGATGTCCACAAGCCTTTCCATCTATTCGTGCACGAGATGCACGGGAATGCTCTAGGCATGTTAACTCAGAAATTGGGACACTGGGAACGACCCGTAGCGTACCTATCAAAACAGTTGGACACTGTGGCCAAAGGATGGTCACCATGTTTGAGAGCAGTTGCAGCTACAGAATTATTAGTGAGTGAAGCAGACAAGCTCACATTGGGACAGAATCTACGCGTCACAGTACCACACGCGGTACTTGCCCTTATGGAACAAAAAGCAAACCATTGGCTCACCAATTCTCGAATGCTGAAATACCAAAGCATGCTATGTGAAAATCCACAAATACAACTGGAAGTGAGCCATGCCTTGAACCCAGCTACCCTGATACCAATTAGCGAAGACCCTCCAGAGCATGACTGTATAGAAGTCATGGACACTGTATTCTCAAGTCGACCTGATCTGACAGATGTGCCCCTAGAGAACCCTGATCAAACTTATTTTGTGGATGGAAGCAGTCTCATTATCAATGGACGACGTTGTGCCGGATATGCAGTAGTCACTCGGGAGAAAGTCATTGAATCATCAGCTCTTGCATCAGGCACATCAGCCCAGAAAGCAGAATTGATAGCACTTACCAGAGCACTAGTATTGGGTGCGGGACTTCTGCTGAACGTATACACGGACTCAAAATATGCCTTCACCACTTTGCATGCACATGGAGCTCTCTACAAAGAACGGGGGCTCATTACATCGGGAGGCAAATCAATCAAATATGGCCCAGAAATATTGATGTTACTAGACACAGTATGGGCCCCGACACGTGTAGCTGTCATACACTGTCGAGGACACCAAGCGGGAAAAGGAGAAGTTGCCCAAGGAAACAGATTGGCTGATGCTTCAGCACGTAAAGCAGCCATGACAGGCCAAATTTCATCACAAGCCATGCCAGTACAAGCAGCATTGTTTCCAGTACCCCTTAATTTATGGACGCCACGATATACCACCAAGGAATTGGATTACTATTGTAATAAAGAAGAGGGAGTACTGAAAGATGGATGGATTGAGCTGCCACCTCCCGAGGGCAGTCAACCCCCAGGACGAATAGTGATCCCTGAATCATTGGGACCAGCCTTTGTCAAGGCCTTTCATCAAGCCACACATTATGGGAAGAGCGCTATGGAGAAAGCACTTAAACCACATTTTTGTATCGCTCTATTGGGAGCCCTGTCAGCCTCAGTAGCCCGCCAGTGTCTACTTTGTGCCAAAAATAATGCCAAACAGGGTCCCACGCCACCACCACGAGTTCAGTCGGGAGGTGTAACCCCCATGCACCACCTGCAAGTAGACTTTACTGAAATGCCAAAAGCTAATGGATACCGTTACTTGTTAGTATTAGTTTGTACCTTCTCTGGGTGGGTGGAAGCCTTCCCCACCAGGACTGAAAAAGCCCGAGAAGTTACTAAAGTTTTGTTAAGAGATTATCCCCAGATTTGGAATTCCAGCAGTAATCGGGTCAGACAATGGACCCTCCTTTGTATCTCAAATTACCCAGCAGTTAGCAAGTGCCCTACAGATACAATGGAAGTTACACACTGCATACAGACCTCAAAGTTCAGGGAAAGTTGAGCGAATGAATAGAACTTTGAAATCTCAGATGTCCAAGCTATGTCAGGAGACCCACCTAAAGTGGCCCCAGGTTCTCCCAATAGCATTACTTAGAATACGCTCAGCTCCTGTAAAATCATCAGGATTTTCCCCTTTTGAAGTTATGTATGGCAAACCTCCACCCATAGTGCAGGGTGTTAAAGGTAGTTTGCCACAGATTGGTTCAGAAATAACCAGACAAGAACTTCTAGCTCTTAGTTCTGTTCTGCAGACTCTCCACACGTGGATACAGGACCAGTTGCCTATCAATTTGACGGAACCACTGCATCCCTACAAGCCTGGTACCTTGGTGTGGATCAAAGATTGGAAGAAGACACCGTTGGAACCTCATTGGAAGGGACCATACACCGTCATCCTGTCCACCCCAACTGCAGTAAAGGTAGCAGAAATCGATTCCTGGATTCATCACAGCAGAGTCAAGCCAGCAGCAGTTCCAGATCAGGACCAGTGGACAGCAGAGCCACATCCTGACGTCCCTTTGCGTCTTACCTTACGGAGGCAGCCAGCAGCCTAGAACTCATCGGGGACACTCATGAACTACAGTGTCCTACAGCAGCCAAGTCTTTCGAAGAGGATTGCTGTTTCTTATACAGCAAAGACATTTGTTTTCTTCATCGACTAACTGTGCCTTCATAAGCTTTCGTCAGGCCAACTACACTTGGTAAGTTGGCATCACAGCGGGACATTTGAGGATCTTCAATCAACACTGACACCCGTTGAATTGCTTCATTAGCAAACGGGTCAGCATTGTGTCAAGAAGAAGAAGACATCGTGGTCAAGATTTTCCAGCAGAGATCCGGAAGAACTACAATCAACATGCATCTTTGTTTCTATTTGGCTTTGGCTGCTTGCCTGGAGAACTTTGAACTGGCTCATGCTTTACCCCCATGTACTGCCTGCATTACTACTACTCGGACTGGAATGAAAGTAACTCAGACTTTGCTTTATCATTCTTACTATACCTGTACTGGTACAGTAAGTCGGTGTATTTATAACACCACTGAACTAAATGTTTGTACTAAGGGTAATACTAAAGTTTGTTTTAACCCACATCAGAATCCATCTTATTATACCCTAGAAATAAGATGGAATGATGCAGATGGAGCTTTACTTAATGCTACACCCCCACTTACTGATCCTACAAAGTATGCTGTTTTGTATTTTGATGCTTGTGATGCCATTAATTGAGATAGTCGTTCTAAATGTGCCAATTGGGAGAAAGCTTATGCCAATGATGATAAGTATATGTGTCCTGAAGGAACCACAGGATGGGGGGCCTGCACAGGTAAACGAGTTTTAGCAAATGTATATAGTACAGCACCAGTTCAAGACTATTATTGCCCAAAGTGGGAATGCGTGTTCTATGCCACATGGAAAACTGGTATGGTAGAAAATACCAGAGACAATCGAATGGCTGCGTTAACCAAGCCATATGTGAAGAATTCAAAAAATTGTAAGAAAGGTGCCTGTAATCCATTAGAGTTATTCATAGCCAATCCCAGTGCATGGAAACAAGGGTATAAATTTGGATTACGCATTGCAGGTTCTGGATCAGATCCAGGGACCATTGTATATATTAGACTAAATACCCAAGCCCATCGATCATCAAGGTACCATATACATAACACTTTCTATGAAACCATGCATATAAACACGTTTGATATCCCTCACCCTTCTCAGAATTTGTTCCTAGAGTTGGCTGGAGCTGTGGTCTCCAGTCTCCGCATTTCAGATTGTTATTTTTGTGGTGGAACCAAGATGGGTGATCAGTGGCCTTGGGAGGCCCAAGAACTGAATTACTCAGTAACCTACAATCAGACAGAGCTACACAAGACTACCAGTGAATGGGTATTAGCACACCCAATAGTTGGACGTCTGTGTTATGCTCGAACTGGACCCCAGTTTATTTCGAAGGTAGGACAGCTTGTCTGTCTTAGTCAGAAGTTCTATAATGACACCACAAAACAGACATCCTGGTGGTCAGGAATTAATGAATCTGAACCCACCAATCCATTAGCAAGATTTCCGGAGCTTGCCCCTTTATGGACTGACCTTAACCAACCTCATGTCTGGCAAGCCCCACCTGGCCTATATTGGATTTGCGGAACCCGAGCATATGCTCAACTCCCTATCCACTGGGGAGGGGCGTGTGTCTTAGGAACTATCCTACCTTCTTTCTTCTTATTGCCCACAGAACATGGAGAACAACTAGGCTACCCGGTCTATTCAAAGAGACAGAAGAGAGCAGCTTTACAGATAGGCAAGTGGGAGAAATGGGATGGTGAGGATTGGCCACCGAGCGAATCATTGCCTATTATGGACCTGCCACTTGGGAGCAAGATGGCATGTGGGGATATCGTACCCCAATTTACATGTTAAATAGAATTATACGCTTGCAAGCAGTAGTTGAACTTATCACTAATGAAACTAGCCAAGCACTCACACTTCTAGCTAGACAAAGCACACAAATGCGCACTGCAATCTATCAAAATTGCTTGGCACTAGATTACTTATTAGCTGCTGAAGGAGGAGTCTGTGGTAAGCTGAATCTCACAAATTGTTGTTTGAAGATAGATGATAAGGGTCAGGTTGTTGAAGAAATTGCTGAACACATGCGGAAGCAAACTTATGTGCCAGTACAGACCTGGCATAGTCTTAAGATACCCAATTGGTTTGCATCTATCTTCTCTGGATTAGGAGGATTCACTACTTTCGCTATGATAATACTAATATTTGTAGCCTTGTTCTTCTTGTTACCATGTATAATCCCATGTTGTATGCGTTCTATTAACAGTGTTATTGAGAATACAGTGGAGCGGAAAACCGCAACTAAGATTTTAGCCTTATGGCACCCTACTCCTGCTACATATGGTCGAAACCCGACCCCAGTGTAATTGAGTGATTTAACTCTCACACCTTATTAATAATAGGGTGAGATTAATCAAAGGGGGGAATGTGGTAGGCGAAGGCCTATGATCCATGGTGTCTGAAATGAGCAGAGAGGCCTACGCAGCTTGACCTGTAAATGAAGCCTGTGGAGAGGCCCAAAGGAATTACACATTCCCCTGAATGCTGCTACCATAGAATCGAAACTTAACTGAGCACAATTAAGTATAGCTAAGCAGAATCGAAACTTAGAGAATATAGAAAAACAAGTTTAATTGGTATTGATAAGAGAGTGAAGCTTCTATGGAATTAATTAACTCTGCTGAAAGAAAAGTTACAGTGCCCTGCTTTCCCACATGTTCTAGTTAGCTAAGTGACCTTGGAGGAGAAAAGTATCAAAGCTGGAAGAACTGACCATTGTAATTGGGACTGTAAGGGGGGTAAGCAGGTGCTGAGCCCAGTCAAAGGTCTTCATTGGATGACTACGTAACAGTACCGGGACCAAAAGATGCGGTGAAAGGGGTTACCGGGACCAATGAGAAGTTTGCCTATACCTAGAATGGACAAGAAAAGTATAAAAGTTGTTGTTTTACTAACAGCCATTGCTCAGCCATTTTGAATGTGATTCTGCTTGAGTCTTGTGCACAAATAAATGATTTGGACCTTCTGAACAGACTCCTGGTATTATTGGTTTGTCTGCGCTCTGCTGCTACAGGATGGCCTTCAAATTTATTTATTTATTTATCTATTTTCTTTTATACCACCCCTTCCAGAGATCAAGGGCGGTTTACATGGAACAATTTAACAATCTTGTACACTTCTGTATACATTTACATTGAACAGTAAAATTCAACTTTGTACAGGTAATAATGCAAACAACTGTCAAACTATTTACATTGGCTATTTACAAAGGCTATGTATAGTGTATTGCATCATTGCATTGCATCAGAAGGGGCTGGCATTTGTAGACCTTCTAAGCATGGAACCACAAAGACCCACACATTTTTTCAGTGTTTCAGTACTGAGGCCCGCTGCACCACTGCAGACTCAGGAAAATCAGAGGAGGCTGGAGACGAAGGAGGCTGCCGCCAGGATTGTCATTTGCTTTTTTTTTTTTAGACAGAGTGGAGTGGCTGCCACTGGTCTGTTTTGGATGGCATTTTTTCCACTCCCAAAATTTGCTGCCTGAGGCAGCCCCCTCACCCTGGCTAATGACAAACCTACCCTTGGTAATACACATAGTATTGAATGGAGAATGATGTGGACATGGTTTGGACAGGCCTGGGAAGTATGGCTGTATTTCTGATTTTGCAGCAGCAATTTACACATACTTTAAAAAAATCTAGATGTCAGCATTTATACCTGTTCCAAGGCAGGCATATCAGCTAACTGCTTTTTTGGACCTGGGGTTTGCACAACTGATTGAGAGTGCAATTTTGCTTATTTCTCTATTGTTTAAAACCACCTCAAAAATTAGAATTTTGTTTAGCACTTCAATTACCTATCTCAGCCCATCTGCCTAAACCCCAGAAGAAGCTACTTGCCCAAGCATTTTAAAATCCAGGAAAATGCTTTTCATTGACTTCTGGTTAGAATACCTTACAACAAACGTATTATGCTCATGTCAGCTTTCCAAAACCTCTGACATCCCTTAATTTCTGAATCCCAAATTCTGCAACAGATGTCAAATTCTTACCAGATTTCAGGATCTGACAGCTAAGCCCAACCTGTCACCTGTGCATTTCCCACCTTCACCTCTCTTGTGATTTTGTAATGTGCCTCTCCTCAGCTCTGCTCCTTCTTTGTCTCTCTGTTCTCTACAAACAGCAGACTGTTTAATTTTACCTTAGGTTCTTAAATATCTTCAACAGGGCTCTGAGCCCTTTTTGCTGTTTTTCTACAGCTTCCAGATTTCTTGGTTCCCAATTGAGCTCATTTTATATTAAGTCAGGGCTCACGGGGACTACAACTCCCAGTATTCCCGTGAGTTCACTTTCTTTCAGAATTCTTCTATGCTCTCTGGAGCTCTCTCTAGCACCAAACTAATGCATAATTGATTGGTTGCTGTCAGGCATGTCACATTAACCCATCAACAACTTGACAACAGTAGTATATAGAGCCACACAGAACAGGAAAATACAGTATGGGCAATGGAAAATGTATCCTCTTATGCCCCATACGAGCCTCTATGTCATAGTAACATACATGGAGTCCCATGCAGAAAGGGGCATTTCCGACCCGTCCTGGCATCCAAAAGCACTCGATTTTGATCCCACAGGAGCTAAACGGCCCCGTGGGATCAGAATCGGGTGCAAAGGGCTTGAACGGTCAGGAAGCACCCCGATTCAGGCACTTTGGACGCTACGCTCCCTCTCCGTCCACCCTGCCATGGCTCCTGCATGGAGCCCAGTGCCGTGGCATCCTGTCGCCATGGCACCAGGACCCTTGAAGTAGCTGCGCTCATTCCAGGAACCAGAATAGCTTGCTTTCCCTGCCGTCCAACCCCCAAACAAGCCTGCCAAGGCTGGGGTTGGGGTGCTGGGAATCTCCTGCCCCCTCCCTACCTCTCGGGGGAGTCCACCGCTGCAGACTGCTGTACTCGGGGTGACTTATTCCACTCCCGAGGTGGAATAAGTCACCCGTTCATTTCATCTAGCATGGACATACAGGGCCATGACCAGTATCAGCCTTGTACATCCAGGGTCTGGGTCCTGCCTCCGGCCCACCTTGTCTCCTCCCCCTACCCGCCTCCTCCCGTCCCCATTCAGAGCTCCCCGCACAGCGGCCCTGAATGTGCCGGGAGCTCTGGACCAGGAATTGGGTCCCGACGAATAGCGGGGGTTGGACTCCACCCCAGACGTCTGACCCTGCTATTCAGGACTATGCATGTCGCCCACACTATATGACGGCAGATAAAGACTAGTATGGTCCATCTATTCTGTCCAGCAAGGTGGCAAGAGTATGTGCACCTGCTGCTCCATGCAGGTCACCTCTCACCCATGCTTTTGTTTAAGGGTGTACTCACCGCACCGTGCAGGTCACCCCTATTTGTTGAGATATAAGAGATAGTTAAGTTTCTGCTACAATCTGTAGAATTGTATTTTATTTTATTTATTTTCATACATTTCTATTCATCATACACTCATACAGGGATTCTACCTTCCTATATTTATTTATTTAATTAATTAGTTAGTTATTGAGTTTGTTATACCATACTTCAGACAAATATCTGTGTGGTTCACATTCAAGTTAAAAATACAAGTAGCAACAGACAGCAAACAAAGTTCACAATGAGAACAGTACATATTATAAACATAAGTAAAAGAACAGTATAGTAAGTAAAGAAGAAAGCAGAAACCTAAAAGAAACCAGTGCTGTCACCATGTACTCATAACCCAGCTCCATCTGAAGCTCCAACCGCCATAGGTCTGTATGCCAAGCCACATGGCCAGTTTAACAATGCAAACAGTTAATACTAAATTTGAGACTCAAAGGCCAGTGAGTCTTAAGGGAAGATTTAAACTTTTTGTATGATGACTTCAAACTGAAGTCAAATGGCAAGTTATTCCAGAGGGTAAGGGGCCAGGACATCAAAAAAATACACTAAATGCTCTCATGATACATTTTACTATAAGGGTTCTTGTTGGCACGTGGAGCCCGATCCTTGAGGGGGAATGTCCAGGCCATATGGACGGCCCTGACCATGACGGGGCTGTTAGGACCCGATTCTGCACCGTGGGAGCAAGATGGCACCACGGGTGCACGATTGGGTCCTGGGAGATGACCTGGCATGCCCCTGCATCGCCACGGGGACGTCCTTCCTGCAGCACAACCTGCCTGCTGCCTTGGAGAGCCCCCTTTCTCTGCCACCTGACCATGATGGGGGCAGCCGGGGCCCAGATTGGGCGGTGCAGACTCAACCTGCTCACCGCCATCACTGCTGGGGGTGCAGGCTGACCGATCCAGAGGGACAGTCAGCGCTTATTCCACCTCCGAGGTATAATAAGCTGGCTGTCCCCCTGGCGATCCCCAGACATACAGAGCCATGACCAGAATCGGCCCTATATATCCAGGAGTCGGTCCCACCCACACTCCACCCACTCTCTGCCCCCCATGCTGCCCTTGTCCCCCACAGCATGCACAGTGGCTCTGTCCATGCAGTGGGGCCAGGAGGCGGCATACGGTGAAGGCGGCTATTTGCCTTCCAGGATCAGGCCCTTAGGGAATAATGAAACTATACAGGAAGAGAAGCAATCTTGAGTAGAAAATTCTGTGAACCAAATTCACAATGTTATAGGCTGTTCTTAAGCTACAAGAAACTGATGTTTCTCCTTCAAAAGGGGAGTCACATGATCATATGTTTTTGCTCCATAAGAGAATTTCATGGCTGTATTTTGGATAAGCTGCAATCTTCTTATTTTTATTTATATTCTCTTATATACCGCACTATTCTGCATCAGTGCGGTTTACATTGAATAAACTGAAATTACATTGAACAGGGCATTATAACTTGGAGATAACTATTTTACAGGGAACATGGGCTATCAGGGCCGTATTTAGCTAGAGTGAGGCCCTACGCCAAGAAAAATTGTGGGCCCCCCCCATGTCCCCGTGCAGTCCTGGGCCCCCCCTGTGCAGTCCTGGGCCCCCCCGTGTCCCCCCCCCCGTGCCTCCGTGCAGTCCTGGGCCCGCCCCCGTGCAGTCCTGGGCCCTCCCGTGCAGTCCTGGGCCCCCCCCGTGCCCCTGTGCAGTCCTGGGCCCCCCCATGCAGTCCTGGCCCCCCGGACAGCATCGCGGCTGTCTGAGGGGCTTCAGAGGGAGCCGGGGAAGCCCGCGCGAGGCCCCGGCTCCCTCTGTACAGCCGCCAGCGTGAAGAGCCTTTTCCTTCACGCTGGCGGCTGTTTCTGTGAAGCCGGGAATGCTGGGAAAGGTTAAAGGGCAACCTTTAACCTTTCCCAGCATTCGCGGCTTCACAGAAACAGCCGCCAGCGTGAAGGAAAAGGCTCTTCACGCTGGCGGCTGTACAGAGGGAGCCGGGGCCTCGCGCGGGCTTCCCCGACTCCCTCTAAATCCCGACGGTGGGCCCAGGGGCGGCCCAAGGGGGTGCGGGGCCATGTGCGGAGACTCAGTGCGGGGCCTCATTTGCATAAGGTGTCTCATTTGCATAAATATTTGCATAATGTTACCATACACCAGAGCTACTCAATTCCAGTCCTGGTGGTCCACAATCCTGCAGGTTTTCAGGATATCCCTAATAAATATGCATGAGATATATATGCATTGGAGGTATCCTGCCAACCTGACTGGTTTGTGGCCCTCCAGGGCTGGATTTGGAGACCCCTGCTTTACATCTCTGTCATTTAAGATTGTGAGTGAACAAGGTACAGATATCCTAGACATCAAAAGGGTAGATAGAATGTGTCACATTCCTCCTCGATTCTCACCACCACCAAAAAGTTGTCTAATAGATAATATTTTGGTGGTGGTGAGAAGCGAGGAGGAATGTGACAAATGCTATCTAACTTTTTTGATGTCTTGGACATCTGCACCTTGCCCACTCACAATCGTAAATGACAGAGATGTAAGGCAGGGGTCTCCAAATCCAGCCCTGGAGGGCCACAAACCAGTCAGGTTGGCAGGATATCTCCAATGCATATATATCTCATGCATATTTATTAGGGATATCCTGAAAACCTGCAGGATTGTGGACCACCAGGACTGGAATTGAGTAGCTCTGCCATACACTAACTTTTAGTAAACATGCCTCTTAATGAGTATATGGATAAAGAAAGACTAAAAGGTTTCTACATTACTATAATCCAGTACCAACCGCCAGGCACATTAGGAACTACAGTCAAACCTCGGTTTTCATGATTAATCCGTTCAAAAAAGTCTGACTAAAACCGAAACGGACTAAAACCGAAGCAAGATTTCCCATAAGAAATAATGTAAATTCAATTAATCCGTTCCAGACACCCAAAAATATTGACAAAAAATACATTTTATAGAGAATAACTATATTTTTACATACAGAAAACAATGAGAAATACATAAAAATGACTAATGAAATGGATAAATGAGCATGTAACATCACTTTTACCTTTATTGAAGACTTTTGTTGGCATATGGGACGCACTCCAGCCAGCTCCAGCTGCTCTCCCCTCCGGGGATCGAGCAATCACCACCAGCAGCGGAGGTGGGAACAGCCATCTTGGCCGGCTGCCCAATTGGGGCTCCAGCCTGCCTTGTAAAAGAGAAGCGCCATCGGGCGCTGGGAGAGGGACACACTCCAGACAGCTCCAGCTGCTCTCCCCTCCAGGGATCGAGCAATCACCACCAGAAGCGGAGGCGGGAACAGCCATCTTGGCCGTCTGCACAATCGGGGCTCCAGCCTGCCTTGTAAAAGAGAAGCGCCAATAAATATGGAAGACAGTCAATCAGCAAGAAAATCAAAATAAAGAAAATCCCACTTCTGGCCACAAGATGGTGCTCCATTTTCAACTGTACGAAAACCGAGACAACGTACGAAAACCGGAACAAAATCTTGATGAAAAAAGTCAACGAAAACCGAATCGTACGAAAACCAGGGCATACGAAAACCGAGGTTTGACTGTACTACAAACACTGCCCATTTAGAACCCATAGCAAACCCGCCATATCCTAACAGCACTACCAGGACTCACAAAGCACCATACCCTAACTATCAAAAGGCAACACTGCAAATATTAAACCAATACATTTCAGAGAACAACAATACATGACCTACTGGGGAAAGAACAAGTGGCAATGTCAAATAGGAATTATATAAACAGAATACCTCAGCTCAGTTACACATGCACAACATAGACCATCACCAAACAAGGAATCACAATTTAGAAACAGGAAGACAATAATTAAACTGGGAACCCCAAAAGCCAAACTTGGAATATACAACAACACTGTAGAAATAAAACTATAAATTAATTTCCTCTTGTACTAAACAAAGCGCAAAAATTAATGATGCACATTTCCCAGAGCTGACATATTCCAGTTAATAAATTCAAAATAAAGAGATATTTTTCTACCTTTTGTGCATTTTGTTTCAGTTGCAATTGTTCCAGCCACTTTCTTCTGGTTTCTTCGTGTCTTCTGCTAACTCTCCATCTGCTGTCCATTTGTCCTTTCTTCTGTCTTCTTGGGGTTTTTTTTCCATTCTCTCTCTACATCTGCTTTAACATACTAATCTTTCTCCTTTTGCTCTTTCCTCATTCCTATTTCATCTACTCAAAATTTACCCCTCCATCCTCAATCCCCACTTACTCTCCCAATACCCGGCCAATTGTAAATTTTTATCCCTCCCACACAAAATATTTTCCCCTCTCCATTTTACTCTCCCAGCCCCATCCCATTCTAATCCTCCCCCGACACCAGCTCCCTTCTAGTTCCAGCCTCACCCAGCATCCATTCCCTTCTAGTCCCTGCATCAGCCCATTTCCAGTCCTAGCCCCCATTAGCCCCGTTCCAGTCCTAGCCCCCCCCATCAACCCAATACCAGTCCTAGCCCCCCCATCAACCCACTTCCAGTCCTAACCCCCCATCACCCCATTTTCAGTTTAAGCCCCCCCTATAAACCCATTACCAGTCCTAACCCCCCATCAGCCCACTTCCAGTCCTAACCCCCATCAGCCCACTTCCAGTCCTAACCCCCATCAACCCATTTCCAGTCAGCCCCCCATAGCCCATTGCCAGTCCTAACCCCCCCCCCCATCAGCCCACAGTCCATTACCAGTCCTAACCCCATCAGCCCACCTCAAGTCCTAACCCCTCCCCATCAGCCCATTTCCTGTCCTAGCCCCCCCCCCATAGTCTATTATCAGTCCTAACCCCCCATAGCCCATTACCAGACAGCCCCCATCAGCCAACAGCCCATTACCAGTCTTAGCCCCCCCATAGCCCATTGCCAGTCCTAACCCCCCCATCAGCCCACAGTCCATTACCAGTCCTAACCCCATCAGCCCACCACAAGTCCTAACCCCTTCCCATCAGCCCATTCCTGTCCTAGCCCCCATAGCCCATTTCAAGTGCTAAACCCCCCCCCCCAACAGCCCACAGCCCATTACCAGTCCTAACTCCATCAGCCCACCTCCAGTCTTAATCCCCCAGCCCATTTCCAGTCCTAGCAACCCCCCCAACCCATTACCAGTCCTAGCCCCCCATAGCCCACTCCCAGTCCTAATCCCACCAGCCCATTTCCAGTCCTAATCCCCATCACCCAATTTTTAGTTTAAGCCCCCCCCATAGCACATTACCAGTCCTAAGCCCCCATCAACCCACTTCCAGTCCTAATCCCATCTGCCAATTTAGAATTAGCTCCCCCATAGCCCATAGCCCCCCCATAGCCCATCACCACTCCTAACCCCCCAATAGCCCATTACCAGTCCTAACCCCCCCCAACAGCCCACAGCCATTACCACTCCTAACCCCCCCCCCAGCCCATCACCAGTCCTAACCCCCCCAACAGCCCACAGCCATTACCACTCCTAACCCCCCCCAGCCCATCACCAGTCCTAACCCCCCCAGCAGCCCACAGCCATTACCACTCCTAACCCCCCCAGCCCATCCACACTCCTAACCCCCCCCACAGCCCTCTGCGATTACCCCTCCTACCCCCCCCATCCCATCTCCTGTCCTAACCCCCCCAACAGCCCACAGCCATTACCACTCCTAACCCCCCCAGCCCATCACCAGTCCTAACCCCCCCAGCCCACCCCAGCCCAGCGAATTTTTTTTTACAAAACAAGCTGTCGCTGCCTCAGCCGGGGCCGGGGCCGCCGCGGCAGAATCGAGTGTGCCGCGGGGCCCCCCCTGCCCAGCAGAGCCTGCCCTCCCCGGTATCACCTCTCTCAGCTGCCTCCCTCCAGTCACACGCGCCGGCTTTCAGAGCGCGAGGGAAGAGTTTTCCCTCGCTGCTCTGTTTAAGCCCGCGGGGGCTGATGGGACTTCCCATCAGCCCCCGCGGGCTTAACAGAGCAGCGAGGGAGAAACTCACCTCGCGCTCTGAAAGCCGGCGCGTGTGACTGGAGGGAGGCAGCTGAGAGAGGTGATACCGGGGAGGGCAGGCTCTGCTGGGCAGGGGGGGGCCCCGCGGCACACTCGATTCTGCCGCGGCGGCCCCGGCCCCGGCAGAGGCAGCGACAGCTTTTTTTTTTTTAAATTTTAATGATGGATCAGAATGTTTTTTGCGCGGGGCCCCCTGAAACGCGGGGCCCTGTGCAAAAAACATTCCCGGTGGGCCCTTGCCAGCTGTGGGCCCTACGCCACGGCGTACAGGCAAATCCGGCCCTGTGGGCTATGGAGGGTTAAGTGGCTTGCCCAAGACCACAAGGAGCACCTGTGGGACTAGAAACCCCAGTCCTTCCAGCCCAAGGTTGCTGTCCTCTAGTGGGATTTGAACCCCTGACCTTCTGGCCTGAAGTACCTTGCCCCAACCACTAGGCCACTCCTCCACTCCACTTATATGTGAAATCTTTAAGTCCTGAGAGAGAGCATTGCAATAATATATCTATGAGATAATTAATGCATGAGTCATTGAATGAAGGGCCATGGAATCAAAAATTTTCTGAACAGAGAGCTGGGTATGTAAAGCCTGAGAAGATTTCCTAGTTAAGGTATTAATCTGCTGATACCTAGAAACTTTATATTACCACTGACTGTAATTGGGGAGCCACATGGGTCAAGAGGACTTAAAGAACCAGGTACAATGTCTCTGGAAGAAAGACAGCTTCCATATATTTTAGCATTTAGCCTCAGTTTGTTGGTATTAATCCAAACAACCACTATTTTAAGGTTACTATTAATGCCATCAACAGCCTCAGGGTCATAGCATTTGAAAGTGGTGAGTAACTGAATATCATCTGCATAAATGTAAGCAGTAAATTCAAGTGTTTGCAATACAATAGCTAAAGGAGCAAGAAAAAATTAGAAAGCATAAAAACCAGGGCAGAGGCCTGGGGAACTCTGCTATGAAGATTGTACACTTTGACAACGAATTTTCCCAGTTTACTTGAAAAAGCCTATTTGTTAGATAAGACTGGAGCCAAAGAAAAGCTGTACTAGATGGATTGGCACTGGGTTCTATAGAAGTCCAGACTAGGTTTTCCCTGTAGCAGTGCAAGGTTCCAGCCACTTGACTTTGCTCTCTCCATTTTACTCACATACAGTGCAACAGGTAATCATCTCTCTTCCCCTACTTTGTCTCTCAGCATCAGCTATTCTCCTAGGACAAGCAGGATGAGTCAGCCACACTTGGTGACGTCATCCGACGGCGCCGAGACGGAAGTACTCTCCATAGCTCAGAAGGGCTTTGCCCTTCTGAGCATGGGCCAACTGGCCCCACCCCCTGCCCGCCCCTAGCTAGCCAGTTTTAGTTCTTCCGCCTTGCCAGCAAGACGGACTTTGCTACTCTCCACCAAAATTAAATTTCTCTCATTTACACGTATGTATTATCAGCTTTAATTGTCTTCTGCTTGCTTCTATTCAGATATCTTCTATCCAGACCAGCTGCGAGCATGGGACCCATGCTTGAGCTGTCCGTGAGGAAAGGCCTCCAGGAAGGGGGCTTGAGAGGAAGCCCTGCCAGCGCGGCAGCCCAGGACGTGCCTAACAGGCCTCCGTCCCCGGCTAGCCCTCTAACGTACCTCCTTTCTCCAGATCGTGCAGCTGAGCTCCCATCCTTCGGTCCGCATGCCTGGCTCAAGCAGCACTCCTAATGTGAAGAGTCGCTGCCGCCGCTACTCCTCTGCAGCCCGAGATGTGCCTCTGAGGCCTCCATCTCCAGCCGCAGTCCTCCGAGGGATAGCTCTGCTCCCCTTAGCATGGATTCTCCCTTCTGGGACCCCACGGTGCTGCTTCTACATCGCTCAGGAGACTTCCGGCGGAATAACTCCTTGTGCGGAGAGTTCGGTGAGGCCTTCCTGCATCCCCGATACTGCCGATCCCCATCCTGCTTGTCCCGGAGAGTTTGGCGAGGCCTTCCTGCAGCCCCGACACTGCCAGCCACGAGGCCCTCATGGCGGCGGCCATCTTGCACGCTTACGTCACGGGCGAGGCTCCTCCCCCCTCGGCGCCATTGGTCGGCGCCGATCCAGGCACACAGAGGACATCCGTTGCAGCACCATTGGCCGGCATCTGCTAGAACGCTGCCACGGCTCCTCCCCCCTCTCAGCGCCACTGGTCGGCTCTGCCGGCGCCGACGTTGAAGCGGCGCCGACGTTGAAGCACTACACTGTTCCAGCGCCACACTGTTCCTGCGCCGACGTTGAAGCCCCAAACTGTTCTGGCGCAGACGTTGGAACTTCTCTCAACACAGAAATCCCCAAGTTGCCGGCAGCACTTGTCTCTTCTCTGGAGCTCCGCCTCCCGGCACAGCGTCATGTCACCAGGCTCCGGACTCTGCTCACCGCTTGGGGAGCTTCAGCAGCATTCGGCGCCCATGAATACTGCAACGGGCACTCCGGCGCGCATGAAACCCTCGCTGTACCTACCTGCAACCTGCTCTCCCGCTTAGAAAAGCTGCCTCAGCAGAATACACAGCGCCGATGGGGACATCTCTCGGTGCGATCCCAACAGGCACTGACAGCGACTGGACCCGATCCGACCACAACAGGCATTGGTGACACCCATGCTAATCAGCACTGGTGAAAATCATGTGGCTGCTGGATCTTGTGGCCTCTGCTGGAGCGGACCACCAGCCCCTAATCAGCACTGGTGAAAATCAGGTGGCTGCTGGATCTTGTGGCCTCTGCTGGAGCGGACCACCAGCTGAATCGCACAGCCTCAGCATCCGGTTGCCTCAGATGGAGATGGAGCAATTGATTGCTCGGACTCGGCGGCAGCAGCGGCAATCAGCACAGCTCCCTGTCCACCAATTGATCGCTCGGACTCGGCGGCAGCAGCGGCAATCAGCACAGCTCCCTGTCCACCAGCAGATGGCCTCTGACCCTATAAACGTGTCGCGTTCCCAGGGCAGAGGCACAGCCATGCCTGCACTCATTCTGCAAGAATGGACGCACATCACAACCGCCCCCTGCCCGGGGGCATACTCCATGCAGTCCTTCCTGGCATCACAACTGCATTGCTACAAAACGGGATATCCTGAAAGAGGCCTGATGATGACCTGTGCCTAACTCCCAAGCGACAACCGCATTGGCTGTAGCACAGGGTTATGCAATGATGACTTCGGGGCCAATGGTCATGGGTTCAATCCCAGCTAAAGGCCTGGGTTACACCGAACCTTGGGCTGTCCCCCTATAGGCTCTAGCAGTCCCCTACAGGACATGAGGGAAGACACTTGTTAAGTCTAGTTCCAGCTGCGAGTCAGATAGGCAGCTCCGACTGTGAGTCGGGTGACTAGCAGGAGCTTTCGAATTCATCACAGCCTGCCACATCGAGGCTCCACTCTTCAAGAACTCCCCTATGGGGCATCTCTGCACTCTGCGCTACCCTGTTACCATGGCAGTTCCCAAACGAGTTCGGTCTATCACCATCGATACCCACAACAGCAGTCAGAGGCACAGGCTAGCCCTGAAGAAGTGTCTTGACACTAAACAGCCAGGGGGACACCTTACATCACCACGATTGCAAGCTACAGCCCCCCCGTGCCCCCTCGCCCAGTAACAGAGAAACGACCACTTCCCGTCTAACAACGGCATCAGAACCCGAATAGATGGCTTCTGTCTGATATCATACACACATCATTACAGATCCTACAGGGAGATAATTAAATGCATCCAATATCCGGGTCGCGAGTCTTCAGGTCACTCTAACCAGAATAACTCAAGTCACTGTCTATTATGGCTCTGGGGCACCTGCCCGGAGAACAGCCCAAAGGACCAAGGGCTTCCTTCCGGCCTAGAGGCCGTGACAAACTATGTCCCTGGTAACCTCTGCATGAGGCACACTCTGCGCTGCCTGGAGAACAGCCCAAAGGACCAAGGGCTTCCTTCCGGCCTAGAGGCCGTGACAAACTATGTCCCTGGTAACCTCTGCATGAGGCACACTCTGCGGAGCCCAAAGGGAACTCTGCGGAGCCCAAAGGGAACCGTGACAATCCACCTCCGGTGGCTCCACCGGTGACAGTAGCAACAATGAGCTGCAGTAAACACAGTCTGTGTAGCGTAATCAGAGGGCCACAGGCCCAGATCCAATCTGCAGACCCTGCAGTGCATACACGTTTTCAGCCAAGGTCATTAGAGCCCCTCTCTGACTGCAGGCACAACCACCCTGACCAGCTACTCCGGCCATCACCTACATCTGAAGGTGTGAAGGATGACATTCACGCCCCCCCAAGTATCTCTGGGTGCATGAACATTCAGGGATGGAACCCAGCGTCCACTGGTTAGCTGCATCAACCCGAATAGAGTAAAGGGGTAGGCTAGTGGTTAGAACACTGGCTTGGTAACCGAGCAACCTAGGTTCTAGCCCACTAGCGCTCCCTGTGGCCTTAAGCAAGTCACTTAACCCTCCATTGCCTCGGATGAAAGGCCTGGCAACCTGCTTCCGATGTCACTGCCTAGAAGCCCAGGAGCTTCTGGGTCGCCAGGAGTCAGGACTGCCTCGAAGGCACACATCGCGTAGGAACCAGCTGGCAGCCTCAGCTGAATTGGTCAGCCTAGCAGCCCGGGAACATCCGCTTGATACACTTGTAGACCCTGCACACAGGTGTTGCCTAATGGCCAGGGCTCTGCCCATGAGCAAGGGACAAGGTGTCAGATCAGCGGGAGCCGCGTAACCACTCCTCATAGGATCCCTTAGAGGTAAATGCAACCCACGGGATCCCTAACATATCTGCGGACTTCCAGCGGAGGCAGAGAGATCCCTCAGGATCCTTAAATGTTCTGCGATAGAATGTGTTCACCTCTGTCACCTATCTGCCTTATCAGCTGCAACCACATGCAGCACTCCAGCCCCGTTCATGCCCTCCCCCGCTCCCCGGAGCCTTCCAGGACCAACCTCAAGACCCACAGTGACCGGGTTCCTCCCCGACCGAGCTACACACAGTCTCAAGGTAATCTCCTGCACCTGGGAGTGACAGGCTCGGGGCAAGCCGGGCACCTCCTATCTGGTTCTTCCCCTTATGATCATCGCAGGGCAGCACTCGACTCGGCATGCCCAAAGGCAGTATTCTAACCGGCAGCTCGCTGGTTCAAGACCTCGCTGAGGACCACATGGGGGGCGCTACAATGCATCACGCGGTGCAGCAATGCCTCCAGGGCCTGGACAGAGTGAGGACGGCCGACTGCTCTTCAGTCTCCGTCACCCCCCCTGGGTCTAGGAATGTTGGAAGGCAGTTGCAGCCGTCAGATGAAGCTATGTCCAGGGGGGCTGACCGCAGAAAATCTGCTTGCCACGCCGAGAACAGGAGGTGCATCCGTTAAAGATGGATAATGCCCTTCACCATGCCCACTGTCCAGTACCAGGGCATGCTCACGTTCCAGTGGCAACACGGTAGTGCAGTACACACAGACAGTGTGTTCAAAAGCTGAAGGTTCAAGTCCCAGTTCTGGCTCCTGCCAGCCCAGTCCCCTTATTTACACGACTGATCGACTGCTGTGGCTCCCTGTAGCACGCAGTGCCCAGCGTCTCGTTGCATAAGGATCCGAAATAGACCTCCAATGGTATACACTGTCCAAGAACACCATTGATAATGAGTGCACCTCTCACACAGTATCCGTGCTGAGAGGGATGAGGTCAGGAATCCTTATTAACCAGGCAGCTCTGACAATCTGGTTCGCAGCCCCCACATGCCGCCAGCCGCGGAACCAAAGAGGGACGCGGTGGGCTTAGTGGTTAACTTCAGACCACTCTTATAGCATAGCCGATGCTTTGCACTGATCACCCCAAGGAGCACCGCTGCCCCTCAGGGGTGACACAGGCCGGATGGTACACCGTACTGGTCAACGTCTGCTCCTAACTGTGCCCAATCTAGATCATGTCTCCCAAAGACATAGGTCCAGGAGTGCCTAGTACCCAGAAAATCTAGGGTTGATTCCCACTGGCACGCCTTGTGACCTTGGACAGTCACTCACCCTCCATTGCCTCTGAATGGTGATACATTACCAACCGATACCGGTATGGGGCCGAGCAGTGATTTACCAGTCCCTGTCATCTCCTTCAGGCGACTCTAACGGTTTGCAGCACCCTCCGGCAACAAACTGCAGAATTGACTACAAAAAAAAAGAAAAAAAAAAAGGGTGAAATAAATACTAAATAGACGATATCGAATAAAGGCTAAAAGAGAAGCCCCCCCCCCTCATTAATGAGGTCCTGATTCCCTATTTGCAACGCTCTCGTGGCCAGCTACCTGTTGCCACTGCTTCTTCGCTGCGGTGACTCCCGCACCACTACCGCTCCACGTGCCTACCTCTGCCTCGTCGTTGTGGTGAACCCAACTCCCACACCACCACTGCTTGAGGGACCTGCATCTCTGTTTTCACACAAGGGAGGCCTACTTCTCTGTTACTTCACAGAAGCGCCTTGTAACTACACATTGCTCCTGCATTGCCATTACTCCCGTACCGATACTACTCAATAGGCCTGCACCACAGAGGTGCCTTGCGCCTACACCATCTGCACAGTTGTGCATCATGACGGCAGGCCGTCGTATAGTGCCTGGTAACCGCACCTTCTCACACCGCTGCGGCGTCACACGCATGCACCACCACTACACGCCTAAAAGTGGACTGTTGCATCTGTTGATATGGAAGGACAGACTAGATAGGCCATGTGGTCCTTTCCTGTCATCATGTTCTATGTTTCTTCAGGCCCTTGTCGCAGCATGCGACATGCTGTAGCAAGGGCGCAGGCCGGGCCTGTAAAAGGTTCTCGGCCTTCCCCCATCCACCTCAGCACAAGCCAGCTTGGGAGGCACCAAGTGTGGCTGACTCATCCTGCTTGTCCTAGGAGAAAACGGAGTTACTTACCTGTAACTGGAGTTCTCCGGGGACAGCAGGATAAGTCAGCCACACATACCCGCCCACCTCCCCTGGATGGGGTCGACCTCCGTCCTGGTGCCCGCCTCCTAGCGGCAAAAGGCTCAGCTAGGGACGTACTGGCTAGCTAGGGGCGGGCAGGGGGTGGGGCCAGTTGGCCCATGCTCAGAAGGGCAAAGCCCTTCTGAGCTATGGAGAGTACTTCCGTCTCGGCGCCGTCGGATGACGTCACCAAGCAGGGGCGGCCCAAGGGGGGTGCGGGGCCATGTGCGGAGACTCGGTGCGGGGCCTCATTTGCATAAATATTTGCATAATGTTACCATACACTAACTTTTAGTATACATGCCTCTTCATGAGTGTATGGATAAAAAAAGACAAAGATTTCTACATTACTATAATCCAGTGCCAACCGCCAGGCACATTAGGAACTACTACAAACACTGCCCATTTAGAACCCATAGCAAACCCACCGTATCCCAACAGCACTACCAGGACTCATAAAGCACCATACACTACCTATCAAAAGGCAACACTGCAAATATTAAACCAATACATTTCAGAGAATAACAATACATGACCTACTGGGGAAAGAGAACAAGTGACAATGTCAAATAGGAATTACATAAACAGAATACCTCAGCTCAGTTACACATGCAGAACATAGACTATCACCAAACAAGGAATCACAATTTAAAAACAGGAAGACAATAATTAAACTGGGAACCCTAAAAGCCAAACTTGGAATGTACAACAACAATGTAGAAATAAAACTATAAATTAATTTCCTCTTGTACTAAACAAAGCACAGACATTAATGATGCACATTTCCCAGAGCTGACATATTCCAGTTAATAAATTCAAAATAAAGAGATATCTTTGTACCTTTTGTGCATTTTTTTTTCAGTTGCAATTGTTCCAGCCACTTTCTTCTGGTTTATTTGTGTCTTCTGCTATCTCTCCATCGTCTGCTGTCCATTTGTCCTTTCTTCTCTTCTAGTTTTTTCCATTCTCTCTCTACATCTGCTTTAACATAATAATCTTTCTCCTTTTTGCTCTTTCCTCATTCCTATTTCATCCACTCAAATTTTACCCCTCCATCCTCAATCCCCACTTAGTCTCCCAATACCCGGCCAATTGTACATTTTTCTTCCCTCCCACACAAAATATTTTTCCCCTCTCCATTTCATTCTCCCAGCCCCATCCCCTTCTAATCTCCCCCAACATCAGCTCCCTTTTAGTTCCAGCCCCACCCAGTATCCGCTCCCTTCTAGTCCCCACATCAGCCCATTTCCAGTCCTAGCTCCCCCATCCATTTCCAGTCCTATCCGAGTCCCTTCATTAGCTCATTTCCAATACCAGCCTCCCATCAGCCCATTTCTAGTCCTTTCCTAGCCCCACCATCAGCCCATGTTAAATCCTAGCTCCCCTCCACTCAGCCCATTTCTAAACCAAGCCCCCCATGAGCCTATTTCCAGTTCTAGCCCCTCCATGAGTCCATTTCAATCCAAGCCCCCACCACAGCCCATTTCCAATCTTAGCTCCCCCCAACACCCAATTCTCAGTTCTATCCTAGCCCATCCATCAGCCCAGTTCCTGTCCTAGCTCCCTCCCCTAAGAGCCCATTCCAAGCCCCCCGGCCCATCAGCGAGTTGCAGTTCAGGCCCCCGTCCACGCAGCCCATTTCCATTCCAAGTCCCCCTCCCCATCAGCTATTTGCAGTTCAAGCCCCCCACTTCCCCTCAGCCCATTTCCATTCCAAGCCCCGTCCCCATCAGCTATTTGCAGTTCAAGCCCCCCACTTCCCCTCAGCCCATTTCCATTCCAAGCCCCATCCCCAACAGCTATTTGCAGTTCAAGCCCCCTTCCACTCAGCCCATTTCCATTCCAAGCCCCATCCCCAACAGCTATTTGCAGTTCAAGCCCCCTTCCACTCAGCCCATTTCCAGTCCTAGCAACCCCCCCAACCCATTACCAGTCCTAGCCCCCCCATAGCCCACTCCCAGTCCTAATCCCACCAGCCCATTTCCAGTCCTAATCCCCCATCACCCAATTTTCAGTTTAAGCCCCCCCATAGCCCATTACCAGTCCTAACCTCCCCATCAGCCCACTCCCAGTCCTAATCCCCCATCACTCAATTTTTAGTTTAAGCCCTCCCATAGCCCATTACCAGTCCTAACCCCCATCAACCCACTTCCAGTCCTAATCCCACCAGCCCATTTCCAGTCCTAATCCCCCATCACCCAATTTTTAGTTTAAGCCCCGCCAGCGCCCATCACCACTCCTAACCCCTCCCCAGCGCCCATCACAACTCCTAACCCCCCCAGCGCCCATCACCACTCCTAACCCCCCCAGCCCAGCACCCATCACCACTCCTAACCCCCCCAGCCAGCCCAGTGCCCATCACCACTCCTACCCCCCCCAAGCCAGCCCAGTGCCCATCACCACTCCTAACCCCCCCCAGCCAGCCCAGCCCATCCCATCACTACTCCTAACACCTCCCCCCCCCAGCCCAGCCCATCACAACTCCTAACCCCCCCCAGCCCAGCCCAGCGCCCATCACCACTCCTAACCCCTCCCCCGCGCCCTTCACAACTCCTAACCCCCCCCAGCCCAGCCCAGCCCAGCCCATCACTACTCCTAACACCCCCCCCCGCCCAGCCAGCCCAGCCCATCACTACTCCTAACACCCCCCCCCGCCCAGCCCAGCCCAGCCCATCACTACTCCTAACACCACCCCCCCAGCCCAGCCCAGCCCAGCCCAGCAGCACTTCTAACCCCCAGCCCAGCCCAGCCCATCACCACTCCTAACGCCCAGCCCATCCCAGCCCAGGGAAATTTTTAAAAAAAGAAAACCTGTCTCCTGCCGCTGTCGGGGCCGCCGCGGCAGAATCGAGCGTGCCGCGGGGCCCCCCTGTACCCGGCACAGCCTCTCCTCCCTGTAGCAGCTCTCTCGTTGGAGCTGAAGTCAGACGCGCCGGCTTGCAGAGCGCGAGGGAAGAGTTTTTCCCTCGCTGCTCTGTTAAGCCCGCGGGGGCTGATGGGAAGTTCCCATCAGCCCCCGCGGGCCTAACAGAGTCGCGAAAGGGAAACTCTTCCCTTCGCGCTCTGCAAGCCGGCGCGTCTGACTGCAGCTCAGAAGAGAGAGCTGCTACAGGGAGGAGAGGCTGTGCCGGGTACAGGGGGGCCCCGCGGCACGCTCGATTCTGCCGCGGCGGCCCCGACAGCGGCAGGAGACAGGTTTTCTTTTTTTTTTCAATTTTACTTTTACAAAAGAATGTTTTTTGCGCGGGGCCCCCTGAAACGCGGGGCCCTGTGCAAAAAACATTCTCGCTCAATGGACGGGCCGGCCCTGTCACCAAGTGTGGCTGACTTATCCTGCTGTCCCCGGAGAACTCCAGTTACAGGTAAGTAACTCCGTTTTTGTGCACGTTTGTTTGGCAACAAAAGTCAACAGGCAACCAGTTCTCTATCCCTTCCTGGGAGTATCCTCTAGGCTTATTCCCAGCAGTAAACAACTAAATTAGCGAACAGATGTTTAGAAGTTGGCTTCCTCATATTCCATGTTCATGTCATTGTCCTGTGGGCTTCATTGTACCTCCTCAAAATCTCATTATATTATCAAGGGAACATTTCAGCCACACCTTCTCTCCTGGTTGCCCTGGTAACTGCTGAGTCATATTGACCATCCCAAATGTCTGAGGACGGCCTTCCCTTTAGGAACTGTCTCCCAATCTCATTGACTCATGCTAACCCTGTCTATTAGGGATCTGCATCTGTCAGAGGACTTCTCCCTGCTCCTGAGAACTGTGTGCTGAAAGCAGTCTAGGGCCAGTCTCTCTAGGATCTATCCCCTTCTCTGATGGGTTCATGGGGCCTGTGCTTGTCACATATAGCATACAGTAGAACCTATTATAACAGAATATTTTCCTCTTCTATTCAGGTTTTATGGAATTCCCTCAAGAAGAACCTTTATTTACTTAAAAATTATTAGCTTTTCTGCTGCCATCTGAAGATTTGACTTTTTAATGAAAGTTTTCTTTGGATTAATTATGTTTTATTTTGTATCAGTACTCTGTACTCATGCTGAGAGTTATGCTATTGGTAGTGAACTATTGGGAAGATCTCCCAAGATGGGTAAGTATCAGCTGAAGGGTCAGATTGAGACAAACTACCCATCTGGGCAGTAGCAGTATGGGATGGTATTGGCAGCGGATGATCAAATTTCTGTGACAATTGCAACAACACTGACATTACTTGTGTGGAAGAGAGCCCTAGCAATCTACATCTATATCTTGCCATGAAAACCCAATGGATAGTCACAACAAAAAAAATGCAATATAGTGCTGAAAGATGAGACCCCCAGGGTCAGAAGGCACTCAACAGGTGATTGGGGAAGAGCTGAAGACTTCAGACTAAAGCCAACATTTATGATGTTGTTAGATCAAAGCTCTCAGGACATCAGAATGCTGATGTAGCTGCGCATGAAATGAGAGTCAGGAGCTGAAAAGATGTCATATATTTGGACATGGAATGTATGAAGCATGAATCAAAGAGGGCTGGAGGTGGTCAAGAATGAACAATTCAATCTATTGGATATCAGCGAACTGAAATGGAATAACATTGGGCACTTTGAATTTGATGATCACATGATCATCACAGAAATGAAAGACAAAGAAGCGTAGAGGAGTAGCCCAGTGGCTAGGGCAATAGCCTAGAACTAGAAAGACTAGGATTCAACTCCCACTGGTACTCCTTGTGACCTTGGGCAAGTCACTTAATTCTCCACTGCCTCCGATACAAACTTAGATTGTAAGATCTCAGGGAACAGGGATTAACTGACCTTGAGCTACTACTGCAATGGTGTGAGCTAAATACTAATAAGAAATGGTGTTGCATTTATAAGAAGAAACTTGCAAGAACTGTAATGCAGTCAAGTAAACATTTAATTTCTATTCCTCTATAAGGAATGCTCATCAGCACAACTATTATTCAGATATATGTGCCACCAACAGCTGCAGAAGAGGAAAACGATCAGTTCTACGAATAAGTACAAGCTGAAATCAACAGAACATGCAAACAAGATATGCTGATAGTCATGGAACGCAAAAGTTGGGAATGGAGAAGTTAAAATATGCTTTGGTAACAGACACAAAGCTGGAGAAAGACTGACAGAATTCTGCAAGACCAACAATCTAGTCATCTTAAACACCTTCTTCCAGAAACATAAGTAGTGATTGTACACATGGACTTTGCCCAATGCCATGGACAAAAATCTAATTGACTACATCTGTGGAAGTCAACAATGGAAAAGCTCAATAACATCAACAAAGATGAAACTTGGAGCTGACTGTGGTACAGATCACCACCTACTATTATGCAAACTCAAGCTAAAGCTGAAAAAGAGCAAACCACTCATGAATGTAGCAAAGTATGATTTTGTAAATATACCATTGGAATTTAATGACTGCCTGCAAAATCGATTCACTGCTTTGGATACAAATGACAGCATACCAGAAGGGTTATGGGTAGGGGCCAGATTTTCTTTGTTGGTGCGCATAGGTAACAATGGGGGGGGGCAGTTTCTCTGCCCCGATGTTCTGTTTACCAGTGCCACCTGGTCTCCAAGCAACAGCAGCTAGTTCATTAATTAAATTCAGCCTGGCCCTGCCCAGGCTCCGTAGCATCCCTTCCTTTCCTCACAGGGCTTCCTGTTACCACTGCCACTCGGAGACTGTGTTGCACTGGTAAGCAAGACATCAGGACAGAGCCAATCAGCGATGCCGATCAAGACATAGCAGTTTTGAGGCAATACTCCAGTGCCTATCAAAATTTGGCACTGGAGACAGTTGTGTCATAAGAATATAAGAACATAAGATATGCCATACTGGGTCAGACCAAGGTCCATCAAGCCCAGTATCCTGTTCCCAACAGTGGCCAATCTAGGTCATACGTAACTAACAGTTTCCCCAAAAGACACAGGTTCCGCAATGCTTGTACTGGGTCAAGCATTGATATCCTGGGTCCCTTCTTAATAATGGTTTATATACCTTTCCTCCAGGAACTTGTCCAAACCTTTTTTAAACCCAGCTACACTAACAGCCTTTACTACATCCTCCGGTAACAAATTCCAGAGTTTGATTACACGTTGAGTGAAAAAATATTTTCTTTTATTAGTCTTGTTTACCCTGTAGCTTCATTGCATGTCCCCTAGTCTTTCTATATTCTGATAACGCAAACAATCAATCTACGTTTACCCGTTCCACTCCGTTCATTAATTTATAGACTTCTATCGTATCTCCCCTCAGCCGCCTCTTTTCCAGGTTAAAGAGCCCTAACCTTTTTAGCCATAAGAGTATCCTTCCATCCCCTTTACCATTTTGGTGGCTCTTCTCTGAACCTTTTCTAATAACTCTATATCCTTTTTAAGATAAGGCGACCAGAATTGCACACAATATTCAAGGTGCGGTCTCACCATGGAACGATACAGAGGCATTATAATATCTTTTGTTTTATTTTCCATTCCTTTCCTTATGATACCTAGCATTCTATTTGCATGTCCATTGCCTATGCCTAAATCTGGGCTTGGTTATGGGATGACATAAAAAATGTAGTACTCTAGAAAAGTGAAAAGTCTCTGCAAAAAGTAAAAAAGCAAAAATGGCCAAAATAGATGACCAAAGAAATTCTGAACACCCTCATGAGAGGGTGTTCAGGGTAATGGCTAATGAGTGGTGAAATGCTCCCTGCTGACTTTTCAGAAGCTGTTGAAAACATGGTTATTTTCCGGTGGATGATGCGGACTGCTGGTCTTTGGGGAAGGGGATCATCCTCGCTGTTCTTGTCTATGTGATGTGATATTAATTTTTATTGACAAACGTTTGATTGACTTTTGTCAGAAAGGTGGTTTAAACTTCTGTAAACAAACAAACAAATAAATAAATAAAGAAGTAGCTGAAAAAGTGAAGAAAAAGAGGGAGGCCTTCATGAAATACAAAAGATCACAGAGAGAGGAAGACAGGCATCTGTATTTGGAAAAACTTAGAGAAGGTAGCAAAGTAGTCAAGAAGGCAAAGATTCAAAAGGAGGAGGAAATAGCCAATGCAATAAAACGGGGGGGATAAGACATTTTTCAGATATATTAGTGAGAAGAGGAAGGGCAAAAGTGGTATTGTCAGACTCAAGGGTGCAGGGGAGGAATATGTAGAAGCTGATAAGGATAAAGCGGAATTGCTTAACAAATATTTTTGTTCTGTGTTCACAGATGAAAAACCAGGAGCAGGACCTCAGAAAACACCCACAAATAGGAACAGAAGCGAGGGACATCTTGAACAATTTTCAGAAGACTCTGTTCGTGAGAAACTAGCTCAACTTAAAGTAGACAAAGCGATGGGACCGGATGGGATACACCCTAGAATACTGAGGGAACTTGGGGACGTTCTAGCAACTCCACTGACTGACCTTTTCAATGCCTCATTGGAGTCGGGAGTGGTGCCAAAGGACTGGAGAGAGGCTCATGTGGTGCCTTTACACAAAAGCGGAAGTAAGGATGTGGTTGAAAACTACAGGCCGGTTAGTTTAACTTCGGTGGTGAGTAAATAATTGGAAACGCTGCTGAAAGAGAAAATACTGAGGTTTCCGGAGTCCAGCGGATTACAGGATCCGAGGCAGCATGGATTCACCAGAGGCAGGTCTTGTCAGACAAATCTGATTGATTTCTTTGACTGGGTGACCAGGGAGTTGGACCGAGGGAGAACTCTAGATGTGGTGTATTTAGATTTCAGTAAAGCCTTTGACACTGTTCCTCACAGGCGACTTATAAGCAAACTGAGCACCCTAGGGATGGACCCTAAAGTTACTGCTTGGGTTAGAAATTGGTTGGGTGGGAGGCGACAAAGAGTACAAGTAAATGGAGCTCACTCTGAGGAGAAGGATGTTACCAGTGGTGTGCCCCAGGGATCTGTCCTTGGTCCGATTCTTTTTAACATCTTTGTTAGTGATATAGCGGAAGGGCTGTCGGGTAAGGTTTGCCTCTTTGTGGATGATACCAAAATCTGCAATAGAGTAGACACCAAGGAAGGTGTAGATAACATGAGGAGGGATCTAGCTAAGCTTGAAGAATGGTCTAGAATTTGGCAGCTGGGATTTAATGTTAAAAAATGTAAGGTCATGCATTTGGGCTGCAGCAATCCAAGGGAGCCATACAGTATAGGGGGTGAAGTACTTTTGTCCACTAAAGAAGAGCGGGACATAGGCGTGGTTGTGTCTGATGATCTTAAAGTAGCTAAACATCTAGAAAAGGCGACGGCAAAAGATAGAAGGATGCTTGGGTGCATACTGTAGGGTTTAAGTACTTGTAGAGGTAGAGGTTAAGTATGATAGATTTGGGGTTTAGTATGATAGATTTGCCTCTAATTTTTAAGTGCTAAGGATTAATAATGTTCCTGATTCATAATCACTTACTGGCTGCCCTGAATCTCACAAAAAATAAGACCAATAGCTATGCTGCTATAACATGTGAGCCAGCATTCAGGCAAAGAACAGTCCAATGCTAGGACCAAAAGGAAAAATAAGTCTGACTGATTTGGACTGACAATGGAAATAGTCCCTGTAGGAGAGAAGAGGTATGGAGACCCCTCTATCCAATAACAAAGTAAGGACAGACTTAAGAAGCGCTACAGCTTTAGATTAACTGAAGATCCGCAATGTCTTTCCTAAATGGGGTCAAATAGGAAAGAAAAAAGGTGCATGGGGAGCTTCAGAGGTACCTAACCATGAAAGGTTATGGTAAGAAAAAGGTTTGCTATTTACCACAGGGAGTGGTTGTATGTGTAGAACCCTAAACATGCTGGCACAGCATTGATAGGGGTAGTGCCCATCTGTCAAGGTCATATAGGAATATATGAATATCTGAACCTAAACAGATAGATAAGTACGTAGATACATATCTACCTAAAAGATATATCTCGACAGATATATATATATATACGGTATATATGCATATATATATACAGAGATATACATGGGCAGAAGATACAGATATATATATATATATATATGTAGACATATAGACATATGTCTCCAGGTATGTGGATGGAGACATGCCTATATAAATAGATCCCCATAGGAATATGGGGAGAGAAA
This sequence comes from Ichthyophis bannanicus, assembly GCA_033557465.1. NCBI lineage: Eukaryota > Metazoa > Chordata > Amphibia > Gymnophiona > Ichthyophiidae > Ichthyophis > Ichthyophis bannanicus. The sequence goes on along the minus strand of CM066033.1, from coordinate 292,483,661 downwards.
AAGATTCATCTAATAGCAAGAAGGGTGATACCTGCTTGAATAGATGCATAGAGAATCTTCTTTCCCTGGTTATAATTGACAGAGTCAGAGGAATGGTCTCCCTGACAAGAAGGAGTCTAGATTCCTTTAAGAATTCGAGCTCTTGAATAACCAGGATGGCTTACGTGAAAAATGCAGAGGATAACTTCAGTCTGCAGGCAGCAAGTCCAGATCTCTCCAGAACTGCAGTATGGTGAATGGATAGAGGACGCCACTGGAATAAGATACCATAGTGACCCGCCTATAAGGGCAAGAAGTGTATCAGGCGTGTATCAGGCGTCCTTGAGCTGCCACTGAAAGAAAACTATCCCTGGCGAGGAGTCCAAAGGAGATATGGACCAAGCCAGGGAATTGGCCATTCTTTAGGCTTTCACGTGATGAAAGACCTGTGTCGTTTGTCTCAAAAAGAGATTTTAGATGAGATGGTAAGGGCAGGGAACACCTGCCAGTCATGGGACATGACTGGGTGAACCCCTCCTAACCATCTGGGATTATCTGCTAGGCAAGATACTAATGCTCTCTAGCAAGGGCCCATAGTGCAAAGCTACTCTGTAGAGTTGCAGAGAGCATGTTGCAGGTTGGGTAGAAGAAAAAACTGGCTGTTTAAAGCCAGTAGGTAACTTAAACTATTCTGCCAAAACAAGGGGGCGAAGAATAGAAGTCAACCAACAAGTCTGTGATAAGAGGGTTTCCAAAAAAGGTTGATAAACTGTTTGGGGTTTAGCACTGAGGCTCGAAGGATTGCTAGTGGAGGAGAAACCCTGGTTGTGTGGTGAACAGAACCAGTGGGTTAACCACTAGGAATTGCTGCATTTGCAGCGACTACCAGGGCAGCGGAAAAAAAATTCTTTCTCCCTTTTTCTTTTTTAGATTGGGAAAAAGAAGGAACAGACATAAGTAGGAGTGGTAAGACTCCCTTATTGTCTGATGAGCTGCCCTAAAGTAAGAAAAAAAAAAGGAGGAGACAACTCTGGAAGGGAAAATCCCCTTGTGGAATAGGTAGAGAACCATAGGGGCTTACCAGTGTAATAGAGCCCCTCTTACAAACCGATTGTTGTAGTAAGAGGGTACCCTCAGAGTTGAAGGAGACAGAGTTGAAGGAGACTGAGTTGAAGGAGACTGACTATGTAGTAAGTCTCTTAGAGGTAAGATGGTACATGCTAGTACAGGGAAAAACTGTCTTATGGATAGTTGTCACTTCTCTTTTCCCAGAAAGAGGAAGAGAAACCTGTTAACTATAGGCATGATCATCATAAAGACTCTTAGAGCAAAAGAAAGGATGTCTCGTGAAGAGAGATCCAGGAGAATTTAGGATGAAATTAGTGTAGATGCTTCAAGTGAAAAGAAGCAGACTGCAACTCTAACCACCAAACAGGAGATGAAATGATAATCTATCTGAAACCGTGAGACTGCTGGGTTTGCTGACCCTGTTGAGGTTGTAGACCAGTGCGATGTTTCCCCTGTTTGGGAACATCTGTATGATGGGCAGAAGATGGATAAAACTTTTTCCCCCTAGGGGAAGAAAGTTTGTTAGGACATTTCCTACCAACTGGGAAAGAGGAAGGCGTAGAACAGCCTCTGGAAACAGGAATGCCAGTGGTTAACTGAGCAACTTGGAGTAAAGACTCCTTGTTAAAAAGATTTTCTCCAGTGCAAGGAGTATTTCCCAGTCTTTCTTGTGCCCATTTGTCCAAGTATGAAACTTGGAGACAGGCTTTACGTCGTGTCCCTATGGCTATAGCAGAAGTTCTGCTAACAGACTCAAAGGAATCTAGGGAAGCACGAGTAAGGAACCTAGAGATATTTTGAGCATGACTAACCAATAAGGAATAGTCTTCTCTTTTGGGCTCTTGAAGAAAAGGGGTCAAAAACAGTAATTTCTTTGTGACCTCTTCAAGAGATAATCCCATATAGAAAATATACGAGAGAATTCTTACTGAAAGCATGGATGCCTGGAAGGTTTGGCGTCCAAAGGCATCTAAAATCTTAGACTCACGACCTGGCGGATAAGAAGAGTGCTTTTTAGTACTCTTAATACGCCTCATTGCTGATTCTACAACAATGGAATGATGAGGAAGTTGAGTCTTTTGAAACCCTGGAGAGGGGGGCACCTTATATAGAATATCAGTTGCCCTAGAAGGTGGGGGTACCGTTAAAGGAGTTTCCCACATTCGTAAGAGGAGATCCTGCAAGGTCTGATGCACAGGAAGCATGATGTTCTCCTTTGGACTCCAGGGAATATACAGGGATTCTGTATTCCCTGGTGCAGGATCCTGACAAGGTATAGAAATGGCAAGTGTCTTTGCTATATCAAGCAGGAATGCTTGAAAAGAAAAATCCTCAGAGGGAAATCCTCTAGAAAGACGAGGAGAGGCTAGATCTGTTGAAGAACTAGCATTGGCACCCAGGGATCTATCCAAATTTTGAGGAATAGAAGACCCTAAAGGGTGGAGTATCGGATCCCTAGAGGATGGTTGCCGGTACCGCAGGAGGTCGGGACCAGCCACAGTCGGTAACGCATCGTCCATGCTAGGGATCGATTCCAAACTCGGTACTGAGGGAAGCGACCCTGATGAGAGAAGCATGGAAGGTACCGACCGCAATGGTAATGTGGATACCGGTACCGACTCCGGCACCATATCCGATAGCGGTAGATGAAGGCCAGCCGGTGACAACTCTAACGGTATCGAAGAAACCGAGAGTGCCCGACCTGGATCATCGGAACCGTGCCTTCGGTACCGTCCGGTATCGGTACCAAGGCGAGTTGGTACCCAGTCATCCAGACTGGAGATCGATTCTAGACTCGGCATCGAGGGAAGCGAGTCTATCGATGCACATCTGGAGGGTACCGGCGTCGGTACCAGTACCGGTACCGGGATCGATACCGATACAGGAAGATCGGTCTGCAGCGTATCCAACGGGCCTGCAGGTACCGAGGACGCCAGACACGATCCGTGGTGAGGAATGTTTCATCCAACACCATTGCCGATGCCGGGGTATCGGTACCGCTCGAAGCGGATGCCACCACCGAGCATGGCTCAGGTATGTTCGGAGAGGGGTGAACCTCAGGAACAACCTGAAACCCCACTAAGGATTTGGAGGCCGAAGACTCCCACCGGGGTTTTAAAGCCAGTGTGTCCTCGAGGACAAGGCCAGAGGCATCTCTATGCTGTGCATGAGATCTACCACTCGAGGGCTGGCTAGTCTTAACAGACTGTTTTTGGGTTACCTGATCCTGTGAAGAAGAAACGGTGGTCGGTGCCCTGAAGTTGAATGGGGACCAGGTATCAAGGTGAACTCGATGCTGAAGACTTCTTCCGACTATACTGTTGCAGGAGGGGCACTCCAGCTGATAGTGGTCAGGACCCAAGCAGGGTAGACACCAATTATGAGTGTCTAAAATTAATTTTGTACCGCCACAGTTTGTACATTTCTTAGCTGGCGGTTCCATGAAGGAAAGTGAGTAGGCCTAGCAGGCCGAAAAAAACCGTGAGGCACTAACAAGGAAAAAAGTATTCCTTAAAAAGGAAAATTTACAAGAAGAAAGAAAAGAAACACCGGCGGTACCGGTGGCGTCGGGGAAGGCAGACGCGACCACAAGAAAACCAAAAAATAAAAGAAGAATTTTCTGCGGTGACAGGAGGACGTCCTGCCGGCTCCGCGGAAAAATGAAAACTGAGGAGAGGCAGTTGGGAAAGGCGGGAAGGCAGCACGCAGGCATGTTGGGATGCTTCCAAAAGCGTTCTGATTGGACGCTGGGGAGCGTTCCCGTGCAAACTCCGTCGGTACCGACGTACCCATATGTGAAGACTCATTCCTGCTTGTTCCTGGAGATTCCTCCTTCCACCATGTCTCTGAGATTCCAATCATATCTAACCTCTCATTTAGTGCTATATAGTCTAACTCTCCCATCTTATTGTTTAGACTTCTAGCATTTGCATACAAGCATTTTAGAGACTGTATTTTATTAATATTAATCTGGCTATTGATAGGCATGGGTAATTGGAATCTTTACACTCTGTCTGCACCATTCTCAAGGGCATTTGGGCTACTTTACTCTTTTTTGGAACCTCTCTGCTTTTGGTAGTATCCTTCAAGGATACCTTCTTCCGAACCATGCGCTCTTGGGTGACTGTCAGCTTTCCCCTATTTTCTAGTTTAAAAGCTTCTCTATCTCCTTTTTAAAGGTTAATGCCAGCAGTCTGGTTCCATCCCTGTTAAGGTGAAACCCATCCCTTCGGAAGAGCCCCTCCTTTCCCCAGAATTTTCCCCAGTTCCTAACAAATCCAAAACCCTCATCCTTGCACCATTGTCTCATCCACGCATTGAGACTCCGGAGCTCTGCCTGCCTTTTGGGTCCTGCACGTGGAACGGGAAGCATTTCGGAGAACGCTACCCTGAAAGTTCTGGATTTCAACTTCCTACCTAAAATCCTAAATTTAGCCTCCAGAACCTCCCCAGCACTATCTAAGACCTTAGCTAGGCGGTGCGTGAGGTCCACTACCTTCGCACCAGGCAGGCATGTTACCCGGCAATCCTCACGTCCACCAGCCACCCAGCTATCTACATGCCTAATGATCAAATCACCAACTATAACAGCTGTCCTAACCCTTCTCTCATGGGCACATGGCCCTGGAGAAATGTCCTCAGTGCGAGAGGGTTTTACATCACCTGGAGGACAGGTCCTAGTTACAGGATCACGTCCTGCCACACCAGGGCGATTCTCTCCTGTCACGTGACCTCTCTCCTCCATGACAACAGGGATGCTGCCAGACTGGAGGTGGGACTTCAAAACTATATCCCTGTAGGTCTCGTCCATGTATCTCTCTGTCTTTCTTATGTCTTCCATGTCTGCTAATCTAGCCTCTAGAGAATGGACTTGTTCCCTGAGAGCAAAGAGCTGCTTGCACTTAGTGCATACGTAAGACCTCTCACCAACTGGGAGAAAATCATACATGTAACACTCAATGCAAAAGAATGGAAAGCCCCTATCTTGCTGCTGGACTCTTGTCTGCATCTTAGTTTAAAGGAGGCAGTGTTCTATTGTGGATCAGAAATTGGTTAAAAGATAGAAAGCAGAGAGTAGGGCTAAATGGCCAATTTTCTCAATGCAGAAAGGTGAATAGTGGAGTATCTGTGCTGGGCTCGCTGTTTTTTAACATATTCATAAATGACCTGAAAATAGGAGTAACGAGTGAGGTGATCAAATTTACAGATGACACAAAATTAATCAAAGTTGTTAAAACCCAAGAGGTTTGTGAAAAATTGCAAAAGGATCTTGATAAATTGGAAGACTGGACATTCAAATGGCAGATAAAATTTAATGTGGACAAGTGCAAAGTTATGCACCTAGGAAAGACAAACCAACCTCCGGTTACACAATGCAAAGTTTCACATTAGGAACCGTCACCCAGGAAAAAGATTTAAGCCTCATCGTGGATAATTTATTTACATTCTCTTATATACCGCGCTATTCTGCATCAGTGTGGTTTACATTGAACAAACTGAAATTACATTGAACAGGGCATTATAACTTGGAGATAACTATTTTACAGGGAACATGGGCTATGGAGGGTTAAGTGGCTTGCCCAAGACCACAAGGAGCACCTGTGGGACTAGAAACCCCAGTCCTTCTGGCCCAAGGTTGCTGTCCTCTAGTGGGATTTGAACCCCTGACCTTCTGGCCTGAAGTACCTTGCCCCAACCACTAGGCCACTCCATAATATGTTGAAACTCTCCGCTCAGTGTGCAGTGATGGCAAAGAAAACAAATAGAATGCTAGGAATCATAAGGAAAGGAATGGAGAATAAAACCAAGGATATAGACTTTGGGAGAGACAAGATACAGTACTGTGTTCAGTTCTGGAATATTGCATTCAGTTTGGGAAACCATATCTTACAAAGGATATAAAACGACATGAAATGGTTTAGAGGAAGGGGACCAAAATGATTTGGAACCTTTGCCAGACGACATATGAGAAGAAAATTGAAGACCTAAATATATATAACCTAGCGGAGAGGAGGCAGAGGCAGAGTTGGCTCAAGGCTTTCTGACGCCCCAGGCAGAAACTCCAGTCATGCTGCCTCTCTCCCATGCTGTCTCCCCCATACCAACCCCCATGCTGCCCCCACACTGCTGCGCCGCTACTGATTCCATCTTGGGGGGTGGGGGCGGAGGCAGCATTGTAAAAGAGGTGGCTTTGTGCCACTGCTTTATTTTATTTATTTACTTAACCAGTTTTCTATACTGCCTTATCCTTCAAAGTGGTTTACATTTGATGCCTGCAGTAGGCCATGTGCTTCAGCACACACGGCCTGTCATTTCTGACCCCCCTCTGACAGTAAGATGCATCGGAGGGGGATCAGAAGTGGCAGGTTATGAGTGCCAAAGCACATGGTCTGCTGCAGGCAACAAAACGGTGCCACAAGTCACCCATCCAAGTTGGCTGCCCTAGGCAGCTGCCTAGCTTGCCTAGTGGATGACCCGTTCCTGGGCACGGAGAGATATGATACAGATCTTTAAATACTTAGAGGCAGATTCCACATTGGCCGCTTATCTCCTGTGAACATGTTATATCAGGAACGGGTATGTTTTGAACCATATACCGCAACCGTGTGTGTAGAATACAAATGTATCCGGAATCACGTGAGGGACATTTTCACCACAACCCATCCAACACGTGCCCACTAGTCAGGAGGCCCGCACATGCACAAACTGCGAAAATGTCTCAATGAAGTCCAGTGCAATATGGGCCCATGGATTGCAGGATCGTGCACATGAACTCCAAAAACGTTTCTACCCACATGAAGTGAGGCAGCATGTGAAACAGGAAATGGGATGGAGTAGCCCCCCCTTCCCACTGCCACAGTAACCATATCGCACTGGTTAGAGAATTGGCACTAGGCAGGCCAACTTCACTGAAGAGGAAACACACCTCCTCTGAAGGCTAGTACTTGAAGAGGAGGAGCTGCTCTTGCCGAGAGAACACAGAAGGCCAGCACAGGCAGCAGCACGCAGGGACTGGGACTGAATCTGCAGCAACCTGGCACAGTGAGTACATGAATAGCAATACACACATGGGAAGAGGTAGCAGCAGGCAGAAAGCACCGTAGGGGGCTAGAAAATCTAGCAGACATAAGAAAACCCAAAGTAGAGCTAGGAACGAGCTATGTACTGTGGCAGGGATGCTGAAGAAATGCATCTAAAAGATGGCAGCACATATGGAGAGACTGAAACTGGCAGGCATAACATGAAGGAGAGAAGGCAGAAATGAGAAGGATGTGCTATGTGCAGCAGGTATCACTGCACAGCCCAAAGTACACATGCATGCATGTGGAGCAGCAACAGAAGGGCAGATACCAAGAACAGCAGCACCAGTGAACAACCCAAACGTGGGTTACAGGATGCATGGTTCCACATTAGGAAGCACCCATCCGGAAAAAGATATAGGTGTCATTGTAAATAATATGTTGAAACCTTCCACCCAGTGTGCAGCGGTGGCCAAGAGAGTCACCATGTTTCTTTTTCTGCCATCATGTTTCTGTTTCTATTATGAGGGGACATAGGATGAGGGTGAAAGGGGATAGACTCAGGAGTAATATGCGGAAATATTTCTTTATGGAAAGAGTGGTAGATGCGTGGAAGTGTCTCCAAGTGGAGGTGTTAGAGATGAGGACAGTATCTAAATTAAAAAAAAGATTGGAACAAACACAGATGATCTCTAAAGGAAAAAAGGGGACTGTTGTAGTGGTTGATATGGAAGAGCAGACTAGATAGGTCATGTGGTCTTTTTCTGCCATCATGTTTCTATGTTTCTAAATAGAATGCTAGGCATCATCAGGAAAAGGAATGGAGAATAAAACCATGGATATATCATTTAGGCACAACAGTTTACACTGCAACTTAAATTTAGTAATGTACATTAAACAGGAACAAAATAGTAAAGGGGATGGAATGATAGCCCTATGAAGCAAGGCTCAAAATGTTAAGGGGTCCTCAACTTGGAAAAGAGATGGCTGAGGGGAGATATGATAGAGGTCTATAATTAATGAATGGAGTAGAACAGGTAAATGTAGATACATTTTTTTTAAAATTCCCTTCAAGTTAATGCTGACTCTTGGAGACCCAACAGCCCCTGTGTTTTCTTGGCAAGGTGTGAGTGGAAGTAAATTGCCAAGCCTTTTTGTCTGAGGCAATGTAGGGTAAAATGACTTGCCCAAGGAACACCTGTGTGAATTGATCTCCTGGGTTCTAGGCTGTTGCTTTAACCAGCAGACTACCACTTGTCGTGAAGTACAAGGTTCAGAGCCGATGGAAACAGAGGATTCACTGCAAAGTGAAACCAGAATTGACAGATTTGAAACAAGCATGGAGGGCTGGCATGGAAACCCCAAACAAAAGACGTCACAGTGTGCTAGGTAACGCCCATCCCCTGAGCTAGCTCCTGCTTCATCAGGGAAGAGGGAACAGCTGGTGGGAGGTGTGGCCAGGCCCAACGGAAAAAGAAACACAGATAAAAACTCTTTAGTTAAGGATAGAGAGAGCACAGGAGGGAGCACAGGAGGATTGGAGAAAACTGAAGGAACGAGGAGAGCAGAGAAGGATAGATATCCCGAAGGCAGCCAAGGTTTGTGGCTGGGAGAAGAGGAAAGGGAAGGGAATCCCAACCTCACTCGGAGAAACTTCTCAGAGGAAGAGAGCTATGAAAGACATACAATTCCAGCTCACAGAGAGCAGTGCTCAACTACAAAAAGCACTGGGGATTTTTACCACCCAAAAAGCAAAGACGTTTATTCTGGGAACCAGAGAAGACAGCCATGCTGTGCTCAGTACAGTCATCCTGAAGGTAAAGCTTATTTTCCTGATACAAAGCTTTTATCAGAAAGGAGAGAAAAGTTTTACCTACCATTTTGTAGCCAAGGGAGATTCCTGGGGGAAAACAGTTTAAAAGGCAGACACAGAACTTCCCATAGCCAAGCAGAAGAGGGAAGCGTGTATCCTTTCAATTACCGGGAGCTGTGTGCACAAGAATCCAAACACCCAGACTCCTCTAGCAGGTTGGGGGAAGGGAACCCTTTGATTGAAGCAGAAAGGTTTGCACGGCAGACAGAAGAACCCTCTCTAAGAGACATTGAAGGAGAAGGTGATCCTATGCAGTGGGATTCTTATCAACCCCCAGTGTCTGAAGTGTATAGGGACTGCTCATATATGATAGCAGACAATGTGCAATCCCTTTGTTAATATTGCTGAATTTTGCTAAAGAAGAAAACAGCCAAAAGGAGCATTTTGGAGAGAAACACTGTTTTATTCTTTTGTGCCTTAAAAGCTGAGAATAAGCATTTATCTGAGTTACATATTTTTGTTCACACCAGAAGCATGGTTTCTTTGTTAATATAACCTTCTGTTCATGGTCAACAATATCCAACCCCGGGAGGGGAAATAAATCCTTATTTAACCTGAACCACTCGTGTACAACTTGGAATCATTTCAGTGCTGTGGAACTACGTTACCCAGGAGGCCCTTCCAAACCTCCATTAAGTAGTTTTCAGCACAAGAAGCACAACTGCCCACTCGCCTTGCTCATGCTATATGCCTCTGGGAGGGTGAGTGGTGACACACTCCATGCCAATTGTTTACATCATGCAAAAGTAGAAAGACTAGGGGACATGAAATGAAGCTACAATTTAACCCATTTAAGACTAACAAGAGAAAAAATATTTTCAGTCAATGTGTAATCCAATGCTGGATTCCATTACCGAAGGTAGTAAAAGCTGTTAGTGAAGCTGGGTTGAAAAAAGGTTTGGATAAGTACCTGGAGAAAAGATTTATAACCATTATAAAGAGGACCCGGGAAATCCACTGCTTGCCCCAAGACAAGCATTATGGAACCTGTTGCCACTTTGGGAACTTGCCATGTCCTTGTGACCTGGATTGGCCACTGTTGGAAACAGGATACTGTGCTTGGTGCATCTTGGTCTGACTCAGTATGGCATTTCTTATGTTCTCATAAAGAAGCATGTCTTTCTACTCTCCGCAGATGCTTCCACATCATGAGGAACCTGGAGGCAGGAGCAAGGTGAGTGTCAATGCTGAGACAAAGGCCAGTTGAGAGGCAGCTATTCTTCCTCCACAGAGGCCTACTGCCACTACTACTACCACCAATGCTTTATATAGTGCTACAAGGCATATGCAGTGCTGTACACATAGGTGTCAGACACAGTTCCTGCTCAGCTAAGCTGACAATCTAATCAAGAGTGTGGTAAGAGACACATAAGTAGTGCACAAGAAAAAGAGGAGCATCAGCATACAAGAGCAGCTGCGAAGAGGTGGGTCTGTAGGCTGGATTTGAATAGGGCCAGAGAAGGAGCCTGACACACAGATAAAGGCAGGCTGTCCCAGGCCTATGGAGCAGCAAGGTGGAATGAATGAAGTCTGGAGGTGGCAATGGCAGAAAAGGGCACTCAGAAAAGGGGTTTGCCCCAAGCGTGGAGCCCCAAGGAGGAATGTACAATGAGATGAGAGAGATGAGAGAGTAAAGCATCTTTCAGGAAATGGAAAAAAGAGCCAAATGACGAAAACTGGAAACAGCACAAGCACTGGCAAGTTAAATGCAGGGCAATGATAAGGCAGGCAAAGGGAGAATTTGAGAAGATGCTTGCTGCGGAAGCAAAAACGCATAATAAAGACTTTTTCAAGTATATTTGTAGCAAAAAAATCTGTGAGTCAGTTGGGCCATTAGATCATAGAGCGGTTAAAGGGGCACTAAGAGGCGACAAGGCGATAACGGAGAAACTGAATGAATTCTTTGCTTCGGTCTTTACTGAGGAAGATGTAGGGATGTTACCCATGACTGAAGTAGTATTTAAAGGTGCGGAAGAATTGAAGGAAATATCGATACATCGGGAAGATGTATTACAACTATTTGATAAACTGAAGAGTAGCAAATCACCTGGACCAGATGACATACATCCAAGGGTGTTGAAAGAACTGAAATATGAGATTGCAGACCTGCTATTACTAATCTGTGAAGTATCATTAAAATCATCTGTAATACCTGAAGATTGGAGGATGGCCAACGTAATGCCAATTTTTAAAAAGGGTTCCAGGGGTGATCTGGGCAACTACAGATCGGTGAGCCTGACATCAGTACCGGGAAAAATGGTAGAAACCATCATAAAGAACAAAATTGCTGAACATGTAGATAGTCATGGCTTAATGGGAGAGAGTCAACATGGTTTTAGACAAGGAAGATCTTGTCTCACTAATCTGTTATGTTTTTTTGAAGGTGTGAGTAAACAGGTAAACAAAGGTGAGTCAGTTGTTATAGTGTATTTGGACTTTCAGAAAGCCTTTGACAAGGTCCCTCATCAGACTTTTGACAAAACTAAAGAGTCATGGGATAGGAGACAGGTGTACTATTGTGGATCAGGAACTGGTTAAAAGATAGAAAGCAGAGAGTAAGAGTAAATGGCCAATTTTCCCAGTGGAGAAAGGTGAATAGTGGTGTACCCCAGGGATCTGTTCTGGGTCCGCTGCATTTTGACATATTCATAAATGACCTGGAAAAGGGAATAACTAGTGAGATTATCAAATTTGCAGATGACACAAAACTATTTAAAGTTGTTAAAACCCATGAGGATTGTGGAAAATTGCAAGAGGATCTTGATAAATTGAAAGACTGGGCATCAAAATGGCAGATGAAATTTAATGTGGACAAGTGCAAATCTATGCACCTAGGGAAGAACAACCCAAACTATGGTTACAAGATGCAAGGTTCCACATTAGGAACCACCACCCAGGAAAAAGATTTAGGCGTCATTGTGGATAACATGTTAAAACCCTCCGCCAGTCTGCAGCGGCAGCCAAGAGAGCAAATAGAATGCTAGGTATCATAAGGAAAGGAATGGAAAATAAAACAAAGGATATTAAAATGCCTCTGAATCGTTCCATGGTGAAACCGCACCTTGAATATTGCGTGCAATTCTGGTCGCCGTATCTTAAAAAGGATATAGCGTTATAAGAAAAGGTTCAGAGAAGAGCCACCAAAATGGTAAAGGGGATGGAAGGATACCCCTATGAAGAAAGGCTAAAAAGGTTAGGACTCTTTAACCTGGAAAAGAGACGGCTGAGGGGAGATATGATAGAAGTCTATAAATTAATGAACGGAGTGGAACGGGTAAACGTAGATCGATTGTTTACGTTATCAGAATATAGAAAGACTAGGGGACATGCAATGAAGCTACAGGGTAAACTATTTAAGACAAATAAAAGAAAATATTTTTTCACTCAATGTGTAATCAAACTCTGGAATTTGTTACCGGAGGATATAGTAAAGGCTGTTAGTGTAGCTGGGTTTAAAAATGGTTTAGACAAGTTCCTGGAGGACAGGTCCATAAAACATTATTAAAAAGGGACCCAGGATATCAATGCTTGACCTCAATAAACAAACCATGTGAGCTCTTTGAGATTGTCAAGAAGCTAACAAAAGCACCCAACCACTCCAACCAGCTACCCAACATCCCACCAGAGCTACTAGCACGCCAATGCAAACAGCTCCAACAACCACACAACCCACAATTGAATGCAAAGAGAACAACCCACCCTGATACCAAAGACACAGACTGGAGCACATTCGAAACAGTCACCAAAGAAAGCACAGTTACTTACCTGTAACAGGTGATCTCTGGGAACAGCAGGAATAGTCCTCACATATGGGTACGTCGGTACCGACGGAGCCTGCGCGGGAAAGCTCCCCAGCTTCCCAAAAGGAAAGCTTTTGGGGCTTCCCACAGCGCATGCGCGCTGCCTTCCCGCCTTCCTGACCAACTCTCCTCAGTTCGAGTTTAAAGCTGAGACAATAGAGAGAGGAAAGGAAGAGAAAGAGATACAACTCCTAGGGGAGGTGGGTGGGTTGTGAGGACTATTCCTGCTGTTCCCAGAGATCACCTGTTACAGGTAAGTAACTGTGCTATCTCCAGGAACAAGCAGGAATGAGTCCTCACATATGGGGACTCCCTAGCTGAGATGCCTGGGAGATCCCCTCCGTAGGTATTTCATCTTCCGATGGATCTCAGGCATCCATTAAGGGAAGGTGGGCAGGAGTTGTTTAAGAATGGAACAGGTGTTTGAGGACAGCCTGACCAAATAAGGCATCCCGGCGGGAGTCCTTATCCAAGCAGTAATGGGCTGTGAAGGTATGAACCGAGGCCCAGGTGGCTGCTCGACAGATCTGATCTATGGATACAGAGTGAAGATGAGCCATAGAGGTGGCCATGGCTCTCACATTGTGAGCTGTGACATGGCCCTCCAGAGAAATGTTCTTACTCTGGTAAGCAAACGAAATACACTGAGCAATCCAATTGGAAAGTGTTCGTTTTGAGACTGGAAGTCCCAAATGAGAAGGATCGAAAGCAACAAAAAGTTGGGAAGACTTTCGATGTGGCTGAGTCCTCTGGAGGTAAAAGGCAAGAGCTCTTTTACAATCTAGAGTATGAAGGTTCCGCTCTGCACTGGATGCATGAGGAGCTGGAAAGAAGACAGGTAGGTATACCTCTTGATTTAGATGAAAAGGTGAAACCACTTTAGGAATAAAGTGTGGATTTGTCCGAAGGACTACCTTATCATGATGGAACCTTGTATAGGGTGGATTCGCCACTAAGGCTTGCAGTTCACTGATGCGACGAGCTGAAGTGACTGCAATGAGGAAAATAACCTTCCAGGAAAGAAATTTCAAGGAGGTAGTGGCTAAGGGTTCAAAAGGCTCCTTCATAAGCTGACCAAGAACCAAGTTTAAGTCCCATGCCACCGGAGGAGGCCTAATGGGAGGTTTAGTTAAAGTGAGGCCTCTCATGAATCTTGCAATAAGAGGATGAGAGGAAATAGATTGTCCATTGAAAGGCTTGAGGGATGCTGCAATAGCACTCAAATGGACCCTTACTGAATTCGTTTTAAGGCCTGCATTGGAGAGATGCAGGAGATATTCCAATAGAGAATTGAGAGGAAGAGCAAAAGGATCAAGATCCTTTTGAGCACACCAAATGGAAAATCTTTTCCATTTAAAAGCATAAGAACGCCTTGTGGAAGGTTTTCTGGAAGCATGGAGGATATCTCGCACTTGTTGAGAGACATTTAAGTCTTGAAGGTCTAGGCCTTCAGTAACCATGCTCTGAGGTGGAGGGACTTGGGGTTTGGGTGCCACAAAGTCCCCTCCTCCTGAGACAGAAGGTCTGGAGCAGCTCCCAGGTCTAGGGAGGGACCCTGGGAGAGATGCAGAAGTAGAGGGAACCACACTTGGCGTGGCCAGCGTGGAGCTATGAGGATCATAGATCCGTGATCCCTCTGCAGTTTGAACAGAGTCTTGGGAATCAAAGGAATGGGTGGAAAGGCATATAGGAGGCCCTGACCCCAATGAAGGAGGAAGGCATCCCTGGCCTGAACCCCCTGACATGGAGTTCTGGAACAGAACCGGGGAAGTTTGGCATTCCACGGACTTGCAAAGAGGTCTATGTCCGGGGTTCCCCATTTCTGAAAGATTCTGAGTACCTGATCCATGTGCAGGGACCACTCGTGTGGAAGCAGAACTCGGCTGAGTCTGTCTGCCCAAGAGTTTTGAATTCCTGGGAGATATACTGCCAGGAGATGGATTTGATGCTCTCTGGCGAAGGCCCACAGTCTGAGAGCTTCGTTGCAAAGCGACAGAGAGCCAGTCCCTCATGTTTGTTTACGTAGAACATGGCTACTTGATTGTCGGTATGAACAAGCACTGTCATGTTGTAAAGGAGGGTGTGAAAGACCTTGAGAGCAAGAAAAATTGCTCGAAGCTCCAGAAGGTTGATATGAAGGGCAGTCTCCTGTGGAGACCAAAGGCCTTGAGTGGAGAGGTCTTGAAGATGAGCTCCCCAGCCTGTCTGGAAGGCATCTGTAGTGAGGGTTGCCTGGGGTGGTAGCGGTCGGAAGGGGGACCCCAGCAACAGGTTTTGAATGGATATCCACCACTGGAGAGACCCAAAGAGACGTTTGGAGGTTTCTATTTGGTTGGAGAGAGCTCCTGATGCTTGGGTCCACTGAGTGGACAGAGTTCATTGAGCTGCTCTCATATGCAGGCGAGCATAAGGCACCACATGAACTGTGGAGGCCATGTGGCCTAGCAATTGTAACATCTCTCGGGCAGTCAAGTGAGTTCTGGACTGAATCTGAGAGGCCAGGTGCACTAGCCGGTGGCAACGTGCCTGGGGAAGATAGGCCTTTGCTGTGGTGGTATCTAACCAGGCCCCTATGAATTCTAGGGATTGAGTAGGGGTGAGTTGAGACTTTGGCAGATTGATGACAAGTCCCAGATACTGCAGAATGCAGATGGTGTGGTCCAGGGAAGTCTGAGCCTGAGACTGAGATGGAGCTCGGATGAGCCAGTCGTCCAGGTATGGGAAGACAAAGATTCCCTGAGAGCGTAGAAATGCAGCCACTACTGACATGCATTTTGTGAACACTCTTGGAGCAGAGGCTAGACCGAAGGGGAGTACTCTGTACTGGAAATGTTTTCCCTGGAACAGAAATCGAAGGAATTTTCTGTGGGAGGGATGGATGAGTATATGTGTGTACGCATCCTTTAGGTATAGAGAACAAAGCCAGTCCTGACTCTGAAGGTAAGGAAGGAGAATACCCAGAGAGAGCATTTTGAATTTTTCCTTGTACAGGAATTTGTTTAATTCTCTCAGATCTAGGATGGGTCTGTGTCCTCTTGTTTTCTTTGGTATCAGAAAATAGGGGGAGTAGAACCCTGAGCCCTGTTGGAGGAGGGGAACCTGTTCTATGGCCCCTTGGGCAAGCAGGGTATTCACCTCCTGATCCAACAGGTGTAGGAGAGATGGGGGAGAGACAAAATGTCTCACCCTGGGATAGATAGGAAGGCTGGAAAAATGCAGTTTGTATCCCTCTCTGATGATAGAGAGGGTCCACTGCTCTGATGTAATCTGTTCCCATCTGGGAGCAAAATGAGTTAGCCTTCCTGGAATGGTGAGAGGCTCTGGTTGCTGCAGAGCCAGAAAGGGTATGTTCTCTAGAAGTAAGTCAAAAACCCTGAGGGGGTTGGGACTGTTGAAGCGTAGCAGCTGCTGCAGGCTTTGTTCTGGCCTGTTTAGTCTGCTGTCGCTTAGGAACAAAGCGAGCTTGAGCAGATGACTGGCCAGCATTGGAACCAAATCTAGGCTTTTTGTAGAAAGACTTCTTAAAAGACTTCTTTTTGGCAGGGAGTGAAGTAGACTTAGAGAGTCTATCCAAAGCAGAATTCTCTGCATCCATTTGAATGGCTTTGACTTGCCACTCTTTGCCAAAGAGATTCTCACCTGTACAAGGTAAATTGCCTAGGCCATCTTGTACCCAGGATTCCAGGTCAGAGGCCTGGAGCCAAGCAATTCGACGAGCAGCTATGGCTATGCCAGATGCTCTACTAGCACCCTCAAAAGAGTCAAAGGCAGCCCTATTGGAGAACTTTGACACATCTTGGATATGCTTTAACAGAAGCAGGAACTCCTCTTTTCTATCCTCTGGAATAAAGGGGAGAAAATCTTGTACTTTAAGAGCAAGCTCCTTTAGAAACATGCCCATATAGAGGCTGTAGGAGTTGATTCTGGCAATAAGCATAGTAGCTTGAAAGATTTTCCTGCCAAAAGCATCCAAAGTTCTACATTCTCTTCCTGGAGGGGTAGAAGAGTGCCTTTTGGTACTCTTAATCTTTTTCATAGCAGACTTCACCACAATAGAATGGTGAGGAAGCTGGGTTTTTGGAAAACCAGGAGAAGGAGGGACCCGATACATGGTATCCAACCGACGAGAATGTGGAGATAGTGTAAGAGGAGCCTCCCATAAATCCATCATATGTTCTTGGAGAATATTATGGATGGGTAAGGTGACTGCCTCTTTGGGAACCTTAGAGTATCCTAAAATGTCTAATTTTTGAGCTCTAGGTTCCTTTTCAGAGGATACTGTAATGGAAAGTCCTTTGGCAACTTCCAAGATGAAGTCCTGAAAGGACAAGTCCTCTGGAGGAGACATTCTTTTTGGGGAAGAAGGCTCCTCAGGAAGAATAAGGGATGCTTCATCAGAATCATCTGAGGTATCGGCATCCTCAGAAGACTCGAAGTATCGCCTACTTGCTTCCAGAGATTGATACGGGTACCGACCGGTATCGACCTCGGGCGTACCGGGAGCCGGGTCGGTACCAAGAATATCGCGGGAAGCAAAAACCGGTACTGGCCTTCTACTGGAAGTAGATGCTCTGGGTACCGGTATCGGTTGTGGTACCGGAACCGGGGTCAGAACCGACGGTTGCGGTACCGAGGGCGTCGCAGCATTAATAAAAGCCATTATGGCCTGCTGCATGGATTGTACCGTAGTACCCATTGACGCCACAACTGCCTGGATGTCGGTACTGGTTTGAGCCGGTACCCCAGAGCAGTCTAACAGGTGATCGGTCGAGGCTGTGCCATCGATGTCAACCTGTAACCCCATAGGAGGAGCTTTGGAAGCCGGAGCTTCCCGCCGGGGTTGTTTGGCTGGGGCAGGGTCTTCAGGGTCGAACCCAAGGGCCTCTCTCTGCTTTGAGGGAGATTTGCCCCTTGAAGACTTGCCCGAGGAATGTTTGGTTACCTGAGATCCATCCGGAGATGAAGATCTGGATGATGCTGATGCTGGATTATCTGCAGAAAACAGCACATGAAATTTAGCTGCTCGGTTCTGTAAGCCCCGTTTGGACATCAGAGAGCAGGATGGACAATCCTGAACCGAATGGTCAGGGCCCAAACATTTAAGACACCACTCATGGGTGTCTGTGACTGAAATAGTACCAGAGCACTTGGTGCATTTTTTAAAACCAGAAGATGGTTTCTCCATGAGGGAGAATTTGTGAAGGCCGGTAGGCCTTACAAAAAGAAATACACCAAGTGTGGAAAAAGAAAAAAAAATATATTTTTTTTTTAAAGAAATAAAGAAGTAAAGACCGGCGGTACCGGTTCGGAATCGGGGAAGGCAGATACGCGGTCAGAACAACTTTTAAAAACAAGAAATTCTTCAGCGGTGACAGGAACACGACCTGCTGGCTCCGCGGAAAAAGAAGAACTGAAGAGAGTTGGTCAGGAAGGCGGGAAGGCAGCGCGCATGCGCTGTGGAAAGCCCCAAAAGCTTTCCTTTTGGGAAGCTGGGGAGCTTTCCCGCGCAGGCTCCGTCGGTACCGACGTACCCATATGTGAGGACTCATTCCTGCTTGTTCCTGGAGATAAAATAATATCCACTATCTCCTGCCTAAACACCACCACCTCTCCGTTAGATCCCTGCCCTACAGAATGGATAAAGAAATCCAAAGAGGACATAAGCGCACCCCTAACCCACATTGTCAATGAATCACTCAAACAAGGACACATGCCAGACATCCTCAAAACCTCCATCATTTGCCCAACCCTAAAAAAACACAACCTGGACTCCCTCGACCCTGCCTCCTTCAGGTCTATAGCAAGTCTCCCATTCACCACCAAAATCATCGAGAAGATAATTCAACAACAACTCCAAGACCACCTAGATACCAACAACATACTGGACCCGCAACAACATGGATTCTGCCCATTCCATGGAGTCGAGACCCTCATGACATCACAACTGAACACCCTCATCAAAGGCACACAGACCAAACACTCTGGATATGCTATGCTCTTCCTGGACATATCCACAGCCTTTGACACCATCTCCCACAACATCCTCCTTCACAGACATCAGGCAATCGGCATCAAGCACATCGTACTTCAATGGTTCCGCTCCTACCTGACCAATAGACAACAACTGATCTGCACAAGCATGGTAACCTCCCCCCCCTTTCAACAGCACCAAGGAGTACCCCAGGGCTCCACAATATCCGCCATGCTCTTCAATATCTACCTGCAACCACTCTGCTCAATCATACCAGCTCATAACATCAACTACCATATCTACGTAGACGACTTAATGCTCTATGGACCGATCACAACCACCAACCCAACAATCACCTATCAGACTGCTTCATTGAAGTCTCCAGCTGGCTACAAAGGAACAACCTATCCATCAACATTAAAAAAACAGAAGCCCTCATAGTAACCAAGGACCTTAACTTCACCCCACCACCACACCTCTTCTTGGGAACCACCCAAATACAAATTCAACCCCACATAAAATATTTGGGAATCATCATAGACCAGGTGCTCACATTTAACCAACAGATTAAAAAGACTACCATAACAATATTCCACAAAGCAAAAACGGTGCAACGGCTCAGGCCACTCATTGATCCACAGGACTTCAGAACAGTCATGCAAGCTATGACGCTCCCCCACCTGGACTACTGTAATATAATTTATCACGGACTACCAGCCACCCACACCAACCCACTATGAACTGCCTTAAACACCACAACAAGAATCATCCAGAAAGCAAAAAAATTAAGATCGCATCACCCCAGTCCTAAGAGAACTGCACATACTACCACTCGAAGCAAGGATCAAATACAAATCTGCCCTACTTATTCACAAAGTCCTCTATCAAATGCAGACTTCCCAACTCCGCTTTCTACTACCCAAGTCCACCCTCAACAGGACAACCCAACAAACCACCAGCAACACCCTCACTATCCCCCACGAACGAAGTACAATCAACGAACCTGCAACAGAGCTTTTGAACTGTAAGCACCCTCCCTCTGGAACTCCCTACCGAGCCAAATTAGAAACAACGGAGACCTTTCCACATTCCGGAAACAACTAAAAAGCATCCTGTTTCATGAATACCTTGGGCCAGAAACAGACATCCAACACTGACAACTCCTCCAGACCTTCTGACATATCCCCAGAACTACCTACTAAGAGACCTACGTCTATTGTCTAAGTCGTTACTTTCTGTTCAGATCATCAATGTTGGCCCCCTTGGTGACGGCCCCCCTCTGTGAATTGATTACTGTCTCCCACTCCTTTTTTTGTCAAACCGCTTTGACCCGGTGAAAAGCGTGATATAAATACAGTTAAATAAATAACTAAAATAAATAAATAAATACAAGCATTTTGGAACCTGTGTCTTTTGGGGAAACTGCTAGGTAAGTATGACCTAGATTGGCCACTGTTGGAAACAGGATACTGGGCTTGATGGCAGTATGGCATATCTTATCTTCTTATGTTCTTAAAGGCAGTGATGAGCAGCAGAATGAATGCACTTGTTGTTCAATAGAAGAATTATGAACAGGATTCAGAAATTGATAGGAAGCCACTGACATGACATGAGAAAATAGATCACAGGAGCAGGGCTGGCTCCAGAGCTGGTCCAAGGTGAAGGCTCCCTAGGCAAACCTTAAACTGTCCAAGCCCTCTGGTGCTCACAATATACCCGTTAGCTTGAATGCCCCACCAGTGCCAACCCCCAGAAGCATCTGCCCTAGGCATTCGCCAACATTGTCCATGTAGGTCACTCGGCCTCTGCAGAGGTATATCACTGCACTACTAGAGATATGCATGGAGGAGACATGCTCATGGGGGCAATGGAGGCGAGGAAGAAAGAGACAGATGCTGGAAGGTCCCAGGTTCAAAGTAGACACAAGGAGGAACCAGGGGACACACAGTGCAGATGACACAGCCCAAGATGCAATGGCAAGACACATGTGGATGTGAAGAGAAGGCAGCCCATATGAGGGCAGCAATAATCCCTTCACATCAGGTCCCTGACAGATAGATCAAACAAGTCCAGAGCGAGTAATGGAAACAAAGCTTTATTAAAAGCACTCGGTGGAAATATGCACACAAGAGTACTTAGCCCGATACGGCCATGTTTCGGCATGGCCTTCAACAGGGGTCATGACTGTGAACAAAACAAGGAATCATTATAAACCCATTAAAATATCACAAATAAATAAAAAGTAATAATAATATCAATAAATAATCAAAGGCAACGACATTGTACAGGATAATAAATTGACAGTAGTGAATCTAAACATTAAGACTCACAGAGCTGGTCCAAGGTGGAGGCTCCCTGGGCAAACCCTAACCTGTCCAACCCCTCTGGTGCTCATAATATACCAGTTAGCTTGAATGCCTCACTAGAGCCACACCCCAGAAGTGTCCGTCCTAGGCAACCGCCAACATTGTCCATGTAGATCAGCCGACCTCTGCACAGGTGAGTCATTGCACTACTACAGACATGCAGGAGGAGACATGCTCATAGGGGCAATGGAGGAGAGGGAGAAATATACAGATGCTAGGAGGAAGGTCCAAGGTTCAAAGCAGACATAAGGAGGGTCCAGAGGAGACACAGTGCTGTTGACACAGCCCTCGATGCAATAGCAAGACACATGGGGATGTGAGGAGAAGGCAGCCCATATGAGGGCAGTGATAATCCCTTCACATCTGGTCCCTGACAGACAGATGCCAACATGTTACTTTGACCAGGTAAAGGCAGGAAGTAGCGATCACCAGTCTGCCGATGGATGGCACTAAATACAGGGCAATTCTTGAGGAAAACCTGTTTCAGTCTGCCAGAGATTTGAGACTGGGATGAAGGTTCACCTTTTAGCAGGACAATGGCCCTAAATATACTGCGAAAACTGGTTTAAAGGGAAACATTTAAATGTCTTGGAATGAACTAGTCAAAGCCCAGACCTCAGTCCAATTGAGAATCTGTGGCATTACTTGAAGATGCTGTACACCAATGCAACCCCTCTAACTTGAAAGAGTTGGAGCAGGTTTGCCTTAAGGAATGGGTGAAAATCCCAGTGACTAGATGTGCTAAGCTAATAAGAGCCATGCCCCAAAAGACTTGCAGCTGTAATTGCAACAAAAGGTGGCTCTACAACATATTGACTTTGGGGGGTGAATACATATGCACGCTCCTGCTTTCAGATTTTTTGTCTTAATTATTGTTTGGATTAGTGTCACAGCGGAACATGCTAGGGAGATAAAGTTTCTAGATCAAATAAATAACTGCTTCTTGGAGCAGCTGGTTCATGAACTGACATGAGGGGAAGCCATTTTGGACTTAGTCCTTAGTGGTACACAAGACAAGATCTGGTACAAGAGATAAGGATGTTGGGACCACTTGAAAATAATGATTATAGCATGATCGAGTTTGATTTCATAAATGGAGGAAGGACAGCAAGGAAATCCACAGTAGTGCCTTTTAACTTTCAAAAGAGAGACTATGATAAAATGAGGAAAACAGTTAAGAAAAAACTAAAAGTAGCAATTGCAAAGGTTAAAGATTTACATCAAGCCATGGGCGTTATTTAAAAATATTATCTTGGAAGCCCAGACCAGCTGTATTCCACGCTTTAAGAAAGGTGGAAGGAATTCCAAAAAACTGCCAGCATGGTTTAAAGGTGAGGTCAGAGAGGCTGTTGTAGCCAAAAAAGCATCTTTCAGGAAATGGAAAAAAGGAGCCAAATGACGAAAATTGGAAACAACATAAGCAATGGCAACTTAGATGCAAGGCATTGATAAGGCAGGCAAAGAGAGAATTTGAGAAGAAGCTTGCTCTGGAAGCAAAAACGCATAATAAAGATTTTTTCAAATACATTCTTAGCAAAAAACCTTGTGAGAGAGTCAGTTATACTATTAGATGATAGAGGGGTAAAAGGGGCACTAAGAGAGGACAAGACCATAGCGGAGTGACTGAATTAATTCTTTGCTTTGGTCTTTACCCATGACTGAAAAGGTATTTAAAGGTGATGCAACAGAAGAATTGAAGAAATATCGATATTACAACTATTTCATAAACTAAACAGTAGCAAATCACCTGGACTGGATGGTATACACCCAAGGGTGTTGAAAGAACTGAAATATGAGATTGCAGACCTACAATTAGTAATCTGTGAACTATCATTAAAATCATCTGTAGTACGTGAATATTGGCGAAAGGCTAATACAACTCCAATTTTTAAAAAGGGGTGATCTGGGAAAGTACAGGCTGGTGAACCTGACATCATTACCGGTCAGAATGGTAGAAACCATTATAAAGAACAAAATTACTGAACATGTAGATAGTCATGGTTTAATAGGAGAAAGCCAACATGGCTTTAGCCAAGTAAGGTCTTGTCTTAATAATCTGTTATATTTTTTTTGAAGTTGTGAATTAACAGTTAGACAAAGGTGAGCCGGTTGATATAGTGTATCTGGATTTTCAGAAAGCCTTTGACAAGGTCCCTCAGGAGAGGCTCTTGGAGAAGTTATGGGATAGCAGGCAGTGTATTATTGTGGATCAGGAACTGGTTAAAAGATAGAAAGCAGAGGGTAGGGCTGAATGGCCAATTTTCCCAATGGAGAAAGGTGAATAGTGGCGTACCCCAGGGATCTGTGCTGGGTCCGCTGCTTTTTAACATATTCATAAATGACCTGGAAATGGGAATAACGAGTGAGGTAGTCAAATTTGCAGATGACACAACCCAAGAGGATTCTGTTAAAACCCAAGAGGATTGTGAAAATTGCAAGAGCACCTTGATAAACTGGAAACAAGGCTTTCAAATGGCAGATGAAATTTAATGTGGACAAGTGCAAAGTTATGCATCTAGGAAAGAACAACCCAAACTATGGTTACATAATGCAAGGTTCCACATTAGTCACCTCCACTCAGGAAAAAGATTTAGGCATCCTCATGGATAACACATTGAAACCCTCTGCCCAGTGTGCAGCGGCGGCCAAGAAAGCAAATAGAATGCTAGGAATCATAAGGAAAGGAATGGAGAATAAAACAAAGGATATTATAATGCCTCTGTATCATTCCATGGTGTGCCAACACCTTGAATATTGCGTGCAGTTCTGGTCACCGTATCATAAAAAGGATATAGCAGAATTAGAAAAGGTACAGATAAGAGCCATCAAAATGGTAAAGGAGTTGGGAGGATACTTCTATGAGGAGAGGCTTAAAAGGTTAGGGCTTTTCAACCTGGAAAAGAGACGGCTGAGAGGAGATATGATAGAGGTCTATAAATTAATGAATGGAGTGGAACGGGTAAATTACGCCATCAAAGTAAAGAAAGACTAGGGGACATGCAATGAAGCTGTAGTGTAATCTAAGACTAATAAGAGAAAATATTTTTTCACTCAACTCATAATCAAACTCTGGAATTCGTTACCGGAGGATGTAGTAAAAGCTGTTAGTGAAGCTGGGTTTACAAAAAGGTTTGGACAAGTTCCTGGAGAAGGGGGTCTATAAACCATTATTAAAGGGGACCCGGGAAATCCACTACTTGCCCCAATACAAGCACTGTGAAACCTGTGTGTCTTGGGAAAACTGCTAGGTACCTGTGACCTAGATTGGCCACTGTTTGAAGCAGGATACTGGGCTTGATGGAACTTGGTCTGACCCAGTATAGCATATCTTATGTTCTGATGTTCATAGAGGAATATGAGTTCAAGCAAATGTACAACATATTGGCTCAGCGCATTGTCAACATACCCCTACAAAGACATACTTTGTTTGTCCCAGCACTGCCAGATACTCCACCTCCTTTGTGTCTGCTAAATAACTCATATGTGCATTGCATATGTAGAGGAACTGGTGGCTGGGGTGCAGGCACAGGTGAAAGAGGAAGTGGAGAAACACGTCTATGCAAGTATTCTGGGGCACGTTTAAATGCCGTCAAGCCTGCACCCATGTGTGGGGACGTCCATGCACCCACCATATTCCGGAGATTTGCATGTCTCCAGCCGGGTACATCCCCATGATATAAACATGGACACCTCTGATGGCCATGTCTCCTCAGTTTAAATGTGCATCTCCTAAACTTCTATTCCCACTGACAGTATTTTGCTGATGCAAACTATACATAAATACTGATGAATATATGCTGCTGCAAGCTAGACTATATATACTAGGCTTTTTCATGCCTAGAAAAGTGCTAAGTAATCTCAGTGCACTCTAATATATAATAAGATAAAGTTAAAATTAACATGTTGTTCATGACATACCTTGCATCAAATATTACTTGGCAGTAGAAAAATGATTCAGTTATTCTTTCACTGGTCTTCTATAAAAACACTATTTAAAATGCTAAGTGTGGACCTTTACCAAGTTCACAAAAACCTAAATTAACTTTACAATTTCTCCAAAGGATGCATAATATTGCTGAACTGCAAAAGTATGCTCTTTTAATAACTATGGCTTCCTGGATATGGCATCTTTTTCCCATAGCAGCTCCCTTATATGTGGCTGCACCTGTCCTATACAATGTCCACTTTCTGTCCTGCCTTATTTGGGACTGTACATATCTGCTATCTATGGAGCAACCCTGCTTGCCTTCCCCCAGTCTGCTTTGTAACAATGCCCCCTGGTCAGGCCTGTGTGTGCATGGGAATGGAGATCCCTGTGTCATCATATCAAGTAGCCAGCCTCCAAATATATTACCACTCTCAAAGCTTGCATTGATCATGGATTGAGTAAGGATGTAGGCCTCATGGCACAATCTGGGGAATGTTGGCACAACATCAGTCATGTCTCCCAGTGCCTGGCACAGCTGAGGTATGTCTGCCCTATTACAGTGGAACCTGGTGACACTGCAGCATCCATAAGATCCAGGTACTGGCCAGGCATTAATGTCTTCCCTGAATTGCAGGTCAACACACCAGATCCTCCTGTGCAACTCTCAAACCACACACACACACTGTCACTTGCAGGGACAAATTATAGAACACAGCAGAAAATTTACTAAGTACTTGTCTTGCTCCATGAATAATGGGCACATCTGCAAGAAAGTAAAAAAATGACACAGGCCTTTCTGGAATACGATATAGACATCTCCATGGCAAACCACGCCCCTGGTCCACCCCTCCTAGACATGTGCAAACATCCTTGTGCAGGTGCCATGGGTGTCCCCGGGTGCTGTGTATTGGAATACTTCCGTAGACTTTTTTGCAATATACATGTCTCCCGTGCATGTGCAAATGGCCTATTCTGGATCTGGAATGACCCCATTAAAAGGTATTAATGAACTAATAAACCTTTTTCAAAGAAGGGGAAGTTGTAAAACTAGAGGGCATACAATGAAGCTGCAAGGAGGTACACAAAAGCAATGTCAGGAAATACTTTGGTGGTGGGGCAAAAACAGTGACAGAATTCAAAATGGCATGGGGCAGACACAGTAAATCTCTTTATAGCAAGAGGATGAAATCAAAACAAACTTAAATATCTTTTATACTTCAACAAATAGAATTGGTGACGTGCAGAGAGTGTCAGGTACAACCCTTAACAAAAACATAGAGGGAAGTGACCCGCACGGAGTGGTGGGTAGAACTACTCTAGCCACCTTATTGGGCAAACTAGATGAACCATACTAGTCTTTATCTGCCATCATATACTAGAATTACCACAGTTATCCAAGTAAAGGATGGAGCTATTAAAGGAACCATAACTGATTTAATGAGCCATTTGCAGTTTCACTGTATGAACTATGTGTACTTACACATGCATGACTTAATCTTTCAGACAAGCATATGCAACTGGCAGGATCAACCAGGCAGCTGTACCGAAAAAAGATGCAAACACTGGGTCACGGAAGGTGGTGGCAGCAGTGGTGGAGCCCGATCTCCACTTCACAGCAGCAGGTATGGGACTCGGCACAGTGGGAAAAGAAGGGGTGGGTGCCCATGGGAAAAGGAGGACCCTCTAAGCTGGAGGAACGCGTGCACCTCTGCAGGGAGCGGATCCTCTCCTGGGTCAAACGCAGTCAGTTGGGAGAGCTGATGGATGCTTTGGACTCACTGGACTTGTGGAGGGGTGCATGGCGCAGTCACCACACCTCAATGAGTCTTCAGGGAGAGGACCTGAAAAGGAAGGGAGGAACTGCATTGCATGAACATTGGATGTGCTTTTGTCTCTGCCTTCAAGTGAATTTTTGATGTCTCAGACCGTGTAGGCTCAGCCTCTACTTCCCTCCTGCAAATTAAGCAGGGTGCTCGATGGTCAGCCAGTATGCATTGAATTTCATACAGTCTCAGTGGAGATGGACTGGAACTATGAGGCTCCATTAGCAGCCTTTTGGAACAGCTTATTGCAGCAGATCAAAGATTAACTGGCTTCTCGGGAGCTGCCTTCAGATCTGGACTCCATAGTATCCCTCTGCTTGTGCGCCAACACTCCTATTCAAGAGCATTGCTGAGAGTACAACCTTCTCCCCTAAGCCCAATGCCTCCCTCTGCCTTGCAGCCAGATTCTATTATATAATCTGAAGGACCAATGGAATTGGGCTGTATTGAGGTTTGGTTATTTCCAAAGGAGCAGATCTAAGAAGATGGACAAAGCTTTGTGTCCTTATTGTGCCAGTCAGGTACATCTGGCCAGGATCTGCCCTTGCAAACCTAGATCTAGTTAATGCTCATATCCTATACCATAGGAAGAGGTGTATTTGGATTTGACTACCCTATCAGTGCCTAAGATGACTGAGTGTTTGTTGGTCTCAGTTTCTATACACTGGGCTGGCTGTGCTAATACTGGCCACTTAATATGCAGTGGCTGGAAATTTCATTAGTCAGAACTTCATTAGCTTACATGGAATATCTCAGACTGAAACCTATATCTGTTTCTGTCATAGTCATCAACAATAGACAGTTAGACCAAAGAGAAATGCAATGGGTTACTATCAATTTGAATTTAATAGTGGACATATGGCACTCCGAGACCATTTAAGTTTAGTTTAGTTTATTAAAAGACTTTCTATACTGCTCTTTGAACTATACAGCAAAGCAGTACACAATTTAAAAGCTAAACACAAATAACATGAACATAAACAATAAAATTCAGACACATTCACAGTGACCATCAGCTTCTATAGCCACCCAGAACACCTGTGTACCACATGCCTGTTATCCTTTCCAAATGAGTCACATCTAAAAAAGGATGAGGCATCCAGAAATGAATGAGATACTTGTAGAAAGAGTTGGGTAGAAGCCCAGGCTTGTTTTGTGTTACTGAGTTTCCTTCATGTGCACTCCTCCTGGTTTACCTTGGCTCCAGCAGCACAGCTCACTTGTCGATTGACAATCAGGGCAGATTGTCTTTTGGTCCTCTTCCTGTTTTTCATCCTGTATTCCAGACAAGTCCTATGGATTCTTCTCTTGAAGCCTCTGTAGCAGAAGCTCTTTGGGACCTCTTATCATACTACCATGCCTTTGCAGATCTCTAGAGCAAGAAGCAAATGAAAACGCCAGAAATATGAATGTAACACTGAATTATTCCAGTGAACTATTCCATCGCATGAGTAAATATATGCTGTCAGGTCCTGAGAACAAAGCCAAGCCATATCCATGTCGTATATACAGGGAAACCTGGCTCAGTAGTCTATTTTCCCCTTAAAATGCCTTGCAGGAGTAGGGCTCTTCTTTGTACAGAAAAAGAATAGCTTCCTTAGACCAGGCATTGATTGCTGGGGACTCAATGAAATCACTTTCAAGGATTAACATCTTTTGTAATAGAATAGCCAACTTTCTACCTATTCTACAAGTTTAAAGGAAACAAAGTTTTTACCAAGATTGACTGGGGTGAGGGTGGGGGGAGCTTACAGTCTCATCTAGCTCTGGTAATGGGATGAGTAGAAAATTGCTCTCAGTAGCAGAAATGACCTTTAGGAATATATACTGTGTAACACGCTAGAACCCCACAGCCTGGGCATGCAGAGTTTAAGCGGCCTGATATCCTTTCTTCAGATAGTATAGCAGAGTTTGAGGAGGCAATGCCTCATGGGAGTTGTAGTACTTTTACTATCCAAATAAAGAGTAGTTGAGCACGAATGGTTTCAGGCAAAAATAACAGGATTTTTAATTCCCCTCTGGGTGGATTCAAACAAAGAAAACAAAAGACATTTTGCCATACATCTCTGGCAGGAAAACAACATAAGAACTCAACAAAAATAGCTTCTTATCTCAGCATGAACATTTGCTTCACAGCAATCAAACTTTAAACCAACACTTCTCAGCTCAAACGTTTGTGCTTTCTTCCTGCTGACTCATGCAGTTCTCTGCACAGCCTGACATTAGCACAAAGATATTATATTATCTGAAATAGACAATGTACAGTCCATTTGTTCTTCTGGCATATACTCTACAACCGGTTCTGTCTCCATTGCTTCATAATGGCTATCAGCTGGGAATGTTTGAAACTGGCTACACGGCGTTTCTAGAGCCACCCCCAGTTTCTCTGCTCGAGGTTTCTCTTTGTAGCACTCTATCAGACAGGGTCATGAATTACCATATATATTGTATTTACTGTGAGGAGAGTCCCACCCTTCTGGGTTAGCACAAGACCAATTCTTAAAAACAGTTTTGTCTTTGAGCCAATCACTCAGCCTACCTTTTGGATTTCTTACAGGAGGATTCCTTTGTGCTTCAGGGTCAGCTAAAGATCCAAACCTTGGAGTTTGTGAGTGCTCCCAAGTTAGCCTTCCTGGTATTCTTTCCCTTTGGCTGCCTTTCAGACACGGCACCAAACCTGGGCTGTTTCTACCTGGCTTCTTGGCACTGGTTCTCCAATTGTTTCTCTTGCTGGTTTCCCTCTCAGAATTAGACCTCAGAGAATCCTCTCTCAACGTCAGTTCCTCTGAGTTCTCACTCCCAAGCAGTTCTTCCTCTGCTTCTGAACTTGACTCCTGTTCTCCTCCTTTTCCTTCCTTCCTCCTCTCCTTCTTTTTCTCCTTCTCCTTCCAACTTTCTCTCTAATGAGCATTTTTTATACCCCTGCCTTCTAGAGTTTAACTTAACCCCTCCTTCCAGCAGGTGTTCTTCCTCAACTCCTGACTGTGGAGATAAACTGCAGCAGGGGCGTGTTTTCCTCTCCCGTGACTCATTCTGCTTGTGGTTTCCTTGGAAACCATGAGCCATGTGCTTTTGTTGTCTGTCAGCTACTGAAGCCAACTCTTCCGTTTCAGCTATCTCTAAGGGATCAGAGGGACTTTCTACACCACAACTGTCAAGCCTTTTGTCAACAATATTTTTGGGATATTCTCTCAGAGTATGTGGTCTATCTCAACATCCTGGCTATTCTCCAGATCTGCCCACACATATTCAATATGTTACAGAGGATTTTTCTCAACTTTGCCAACACCAACTTTTCTCTAAGCTCAAGAAATATGTGTTTGAGTAAAGTGAGGTTCACGTCATGGTCTACATAATATCAGACCAATGGACCCAGACAAGATAGCTGCAATAGTTGACTGACCTAAACTTGAGGGTCTTAAGGCTGATTATTTTGTGGAGAAAGTAGAGAAACTGCGTTTGAAAAGGGGGGAATTGATGGGGGAGTGGGTAAGAGGGAGCGAAGGAGAGGTGATCAGATGGGAAACCTTTGCTGACATTACATAGAATGTAGTGAGGGGAATACTGTAGCAGCTCTACTTGACCTGGATGTATTTGGACCCCCTTCTGGGTCAATTAATGAGACATGGTTCAGAGGAAATCTTGGAATGGTTGGTCAACTTAGTGAGTGCATAACTGGTTCATGGAAGTTACATGGAAAGATTGAAGGAGGCAATGGTGACCCTATCCCAAAGGAAGGGAGTGAGATGAAATGTGAAAATTTGAGACTGATCTTGTCGTTGATGTTTTTAGCAAAAGTCTTGGAAAAGGAAGTGATGGGGCAGTTGGATAGGTATTTAGAAGAGTGGGGAGGGCTGGACAGGGTACAAACTGGGTTCTGTCAAAGTTCTGGAACCGAGTTTCTAATGGTGGAAGTAACCTATATGTTATACCTGGTGAGGGACCAAGGGAAGGAGGCATTAGTGATTACATCCATGGCCTTTGATCTAGTGGCCTGCGATATATTAGTGGAGAGATGCAGGCAGTTGGATATGGGTAGGTGCATTGGAAATATGAGATGTCCACAGTTACAAAGCTGTAATGTGGTGTGCTTTAGGGATAATCACTGTCCCCAGTTCTTTTTAACATCTTTATGAGCCCAGATTCTAAGGAGTCACGATTTTTAGTGATTTCTTTATACAGATGATTTCAGATTGTGATGATTTTTGAGCAGGAAATGGAAAGTATTATTGCAAAAGTAAATATTTGTTTAGAGGAGGTTTCAGAGTGGTTGGGGGTAAATCATTTGGTGCTTAATGTCCGGAAGTTGGAGATCTTGCTGTTTGGGGAACTAGATATCAGTAGTCTGAAGGAATGACCTATGATTGGGGGGGGGGGGATTAAGCTAGAATTGAAGAAAGAACTTAAGAATTTATGGGTTCTGTTGGATGCAGATTTGACATTACAGGCACAGGTATCACAGGTTGTTCGTATGTCTTATGGCAAATTAAGATTGGTGCATCAGCTGCAACCTTTCTTGGAGAGGAAGAAAATGTATCTTTTTATGTATGCATTGGTAGGGTCAGTATTGGTAAGATGGAGTCAGTGTCAGGTGTGTTCTATCAATTGCATTGGCTCCCCATTCAACAGAGAAGTATCATTAAATTGTTACTGTTAACATATAAAATATTGCGAAAACAAGTGCCAGGATATTTGCAAGATCTGTTAGCCTGGTACCAGCAGGGCAGGACATTGAGGTCGAGCTATTGGCATTTATTGGCCATTCTGGACTATCAACAGGTGTGACATAAGAAATGGAGAGAGAGAGCTTTTGTAGTAGCTGCACCCATTTGGTGGAATAAACTCCCTGAAAGGTTGAGGAAAGAATAGCATCTGATGACTTTTAAAAACTATTTAAAACTCTCCCAAATTCAATGGTCAGGTAGGGTAGGAGTACAGCAGATACTGATGGTAATGCAGTGTAGTAAGAATGGCATATAGTTCTGATTGTTGTTATATGTGTGGGTTTTAATTATGACGGTACATCGCCTTGAATGCTGTAACATATGGCAGTATAAAAATGTTTTCAAACAGTAAAATAAATAAGGCTTTCCAGCATTTCCTGGAGTTCGCTAGCAACTATTGACACTTCATTCAGAATTTTTCAAGCATAGCGGCTCCATTCAAGTCTTTGACCCATAAAGGGACTCTGAAAAATGCTTGGAATTCCCAGGCACAAGCTTGAACAAACTGAAGCAGTTCTTTGTATCAGCCCCAATCCTGTGCCAACCCGATCCAGCTAAGCCTTTTTATTTTGGAAGTCTATGCCTCTAGAGTTGAGATAGGAGCTACATTGTTGCAAAGACCAGATCAAGATTCCTTTCTACACCTGTGCAGTGATCTCTCTAAAAAGTTTTCTTCTGGCAAACAGAACAGTAATATTGGGAATTGGGAGCCTCTAGCTATAAAATGGGCTCTGGAAGAGTAGATTGGGGCTACCTTTCCAATCATGATCCTTCCAGATCATAGGAACCCACTAGTCAATATCCAGTTGCTGTGGTCAGCATTAAATCCAGATATTCAGCACAAGTATTTGGATAATATCCAGCACTGAATATCCATATACTGTAGCCAGCACCGCATAGTTACTCACCTATAACAGGTGTTCTCCGGGGACAGCAGGAATCAGTCCTCAAATATGGGTAATGTCGGCACCAATGGAGCCCTCACGGAAGCATCTCCCCAGCTTTCAAAGAAAGCCTTTGGGAGATGCCACCATGCATGCGTGGTCCCCTTCCCGCCCAAGGATGCAAATCTTGCTCAGTCAGATGACATAGCTAAAAGACGGCAAAAATAGAAGATGGTAAAGGAGCAACTCCAAGAGGAGGAGGGAGAGTTATGAGGACTGATTCCTGCTGTCCCTGGAGAATAGCTGTTACAGGTGAGTAACTACGCTTTCTCCAGGAACAAGCAAGAAGTCAGTCCTCACATATGAGACTCCCTAGCTACAGGCTACTGAAAGCCCATAGGAAAAAATAGAGGCTCCATCACGGGGAGCCACAAGCAGCAGCAATTTTCCAGTCCGTGTAGACAGACCACAGTAGGACCCCTGTGTCCGATGAAACCAGCACTCCAGTAGCCTGAACACAGAAGGATCAAAGGGTAGGAGTTGCCTAGACCCTGAAAAGGTTATGGAGCACATCCTGGTCAAAGGCACTGTCCCATCAGGACTCTCTTTCCAGGCAGTAATGAGGTGCGAAGGTATAGACTGAAGACCAGGTGGCAGCCTGGCAGATGTCCACCATCAGGACAGAGAGCATGTTTGCCACCGAGGCCGCCATGGCCCTGACACAGTGTGCCATGATGCGGCCTTCCAGTGGGAGCCTTGCCTGCTCATAAGCAAGGGCGATACAGTTCGCCACCCATGTGGACAGCGTATGCTTGGTCACCGCCTCCCCCAGCCTGCCCGAATCATAGGAGATGAAAAGCTGAAAAGCTTTGAGGTGGCCCTGAGTGCATTGTATATAGAAGGACAAAGCCCTCTTACAGTCCAGGGTGTGGAGGACCATCTCCGTCTGACTGGAATGAGGTCTTGGAAAGAAGGTAGGAAGCACCACTTCCTGGTTAAGATGGAAGGGCGACATTACCTTCGGAAGGAATTTGGGGTGCATGCGAAGCATCACTCTGTTCTTGTAGGGCTTGGAGCTTGCTAACTCTGTGAGCGGAGGTGAGCGCAAACAGGAAAACCACCTTCCAGGAGAGGTAGCGAAAGTGGCAGGTAGCCAGAGGCTCGAAGGGTGAGTGAGTGATCTGCCCCAATACAATGTTGAGGTCCCATTCGGTTACCAGAGGGCGAACAGGGGGTTTCGATAAGAGCAGGCCCCGAAGAAAACGGGTCACCAATGGTTGGACCAAGAAGGGCTTACCATCCACCGGATGGTGGTGCGCCACCAGGTCACTCAGGTGCACTTAGACGGAGTTAGACTTGAGCCCGGACTGACAGAAGTGGAGAAGGTACTGTAACACCAGAGTCAACGGGCAGGAGAAAGGATCAGCCCTGTGTTTGGCCCACCAAGCAGAGAACCTGTGCCATTTGAGGGCATAAGCCTTCCTAGTAGAGGCCTTGCGAGAGGCCAGCAGAATGTCCTCCACTTCAACCAGAAGACTGAGAGGGGTCAGAGTCACCCTCTCAACAGCCACGCTGTCAGCAAGAGGGACCCCAGGTTGGGGTGCAGGAGAGAGCCCCACTCCTGAGATAGGAGTCCCAGGGTGGTCCCCTAAGGGGAATGGGGCCTCCACCATCAACTGTAGAAGCAGTGGGAACCATGGCTGCCTGGGCCACCGAGGAGCTATCAGGATGAGCGAGGCCCTGTCGCAGAGGGTCCTGAACAAGGTCTTGGCGATCAGCGGCATTGGAATGAAGGCGTACATGAGGCCTTCCGACCATGAGACCAGGAACGCGTCCACTGCCACCTTGGAGGGGTGGACCTGCCAGGAGCAGAAGCGGGGCAACTGAAAGTTGTTCAGACTGGAGAACAGGTCCATCATGGGTTCCCCCCAGAGCCAGAAAAGCTGACTGGCTATTCTGGAGTCCAGCTGTCACTTGTGCAGCTGGAGAACTCTGCTGAGTCTGCCCATAGGAGGATACCCTGTTGGATTGCGTATGAGCAGAGGACCAAGGCCTCCTAACAAAGGGCATGAGACCCCGTGCCCCCCTGTTTGTTCCTGTAGAACATCGCCACTTGGTTATCCATCTGGACAAGCACCGGCTGGTGATGCTGGTGGTGACAGAAGATCCTCAGGGCAAGGTGTATGGCCTAGAGCTGCTGCAAGAGGGATTCAGAATATGTCAAGAAGTCCAGTAGAGAGCTTTCTGGTTAAATTTAGAACCCAGCAGAGAGCTTCTAGTTTAAATTTAATACTCAGTCAGGGTCTAGCAGCAGCAAAGAGCTTTCAGTTTAAATTTAAAACACAGCAGAGAGCTTTCTGCTTAAATTTGGAACCCAAGACTACCTCAATCCAAGTAAGGGCTGTGTGAATCACCCAGGAAATTGGTCCAAGATTACCTTAGAAGCACAGGACAGGGTACTGTGTAGCGACCAGTTTTTAATGTCTTCTTTCCCTCCCTCCATCCCTCCCTCCCCGACACCCACCCACTCCTGGGATAATGATAGCTTTATATGTGCTTAAATCTCTTAAAGGAAAGGAGGTGCCATATTCCCTCTCAGGTGCAGCTGTTTATCCTCATCAGGCATACATTAAGGACCTAAGATTAATTAAGCTTCAGGTGAACAAAGTATATTAAATGTATTAGGTATAGTTTTAGTAGTATAAGTATCTCTAGCAACCCTTAGTAAGTAAAGAATTTAGCTACCTAAACATAACCTTAAAACTAAGATGCAGACAGCAGTCCAGTAGCAAGATGGGAGTTTTCCAGTCTTTTGCATCGAGTGTCACATGTATGATTTTCTCCCAGTAGGTGAGGGGTGTTACATGTGCACTATATGCAAGGTGCTCTTTGCTCTCAGGGAATGAGTCTGATCTCTGGAGGCTAGATTACAGGACTCAGAGGACATAAGGAAGACAGAGAAGTACAATGATATAGTACTGAAGTCCCACCTCCAGTCTGGCAGCACCCCTGTTGCCATGGAGGAGAGAGGTCACGTGACAGGAGAGCATCACCCTGGTGTGGCAGGAAATGATCCTGTAGCTAGGACCTGTCCTCCAGGTGATGTAAAACCCTCTCACACCGAGGAGGTTTCTCCAGGGCCAAGTGCCCACGAGGGAAGGGTTAGGACAACCATTATAGCTGGTGATTCGATTATTAGGCATGTAGATAGCTGAGTGGCTGGTGGACATGAGGATCACCTGGTAACATGCCTGCCTGGTGTGAAGGTAGCGGATCTCACGCGCCACCTCGACAGGGTCTTAGATTGTGCTGGGGAGGAATCTGCTGTCTTGGTACATGTCGGTACCAATGACATAGGAAAGTGTGGTATGGAAGTTCTGGAGGCTAAATTTAGGCTTTTAGATAGGAAGTTGAAATCCAGAACTTCCAGGGTAACATTCTCCGAAATGCTTCCCGTTCCATGCGCAGGACCCAAAAGACAGGCAGAGCTCCGGAGTCTCAATGCGTGGATGAGACAATGGTGAAAGGATGAGGGTTTTGGATTTGTTAGGAACTGGGAAACATTCTGGGGAAAGAAGGGGCTCTTCCGAAGGAATGGGCTCCACCTTAACCAGGATGGAACCAGGCTGCTGGCATTAACCTTTAAAAAGGAAGTAGAGCAGATTTTAAACTAGATAATAGGAGAAAGCCGACAGTCGCCCAAGAACGCTTGGTTTGGAACAATGTATCCTTGAAGGATACTAGCAAAAGACTGAAGTTAGGGCATATCAGTAGAGAGGGTCCAGTAAAGACAAAAGTAGCCCAAATGCCCTTGAGTACAGAGCAGACAGAGCTTAAAGATTCCAAATTACACCTGCTACTAACAGCCAGATTACTATGAATAAATACAGCCTCCAAAATGCTTGCATGCAAATACTAGAAGTCTAAAAAATAAGATGGGAGAGTTAGAATATATAGCACTAAATGAGAATTTACATATGACTGGATTCTCAAAGACATGATGGAAGGAGGAGACCAGTGGGACATTGTGATACCTGGGTACAAACTATATCATAATGATAGAGAAGATCAAATTGGTGGAGAGATTGTGCTCTATGTTAGAGAGGGCATTGAGTCACAAAGGATTAAAGTTTTGCAGGAAACATAATTCACGATAGAATCTCTACAGATTGAAATTCCATGTAAAAAGGGGAAGGGGGAGACGATGGCAGTGGGGGTGTACTATTGACCGCCTAGCCAGAATGAACAAATGGATGATGAAATGCTCAAAGAAATCAGGGAAGCTAACAAAAGTTACAGAACAGTAATAATAATGGGTGATTTCAATTACCTTGATATTGACTGGGTCAGTGTCATGGCAGGACATGCAAGGCAGATAAAGTTTCTAGGTGAAAAAAATGATTGCTTCTTGGAGCAGCTGGTTCATGAACTGACCAGAGGGAAAGCCATTTTGGACCTAGTCCTTAGTGGAACACAAGATCTGGTGCAAGAGATAAGGGTGTTGGGGCCACTTGGCAACAGTGATCATAGGATGATCGCGTTTGATTTAATAAATGAAGGAAGAATGGTAAAGAAATCCACAGTACTACCTTTTAACTTTAAAAAGGGAAATTATGATAAAATGAGGAAAATAGTTAAGAAAAAAATAGTAGTTTCAAAGTTTAAAGATTTACATCAAGCTTGGGTGTTGTTTAAAAATACTATCCTGGAAGTCCAGACCAGCTGAATTCCATGCTTTAAGAAAGGCAGAAGGAAGTCCAAAAAGCTGCCAGCATGGTTTAAAGGTGAGGTCAGAGAGGCTGTTGTTGCCAAAAAAGCATCTTTCAGGAAATGGAAAAAGGAGCCAAATGACGAAAACTGAAAACACCACAAGCACTAGCAAGTTAGATGCAAGGAATTGATAAGGCAGGCAAAAAGAGAATTAGAGAAGAAGCTTGCTGTGGAAGCAAAAAGGCATAATAAAGACTTTTTCAAGTACATTCGTAGCAAAAAACCTGCGAGAGAGTCAATTGGACCATTAGATGATAGAGGGGTAAAAGGGGCACTAAGAGGGGACAAGGCCATAGCGGAGAGACTGAATGAATTCTTTGCTTCAGTCTTTACTGAGGAAGATGTAGGAATGTTACCCATGACTGAAATGGTATTTAAAGGAGATGCTGGGGAAGAAATTAAAGAAATATCGATACACTGGGAAGATGTATTACAACTATTTGATAAACTGAAGAGTAGCAAATCACCTGGGCCAGATGGTATACATCCAAGGGTGTTGAAAGAACTGAAATATGAGATTGCAAACCTACTATTAGTAATCTGTGAACTATCACTAAAATCATCTATAATACCTAAAGATTGGAGGATGGCCAATGTAACACCAATTTTTAAAAAGGGTTCAAGGAGTGATCCAGGAAACAACAGACTCGTGAGCCTGACGTCAGTACCGGGAAAAATGGTGGAAACCATCATAAAGAACAAAATTACTGAACATGTAGATAGTCATGGCTTAATGGAAGACTGCCAACATGGCTTTAGACAAGGAAGAACTTGTCTTACTAATCTGTTATGTTTTTTTGAAGGTGTGAATAAACAGGTAGACAAAGGTGAGTCAGTTGATATAGGGTATCTGGACTTTCAGAAAGCCTTTGACAAGGTCCCTCTTCAGAGACTTTTGGAAAAACTAAAAAGTCATGTGATAGGAAGCAGTGTACTATTGTGGACCAGGAACTGGTTAAAAGATAGAAAACAGAGGGTACGGCTAAATGGACAATTTTCCCAGTGGAGAAAGGTGAATATTGGAGTACTCCAGAGATCTGTGCTGAGTCCACTGTTTTTTAACGTATTCATAAATAACCTGGAAATTGGAATAACGAGTGAGGTTATCAAATTTTCAGATGACACAAAATTATTCAAAGTTGTTAAAACCCAAGAGGATCTTGATACTTTGGAAGACTGGGAATCCAAATGGCAGATGAAATTTAATGTGGACAAGTGCAATGTTATGCACCTAGGAAAGAAAACCACAAACTATGCTTACATGATGCAAAGTTCCACATTAGGAACCACCACCCAGGAAAAAGATTTAGGCATTATCATGGATAACATGTAAAACCCTCCGCCCAGTGTGCAACAGCGGCCAAGAGAGCAAATAGAATGCTAGGAATCATAAGGAAGGGAATAGAGAATAAAGCAAAGGATATTATAATGCCTCTGTATAGCTCCATGGTGCAACCGCATCTTGAATATTGTGTGCAATTCTGGTCGCTATACAGTGGTGTGCAAAAGTCTGGAATCACTTGTGAGCAGGGCCGGATTTACCTATACGCCCATTACGCCGTGGCGTAGGGCCCACAGCTGGCAAGGGCCCACAAATATTGAACAAATTAGCTTTTTTTTAAAATAAAATTTAAAAATGCATAATAAAGAAATTTCCCATCAGCCCCTGCGGGCTTAACAGAGACGCGAGGGAGACACTCTCCCTTCGCGCCTCTCAAAGCCTGCACGGAGGGAGGGAGGGACGGACGGACCGATTGATTCAGCTTGCAGAGGGGGCCCCGCGGGTCCGTCCATGCTGCCGCGGCAGCAGAGGGGGCCCCGCGGCGGCAGCCAGCAGTTTTGTTTTTTTTTATTAAATTTTACTTTAGGCCGATGGGGGGGGGTAGGACTGGTAATGGGCTATTGGGGGGGCTGGGGCTGGGACTGGAAATGGGCTGGGGGGGTTAAGGCTGGAGGTGGGCTGATGGGGTTAGGACTGGTAATGGGCTGTGGGCTGATGGGGGCTGTCTGGTAATGGGCTATGGGGGGGCTAGGACTGGAAATGGGCTGGGGGGGTTAAGACTGGAGGTGGGCTGATGGGGTTAGGACTGGTAATGGGCTGTGGGCTGTTGGGGGGGTTTAGAACTGGTAATGGGCTTTGGGGGGGTTAAGACTGGTAATGGGCTGTGGGCTGTCTGGTAATGGGCTATGGGGGGGCTAGGACTGGAAATGGGCTGGGGGGGTTAAGACTGGAGGTGGGCTGATGGGGTTAGGACTGGTAATGGGCTGTGGGCTGTTGGGGGGGGTTTAGAACTGGTAATGGGTTTTGGGGGGTTAAGACTGGTAATGGGCTGTGGGCTGATGGGGGCTGTCTGGTAATGGGCTATGGGGGGGCTAGGACTGGAAATGGGCTGGGGGGTTAAGACTGGAGGTGGGCTGATGGGGTTAGGACTGGTAATGGGCTGTGGGCTGTTGGGGGGGTTTAGAACTGGTAATGGGCTTTGGGGGGGTTAAGACTGTTAATGGGCTGTGGGCTGATGGGGGGCTAGGACTGGTATTGGGTTGGGGGGTTGCTAGGACTGGAAATGGGCTGATGGGTGGCTAGGACTGGAAATGGGCTGATGCAGGGACTAGAAGGGAATGGATGCTGGGTGAGGCTGGAACTAGAAGGGAGCTGATGTTGGGGGAGGATTAGAATGGGATAGGGCTGGAAGAGTAAAATGGAGAAGGGAAAAATATTTTGTGTGGGAGGGATAAAATATCTACAATTGGCCGGGTATTGGGAGAGTAAGTGGGGATTGAGGATGGAGGGGTAAAATTTGAGTGGATGAAATAGGAATGAGGAAAGAGCAAAAGGAGAAAGATTAGTATTTTAAAGCAGATGTAGAGAGAGAATGGAAAAAAACTAGAAGAGAGAAGAAAGGACAAATGGACAGCAGACCATGGAGAGTTAGCAGAAGACACGAAGAAACCAGAAGAAAGTGGCTGGAGCAATTGCAGCTGAAAAAAATGCACAAAAGGTAGAAAAATATCTCTTTATTTTGAATTTATTAATTGGAATATGTCAGCTCTGGTAAATGTGCATCATTAACGTCTGCGCTTTGTTTAGTACAAGAGCAAATTAATGTATAGTTTTATTTCTACAGTGTTGTACATTCCAAGTTTGGCTTTTGGGATTCCCAGTTTAATTATTGTCTTCCTGTTTCTAAATTGTGATTACTTGTTTGGTGATGGTCTATGTTCTGCATGTGTAACTGAGCTGAGGTGTTCTGTTTATATAATTCCTATTTGACATTGCCACTTGTTCTCTTTCCCCAGTAGGTCATGTATTGTTGTTCTCTGAAATGTATTGGTTTAATATTTGCAATGTTGCCTTTTGATTGGTAGAGTATGGTGCTTTGTGAGTCCTGGTAGTGCTGTTAGGATACGGCGGGTTTGCTATGGGTTCTAAATGAGCAGTGTTTGTAGTAGTTCCTAATGTGTCTGGCAGTTGGCACTGGATTATAGTAATGTAGAAATCTTTTAGTCTTTCTTTATCCATACACTCATTAAGAGGCACGTTTACTAAAAGTTAGTATATGGTAACATTATGCAAATATTTATGCAAATGAGGCCCCTTATGCAAATGAGGCCCCGCACCCCCCTTGGGCCGCCCCTACTGGGGGCCCACAATTTTTGTTGGTGTAGGGTCTCACTCAAGGTAAATCCGGCCCTGCTTGTGAGTTTTGTGTGTTTCGTACTTTCTAATTTTTTTTTTAAAATTTTGCGTTAGCCCAGCATATTCATCTTTCTACCACATTAAAAGGGATACATTTGGCTATTAGAGTTGACTTTTTTGCATTCCTTGCTTCCAATTTAAATACTTTACAGACATTGGGAGATAGCTACTGCGATTTTTGTGGATCCTGCGTCAAAACTGGATCGAGATTATCCAATATGCACACGTTATTTCTGACCAATCAGGAGGCTGGTTTCACTAACCAATCACAATGCAGATATCTAGCCAATAGTACAGCTTTATAAAAATGCGCGGAATTTTTGAATTTCATACGCTTTCTGGATCGATCATGAAGATGACACGGACCCTGACGTTGGAGGAGCGTGTTCGTGTGTCCTTTATGAGCAAGGAAGGATTTTCAAGCCGTCAGATAGCCAGGAAAGTTGGCTGCAGTCAGAGCATTGTTGTTAAGATTGTACAGAAGAAAAAAGATATGGGTTCAGTGGTGGACAAGCCTCGTTCAGGTCATCCACGTGCATCAACATCACGCCAGGACTGTGCACTATGACGCATTTCACTGACTAATGCAAGTTGACCTCTCCTCAGCTACTTCAACTTGATCACCTTGTCAGACTGGTTCATTCAGTGCTGACAAGGTGTAGTCAGGTGATCAAGAACAAAGGTTGGCCCATCAAATACTGAGCCATCACTGACACATAAAAATGGCCTTTTTCAAGGCCACATCCATTAATTTGAAGGAAACCTGGTGTGCATCCATAATATTTTAAAGCATACTTACAATAATATGTTGGCCAACGATGTACATTACGCGATTTTCACAGAAAATCTATCAACAGGACAACTATGGGGAACAAACTCAGAAAATAATGGCCAAACCAATACTAAAAGTTGGCCCTAATATCCAAATCTATCACTTATCATGAGATACACAGAAAAAGCCACTGGGAGGAAAAAGAAATTAAGATATAAGGTCACTAAGTTGAAAAAACATCAAATTTACAAGTGATTCCAGACTTTTGCACACCACTGTATCTTAAAAAGGATATAGTGTTATTAGAAAAGGTACAGAGAAGAGCCACCAAAATGGTAAAGGGGATAGAAGGATCCCCTATGAAGAGAGGCTAAAAAGAGGTTAGGGCTCTTCAACCTGGAAAAGAGACGGCTGAGGGGAGATATGATAGAGGTCTATAAATAAATGGAGTGGAATGGGTAAACGTAGATCGACTGTTTACGCCATCAAAATATAGAAAGACTAGGGGGCATGCAATGAAGCTACAGGGTAATCTATTTAAGACTAATAAGAGAAAATATTTTTTCACCCAAAGTGTAATCAAACTCTGGAATTTGCTACCGGAGGATGTAGTAAAAGCTGTTAGTGTAGCCGGGTTTAAAAAAGGTTTGGACAAATTCTTGGAGGAAAGGTCCATAAACCATTATTAAAGTGGAACCAGAATATCCACTGCTTGCCCCAGTACAAGCATTGTGGAACCTGTGTCTTTTGGGGAAACTGCTAGGTACTTGTGACCTAGATTGGCCACTGTTGGAAACAGGATACTGGACTTGATGGACCTTGGTCTGACCCAGTATGCCATATCTTATGTTCTTTTGACACAGTACTTCCACAACAGACTGGCTAACCTACTGAAGAGGGCTTTAAACTAGGTTCATTGGGAATGGGTGAACAGAGACCCCAGATAAGTAAAAGCACTCAGATAAATAAAGCATTAACTACTTCTGTAGAAATATGGAAAAGAAGCAACATCTGGAAAGTATGAGAAATAAGATTCTGGATCTTAAGAGTCTATAATGAAAGAGGCTGACTTGGATTTAGTGGCCGTCACAGAGATATGGTTCACTGAGAACCATGACTGGGATATAATTATACTAAGCCATAATTTATTCAGAAAGGGAGGAGGAGTATTACTATATGTAAACAATAATGTGAAAGCTACAGAATTGAAGAGC
The DNA here is from genome assembly GCA_033557465.1 of Ichthyophis bannanicus. Lineage (NCBI taxonomy): Eukaryota > Metazoa > Chordata > Amphibia > Gymnophiona > Ichthyophiidae > Ichthyophis > Ichthyophis bannanicus. The sequence goes on along the minus strand of CM066033.1, from coordinate 292,440,772 downwards.
TTATGAGGTAAGGAGGAAGCACAGTGGGTTAATCTGGAAAGAGGAAATGGAAAATCTGTTTACATTGAAACATGAGAGCAGAAAAAGACCACATGGCCTATCTAGTCTGCCCTTCCATATCAACCACTACAACAGTCCCCTGTTTACCTTTAGAGATTCTCTGTGTTTGTCCCATGCTTTTTTTTAAATTCAAAACTATTCTCTGTCCACTACCTCCACTGGGAGACTATTCCACGCATCTACCACTCTTTCCGTAAAGATATATTCCTGCATATTACTCCTGAGCTTATCTCCTTTCACTCTCATTCTATATCCCCTCGTAGCAGAGCTTGTCTTCAATTGAAAGAAACCCTCTTGTGCATTTATGCCACAGAGGTATTTAAATGTCTCTATCATATCACCCCATCACGCCTCTCCTCTAAAGTATACATATTAAGATCTTTAAGGTATATAGAGACCTCCTTCATAGGCAAAATAAGTGGACAGAGATTTAATGGCAGACATTCACAATATTTCTATGAAAGGAGACGTATTACTAATAGGTGATTTCAAGATGCCAGATGTAGATTGGGATATCCCTGCTGCAGTATCGTCTAAAAGTAGGGAGATCCGGGATTCTCAACAGGAAAAACTATTCCGACAACTGGTAACAGAACCCACATGGGAGGGGACCTAACTGGTCCTGGTGCTTACAAACGGAGAGAGTGTTCCTGATATTATAGTGGGTTACCATCTCGCATTCAGTGATCACCAAATGGTGTGATTTAGTATTAGGACAAGGCTGAGGTAGTTAATTCAAAAGTGAGGGTCCTAGACTTTAGGAAAACTAACTTTGTCAAGATGTGGGGATACTTCAAAGAGTCATTAGCTGGATGGGCACATGTGGGGGATGTAGAAAAGAAGTGAGAAAAACTGAAAGGGGGAGAGGAAGAGCTCTCTATCTCAGTCCCTAGTCTCTACGCGTTCACAACTGAGAGGAGAACCAATATGACCCATTTTAAGGAGGAACTAAAAACATACTTTTTCACCCTTTCTTTTGGTGGGGAGTAACATGGCCTCTAAGATAATTCCCTTCCCTCTACCCCTCTTTCCCTTCTTTTTATGCTTTTTCTTTTGAAAATTGTCACTTTTTTTCATTTTTAAAATTTTGGAGTGAACTGCTATGAAATCTTTGGACTCTAAGGGGCTTGTTTACAAAGCCGTGGTAGCGGTTTCCGATCGTTATCTGAGCCGCGGCCCCATTAGCCCAGAAAACGATAACGATCGGAAACCACTACCGTGGCTTTCTAAACAAGCCCCTAAGTGGAATATCAAATTTGCAACTAAACCATACAACATGTCACTACTGCCAGCATGGTTGGAACCTCAGACTAGCCCCTATTTCCAAAGAAAAGAAAGGAATATGAGAAACGTTCTCTGGGTGGGAGAAGGCTTTGATAGCAGTTGGTTGAATATAGGCAATAATATTGTTGGATTAAAGTCCTGCCAGCCTAGGAGGAAACACACAGAAGTGAAAGGTTCACAACAGTACGATTCTTTCTTCAGAATGGTTTCAGTTCAAGTGTAATAATGTGTTGCCTCCATCTAGTGGTCAGTAGAAAGAATGCATGCTAAAATTATAGTTGCCCCCCCCCCCTACCATCCCATACATTGACATTTAAACCTATCAAATAGTATTACTTTACTACACTTACTTTATCCTTTGACCACAATCCCATTAACACCTTATATATAATAGATGGCATAAAGCAGTGTCTTAAATAACTAATAAGGGTTATAAGCTCATATTTAATATTCAAAGTCTTTTTAGTGGACATGCATTTGTACTGGCTCTTGTTATATTAGACATAACCTGGGCTTATGCAGGAGTAATGTCCTATTGTTTTCTTAGTTCACAAGTTCTAATTGAGTGATTTTCTCAGGAAATGCTAGGCATGTTAGATTTCTCAAATAAAGCCTACTGTGCTAAGTGAATCTTTTGGGGTGAAAGTGGCAGAGAATGTACATTATATCCAGGCACAAGTACTTTCAGCAACTTTGGCTGAGGTAAATTTTCAAACATATCTAATGCACATATGTGTGTATTTTATAAAATACGTATGTACTTGTGCATTCTGCCCATACTCCACCCATTTGCATACACACAGTGGAAGTATGTTCCATAAGCCTTAGGCATGCCCTTATATAATAGCACCTGGCTAAAGTGCACGCATAAGAGCCCATCTACACTCATAATTCACTGCAAATATATGATTTACGCTTGTAAATGGCGTGTAATTTAAAGCAGCTCCCTTATAAAATTACCACTAAAATGTGGGCACTGAGATCTTCCCTGTAATTCCATCTCTCGAGAGACACTTTAGAGTGAGATTGAATATGCACTCAATTTCCTGGTGTGCATATTTATCTGATATACAAAAGTCATTTTAGAAGCATCTAAACTTGTAAATAGTGGCATTTATACATGTAGATTGCATACAGTTCAGAAAGCCATTATTTCCATGTCTAGATGGTTGGGACAACGGGATTTCAAGGGGAAGTGGTTTGGGTGGGCCAAAAATGTATACACGTATTTCACATTTTACAATTGGAATACATATATAGTTTAATAAATTTCCAAGCTGTCTTTTACACCTCCTCCGAGGCACACAAATGTACCAGCTACTTGAATGTTTGGACCTGCAGTCTACACCACTGAATAAGGAGGCAACCACGCTAATCTCAAAAATTCAATACAAAGAATTATTTTACTTGCCACCCTGGCTCCTCTTGTATATGCAACCTTTTAAAATGCAGCACATATATGTATAAACACCGGAGTTACACATGTATATTGCAAAACAGGCATCTCCACATGTTTAAAGCATTGAGTGATGTCATTTTTTTTCTGCACGTATAAATTTCTAAAATGGCTGTTTCAGCTATACATGGTAGCAAATCCCTATGCACACCTGCATGTCCTTATACTGCATATATTGTACAAAAGGCTCCATGTTTGGCAGAGCCTTTTGTTAAATATTGGGGGAAATGTGAATGTCCCAATCTGGATTTCCCATTTCCCACATACAGCCCTCATGGAAAGCAATGAGCACAAATGCTCAAAGAAGCCTAGCAAGCAAAGTTCCTGATCTGGAAGCCCTAATGGTGGAAATGGACTTGGACATTATGGCCATTACAAAAACATGGCTTAACTATATAGCCATAATCTGGCTATAATCTATTTAGAAGAGATAGAACATAAGAACATAAGAACATAAGAAATGCCATACTGGGTCAGACCGAGGTCCATCAAGCCCAGTATCCTGTTTCCAACAGTGGCCAATCTAGGTCATACGTACCTAGCAGTTTCCCCAAAAGACACAGGTTCTGCAGTGCTTGTACTAGGCCAAGCATTGATATCCTGGGTCCCTTTTTAATAGTGGTTTATGGACCTTTCCTCCAGGAACTTGTCCAAACCTTTTTTAAACCCAGCTATACTAACAGCCCTTACTACATCCTCCGGTAACAGATTCCAGAGTTTGATTACACGTTGAGTGAAGAAATATTTTCTCCTATTTGTCTTAAATAGTTTACCCTGTAGCTTCATTACATGTCCCCTAGTCCTTCTATATTCTGCTAGCGTAAACAATTGATCCACGTTTATCCGTTCCACTCCATTCATTAATTTATACACCTCTATCATATCTCCCCTCAGCCGTCTCTTTTCTAGGTTAAAGAGCCCTAACCTTTTTAGCCTCTCTTCATAGGAGTAGCCTTCCATCCCCTTCACCAATTTGGTGGCTCTTCTCTGTACTTTTTCTAATAACTCTATGTCCTTTTTAAGATACGGTGACCAGAATTGCACACAATATTCAAGGTGCGGTCGTACCATGGAGCGATACAGAGGCATTATAATATCCTTTGTTTTATTCTCCATCCCTTTCCTTATGATACCTAGCATTCTATTTGCTTTCTTGGCCGCCGCTGCACACTGGGCGGAGGGTTTTAACATGTTATCCACGATGACTCCTAAATCTTTTTCCTGGGTGGTGGTTTCTAATGTGGAGCCTTGCATCGTGTAACTATAGTGTGGGTTGTTCTTTCCTAGGTGCATAACTTTGCACTTGTCCACATTAAATTTCATCTGCCATTTGGATGCCCAGTCTTCCAATTTATCCAGATCCTCCTGCAGTTTTCCACAATCCTCTTGGGTTTTAACAACTTTAAACAGTTTTGTGTCATCTGCAAATTTGATAACCTCACTAGTTATTCCCTTTTCCAGGTCATTTATGAATATGTCAAAAAGTAGCGGACCCAGTACAGATCCCTGGGGTACTCCACTATTCACCTTTTTCCATTGGGAATATTGGCCATTTAGCCATACCCTCTGCTTTCTATCTTTTAACCAGTTCCTGATCCACAATAGTACACTGCCTCCTATCCCATGACTTTTTAGCTTCGCCAAAAGTTTCTGATGGGGGACCTTGTCAAAAGCTTTCTGAAAGTCCAGATACACCATATCAACCGACTCACCTTTGTCTACCTGTTTATGCACACCTTCAAAAAAACAGATCAGATTAGTAAGACAAGATCTTCCTTGTCTAAAGCCATGTTGGCTGTCTCCCAGTAGGCCATGACTATCTACATGCTGTGTAATTTTGTTCTTTATGATGGTTTCTACCATTTTCCCTGGTACTGACGTCAGGCTCACCGGTCTGTAATTTCCCGGGTCACCCCTGGAACCCTTTTTAAAAATTGGTGTTACGTTGGCGACCCTCCAATCTTCAGGTATTACAGATGATTTTAATGAAAGTTCACAGATTACCAATAACAGATCTGCAATCTCATATTTCAGTTCTTTCAACACTCTGGGATGTATACCATCCGGTCCAGGTGATTTGCTACTATTCAGTTTATCAAATAGTTGTAATATATCTTCCCGGTGTAGCGATATTTCTCTCAATTCCTCTGCAGTATCACCTTTAAATACCACTTCAGTCTTGGGTAACATCCCTACATCTTCCTCAGTAAAGACCGAAGCAAAGAATTCATTCAGTCTCTCTGCTATAGCCTTGTCTCCTCTTACTGCCCCTTTTACCCCTCTATCATCTAATGGTCCAATTGACTCTCTCACAGGCCTTTTGCTACGAATGTACTTGAAAAAGTCTTTATTTCGTGTTTTTGCTTCCGTAGCAAGTTTCTTCTCAAATTCCCGCTTTGCCTGCCTTATCAATGCTTTGCATTTAACTTGCCAGTGCTTGTGCTGTTTCCAGTTTTCATCATTTGGCTCTTTTTTCCATTTCCTGAAGGTTGCTCTTTTGGCAGCAACAGCCTCTCTGACCTCACCTTTAAACCATGCTGGCAGTTTTTTGGACTTTCTTCCACTTTTCTTAATGCGTGGAATACAGCTGGTCTGGGCTTCGAGGATAGTATTTTTAAATAACACCCAAGCTTGCTGTAAGTCTTTAACCTTTGGAACCGCTCCTTTTAGTTTTTTCCGAACTATATTCCTCATTCTATCATAGTCTCCCTTTTGAAAGTTAAAAGGTAGTACTGTGGATTCCTTTACTATCTGTCCTCCACTGATTAAATCAAACATGATCATACTATGATCACTATTGCCAAGTGGTCCCAACACCCTTATTTCTTGCACCAGATCTGGCGTTCCACTAAGGACTAGGTCCAGTATGGCTTCCCCTCTGGTCGGTTCATGAATCAGCTGCTCCAAGAAGCAGTCATTCATTTTATCTAGAAACTTTATCTCTTTAGCTTGTCCTGCTGTGACACTGTCCCAGTCGATACTGGGGTAATTGAAATCACCCATTATTACTACTCTGTTGTGGCTTTTGTTAGCTTCCTTGATTTCTTTGAGCATTTCATCATCCATTTGTTCATTCTGGCCAGGTGGTCGATAGTATACTCCCACTGCCATCACCTTCCCCTTCATAAATGGAATTTCAATCCATAGAGATTCTACAGCAAATTTTGTTCCCTGCAAAACTTTAATCCTTTCTGACTCAATGCCCTCTCTAACATAGAGCGCAACCCCTCCACCAATTTGTTCAGCTCTATCATTACGATATAGTTTGTATCCAGGTATCACAGTGTCCCACTGGTTATCCTCCTTCCACCATGTCTCTGAGAGTGCAATCATATCTAACCTCTCATTTAGTGCTATATATTCTAATTCTCCCATCTTATTGTTTAGACTTCTAGCATTGGCATACAAGCATTTTAGAGACTGTATTTTATTAATATTAATCTGGCTATTGGTAGGCATGGGTAATTGGGAATCTTTATGCTCTGTCTGCTCCTTACTCAAGGGCATTTGGGCTACTATACTCCCTTTTGGAACCTCACTGCTTTTGGTAGTATCCTTCAAGGATACCTTTGTCCGAACCATGCGCTCCTGGGTGACTGTCGGCTTTCCCCTATTTTCTAGTTTAAAAGCTTCTCTATCTCTTTTTTAAAGGTTAATGCCAGCAGTCTGGTCCCATCCTGATTAAGGTGAAGCCCATCCCTTCGGAAGAGCCCCCCCTTTCCCCAGAATGTTCCCCAGTTCCTAACAAATCCAAAACCCTCATCCTTGCACCATTGTCTCATCCACGCATTGAGACTCCGGAGCTCTGCCTGTCTTTTGGGTCCTGCACGTGGAACAGGAAGCATTTCGGAGAACGCTATCCTGGAAGTTCTGGATTTCAACTTCCTACCTAAAAGCTTAAATTTAGCCTCCAGAACTTCCCTACCACATTTTCCTATGTCATTGGTACCAACATGTACCAAGACAGCAGACTCCCCCCCAGCACTATCTATGATCCTATCTAGGCGGTGCGTGAGATCTGCTACCTTCGCACCAGGCAGGCATGTTACCAGGCGATCCTCACGTCCACCAGCCACCCAGCTATCTACATTCCTAATGATTGAATCACCAACTATAACAGCTGTCCTGACCTTCCCCTCATGGGGACATGGCCCTGGAGAAACGTCCTCGGTGCGAGAGGGTTTTACATCACCTGGAGGACAGGTCCTAGTTACAGGATCACTTCCTGCCACACCAGGGTGATGCTCTCCTGTCACGTGACCTCTCTCCTCCATGGCAACAGGGATGCTGCCAGACTGGAGGTGGGACTTCAGGACTATATCCCTGTAGGTCTCGTCCATGTACTTCTCTGTCTTTCTTATGTCTTCCAGGTCTGCTACTCTAGCCTCTAGAGAACGGACTCGTTCCCTGAGAGCAAAGAGCTCCCTGCACTTAGTGCATATGTAGGACCTCTCACCAACTGGGAGAAAATCATACATGTGACACTCAATGCAAAAGACTGGAGAACCCCCATCTCGTTGCTGGACCTCTGTCTGCATCTTAGTTTAAAGCTTGTGTTTAGGTCTTTTAATTTCGGTATATAATAAGGATTGGTGTAGATGCTTATACTAATAAAAGTGTATCTAATACCCCTAATACACCCTGTGTACCTGAAGCTTAATTAATCTCAGGTCCTCTGTGTATGACTGATTTGGATTAAGAGCTGCACCTGAGAGCAGCCCCTTTCCTCTAAGATGTGCAAGTACCTATAAAACTACAATTACCCCAGGGGTGGGTGTGTGCTGGGGAGGGAGGGAGGGAGATAAGTCCTATTAAAGAGGGCAGTTACAAGGTACCCTGTCCTGAAGCCTCAGCAGGGGGATGGGGGTACCACACAAAGCCCAGTTAGTTGAGAGAGGCAAGGTAAGTACAGCTGAGAAGGCTGAACTAGCACACCACTAAGACAAACAATAAATAATTAAACAAACAAACAGTTAGACAAACAGTAAATAATTAAATAAACAGCTAGAACTCACAGTAAGATGTCCCAGGAGGCAAATATCCACTCACTAGCAGAGCTCTGCAAAAGTTCAGCCCCTCTCTGATCAGAGAAAAGCAAACTAAAACAGCCTATGCACACGTGGAGAAAACAGGAAGAAGGCTACACAATAACTCAGGGGAGCGGGGGGGGAGGGTGAGGATTAAATCAGGCAGCCAAGGACAGGAAAAAAGCTTAAAAAACAGCAGGTACTGGGGAGAGAGATTTAATTCAAAATGGCTACCACACAAAGCCCAGTTAGTTGAGAGAGGCAAGGTAAGTACAGCTGAGAAGGCTGAACTAGCACACCACTAAGACAAACAATAAATAATTAAACAAACAAACAGTTAGACAAACAGTAAATAATTAAATAAACAGCTAGAACTCACAGTAAGATGTCCCAGGAGGCAAATATCCACTCACTAGCAAAGCTCTGTAAAAGTTCAGCCCCTCTCTGATCAGAGAAAAGCAAGAGGGTAGAAAAGGAGGACGAGTAGCCCTATCTGTCAAAAGCAATATTAAAGCTGCTGAAATGCAGGGGACGTAGAGAAAAGAAGCACTGTGGATTGTGTTGGAAAGAGGAGATGGCACTGTCATCCATACTGGTGTATTCTACAGGCCTCCAACTCAAATTGAAGAAATGGATAGCGAATTGATTGTTGATATTGCAAAGATAGCCATGAAGGGAGAAGTGATCATATTGGGTGACTTTAATCTACCTGATGTGGATTGGAGTATTCCTTCAACAAATCTGGAAAGAAGTAAAAGAACTGTGTATGCCTTCCAAGATGCATTACTTAGACAAATGGTGATGGAACCGACTAGGGGGGAGCTTGGTGCTGGATTTAGTCTTATCAACAAAGATAGCATGTCAAATATCCAGTTGGGTGCCCATGTGAGCAGCAGTGATCATCACATGGTGTGGTTTGAGATAAAAGCCAAGGTAGAATCCAATTACATCAAGCTCAAAGTCCTAGACTTTAAAAACACTGACTTCAGTAACATGGCCAAGTACATGATGGAGGAGTTGGCAGGGTGGGAGGGGATAAGGGAAGTGGAATTGTACTGGGCTAAACTAAAGGAAGCAATAAAAGAGACAATAGATACATATGTAAGGAAAGTAGATAAAAACAAGAGGAAAAGGAAACATATTTGGTTTTCCAAAGAAGTGGCTGCGCAAATAAAGGCAAAAAACACAGCTTTCACAAAATTCAAAGGTTCGTAAACATAGAAACACAGAAAAGAATACAGGATCAAACTAAAAGAGACAAAACGAGAAATAAGGAAAGCAAAATCAAAGGCAGAAGAAAAGATGGCTAAAGATTTGAAGTGTGGCGACAAAACTTTTTTCAGGTATATTTGGGCGAGGAGGAAAATCAGAAGTCGAATTGCAGGATTCAAAATTGCTGGGAATGGATTTGTGGAAAGTGACATTGAAAAAGCGAAAATGCTAAACAAATTTTTCTGCTCTTTTTACTAGAGAAAATCCTGGAGAAGAACCACCTATGATTGACAAATATATAAATGGGAATGGAGTAGATACCACACCATTCACAGAAGATGATGTATTAGAGCAGCTTTCAAAACTGAAAGTGGCCAAGGCCATGGGACTGGATGGTATACATCCCAGGATACTGAAAGAGCTCAGAGAGCTTCTTGCAGGGCCATTAAAGGATGTTTTTAATAGATCCTTGGAGACAGGAGAAGTTCCACAGGACTGGAGAAGGGTGGATGTGGTACCTCTTCACAAAAGTGGCAATAGGGAAGAAGTGACAAACTACAGGCCAGTAAGCCTTACCTCGGTAACGGGAAAAGTAATGGAGGCATTCCTGAAAGAGCGAATAGTGGACTTCCTCGAAACCAACAGGATGCAGAGAATGGACCTGTATGCCTCCCAGGCACATTTGGCCTATCCTCTGGGAGAAGATGAGACTTGGACTCTCCCAAGTCATTCACCATTTTTTCCAAATTGTCTCCAAAATGAAGCTTCGCTTTAAAGGCCAGTGGAATTAGCCTGACCTGGAGGACGTGTCCATTGCCCAGCAGCAGAGCCAAATCTAATGCCATGTCACAGTTGATAGGATTAAGCACAGTTACTTACCTGTAACAGGTGATCTCTGGGAACAGCAGGAATAAGTCTTCACATATGGGTACGTCGGTACCGACGGAGCCTGCGCGGGAACGCTCCCCAGCTTCCCAAAAAGGAAAGCTTTTGGGAGCATCCCACAGCGCCTGCGCGCTGCCTTCCCGCCTTTCCTAACCAACTCTCCTCAGTTTGAGTTTAAAGCTGAGACAATAGAGAGAGAGAGGAAAGGAAAGATAGAAAAGAGATACAACTCCTAGGGGAGGTGGGTGGGTTGTGAAGACTTATTCCTGCTGTTTCCAGAGATCACCTGTTACAGGTAAGTAACTGTGCTATCTCCAGGAACAAGCAGGAATGAGTCTTCACATATGGGGACTCCCTAGCTGAGATGCCTGGGAGATCCCCAAGGATATGAGACCCTGAAAGGGGTCTGCATCCTCCTATGGATCTCAGGCATCCATCCAGGGAAGGAGGGCAGGAGTTGTTTAAGAATGGAACAGGTGTCTGAGGACAGCCTGACCAAACAAGGCATCCCAGCGGGAATCCTTGTCCAAGCAGTAATGGGCTGTGAAGGTATGAACAGAGGCCCAGGTGGCTGCTCGACAGATCTGGTCAATGGACACAGAATTTAGATGAGCCATAGAGGTGGCCATGGCCCTCACATTATGAGCTGTGACATGGCTCTCCAGAGAAAGGTTCTTACTCTGGTAGGCGAAAGAAATACACTGAGCAATCCAATTGGACAGTGTTCTCTTAGAGACTGGAAGTCCCAAATCAGAAGGATCAAAAGCAACAAAAAGCTGGGAAGACTTTCTATGTTGCTGTGTCCTATGTAAGTAAAAAGCAAGAGCTCTTTTACAATCCAGAGTATGAAGAATCCTCTCTGCACTGGATGCATGAGGAGCTGGAAAAAAGACAGGTAGATATACCTCCTGATTAAGATGAAAAGGTGAGACCACTTTAGGCATAAAGTGTGGATTTGTCCTAAGGACTACCTTGTCATGATGGAACCTTGTATAAGGTGGATTAGCCACTAAGGCCTGCAGTTCACTGATGCGGTGAGCAGAAGTGACTGCAATGAGGAAAATAACCTTCCAGGAAAGAAATTTCAAGGAGGTAGTGGCTAAGGGTTCAAAAGGTGGCTTCATAAGCTAACCAAGAACCAAATTTAAGTCCCATGCCACTGGAGGAGGCCTAATGGGAGGTTTAGTTAAAGTTAGGCCTCTCATGAATCTTGAAATAAGAGGATGAGAGGAGATAGGTTGTCCATTGATGGGCTTAAGGGATGCTGCAATAGCACTCAAATGGACTCTTACTGAATTTGTTTTAAGTCCTGCATTGGAGAGATGCAGGAGATAGTCTAACAAAGAAGTTAAAGGTAGTGCTAGAGGGTCAAGACCCTTTTCAGCACACCAAATGGAAAATCTTTTCCACTTAAAAGCATAGGAATGCCTGGTGGAAGGTTTCCTGGAAGCATGGAGGATATCCTTCACCTGCTGAGAAAGATTCAAGTTTTGAAGGTCTAGGCCAGGGGTGTCAAACTCAAATACACAGTGGGCCAAAATGTAAAACTTGAACAAAGTCGCGGGCCAGCATTGAACAAATGAACCTTTTAATATGGACCCAAACAAGATTTGCTTTAACATTGAATATGAAGCAACACTTATTACTATACAATTTATAACTTAATAGTTCAGATATGCAAAAACCAATTTCAAATAAAAAAAAACATCAATGACATTCATTTATTAAATAAGATTTAAATAATAATAAATAATAATTTTTAAAATAAAATAACAATAATAAAATTAATCAACCATTCAAGCCCATGTCTTGGAGTAGCAAGAAAAAGTGCATAAAGAAAACGTTAATTATTGCTCAGTTTGCTGCACACTGATCTAATCTGATGTGCCCAAGCCAGATACCTGGCATCTCTTCTTGGATGATAGTTCATCAATGTCTGGGCTCAGGCTTTGAGCTGAGGAAATCCTCAGTATCGAGCGAAGGTGTTCATCAGTCAGACGTCTCCTGTGAGATGTTTTGGTCATCTTCATCGAGGAGAAAAGTTGCTCACATAGATAAGTGCTGCCGAACATGGAGAGCATCTGAGCAGCTTGGGTGCGGAGCTGAGGCATTGTGTCAGGGATGAACTGTGGAAACTGGGCGGCGCCCACAGCATCATACTTTGACTTCAGCGTGTCATTACACTGGAGTTCAATGAGCTCCATTTGGAGGTTGGTTGGTGCGTTTTCCACATTAACTGCAAAGGGATTACTGAGCAATTCAAACCTACATTTCTGGACATCAAAGTCGGCAAATCGCCGGCTAAACTCAGCGCCGAGTACACTGAGTTTTTCAGCAAACTGTGCGCATGGGAACAAGTTGGTAAAGAACTGCGTTTTCATGGTTTGGCAGCAGGGAAAATGGCCAAGGTTTCCTTGCAGCATCTGATTCTCCCACAGGCACAGTTTAGTTTTAAAAGCCCTCACTGCAGCGTACATGTCTGTGATGATGCGCCCCCGCCCCTGAAGCTGCAGGTTCAGCGCATCGAGATGGCTCGAGATGTCACACAGAAAGGCCAGCTCACACAGAAACTTTTTCTCCCGAAGCTCTGCTGTGTCCTTCCCTTTGCTTTCCAGAAACTGACATATTTCCTCATGCAGCTCAAAACATCTATTCAGTACTTTTCCTCGGCTTAACCATCTCACCTCTGTGTGATACGGCACGTCTGCGTATTCCGAACCACACTCCTCCAGAAAAGACTTAAACTGGCGGTGATTCAGACCTTTGGCTCTTATAAAGTTAACTACTTGTGTTACTGTGGTCATAACATGTTCCATCTTTAGGGCTTTGCCACACAATGATTCCTGATGTATGATGCAGTGATAAACAGTTAGTTCACCTGCACAGTTCTCTTTCTGCATCTTCTCCCGGACCCTGCCCACCAATCCACTTGTTTTACCGCACATCGCTGGCGCACCATCTGTCGTTAATCCCACGGCAGCTTTATTTCAGTTACGCATTTGGAAACCTCCTCAAAAATTTCCTTTCCTGTGGTTGTGCCATGCATTGATTTGAATCCCAATAGCTCCTCCGTAACACACATATTTGAGTCCACTCCACGGATGAAGACTGACAGCTGAGCAGTATCAGATGCGTCGCTGCTCTCATCCACAGCAAGGGAGAATGCAACGAAATCTTTTCCCTTTTCCAAAAGCTGGTCATACAGATTGGTGGTAAGATCACATGTGCGATCAGCTACTGTGTTTCTGCTCAGGCTCACGTTTGAAAAGGCTTGCTTTTTCTCTGGGCACACGATGTCACAAACTTTCAACATGCACTTTTTCACAAACTCTCCCTCATTAAAGGGCCGGGCTGATTTTGCGATCTCTGCTGCCACAATATAACTAGCCTTTACAGCAGCCTCACTTTGTGATGTGGCTTTTTTGAACATATTCTGTTGTGAAACCAAACTTCTTTTCATCTCCTCCACTTTCTGGCTCCTTTGAGTCATGTCCAGGTCCTTGTACTTGTCATGGTGTTTTGTTTCATAGTGTCGTCGAATGTTATACTCCTTAGTTATAGCCACGTTGACTCCACAAATCAGACAAACAGGTCTGTCTTTTACATATGTAAACAAATATTCTGTCTCCCACCTGTCCAGAAAGTTCCTGTTGTCTGCCTTTCTTTTTGCCATTTTTGGGAAGGGGTTCCACAGTGACAGTTGTAGCTTGAGATCGCTATGACTTCTGTCACACAGGAGAGGGCGTTTCTGGGACCTGTCCTGATTGACGCACCAAAACAACAGCAAGGCATTATGGGATTTGTAGTATTAGCGATGAATGAATGCGCTGTATAATACCGGCGGGCTAGCTCTAGTAGTCATTTGGTATAGCCTCGCGGGCCAAATATAATTACACTACGGGCCAAATTTGGCCCGCGGGCCAGAGTTTGACACCTATGGTCTAGGCCTTCAGAAACCAAGCTCTGAGGTGAAGGGACTTGGGGTTTGGGTGCCACAAAGTCCGTTCCTCTTGAGACAGAAGGTCTGGAGCAGCTCCCAAGTCCAGGGAGGGGGCTTGGGAAAGATGCAGAAGTAGAGGGTACCACACTTGGCGTGGCCAGCGTGGAGCTATGAGGATCATAGATCCTTGATCCCTCTGGAGTTTGAACAGAGTCTTGGGAATCAAGGGAATGGGTGGAAAGGCATACAGGAAGCCCCAACCCCAATGAAGGAGGAAGGCATCCTTGGCCTGAACCCCCTGACACGGAATTCTGGAACAGAACCGGGGAAGTTTGGCATTCCACGGAATTGCAAAGAGGTCTATGTCCGGGGTTCCCCATTCTTGAAAGATTCTGAGTACCTGATCCATGTGCAGGGACCATTTGTGTGGAAGCAGAACTCGACTGAGTCTGTCTGCCCAAGAGTTTTGGATTCCTGGGAGATATACTGCCAGGAGATGGATTTGATGCTCTCTGGCGAAGGCCCATAATCTTAGAGCTTCGTTACAAAGCGACAGAGAGCCAGTTCCTCCTTGCTTGTTTATGTAAAACATGGCTACCTGATTGTCCGTATGAATAAGGACTGTCTTGTAGCTGAGGAGGGTATGAAAGACCTTGAGAGCTAGAAACACTGCTCGAAGCTCCAAGTGGTTGATATGAAGAGAGGTCTCCTGTGGGGACCAAGTGCCTTGGGTGGAGAGGTCTTGTAGATGAGCTCCCCAACCTGTTTGAGAGGCATCTGTTGTGAGGATTGCTTGGGGCAACAACTGTTGGAAGGGGGACCCCAGCAACAGATTTTGAGTGGACATCCACCATTGGAGAGACCAAAAGAGATGTTTGGAGGTTGCTATTTGGTCTGAGAGAGCTCCTGAAGCTTGAGTCCACTGGGTGGACAAAGTCCATTGAGCTGCTCTCATGTGTAGGCGAGCATAGGGTACCACATGTACTGTGGAAGCCATGTGGCCTAGCAGTTGTAGCATCTCCCTGGCAGTTAAGTGGCTCTTTGACTGAATCTGGGAGGCTAGCTGCACTAGACGTTGGCAACGGGCCTGAGGAAGGTAGGCCCTTGCAGTGGTGGTATCCAACCAGGCCCCTATGAATTCCAGGGACTTAGTAGGGATGAGCTGGGACTTTGGGAGGTTTACTACCAGTCCCAGATACTGCAGAATGCGCCTTGTGCGGTCCAGGGAAATCTGGGCCTCTGATTGAGATGGAGCTCGGATGAGTCAGTCGTCCAGATATGGGAAGACAAATATTCCCAGAGTGCGTAGAAATGCAGCAACTATTGCCATGCATTTGGTGAACACTCTCGGAGCAGAGGCCATACCAAAAGAAAGGACTCTGTATTGGTAATGTTTTCCCTGGCAAAGAAAACGTAGGAATTTTCTGTGAGTTGGATAGATGAGTACATGTGTGTACGCATCCTTGAGATCTAGAGAACAAAGCCAATCCTGACTTTGAAGGTATGGAAGGAGAGTGCCCAGAGAAAGCATCTTGAACTTCTCCTTGCATAGAAATTTGTTCAATTCTCTGAGATCTAGAATGGGTCTGTATCCCCCTGTCTTCTTTGGAATGAGAAAATAGGGGGAGTAGAACCCTGACCCTTGTTGAAGAAGAGGAACTTCTTCTATTGCCCCTTGGGCAAGAAGGGTAGTTATCTCCTGACCTAAAAGGTCGAGAAGAGATGTGGGAGAATTGAAGTGTCTCACCATGGTGTGGGGAGGAAGGTCTGAGAAATGAAGTTTGTAGCCCTCTCTTATGATGGAGAGGGTCTACTGCTCTGATGTGATTTGCTCCCATCTGGAAGCAAAATGAGCTAACCTTCCTGGAATGGTGAGAGGTTCTGGCTGTGTTAAAGCCAGAAAGGCTAAGTTCTCAAGTCAAAAACCCTGAGGGGGTTGGGACTGCTGGGTTACAGCAGCCCCTGTAGACTTAGGCCTGGCCTGCTTAGGTTGCTGACGCATAGCGGTAAAGCGACCTGTAGAAGATTGTTGGCCAGAAGTGGAAGGAAAACCTGCCCTTTTTGAAAAAAGACTTTTTAAAAGTCTTTTTCTTGGCAGGAATGGAGGTAGACCTTGAAAGTCTATCCAGAGCAGAATTCTCTGCATCCATTTGAGTGGCTTTAATTTGCCACTCTTTGCCAAACAGATTTTCACCTGTACAGGGCAGATTTCCTAAGCCATCTTGAACCCAAGGTTCTAAATCAGAAGCCTGGAGCCAAGCAATTCTGCGAGCAGCTATGGCAATGCCTGAAGCTCTACTGGCACCTTCAAAGGAGTCAAAGGCTGCCCTGTTTGAAAACTTGGAGATGTCCTGAGTCTGCTTAAGCCACATGCGGAATTCTTCCCTTTTATCTTCTGGAATAAAAGGGAGGTAAGTGTGCAGCTTTTCTACCACTTCTTTCAGAAACATACCCATATGAAGGCTATATGAGTTGATTCTGGCAATAAGCATACTGGCCTGGAAGATTTTCCTACCAAAAGCATCCAAGGTCCTGCATTCTCTTCCTGGAGGAGCATAAGAGTGTCTCTTTGTATTCTTTATCCTTTTCATAGCTGACTGCACCACAATGGAATGGTGAGGAAGCTGAGTTTTCTGGAACCCAGGACAAGGAGGGACATGATACATAGTGTCCAACCTGCGAGAATGAGGAGAGAGAGTGAGAGGAGTCTCCCATAAATCAATCATGTGTTCATGAAGAATCTCATGAATTGGTAAGGTGACTGCCTCTTTAGGAGCCCTAGAGTATCCTAAAATATCTAATTTTTTTGCTCTAGGCTCTGATTCAGAGGTTACTGAAATAGAGAGTCCTTTAGCTACTTCTCTTATGAAGTCTTCAAAGGACAAGTCCTCTGGAGGAGACATTCTTCTTTTTGGAGAAGAGGTCTCCTCAGGAAGGGCTATGGATACTTCAGGAGACTCATCTGATGTATCAGAATCATCAGAGGAATGTCAGGGTGCTCTTCTAACGCTCGATACGCGTATCGAGTGGTATCGACATCGGGCGTCCCCGGTACCGGATCGGTACCGAGAAGTAGCCCTAGACAAGGAACCGCAGCAGTCGGTATCCTGGTCGATGTCGATGCCGTCGGTACCGGCATCGGCGCTGGTGCCGGTACCGGAGCCGATACCGACAACGGAGCTCATTGCGGTACCGCCGGCGTCGCACTTGAATGAAGGCTGAAATAGCCTGCTGCATGGACAGAACATTCTGATCCATCGACGCCATGAATGCCTGGAGGTCGGTTCCGGTAGATTGTGCTGGTACCCCAGAGCATTCTAACAGGTGATCGGTCGAGGCCGTGCCATCGATGTCAACCTGTAACCCCATAGGAGGAGCTTTGGAAGCCGGAGCTTCCCGCCGGGGTTGTTTGGCTGGTGCAGGATCCTCGAGGGCAAGCCCGAAGGCATCTCGATGCTTAGAGGGAGATCTACCCTTCGAGGACCTGCTAGGTTTATGTTTGGTTACCTGAGATCCTTCAGGAGAAGAAGACCTGGAAGATGTCGATGCTACTGCCGGTGCCTCAGCGGGAAACAGCACATGGAGCTTAGCTGCTCGGTTCTGTAACCCCCGTTTAGACATTAGGGAGCAGGAGGGACAATCCAGAATGGAGTGTTCAGGACCCAAACATTTAAGACACCATTCATGGGTATCTGTAACAGAAATAGTACCGCTACACTTAGTGCATTTTTTGAACCCGGAGGTTGGTTTTTCCATGAGGGAAATTTTCTTGTGGGCCTTGAGGCCTTAAGAAGAAAAGTACACCAAGTGAGGAAAAAATATTGATATTTTTTTTTTTTTAAAGAAAGAAAGAAAAGACCGGCGGTACCGGTCCGGAGTCGGGGAAGGCAGACACGCGACCAAAGAAATAAAATAAAATAAAGAACTTCTTCAGCGATGACAGGGCTCGACCTGCTGGCTCCGCGGAAAAGAAGAACTGAGGAGAGTTGGTTAGGAAAGGCGGGAAGGCAGCGCGCAGGCGCTGTGGGATGCTCCCAAAAGCTTTCCTTTTTGGGAAGCTGGGGAGTGTTCCCGCGCAGGCTCCGTCGGTACTGACATACCCATATGTGAAGACTCATTCCTGCTTGTTCCTGGAGATTATTTCTAGCCGCCAAGTGGTCTAGATCATATATAGCAGGCATGTCCAACAGGTAGATCGCAATCTATCTGTAGATCGCGGAGGGGTCAGAGGTAGATCACCAGCCCCACTTGGCTCCATCTCTCCAGCAGCTCGCCCCGTCGCTAGGAGAGAGCTCATGCCGGCAGGTCGTCTGCGAAGGGCTTGCCGCCACTGCTGATCCTTTGTCTTTTTTCCCTGCCTGCGTGAATCTTGCCTGTGGATGTATTGGGGGCGCTAGTTGTTTTCGTGTCAATAGTTTGTGGGTACCCCAGGGGGCCACTGCCCACGCCCCGCAACAAGACGCCACAGGCCCGGCATCATACCTGGTCTCCTGCCTCTCAGAATCACCCATTCCTGCCCCCGCCCCAACACCCCTTAGAAGTGTGTTATATACCGGGCAATATCCATTCGCCCGGGCTTTACCTGAATACACTTACCATATTAGTTGTGTCGTGTGCTGGTTGTTGGTCACTTTATAGTTCGCTTTCATTAAACATTTTTGGGCAGACACAACAAAGCGTCAAGAATTTGGTGATTTTGGTGGGCTTTTCCAATTTTGTTCTAACTTGCCTATGCCTTGCCTTCGAATTGGTTCAAACCACTGTGACTTTTGCTTGCCTCTGCAATTCTTGCCTATCCTTTGCGTTGATTCTACACTGCAATTTTATTTCGCCTTGCCTTTGCGTTGATTCTACACTGTGTGCAGAATTTATTAAATTGCGTGAGGTGGTATTTGAACTTGTTTGGCGGTATTTGATTTTATCTGGTTTGCTGGACAGGTGTTTGAGTTTTTTTGATGATTGTTTGGTGGTATTTGATTGGTGCCAGTATGATGAATTCTTATTTTTACTTTTAGAACTGCATGTGTGGTTTTGGCATCTCCAGTCCTTGTATTGCACATCATCCAGAGGTCTTCAGTTCCTGTTGATCTTTAATACTTTGGGACAGTTTTGGACCAGATTCAACCAGTGTTTATACTAACTTAGCAGATTTGGCCTTCTTATATCCAGCCACCCCAGAATAACGAAGATGAGTGTTCCAAAGAAGAGCAAAACCTATCACTTTCATGATGAATGGGAAAAGGACTACTTCTTCATCATGGTGAAAGACAAGTGTTGTTGTCTAATTTGTAACGCCCCAGTATCCTTGCCCAAAAAGGGTAATCTGGAACGTCATTATAAGGCTCTGCATAGCAATAATTTTGATGCTGATTTTCTAACTAAAAGTGAAATTCGTAAACTGAAGCTCAAAGAACTTAAATCGAAACTGGCTACTCAGCAACAGTTGATGGCGAAGCCAAGGTCACATTCGGTCAATGCAGCCATAGCATCCTTCAAGGTCAGCAACCTGATCGCAAAGAAATGCAAACCTTTCACTGAAGGGGAATTTGTAAAAGATTGTTTTCTTGAAGAAGCTGACAATCTTTTTAAAGGATTTAAAAATAAGAAAGAGATCATAGCTGCTATTCAAGATGTACAATTGTCAAGAAACACCGTCGTGCGGCGAATAGAATAGATGTGTGGAGACACAACTGAACAATTGTTGGAGGATGTTTCAAATTGTGTTGCTTTCTCACTCCAACTGGATGAATCTACAGACATAAGAGACATAGCCCAGTTACTAGTCTTTATCCGGATGTTTTTTGAAGACTTCAGTGTTAAAGAAGAACTACTTGGAATGATTTCCTTAAAAGGGAGAACTACCGGTCAGGAAATATTCAGTTCTTTCCATTCTTTTGTGATGAAGTGTAATCTTCCATTGCATCGACTTGTTTCCATCACTACTGATGGAGCAAGAGCAATGACAGGTGAGGTTAACGGTTTCATAGCTCTCTGTAGACAGCATGACGACTTCCCAGATTTCCTTTCTTACCACTGCATCATTCACCAGCAAATTGTGGCAAGCAAGAGACTCAATACAAAGACTGTCATGGACATCACTTTCAAAACTGTAAATTCAGTTCGTGGAAGATCACTTCAAAGATGGCTTTTCAATCTTACTCTTGATGAAGGGGCAGCGGAAATCATTTTGCACACAGATGTAAGGTGGCTAAGTAGGCACAAATTTCTGCAAAGATTCTGTGATTTGCTGAATGAAATAAGAAGTTTTTTGAAGGAGAGGGGAGATGACCAAGCAGAGTTGGAAGATGAGGAGTGGTTATGTGATCTGGCATTTTTCACTGACTTTATAGGTGAATTAAGTGATATGAACCTTGAACTTCAAGGTAAAAACAAATGCATTGGCGAGATGATGAGTACAGTTTCATCCTACAAGAGCAAATTTGAGCTAATGATGACTGACCTTGCAAACAACACTTTTGATCGTTTTCCTAATAGGCAGGACCATCTGGGACAATATCCAAATTTTGTTTCTCAGAACGAGAAGTATGTGACAGAAATCTGTTCTGTTATCCAGGAATTCAAAAATAGATTCTGTGACTTCCAAAAAATTGGAACAGTTGTGGAGTACTTGTCATACCCATTCAAAGTAGATGTGGACATTAAAGAAACTGCAGCTGCTATCAGTAAAAATTACTCATTGAACAAGCCATCTCTTGAAAATGAAATATTAACCCTTAAAAATGACATTTTTCTCAAGACCCGTGCTGAGCAAGAATTGTTTTGGAAGCTAGTGCCTAGAGACAAATTTCCCAACTTGAGAAGATGCAGTGAAGCTGTACACTCCTGTTTCGGTTCAACTTATTTGTGTGAATCTGCATTTTCCCATCTGAAAATGACAAAGAGTACACAATGTTCCAACGTGACATTTGAACATCTCCAGGATTCCCTGAGACTGGCCCTCACGCAATATTCACCCAACTTCAAAAAGCTGGTGGATGAAATGCAGGCTCAGACGTCTCACTAATGAGTAAGAGCGAAATATTAAAGATTGTGCAGCTTGGATCAATACTCGACCTAAATTTAACACAAATTACTCAGTAAAAGTTAAAGAAAGTTATTAAGACAGTTAAAGAAAGTTATTACTCAATAAAACTTTAAGAAAAAATGTACTTTCCATTTCCCCTCGCAGTTCTTACTGGATCTTCGTCTCTCTATTTTGTTTTTGCTTAATTTGCTTAACAGCTGATCACATCCAAGTAAATGACAGAAGGTTCATTAAAAATGGGGGTTGGGGGGAATCCTCCAAATTTATTGGGTTAAAATTTCATTTGAAACTAATTTGAAACTTAATTTTCATGGTGGTAGATCACCGGCACTTTTGGCCGGAAAAAGTAGATCATGACCTGTTCGAAGTTGGACATGCCTGATATATAGCATCCAAAAGGAAGGCAATGGCCAACTCCAAAAGGAAGGCAGTGGCCAACTCCAAAACGGAGTAGCATCCTCTGGTGGAAGAGACTAACTCCACTGGAGAAGTGCACGAGATGTCTGGCCTGCACACACCACCAACTGAAGAATAGCAGCAGCCACTGCAAACTGATTTCTCAGAAGAGAATCCACTTTATGATGCATAATATCCTTTAAGGCTGATCCACCTTCCATGGGAATGGTGGTCTGCTTTGTGACCGCTATGACTTGCGCATCCACCTTAGGCACGCAGAACCACATGATGTGGTCCTCCTCCGGGAGAGCATACATCCTCTTTCACACCTTTAACCCCTTAGGCGGGGAATCGGAAAGTCTGATTCTGACCTTATCATGCTCTCGATAACCTCTGGAAACAGAAAGGCTGTTGTAAAATTACCAAACTCCCTGTAGATGTAGCTGGACCTGTGGTCCCTACTCCTCTGCTGGAATGTCAGCCAGATTCAAGGTGGATGCAATTCAATCAATGTCAGCAGTTCTTCCTTCCGGAATAGGCGGAAAATGCCAGCCTCCTCATGATCCTCTGAAGGTGAAAGTGCTACTTCCTCGACTGAGATGTCAGAAACAAAAGTCCAAGTCCAAATTTCAGACAGACCTCAGCTAATCCACATCTCCAGGATGCAACCTTCATCTAGGTCGCTTAGAAGGAGGCACCCAAGCCGGGCTTCTGTACTTTGCTTGACCCTCTCATGATGGAACTTGAGGGAATCCAGAGACTGCAGGGTCTAAGTTTCCATGCTAACAAAGACCAGGCTTGTTGTAGAAAGGAAAAGAATTCCGGGGAGGACAACCCGGAATCCAGGGACACAGCTGTAACTACATCCTATGAAGAAGAAAAATGGTCAGAAGCAGAGTTACCGGAATTCAAGGCCAGGCTAACATCCTTACCCACATTGCCATTTGTCACATCATGCATAGAGGGGGAAATGCCAGACCAACCAAATCCCCTTGGTGGGAGAAGCGAGATGGGCCCTCCAGTGGTGAGTCAGAGGCTGCCATACCAGACAAGTAGGTTCCAGAATCCAGTGATGAGGCTCTTCGCTTGCCACAGGTCAAACAGCACTAAAGAGTTAAGGCAAGGCAAACATTTGCATGAACTATGGCCGTGTAGGCACAAAAGTGCGCGTTAGAGTGCGTACAGGAATGCATGTAATAGGCACCTGGTCCACCAAAGAAAACAGCAAATTGCCACGGAAAACCAAAGAACCAATCCAAAAGTGTGGCAAAAAAGTACAAGAAAAAGCCTTTATTAATCCAGGGGATGAGTAGTGCCAAACCCAACACTGGCTGTGTTACGTAAGAAACTTCTTCAGGGGTATATGGCTCTAACACAAATAAATACATTAATATCAAAAAAAATGAGAAAATAATTAAAAACAATCAAAAGTTGATATATAAAACCAACAATTGTTAAACCATTTAAAATATAAGAAATTTATATAAATAATCGGGGAACATCAACGGAAATAAATTATTTCATAAATGATGACATATATATAAAAACATTATCTATAAAACATGACAGTTAATAATTAATAAATATAATAAAACAAAATGACAACAACAATGTGCATCAATGGTGCATAGAATCATAAAAACCATAAAGAATGCTAAGTTAATAATCATGACCAGACTAAATTAAACATGGAAAATACCATTATATACATATAATGAAATAATTAACTTCACCATACTACTAAAAGGCTAAAAACGAATAAAATGAAAAACAATAAAACACAGGAGAGAACTAGAGAGAACTAATTGTACTACTAAAAGGCTAAAAATGAATAAAATGAAAAACAATAAAACACAGGAGAGAACTAATTATAAAACTGTTGTACTGAAACCAAATCATTACTTAAAAAACATGTATATGGTACAATGAATGTAATAATCAATAATTAAGAACAACAAAAACAAACAAATCAATAAACGAGGTCAATAAAAAGAAATCAATAAAAACAGGAGGACTATAGGAGAAAAAGGAACAGGAGTAAACCAGTAGAACTTCAAAATCCATGTCATGATGATATTACTCATAGACATAATGCTAAATGGATAATTAAAAATAGATCAAAAAAGATAAAAGCAATAAAACCTACCACTATGTTGTGTATTAATTGAACACAACCTTAATTTTGAATGGGACCCCAAAGGATCATAAACCTTAAAATATAAATAAATAGTTAAAGAATGAACTCAATTGTTATAATACTATTTAAATTTCAGTTATGTCATTTTGAAAGAAAGACCCATGCAACAGGCATATTTTGAACTAAAGAAGCCTATTTTTTTTTTAAAACGGTCTTGAAATCCAGTCCTAATGTTTAAAAACGTGCAAGCTATTCACCACTTACTGTACCGACCATAAAAATTGTTAAACCTTATTGATTTAAAATGGCAGATAATGTGGAACAAATAACTAAAAACGCTTGTATGTGCTGCGCACCAAAAGTTCAAATGGTATGATGACGGTAAAAACAAATACAGATAACCGGACAGGAGGCAATCACAAAAAGCATGTCCAAAAATATGTGATAGATAATTCCCCCTGCTCATCCCTTTCTTCCCTTTCCTTCCCCTCTTTTCTTTTTCTTTCTTCCCCCCTCCCCCCCTTTTTTTCCCTCCTCCCCCCTTCTTCTTTCTCTTTCACTCTAACTCTCATTCTTATTTTCACTCTTACTCTCACTTTCTTTCTCTCTCTCTCTCTTTTTCTTTTTCTCTCTCTTTCTTTCCCTCCTCCCCCTTTTTCCCGTCCCTAGTCCCACCTCCCTTGGTTAGAATATACAGCGCATGCTTCGGCGTTCTTTTACTTCTGTTACAGACTGAATTGGCAACAACGTTTGACGTATTAAAGAAGGTGCTCTTCGGTTTGTAAGTTATTTTATCAGCATTATTCATCTAGTCTTTGTGTGACGGTCTTCTGGATATTGTTCAATGATTCAAAAGCCTTGTTACAATGTTTGACGTATTCTCTTTAAAATTTTAGGTAACGCCACGCGGTTGTGGTTTTCCTCTTCAATACAATTATTTTGATCCATTTTGTTCACTAGTAGATGTAATTTTTGCATTCTGCGGATGCGATTCCTGACTGTTTTTCATTTTTCTTTTTAGTGCTTCTTCACTTTCATGGGTCGATGCGAACCTCTGTGCAGTGTTTTTAAGAGCCTTCTCAACATTCCTCTCTCACACAATTAGTCTGGTTAAAAAGTGATGAAGTTCAAATATTTTCGCAATTTATAAACATAAGTTTATAGGGTTGAACGTCTATTTTTCATTATAGTTCACAGACTGCACTAGTAAGAGCCTTTGATATCTTATAAAGGCGTTTTTTGACCTGCAAGGTCGCGTCCCTCCCCTTTTTTTGTTTCAATTTGTTTTGTTTGGTCCCCTTTTGTCAGCAGGGTCCAATGATTTAAATACCCCGTTATAAGTTTTAAAGTTTCGTGTAGCATTCGCCACTTAAGTTTCCTGTTCTATAAAGTTTTTTAAATTATCTATCACATATTTTTGGACATGCTTTTTGTGATTGCCTCCTGTCCGGTTATCTGTATTTGTTTTTACCGTCATCATACCATTTGAACTTTTGGTGCGCAGCACATACAAGCGTTTTTAGTTATTTGTTCCACATTATCTGCCATTTTAAATCAATAAGGTTTAACAATTTTTATGGTCGGTATAGTAAGTGATGAATAGCTTGCACGTTTTTAAACATTAGGACTGGATTTCAAGACCGCTTTTAAAAAAAATATCTTTATCTTTATTTCGTCATTTGATAGACCGCTCTTGTCGAGACATTCGAGCAGTGTACAATAAAAGGTCATTATGCCACTAAGCTAGAGAAAAGGAATGCCAAATTATAAATAGGAAAGAGGGAGAAAAGGACAGTGCACAACAACAGCAAAAAGAGCACAAAGACAGACCAGACAGAGGATTCAAGACAGACAACAAACACAGGGAGGGAAGCCGAAACAACAAAAGGGAGGCAACAATACACAGCCAGACTAGGCAACAGCACGAAAGACAAGCAGACAAAGACTCAAGGAGGGGCATCCGGAGGAAGGTCAAAGGCTTGTTGGAACAGACGAGTTTTCAGTTGCTTCTTGAATTTGGAGTATGAAGGTTCTAGTCGGAGGGAAGGTGGCAAAGCATTCCAAAGGGAGGGGCCTAGAAAAAAGAAAGCGGAGTGACGGGTCTGTTCTAAGTGTGCTTGTGATGGAGAGGGTAAGGACAGGCGATTAGCATGTAGGGAACGGAGTTGACGGTAAGGTGTGTGCAGAGATATAAGATCGGCCAGATAACGGGGAGTAGAAGTGTAGATGGCTTTATGCGTTAGAATAAGAAACTTATAACGGAATCGAAAACGGAGAGGCAACCAATGTAAGCGAAATAGGATGGGAGTGACATGCTCATAATGATGGGAGAAATTGATAAGACGAGCTGCCGTATTCTGAATTAGCTGAAGGCGCTTAAGTTGAGTAGCAGGAAGGTTAGCTAGGAAAACATTGCAGTAATCAAGTCTGCTGATAACCAAGGCCAAAACAAGGGTAATCAGTGCAGTAGAAGGGAGAATGGACCGACCAGCTCTAATTTGTCGTAGAACTGCGAAAGACCGGTGGGTGAGAGTGGAAATGTGACCAGAGAAAGAAAGAGCGGAGTCCAGAGTAACCCCCAAATAGCGGAAGGAGGAGGCAAGCGGGATTGGAGTGAGATCAATCTGAGGAGCAACAGTCGGGCAGGAGCCACTCAGGGAGACCCACATAGCTGTAGAGTTTGCCGGATTGAGGTGCAAAAGGTTCAGGGAAAGCCATGAAGCGATATGAGCAAGGCAGCAATTAAACTGAGAGATATCAAGGTTCAATGGTGAAGTATGATACAAGAGAATGACATCATCAGCACAGATGTATGATGAAACCGGATATTGCTGGATCAAGAGAGGGAGGGGAGAGAGGAAAATATTAAACAGAAGAGGAGAAAGTACAGAACCCTGGGGAACACCACAGGTAAGAGGGAACGGAGAAGAGCACTGGTTATTGGAGTGGACGGTAAAAGAACGGCCGGAGAGAAAAGAACAGAACCATTTACAGACCTCACCGCGTAACCCCAGATCAGCCAGACGAGAAAGAAGAATGTGGTGGTCAATCAGATCAAATGCCGCAGAAAGGTCAAGAGAGACAATGAGGGTAATATCCCCACGGTCATGGGCGACGTGGAGTTCATTGAGTAGCGCCAGAAGGATGGTTTCCGTACTATGCCCTGAGCGGAATCCTGCTTGGCGTGGGTGTAAGGCGTCAGTAGCTTCAACGTGGGAACTGAGTTGTGCAAAAGCAAAGCGTTCAAGCAGTTTAGCCAAAAAGGGGAGGTTTGACACAGAGCGCCAATGGGAAAGCACGGAGGGATCAAGTGAAGGTTGTTTCAAGAGAGGGCAAACTATGGCAGCCTTCCAGAGGAGTGGAAAGTGGCCGGTGGAAAAACTTGTGTTAAGAATGGTAACCATGATAGGCACTAATTGCAAGGTAGATTCAGCCAACCAGTGGGAGGGAATTGGGTCAAGCTGACAGGTGGTTTTCCTAGAGCTAGAGAGAACTTGTAAGAGCTCAGCAGAGGTGATGGGACAAAAAGAGGACCATGTATGCGCTAGCGCCCGATTCGATGGGGGGGGGGGGGGTGATCCTAATAAGGTGGGATTTGATATCCCAGCAGAGGGTGCAGCTACAGAAGGAGAGCGAGGAGAGGATAATGGAGATGGAGATGAGGCTGGATTCATGAAAGAGGAACGCAAATCCGAGATTTTCTTTGAAAAGAAAGTGGCCAAAAGTTGAGGAGCGGGGGCTTTACTGGGCTGATTGTGAGCAGAACCGGTAGAAGAAAGTTGGCGTAAGATGGAAAAAAGTCGTTTAGAGGAATCCGCAGCCTCAGAGATTTCGGTGGTATAAAAGGCGCGCTTGGCTGATTGAATCGCTGCGCGATAAAGGGAGTAGAGTTGCTTAAAGCGGCAAAGCGCTTCAGGTGTAGGATGTTTGGCCCATTGACGTTCCACTTGCCGGAGCTGAGTCCGCTGAAGATGCAGGCCTGGGTGGAACCAGGGGGAGCAGGCGACACGAGTAGCCCGAGCAGTAGAGGAGAGTGGAGCCAGATTATCTAAGGCAGTGGCGAGTGTAGTATTCCAAAAGGAGACCTGGGAGTCAGGAGAGTGTACTGCAAAATCAGGGGGAAAGAGAAGGTGTGCGGATGGAAAAGCATTTAATGTCGCAGGAGTGATGCGACGACGCAAAGAACGCAAAGGTGGGGATCTAGGCGAAGTAGCAATCTTCGGAAAGGGACAAGAAACTGAGAAGGAAACACAGAAATGATCCGACTAGGGAACACGATGAGTGGTAGGAGGAGAGATCTGGGGGAGAAGCGCAGGAGAGGAGAGAACTAAATCTAAAGTATGGCCCGCAATATGAGTGGGACCAGAAACATGTTGGTGAAGAGAGACATCATGCAGAAGATCCAGAAAGACCCGATCTTTATGCCTAGAAGGGGTATCCATGTGGATATTAAAGTCTCCAAGAATTATAAGGTTAGAAAAGTGGAGGGAAACCTCAGAAAGCGTCTGCAGAGCTGCCTCCCAGCGTGCAGCCGAAGGAGAAGGGCAAAGGTAAAGAAGAAGAAAATGGAGTGGGGGTGAGAGCTGAAGACGGAGCAACAGAGACTCATGGACAGAAACGGATGGGAACGAGATCTCTTCTAAGGCAAGAGAGGAGCGGTAGAGGAGGGCCACCCCGCCCCCACCCCTACCCAGCATAGGGGATGAGAAGGCTGAGAAGCCAGAGGGAAGAGAGCTGGCCAAAATGGGACCATCACCTTCCTTAAGCCAGGTTTCAGTAAGGAAGCATAAATCAAATGACTGTTGTTGAATAACATCCTGGATCAGCAGGGGCTTAGCCCGGAGAGATCGACCATTCAGTAGTGCAAGACTAAGCGTCAAGGTGGAAGCCACTGAGAGTGAGCCAGAGGGGCAAGAGCGTTGAAGAGCTCTAGTCTTTACGCAACTGCAGGAGATAAGATTAGAAGGACAGCGTGAAGAGAGGCTGGCAGGAGCCATAGAGGTAGGACAAGGGCGCCAGCCCCAGTGCACTGGAATAAGGGCCATAGTAAGAAGAGCCAGGCAGAGCACGAGGGTGCCGAAAAGAACCCCAAAAAGCCCAAAGAGAGCAAATTCTGTGAAAGTCAAAGAAAGACCCAAACACCCAATCAAATAAACATACAGACCTGAGGAGGTAGGTAATCAAATATGAAAAACTCCCGAAAAGAACAGCACAGAAAGCCCCGAGCCAAACCCGCATCTGGAATAAAGAATACCCAGGCCACGCCCCACGCTCGCCACAAGGAACTCGATCAAGGAGCAGGACCTGCTCCTTGGTCACGCTCCTTCGGCACGACCAAAATATAGGCTTCTTATCATCATTTTTTAGTTCAAAATATGCCTGTTGCATGGGTCTTTCTTTCAAAATGACATAACTGAAATTTAAATAGTAATATAACAATTTAGTTCGTTTTTTAACTAACTATTTATTTATTTTTTAAGGTTTATGATCCTTTGGGGTCCCATTCGAAATTAAAGTTGTGTTCAATTAATACACAACATAGTGGTAGGTTTTATTGCTTTTATCTTTTTTGATCTATTTTTAATTATCCATTTAGCATTATGTCTATGAGTAATATCATCATGACATGGATTTTGAAGTTCTACTGATTTGCTCCTGTTCCTTTTTCTCCTATAGTCCTCCTGTTTTTATTGATTTCTTTTTATTGACCTTGTTTATTGATTTGTTTGTTTTTGTTGGTCTTAATTATTGATTATTACATTCATTGTACCATATACATGTTTTTTAAGTAATGATTTGGTTTCAGTACAACAGTTTTATAATTAGTTCTCTCCTGTGTCTTATTGTTTTTCATTTTATTCGTTTTTAGCCTTTTAGTAGTACAATTAGTTCTCTCTAGTTCTCTCCTGTGCTTTATTGTTTTTCATTTTATTCGTTTTTAGCCTTTTAGTAGTATGGTGAAGTTAATTATTTCATTATATGTATATAATGGTATTTTCCATGTTTAATTTAGTCTGGTCATGATTATTAACTTAGCATTCTTTATGTTTTTTATGATTCTATGCACCATTGATGCACATTGTTGTTATCATTTTGTTTTATTATATTTATTAATTATTAACTGTCATGTTTTATAGATAATGTTTTTATATATATGTCATCATTTATGAAATAATTTATTTCTGATGGATGTTCCCCGATTATTTAAAGAGATTTCTTATATTTTAAATGGTTTAACAATTGTTGGTTTTATATATCAACTTTTGATTGTTTTTAATTATTTTCTCATTTTTTTTGATATTAATGTATTTATTTGTGTTAGAGCCATATACCCCTGAAGAAGTTTCTTATGTAACACGGCCAGTGTTGGGTTTGGCACTACTCATCCCCTGGATTAATAAAGGCTTTTTCTTGTACTTTTTTGCCACACTTTTGGATTGGTTCTTTGGTTTTCCGTGGCAATTTGCTGTTTTCTTTGGTGGACCTGCCTCTACAGCATGTTTTCTCCATGGAAAGAGGTTCTTAGCTTTGGGGAGGATATTTTGGAGAAATTAATATCTCAAGAACAACTAGTTGATTGTGATGAAGAAAATGGAAATTACACTTACCTGGTAATTGAAGTTCCTGGAGGGTCCAGTTTAGTCCTCCACATCCGGGTAGTGCACCTCCTCCTGCAGCAAGGAGACTGGACCAATCAACTCTTTAGAACTGCAGCCTGCTTACTGCTGGAACTCCCATGAGCCCTCCAGTGAACTAGTGACAAAGCAGACTGAAGAAAAAAAATAGATTAAGGAAAGAACAGAGAACCAGAAAAGTACCCATAAAGGAGTTGCAGAACCCCCTCCCCAAACGAGAGGGCTGAAACGCTGCACCGTGCTTCAAGACCCGGTCCCGAACACCGTCCGTCAGTACCGGAAGCTGAGGAAACAAAAAGAAAAAAGACAAGACCGAGAACAAACTCGAAGGAACGCAAATCCAAGGAACGCGAACCCAAGGGAGAGAGTCCCCTCTGTTCGTATTCTGGATATTTTTTTTTTTTCGTGTTTCTCTTTGTTGTTATGTTTTTCCGTAGAAAAGTCATCAAGGTAACCGACAGCATAGTAGAACGGACAAAGCGCGCCGCTAAGACTGAGCAAAAAGCGAATACCGGGTGGGAAGGAGGACTAAACTGGACCCTCCAGGAACTTCAATTACCAGGTAAGTGTAATTTCCATTTCCTGAGCGGGTGTCCAGGTTAGTCCTCCACATCCGGGATGTACCAGAGCAGTTAACAACGGGGGGGATCTTGGCACGCGGCGCGCAAGACCGCCGACCCAAAGCTGGTATCCCTAGCTGCCGCCACATCCAAACGGTAATGTCTACTAAAGGCATGAAGAGATGACCACGTCACCGCGCGACAAATTTCCAGCGGCGAAACGAGACTATGCTCCGCCCAAGATGCGGCTTGCGCCCTAGTGGAATGAGCTCGCAACCCCAAGGGCACAGACTTCCCCTGCAGAAGATAAGCCGACGCGATTGCCTCTTTAATCCACTGAGAAATGGAGGCTTTAGCCGCCGCTTCTCCCTTCCGCGGCCCGCCAAACAGCACGAACAAGCGATCCGACTTTCGAAAAGGCGCGGACACCTTGAGATACTGACGTAGGACCCGACACACATCAAGCTTATGAAGGACGGAGCCGGACTCCGTAGACGACTCTGGAGCCACAACCGGCAAAACCACTGGTTGATTCACGTGAAATGGAGACACCACTTTAGGCAAGAAGGAAGGAACCGTCCGCAAAATTACCCTATCGCTAAGAAAGGATAAAAAGGGAGGTCTACAAGAAAGCGCCTGAAGTTCAGAGATACGACGCGCTGAGCAGATGGCAACGAGAAAAACCATCTTCAACGTCAAGTCCTTAACTGAGGCACGGCGAAGAGGCTCAAAGGGCTCTCGAGACAAAGCCTGCAGCACCAGGTTCAAATCCCAGGGCGGCAAGAGAACCCTGCGAGAAGGACGTAAGCGAAAAACCGCTTTGAGAAAACGCCGAACGTCCACATGCGAAGCAAGAGGAACGTCGTGGATCTTGCTGCGATAGCACGCCAGAGCGGCAACCTGGACCTTTAACAAGCTCACGGCCAGACCCTTGTCAAAACCGTCCTGCAAAAAACTAAGAATGAGCGCAATTGAAGAAGTTGCGGCTCGTACGCCATGCCTGGAACACCAATCCTCAAAGATCCGCCAAATCCGAACATAAGTGAGGGAGGTGGAATGCTTCCGCACACGCAGAAGGGTGGAAAATAACCGCTGGGGAATACC
This sequence comes from Ichthyophis bannanicus, assembly GCA_033557465.1. Classification (NCBI taxonomy): domain Eukaryota; kingdom Metazoa; phylum Chordata; class Amphibia; order Gymnophiona; family Ichthyophiidae; genus Ichthyophis; species Ichthyophis bannanicus. The sequence continues at coordinate 292,409,031 of CM066033.1, read as the reverse complement.
CTTTCTTCCTTAACCGAGCCCTTTCAATGGCCATACCGTAAGCAAGAACCGATCCACCTGAGGCATGTGAAGAGGCCCCTGCACCAGGAGATCGACGAGGGGAGGAAGCCGCCAAGGCACGCTGTCGAGCAACCGCACCAGATCCGCGTACCACGGGCGACGGGGTCAATCGGGCGCTACCAACAAAACCGTTCCGCGGTGGGCTCCGATGCGTTGCACTACTCTGCCGATCAGAGCCCACGGCAGAAAGACGTACAGAAGCTCGAACTCGGGCCACGGTTGGAGAAGCACGTCGATACCCTCAGACATTCGTTCCCTTCGCCTGCTGAAGAAACGATTCGTCTTGGCCGATTCGAACGTCGCCATGAGATCCATGATGGGCGGACCCCACCGACGAACTATCTGAGCAAAAATCTGTGGGTGCAACTCCCACTCTCCGGCGTCTATTCGCACACAACTCAGAAAATCTGCCATGACATTGTCCTTTCCAGCGATATGCGCTGCCGAAATGGCCAGGAGACGCCTTTCCACCCAAACGAACAGCGCATCCGCCTCGACACCCAGGGGCACGCTGCCTGTGCCGCCTTGCCGGTTGACGTACGCTACCGCCGTCGCGTTGTCCGACAGAACACGAACCGCTCGACCGCGGACTGACTCCTCGAAAGCTTGCAGCGCTAGCCGTATTGCCCGCAGCTCGAGCTGGTTGATCGACCACAGGGCCTCCTGCGGAGACCATGTCCCCTGTGCAAACTGCCCCTGACAGTGGGCTCCCCAGCGGAGAGACTCGCATCCGTGATGACCGGCAACCAGAGGGGCTGTTCCAAGGGAGCTCCCGTCCGAAGCGATAGCGGGGACAGCCACCATTCTAACGCCAGCCAGACCCGGCGGGGACACAACAACCGGCAGTTGAGAGAATCCGACTGATGGGACCAACGACGCAACAGAGCACGCTGAAGAGGCCGCATATGAAATCGGGCCCACGGAACCACCTCCAGAGTCGATGCCATGGTTCCCAATAATCGGAGATACCACCAGGCCGATGGAGCGGGGTCCGCTAGGAACACCCGCAGGAGCTGACGCAAACTCTGGGCACGGCGATCCGGGAGAGACACTATCCCCATGGCAGTGTCGAAACAAACACCCAGATATTCGAGATGTTGAGTCGGCACCAGTTGACTCTTGGACACATTGATCACCCAGCCGAGATTCTGCAGAAGACGAACAACTTTGTCTGTGGCCTGTAAGCTCTCCTCCGCGGACTTCACTCTTATCAACCAATCGTCAAGGTAGGGGTGTACCAGAACCCCCTCCTTGCGCAAGGCCGCCGCGACTACAACCATCACCTTGGTGAAAATGCGAGGCGCGGTGGCCAGGCCGAAAGGTAGTGCTTGGAACTGGAAGTGACCCCAGGGAAACGTGAATCGTAGAAACTTCTGATGGGCGGGCCGAATGGGAATATGCAGATAGGCCTCAGTGAGATCCAGAGAAGTCAGATACTCTCCCTGTCGTACGGCCACAATGACGGAACGGAGAGTCTCCATCCTGAAATGAGGTACCCGTAGACAGCGGTTCACGCCTTTGAGATCGAGAATAGGACGTACTGAGCCGTCCTTCTTTGGCACCACGAAATAAATGGAGTAACGACCGAGACCGCGCTCGTTCGCCGGAACTGGGACGACGGCACCCAGCGCTAACAAGCGTTGCAAGGTTACCCGAATGTCTAGTTCCTTCTGCGACCCTTTGCAGGGAGAGAGGACAAAGGAATCTCTTGGAGGGATGGCAAAGTCCAACGCATAACCGTCTCTGATGATCTCGAGGACCCAACGGTCCGAAGTAATGTGGGCCCAAGAGGGTAGAAAGTTCCGAAGACGTCCGCCGATAACTTGAACCCCCTCCAGAGCCCGCCTCATTTCATTGCGGTTTGCGACTAAAGGAAGAGGAGGCACCGGAGGAAGCGATGGAAAAGCCCCTGCCAGCCCCCCGGAAACCACGAAAGGACTGAGTACGAGACGCCAACCGGCCTCGTTGGGCATTCCAAAGGCGGGTCGACCAAAATCTCCGAAAATCTCTAAAGGAACCCCGAGGCGCTGGAAAAGCTCTAACCGACTTGGGCTTGTCCTCCGGAAGCCTTCCACCTTTGGTCTCACCCAAGTCTTTCACCAACTTGTCCAAGTCCTCCCCGAATAGCAACTTACCCTTAAAGGGAAGTCTGCTAAGGCGAGACTTGGAGGAAGGGTCGGCGGCCCAGTTACGCAACCAAAGGGACCTGCGCGCAACCACCAACGAAGCCATACTATTCGCCATGGTACGGATCAAATCATAATGGACATCTGCCAGATAAGCGGAACCCGACTCTAGGCGAGTAACCTCCAGCAACACCTGCTGGTCTAGAGAAGAATTCTGACGCAAGCGCTGAGCCCATCTCAAAGAAGCTCTAGCAACCCAGGCCGCACAAATCGAAGCCTGTAGTGACAAGGCATTTGTCTCGAATGCTTGCTTCAACAAACCATCTACTTTCTTGCCCTGAAGGTCCTTTAAGGCCGCACTGCCTTCTACCGGAATAGTGGTCTTTTTGGTCACCGCAGATACTACTGCATCAACTCGAGGGGACTTGAATTTCTCTTTATCCTCGTCCTTCAACGGATAAAGACGATGCATCGTCTGGATGCCCTTCAAACCAGCGTCCGGATGGTCCCACTCGGTCTGTATCATCTGAGCCACCACTCGGTGAACAGGGAAGACCACCTGAGAGTCCCGAACCGCCTGAATAAGAGGATCCTCCAACACATCGGCCTCCCCAGGAGCCGGCGCTGAGAGATTGAGTGTCTGAAGGGCTTCCGTGATAAGAGGAACCAACTCCTCCTTACGAAAGACCCGAACAATCCTAGCCTGATCCTCAGGGTCTGGAATTTCACCCTCTTCAAGGTCATCGACACTGCCCTCAAGGTCAGCATCCAGCTCGAGGTCTGGTACCTCGAAATCTTCCTGCACCAAGCCAACAGGTTGTGCCTTCTTAGCCGCCTTGGAGGGCGGTTCCGGCGGAAACGAGACAGGCGGCAGAGGGACGAGAGCTGAGGGAGAGGACTCAGGCCATTTGCCCAACTGCCCCAACTTGAACGCCTGATGCATAATGAGCACGAAATCTGGAGAAAAATGCGTCAGAGCAGAAGAAGCATCCCCTTGCTCCACAGAGACTCCGGACCCCAGAGCCTGAGAGCCAGTAGCCACAGGAGGCAACAGAGGCCCCGGAGGAAGACCACCCTCAGCAGGCAGTGGAGTCACCAAATGCTCAGCTGGAGAAGGGGAGTCCCCTTGATGTTCCATGCCAGAGGAGACTGCAGCACAGCTGGAGCAGAAACCAGCGGCAGAGACGGACCGCCTACGCAAACTGCAGACCAGGCATTGTGGTTTGGAGGACATTTTTAGAGGCAATCAGGGCCGCAGCTGGGGAAAGGATAGAAACAGCGTACCCCGAGACAGCCGAGGACCCAGTGAGAGAGCACGATACTGTCCAGCGCCACACAGACCCCGCGGGCTTAAACTCGTTTTTTGTTTTTTTTTGGAAACGAAAACAAAAAGGAAACAGTTAGAACATGCCCAAAAGAGAAGGGAAGGCAAAACGCAACCAAAGTAAAGGAATTGGGAGCCCGCAAAGGCAATTACCGCCAAAAAAGAAAATTCAAAATGGCCGCCGCGACCGAGGCGCGCTGAAGAAAAAAAGGGCGCCAAAACAGAAGAAAAACTGAAGTAAAAGAAAAGCACCAACGAGCAAAAACCCCGATGAGAAAAACACTTACCCTGAAAAGGTGCCCAAGCAAGCGTTCAGACAGGCGCTCAGCCGGACCGGAGAAAAGCCGAGATCCGGAGTGCTGAAGGGCAGGCAAGCACCGGACTGCAGCCGGAGTGCCTGACAGCGTGTTCAGGGCAATAGCAAAGAAGCAGAAGCGCCGCGGGTATACTGATCCTGCCCCCGAACAGTCCTGGGGGAGCGATCAGAGCAGCCGGTAGAGACTGCAGGCAGGGAACCAGGGGAGAAGAGCAGTGCCGTTCAGCCTCTCCACCGCGGGAATCCCCGTGTGCCACTGACACACTCAACAAAATCTTCTTTTTTTTTTTTTTGTAAACCAATTAAAGAGACAGTAGAAACTAAAGTAAAATAAAGGAAATTAAAGTAAAGGAAACTGGAGAAAATACTACTAAGAACAAGAAGTGAGCCTAGCTCCAGGCTCACACCACCTCCTGCTACAAGGAGACTGGACACACTGGAGGGCTCATGGGAGTTCCAGCAGTAAGCAGGCTGCAGTTCTAAAGAGTTGATTGGTCCAGTCTCCTTGCTGCAGGAGGAGGTGCACTACCCGGATGTGGAGGACTAAACTGGACACCCGCTCAGGAAACGATGATACACATATTTTGTGGGAAGATACTGTACGTCTTACACAGAAACTAGTCAAAGAAGAACTACATGCAGCCTACCTCCTTGAATGCTGCAAATCTAAAATCATACCACGGGGATTGAGGATGAACAAGGCTCCAGGACTCTATCAAAGTGAGCAAGGTTTTGTCAACTGTTGGAACGCCATACTTAACAAATGCTCGTTAGACTTGATGATTTTGCTTATTACTACGGCAAATAAAAAATCTGAATTATATAAAGTAGAATTAGATGAAAAGTTAAGTGATTTGAAAAAACATGACAACAGCTTTGATCAAGTGCATAAGGACTATGTAAGAAATATGGCTGAATTTAGGAAGGAAATAAAGAACAAAAAGATGGAAAAGTTCAGGAGAGATGAAGAGGACTATAGAGTAGAGTATGTCTACCACTGGTGTAGAAAAATTGAAAATGATAGGATTTGGATTAAGAGGAAATCCACATTTTTTGATCATAGAGAAGATATAATAGAAGAACCAGAGTTAGGCATCCCCATAGAACAAAAGAAAAAACGGAGCAGGAGCGAATCAGTGGATAATCAAGATGCATCAGCATCAATTTTTTCAACACAAAAAGATAAATCAGAATATCATAAAGAAAGAGGTAGGGAAAAGAAACATTTTTTGAACATGGACCAACTATGGAAGGGAGGTGGTCGACACTCCTCTCGCCCACGCCCCTTGCCCCTAGATCAAGAAAAAGATCAAAATCAACAACTCGACAAGAAATTCAACGAATACAATCAATACAGGGGCCAGGGACGGGGATGGGGTCGGGGACGCGGGAGAGGCAAATGGACAGCAGATCACTCCCACGAGAGGAGGTTTTGACACATAATGTTATAAATATTTCTAATTATTCCCTCACACCGGAAGAGTTGTCTGTTTTAAGTAAAGGCTTGTCATTTGTCCCTATCCAAAGATATGACCCTTTTCAGGTCCAGATTGACCTGTATACATTTTTTAGGAAGATACGCATCCGGCATTTTTTTGAAAATCAGGTCAAACCTATGCAGAATATTCCTATTATCAGTAAAAAATCGTGTTGGATCCCTCCAGTGCAATCTGATCCACTTATTGAATCCTTCGAGCGAGTTGTTATGCAACAAATAGGAGATATTGTGGAAGATGAACAATTACCCTTTTACAACTTGACAAAGGGAGAGAAATGTGCTATAGCATCCCTACAAAAAAATACTAGTATTATTATCAAACCCGCTGACAAAGGGGGAGCAATTGTGGTTTTAGATAAGTGTAAATACATCAATGAGGTTAATAGACAACTCAGTGACAAATCCTTTTATTTTAGACTGGATGGCGACCCAACAGACAAACTTAAAAGTACAATTGACAATTTGATTATGTCTGCTTATGAAATAGGATACATTACCAAAAAGGAGAAGGAATTTTTAATAGTGGATAAACCTATTATACCAACCATTTACATAATTCCTAAAATTCACAAATCTATGGAAAATCCACCAGGCCGCCCGATTGTTTCCGCAATCGGATCCCTTTTGGAGCCCCTTTCCCAGTTTATAGATATCATTTTACGTCCGTTCGTTACACAAATGTGGTCATACGTACGAGATTCTTCTCATGCAATAGAAATTCTTTCATCATTTCAAGATTTAGAATCGGAGGTGTTATTAGTAACATTGTATGTAGAATCACTGTACACAAACATTCCACAGATTGAAGCTTTAAAAATTATTGAACGATGTCTTATGATCAGACAGGATCATAAAAGGATCCCAACAACATTCCTTTTGTCTTTGGCTGAAATTGCAATGTGCAAAAATTTCTTTTGTTTCAGAGAATTGTTTTATCAGCAAATCAAGGGGGTTGCCATGAGGTCCTCCATGGCACCCGATATCGCAAATTTGTATATGTTCCATTTCGAAGAACAATTTTTAAAGACGCATTCATTCAAAGAGGAAATCTTACTGTGGATTCGATATATTGATGATATTTTCATTCTTTGGAAAGGATCTGTTCAACATTTATCAGATTTCAATGTATGGATTAATGCATTAGATTCACATTTGCGTTTTCAGCTCACCTATGATTCTACACAGATTCCTTACTTAGACCTCTTGGTTATAAAAGAAGGAAATAGACTTATTACTACATTGTACAGGAAGCCCAGTGATAGGAATCAACTCCTACATTATACCAGTTTTCACAATCCTGCTTTAAAAAACAATTTACCTGTGAGTCAATTTCTCAGGGCTAAAAGAATATGCACGATGCAGCATGAGTTTGAATATCAAGCTAAAGACATGAAGAATAGATTTGAAACACGCAAATATCCGAGCAGTTATATTCAAAATGTGTATAGAAGAGCCTGTGATACTCCACGTGAGACACTACTAAAATTAAGACCAAAGAAGGATCAGTCTAACTTGGTATGTCCCCTCTTATATTCATTACAATCACATAAAATTGTAAAAATACTTAAGAAAGAGTGGCGTCTCATACAAGCTCTCCCTGGTTTTCAGAATACCAAATTCATAGTTGCCCATAATAGGAATGTAAACCTTCGGAATTTACTTGTCCCTTCAGCTCTCACAGAACGTAAAGCACTGTCAAAATATAAAGGCCAATTTCAGTGTGGTCATTGTTCTATCTGCTTACATGCTCTTCCAGTGCGGAATTTTTTTCTTCATCCAGTCACGCAAACGAAGTTTTATATTAGAGATTTTGCGAATTGCGAAACATCTAATGTGATTTACGTGATCCTGTGCCCATGCAAAAAATTGTATGTGGGTAAAACCAATCGGGAGATACGGACACGTATAATAGAGCACAGAAGTTGTATAAAAAGGAAATTGGAAGATAAACCTTTAGTCACCCACTGGATAGAAATGGGTCATAAAATAGCAGACATAAAGTTTTTTGTTATAAAGAAAGTTCAGTGTAACTGGAGAGGTGGAGATTTAGAATAAACGACTCTACGGTTGGAACAAAAGTACATATTCTTACTCAATTCTTTAGTTCCACATGGTCTCAATTTAGATAGAGATCTGTCAGTATTCCTCTAATTGTCTATGTGGTTTGTTACACAATTCCCTTAATAGATTCTTTCCTCAATAACTCATATTTGGATAGGTTTATACACATTTTTAAATAACAGTTATGATCAGTTTTTTCATTTAGGGTCACTATGTTTTCTCCCTTTCACCCCTCCCCCCTTCCCTCCCCCCCTTTTTTCCCCCTGCTCATCCCTTTCTTCCCCTCTTTTCTTTTTCTTTCTTCCCCCCTCCCCCCCCTTTTTTCCTTTCTTTCCCCCTTCCCCCCCCCTTTTTTTTCCCTCCTCCCCCCTTCTTCTTTCTTTTTCACTCTAACTCTCATTCTTATTTTCACTCTTACTCTCTCTTTCTCTCTCTCTCTTTCTTTCTCTCTCTCTTTTTCTCTCTCTTTCTTTCCCTCCTCCCCCTTTTTCCCGTCCCTAGTCCCGCCTCCCTTGGTTAGAATATACAGCGCATGCTTCGGCGTTCTTTTACTTCTGTTACAGACTGAATTGGCAACAACGTTTGAGGTATTAAAGAAGGTGCTCTTCGGTTTGTAAGTTATTTTATCAGCATTATTCATCTAGTCTTTGTGTGACGGTCTTCTGGATATCGTTCAATGATTCAAAAGCCTTGTTACAATGTTTGACGTATTCTCTTTAAAATTTTAGGTAACGCCACGCGGTTGTGGTTTTCCTCTTCAATACAATTATTTTGATCCATTTTGTTCACTAGTAGATGTAATTTTTGCATTCTGTGGATGCGATTCCTGACTGTTTTTCATTTTTCTTTTTAATAGTTCTTCACTTTCATGGGTCGATGCGAACCTCTGTGCAGTGTTTTTAAGCGCCTTCTCAACATTCCTCTCTCACACAATTAGTCCGGTTAAAAAGTGATGAAGTTCAAATATTTTCGCAATTTATAAACATACGTTTATAGGGTTGAACGTCTATTTTTCATTATAGTTCACAGACTGCACTTATAAAGGCGTTTTTTGACCTGCAAGGTCGCGTCCCTCTCCTTTTTTGTTTCAATTTGTTTTGTTTGGTCCCCTTTTGTCAGCAGGGTCCAATGATTTAAATGCCCCGTTATAAGTTTTAAAGTTTCGTGTAGCATTCGCCACTTAAGTTTCCTGTTCTATAAAGTTTTTTTAAATTATCTATCACATATTTTTGGACATGCTTTTTGTGATTGCCTCCTATCCGGTTATCTGTATTTGTTTTTACCGTCATCATACCATTTGAACTTTTGGTGCGCAGCACATACAAGCGTTTTTAGTTATTTGTTCCACATTATCTGCCATTTTAAATCAATAAGGTTTAACAATTTTTATGGTCGGTATAGTAAGTGGTGAATAGCTTGCACGTTTTTAAACATTAGGACTGGATTTCAAGACCGTTTTTTTAAAAAATAGGCTTCTTATCATCATTTTTTAGTTCAAAATATGCCTGTTGCATGGGTCTTTCTTTTAAAATGACATAACTGAAATTTAAATAGTATTATAAAAATTGAGTTCGTTTTTTAACTAACTATTTATTTATTTTTTAAGGTTTATGATCCTTTGGGGTCCCATTCGAAATTAAGGTTGTGTTCAATTAATACACAACATAGTGGTAGGTTTTATTGCTTTTATCTTTTTTGATCTATTTTTAATTATCCATTTAGCATTATGTCTATGAGTAATATCATCATGACATGGATTTTGAAGTTCTACTGATTTGTTCCTGTTCCTTTTTCTCCTATAGTCCTCCTGTTTTTATTGATTTCTTTTTATTGACCTTGTTTATTGATTTGTTTGTTTTTGTTGTTCTTAATTATTGATTATTACATTCATTGTACCATATACATGTTTTTTAAGTAATGATTTGGTTTCAGTACAACAGTTTTATAATTAGTTCTCTCCTGTGTTTTATTGTTTTTCATTTTATTCGTTTTTAGCCTTTTAGTAGTACAATTAGTTCTCTCTAATTCTCTCCTGTGCTTTATTGTTTTTCATTTTATTCGTTTTTAGCCTTTTAGTAGTATGGTGAAGTTAATTATTTCATTATATGTATATAATGGTATTTTCCATGTTTAATTTAGTCTGTTCATGATTATTAACTTAGCATTCTTTATGGTTTTTATGATTCTAAGCAGCATTGATGCACATTGTTGTTGTTATTTTGTTTTATTATATTTATTAATTATTAACTGTCATGTTTTATAGATAATGTTTTTATATATATGTCATCATTTATGAAATAATTTATTTCCGATGGATGTTCCCCGATTATTTATATAGATTTCTTTTTTTTTTTTTTAACTTTTATTTTCATTTTGCAACAAACAAAAGAAACACACCACCAAAGGAGACAAAACAAGTATACAATAACGAAAAGTAAACCCAATTACCCCCCACCCCCACGCTTCTTCTCTAGCTGATTATGTCAGCATGTGAGCGCTTCCAAACAACAGTGATTATACATCAAAACAATCAAAAGAGTATCTGCGATACAGAATAATCATGGGACAAAGATATATACAAATTTAGACAGTCAGATGAGAGCATTGAGCAGAATGTACATAGTCATTGAGCATCTTCCATTTAGACCGATGATGAGGAGTCTGAATGGGGGAAGCAAACATACGAGGTATTTGTTCATATTTACTGTAGAGACAGACATGATTCCACCATTCATTGGGGCTCAGCTGAGAGCTATTTTTCCAGTATTTCGTAATTAGGGAAATAGCAATGCCAAGCATAAAGTCCAAAAGGAAGTAAGCCGTTTTTGGAAGAGAGGGGATCCCCGCAGCTGAGCGAAGTCCCACTATCCTCCAAGAAAGGGGCTCTTGAAAGTGCAAAATAGACTGGATACGACCCCAGACCCGACGCCAGTAATACTGTAGTGCGGGGCATTCATACATAACATGAGGTAGTGAACCAATGGCCGCATGGCATGTCCAACAACTATTGCCCTGAGTAGTGTTCCATTTGGCTAATCTGTCAGGAGTGTAAAAACACCGGTGGGCTAGAAAGAAGAGTGTCTGAGTGAGTGAGGCGGATCGGGAGACCCGTGTCACTCTACTCCAGACAAGGCTCCATTGCTCCGGGGTCAAAGTCACATGCAATTCTCTCTCCCATGCTTTCTGCGCTATAGGGGCATCTCTAATTATAGCATTACATAAGGTTTTGTAAAAATTGGATGCTACACCCGGTGAACTACCGATAGATCGGATAGTCTCCAACCAACCTTGTGTAGGGGAGGCCGATGGCGGGAGCACCTTAGCACTCCAAAGGCAATGCTGAAGTTGCACCAACTGAAAATAGTGTTTCGCTGGGAGACCAAATTCAATTTGCAATTCACTAAAAGTTTTCCAGCGACCTTCATGGAACAACTGACTAGGAATCCAAATGCCCCTAGTGTACCAGGGGCTCCACGCCATCGGCTTATTTTGTATTCGAAATCGAGTGTTATACCAAAGTGGGAGCTTGTCTAACGGACAGAGTCGGGAGTCTAAAGAGTGCATAAGATTATTAAAGGCACCTAAGGTGTCTAAAAGCATTGGTGGAAAGTGGGAGTCTGATGGGAGAGTCATACCAGGGAGAAAAGTAAGAGGAATCGGTTTGCAAAGGTCCTCTTCTATGTCTAGCCACACAGGTCTACTCGGTACTGGATCTTCCAGCCAGCGAGCGCCTTGTTTGAGAAGAAAAGATTGATGATACTTCAGGAAATCAGGGAATCTGACACCCCCATTTTCCTTATCTGCTTGCAGCTTATGTTTCGCTATCCTAGGTGTCTTGTTTTGCCACAAGTATCTAGTCAGAAGGCCCTCTATATCTTTATATATACGTCGAGGGAAGAGACAGGGCAACATTTCTAAGATATAATTCACTTTCGGAACAATCATCATTTTTATGGTTTCTAATCGACCCCACCAGGTAAGTGTTAAAGGAGTCCAGCGGTGAGTAAGCGCCCGGACTTTAGAGGTTAAGTCTTTGGCATTGAAGGAGATAGTGTCTTCCAAAGGAGAACAATAGTGAACCCCAAGGTATTTGACCATGCGAGGTTGCCATAAAAAGGGGAAGGGTTGCATATCTGCCTGATGAAGCAAAGGATTTAATGGAAAGGCTACCGACTTGGTCCAATTTATCTTATAACCGGACAGTTGTGAGTATTTACCAATTTGCTCTAGGACAGCCGGTACTGAGTCTATAGAGACAAAAAGCATAAGGTCATCAGCATACGCTGAAATTTTGATTTCCCTATGGGTGAAGGGGACTCCATGAATCTCCTCCGATTGCCGGATTAGTAAAGCCAAGGGTTCAAGTGCAAGATCGAAGAGAAGTGGAGACAGTGGGCATCCCTGGCGAGTGCCGCGTTGAAGGGGAAAAGGCTGAGACTTTAAAGCATTGGCACATATACTGGCTGTAGGCTGTGCGTACATGGTGCGAAGACAACGGAGAAAACCTTCCCCGAATCCGTACCAGCGGAGGACTGCAAACAGGAAGGGCCACTCTAAGCGATCAAAGGCCTTCTCAGCATCAAGTGAGAGGCCAACAAATGGGCGATCAAGATTAACTGCGGTAGTCAGTACATGGCATAGAGTCCGAGCATTGTCAGCAGTTGATCTACCAGGAATGAAACCGCATTGATCTGGGTGTATTAAGGTAGGCATCCTATCCGAGAGCCGGGTAGAGAGAATGGTGGCAAATATTTTATAGTCCGCGTTTAGGAGGGAAATTGGACGATAATTAGCTGTTAGTTGCGGGTCTCTCCCCTCTTTCTCAAAAACTACTACATTTGCCATTGAAAAGGACCCAGAAGGAGAACCCTCCTCGGCCAGAGCAGAAAAATAAATTTTCAAAACTGGAGCTAAGTCAGCGTGAAAAGTTTTGTAGAATTCAGCAGGGAGACCGTCTGGGCCTGCGGCTCGACCTGAGGCACATTTCTTGATAGCAGAATGAATTTCTGAGACAGTAAATGGTGTGTCCAAGGCCACTCTATCTTCGTCAGATAGGGTCGGTCTTTGTACCCCTGAAAGTAAGCGTTCAAATACATCTGGCTCAAAATCACATTCAGATTGATAAAGCCGAGTATAAAAATCACGAAAGAGTTCTAAGATTTCGGTATCTTTAGTGACCAAGCCCCCCCCCGACGGATTACGGAGGGCGGTAACACGCTTGGCTTCTTTTTGACCTTTTAGGGCATTTGCTAATAATTTGCCAGCACGATTATTTTCCCGATAATATAGCCCTTGTTGTGATTCGATATTTTTAACAGCAGCAGTGTACAAAAGCTGATTGTATTGAAAACGCAAGCGTTGTAAACGGAGTAAAATACATGGGTCAGTACGGGACGTGAGGAGACGCTCCCCAGCTTGTATCTGCTGCTCTAGAATCAGTAAATGCTGCTTTCTTTGTTTCCCCTGCCAAATTTGATAGCTAGTTATAGTGGCGCGGATAGATGCTTTAAAACCCTCCCACCAAGCCCAGCTCGCTGTGTCATGGGGTGAGTTAAAATGAAAATAATCTTGGATAGCGGCCTTTATATCAACCTGAAAATCTTTTTGACCCAGTAGGGATCTATCAAAAAACCAAGCTCGGGGAGAATCGTCCCGCGCAGTGACACGTAATGATAAAGATATGGCAGCATGATCTGAAATATGGAGAGGATGAGTCCTAGTCGTGTCTACTTGAGAAATCAGTGCTTTGGAAATGAGAAAGAAATCTATTCTAGATTGGGAGTGATGGGGGGCAGAAAAGAAAGTGAACTCTAAGTCGGAGGGGTGAAGTAGCCTCCATATATCTACCAGCGCAAGATCTTGCATCAGAGCTGTAAGGGTAGCAAGACTCTTGGGTGGACTACTCGTTCTAGGCGGCTGTCTATCTATCAGAGGGTCTAACACTTGATTAAAATCACCACCAAGTATTAATGGAGTATTGGCAGAGGCCTGTGCCAACTGCGCAATACTTGCATAGTAAGCAGGGTTGTCCACATTCGGGGCATAAATGCAAATACATGTAAATTCACTATCTCCAACCTTAAGATGTACGCGGGCCCATCTACCCTCCTTGTCAGCGCTAGTATCAATTACAGTAGCTTGCAGAGATTTCTTAACCAGAATGGCTACCCCGCACCGTTTGGAAACGGCGGGAGAATAGGCAGCCACCATGTAAGGCTTAACATTGAGTTTCAGTGTTTCAGCAGAGTTTAAGTGCGTTTCCTGAAGAAACGCTAAATCAGCATGCTCATGGCTAAGATAGCTAAGGATTTTCTTTCTCTTGATTGGACTATTAATGCCCTTTACGTTGAGTGATAAGATTTTACATAAAGCCATTCAGACAAGTTAAAAATTCTGAGCATGATAGCGCACATAATTTCACAATGTCCCTCATATTGACTGTATCTGGCTGTACATATGGCATAAAAGAAAATAAGCTTAGATAATACAATGAAGCGCCCCACATGAAAAAAGAAAAACCGCAGCGCGGTAGAGAAGAAGCAGAACCCCAAAAATTACTGGCGACCATGTGTCTGCGGGGAGAAGCCCCAGAGAAGGCCGAAATTGAAAAAACACATAACCTGTAGGACTGTGCGTGCTCCGAATCCGACCGAGGCACACATCATGGAGGGATAGGAGACCACATAACAAAAGTCATAGAAAGAAAGAAAGAAAGTCCAGGCAGTCTCTGTACTGAACTATGACCGCCGCATCGGGCCCTTCAAAATGGCGGACAGAGCCGGCAAATAAAAGTCCAAGTCGTTGGATTAGCGCATCTGCTCTGCTTCTTTGGAGTCTAAAAATGTTGATAATAGATCAGGATCTTCGAATGTCCTGGTTTGGTTGTGGAGAGTCACTCGGAGCTTCGCGGGATACAACAGGCCAAAGCGAGCCTGTAGCTGTTGAAGTCGAGGGCGAAAAGCAAGGAGTTTCTTCCGTCGGTCGACTGTAGGCTTTGCCAGATCAGGGAAGAAGGAGACTTTGTGACCTTCAAATTCCAAATGATGGTTCGCCCGGGCAGCATTTAAAATTTGTTCCACTTGTTGATATCGTAGCAAGCGAAAGATAATAGGCCGGGGGGTCGTTCGGTTGAGCGCCATGTGGGTAGGAACACGGTGTGCTCGATCGATTTCCAGTTCTTTATGAAAGGTGATCTTCAGCAAGGAGGGAAGAGTTTTGAGCAGGAATTCTCTCATATCTCCCGCTTCCACCCCCTCCGGTATTCCAATGAGCCTCACATTGTTGCGACGGGCTCGATTATTGCTATCTTCTAACTCCTTTTGAAGATTCTGTATCTGGCGCTCAGCCTTGTCCAGTGTGCCCAAGCGCACCGCGTGCGAGTCGAGGACCCCCGCCATATTGTCCTGCCGTAATGAGAGACCTTCAAGTCGGTCCTGGAGCACTCCAAAGTCTTCTCGCATGGCTCTAAGCGCTTCTCCATTGGACTGCACCAATTCCTTCACGCCGCGTATTTCCTCTAAAATCTCCAGGTGCATTTCGGGGTTCTCCCGAAATGGAACCATCTTCTGTGGGGAGGACACCTCTGTTTTGGAGCGTTTTCCGTGAGAAGAAGAAGGAGACCCGAAGTCCAAGCGCGCTGGTTTATGGGCCGCCATCCCCCCCGAGGTACCCCGGTCAGCCCGGAGCGAAATAGTAAGTTTGTATAGGTATTATGTCAGGATTCTAAGTAGGCCTCTCGGGAGCTTCAGCGCGAAGCGTCTTACCCGCTGGACATCAGGCTCCGCCCCCCCTATATAGATTTCTTATATTTTAAATGGTTTAACAATTGTTGGTTTTATATATCAACTTTTGATTGTTTTTAATTATTTTCTTTTTTTTTAATATTAATGTATTTATTTGTGTTAGAGCCATATACCCCTGAAGAAGTTTCTTACGAAACACGGCCAGTGTTGGGTTTGGCACTACTCATCCCCTGGATTAATAAAGGCTTTTTCTTGTACTATGTAATAGGCACCTGGGCAGGAACACGCATTGGAGCCGCTCAGGCAGAATGCATGCTAGGACTTCTCGACTGCAAGGCCCGCGCTAACAACACATGCTAGAAAAAGGCAGGAAGCCCCAACACTGCACCAACGGTTGCCCATGGTCCACCCCAATTTGCGCCCCAAGATGGATGAGATCATAAGCCCCCAACATGGACAACGACAAGGTCAAGCATTGGTATATATCCCCTGGGAGCCTCAGGCAGGAAAACAACTGGGCTCAGCGTTATTCCCCTGATACCATTTCTTTGATTTTCCTTTTTTTTTTTTTACACTAGTTTGCAGTCACATTCCTTTGAGAATAATCAAAAATGTGATTTTCTTCAGGGGTCACCCTTACTTACAAAGACCAGATCCAAATATTGAACCCTTTTTAAATCTTTTAACTTTTAGCTTTCTGAAATGTACATAAAAACATTTTTTGTTGGACCTTAAAGAAAGCAACAGTAGCTTACACCACTGCCGGACTTACCGACAGATCCATTTTAATGAAAAAATATAATAAAAATCTTTCCTTTGTTTATTGTATTTTCATTGCAGTCTTAAATATCAAATAATTCATCAAATGATTCAAAAATAGTTCAATGTCAATCAAGACAGGCAGTATACCCATCAAAACATGCGGTATACCCAACACAGCACTATGTTTCGGAGAGAAATCTCCTCCTGCTTCAGGAGTCATACTTCCATATCACAATTATTTCATTAATATTATTTGTCTGAGCAGTTGAACAATATGCATGATCTCTTTCAATGGTGAAACCACTCATTCAGTCTGGATTATAGTTCATTTGCAGCAGTGGCACTCACTGCTCAACACCACCAAAAATAGCTTCACTGATCTGGTTTCCGATTCTGTTTTTTTTAAACAGGACACCCACCAATCATGGAGCCTATGTTGTTGTTAAGTGCCATCGAGTCGGTATCAACTCATGGCGACCCTCTGGATAGTTGTCCTAAACTGTGTTCGGTCTTCAGTCAGGCGACTCATTGTTGACAGAGTGGCACCCATAGCTACTGTTATTGTATTGATGCATCTCAATGCTGGCCTTCCTCTTTTATTTTATTTATTTACATTCTCTTATATACCGTGCTATTCTGCATCAGTGTTGTTTACATTGAACAAATAAATTATATTGAACAGGGCATTATAACTTGGAGATAACTATTTTACAGGGAACATGGGCTATGGAGGGTTAAGTGGCTTGCCCAAGACCACAAGGAGCACCTGTGGGACTAGAAACCCCAGTCCTTCCAGCCCAAGGTTGCTGTCCACTAGTGGGATTTGAACCCCCGACCTTCTGGCCTGAAGTACTTTGCCCCAACCACTAGGCCACTCCTCCACTCCACTCTTTTGTGTTGACCTTTTATCTTGCCAAGCATGATGTCTTTCTCTAATGATCTCTCTCTTCGCATGATGTGTCCAAAGTATGAAAGTCTAAGAGGAAGGTCAGCATTGAGATGCATCAATACAATAACAGCAGCTATGGGTGCCACTCTGTCATCTGAGCTTCTAAAGACAGCTTAGGTTTGATCTCCTCTAGTATTGACTGGTTTGTTTTTCAGGCAGTCCATGGTATACGCAGTATTCGCCACCAGCACCATAATTCAAAGACATCAATTTTCTTCCTGTCTATCTTTTTCACTGTCCTGCTTTCGCATCTATATGATGTTATTGAAAATACCATGGCTGGAACGACTCAAATCTTTGTATGGAAAGAGACATCTCTGTTCTTGAGAATCTTGTCTAGGTCTTTCATAGACAATCTGCCAAGAGCAATGCATTGTCGGATTTCTTGACTGCTTGTTGCTTCTTTATTGATAGTTAATCCAAGTAGCTTAAAATTGTCCATGATTTCAATTTCTTCCCCTTCAACGATGAACTTATTGATTTTGCCATTTGTCATGATCTTTGTCTTCTTTAAATTAAGGTGCAAGCCCATTTTAAGACTATGTTCCTTGATTGTGAGAAGCAAATTTTTCAGATCATCTTTACTTTCAGCCAGTAATGTGGTATCATCAGCATAGCGAAGGTTGTTGAGTCTTCCACCAATCTTCACACCTCTGATCTCTTCATACAATCCTGCTTCTCTGATGATTTGTTCTGCATATAAATTAAACAGGTAGGGGGAAAGTATGCAACCTTGTTGTACACCTTTGCTTATTTTAAACCATTCTGTTATTCCTTGTTCCATCTGAACTGTTGCCTCTTGATCAATGTACAGATTGTGCAAGAGAACGATCAGGTGTTCTGGTATACCCATGCTTCTTAATGTAGCCCAGAGTTTCTCATGGTTTACACAGTCAAAAACCTTGCTGTAGTCGATAAAGCACAAATAAATATCCTTTTGGTATTCTTTAGTCTTTTGAAGGATCCATCTCACATCCGCGATGATGTCTCTCATTCCTCGCCCTTTCCTGAACCCTGCTTACACTTCAGGTTAGTTCTTGTTCCAGGTATGGTTGTAGTCTCTGTTGAATCTTCAGTAGAATCCTGCTGGCACAGAGCCTCTAGTAACCCAATAATGAGAACCACTTGATCTCAGCATTGAAACCTGATGGTTCCACTGTGTTTAACTTAAAAGTACAATGCTGATCACGATAATTGATGGAATATTAAAATCACACCCACACAAATATGGGAGGACTCCATCGATGACTCTCCATCTTAATGTAGCAAAACTGTGCTGTGCCTCTATACAATGTTTCACCAAAGGTGCTGAGAGATTCTTTGTCTTCAAATGGGACTTATGTTCACCCAGCTGGACCATAAATGCCCAACTGGTATGACCCACATTCAACTTAGGACAGAGGCATTGTATAATATAAACAACACCCGTAGATAGACAAGTTGAATGGAAAGCGAATTTGTAAGATTTTTTTGTCATTAGGTCACTCCATTCATAATCCTCTATTGATTGTTCACAGTATTGACAGGATTGATAGCGGAAATTGTCCCTATTCAAACTCAGATGGAAGCTTTTGAACTGGGTAAACCACCTGATCACCAGTATTCTTGCCCCAAGTAAAGGCAACCCTCAAAGGGTCTGAGAAGACCTCATATAATGCTAAAATCGGCCAATTTTTTTAAAGTATCTGGCGAACTGGTAGTGCCTTTGAAGAGAATGAAAGGATGCATGCAATGCCTCTGAGAGCCTTCTTCAATCTTCAGGGAGAGCAGGGGGACAGAGGAAGAGGGAGGGGGCATTTGAGGTTGTATGAGGCAGCTTAAACCCAATCCTTCCAATTTTCTGGCTGCTTGACAGACCCTTAACAGGATAAAAGCATGGAGATGAATTAATTTTCCCTCCTCCTATAGCTGCCAAAAAGACCACAGTCTAGTGGAACCTCCCACGCTGTGCTCAAGTGAGAGTCACCAGCAGGTCGTCATTCACACGTGAAATCAATTGCTTTTCTCTCAATCAGATGCTTAGTTGTTCAGATTCTATCAGAGCTGAAGAAAATCCAACCCCATCTGCGGAGTCTGAAAAATACTGATTTGCCCCTAGTAGCTCAGGCTGATAAAGGCATGGGAGCGATGTCACTTAAACCTGAATATTTCACTGGTGCTGTCTCCACACATGTGCTGGTAGAGGAACACAACCCACTTGTCTGGACTGGTCTTGCAGAACAACATGAAAATCTCAATTGCCAAGCAATTGACCATTCTTCTAATTTTTGCAGATCTTTTCTCATGTTGTCTGCTCCCTCTAAAGTGTCCACTCTGCTGCAAATCTTTGTATCATCTGCAAAAAGGCAAAGTTTTCCTTTTAACTCTATGGCAATATCACCCACAAAGACATTGAACAGTAGCAGTCCCAGGACCAATCCCTGAGGCACTCCACTACTCACCTGCCCTTTTTCAGAGTGAGTTCCATTCACCACTACCCTCTGTAGTCTGTCAGTCAACCAGTTCTTGATCCAGTTCACCACCTTGGGATTCATCCACAGATTGCTCAGTTTATTCATAAGCCTCCTATGAAGGACAGTATCAAAGGTTTTGCTAAAATCTAAGTTGGCCACAACCATTGCATGTTCTTAATCTAGTTCTTTGTTCACCCAGTCAAAGCAATCAATCAGATTTGTTTGGCATAATCTTCCTTATTTTCCATGTCTTCAAATTTACTTTGGGCCTCCTTCCGTGCCTTTGTCAACTAGGCAGTCCGTCATGCCATCGCCTTCTTAGGCCTCCATGCGTTGCTTAGATTCTTCCACACAGCTCCTGAGTTTGCCAGTATCCTACATAAGAACATAAGAAATGCCATACTGGGTCAGACCAAGGTCTATCAACACCAATATCCTGTTTCCAATAGTGGTCAATCCAGGTCACAAGTACCTGATAGGTTCCCAAAAGGCACACAGGTTCCACAATGCTTGTCCCAGGGTAAGCAGTGGAGTTTCTGGATCCTCTTTTGGTTTATGAACCTTTCCTCCAGAACTTGTCCAAATCTTTTTTAAACCCAGCTACACTAACAGCTTTTACACCCTCCGATGAATGAATTCCAGAGTTTGATCACATTGAGTAAAAAAAAAAATTCTCTTAAAGGGGTTACATTGTAGCTTCATTGCGTGCCCTTTGGTCTTTCTACTTTTTGATGGCGTAAACAGCCAATCTACATTTACCCATTCCGCTCCATTCATTGATTTATAGACCTCCATCATATCCCCCCTCAACCGTCCCTTTTCCAAGTTGAAGAGCTCAAAGCTTTTAAGCCTCTATTCATAGGGGTATCATTCCATCCTCTTTACCATTTTGTCACTCTTCTATGTACCTTTTCTAATTCTGCTATATCCTTTTTAAGATATGGTGACCATAATTGCACACAATATTCAAAGTGTAGTTGCACCATGGAACGATACAGAGACATTATAATATCCTTTATTTTATTCTCCATTCCTTTCCTTATGATTCCTAGCATTCTATTTGCTTTCTTGGCCACCGCTGCACACAGGGCAGAGGTTTTCAACGTATTATCCATGATGACGCCTAAATCTTTTTTTCTGAGTGGTGGTTTCTAAGGTGGTATCTTGCATCGTGTAACCAAAGGTATCGCTAGGTGTACCCACACTAACTGCCACAATGACAGTGCATGATATGTGCCCCTGTGCTAACTGCAATGTGCTCAACTCTGCCATCAACCTCTTCATTTTATCTGCTTTGGTGATTAAATTCCACAGAAAGTTCTCTCTTTAGGTTTTTGAGCAAGAGGTGCATTTCTGCCATAGTCACTGCTTCTTGGCGGACTCGGGAATCACTCTCACTTGAAACATCAAATGCTGAACCAGCTTCGTCTCAGGCCCGCTCATGCTCACCACACAACTTTTTCCCCAGCTCCTTGCCACTGAGATGGAAAAATGATTTGAAATCACCAGACTTGCTTTTTACAACCATCATCACAGGTAGGAATAAAAATAACCAGGGGTGAGAAATGGGGAACCCTCAATGGATTACAGATATTTTTTTAAGTATCTTCAAGTTAATGCTGACTCCTTGCAACCCAGCAGCCCCTAGATTTTCTTGGCAACATATAACTAGAAGCAGATTGCCAGGCCTTTCCTTCCAAAGCAATAAAGGGTAAAAGTAACTTGCCCAAGGCGTGCCAGTGGGAATCAAACCCAGATCTTCTGGGTAGCAAGCTATTGTTCTAACCACCAGGCTACTCCTCAACACCAGGATTACAGATTAAGTGCAATTTTAGCTGCTTTACCTTGGAACTTGAGCATTATCCTACTATTTCCTAGGCAACATCACGTCCTCCATCGGAAGAATGTTTTTAATCATATGCTTTACAACTTATTCCCCCTGCTCCTGACCTAGTTTCAAAATAAACTTTAAAGGATGCAATATGTTTCATGTGCTTCCCCTATCCCTTATGGACTATCTCTTACAGGGCATTGCAGATAGCCGGCACTGAAATTGCTCGCTTTTAGCTGTGTATGCATTTTCGTAGTGCACCAATAATGCAAGACTTCAGCACTGGTATGCAGCAAAGGGCATGTATGCAAATAAGCTATGTGCAAAACTTCGGCTTACAGTTGAAAGAAGGCAAGCTAACAAGTGCAAAGACGTGCTACAAGTGGCCATATACGCATGCACGTAAATGTCAAACACTCATGTTATACGCATAGGACATGTAGGTTCTTTTGGTACTCACCCTATAATAATTATCAATACTATTTCGCCCAAAAACATTTTTTATGAAATCAGAGAGACCTAAAATAAAATATAAATAAAATGAGTCCAAAAAGCACACAAGGATAAGAAGCAAAAAACATTTCTTCATGAATACTGAACTTTTGCTTATACGCTGAAAAGATACATGCAGAAAATGTTCTGTATCATGTATATATAATGTTTTTTCTATTTTGTTTGTGTATCTTTGTGGACAGATATGTATGTCTGTATCAGAGCATGTGTGTGTGCTTGGGTGTGTTAATGCATGTGCACATGTGCATTTATATCTGTGTTGTTTCTCTGTGTGTGAGGCTGGGGTGGGGCATCGGTACATAACCTGAAACAGTCTTTCCCTACACAAGCAAGCGGTTTAAGCCACCTCAGATCAGGCGTAGAGATACGAGGGGTACTCCTGCTAATTATGTAATTCTTGTGTTTCTTTGACCTTATTACCATGCCATTTTAATACATGCAGCTCATTTTCATATTATTTAAATACACTTGGCATTACTGTGTGCACATATTTTTCCTTTGCTATTTATACGTGCATCAATCTCTTTCCTGCATTTGGCATGACGGAACTTGTGAATATAAGTTGTGTTATCTGAGCGCAAAGGGCACTTTAGTCTTTCTGCATCAGCCCGTTAGTGATTCAGTGTATTCAGGGCTAGTCCTACCACTATGCGGACTAGGCCTTCACCTAGAGTGGCAGAATTTGGGAGGGGGGGCGGCAGCAAAGCCTGATAGCGGCACAAGTATGCAGTATCTTCCACCTTTGCTTCTGCTCCTCTACTTCCATCCTTCCTCTGCCCCCTTACCTGTCGGAGGGATGAGATCGGCCTATAGCATGTATAGATACTGCAAGGCCCACTGTCATGGTTTCATCTTTTATTTTCAATTCTTGGCCCGGCATAAGGTCGGTGGTAAGGAGGTGGCGGCAGCGGTCCATGATACTGCACAATTGAGCTACTATCAGGCTTTGCTGCTGCTTGGCAAATTCTACTGTTGATGCTGGACAATGGGGGCAGGGCTGGCCCATCCACTAGGCAGCCACTTAGGGCGTATGACTCGGGTGGGTGGCTTTGTGCAACCGCTTCCTTGCCAGTAGCAGGCCATGTGCTTCAGCACACATGACCTGCTGCTGCCCGCCTCCCTTCCAAGATAGCAGTGGGGGGGGGGGGGGGGGGGAGCTGTGGAACGGCTCAACGGCATGGCACGGGAGGTGTGGCATGGCTGGGATTTATGCCTAGGGCAGCAGAAACTCTTGGGCCAGCCCTGATTGGAGGGGAGGGGGGGAGACATGCTTGAAGGTTAGCCTAGGCGGGCATCAAATAGTTGCTCAAAGACTTGTCTGCCTCCACCTGCTGGCAAGTAAGTATAACCCACTCGTCTGGACTGGTCTACAGTAGAAGAATAAGGAATTCATTTTCCTTGTTGCTTTATAGTCTCTTGCGTTTTCTTCCGTGTGCTGTTTTCAACAACCTCTGTCGTATAGAAGAGCCATTGGAAAGGGCTTCCGAAAAGCCCCGAGTGAGTGCTCCCAGCTCCTGCCTGCGCATCTCTGATTGAACTGCGGTTGTTATCCCGAAACCGGCCCAGAACCTTTCGGCAGACGTTAGTTGCCATAGAGACCGATTCAATCGTTGCCTCTCCATCCGGGACATTCCACGTTCGAGGTTGTGGTTTGTGTTCCTCATTTTCTGATTAAACAGACCGGAGCAGGCCTGCGACTGTTGCTCTTTGTCCCCACTGATTACGACTAATGTTATCAATAATTACCTTTGTACTAGCATAGTTTCTCCGCACCTTCCTAAAGAAAAGAGACCGAGTTCTCTGGCTTCACGGGCAGAAACTGAGGCGCTTGTTTTTGTTGGTAATTTGCTAAGTGCGTTCCGCCTCTCTTCCGTCATGACTGAGGAGAGCGAATGGGTGGTGGAGAGCATCTTCGGCTTCCTCAGCGGGCCCGTTTGGTCAGTGCCGGTGCTGGACTTTGTGGAGCAAAACTGCTCAGGTGAGTGGCTGGGCCTGTCACTTCCTACCACCGGACTTGTGATGGCTGCTGTGCTCATTTCCTTGATTTTTGTTCCCGGGAAAACTCGTATGTTTGTGTATATTGTTTTGTTCTGACTTAACTACGAAATCTAATAAAGCTGATAGGTAGCACTTTTAAAACCATTCGGAGAAAACAAGTTTTTTTTATTCATTCAGCGCAGTTAAAGTATGTCATTTGTTGCTAGAAAATGTGAAAACAGCATAGCTGAGTTTAAAAGGTGTTTAGACACGTTCCTAGGAGAAAAGTCTATAAACTATTACAAGTTATTGCAGACTTGAGAATGTTGCTGCTTTTCCATAGTATAAGCAATAAGGAATGGATCTTTGGGATCCTCCGAAGTTCTTGTGATCTGGATTGATAGCTGCTGTCAGAGATAGGATACTAGGTTGGATGAACCTTTTTGGTATAACCCATTATAGCATTTCTTATGTTAATCGTGCGTAACAACTGCAGGAATCTTTTTTTAACAATACTCCATATTTTCTTTCTACTGCTCCCCTCTCCCCCCAAACGAAGATGTTGTTGAACTGCTCACCAAATTTCAGATATTTTAGCTTTGAATGTAGTCATTGTGATTTTCAATGTATCCACATTTGCTTTTCTCATTTCAAATATTTTTAGTATTATGCCTGTACCAGGAATAAACATGTGCCAGTATTTTACAGAAAAGAAAATACTGTGGCTATTAGTAACAAATAACCACTTGCATTATATAGCTGATTCTAAACGTAAAGTGAAACTGATAGAAAATAACCGCAATAAAAACTTTGAGAAAGCATTTAAAGTATGGCTCATGGAGTCCTTTCCAAATCCTGTGCATTCGTGTGTGCTCTCTGTATCTGTGTTGCTTGCATGTGTGTGGGTGCAAGTGTGCCCTCGACTGTATTTCTGTTGCTTGCATGTGTGTGGGTGCATGCACACCCTCTTCTGAATCTGTGTTGCTTGCATGTGTGTGGGTGCATGCACACCCTTGTCTGTATCTGTGTTGCTTGCATGTGTGTGGGTGCATGCACACCCTTGTCTGTATCTGTGTTGCTTATGCGTGTGTACATACGTGAACACCTTTGTCTATATCTGCATTGCTTGCATGTGGGTAGGTGTGAATTCGCACCCTCTTCTGTATATGTGTTGCTTGCATATTGGGGTCTGTGAATGTACACCCTTGCCCATATCTGCGTAGCTTGCATATGGCGGTGCGTGAATACGCACCCTCGTCTGTATCTGCATTGCTTGCATGTGGGTATGTGTGAATGCGCACCCTCATCCGTCTCTGCTTTGCTTGCATGTGGGGATGTGTGAATGTGTTCCCGCGTCCATATCTGCGTTGCTTACATGTGAGGGTATGCGCCTGTCAGTATGTATATGTGTGTGTGTATGTATATATATATTGTCATGAGGTGGGCACTGATAAAGTTGGTTTAAAGAAAAGAAATCCTGTTTCTTTTGAGGAACTAGAGGTGCAGTTACCCCCAGGCACAGCTAGAGGGAGCAGGAACAGACATTGGGGAGTTAATGAGCCTAGGAACTCTTGATGATTTGCTGCTGGAAGAGAATCAGGAAGTCATCCAAAACAGTTTGCTTTATAAGTCAGAGCAGAATGCTTCTAATGGGGAGAGAAGGAAGGCTGAGAGCCAAACAGAGAAGGTTGAGAGTCAAGAGGACAAGCCTGGGAGCTACCGAGGAGACAAGCCTGAGGGCTGTGAAGGAAGCAAGGCTGGGAGCCATCAAGAAAGGACTGAGAAGAACTTGAGGAGAAACAGACTTCACAAGGTGGGAAGCCAGAAGGCCCAAACTGACCCTGTTGCACAAGGGGAGTTTGGTAGAGCTTGCCCTAAGGTGAGAGTGTCTGCCACGCCTAGTTCTTATACTCTGCCTGGATATAGAACAGAGAGACGGAAGCCAAGAACCAGGGAGAAGGGTTCTGAGAAGAGCTTACTATCTCTGGAGGATTATAGCCAAGTTTTGCCAGGTCAGAGAGAAAAGCACTTTTATAATCAACAGGAGCTTTTACCCAGAGTGAGAGGAGAATCCAGGATAAGTTTTATTCCACTGCCTAGAAGCACGGCTGTGTCTCACGCTGGCAGGCAGAAGTTCAGCTACCAAGGGAGAGGGGCTGGAAGAGAAAACACTCTGGATTTCAACTCAGCTAAACCAAGGTATGAGACATTAACCGTTGACTCTAATTATTGTGCTCCTAAAGGCTCTGCTAAAACAAGTGTTCCTTATCGTTCCTCCAGCTTAGTCCTCTACGTATGGGTAGTGCACCTCCTGCAGCATGAAGACTGGACCAATCAGATTTCAGCTCCACTGGAACTATCATACCCGGCAACTCAGGAACTCCAGTGTGTCCAGTCTTCATGCAGCAGGAGGACGTTGGTGAGCCTAGCTGGGCTCACTAGTTGAATTTGTCTTTAGCTAACCTTTTGATTTTTATTTGGGTCCTATTAGGGCTTATTTTCATTTTTTTCAGGAAAGGATGCTGTCCCTTCAAATTTTCCTTTTGTTATCACGGCACTCCGTGGAGGGGGGGGGGGGGGGGGAGCCTGAGGAAGGTCCCTCTCCTGCTCAGCCTTTGCCGCGCCTGTATTTTAACCTGTCTACTTTGGGGGAAGTGGATCTCTGCCCCAGGAATCTTCGGGGCAGAGCTCCAGCGGCGGCTGTACTGCAGCTCCTCTCCGGAGGTTTGAGGGGACTGCTGCATGAGTGCCGGTGAGTACTGACGGCTGTGGGAAATCGGGACGGCTGCTGGGCCGCGTTCTGTAATTTCCTCAGCCGTTCGGGGGTCTCTCAGAGAGGTTAATATTGGTACGGGGGGGCTCCCAGTGTATCCGGATTCAGGGGGCGCGCAGTCTCAGCCGCAGCGGTGTTTTCCTCGGGCTGCTTTCCTCGACGCTGGAAAATACAGAAGCGCGCCAAAATTGCCTGCATGCCGCGGCCATCTTTTTCTGACTCGCGGTTTTCTCCCCGGGCTGTCCCGCGGTAGATTTACTGTTTATTTTCATTCCTTTAATAATTTATTTAGTTTATTTCATTTCTTTAATTGTTTTACTGCATTTCTTTTGACTTTTTTATTTTGGCCTTGTCCTTCAGCGTTCCCGCGGCTAAGGAGGGGGGGGGTGCTTCAGCGAGTACCTTCCCTTCTCTTGCGGGGCGGTTGTTGATTTGGTGCTTTTGTTCGGTGGGTAAGCCCTCGGGTGTCCTTGGGCGAGTATAAAAAAAAAAAAAAAAGACAAAGGAGGCATAAGCTGATTCTTACCAGGCGAAGGGGAAACGTTCCCACCTTGCCTGCACTGGCTTTCCATTGTTGGCTACTGACCAGTTCCCGCATGGTTCTTCTGGGTCAGTAAGCAGACTCTTTCCCTGCCATTTTGTCCCCTGCCGGCTAGCTTCCATGTCAGCAGGATCTCTTTGTCTCATTTGTGGATCTCGGCGGGGCGCCGACGCAGAGACCGGAGGGTGTCCACGCTGTGCCTCGCTGTCTCGCAGCATGGAACAGCGCCTAGAAAGTTCTTTGCCTGCGACGGCGCAGTCTGGTGCCTCATCAGGGGACTTAGAATCGCCTCTAGAGGGACCCTCGGGGCTTTCTTCTAACGGTGGTTCGGCGCCTGTGGCGCAGGCAGGCATCGGGGGGCATTGCCCTTGGAGGATTTTTCTCCCGATTTTGTTTTGCTCCTGCACCAGGCGTTCTGCCGTAGGCGCCAGGTTATGGGAGCGGCGCCACTCCCACCGCAGGGGGTGTCTGCCCAGTCCTCTCCAGGAGAGCCTCCGTTGATCGAGAGCAGAGCTCCTAAGCGTCCGCGGATGCACGACACTTTTTCTGCGGAGACGGACTGGCCTGAAGGGGATGATCCCGAGTTCGACCCGGAGTTGGATGCGGACGGCTTGGAGGAAGGCGAGCTTCCGGAGCCGGAGGATCAAGCAAAGATTATTCGGGTATTCAGACGTGAAGAGCTTCCAGCTCTTGTTTCGGAGGCGCTTCAGACGCTAGGACTGGCCCCTACTGCTAAGGTGGAGGAGGCGGACGGGGCAGATCCCATTATTCAGGCGGTAAGACAAACTAATGTGGTTTTCCCCATTCACAAGGTTGTTGACCAGATGATTCAGGCCGAGTGGGACACTCCTGAGTCTGGTCTCAAGGGAGTTAAGATCATGCGTCGTCTTTACCCTTTATCAGAAACGGATCTAGAGTGTTTTCGGTCTCCCAAGGTCGACGCGGCCGTGTCAGCGGTGACTAAGAAGACCACCATTCCGGTGGAAGGGAGTGCGGCTTTGCGGGAGCCGCAGGACCGGAAAATGGATGGGCTGTTGAAGCAAGCTTTTGAGGCGGATGCAATTGCTTTACAGGCTTCCGTTTGTGGAGCGTGGGTGGCCCGTGCCTGTTTACGCTGGGTTCAGCGGTTTCAGCACACTCCTTCCTTGGATACCGACATGCTGACGGAGATTCACCGCTTGGAATCCGGCACGGCGTATTTGGCGGATGTCCAGTATGATCTCATCAGAGCTCTCTCCAATAGCATGGCATCCGTGGTGGCGTCACGTAGAGCCCTTTGGTTAAAAAATTGGGCGGCCGATGGATCTTCCAAGTCGCGGTTGGGCAAATTGCCTTTTAAAGGTAAACTGCTCTTTGGTGAGGATTTGGATAAGTTGGTCAAAGATCTGGGAGACTCCAAAGGCGGTCGCCTGCCGGAAGATAGACCCAAGCGGGGTAGGTCGCTTCCGGTCGCTAGGGGGCAGTTTCGGGATTTTCGTAGGTTCCGGTCGCCCCGTTATGGGAGCTTCCAGCGGGGTAGATATAGCTCCCGGGCGTCGAGTTTTCGCGGCTTTCAAGGAGCCAGCCGAGGCTTCGCGGCGGTTGGTTCATCGGCCCCTCGCAAGCCCCAATGAAGGACAGCGGGTCCAGGTGGAGCTGCCGGTGATCGGAGGGCGTCTTCGACGTTTTCTCTCCACTTGGACCCAAATTACTTCCGATCAGTGGGTTCTAGACATCATACGGGACGGGTATGTACTCGATTTGGCCCGTCCCGTGCTCGATTCCTTTGTAGCGTCCCCCTGCCGGGGGGGTTCGAAAGACCCTTCAGGTCCGGCAAACGCTAGATCGTCTTCTTCAGCTGGGGGCGGTCATTCCCGTGCCGCAAGAGGAATATGGTCTGGGAAGGTATTCCATCTATTTCGTGGTGCCAAAGAAGGGGGGCGATCTTCGTCCCATTTTGGATCTCAAAGGAGTGAATCGTTGTTTGAGGGTTCCCCACTTTCGGATGGAAACTCTACGGTCCGTCATAGTTGCCGTCCGCCGAGGCGAATTTCTCACGTCTCTCGACCTCACGGAGGCTTATCTCCATATCCCTATTCGGGAGGACCAGCAGAGGTATCTACGCTTCGCGCTGCCGTGGGGTCATTTCCAATTTCAAGCTTTGCCTTTCGGTCTGGCGACCGCGCCTCGCGTCTTCACCAAAATCATGGTGGTGGTTGCTGCAGCCCTCCGCAAAGACGGGGTGCTAGTTCATCCCTACTTGGACGACTGGTTGATTCGCGGGAAGTCTCGCGCATAAAGCTTGGCGGCGACAGCGAAAGTCATCGCGCTCTTGCAGTCTCTCGGATGGGTGGTCAACCCACACAAGAGCCATGTGGTCCCGACGCAGCTTCTCGAATATTTGGGGGTGCAGTTCGAAACGTGCCGGGG
This sequence comes from Ichthyophis bannanicus, assembly GCA_033557465.1. Lineage (NCBI taxonomy): Eukaryota > Metazoa > Chordata > Amphibia > Gymnophiona > Ichthyophiidae > Ichthyophis > Ichthyophis bannanicus. The sequence continues at coordinate 292,379,696 of CM066033.1, read as the reverse complement.
GTTGGTATCTCTTCCCGAGCGCAGGATTTTGACTCTTCAGTCTCTGGTGCGGAGGTTCCGCAGAGTTCCGGCCCCGTCGGCCTGGCTCTACCTGCAGTTGCTGGGGACGATGGCGTCTTGCCTGGAGGTGGTGCCGTGAGCGCGCTTTCACATGCGTTCCCTCCAGCGGACTTTGCTCCGTCGCTGGTCCAACCAGTCCGATCCTCTGAGCAAACGTCTACCTTGCCCGATGGCGGTTCGGAGGGATCTACTTTGATGGTTGAGTCCACTCACTCTTCGAGTGGGGATGCCATTGGAGCAGCCGGACTGGGTTCCGCTCTTAATGGATGCCTGTCTGATGGGCTGGGGCGCTCACTGCGAGGGCCAGTTCGTTCAGGGGCTCTGGTCTCCGGAGGAGAGGGCCTGGTCGATCAACCGACTGGAACTACGGGCCGTTCGATTGGCGTTGCAACACTTCGAGACCCGGATATCGTCTCGAGCGGTCCGGGTTCTCTCCGACAATGCAGCGACCGTGGCCTACATCAACCGGCAGGGCGGAACCGGAAGCGTCGGTCTGGAGGCGGAGACTCGGACATTGTTCGAGTGGGTAGAGCCTCGGCTGCCAGCCATCTCCGCGGCGCACATCGCCGGGAAAGACAATGTGACGGCAGACTTCCTCAGCAGAGTTCAGGTGGATCCCGGCGAATGGGAACTCCATCCCAGGATATTCGCACAGCTGGTTCAGCGTTGGGGCGAACCGGTCATGGACTTGATGGCCACGTTCCGCTCAGCGAAGGCAGCTCGGTTCTACAGTCGACGGCGAGAGCCGATGTCCGAAGGTCTGGATGCTCTTTTGCAGATTTGGCCCTCCACGGGTCTTCTCTACGTGTTTCCTCCGTGGCCCCTGCTGGGGCGCGTTATTCAGCGAATCGAAACTCACCGGGGTCGGGTGCTATTGATAGCGCCGGATTGGCCTCGTCGTCCTTGGTATGCCGATCTGATGCGGTTGGTAGACGGTCCTCCCTGGAAACTTCCCTTGTCTCCGGACCTGTTGTGTCAGGGTCCCCTCCGCATGCCGCAAGTGGAGAGATTCTCTCTTACGGCCTGGCTATTGAAAGGGCTCGGCTAAGAAAACGCGGTTACTCCCGGTCGGTTGTGGCGACCCTGTTACAAGTGCGCAAAAGATCCACTTCGCTGGCCTATGTTCGGGTTTGGCGTATTTTTGAGGACTGGTGTTCTAGGAATCAGATCCGAGCGGCTACAGCCTCTCTTCCGGTGATACTGGATTTTTTACAAGACGGTTTTGCTAAAGGTCTGGCCGCTAGTTCTTTGCGTGTACAATTGGCGGCGCTGTCATGTTATCGCGGCAAGGTTCAGGGCGTGTCTTTTTAGGTGCTCATCCTGATGTCGTTCATTTTTTGCGAGCTGTTTCTAGGTTACGCCCAGCCCGCAGAGTATCGGTACCCCCATGGGATCTTAATTTGGTGCTGCGAGCTCTCAGTGCAGCTCCTTTTGAGCCACTTTCTAGTAGTTCTGTAAAGGATTTGACTCTTAAAACGGTATTTCTGGTGGCGATTTGTTCGGCACGCCGTATTTCCGAACTTCAGGCTCTTTCTTGCAGGGAGCCTTTTCTGTCTTTCTCGGCTCACAAAGTAGTTCTGCGGCCTGTGCCTTCCTTCTTACCGAAGGTGACTTCTCCTTTTCACTTGAACCAGGTTGTTTCCCTTCCGGTTTTTTCGGAGTCCGAAGAGCATGCTTCTGATCGCGGACTAAGTCGGTTGGACCTCAAGAGGGTTTTGCGACGCTATTTAAAAGTTACCAGTGATTTTCGTAAATCAGACCGCTTGTTTGTGCTGTTTGGCGGTCCTCGCAAAGGGGAAGCTGCGGCGAAGGCTTCTATTGCTCAGTGGATTAAAGAGGCGATTGGTTCGGCTTAGCTTTTACACGGTCGGGCTCCGCAGGCTGGGTTGCGTGCTCATTCTACGAGAGCACAAGCAGCGTCCTGGGCGGAATTCAGTTTGGTTTCGCCGGTGGATATCTGTAAGGCGGCACATGGTCGTCTTTGCACACTTTCAGTAAACATTATCGCCTTGATGTCTTGGCGGCGAGCGATGCCGGTTTTGGTTCTGCGGTTCTGCGTGCCGGCTGGCAAAATCCCACCCGTTAGGCTGCTTTGATTAGGACTAAGCTGGAGGAACGATAAGGAAATAGTAATTACACTTACCTGGTAATTGTAGTTCCTTGAGAGACGACAGCTTAGTCCTCCTGCCTCTCCCTGTTTTCTTCCTTTTAGCACGGCACGCCTTGGGTTCAGAGGTCCGTATTCCCAGGTGAGTGCGTTTCCTTGTGCTTTCTTTTCTTTCGCTCCAATGTTTTTTCCTTCTTTTCTGCCTATACGTTTCTGCTGTGGCAGGGGCGGGACTTCCGTTCCTGTTAGTTGTGGCTTTTGGCTACACAAATAAATCAATTAAAAAAAAAAAAATTGTTAATATTAAGGAATACATTTCCTGTGAGAGGGATCTTATTAAAGGTTAGCTACGTGTTTGAGTTTGCTTTGTCAGTAGTTCACTGGAGTTCCTGAGTTGCCGGGTATGATAGTTCCAGTGGAGCTGAAATCTGATTGGTCCAGTCTTCATGCTGCAGGAGGAGGTGCACTACCCATACGTCGAGGACTAAGCTGTCGTCTCTCAAGGAACTACAATTACCAGGTAAGTGTAATTACTATTTCCTTCTGTGAGAAAAAAGAAACCAGATTGGTTTAGTAAAATACCAGCAGCCTTGAGAATCCCTGGCTATGGGAAGCCAGACTCCCGAGTTTTAAATTACAAGGCTGAGATAGACAGGGACAGTGAATACTCCTCAACTGAGTACAGTGCAGGAGAGTCCATGGAAATTGATTATCCAAACACTGTTCCCTCACCTATGCCAGAACTCATGGAATGTGATTGGTGCACTGCCTCAGCTCCAGACTCTGTATGTTCCATATAACAGAAGATTGAATGAAATGTAAATAATGTTTCTTGCACTGAATTCTACTATTTGAAAGCCTGCCTTAACTGTGAAGCAACAGTTAAGTATTCATTATAAATATTGGTACCTTTTGACACAAAGGACTTTCTGTTTTCTTGATTTGTCTCTTATATTGGACCTTTGCATTAACCAGGGAATAAAAGCCGTTATTTCCCTCCACCTGGTCTCTTTAATCAATAACATTGTGACATCATGGCGTAATCTTTATTGTCCGGGAACCCCCTGTATGTATGTATGTATGTCCCATGCCATTTTATTTATTTAATTGGATTTCTATACTGCTTTATCATATTTTGAATTCTGTTACTGTATTTGCCCTTACAGCTTCCCAGTTTTTGAAAAAGGTTTGTTTGTTCATTAATATTCTTTAAGTATTTAGTCTGTATCATGTATATATAATGTTTTATCTGTTTTGTTTGTGTGTGGGCTGGTATGTATGTGTTTCAGAGCATGAGTGTATATCTGTGTGTGCTTGGGTGTGTTAGTACATGTGCATTTATATCTGTTGTTTCACTGTGTGTGGGGTTGGGAGGCAGTTTGCGTGGTGGTAGACCAGTTGCAAGAAGGTAATTCTTGGAGATTGGTAATTTTGCAAAGTGATGAGTCGGTTGCGGGAGGTAGTTCATAGGGTGGGTCACTTGCAAGGGGTAGTATTTGGGGGTAGTGAGGAATATATGTGGGTGTAGGTTTTGGGGTGGGGCAGTTTACAAGGTGGTGGAGCAATTGGAAGTAGTTTGTAGGTTGGGGCAGTTTGCAAATGGATGGGGTTTATGAAAGGGGTTTGTTTTTAAGGGTAGTGTGGAAATTGCGGAGGTGTAGTTTTTCTGGTTGAGGCTGTTAAGGGATAGTTTCTGCTACTGGGGTCCATTTACAGGGTGCTAAGAAGGAAGTAGCATTTGGGGGTAGGGGTGATTTTTGGGTTGTATGGTAGTTTTTGGGGGTGAGGATAGTTTATTGTGGTGGAAGAGCTGTTGTGGAGGTATAATTTGGGGATGGGACAGCTTATGGTGTGGTGGGGCAGCTGCAGGGGATAGCTTTTGGTGGTGGGGCATTGTGGAGGATAATGTTTGAAAGCTGGGCAGTCTGTAGAGTAGTAGAGTAGTTGTGGGAAGGAACTTTTGGGGTTGGGGCATTTTGCGGGGGTGGTGAGGTAGTTGTGGGAAAGTAGTAATTGTGGATGGATGCATTTTGCGCAGTGGTAGGACAGTTACAGAGGAGTTAATTTTGGGGGGTAAGCTCAGTTTTCAGGGTGCTGGGGCACTTGCAGGGTGTAGCTTTTGATGTAGGAGCAGTTTGCACAGTGGTGGGACGGTTGCAGTAGGTAGTTCCTTAGTGTCCCTCCAGGCTAGTCCTGAACCTTTGGGGTCTTGCTCCTCCTCCAGCAGCTTGGAGACTGAGAACGTCAATCTTTTTTGACATCACCTGTATAAGTACCCAGGATCTGCCTTCTGCCTTCAGTTGTCTTAGTCTCCAAGCAGCTGGAGGGCTGGTGGGCCCAGAGATAGGGGCTCATTAAGAGGAGCAATTAAGTGTTACAATTAAGGGTTGGAATTAGCTTAAGGCTTAATATTGGTTAAATGGTGTGACTTTATGCTAGATAAGAGTTTGGGGTTTGGTAGAGACTGTGCTGAGCTGCTTATTTTCTGCTTTGTCTACCCCCCTTCCGCCTCCCCCCCCCCTTTTTTTTCCTTAACGTGTTGGGGAGTTTTCGGCAGAAGAGGAGCTTCGGGGGAGGGGAGCTGGAGTCCGCTTCCCGAACCCGATCTTATGGGTGAGGAACCGGCGATATAACAGCAGGGGGTTACCAAACGTTTCACTGACAGCTCTAACGCCGAAGTTGGATTCCGACGGAGCTGTTTTCAGCTGTGCTGCAGCTTTGATCTCTCCTCTTAGCGCTGAAGCCGCGATCCCGGCTGAGCGCGGGGAGGGTGGTTAGATGCCTCTGCAAGCCTCGGAGACAAGGTAAGGGGGGCCGGGGTCATCGTGCAGTCTTGTTGCTGGCATCGGGGCAGGCAACGTGAGGAGACCGCAGTAGGCCGTGCCTCGTGGCGAGCGCGCGCACGGGAATCTCCATTCTGGAAGGGAGCAGTGTTCAGAGGCCTCGTTTGTAGCGGGAAAGCCTCGTTTTTAAAATCGGTTTGCTGATAGAGGGTGGGGAAGGTGCTGTGAGTACCCCTCCCCCCCCCCGCCGGTTTACTTAAAAAAAAAAAAAAGAAAAAAAAAAAAGAGAGAGAGAGAGGAATACAGCGTTCTCAGGTTCTGCACAATAAAGGGTGGCTCAGAGACAGTGCCCATAGTTCCTGTTTAGGCAGTATGCCTTCTAGACCACTCTGTTTATTGTGTGGTATCAGAAGGGGAGCAGTATCTGAAACGGGTGTTTGCAAAAGCTGTTTTAGAGAATCAAATTCTATGGAGCAGGAGCTTGAAGAAGGGGTGGAGAGCCCAAAGGGGGGCACTTCGGACCTTTCAGAGCAAAAGGCTGGAACCGGTGGCGGGGCCGTCATCTCTTCACGGTAGTCAGGCATCGCAGGTGCAGGTCCCAGGGGGCTTGGCGGCGATTTTTTCTCTGCAATTCATCGCTCTGATACAACAGGCTTTTGTAGAAGTGCAGATGAAGGCCATCTCGAGTCCCTCAGAAGGGGAATTGGGGGAAAAGTGGCCGGGGACCCCTCTAAGCACAGGGGGGGGGGGGGGTAGGGAGGGGTCTTCCTGCTAAGAGACTAAGGACCGAGAGGGATCGGTCAGGTCAGTCCGTGGTTTCTGAAGGCATTGGTTCAGAAGACCTAGAGCAGGATGTGGAGTTGGTAGAGGATTTGGAAGAAGGAGAAATTACAGAGCAGGAGGATCAGGCGCGAGTGGTTCGAATTTTTAGGAGAGAAGAGTTACCAGCGCTAATATCTGAAACGCTTAAGGCGCTTAATATACCAGCAATGGGGCCGTCAGAGGAGGCAGCATTAGAGGATCCTTTGTTGCAGGCTTTTCGTAAATCGCAGAAGGTTTTCCCTGTGCACCGGGTGATTAAGGAAATGATACAAGGAGAATGGGATATGCTGGAGGCTGGGCTGAAGGGGTCCAGAGTGATGTCTCGGTTCTATCCTTTAGTGGAACAGGATCGGGAGTTGTTTAGTTCTCCTAAGGTGGATGCCACAGTTTCGGCAGTTACAAAGAAAACCACTATTCTGGTTGAAGGGAGTGCTGCACTGAAGGATGCGCAGGACAGGAAATTAGATACCTTATTGAAACAGGTTTTTGATGTTAATGCACTATCCCTGCAAGCGTCCATTTGTGGAGCTTGGGTAGCCAGAGCTTGCCTGCGTTGGACTCAGGGTCTTCAGGCGGGACAGCCGAAGGATTCGGCCACCAAAGCGGCCAGGTTAGAGACAGGTGCGGCTTATCTAGCCGACATTCAGTATGATCTGGTTCGCGGGTTGTCAAATAGTATGGCGTCGGCAGTAGCGGCCAGGCGGTATCTATGGTTATGCAATTGGTCAGCAGATAGTTCTTCCAAGGCGCGGCTAAGTAAGCTATCGTTCGGGGGAAACTTCTGTTTGGAGAGGACCTAGAGAAGCTCGTGAAGGATTTGGGAGAATCCAAGGGCGGTAGGTTGCCAGAGGATAGGCAGAAGCAAAGTCGTTCGGGGCTGGCGACCAGGGGACATAAAGAGATTTTCATCGGTTTCATTCCCCAAGGTTTGGACAAGTGCAGAGGGGTCGGTTTCCCTACCGTAGCCAGGGATTTCGAGGCTTCAGAGGAGCGGGCAGAGGATTTGCGGCCTCTTCTCCCTCCTATCTGCGGAAGTCACAATGAAGCCAAGGAGGTCCAGGTGGGGCAGGTGTTGATAGGGAGGCGTCTGCAAAGGTTTTATCCTGCCTGGACCCAGATCACGACAGATCAGTGGGTGCTGGAAGTTATCCGGGAAGGTTATGCCTTGGAACGTCAGCGTCCAGTGTCCGAGTCTTTCGTGCTGTCCCCGTGCAAAGCGCCGGCCAAATACACACGGTACAGGAGACCTTGGATCGTCTGCTTTCTCTCGAGGCAGTGGTGCCGGTACCATCAGATCAATGCAGCTGCAGTCAGTACTCCATTTATTTCGTAGTGCCAAAGAAAGAAGGCAACTATCGGCCGATTTTGGATCTCAAGCGGGTAAATCGCTGTCTAAAGGTGTCCCATTTTCGGATGGAGACGTTACGATCGGTTATAGTAGTGATGCACAAGGATGAGTTTCTTACGTCCCTCGATTTGTTGGAAGCTTATCTGCACATTCCCATTCGTCAGGAGCATCAAACGTTTTTGAGGTTCGCAGTGCCGATGGGGCATTTTCAATTCCAAGCGTTACCGTTTGGTCTAGTGACGGCGCCACGAACCTTCACCAAGGTGATGGTGGTAGTGGCGGCAGCATTAAGCAAGGACGGGGTCCTCGTTCATCCTTACCTGGACGATTGGTTGATTTTGGGAGAAATCCAGAGTGGAGAGCGAGGCGGCCACAGTCAGAGTGGTGGCGTTCTTGGAAAAGCTCGGTTGGGTGATCAATGTGTCCAAGAGCCGGTTGATTCCCTTGCAAATGCTGGAATACCTCGGGGCTCGGTTCGATACAGGTGTAGGAAAGGTGTTTCTGCCACAGAAACGGGCGCAAGATCTGCAGCGGTTAATCCGCAGGTTTCTCCGCAACAGACACCCCACAGCCTGGCACTACCTACAGGTGTTAGGGACTATGGCAGCGACTCTCGAGGTGGTACCGTGGGTGAGAGGGCACATGAGGCCCTTGCAAAGAGCCTTACTCAGACGTTGGTTGCATCAGAACGACAGTCTGTCTCAAGTATTACCCTGTCGGCAGGAGACGCGTCTTGCGCTCCTATGGTGGTTAAGGACAGAGAATCTGGAGAAAGGAATGCCCTTAGAGACGCCGGACTGGATCCCCCTGATGACGGATGCAAGCCTTTCCGGTTGGGGAGCTCATGTCCAAGGAAGGTACACACAAGGTTTGTGGTCGCATCAGGAAAAAGCATGGTCGATCAACAGATTGGAGTTGCAAGCGGCTGTTCTGGCGCTAAGAACCTTTCAGGGGTGCCTTCAAGGGAAAGTCGTGCGAGTGTTTTCCGACAACGCGACGACAGTGGCCTACATCAATCGGCAGGGGGGCACCGGCAGTATGGCGCTCGAGGCCGAAGCCGATCAGTTGTTCGAGTGGGCCGTGCTGCATCTATTAGCGCTGTCAGCGGTGCATGTCGCAGGGGTGGAAAATGTGGAGGCCGATTTTCTGAGTCGGGTGAGAGTAGCCCGGGGGAGTGGGTCCTCCATCCGCAGGTGTTCGAGATGGTGGTGCGTCGATGGGCTCCGCCGGTCATGGATCTCATGGCGACCTTTCAATCTGCAAAGGCCAGTCGGTTCTTCAGCAGAAGACGGGAAAGGATGTCGGAAGGTCTGGATGCCTTAGTCCAGCCTTGGCCGGAGGACCGACTATGCTACGTGTTTCCACTGTGGGTGTTAATAGGTCGGGTGCTACAGCGCATAGAACGTCAGAGGTCGGGTGATTTTAATTGCGCCGGATTGGCCAAGGCGGCCGTGGTATACGGATCTGATCAGGCTTCTGGGGGACAAACTGTGGAGGCTGCCGGTTCGGAGGGACCTGTTAATCCAGGGACCTCTGCTGATGCCTCAGGTGGATCGGTTCTCGCTTACGGCTTGGCTATTGAAAGGGCACGGTTGACAGCGAGAGGTGGTTCAGCGGCAGTGGTAGCCACTTTGTTGAGGGCTTGGAAGACTTTGACTTCCTTAGCGTATATTCGTATTTGGCGTGTGTTCGAAGCGTGGTATGTAGACAACGGGGTTACGGCCTTAAAAGCTTTGATACCTCCAGGTACTGGCGTTTTTGCAGGACGGATATGAGAAGGGATTAGCAGCTGCTTCTCTAAGGGTGCAGTTGGCGGCTCTGTCCTGTTACAGAGGTAAGATAAGAGGCGAAGTTCTCGGAGGACATCCAGATGTCAAACGGTTTTTGAGGGCGGTCCCGCTGTTGCGTCCACCATGTAGGCAGGTAGTTCCGTTGTGGGACTTTAGTTCTGGAAGCCTTGGTGAGAGCGCCTTTTGAGCCGTTGGCGAGAGTGTCGTTAAAGGATCTTACCTTGAAAGTGATGGTTCTAGTTGCTATTTCTTCGGCCAGAAGAATCTCTGAGTTACAAGCGTTGTCCTGTAGGGAACCTTTTTTGTTTTTTAGTGATTCCAGTGTAGTATTGAGGACGGTGCCATCGTTTTTGCCCAAGGTAGTATCACCGTTTCATGTAAATCAGGTAGTGTTGCTGCCGGTCTTTGAGGAAAGCAGTGCGGGTACTACTCCGAAGCAGTTACATAGATTGGATGTTCGGAGAGCTCTAAAGCGGTATTTGGAAGTCGACAGCTACCTTCCGTAGTTCGGATAGGTTGTTTTGTTTTGGAGGTCCTAAGAAAGGTCAAGCGGCATCCAAGGCGCCCATCGCCAGATGGCTCAAAGAGGTAATTTTGAAAGGTAAAGTTTTTCCAGAAGGTTTACTGGCTCATTCGACTAGGGCGCAAGCTACATCATGGGCGGAATGTAGTTTGGTTCCGGTGGTGGAAATTTGTAAGGCGGCTACCTGGTCGTCTTTGCATTCTTTTGTCAGACATTACCGTCTGGATTTGCAGGCGGAGAGGGATGCCTGTTTTGGAGCAGCGGTGCTTCAGGCTGGTCTGGCAGGTCCCTCCCGTTGACTTTTTGCACTGCTCTGTTACATCCCCAAAGGTTCAGGACTAGCCTGGAGGGACGCTAAGGAAGGTGAAATTAGACTTACCTGCTAATTGTTGTTCCTTAAGGAACTCCAGACTAGTCCTGTATCCCACCCGAAACTTTAAGTGGACTATGGCCTGAAGCGTCTGAACTGTTACAGGTAAGCGGCTAGACTGTCAATAACGACTATGGTCCATAAGGGGAGGGATCCTTCTTAGGGGTGTTTTGGGGGCATTCTGTGTCTTTCATATCAGAAAATGGGGATCTCAGCAGGTTATGTAATATTTAAGGGGTGCACAAACAATTTCAAATAGTGTTCGGCCCATTTGATACGTTTATCCGTTAAGTTGTGTGGAACTTGGCAGTAGATTTGCTACTTAATTGTTGCTCCGGTGAGTTTGCTTTGTTAATAGGTTACTGAAGGCAGAAGGCGGATCCTGGGTACTTATACCGGTGATGTCCTGGGTCCTAATGGTTTATAGACCTTTCCTCCAGGAACTTGTCCAAACCTTTTTTTTAAATCCAGCTACACTAACAGCTCTTACGACATCCTCTGGTAACGAATTCCAGAGTTTGATTATGCGTTGAGTGAAAACATACTTTCTCTTATTAGTCTTAAATGGGTTACACTGTAGCTTCATGCATATCCCCTAGTCTTTCTACATTTTGATGGCGTAAACAATTGATCTACGTTTACCCATTCCACTCCATTCATTAATTGATAGACCTCTATCATATCTCCCCTCAACCGTCTCTCTTCGAGGTTGAAGAGCCCTAAATGTTTAAGCCTCTCCTCATTGGGGTATCCTTCTATCTCCTTTACCATTTTGGTGAAGTAGTTTTTGGGGGTAGGGGCAGTTTGTGCGATCATGGTGGATACAGGTTGTATTTTTTTGTGGGTTAAGGCACTTTGTGGGATGGGTAATTAACGGGGTATACTTTGGTGGTGGCAGTTTGGGGTATGGGGAGAGATGAGAACAGGTGCAAGGCAGTTTGAAAGAAATAATTCCCTAACTTCTGTGTTTCACCAAATGTAAGTTTCCTTATCCTGTTCAGTCCATATTCCTGGGTTATGTCCCATTACCAGCAGATGGAGAATGAGAATTCCAGGCTTTGATGTCATGGTATAAGAGGGCTGAGCCCCTCCTCTCAAGCCAGTATTCTCAGGCTCCAGCAGATGGTAATGAGCTTTGTGTAGTCCGGGCTACACTGAAGGAAAAAAAAAGGGGGGGGGCCTTTATTTTGTGAAACAGAGGAATTTTCAAGAAGGTCCCTGGCTATCTTTCAAGCAGAGAGAAGACTGGCAGAGAGTTCACCACTCAGAGACCCTAAGGCTGTTCAGCTAGCATTGGGCACTCTGTCCTTCAGTCATACATTATGGTCCAGATCCCTGTCCTCGGCTATGCCACTGGTCCGTTTCTGTTTTTGATATTTTTGGTGGTGTTTCTTTAAATCTTGAACTTTAGCGATTCTCAGTGTCGGCAGCTGTGGCACGAAGTCTTGGCTGGTGCTTTTTCAATGTTTGGTGGGGTTTCCATTCGTCACCACACTTAGTTTCATTTTCTCTCGGGGATTCTCACCGCGTCTTTGGTATTCTTTAGCTTACCTCAGGTTTGCGTGGGCTCAGGCATGCCTTCGGAAAGGTGGTCTGTGTGACCTGCAGGTGCAGGAGGGACCATCTTTCGGCAGTGGGGTTTTGCCAGTCGTGTGAGGAGGATGGCAGAAATATTGAGTGCTTGATTCGGAGCACTCAGTTTTCTTCAAGGGATACTGCCAGTCTGTTTTTGACTGCGGGAGAGACATAAGAACATAAGATATGCCATACTGGGTCAGACCAAGATCCATCAAGCCCAGTATCCCGTTTCCAAAAGTTGCCAATCTAGGTCATACGTACCTAGCATTTTTCCCCAAATGACACAGGTTCCACAATGCTTGTACTGGGTCAAGCAGTGATATCTTGGGTCCCTTTTTATTAATGGTTTATGGACCTTTCTTCCAGGAACTTGTCCAAATCTTTTTTAAACCCAGCTACACTAACAGCCTTTACTACATCCTCCGTAAACAAATTCCAGAGTTTGATTACACGATGAGTGAAAAAATATTTTCTTTTATTAGTCTTAAATAGTTTACCCTGTAGCTTCATTGCATGTCCCCTAGTCTTTCTATAGTCTGATAACGTAAACAATCGATCTACGTTTACCCGTTCCACTCCGTTCATTAATTTATAGACCTCTATCATATCTCCCCTCAGCCGTCTCTTTTCCAAGTTCAAGATCCCTAACCTTTCTAGCTTTTCTTCATAGGGGTATCCTTCTATCCCCTTTACCATTTTGGTGGCTCTTCTATGAACATTTTCTAATAACGCTATATCTTTTTTTAAGATATGGCGACCTGAATTGCACACAATATTCAAGGTGCGGTCTCACTATGGAACGATATAGAGGCATTATAATATCCTTTGTTTTATTTTCCATTCCTTTCCTTATGATACCTAGCATTCTATTTGCTCTCTTGGCCGCCGCTGCACACTGGGCCGAGGGTTTTAACATGTTATCCACAATGACGCCTAAATCTTTTTCCTGAGTGGTGGTTCCTAATGTGGAACCTTGCATCGTGTAACCATATTTTGGGTTGTTCTTCCCTAGGTGCATAACTTTGCACATGTCCACATTAAATTTCATCTGCCATTTTGATGCCCAGTCTTCCAATTTATCAAGATCCTCTTGCAATTTTCCACAATCCTCTTGGGTTTTAACAACTTTAAATAGCTTTGTGTCATCTGCAAATTTGATAACCTCACTCGTTATTCCCTTTTCCAGGTCATTTATGAATATGTCAAAAAGCAGTGGACCCAGCACAGATCCCTGGGGTACACCACTATTCACCTTTCTCCATTGGGAAAATTGGCCATTTAGCCTTACCCTCTGCTTTCTATTTTTTAACCAGCTCATGATCCACAATAGTACACTGCCTCCTATCCCATGACTCTTTAGTTTTGCCAAACGTCTCTGAGGGACCTTGTCAAAGGCTTTCTGAAAGTCCAAATACACTATATCAACTGACTCACCTTTGTCTACCTGTTTATTCACACCTTCAAAAAAACATAAGAGATTAGTAAGACAAGATCTTCCTTGTCTAAAGCCATGTTGGCTGTCTCCCGTTAAGCCATGACTATCTACATGTTCAGCGATTTTTGTTCTTTATGATGGTTTCTACCATTTTTCCCGGTGCTGACGTCAGGCTCGCCGGTCTATAGTTTTCCGGATCATCCCTGGAACCCTTTTTAAAAATTGGTGTTACGTTTGCCATCCTCCAATCTTCAGGTATTACAGATGATTTAATGATAGTTCACAGATTTCTAATAGCAGGTCTGCAATCTCATATTTCAGTTCTTTCACCACCTTTGGATGTATATCATCTGGCCCAGGTGATTTGCTACTCTTCAGTTTATCTAATAGTTGTAATACATCTTCCTGATGTATCAATATTTCCCTCATTTCTTCCGCACCTTTAAATACCACTTCAGTCATGGGTAACATCCCTACATCTTCCTCAGTAAAGACCGAAGCAAAGAATGTATTCAGTCTCTCCGCTACTGCCTTGTCGCCTCTTAGTGCCCCTTTAACCCTCTATCATCTAATGGACCAACTGACTTTCTCACAGGCTTTTTGCTACGAATGTACTTGAAAAAGTCTTTATTATGCGTTTTTGCTTCCGCAGCAAGCTTCTTTCCAAATTCTCCCTTTGCCTGCTTTATCAATGCCTTGCATTTAACTTGTCAGTGCTTGTGCTGTTTCCAGGTTTCGTCGTTTGTCTCTTTTTTTTTTTTTTCCATTTCCTGAAAGATGCTTTTTTGGCAACAACAGCCTCTCTGACCTCACCTTTAAACCATGCTGGCATTTTCTTGGACTTCCTTCCACTTTTCTTAAAGCGTGGAATACAGCTGGTCTGGGCTTCCAAGATAGTATTTTTCAATAACACCCAAGTTTGATGTAAGTCTTTAACCTTTTTCAATTGCTCCTTTTAGTTTTTTCTTAACTATTATCCTCATTTTATCATAGTCTCCCTTTCGAAAGTTAAAAGGTAGTACTGTGGATTTCCTTACTATCCCTCCTCCACTAATTAAATCAAATGTGATCATGCTATGATCACTGTTGCCAAGTGGCCCCAACACCCTTATCTCTTGCACCAGATCTGGTGTTCCACTAAGGACAAGGTCCAATATGGCTTCCTCTCTGGTCGGTTCATGAACCAGCTGCTCCAAGAAGCAGTCATTTATTTCATCTAGGAACTTTATCTCCCTAGCATGTCCTGCCGTGACACTGACCCAGTCGATACCGGGGTAATTGAAATCACCCATTAGTATTACTGTGCTGTAACGTTTGTTAGCTTCCTTGATTTTCTTTGAGCATTTCATCATCCATTTGTTCATTCTGGCCAGGCGGTCGATAGTACACCCCCACTGCCATCGCCTTCCCCTTTTTACATGGAATTTCAATCCATAGAGATTCTACAGCAAATTTTGTTTTCTGCAAAACTTTAATCCTTTCTGACTCAATGCCCTCTCTAACATAGAGCCCAACCCCTCCACCAATTTGATCAGCTCTATCATTACGATATAGTTTGTACCCAGGTATCACAGTGTCCCACTGGTTGTCCTCCTTCCACCATATCTCTGATATTCGAATCGTATCTAACCTCTCATTAAGTGCTATATATTCTAACTCTCCCATCTTATTTTTTAGACTTCTAGCATTTGCATACAAGCATTTTAGAGACTGTATTTTATTCATATGAATTTGGCTATTGGTAGACATGGGTAATTTGGGATCTTTAAGCTCTGTCTGCTCCATACTTGAGGGCATTTGGGCTACTTTACTGTTTTTTTGAAACCTCTCTGCTTTTGGTAGTATCCTTCAAGGATACATTCTTCCGAACCATGCGCTCTTGTGCGACTGTCGGCTTTCCCCTATTATCTAGTTTAAAAGCTGCTCTATCTCTTTTTTTTTTTTAAAGGTTTAATGCCAGCAGCCTGTTTCCATCCCAGTTAAGGTGAAGCCCATCCGTTCGGAAGGGCCCCTCCTTTCCCCAGTTCCTAACAAATCCAAAACCTTCATCCTTGCACCATCGTCTCATCCACGCATTGAGACTCCGGAGCTCTGCCTGTCTTTTGGGTCCTGCGTGTGGATGATTTATCCCCTTGGCCCCTGGTTCCTGCAGTTTTGGCGGGAACCGTGGCCATTTTAAGTCATTCTCAGTTGTCGTCCATTACCAGTGCAGGCAATCAGAATTCAGTTCCTTTGCCTGCCGGACTACAATATGGAAGACAGTTTAATGCTGAGCCGGTGCCTTTCTCACCTGAGTTTGTCCTGCTATACACCAGGCTTATTGCATTAAGCAAAGCCTGGGGGAAACTTCAGGGACCAAGCAGGCTATCCCTAGGCTTAAAGTCTCCTCCTTGGGGCTTCCTGAGCTAGGGGCTCTAGTTGCAAAGTGGGCTCAGGTTCAGGATGACATGGGGAGGATAGGGCTTCAGTTATTTTGGCAGCCTCTGAGGACCCCCTGGAGGGGCCCTCCAGCCTTTACGGGGAGTTTGCTTCTCTGGACCTGGAAGAGGGGGAAATCCCTCCAGGGGAAGATCTCAATATCATTTGGGTGCTCTGTCGGGAAGAGTTGTCCACCCTGATTGGTCATTCGCTGGTGGCTCTAAATATTTTGCAGGATCCACAGGAACCAGCCATTCCGTTTGAGGATCCCTTGTTGCAAGATATAAAGACATCTGAAACAGCTTTCCCAGTGCATAGGGCCATTAAGTAAATGATGGAAGCCAAGTGGGAAATGCCCAAGGCTGGCTTACAGGACAGCAGAGCTATGGCTCGTTTGTACCCCATCCCATCCAGTGAGAAGGATCTTCTTAGGGTTCCTAAAGTGGACGTTTAGTCTCCGTAGTTGCTAAGAAGACCACCATTCCCATAGAGGATGGTGCAGCCTTGAAGGATGTACAGGACAAGAAGTTAGAGTCTCTACTGACGCAGGCGTTCAAAGTGAATACCTTAGCGTTACAAGCTTCAGTGTGCGGAGTCTATGTAGCTCGGCCTTGTTTACAGTAGTCTCAAGCCCTGCCAGATACTGAGTCAGGGGGACAGAATTCCCTCTCAGATGTAACTAAGTTGGACTTGGGGTCAGCATATTTGGCTGATGCCTTTTATGATCTCATTAGGGCTTCTGACAAGAGCATGGCGTCAGTTGTCACAGCGTGTCGATTCCTTTGATTGTTCAGTTGGTCAGCAGATGTTTCCTCAAAGATGTATTTGGGTAAACTTCCCTTTAAGAGTAAGCTTCTGTTTGGGGAAGCCCTGGAAAAGTTGGTTAAGGACTTGGGTGAGTCAAAGCCAACCAAACCTCTGGAGGACAAGCCTAAGAGTAGCAAACAGGTGCCTCCAGTGCAGAGACAGTCACGTGATTATTGTAGGTACCGAGCTGTTCAATTTGCTCCCTATCAGCGAGCTCGCTATCCCTCCAGGGGTCAGTTTTTTCAGGGTAGTAGAGGAGCTGGAATAGGCTATTCTTCGAGAACAAGTAGGAAGTCAGCCCTCACATATGGGTGATGTCGGAACCGACGGTACCCGCACAGTAACCTTTCCCCAGCTTTCAAAGAAAGCCTTTGGGAGATGTACCACACATGAATTGTCCCCTTCCCACCCAAGAGTGCTATCTTGCCTCAGTCTCCTTTTTTGCATGGAGCCCATCAGATGTGTGTCTGTTCCACCAGAAAAAGTTGGTGATTTTTATCTTTTTTTTTTTGCTTTCTCTGGAAGTTGTCACCAGCAGTGGCCCAACTAGGTATAGATGGCTAGGTACACTGCTGGGCCTGACCCTTCCAGGTAAGAAATTGTAGTTGCGACGGAGTGTCAGGTTGAAAACAGGCTTTATTCCCCTCCCGGGGTTTCAGGATTTTCAAAGTAATACACAGTATGAAATTAAGAGGCAGCCATACTTCTGGCAAACAAAATGGTGAAATGAAAACAGCTTCTTGCTTGTACAAAATCAGTAACAAAATAGGAACCAGGTGAAATAAATGCTGACAGTTTTTCTCTGTATTCTTCTAGCTTTGTGCACGACACCTTTATGCTTAGCTAGCGTAGAGAACTCTCATTAGTTATGACTAGAGAGCAGTCCATGTCCTCCTCATAAGGCATATAACTATCTGTACACATGGATTCTTCAACTGTATTATCTTGTGGACAGAGAGTCTGAAATGTTCTTAACTCAGTTTCAGAACCTTCGTCAGAACTCTCTCTATGATATGGCAAGTACTTATCAGAGAGCTCACAGAACTGCCCTGCTCTGTTCCTAACAGGTTTCTGCAGTTTCTTGTAAGGCTTTACAAACATGCAATCATCTTCTTCACTCATATAAATGTCCTGACTTACGTTTCTTTCCTTTTCCCAAGGCTGTAAGTACTTCTGGTGGTTCTGCCTTTCAGATAAGCAGGGAACCTTATCAGCTGCTCTCCTTTCCCTCCACGGCACCCTGTGTCTAGGAAATTCTTCCTGCGTCACAGGTGAGGGTTTCCTCCAGTTAATCCCTCTGTTTGTAACAAGCTTTCTGTCCCTCCTTGAATCCTTCCTGGGCTTTCTGTTCCACGGCTCACACACAACAGAATCAGCTGGAGAATATCCTGACCTTCTGTTTGAAACTTTCAAGTTATCTTTTACTTGCCAAGTCTCCCAGTCCTTCTCAGCTTCTGAGCATTCACCAAACAAATCACCGTCAGGATCAGAATCCACATCCAAACCATGAGAATCCAATTCTAACTCTGTTTGCCTAACATGCTTTTTATTCAGGTTTAGGGGCGTTCTCCTGCTCATGTGCACACTGTTCTGCTGATTGCTAGGGGAGTGTTTGTTCTCTGGGCGTGCTCTCAGACCTCGTGTCTCAGCCTGCCTTTGTTGCCTATGGCAACCTGGAAGCTTTTTCTCTCCCTGCCTGTCAGAAATTGTGCTGAACTCTGCATCTCTCTGTGTCTTACAGGTATAAGGTAGAACTTCGGTGTCACAAAGTATACCAGTGCCTTTTCCTGCCCCCAAACCTGCTTGCCTCGGCATCGCGTTCTCCGGTTCTTTTTTCCTTTACTCTTCTTTCTTTTTCATTTGGTGTGGGTTTGCACCTTTTTCCTGTGAATTTGACCTCGTGGGAGCTGTCTTCTCTGCCATAGCCTTGGCCATTGCCTATAAGCCGTGTGACCGCTGCTCTCATAATATGTCATGCACGGGTCCACACAACTGCTACCTTCGATGTCTCGGGCCAGATTATGATGCCTTGGTCTGTGGTCTCTGTAAGCAGATGACTACTAAGGCCCTCAAGAAACATCAGCAGCAACGAGAGTTGATTTTTCAGAAGACCGACAGCCCCTGGCCTGCTCCGAGACCCCTTTCAGGACTTCGAGTGGCCTTGGAGCCCTGGGACCACAGAACCTCCAGCCAGAGCTCCCATGTCAAGGATCATGCCAAGAAGGGCCAGAAAACTCTGAGGACCCTGTCGGTGACAAGTCGGGGAAAGTGGGGAAAGCCCACGGGCCCTGGTCCCACAGCCCTCCACGAGAGGCCGAGAGTGACAGCAAGGAGCAGCCGTCCAAGTTGCCTCGCCATAAACCATTGATGCCCTGGAACCAGCCTCAGACTATCCTGGTCTAGGACTCCCCTTTGACGGAGCTGGAGACAAAGCTGGAGCCCGAAGTCCTCAGTGCCAAGCCAGCCAAGCTTCTGGAGGACAAGCCTAAGAGTAGCAAACAGCTGTCTCCAGTGCAGAGGCAGTCACGTGATTATCATAGGTACCGAGCTGTTCAATTTGCTCCCTATCAGCGAGCTTGCTATCCATCCGGGGGTCAGCTCTTTCAGGGTAGTAGAGGAGCTGGAAGAGGCTATTCTTCGGGAACAAGTAGGAAGTCAGCCCTGGTGGCCTTGGAGCGCAGTTTGTCTGCCTTCATGGCCCAGCAGCGGGCTCTGATGCCTGGTTCCTCTGGGTCATCACTCCCAACTACCTGGCCCTCCACTGTGAAGGACTCCCGGGAGGTCAGGCCGATCCTTGAGCCTCATCGGCCTCAAGAGACACCTCTGCTGCGGTCCTGGTCCGGGACCTCGGGGCCGTGGTCCTCACTGCTCAGTGTCCTCAGCTCCGAGTGCCGGGCCACTGCGGCCAAAGACCCTCGGTGTTGGGCCAGCACCCCGAGTCCTGGAGGACCACCTCCACCAAGTTGGATTTGAATTGGGGGATCGAGAACAATGAGTTCACAGATTCCCACCATCACCGCAACATGCCCTTGGACCTGTCCCCTCTGGAGTCGAGGCGCCGGTCCTACCTGAGGACATGGCCTTCCCTGACTTCATGCGGGACATGGCCAAGACTCTTGCCTTCGCCACCGTGCCGGAGGAAGACCCTCACAAGGAGGACCTCGATCTTCCAGTACAAAGCCCTCCCTGAAAGAGATGCTCACAATGCCTGTTTCCTCCCCATCCTGGAACAGCTGTTACTCTGCATGTGGGAGACCCCAGCATTGGTGCCCATAGTTAACAGGTGGCTGGACTCGATGTATCGGATCCGCTGGAGCCCTGGCTTCCAAAAAGCCTAACTGCCTCACAACTCCATGGTGATGGAGTCGGCCATGCAGAGGCTCAAGAGCTAGAAAACACACTTCTCGGTGCCCCCAGGCAGGGAGGCCCATGCCATGGGCAGAAAGTGCTTCCAGGGCTTGATGCTTATTGGCCAGATCCAGGCTTGCCAGTTATACATGCACATGTACCTTCGAGACCTGGCGAAGGAGCTCGCCGGGTTCTCAGCTGGTCTCTTGGAGGAACCTTTCCAGTGGTTCCAGACCCTGGCCTTGGGGGTCAGGGAGTGCTCCAAGTTTATTACTCGAGTGGCCTATGATGACTTCTAGTCAGCACCTAGAGTAGCTGCGGCGGGCATTAGTGCTCGGCTCTAGGCTTGGCTACATTCCTCCAACCTGGAGCAATGGGTCCAGGACAAATTGGTCGATGTCCCTTGCCATGGAGAGAACCTCTTCAGCAAACCCATGACAGACAAGGCTGCTGAGCTGGAATCTGAGTTCCTGATTAGGACCAGGCTCTCCAAGAAGACCACTCACCCTTCCCGGAGGAAGGTCTTGGGTAGAAAGCCCACATACCCGAGGAAGAGGAAAGTTTATGGAAACTACCCTCAATACCAGGCCTTCCCAGCTCCCCAACAGGCCAAGGGACAAAGGCATGGCCCACATAAGCCTAAGACCCCCACAGCCCAGCCCGCCCTACCAGCGCAACCTGGAGGGGGCTTTTGACTCCTTGGGCATAGCCCCTCTTCCCTCAGGAGGCAGAGCCCTGCAGCACACAGGGGCGCGTCTGGTGCTCTTTGCCCGCAGGTGGCCCTCCATTACCACCCGTCACGTGGGCCCTTCGGGTGGTGATAGAGGGTTACCTCCTCCACCTCCACCAGATCCCCCACCATTCTTCCCGGGACAGCCCCCCAGGACTCCCCTCCACTGGGACCTGCTCTGGCAGGCCTTCTAGAGGGCCAGGAGGTGGAACCCGTCCCAGCCCACCTCAGGGGCAAAGGGTTCTACTCCTGCTACTTCCTGGTACCATAAAGGACTGGAGGGTTCCACCCCATCCTCGATCTGTGGGACTTCAACAGATTCCTGGTGAGGGAAAAGTTCAAAATGCTCTCTCTTGGAACATTGCTGCCATACCTCCAGCAGGGAGACTGGCTATGCTCCTTGGACTTAAAGGGTGTGTACACATACATCCTCATCAACCCCCTACATAGACAATAACTCCGCATCGTGGTTGGGGGAGAACACTATCAGTACAGTACTTCGGCCTGGCCTCCACCCCAAAGGTATTCAACAAGTGCCTGACGGTGGTCACAGCCCACCTCAGGTTCCAGGGGGTATTCATCTTCCCCTATCTGGATGACTAGCTTGTAAAGGGCAGCATGGCCATCGAGGCCCGTCGGGCGACGGCACACACCATCCTCCTGCTGGAGCGCCTCGGCTTTGTCATAAACTATCCGAAGTCCCATCTCCAGTCAACCCAGGACCTGGAGTTCATAGGGGCTCGGCTGGACACAGTCCAAATCAGGGCCTTTCTCCCTCCTGACAGGGCCCTATGCCTCCAAATGCTTGCTGCACTCACATAGTGCCGTCACTCGGCGTCGGCCCACCTCATACTCCACCTACTGGGGCATATGGCATCAACAGTGCGTGTCACTCCAGACGCTCACCTGTGGATACGGACGGCCCAGTGGGCCCTCTACTCGCAGTGGTCCCAGGCCACAGAACACTTGTGGAACAGGGTGCTCATCACTCATCCTCTGGCTCTCTCTTTCAATTGGTGGCAAAACCTCCAGTGCCTGCTGGTTGGGATGCCCTTCCAGCCCCCCGCACCCCAAAGGATCCTCACTATGTATGCCTCCAAGTTGTGGTTGGGAGCACATTGCGACGACCTCTGCACTCAGGGCAGCTGGTCACCAACGGAGAGTCTCCAGCAAATCAACTTCCTGCCACCTGCAACACCAGGCAGCACTGGTTCAGACCGACAGCCAGGTGGCGATGTTCTATATAAACAAGCAGGGAGGCACAGGTTCAGCTCTGCTCTGCCAGGAAGCAGTGAGCCTCTGCTCGTATGCTAGCAGCAGTGTGATTTTCCTGTGGGCAGTTTACCTCCCGGGCCAGGACAGCACCCTGGCCGACCAGCTCAGCCAGGTCCTCCAGCTGCACGAGTGGCGGCTGGACCCCAGAGTGACTGGCCAGCTGTTCCAGCACTGGCAGCTCGCAAGGATGGATCTCTTTGCCAGTCTGACCAATGCACAATTGCCCTGCTTCAGTTCCCAGCAGCCACACCCCTCCTGGGTGGCAGCGGATGCACTTCTTATCTCTTGGGTGGAGGTCCTCCTTTATGTCTTCCCGCCCACACCACTGATCGCCAAAACCCTATTCAGGTCCAGCTTGTCAGGGCCACAGTGATCCTGGTGCCCCACAATGAGCCAGGCAGCCATGGTTTCCCCTGCTCTTCCTCCTGGCCACATCACCCCTGGGGTGCAAGCCAGGCCTACTGATGCAGGAAGAGAGCTCTCTCCTGCACTCCAACCTGGGGTCCCTGACACTCATGACCTGGCTCTTGAAAGGGTAGTGCTGGCTCCTTTCAATTTCTCTATTGAAGTGGAGGAGGTCCTCACTTCCCGCAAAACCTCCACCCATCGGGCGTACGCCTTCAAGTGGCAGAGGTTCTTGGACTGGGGCGTGGAATGTCAAGTCAACCCCTTCTCCTCCTACTCCATCCAGCTAGTGCTGCAGTACCTACTTCACCTGTCCTGTGCAGGGCCGAAGTCTAACTTCATAAGAATGTACCTCAGCGCTCTCAAGGCACACACCATCTCATTGACCCCCTCTCTGCTCAACCCCTCTTGTCTCACTTCCTGAGGGGACGACTCCTGTCAAAGCTGTCCATCCTCCTGCCAGCGGCAGAGTGGGATTTGAGCATTGTGCTTTCCAAGCTCACTGTGACATCCTTTGAGCCTTTCAGCTCCTGCCACCTCGGGTATTTCTCCTGGAAGTGGTATTCCTCGTGGTGCTCACCTCTACCCGCAGGATCAGCGAGCTTCAGGTGTTGGTGGCAGAACCAGCATACACTAGGTTCTACAAGAACAGGTTCATGCTCTGCCTGCACCCCAAGTTTCTATCCAAGGTGGTATCTCCATTCCACCTCAACCAGCAGGTGGTTCTCCCCACCTTCTTCCTGTGGCCTCACGCCAGCAGGACGAAGGCAGGTTAACACACACTGGACTGTAAGTGGGCACTCTCCTTTATCTCAGGCACACCCAGGAGCACTGCCGAGCTTCTCAGCTCTTTGTTTCCTATGACCCGAGTCGGTTGGGAGCTGCGGTCTCTAAACAGACCCTGTCTAACTGGGTCGCTGACTGCATTGCCTTCTCATATGAGCAGGCAGGTCTCTCGCTGGAGCGCGGTGTCACAGCGCAGTGTCCGGGCCATGGCGGCCTCTGTAGCGAACTTGCGCACCATTCCCTTGACAAAAATGTGCCGGGCTGCTACCTGGTCCTCAATCGACACGTTTGCAGCTCACTACTGCCTGGAGAGAAAGTCCTTTTGGGACAGCGCCTTCGGTCAGGCTGTACTCCATCATTTGTTTGGGGTATAGGCAACTCTTGCCCTCTAGCCCTTTGGTGTGTTCAGGCTACCGGAGCATTAGCTCCTCGCTGGGCACCTGGGCTGCTCAGGAGTCTGTTTATCTCTCGACTCATTGCTGCTACTTGCAGTTCCCCCTTTTTTCTGGTCACCTGTGGTCTTTTTATAAGTTTTTCAGTAGCCAGTAGCTAGGAGTCCCATATGTGAGGATTGACGTCCTGCTTGTTCCTGGAGAAAGTGTAATTACTCACCTGCAACAAGTGTTCTCCGGGGACAGCAGGAATCGGTCTTTACAACCTTTCCTCCTCCCCATGGAGTTGCTTTTCTTTTTGCCGTCTTGTGCTGTGATATCATACTGAGGCAAGATGACACCCTTGGGCAGAAAGAGGACCACACGTGTGTGGTACATTTCCCAAAGGCTTTCCTTGAAAGCTGGGGAGAGGTTACCGCATGGGCTCTGTCTGCACCGACATCACCCATATGTGAGGACTGATTCCTGCTGTCCCTGGAGAACACCTGTTATAGGTGAGTAACTACGCTTTTTGCTGGGGACAGATCTGGCTCCAAAAAGCCACAATGAAGCAAGGAGGACCTAGGAGGAGTTGGTGCTGGTAGGTGGGCAGCTGCACTGCTTTTATTCCGCCTGAGTCCAAATAACTTCCAGTCATTGGGTGTTGGAGGTCATTCGAGAAGGTTACGTGTTGGAGTTCGCAAGACCTCTCTCAGATGCATTTCTGTTATCCCCTTGCAAAGTTCCTTCCAAGCAACAGTCCGTGGCTGAGACTCTGGAAAGACTCATTCAGTTGGAGGCAGTGGTGCCCATTTCCACCACCCAGTGCGGTCATGGTCGATACTCAAATTTATTTATTTTGTGGTTCTAAAGGAGGTTACTTTATGTCCCATACTCAACCTCAAGTATGTCAACAGAGCCTTGCAAGTTCCTCATTTTTGGATGGAAACCTTATGCTCCATGATAGTGGCGGTGAGAGAGGTTGAGTTCCTAACAGCCCTCAATCTCATGGAAGCCTTTCTGCATGTTCGCATTCATCCGGAAGATCAATGTTTCTTATGCTTCAAAGGTACATGGAGCCCTTTGAGCTCACTATGGCTCCATGTACCTTTACAAAGGTTATGGTGATAGTGGCAGCTGCCCTTCGACGCAAGGGAGTACTTGTGCATCCCTCTCTGGATGATTGGCTAATTCGGGCAGAGTTGCTGCAGAGAGTCGTTTGATCACCCAAAGGGTGCTCGAAGTCCTGCAAGGGCTTGATTGGGTGGTCAACCTTGCAAAGAGCCCTTTCAGAATCTCACTTACCTGGGGGCCCAATTCAGCACTTGGCAGAGACTAGTCTTTCTTTCACGACAGGTTTCAGAAGTTACACTCTCAGATTCTTTGTTTCTTAGGTCAACAGTTTCCGTCAGCGTGGTCCTACCTCCAAATCTTGGGATCAATGGCGGCGGCGTTGGATCTGGTCCCCTGGGCCAAGGCATACATGCGGACTTTGCAAAGGTCCCTGTTATCTTGTTGATCACTGCAGATTCATCCACCTTAAGAATCAGTCTGGATTGGTGGTTGGACTCCACCAAGCTGTTGAAGGGCATGTCGCTGGATTCTCCAATTTGGACAGTGGTGGTGACAGATGCCAACCTTTCCAGTTGGGGAGCTCATTGCTTGTTGTAGGTAATGCAGGGCCAATGGTCTCAGGAGGAGAGAGCCTGGTCCATCAACCGCCTGGAGATGCAAGCAGCGTTCTTGGGGCTTCAGAAATTCCTTCCACTGGTGAAAGACAAGGTGGTAAGAGTCTTCTTAGACAACGCCACCACGGTAGCCTATATCAATTGCCAGGTGGGCATGGGCAGTGCAGGGCTGGCGGAAGAGATAGCCCCACTTCTGAATTGGGGGGAAAACAATCTAATAGCGCTGTCTGCGTCACATGTGGCAGGAAAGGAAAACATGCAGGCTGATTTTCTCAGTCGTCATCAGTTAGATCCGGTCCTTGAAAGAGTCGGTGTTTCACAGCATAGCTCTTCTCTAGGGTACTTAATGGACTTGATGGCGACTGCCTCAAAACCCAATGCCAGCTTCTTCAGTTGTCATTGCGAAAGAATGTCTAAAGGTCTGGATTACTTAGCTCAGCCTTGGCCTCAGGAGGGTTTCCTCTATGCCTTTCCCCATGGCCTCTAATAGGTCGATTGCTCCAGAGAATAGAGTCTCATTGGGGTCTGGTGATCCTGGTGGTTCCAGATTTGCCTTGCAGACCCTGTTATGCGGATCTCATCTGATTTTTGGTCAGAGTCCCGTGGCATCTTCCCGTGATCAGCAATCTTCTGTCCCAAGGCTCGATTCTCATTCCTTAAGTGCATGGATTCTTGCTGGAGGATCCGCTAACCGTACTGTGAGCCATTCATTGTCCTTTAGGGAATTTGTGGTGGCTGTGCCCCCTTGGTGTTGGGGAGTCATTTCTGAGAGGAGAGCTTCCACATTATGGATTGTTCTTCCCAAAATTCTTTCCTTTTTGCAGCAGGCCTGGTCCTTCTGGTGTGGAAATTCACTCTGTGGGGCAGGTGGAGAGTGGAAGCCCTGTTAAACTGCCTTTGATTAAGCATCCTTGGCATGGGGCACCCCCTAGAGATGGGGAACAGCTGGGAGCGGTGCAAGATTTTGACTATGACTTGGATTCAGATGGCTTGGTACTGGGCTCTGACTTGAAAGTAGAAGTACTTTCACCTTCAGAAGATTGTGAAGAGGCCAGTGCAATTGCCTATTCCGGAAGGAGGAGCTGGTGGCATTGATTGCCAGGGTCTCATCTGCCTTGAACTTGTGAATTCTTCCGGCACGGAGCAGGAGCCAGAGGTACACACGCTCCATCAAAGGGTGCGAAAATCCACTACTGTCTTCCCATTTCCAGATGTGATCAAGGATATAATCCAATCGGGGTGGGATTCTCCCAAATCCCTGCCTAGAGGGTTAAGGGTATGTAAGAAGATCTCTGCTCTCCTGGAGGAGTGCATAGAGTGGTTTGACATTCCCAAGGTGGATGCGCAGGTCATGGCAGTTACCAGATGGACCACCGTTCCTGTGGAAGGTGGATTAGCCTTAAAGGATTTTCTGGGTTGTAAGGTGGATTCGTGGTTGAGAAGCCAGTTTTGCCATGGCGGTGGCTATTATCCAACTGGTGGTATGTACCAGCCTGACGTTTTGAGCTCTGCTCCAGTGAATTCAGTCTCTTCCGCCTGATGAGACTATCCCTCTTTTGGAGTTGGCTATGGCCTTTCTTTCTGATACCATGTGTGACCTGGTACGTTTGGTGCCCTGATGATGGTGTCATGGCATTGGATTTGGCTCTGGTACTGGGCAGTGGATATATCTTCCAAAGCCTGGTTTTTAAGGGGAACTGGTTTTTAAGGGGAAGGTTCTGTTAGTTTCTGATTTGCATAAACTAGTGAAGGACCTGGGCAAGATAAAATCTGCGGCCTTCCAGAAGATGGGTCCAAAGAGCCTGTGAAGTGGGCTGGTGCCCCTTCTCATCAGCCTCTGCCTATCCACTGAGGGCGCACTGGCCGGATTCCCAGGGGTCTCAGGACTCTCATCGTTACCAACCTGGAAAACTTATCTTCCTCTCTGCTTCTGGTCTTCGGGCTCATTCTCAGTCCTTTCATGAAGCGCATTGGCTCAGCGACTCAATCCCTTCCACATGAGGACCTTCCTGGGCTGCGCAATGAAAGTTTGGGGGCCCATTTCCTGTTTCTTTCAGTTGTAGGCAGGCTTTGTCTTTTCTTTCAGGAATGGACCCAGGTTACCAAGGATCGTGGGGTGCTAGACACCATTTAGTTCGGCTATGTCCTGGAATGCAAAGAGCTGATTCTGAATGACTTTGTCATCTCTCCAGGTGGGTCTGAGATCAAAAATGCTGATGTGCGGTTCACCTTGGATTAGTTGCCACACCTATAGTCGGTGATGCCCTTCCCGCTGGACGAGTGGGGCTAGGGCTGATACTCCATCTATTTTGTGGTGCCCAAAAGGATGGTTCCTTCTGGCCCATTCTGGACCTCAAGGTGGTTGACGAGAACTTGCACATCCCGTGCTTCTGGATGGAAAACCTTGCACTCCGTGATTCAAGCAATGCACTGAGGGGAGTTCTTGGCTTCTCTGGATCTGGCCAAGGCATATTTTCAGATCCTGATCCAGGCAGATCAGCAAAGTATCTGCATGTTGCCATTCTTGGCTCTCACAATCAATTTGCTGCCCTCTTTTTCGGGCTTTCTACTGCCCTGAAGATGTTCTCCCAGGTCATGGTGATGGCAGCTGCGGTGCCAAGGAATTTGGGTGATCATTTGGGGAAAAGCCAAATGTGGCCTTCCCAGTCCCTGGAATTTCTGGGAGCAGGTTTAGACTCTTGAGTGGGCTGAGTTTTCTTGCCAAAGGAGAACGTCAAAGTCTATTGAATGGCCTGGCACTGTTCTGTGCACAGCAGGCTCCCAGAGTCTGGGATTTTCTTCAGCTCTTCGGATAAATGGCGGTGCCCATGGAGATGGTGCCATGAGCACATGCTCACATTTGACGACTCCAGCAGTCCTTGTTGACTTTGTGGTCCCCACTTCTCAGGAGTGGAGCGCAGGCTCCTGCTCCCATTGATGGTGAAGTCCAGCTTGTGGTGTTGGCAGCAGCCCTGTCACTGAGGAAGGGCGTGCCACTGGACGATTTCTCCTGGATCCTCCTGCCGATGTGAAGCTAATACAGCCCAGTTTGTAAATGACCTGGAGTGAATACCTGGAAAAGTATCCTATTACAACATGCTTGAACTTTTGTTTGCGTTTTGGGGAAATAAACTTTGTCATTTTTGCCTACACTCTCGGTGCATAACTACACTTCCTATTAGAAGGCTAGAACTACTATTCCCAGCATCCTTCACTGGAGAATAAAGTATTCTGTTTAAGCTTTTACAAGGGAAGTTAATGGCATCCCTATCCCTCTAAGCCCTAGGTGGAGGGCTGGGGCATGACAATATGTCTGTAAAGAGCTGTGTACGCCTTGTAGTACTATATAAATGATTAATAGTAGTAGTAGTATTAAATTGGCCAAGAGTCTCTCATGTATTTTCTCGGGGATGAAACCCTCAAGCTGGGCCCTAGGTGCACTGAGGTTGTGTCTTGGCTGTATCCTTGGCTGTATCCTTGGCCCCTTTTGTGCTCCTGTGGGTGGATTCCCTCGTCAGTGGCTAAAGTGTCAGTGACAAAGCACACAACCATCCTAGTGAAAAGTGACAGTGCACTTCACAGTGGCTGCACCTATCTGGTGGAATAGATTGCCAGATGGGTTGCAGATGGAGTCAGAGCTGGTTACTTTTCGGAAGGTGTTAAAGACCTTCCAGTTTAAATAAGGAATCTCATGATAGGTGGGCAGAGGCCCTCTTTAAGAATGCCTTTATGGCTTCTGCCTTAGACTCTCAGGTTGACTTGTGTGCACGCAGGGGGCCCCAGGCAGAAGCCCCTGCCATACCACCCTCTCCTGCCGCTGTTGCTACCGCCTCCCATATCCATCTTCTCATCTTGCGACAGCGGTGACCCAACTCTGTTTTAAACCGCCGTCACTGCAAGTTGAGAAAGATGGATTCAGGAGGGCAGTGGTGGCCAGACTTCATTTTGAAAGCGGAAGCTTTGTGCCTCCGCTTTCAAAACTGAGTCAGGCAACCCACCAGGGTTTGCCGCCCTACGCAGCTGCCTAATCTGCCTAGTGGATGGGCTGTTCCTGTGTGCAGGCCTGGTGACCCGCACCCTCTCATGCTGGATCCAGCAGCTGCCAGATAGCCCATAGATGTCAAGATTGGAATTTGGAGCCGCATATATTGATGATGCCCTGTATTTCCTCATGGAGATCCTCCGGTTGGTCCATGCGTTAGTCTGGCAGGGGAAGTTTTTCATCTCCGTGGATCTTGCCGGAGTGTACTTCCCTATTCCAATTCAGAAGCAGCACCAGCAATTTCTTCCCTTCTGTGTCTTGAGCCACCATTTCCAGTTTTGAACTTCGACCTTTTGGCCTGGCCACAGCTCCTTGTACATTCTTGAAGATTATGGTAGTTGTAGTGGTATATCTGCACAGGCAGACCTGGATTATCCACTGTTGGAAACAGGATACTGGGCTTGATGGACCTTGGCCTGACCTAGTATGGCATATCTTATGTTCTTATGGCAGGGGATCTGTGTTCTGTACCTGGACAGTCGGTCGTATTCCCTGGAGAAGTCCAGGGATGATACAGCTCTGCTGCTTTGCTGGCTGGAAGGGCTGGGATTGGTGGTCTACTATTCCAAGGGCAGCCTAATTCCCTCACAAGACTTGGAGTATCCCTGTGCTTAGTTCAGCACTCACCTGGATTGAATTTTCCTCCTGCCAGAGAGGTGTCTTATGTTGCAGAGCCAACTCAGGGCATTTAGTGTTTGGTCAGCTTCCTCGGCTGGGGATCTGTTGGGCCTGTGAGTGGGATTCTCTCTTGTGTTGCTTCAAGAGAGAGGTCTTCTGCGGCAGGAGTATCTAGTGATGGAAAAGTCTCTTCTCATTTATGGCTTGGTCTTTGAGAGGAGTAGGCTGTTCCAGAAGGGTTACTTGGGAGTGGTAGGGACTACCCTTTTCAGGATCTGACGTACCACTGCTTCCTTGGCTTATGCAAGTTTAGAGGGTTTTTGAGAAATGGTGTTCTCTTCGAATACTGGAGGCCAATAAGGTGGACGTAATGGCTGTTTTGTTCTTTTTGCAGCCAGTCTTGACCAGGAGTTAGCCCTGAACTCTCTCAAGGTTGAGGTAGTAGCCCTGGCGTGGTACCATGGGCATGATCAAGGAATGTATTTGGTTATCACTCTGAAGACTCCGGTTTCTTTAAGGGAGTGAAGCAAATCTGTCCACCAGTAGAGACTCTCCCTGGGTTTGAAGGCATAGGCGAAGTATGGGAAGACATGGGGGAGCAGTAGCCCCCCCAAATGTTGCAGGCACTAATTGTGATCTGGTACCTCTGCCCTCACTGTCAGTATGCCTTTGCCCCTTTACCCATCCCACCCTCAAAGTAAGAAGGCAAATTGCATCTATGGCTGAAGGCCCTGAAAGGGCCCCCTTTTGAGCTGATTTGTCCTGCCTCTGAGGTTGGACCCTCCAGGTGGTTTCCTGGTGGCTATTGCATTTGCCAGGCAGAAGTCAGAGCTGCAGACGTTGTCCCGCAGGGAATCTTTTGTGGTCGTCTAGATGACTTTAGTCTCCTTGCGGACTGTGCCATCCTCCTCCCAAAGGTACTGACTTATTTTCATCTTAAGCAGACCATTGTCTTCCATCCTTTTCTCTGGAGGATCGTTGGGCAGACCCCTCTCTACATCTGCTATATGTGGGGAAGATGTTGGTCAAATATCTGGAGATAACTAATCTTTGTCCTCTTCAGCATTCTGAGGAAAGGAAGGCAGCAGCCAAGTGTTCTATTGCTCATTAGGTTAAATAGGCAATTTGTTAAACTTACCTTTTGGCTGGGAAACATGTGCTAGAGAGAATCAGAGCTCACTCCACTAGGGCACAGACCTCCTCTTGGTTGGAATCTGCCTCATTGTCTTTGGAGGATATTTGTAAGGTGACTACCTGGTTGTCTTTGAGCACTTTTTGTGAAGCATCATAGGTTGCATGTGTGAGCCAGTACAGATGGTGCCTTTGGCAGGACAGTCCTGTCCAGAGCATTGTCTTCCTCCCCACCCTTGGTCCTGATTGTTTGGGGTGATAAGGAAGAAGAAATGTTACATACCTGATAATTTTTTCCCTTAAATCCTGCTAGACCAATACAAGACCCACTCTGGAAGACTTCTCCTACAGGTTTGGGAGTTCTATTGTCTCTTGATTGCCTTGTCAGTATCCGTGTCTGATGCAGAGTTATTTACGGAAGAGAGCCAAATACTTGTTCCAAATGTTTGTTGCAATTTATGGTTGGTTATTAACATTTCAGATTTGGGGTTTTTTTTTTTAGTTTTTAAGTCTTGCTTATTGTTTGGGAAGTTTCATTCTGGCTTCTCTCAGTGCTGCAACAGTAGATATACTAATGACTTACATGGACCAGTAGACATACTAATGGATAAACTTTAGCTTACAGTGCAGGTACAATACCAGCATGTGCAACACCGAATGAATTGGCCAGCAAGGGTACAGACACCCATCAGCCACATAGACAGACTCCACTATCCACAGCTGTATGGAAAGCCAACCTGATAGCACCAGCACACTGAATGGGCGTTAATGTCAGAGGGTGCTACTAGCGCCTGCACAATGAGCACATGTTAAGATTGCTCGAGCTCATATGGAGACCAAAGTGGCAGGCAGGAATGCCAACCATCCCCATTTTTAGACCAGATGGAACAAAACAAGGACATGTGTGTGCAGGGACCCGAGTACAGACCACATTCTTTTAACTTTGCCAAGATGGGCCAATACCTCAAGGAGTCATTAATAGGATGGGAACAGCTGGGGGATGTAGAAAAATAGTGGGAAAAACTGAAAGGGGATATTTTAAGGGCAACCAACCTTTTCGTTAAAATGGTAAATGAAGGTAAAAGGAAAAGGAGATTGCTATGGTTTTCAAAAGAAGTCGCTGAAAAGGTGACGAATAAGAGGGAGGCCTTCATGAAATACAAGAGATCACAGAGAGAGGAAGACGGGCATCTATATTTGGAAAAACTTAGAGAAGCCAGCAAAGTAGCCAGGAAAGCAAAGATTCAAAAGGAGGAGAAAATATCCCCCTATTTTATTGTATTGGCTAAGACATTTTTCAGATATGTTAATGAGAAGAGGAAGGGCAAAAGTAGTATTGTCAGGCTCAAGGATGAAGGGGAGGAATATGTAGAAGCTGATGAGGATAAAGCGGAATTGCTTAACAAATATTTCTGTTCTGTGTTCACAGATGAAGACCCAGGAGCGCGACCTCAGAAAATATCCACAAACAGGAACAGAAGTGAGGGGCATTTTGAACGATTTTCGGAAGAACTAACTAAACTTAAAGTAGACAAAGCGGTGGGACCGGATGGGATACACCTGAGAATACTGAGGGAACTTGGGGACGTTCTAGCAGCTCCACTGACTGACCTTTTCAATGCCTCTTTGAAGTCGGGAGTGGTGCCAGTGGACTGGAGAGAGGCACATGTGGTCCCTTTACACAAAAGCGGAAGTAAGAATGTGGTTGAAAACTACAGGCCGGTTAGTCTAACCTCTGTGGTGAATAAATAATTGGAAACACTGCTGAAAGAGAAAATAGTGAGGTTCCTTATCGTCTCTCCAGTCCAGTCCCTTTCGTCTGGGTTGTGCACCCCTTCCAGCAGCTTTGAGGTTGAGCCTATCATCGATTTGATGATCCTCTGGTACAAATACCACTGGCACCACCCACCAGCACCAGTAAGCTCAGCCTCCAAACAGCTGGATGGTAGCAGTAAGCCAGAGCTCTGGGCTTACTGGAGAGACAGTTAGGACTTAGGGGGACTGATAGGGTTCCGGTGCCTATTAATTTTTCTTTGGGTTGATTTCATTTGAATTTGGACTATTTAATTTAAATTGGATTAATTTATTTAAATTCTTTAATTTCTTTAATTCATTTATTCTACCTCCCCTTCCCCCCCCTCCTCCCCCCCCCCCCAGGTCCAGTTGCTCCTCGGAGATTACAGAGGAGGAGGTTTTAGCGCCTGCCGCAGTGGGAAGAGACAGTGGGGGAGAGCCAGCCGGCTTGCAAGGGCCTTGCTCCCGCCCATCCCGCCTCGCGCCGAAGCCCTGTCTGGTGGCTGAGCGCGGGGCTGGTGAATCGACGGCGCTACCGTGGCCGCGGAGAAAAGTTCCCCGAGGGTGAATTCCGGATCAGAGGGAACAGGCGGCTGCAAGGTAAGAGGGCAGCAGTTGAAGAGGACAGCCGCGTGGCGATTTGGGCCCTCATGGTCTCAGACGGCAGCAAGCGGAGCAGCCGTCTCCTGCACGTGGGGAAGCAGGAGGTAGGTGTCGGCCTGTTTTTTCTTCGCGTGGTTTTAGAGAGCACTGGGGGAAGAAGGAGGATCAGTGCAGTTTTAAAAAAATAAGAGAAGGAGATTAAAAAAAAATCTTTTGTTTGTATTGTTTTAAGTGTAGGAGGGGGGGTTAGGATAGTGGTTAGTCTCTGAGTTTCTGAAAGTGAGAGTGAGCTCTACGCCATGCCGGGTAGGCAGCACTGTTTGGGCTGCGGCACCCAGCGGGGCACGGTGTCAGAGGCAGGGGTCTGCAGGGGCTTTACTGTAGAGGCTGCTTCGGTGGAGCAGGAAATGCAAGGGGGGTTAGCCCATGAATGGATCTCCGATTCCCAGGAGTCAGGGGACCCTCTGGAAGGGGGGGGGGGAGCGGACCTCTCCCCTATCTTTGACCGTGGATCTGCCAGGGCCCTCTCTGTCAGCCCACCCGTTCCACGTCCTCCGGGGAGGGGGGAGGCTGGGGGGACTTCTCCCCTGAGTTTGTTCTACTGCTACACAAAGCTTTTTGTATGCGTCAGCAGGGAACGGGAGGGTCTGCGGCGCCGCAGGTAAGCAGGCCTTCCAGAAAGGTGAGGGCAAAGGATCAGGAAGCGGGCGTCCCGCCTAAGCCCGCTAGGTTGCTGAATGAGGAGAACTTCACTTCCCCTCTGTCTGAGACTCTGGAAGGGGAGGTCTCGGACAGGGAGTTAGGGGAGGAGGAAGAAGAACTCGAAGAGGGTGAGATTCCGGAAGAAGAGCAAGCCCGGATAGTACAAGTTTTTCGCCGGGAGGAACTCCCAGCATTGATTACTGACTCTTTGGAAGTGCTGAATATGGCGACGGATGTGCCTGTGGATGAGGAGGTCTTTGAAGACCCGTTGATCCAGGCCGTCAGGAAATCCCAGAAGGTTTTTCCAGTGCACAGAGTAGTGCGTCAGATGATTCAGGAGGAATGGAATCCGTCTGAATCCAGCTTAAGGGGGGGACAATCTATGGCTCGTTTGTATCCCTTGCCGGAGCTAGACAAAGAATTGCTGTGGTCGCCTAGAGTGGATGCGGCGGTGTCGACGGTCACAAAAAAGACGACTATCCCGGTCGAGGGCAGTGCGGCTCTGAAGGATGCCCAGGATAGAAAACTGGATACGTTGCTCAAGCAAGCCTTTGATGTTAGTGCCCTGGCCTTACAGGCTTCGGTGTCGGGGGCTTGGGTGGCTACAGCCTGCCTGAGGTGGTCGCAGCAGCTTCAGTTAGCTGGTGACCTTACCGGTAATGCGCAGGGGGAGGCGGCTAGAATGGAGTCGGGTGATGCCTACCTGGCGGATAGTATGATCTCATTAGGAGCCTGGCTAAGAATATGGCCTTGGTGGTAGCAGCTCGGTGATTACTTGTGGCTGCGTAACTGGGCAGCAGATGTTTCCTCGAAGGCCCGCCTTAGTAGACTCCCCTTGAAGGGGAAGTTGCTCTTTGGAGAAGACTTGGATAAGTTAGTAAAGGAGCTAGGCGAGGCTAAGGGGGGCAGTCTCCCTGAGGATAGGCTGAAACAGGGCCATTCGCCTGCTCCCACGCGTAGCCAGCCGAGAGACTTTCGGAGGTTTCGGCCGGCGAGGTTGGCACTATTTCAAAGAGGTCATTTCCCCTTGAGGGGACAAAGTTTCCGGGGGTTTCGAGGGGCGTGAAGAGGTTTTGGGGCCTCTTCCTCTGCTGCAGGCCCTAGGAAAGCACAATGAGACAACGGGGGCCCGGGAGGAGGTACTGCCGGTGGGAGGTCGGTTAAGGCAGTTTCTTCCCGCCTGGGCCCGGGTCACGTCCGATCAATGGGTTTTGGAGGTGGTCCGAGAAGGATATGCTCGCGAGTTTGCACGGCCAGTTTGGCCAGTGTTTGTGCAGTCTCCTTGCAGTTCTCCGACAAAGAGGGCAGCAGTGGAAGACACTCTGTCAAGGCTACTGTTGCTGGAGGCAGTAGTACCGGTGCCTTTAGACCAAGACGGTTCGGGTCGATACTCAATTTATTTTGTAGTTCCAAAAAAAGAGGGGACCTTTCGGCCAATACTCAACCTAAAATGGCTCAGTTGGTGTCTCAGAGTACCACACTTTTGGATGGAAACTCTGAAGTCGGTGATTGTGGCCGTTCAGCAGGGAGAGTTTTTGCATATCCCCATTCACAAGGCTTATCAGCAGTTTCTGAGATTTGTGGTACCAAGGGGACATTTTCAGTTTCAGGCTCTGCCCTTCGGCCTGGCAACGGCCTCTCGGACTTTCACCAAGGTGATGGTGGTGGTGGCTGCAGCACTGCGCAAGGAGGGAATCTTGGTACATCCCTACCTAGACGACTGGCTGATCAGGGCGAAATCAGAGGCAGAGAGTCGCAAGGCGACGGCCAGGGTGGTTGCATTCCTGGAGGAGTTAGGTTGGGTGATCAATCGGTCAAAGAGCAGATTGGTGCCCACACAGGAACTCGAGTACCTCAGAGCAAGGTTCGACATTGCAAGAGGAAGGGTGTTCCTGCCGACTCAGAGGATAGAGTATCTGAGACACCTAGTGTCGCAGTTTCTAAACACAAATCACTCCGTCGGTCCGTTTCTCACAGAGTATATATAATAAATGTCAAATAGGCTCTGTATTACAACTAGAAAGTAATATATGTTCTAAATTGAGACTGTAGATAGTTATGAATATGAGACTTACAAAATGAATTTTTTATCGGCAGCTACGTGGTCTCAGTTTCTCCGGGCTGAGGTCAGAAACTCTGACTCATTACCCTCACTTTCACATCAATGACCACTGAATAGTAGCGACCTTATTTTTTAGTATTCTTAAAATGGTAAGTTAGAAATGTCTCATTCAGTAGCGAAAAATAACAAAAAATGCTTAGCTTTGCTTAACTTAGCTTTGGCTTCAAATATCTTTCAATATGGAGCTGTATACTTCTTTCCCTGGGAAAGAAGCTAAGTTAAGCAAAGCTAAACAGACAGAAGCCTACGGCGTGGCATTACTTACAGGTGCTGGGAACCATGGCAGCAACAATAGAGTTGGCACATATGCGGGAGCTCCAACGGGCTTTGCTTCAGCGATGGTCCCATCAGAGTCAGCAGTTGTCCATGGCGTTACCCTGTCTGCAAGTGACCAAGAGCGCCTTGCAGTGGTGGCTCTACCCGAGGAACTTAGAGAGCGGAATGCCCCTCGAGCCTCTGCAGTGGGTGCAGTTGACGACGGATGCAAGTTTAGCTGGTTGGGGGGCTCATTGCGAAGGCCAGTTTTCCCAGGGTCTCTGGAGTGGGGTGGAGGCCCAGTGGTCCATCAACAGACTGGAAATGCAGGCAGTGGTTCTAGCGCTCAGAGCGTTCGGAGCTTTGGTCCGTCAAAGAGCAGTCTGGGTCCTATCCGACAACGTCACGACAGTGGCCTACATCAACCGTCAGGGTGGGACAAGCAGTCCTCCTTTGGAAGAGGAAGCGGACAGCCTGTTGCAGTGGGCCGAAGTCCATCTAATAGTCCTGTCAGTGCAGCATGTGGCCAGGGTAGGCAACGTCACTGCAGATTACCTGAGCAGGTGCAAGATAGACCACGGGGAGTGGGAACTCTCCCAGGAGGTGTTCGAACAGGTGGTAGCCTGGTGGGGGACTCCCATCATGGATCTCATGGCAACATGGGAGTCGGCCAAGGCAAGTCGGTTTTTCAGCCGCAGGAAAGAAAGGATGTCGGAGGGTCTGGATGCTCTGGTCCAAAAGTGGCCCTCAGAAGGTCTTCTGTATGTTTTTCCTCCTTGGGCGCTCATAGGGAGAGTCCTTCAGCGGGTGGAAGCCCACCCAGGATTAGTAATTCTCATAGCCCCAGACTGGCCGCAGCGGCCATGGGATGCAGATCTGGTGAGACTAATGGCCGATTGGCCGTGGCGGCTTCCCTGCAGAGACGATCCTCTAGTGCAGGGACCAGTGCGGATGCCCCAAGTGGATCGGTTCTCGCTTACGGCCTGGCTATTGAAAGGGCGCAGCTCAGTAAGCGGGGATATTCAGGAGCGGTAATTTTGACTTTGTTGAGCGCGCGCAAGCGATCAACCTGCCTCTCGTATGTGAGGGTATGACGTATATTTGAGGCATGGTGTGCGAGTCAGAAAAAGAAGCCCCTTGCGGTCTCTGTGCCGGAGATTCTGGAGCTTTTACAAGCAGGATTCGATAAAGGCCTGGCAGCCAACTCCTTGCGGGTTCAATTGGCAGCCATTTCCTGTTATAGGGGTAAGGTTCGTGGAAAGGCGTTAGGGGACCACGCGGACATTAGTAGGTTCCTGCGAGCGGTTAAGCGCCTGCGGCCTCAGCAGAGGTCTTTGATCCCACCATGGGATCTCAATCTGGTGTTGAATGCCTTAGCCGGGGAACCTTGCGAGCCAGCAGGGAAAGCCTCGTTGAAGGATTTAACCCTAAAAACAGTGTTTCGGGTGGTTATCTGTTCCGCTAGGCGTATTTCGGAGCTTCAGGCTCTGTCTTCTCTGCCGCCCTTTCTTTCTTTCTTCAAGGAGAAGGTAGTTTTGCGGAAAGTTCCTTCCTTTTTGCCTAAGGTCGTTTCTCCCTTTCATGTGAATCAGGTTGTATCTCCTGTCCTTTTCTAGTGAGGGTCGGGAGGCGGATGATGCGAGGCTATGCCGTCTGGATGTGCGCAGAGTGTTGAAGTGTTATCTGAGTTTTATGGCGCCCTTTCAAAAGTCAGATCGGTTATTTGTTTTGTTCGGGGGGGCCGCGTAAAGGTGAGGTGGCGGCCAAGGCGTCCATCTCCGGGTGGCTCAGAGAGGCGATTGCGTCTGCCCATATCCTGAAGGGGAGGCAGGTTCCAGTGGGTTTTCGAGTGCATTCGACTTGAGCCCAGGCCCATATCATAGGCGGAGTATAGTTTGGTTCTGCCGTTGGACATTTGCAGAGCGGCCACCTGGTCGTCTCTGCATACCTTTGCCAAACATTACAGGTTGAATGTTCAGGCGGCAGCGGATGCTGGTTTTGGGAGTGCAGTGCTTCGGTCCGGGCTGGCGAACCTCTCCCAGGCTTGAACTGCTCTGTTACATCCCAGACGAAAGGGACTGGACTGGAGAGACGATAAGGAAAGAGTAGTTAGACCTTATTTATTTATTTTTATTTATTTATCTATTTCTTCTATACCGCCCCTTCCAGAGATCAGGGGCGGTTTACATGGAACGATTGTATACATTCGTATAACATTACATAGAACAAGAACTTTTTAACTTTTTACATATAACTTTTTAACTTTTTACATAAAACAGAACAGTAAGTTGTGAAAACTATTTACAGGGTGTATACTTTTGTATACTACTGGATTTACAGGGGAATGTCAGTGAGCTGACATTGCTATTTATAGATGTTATTTACAAAAAGGTTAGGATACATGATTTACAAAAGGTTAGGATACATGATTTTATGGTGGATAAAATCAAGTGTGTGTATATGTGTGTGTGTGGGTGTGGGTGTGTGTGTGTGTGAATGTGTGTGTGTGATGGAATTTATTTCCATTTTTTTTTCGTGGGTTGTTTGGGGTGTCTTTGGGGGCTGTTTGAAGAAGGAGTTGTGTGTGTTAATTGTGTGTCTGCAGGTTTTTTTGTTTGTGTGCCTGTGGACGCTGTGTGGCTGGACTTGGAGGGTAGGGGATTCCGAAATGCTCAGAGAATAGGTATGTCTTGAGTTCTTTCCTGAATTGGGAGAGGTCCTTTATGATTCGGATGTCTATTGGGAGGTCATTCCAGAGTGTGGGAGCGGTGAATGTGAAGGCTCTGGCACTGGTGGAGTTTTTAGTCCTCGTGAATGTTTTTGGCAGCTCTAGTGAGAGGGTTGCATTTAGTCTGCGGGCTCTTGAATCATTTGGGGCGTGGAGGAGTGTGGATAGATGGGAGGGGGCAATATCATTTAGTAGTTTGAAGGTTGTTAGTAGTATTTTGTATTTGATTCGGTTATTTATGGGGAGCCAGTGTAGTTCTAGCAGTATAGGGGTTACATGGTCTGCTAGGTGGGCTTTAGTGACTACTTTGCACAAATGTTTTGTGCTCTTTGTAATAGGTAGATATTCTTTTGTGGGAGGCCGGTTAAGAGACTATTACAATAGTCAAAGTGAGGGGTTATGAGTGCACTTACGACTGATCTAAAGTCATGCGTGTCAAGAAGGAGCCTTAAGTGTTGAATAGTTTTAAGTTTGTAGAATATAGTTTTTACCGTCTGCTTTATGTGTGGTAGCATGGTGAGTGTGCGATCGATTATAACGCCTAGGTATTTTACCTCTGTTTTAACAGGTATCATTGTGTTATTGATGGAGATAGTTGTTGGGTAGGTATCTTCAGCCATAGGTGCTCTTGATACAAACATTGCCTCAGTTTTTTTGAGATTGATGCTGAGGAAGTTGGTTTCCATCCAGGATGAGGTTTCCGCCATGCATTCGGATAGGGTGTTATAATTAGGGTTTTTCGTGGTTATGGGGAGGGTGAGCATGATGTCGTCAGCGTAGATAAAATGACTGATTTTGTGTTTTTTAAATATTTTTGTGATGGGTTGTAGGTATAGGTTGAAAAGGAGAGCAGAAAGGGCTGATCCTTGGGGTATTCCTTGTCCTTGGGGGAAGGTTTCTGAGGCTTCCTGGTTTAATTGAACTCGCATTAGTCTGTGTGTGATGTAGGACTTGAACCAATTGAGGACAGTCCCGCCTATTCCTAGGTTTTCTAATCTGTTAATCAGTGTAAGGTGATTGATATTGTCAAATGCGGCGGAAATGTCTATGAAAAGGAGTAGGAGGCCTTGAGTGTTATCGTCTGTGTGTCTTATGAGGAAGTCCATCAGAGTAATTAAGAGGGTTTCTACCCCATGGAAGGGGCGGAAACCAAATTGGTGGGAGTCAAGGGAGTTGTGCTCGTCTATATGTTCTTGCAGTTGAAGTTGAACAGTTTTTTCTATTATTTTAGCCATGAATGGAATGCTGGCTATCGGTCTATATGAGTTTGGGTCTTTCGGGTCGAGTTTATTGTTTTTTATTATTGGGCGGATTGTTGTGAGTTTTAGGGCATCAGGCATAATGCCTTGGGATAGGGATTGATTTACTATGTATTGAATGTTTCCAGCTAGTTCTTCCTTAGTACTTTTGATCCATGACACAGGGCATGGATCGAGTGGGGAGGTTGTGGTGTTGATAATTGTTATAATCCTGAGGAGGTGTTTTTGATCTATCGTGTGAAAGGTTGTCCAGTTGTTGTTAGTTTCAGTGTTTGTGTGGATTAGTGTTGGTGTAGTGTTAAGTTTGCATTTTAGTTTTTCTGCAAAGTGGGTTGCTAGGGTTTGGATACTTATTGCTGATTGTTTTGGTTCTGGATTTTTGACTTTTGTCAGTGTTTTTACAATTGCAAATAGTTCTCTCGGGCGATTGATAGCTAGGTTTATTACCTTGGAGTGGTAATCCTTTTTTGATTTGTTAATCGCATTCTTGTATTCGTTGAGTGTGTTTAAGTATTGGGATTTATTCTCAGCAGATTTAGTTTTCCTCCATTTCTTTTCTTGTTTTCTCAGTTGTTTTTTTAGGTTCACTAGTTCTTTCGTGAACCATTTTTCTGTCTTTTTTAACTGTCTATTCGTGGAGTGTGTGGGGGCAGCTGCTTTTTGAACTGTAAGGTTCCAGTGATTTACGGTGGAGTTGATGTCTGGGAGGTTTGTGTTGAGTATGGGTAGTACTTTGTCAAGGAAGGTATCTTTGTTGAAGTGTGCAAAGCGTGATATATGAGGTGTGTGGTGCGTGGAGTTCTGCGTTGCTTGTACTGGGAGGTGGAGTGTAATGAGGTGATGGTCGGACCATGGTACTTCTGTCATTGTTGGAGGGGTGTGTTGCTGGTGGTTGATAAAGGAGATGGGGAGGAAGATGAGATCTAGAGTGTTACCTTTTATGTGAGTAGGTGCTTGTACTATCTGTGTGTATCCCATTTGGAACATAGTGTCCATGAAGCTGTTTGATTGGGAATCATTCAGAGAAGGGAGGTTTAAGTCACCTAGGATTATGAGCGGTTTGCTTGGTGATGTTGTGCAAGCAAGTTCAAGGATGGGAGAGAGGTTTTTTTGATCAGCTGTAGGGGGTCTATATATGAGTGTGAGTGCAAGGGTTCTATTTTCTATGTTGATTATGTCCATTCCGTCTATATTATTTAAACTTGTTAAGGTGTATTGTAGGTCTTTTTTGGTGAGTATGAGAGTACCACCACCTCTCTTTGCATCTCGATGACAGCTGAATATGTCATACTGATGTGTGGTTAGTTGGTTCAGTAGTACGGTGTCTGTGGGAGAGAGCCAAGTTTCGGTGATGCATATGATTTCAGGTTTTTTTTTCTTTTATCATGTCATTGATTATTGGTATTTTGTTTCGTATGGATCTAGTGTTTATTAAGATGAGCTTTATTTTGGCGTCTATATTAGTGGTTTTGTCAGTTATACCTCTGTATGGATGCTGCTTTATTTGTATGAGTCTTCGTTGGTGTTTGTTTGAGTCATGGCGTGTATTGTGGTTATGGGAGTGTGATGAACTATGCGATGGGTTTTGGTAAGGAACCTGTATGATGGGGTTAATGTTTTGTGAGCTTCTGTAGTGATTATGGATGATGGGGATGTTTTTGTAGGTGTTTTGATTGGTTTTGTATGTATAGATATGTTGTATTAGGAGTGTTATTAGGAGGAGAGTGAAGGGGATGTTTATTTGTTTTGTAGGAGGCATTGTGTGTATTTCAGAGGGGGTCTTTTGGTGTAAGGGGATTAGCTGATGAGTATAGGGGGTAGAAGGTTACAATCAACAGTATGGTGTTGTATGAAGGATGGGTAGGAGGTTTGATTGTTACTGACACTAGGATATATGTCTGATAGCAGTTCCTGATGATTTGAGTGACTACTGACAACAGTATAATGAGTATTGATTTATAAACTTAGTATAACAGTGTATGAAGATAGATTAGTTTTTACTGTCAACAGTATAGTGATATTAGTTATTACTGATAATAGTTTTTGATGGATTGGTTGGTTACTGACAACAGTAATATGATTGTTCTTTTCAGACAGCAGTTATATAACAGTATAAGCAATTATATTCTGTGAACACAGTTATAGATAACAGTGTATAATTCTTTTGAAAATAGGATATGTGTGGAGATTACTGACAACAGTAAGAGATTACTGACCACAGTAAACCACAGATTACTGACCTTATTAGTGTTCCTGAAGGAACTCCAGCCCAGTCCCTGATCCCACCCAGGTCATTTAGTTGCAGGATTCCTTTTCCAGAGGAAGATTGCCGGACCAAAAAAAGGGAGTGAAGAAGATGTCGGAGAGCTCCTTGCAGGGATTCTGGTGACGAGGTGGGATTGACTGGGGGAGAGTTAGGTAAGGGCGGATTCAGGTAGCCTCCTTCTCCCGGGGGGGGGGGGGGGAACGTCCTTATGGGAGAGAGGGGTGAGGATATGCTAGAGTTTGAAGTTAGTTTACATTTTGTTAGAAAGTTATGGTTACTTAATTGTCTCTCCGTTTAAGTCTGCTTTTTCAATAGATTACTGGTGCTGGTAGGTGGTGCCAGTGGTATTTGTACCAGAGGATCATCAAATCGATGATAAGCTCAGCCTCCAAGCTACTGGAAGGGGTGCACAACCCAGACGAAAGGGACTGGACTGGAGTTCCTTCAGGAACACTAATTAGCAGGTAAGGTCTAATTACTCTTTTCTGGAGTCAAAAGGATTACCAGATCCAAGGCAGCATGGATTCACCAGAGGCAGGTCTTGTCAGACAAATCTGATTGATTTTTTTGACTGGGTGACCAGGGAGTTAAACCGAGGGAGAGTCCTAGATGTGGTGTATTTAGATTTCAGTAAAGCTTCTGACACTGTTCCACACAGGCGACTTATAAACAAACTGAGCACCCTAGGGATGGACCCTAAAGTTACTGCTTGGGTTAGAAATTGGTTGAATGGGAGGTGGCAAAGGGTACAGGTAAATGGAGCTCACTCTGAGGAGAAGGAGGCTACCAGTGGTGTGCCCCAGGGATCTGTGCTTGGTATGATTCTTTTTAACATCTTTGTTAGTGATATTGCAGAAGGGCTGTCGGGTAAGGTTTGCCTCTTTGCAGATGATACCAAAATCTGCAATAGAGTATGTTTGTGTACTCAGCACCTCCCCTCACTGGTAACTCACCAGGGCTCTTGGGTAACGGATGTCCACTTTCAGAGCAATGAGAAGGAGCAAGTACGGTAAATTAGTAAATAATACACAACACACTTGTATTATTAAAAATACAACCAAAGCTTTGGGAGAGCAAATCAAGTTAGCACCTTGTTTACTCTGCCATCACAGCTTTCAGTCATTTTATTTATAGGTAAATATTCCATTACACAGCATAATTTCCACCTTTATTGTTCTACGTCAAGCATCACGTATATGCATAGCATGCATCTCTATATCACTACGTTATAGGCCAGTTCTTATTAGCATAGGTCATCATGAGGAGACATACATGTATTCCCAGACATAACTTTTAGACAATAATTCTAACACTTGCAGTTTTGATATCTCTGAATTGAGACTGAGAAACAAGCTCCTCCCTTCACTATCTTTTGTATAACAAACCTAATGTCTTTGTTATTAGGAAAGTTCAGCTTAGTTGTTCCAGTAGAGTCTTTCAAGATTGTTGCTGAGTAATAAGCTCTGGAATGTCTGTGGTGTTAACTCTTTCTTAGGGCTTTTAGTAATATGATGTTATAAAGTACCCTGACTGTATACACAGCCCTGTACAGACAAGCTTCCTTTCAGTCCCTCCTCTGATTCTGCAAAGAATCATTTCAAAGATAAGGAAACTCAGACATTGATATTAAAGAAGGATTGTAAATAGACTCTGGGTCAATTTGTAACATTTTAGGGGTCAATGAGTCCACTGACTTCTTACAGCAGGCAGATATTACACAGAGAATCAATGCTCCTAAAATAAGAAACCCCAAAAAGCCAAACAGTGATGCTAACATGCCTTGCAG
This sequence comes from Ichthyophis bannanicus, assembly GCA_033557465.1. Classification (NCBI taxonomy): domain Eukaryota; kingdom Metazoa; phylum Chordata; class Amphibia; order Gymnophiona; family Ichthyophiidae; genus Ichthyophis; species Ichthyophis bannanicus. The sequence continues at coordinate 292,335,746 of CM066033.1, read as the reverse complement.
GGGCCTAGACAATCAATTCCAGAAAGAAGAAACAGAATCAAAGAAATCAGACAAAGAACTTACATAACTACTACTTGAAACAAAAGTACGATTTCTAACCTTATCTAGTAGGCCTTTCACTACTTTTCCTTCATCAAGCAGAGTACAACAATGATCAAGGATTAATCCACATACGCCATTTTCCTTATCTAGGAGGTAGTCTAAAGCCATGCGATTCTGGGCTGCATAGGCAGACACCTTGTCCACTGCACCTTGTAACACACTAATCGCTTCTGTGAGATCCAGGGCTGTAAGTTCAACAACTGCCTATAATCGCATAATCTGGGTACCATATTCTTTTGTGGATGCTATTGCTCCAAATGTTGAAAGCCAAACAGTACCCGTAAACACATCAATCTGAGATTTAGTTAAAGGACTTGTAGAGTCTACTAGTTGCTGTGCAGCTGCTATGGCCTTATCCTGAGGGGAAACATCCCTTTTTTTTCTTCTTAAAGAATCATTCAGGGTTGATAATAAGGTAATATTTTGGTAAGGTAAAAAACACCACGGGGTATCTAACTGGGCAACATAGGAAGTACCTGACCAACCTCTGGGAAGTTCTGTATACGCAAGATTACCACACACAAAATAATCTCCTTCTAAAGCCACTAACCCACTCTCCCAAATTGTCAACTTGTGGGGACAAGATATATTCTGTGTACAATTATTCAAAGCCCACTGAGTAATGCTCATCTCTTTTAAGTCCTACAGATAGATTACGTTCCCAGGGATGGTAATACCCTAACAAAGGGCAACTCCAGTTAGGTATGTCTAGGTCTGAACTAGAGGCATTCAAAGGGGTTGGGTATCCAGAACTATTATACTGTAACAATTCATAATCATGCACTTGGTCCCCTTGAACTGGCACTAATTGTACTACTGAAATAAAGGAACTTCTTACATAGGATTTTTTATACCAGATAGAGGAATTATGTAGCATTACTGTTTTACCGATGTTCCAAGGAGTGTCCCCTACCTTTTCCCCTGTATTTTGAGCCATAAAACATATTGGAGGGGACATCAGAGACATAGGGCTAATCACTCTAGGGTCTGTGTTTGTATGAGACCATTGTACAGTGGTTAGATTAAAAGCTATGTCACAAAACTCTTGAAAGGTTTTGGGCCTAGCTCGTAGCAGAAACCCATGCTGAGTGGCTGTCACAGTTGGAAGGCAAACAGCACAACTTGACAGATTAAAGTGTTTTGTAACTGAGTGTAGATGTGACTCAAAAATATTTGGGTATTCCCCATAACATTCCCAAGATTCTGAATGCAGTACCGCTTCATTAACAATAATATGCCACAACACAACTACGACCAGATAAGGAAACATTCTTAACAAACCTCTAACTATTAAACTATTAATTACTTCAAAAATAAATGTTCTAAGACAAAATGAAAACACACCTACCCTTCTTAATACTATGAAGATAAACACTATAACTATAACCACCCCTCAATTCCCAATCTCTTCATGAAGTAGAGGTTAAGTGCCAAAAGGTCATTGCTTATAAATCAGTAAAGCACTAACTCATACTAAAGTTTATCAACCTAATCAGCAGTATAGATGCTGGAAAAAGGTATTTTGTATAATTAGTCCATTCAAAAAGCACTTAATCATGATAGTCTTTTCTGCAATATCACTGTTGTCCAAATCTGAATGAGTTTCTGCGTTGCAATCTCTTGATTCACCGATGCAGGGAACCACCTTCTGGATCCAGTGAAGGAGCCTTTTTACACTGTATAAGATGTATCCAACGAGAACGTCCTTCCACTTTACAAGCTGAGTATCCCACCAGGAGCACACGGAATGGACCTAGGAACTTGGGAGCCAAAAGTGTCTCTGCAAATTCTTAATCAGGACCTAATCCCCTGGCTTCACTTCTGGATGTGATGACTCTGAAAGAATATCTTGTTGAGGATTCACCTGCAATAAAGGGGAAACAGACAGGACTGAGTGCAATCGTGAGCAATAAGTCAAAATATCACTGTGCAACAGTTGAGGATCTGGAATAACTGCCAATTCATGTGGAGAAGTAGCTGGACGTCCAGTAGCTATTCGTACGGTGTAAGGCCTCCTCGAGCACGCTGGGGGGAATTACGCACTGCCATAAGGGCAAAAGGAAGGGCTTCTGTCCAATCTGTAGCCCAATCCTGTGTCAGAGTGCGTAAGTGATCTTTGAGTGTCCTATTCATCCGTTCCACTTGGCCAGAGCTTTGTGGATGATAAGGAGTGTGCAATTGTCTTATAATACCAAACCAATTTTCATGAGATACATTTGAATACAATGGGGGCAGTGCATGCAAATGTGCCCTTGTGTCTCTGAGGAAAAAAGAGCAGACTACCTTATTCTGGTCAAGCACGCCCAGAATGTCTCTAAATTCATGAACCGTGCTACCTTTGATTGCTTTGAATGTATTAGCAGAACCTCTGCTATAGCCATAGGAGCACGTCGTATTGCTTGGCTTCAAGCATCAGACTTAGAACAGTGGGTGCAAGAAAAGCTGGGAAACATTCCTTGTACAGGAGAAAATCTCTTTGGCAAGGACTGGCAGGACAAGGCTAATCAGCTTGAATCTGAAAATACTACCTTGAACAGACTATCAGTCTACAGCCAACCCAGCAAAGAAGAAAACATTCAAAACACCTTTTCAGTAAGAAAAAGAAGCTTTACCCATCTTACACCCATCAAAGCCACTGTCCGCTTCATGTTCCCCAGAAGGGGCAACAACAGAACAGACAGCAAAGAAAGCCGCAAGCTCAAAGAGTTCAACCAGCCCAACAGACCCAGCCCCCTCAGGGTCTTTGACTTCTACCTAGAGAACTTAGTCATTCTTCCCTGAAAGGTCCAGAACCCTTAACCATTCCAGGAAGACTTGTCAGACGGCCGCCTGGGTGAGAATGTTCACAGTCTTGGCAAAAGCATACCTCTATATGATTTGCAAGGATTTGTGGGTAATGTAGTCCATTCATTCCAGACACAGCCGTGACCAATAATTAATTATACTTGCTCAAGGGTAAAGCAAATAAGATTTTTATTTATGAGGGGTTCTCCCAACACAGATAATGCTTGGTAGCACAGAACTCAGGATACTTGCTTGCAGTTTTAAAGTTAGGAAAACAAAATCAGGAAAAAAACAACATCTGAACTTGTCAGGTAATTAAAGCAAAGGATTAAAGACCTGGTTGGCAACAAACTGGTCTTTCTTGTAGGCTTTAGCAAATAATGTCTTAGCAATGCAGTAAGCAACCAAATAAACCCACAAAGTAGGAAAAATGTTCTTTTCTTCAGGTTAACTTCTTATATCTTTACATATAAATTCAGAAGTGATTCCCTTCAGAGCACACAAGCAATTAGGTAAGCTCAATTGCTAGCAATCACCCAGCTGAAACCCCTTAGCTGGCTTGCTTTCACTGTGTAGCTCAAAATCTTACTCAGAAGGTTTTCTGAGTAGATTAAAGAACAAGTTGGTATTTCTTTGTGAGGGTTGTTGCACTTTGTAACAGAAAACTACCATTTGAGTTTGGACAGAGAGCAGTCCATATATTCACATTCTGGTTCTAAGACCTCTCCCCTTTCTTCAATAATCATAGGTTCAGTATCTTGGCTTGGCACAAAGGAATTTCTCAATGGAGCACTACCAGGAGAATAATTTCCCTGCTTCCTTTCAAAGTTATAGCTAGGGCATAGATCAGTGTTCATACCTGAGCTTCCATTGCTGTTAGAGTTCCCCTTTAAATAGCCTGGCCAATATGTAGTCAAGTTTCTGTGTCCAGCCTTCCAATCTAGATCCCTGGACACTGGATCTCTCTTCACATACCTTCTGGCATGGGTCTTAGGGTCCCTTCCACGTGCAGCTGTTTCCCTCACAGGTGCCGTCTGGAGATTCCTGCCTCTGCAATACCACTCCTCTGGTCTCCCCCAGTCCAATGGTGTATGCTGGCCTCTTGTCTGTCTCCCAGTATACGTACTGTGCTGGACTCCTGTAGACTTCCCAGAGGCTTTTCTCTTCCTTCTTTTAAAGGGCTTCTTGCTCTCTCTGTCCGTCCGTTCTGACTTCTGCTTCTGATTTTGAATGAAGATCAGGATCTCCAAGCTGATCAAGATACCAAAGATCATGACATCCCAGCTCTGGATGATTCTCTGTAGAATAGACTCTATCTTTATTCTGCCTTGATGAGTGCTCCACCTTAGCACAGCACAGCTGTGCTGAATCAGGCCTTGCCCTTTGAGATGAGTGTTCCATCCTAGCACAGCGCAGCTGTGCTGAATCAAGCCCTGCCCTTTGCAATGAGTGCTTGGGGATTACCTCATAGCCCTTTTGATTGAACACACGTTTTCTCACTTCAGCTCCTCTCATGGCTGTTGGAAACCTGGTGCATTCTGGGACTGGTAGTCTTTTATGGCAAAATTCTGTTTTCTCATTTCTACCAGCACTGACAGGTTGCTTGTTCAGAGACACTTCACCTTTTCTATAGCCCCTTCCTGAGCTATGATAAGCTTCCTTATCACAGACTATGCTATTTTGCCAAAAGATGGCAACAAATAACATCAGAAAACTGGACTCTGTCCATTGTACGACTGGGGTACAAGCTTCATTTTCTCAACTTGCCCCACCTACAATAATAAAACAGTTCAATTCTCAAGCTCCTGCCACCAACCTCTTGTGGCAGGAAGTCACATCAGTTCTCGCTGAAGGAGCAATCGAAGTACCCATACCCCAACAGGGGACGGGGTTTTACTCCCCCTATTTTCTTATTCCATAGAAGACAAGGGGGGACACGGGCCTATACTAGACCTCAGAGAATTAAACAAATATTTGTTCCGAGAAAAGTTCAAAATGATCTCCCTCGGGACACTCCTACCATACCTTCAAAGTCAGGGCTGGCTATGTTCTCTAGATCTAAGAGATGCGTACACGCATATTCTCATCCACTCAGATCACAGGAAGTTCCTTCGATTCCTGGTCCAAGGAAGACACTTCCAGTACAGAGTTCTTCCTTTCGGACTGGCCTCTGCTCCAAGAGTCTTCACAAAATGCATGGCAGTGGTAGCAGCATTTATGAGGACTCTGGAAATATTTGTCTTCCCTTACTTAGACGATTGGCTCATTCGAGCATCGACAGCTCCAGAGGCCAGCTTCGCTCTTTCTCGAGCAGTGAGAATTCTTCAATACTTGGGACTGGTCATAAACCTCCCAAAATCTCATCTCACCCCCTCTCAATCTCTCGAATTCATAGGAGCTCGTCTAGACACACAGCAGTCAAGGGTTTTCCTACCACAGCCACGCTGTCTACGAATAATACAACTGGCATCTCAAGCATCTATGAAGGTGTTTCTTACTGCTCGAGAGATGCTTCATCTTCTGGGACACATAGCATCCACTGTCCATGTGGTTCCCTATGCTCGCCTCAACATGCGAGCAGCCCAGTGGACCCTATCCTCTCAATGGTCACAGGCCTCGGGTCAGTTAATGGACAAGATCAGAAACACCACACGTCTGATTTCATCCCTGCAATGGTGGCAATCTCTAGAAAACCTCCTCGTAGGCTCTCCTTTCCGGCAGTCTCTATATCAGGCCACCCTAACAACAGATGCGTCCAAGATGGGTTGAGGGGCCCACTTGCACAATCTCTCCACTCAGGGTTTTTGGACCTCACAGGAGGTTTCCCTTTACATAAACCTCCTAGAGCTGAGAGCCATTTTCAGTGCTGTTCAAGTCTTTCAGACCCATCTCAGCAACAAAACAGTTGTGGTCCAAACCGACAATCAGTTAACTATGTTCTATGTGAACAAGCAAGGCGGAACAGGCTCTCTGTCGCTATGCAACGAAGCTTTGCGACTATGGGCCCTCGCCAGAGAGTTGCAAATTCACCTGTTTGCGGTATACCTTCCGGGCATTCAAAACCTATGGGCAGACAGACTCAGTCAAATACTGCTGCCACACGAGTGGTCCCTCCACTCATACCAGCTTGCTTGAGTATTTCAAATCTGGGGAACACCAGCTATAGACCTCTTTGGAAGTCCACAGAATGCCAAACTTCCCCGATTCTGTTCCAGAATCCCAGCTCACAACTGTCAGGCAAGAGATGCTTTCCTACTCCACTGGGGTCAGGACTTCCTCTATGCCTTCCCACCCATTCCCCTCATTCCCAAAACTTTATTCAAACTTCAGAGAGACAGAGGTCGTATGATACTCATAGCGCCATGTTGGCCACGACAAACGTGGTATCCTCTTCTTCTGCGTCTCTCTCAAACCACTCCTCTGGAGTTGGGGAATGCTCCAGATCTTCTGTCTCAGGAGGACGGATGCTTACTGCATCCCAATCCCCAGTCCCTACATCTCAGGGCCTGGTTACTGAAAGTCTAGAATTCCAGGATATTAACCTTTCTCAACAAGTAAAGGATATTCTTCTGGCTTCCAGAAAACCTTCCACAAGACGTTCCTACGCTTTTAAGTGGAAAAGGTTCTCTGTCTGGTGTTCACAAAAGGGACTTAACCCTCTTTTGGTACCTGTAGAGTCGCTACTAGAGTATCTCCTCCAATTATCAACTTCTGGTCTAAAGACCAATTCAGTGAGAGTCCATCTTAGTGCTATTGCTGCTTTTCATAAACCTTTCGATGGACAACCTATTTCCTCTCATCCACTTGTATCAAGATTTATGAGAGACCTACTTTTAACAAAACCTCCCATTAAACCACCACCGGTGGCAAGGGATCTGAATCTTATTCTTGGTCAGCTTATGAAACCGCCCTTTGAACCTTTAGCCACTTCAGACCTAAAGTTTCTTTCATGGAAAGTTATTTTCCTAATTGCCATTACTTCTGCAAGACGCATTAGTGAACTACAGGCGTTAGTAGCTGACCCTCCTTATACAAGGTTTCACCATGATAAAGTAGTCCTCAGGACTCATCCTCACTTTATTCCAAAGGTGGTTTCACCTTTCCATTTAAACCAGTCGGTTTATCTTCCTGTATTCTTACCTAGGCCTCATGCCTCTAGTACGGAAAGGAATCTTCACACATTGGATTGTAAAAGAGCCTTAGCCTTTTATCTCCAAAGAACTAAGCCACATAGAAAATCTTCTCAGCTTTTTGTGGCTTTTGACTCTAGTCATTTGGGACTTCCAGTTTCCAAAAGAACTCTGTCAAATTGGATTGCAGGTTGCATATCCTATACTTATCAGAGTAAAGGACTTTCTCTCGAGGGCTATGTCACAGCTCACAATGTGAGAGCAATGGCAGCCTCAATGGCTAACCTTCGTTCTGTGTCCATTGATGACATCTGTAGAGCAGCCACTTGGGCTTCAGTACACACCTTCACAGTCCACTACTGCTTAGACAAGGACTCCCGTCGGGATGCCTCGTTTTGGCCGTACTGTTCTTCAGCATCTCTTTCATACTTAATACAACTCCTACCCACAGTTCACGGTTTGGATGCCAGAGGTCCATGGGAGGAAGCATGACCCATCTCACCTGGGTTCGCAGCTTGCTGGGGTCACCCCTTGGCATCTTTCAGCTGGGGAGTCCCCATATGTGAAGACTACATTCCTGCTTGTTCCTGGAGATAGCATAGTTACTCACCTGTAACAGGTAATCTCCGGGAACAGCAGGAATTTAGACTTCACAACCCACCCACCTCCCCTAGGAATTGTCTCTCTCTTTCTCTACTTCTCTCCTTTGGTCTCAGCTATAAACTCAACTGATGTGAGAGAGGTACAGAGACAGGAAGGCAGCACGCATGTGCTGTGGGATGTTCCCCAAAGCGTTACTATTGGACTCTGGGGAGCGTTCCTGCGCGGGCTCCGTCGGTACCGATGATACCCATATGTGAAGACTAAATTCCTGCTGTTCCCGGAGATCACCTGTTACAGGTGAGTAACTATGCTTTCTATGGGCTTTGGGTAGCCTGTAGCTATGGAGTCCCATATGCGAGGACTGACTTCCTGCTTGTTCCCTGAGAAAGTGTAGTTACTCACCTGTAACAGGTGTTCTCCAGGGACAGCAGGAATCAGTCCTCACAACCCTCCCTACTCCCTGCGGAGTTGCTTCTCATCATTTTTGCCATCTTTAACTATATCATCTGGCTGAGGCAAGGTGGCACTTTTGGGCGGGAAGGGGACCATGCATGCATGGTGGCATCTCCCAAAGGCTTTCTTTAAAAGCTGGGGAGCTGCTTCCACAAGAGCTCTGTCAGCGTCGGTGTCTGTTACCCATATGTGAGGACAGATTCCTGCTGTCCCCGAAGAACACCTGTTAAGGTGAGTATGCTTTTTCTGCATTCCTATTCTCTGGAATGCCCTACCACGGACACTTCGTCTTAATCCTCATATCCTGCCTTCAAAACTCAGCTCAAAACACAGTTATTCACCCAGGACCTGATATTCCAAGGCATTTATATAGTTTACAGACCTGTAAACAATGTAAATGCCCCTAAGCGGAATATTTAGTGGCACATGGTTAGTGTCGCTAAATAACCGCTTAGCATCAAGGCGTGTCGGGAGTATTCTGGGGCAGAACGGAGGTGAAGCAGATCACAAACCGGTCAGCAATACTGAGCCACTGTCTGGTTTGTGATCTGCAATAAAAGCCAGGTGCAGGAAACCCTAGCCTAACTTTCAGCGCCTATCATTATCCGGGCAACAGCTCAATATCACTGCTGGCCGGTTAGCGATCGGGCTCTGTGGTGATCTCGGACATTCAATGCTGGGGCTGGATATGACCCTAACATTGAATATCTGGGTTTAATGTTCAGCATTGGCAGCTAACCGCTGTAATTGTGCTAGCCACTGGCATTGAATATCGGGCCCCCAGTCTTTTGGAGCCTAGGCTAACTTTGTGCTTAGCAAATCCTCTTTACTTTTTGCTGTCCACTTAATTCTAATAACCTGCTTTCCCTTTCCTTTTTCTCTTTCCTGTTATTTTATGGTGTTTTTTTTCTTACTTCTCCTTTGTTTTTGGTTTGTAAACCACCTGGACTTTATACAGAAAGAAGGTATATAAAGTTTTAATAAACATAAATGTAAACTCAGGGACATTATGGCAGCTCCATAGGTGTTGGAGCAGGCTTTTGGGCAAGGGGAGCAGACTGGTCCCCATGTCCCTGGTGGACTTGTGGACTTTTAAGGAGGAAAACTCCAGTCTAGGCCTTTGGGGTCCTCAGTGTCCTTTCTCTGCAGCTCCCTCAAACAATGGTGAGCTGGACCAATCTGTTGGGCCCTTGGGATGGAAGTATTGTTCTCAGCTGTGATGAGATGCATGACCATCCCAGGAGCAGGGGTTGCATATGTATTGAATCTTGGTTTGGAAGGCTTGGTGGTCATCCAGGAGGCCTTGACAGTAGCCTTCTTCGACTTTCAAGTGGTGATGTGGGTACACTTGGAGCATAGTCCTCAGATGAGTATATCACCTTCTCATGGTAGCCGGATGGTTGCAGCCATAAGAGCTATGGTCCCTTGCTTCCAAGATTGCAGGTTGTTCCTGAGAACACTTGACTTGGGTTGGGGCAAATGGTCACTGAGCCTGGTTTCCTGGAGACTAGCAGGCTCACAGTTGACCTTTGAAGTGGTTGCTGATGGTTGATGCTAGTTCAGATTTTTTCCTAGCTCCATGGCAGTGGTAGTGGTCAGTTAGTATTTATTTAGCTAGGTTTATATACCGCTTTTCACCAGGTCAAAGTGGTTTATATTGGAACAAGTGTATTAACATTTTTTACAATAGTTTTGGCATTTTTCCATGGATGGCTGTACTCTGTGACAGAGCACTTCCCCTTAAGGGTTGCTTTCTCTCTGGGAGAAGAAGCTCGACTATAGCCACTCTGAGAGGATAGGCTTATAAGGGTCAGGGGTTCTTCTAGGGCTGCGTGTACAGACTGGAGGTCAGCCCAATAAAGGGGAACCATTAGTGGGCTCCATTGCAGTTGAGGCAATCCTGGCAGAACTTCTCATTGCCTCCGGTCACCTCCAGGTTCCCTTGGGAGCCTGTAATCCACTCCCTGGATGCCGGTGTGCCCTCCTGAGGTACAGCCAGTCTCTTTCTTCTGAGTACACCTGTACCATGTTAGGTTAGTAAGTTTTGGGAATCCTTAGTTAACACTGGAGTTTATAAGTACTGTCAATGTTATCCTGGATACATGCAGATTCTGTTAGGGAGGTTCCTTCCTGCATGTTCTGGTCCTAGAGCTGGTTTCTTCAGACTCCGAGTCTCTCACTTTCATATGGAGCCCTTTGGGTCTGTTGTTGCACTGGTCCAGTGGAGGGAGGGCCCACCTCCTGGACCTTTTATTTATTTATTTAAGTGTTTTTATTCCATCTAATCTAAAAATCTTGGTGGTTTACAGAGAACTAGCAAATACAGGAACTCGTAATGCTCATACATGGAGTGGAGGAGTAGCCTAATGGTTAGAGCACTGGCTTGGGAACCCAGAGACCAGGGTTTGACTCCCACTAGCACTCCTTGTGGCCTTGAGCAAGTCACTTAACCCTCCATTGCCTCAGAAAAATCCAGGTTATCAGTGTCCCTGTTTAATGTACATTACCAAGTTTAAGTTTCAATGTTAAATAAACATTAAAACATGAGTGAAGTTGAACTGAACATTCAGTACAAAGAGCATAACATGTATGAACTAAAGAGTAACAAGTTTCAAAATTCATATATACAGGCTTTTGCACAATATTAATGGGAACTGGGGTGGATACCAATAGTGGAGAGTGTGGTTAGAGGAAGGGCAAGTTTGATAAGACCTGTATCTCAGGTAGATTGGAAGGGGTAGAGAAAGAAGTGGGTTAGACTTCGTTTCCTAGGAATTCATAGAATAGAAGAGTGTTTAGTTTTTTCTTGAAATCTGTGATGTCGGATACGGCACGAATATCTACTGGTAGTGAATTCCAAATGATCAGGGCATACATGGAATAGGCTCTACTTGATGTGGATTTGCTACTTTTTGGGTTGTGGTGGGTACTGTTAGCAAGTTTGGGTGTTGTGAACTCCTGGATCTGTTTGTGGGGGTTTCCTATAGAAGTGATATGAGGTAAGTGGATGAGAGGCCTTGGCATATTTTGAATGCTGTGCGTATTGGCGTATTGCTGTGTATTTTGTTCTTGCTTTTACATGTAGCCAGTGTAGCTGTTGGAGGAGAAGAGTAATATGACTAGATGGAGTGGCATTGCGTAGGATATGAGCAGCGGTGTTTTGAACCAGTTGGTGAAGTATGTGGTTCAGTAGGCCTTGCAAGATGATGTTGCAGTAGTCAAAATGAGGCGTAATGAGGGCTTGGAATACTGTGCAAGAGTTTTGGTGGTCGAGCAGCAGGCTTGAGGTGTTGGATGCTTTTTCAGTTTGTGATATGTGGCTTTGATGGTGTTATTAATGTGAGATTGAAAGGTAAGGTGCTCGTTGAGGGTTCTGCCGAGGTATCGCACTTGGGACTGTACATTCAGTCAGGTTCCTGCAATTGAGATAGTGGATGGAGGGATGTAATTAGTGTCTCTCGAGATGATGAGCGCTTCTGTTTTGTTGTGGTCTATGAGGAGATTGTGTTCCAAAAGCCATTGTGTGACAGCTATGAAGCATCGTGATAGGGATATGTAGTTAGGTTTGGTGGTGGAGAATGAAGTATAAAATATAAGATATGCCATACTGGGTCAGACCAAGGTCCATCAAGCCCAGTATCCTGTTTCCAACAGTGGCCAATCTAAGTCACAATTACCTAGCAGCTTCCCCAAAAGGCACAGGTTCCACAATGCTTGTTTTGGGGCAAGCAGTGGATATTCTGGGTCCACTTTAATAATGGTTTATGGACCTTTCCTCCAGGAACTTGTCCAAACCTTTATTAAACCCAGCTACACTAACAGCTTTTACTACATCCTCCAGTAGCAAATTCCAGAGTTTGATTACACGTTGAGTGAAAAAATATTTTCTCTTATTAGTCTTAAATAGGTTACCCTGTAGCTTCATTGCATGCCTCCTAGTCTTTCTATATTTTGATGGTATAAACAATCGATCTACGTTTACCCATTCCACTCCATTCATTAATTTATAGACCTCTATCATATCTCCCCTCAGCCGTCTCTTTTCAAGGTTGAAGAGCCCTAACCTTTTTAGCCTCTCTTCGTAGGGGTATCCTTCTATCCTCTTTACTGTTTTTAAGATACGGCAACTAGAATTACACACAGTATTCAAGGAGTGGTCGCACTGTGAAATGATACAGACGCATTACAATATTCTTTGTTTTATTCTCTATTCCTTTCCTTATGATACCTAGCATTCTGTTTGCTCTCATGGCCGCCACTGCACACCGGGCGGAGAATTTTCACATGTTATCCACAATGACACCTAAATCTTTTTCCTGTGTGGTGGTTCCTAATGTGGAACCTGGCATCGTGTAACCATAGTTTGGGGGTTTTCTTTCCTAGGTGCATAACTTTGCACTTGTCCACATTAAATTTCATCTGCCATTTGGATACCCAGTCTTCCAATTTATCAAGATCCTCCTGCAATTTTGCACAATTCTCATGGGTTTTAACAACTTTGAATAGTTTTGTGTCATATGCAGATTTGATAGCCTCACTTGTTCCCTTTTCCAGGTCATTTATGAATATGTTAAAAAGCAGCGGACCCAGCACAGATCCCTGGGGTACTCCACTATTCACCTTTCTCCACTTGGAAAATTGGCCATTTAGCCCTACCGTCTGCTTTCTATCTTTTAACCAGTTCCTGATCCACACTGCCTCCTAACCCATGATTTTTTAATTTTGCCAAAGGTCTCATGAGGGACCTTGTCAAAGATTTTCTGAAAGTCCAGTTCCTGATCGTGTAGCCAGTCTAGTCCCGGACTTCAGGGTTGTCCATCTCATACAGCAGCTTGGAGACTGAGAAACTCCTCCTTTTCTGATGTCACCGGTATATCCACCTGGGAGCCTCCTCCTGCCATCAGTTCTTCAGTCTCCAAGCAGCTGGATGGTTGGGTGAGCCTGGAAGTCCGGGCTCACTGGAGAAACAGTTAGGAGTTAAGTGTTGAAGTTGTAGTCAGAGAAGTAGCATTAAAGTTTTCAGCAGAGCCCTTCTGCATTTTTGGGGAGGACTGTGTCTTTAAGCTTGCAGAGCCGTCCTCACATCTTCCCCTCCGTCCTCTGCCCCTAACTAGTGGGTCCGGGTGACTTGCGAGAGGCAGCTCCGGTTCTCTGATTCAGATCAGTGGAAACCGGAGCTGCGCAGGATTTTGCCGGCGTCTTCAGAAGTTTTGCCTGTGACGCGCCGAGCATTTTCCCTGCGGGCCCCCTGTGTCGGCGATCCTCTGCCAGCCTGCATCACCCCTGTCTGGGCCCTCTACCTCCTTTTCTTCAACCGGAGAGAGGGATTGCCAGCGGACCTAGCAAGTGGCTGTTGCCCTTTCTTCTTAGGTCGCCAGCAAAGGTAAGGGGGCCGGTATTACGCGGTGCTTACTTCGCGGAGGATTTTGGCGCACTCAGGCTGTTTTTCGGCCTCGGCCTCGTGCTGGCGGCGCGCACAGAGCAGTCTCGGAGAGCGTTTCTTCTGGCGTGATCGGTTTCTTGCCGCGACCCCCGGGGTGCTACGTTTTATTTTGTAGTTTATTTTGTAGTTTATTTTGTGGTTTATTTTATGATTTCTTTCAACGTTTATTTTTGGGTTTATTTTTCAGTTTCTTTTTTGAGTTTCTTTTACAGACCGCCCCTCTTTGGCTTCGGCCTGTCCTTTTATTTTGGGCTATTTCCTTTGGCGCCCATTCTGGGGGTGAAGGTTTTTTGTTTTTGCCATGCCTTTCAAACAGCACTGCATGGTTTGTGGGGCCAAGAAGTGCACGGACTCGGGTTTGTGCCATTCCTGTGTCAGGGATGCCTCAGGGCTGCAACCGCAGGAAGTCCTGCCTGAGTGTCAGAGTCCTGAGACTAGGACTTTGGCAGAGCTGGGTCAAGAGATCCCCGTAGAGGAGCCGGTGGCAGGACCCTCCTCCCGGCCAGACACTCTCCCCTCTCCAGGTCACGGGTCTTTGGGGCTAAATTCCATTTTTTCAAAGGAATTTGTTAGTTTGCTCCAGCAAGTTTTTCTTCGGGACAGTCCGCCTGCTATTGTCCCCGCTAGTCTGCTGTCGGGCAAGCGGCGGGCTACGACTTTGCTGGAAGATCAGACTCCTCCAGAGCCGAAGAGGGCCCGGGAGGAGGTGGATCCCGGGGACCGGTCGGTGGTCTCGGAGGGGCCACGTTCGGAGGAGGAGGACCTGTCGTTGGAGGATGAATTGGAAGAGGGGGAACTGTCTGAAAAGGAAGATCAGGCTAGAGTGGTCCGGGTGTTCCGGAGGGAGGAGCTGCCGGCACTCTTGGTGGAGACGCTGAAGGTGCTGAATATGCCGGTGCCTGATTCAGCGGCAGACGCTTCTCTCGAGGACCCCTTGCTACAGGTATTTAGGAAGGAGCAGAGGGCTTTCCCAGTACACAGGGTGTTTCATGAGATGATTCAAGAGGAGTGGAGCCTTCCCGAAGCTCCTCTGAAGTTAGCTAGAGTGATGTCCCGGCTGTATCCCTTGACTGACCAGGACAAGGAGGTGTTCAAGTCACCCAAGGTAGATGCTGCGGTCTCGGCGGTTACGAAAAAGACCACCATTCCCGTAGAGGGGAGTGCAGCCCTCAAGGACGGTCAGGATAGGAAATTGGATAGCTTATTGCGGCAGGTGTTTGATGTGAATGCTCTTTCCCTACAAGCTGCCATCTGCGGGGCTTGGGTGGCTAGGGCATGTCTGCGCTGGTCTCAGCGGCTGCCCGGTGCCGCAGTCGAGCGGTCGGAAGACGCGGCCCGGTTGGAGTCGGGAGCGGCCTATTTGGCGGACATCCACTACGATCTTATGCGTGGACTCTCCAAGAGCATGGCGTCGGCAGTCGCAGCACGCCGTTACCTCTGGTTGCGTAATTGGGCGGCCGACTCCTCCTCCAAGGCTAGACTTAGTAAGCTTCCTTTCAAGGGTCGCCTCTTGTTTGGGGAAGATCTTGAGAAGTTAGTTAAGGAGTTGGGAGAGTCCAAAGGGGGTAGGTTACCCGAGGACAAACCTAAACCACCTCGAGCGCCCGCTACGGGTAGGGGGCAGCTACGAGATTTTCGACGCTATCGATTCCAGAGGTTTCCCACAGGACAGAGGGGACGTTTTCCCTCTAGGAATCAAGGGTTTCGGGGGTTTCGAGGAGCAGGGCGGGGGTTTGGCCCCTCCTCGGCCTCGGGCCTTAGCAATCGGAAGCCACAATGAGATTAGGGGGACCCAGGCGCCCCTTCCCGCCGTAGGGGGGCGTTTGCAGGATTTTTATTCTGCCTGGGTCCAAATTACTTCAGATCAGTGGGTGCTAGAGGTCATTCGCGAGGGCTATGCGCTGGAGCTGCTTCGTCCGGTGCGCGATGCCTTCGTCCTGTCTCCCGGCAGGTCCGAGACAAAATCACGGGCTCTACGGGAGACAGTGCAAAGGCTGTTAGATCTCAAGGCCATAGTCCCTGTGCCCCCAAACGAGTGCGGTTCCGGTCGATACTCCATATACTTCGTAGTCCCGAAGAAGGATGGAGGGGTTCGGCCTATCCTAGATCTCAAGAGAGTAAATCGATGTCTGCGGGTGTCGTCCTTCCACATGGAGACTCTGCGATCGGTGATAGTAGCGGTGCAAAAGGGAGAGTTCCTCACGTCCCTCGACCTATCCGAGGCTTACTTGCACATTCCCATAAGGAGGGATCATCACCAGTTTCTCAGGTTTGCGGTTCCTTTCGGCCATTTTCAGTTTCGAGCGCTGCCTTTCGGGCTGGCCACTGCGCCGCGAGTTTTCACGAAGGTGATGGTGGTTGTGGCGGCAGCTTTGCGGAAGGAAGGTATACTCGTCCATCCTTATCTGGACGACTGGCTAATTCGAGCAAAGTCCAGGTCAGAGAGCGAGTTAGCGACAGCCAGGGTGGTGTCCTTTCTGGAAAGTCTCGGTTGGATAATCAACCCGGCGAAGAGTCGGATGGTGCCCACTCAGTGTTTGGAGTACCTCGGAGCGCGCTTCGATACCGTCAAGGGGAAAGTCTTCCTGACGGAGCGGCGAGCTCGGGATCTGCGTCTCCTCTTGCGGAGTTTTTTGCGCCGCGACAGTCCGTCGGCCTGGCACTACCTTCAACTTTTGGGCACCATGGCGGCGGCGATAGAGACGGTGCCCTGGGCAAGGGCGCATATGAGGCCCTTGCAAAGGGCGTTGCTCCGCCGTTGGTCTCATCAGAACGATCCCTTGTCTCGGAGGCTACCCTGTTCCGAGGAAACGCGTCGAGCGCTGAGGTGGTGGTTGCTTCCGTGCTCCCTGCAGAACGGAAAAGGACTGGAGACGCCGGAGTGGATTCCTGTGATGACAGACGCCAGCCTACTGGGCTGGGGAGCCCATTGTCAGGGGATCTTTGCGCAGGGGCGTGGTCGGATCAAGAGCGTGCATGGCCGATCAATCGTTTGGAGTTGCGGGCGATCGCCTTGGCATTACAGGAGTTTCGCAGCCTTCTGGGAGGAAAGGCGGTCCGAGTGTTTTCCGACAATGTGACGGCAGTGGCTTATGTCAACAAGCAAGGAGGCACCACGAGCGCCGCGCTCGAATACGAGGCCGAGGCGCTATGCGAGTGGGCCGAAGCGAATCTGCTGGACCTCTCGGCAGCACACGTAGCAGGAGTGGACAACGTGGAAGCCGATTTTCTCAGCAGGGTGAAGGTGGACCCGGGCGAATGGGTCTTGCACCCGCAGGTGTTCGAGATGCTGGTGCGCCGCTGGGGCAGTCCGGTCTTAGACCTCATGGCAACGTTCAACTCGGCGAAGGTATGTCGGTTCTTCAGCAGGCGCAGAGAACGAATGTCCGAGGGCCTGGATGCCCTCATTCAACCCTGGCCAGCGGATCAGCTTCTATACGTTTTCCCGCCATGGGCGTTGATCGGCCGAGTGGTTCAAAGGATAGAGCGCTACAGGGGACAGGTGATTCTGATTGCGCCGGACTGGCCTCGACGTCCTTGGTACGGAGATCTCATGCGTCTACTGGTGGCGAAGCCCTGGCGTCTTCCCATACGGGCGGATCTGTTGTCGCAGGGTCCGTTACTGATGCCCCACGTGGCTCGGTTCTCGCTTACGGCTTGGCTCTTGAAAGGGCTCGCTTGAAGGCCCGTGGATACTCCGGACCGGTGATTTCCACCTTATTGAAGGCGCGCAGGGGATCTACGTCCCTGGCCTATGTTCGCGTCTGGAGGATTTTCGAAGGCTGGTGTGCAGAGCGACATTGTGAACCGTTGAGATCTACCATCCCTCAGATCCTGCAGTTTTTGCAGGATGGGTTTGACAAGGGGTTGGCGGCCGGGTCCTTACGCGTACAGGTCGCGGCCCTAGCGTGTTATAGGGGTAAGGTTGGAGGTCAGACACTCGGGGGTCAGGCGGATGTCAAACGTTTCTTGCGCGCTGTGTCGCTGCTGCGGCCCCCTTTTCGTCGGATCGTCCCTAGCTGGAATCTTCCATTTGTGTTGGACGCGTTGGCACAAGAACCTTTTGAACCCCTATCGCGAGCTTCCCTTAAGGATGTCACCCTGAAGGTTGTCTTTCTGGTCGCGATCTGCTCGGCCCGCCGAGTTTCGGAGTTGCAGGCGCTCTCTTGCCGGGAGCCCTATCTCCAGTTTCGTTCGACCAAGGTGGTTTTGCGGCCGGTGCCGGCGTTTCTTCCAAAGGTCCTTTCGGTGTTTCATTTGAATCAGGAGATTTCTTTGCCAGTTTTCCGAGGGGCCTCCGGTGGCCCGGCGGAGAGGAACTTGCATCTTCTCGATGTCCGTCGGGCGTTAAAAAGGTACCTCCTGCGGACGGCCGATTTTCGCAAGTCCGATAGACTTTTTGTGCTTTTTGCGGGACCGAGGAAGGGGGAGGCGGCGTCAAAGGCCTCTATTTCTCGGTGGCTAAGGGAAGCTATTGCGTCAGCGTACATTTCCGGAGGTAAGTCGGTGCCGGAGGGGCTTAGGGCTCACTCCACTAGAGCGCAGGCGGCTTCCTGGGCGGAGTTCCGGCTCGTGCCTCCCGTGGATATCTGCAAGGCGGCGACGTGGTCGTCTTTGAATTCCTTTGTCAAGCACTATCGGTTGGATGTTCAGGCCTCGGAGGACACCTCCTTTGGGTCAGCGGTTGTGCAAGCCGGCTTGCTGGGTCCCTCCCGTGGTTAGGTTCCTTCACTGCTCTGGTACTAACCCTGAAGTCCGGGACTAGACTGGCTACACGATCAGGAAGAGGAAATTAGACTTACCTGCTAATTGTAGTTCCTGGAGTGGAGACAGTCTAGTCCCGTATCCCTCCCTAGTAGAGTTTCTGCTGCGGCTGGAAGGGCGGCGTTCCAGCTGATTACAGGTAAGAGATGGTTTTTATTGCAGGGGATGGAAACCCTTATGGCTGGGGTGCCCCGATACCGTAAAAAAAAAAAAAAAAAAAAGGACAATTTTTAAGTCGCTGAAAGCACTGGTTTTCCCCTTCGTTCGGACGGACTTAGCCGAGGGGATGGCTCTGTAGGCAGAAAGTATAAGTCCGTGATGGTTTAATATGCTTTTTGGCATTATGTTCTTATTTGTTGCTCCGGTGAGTCTGCTTTGTCAATAGGGAACTGATGGCAGGAGGAGGCTCCCAGGTGGATATACCGGTGACATCAGAAAAGGAGTAGTTTCTCAGTCTCCAAGTTGCTGTATGAGATGGACAACCCTGAAGTCCGGGACTAGACTGTCTCCACTCCAGGAACTACAATTAGCAGGTAAGTCTAATTTCCTCATACACTATATCAACTGACTCACTTTTGTCTACCTGTTTATTCGCACCTTCAAAAAAACATAACAGATTAGTAAGACAAGACCTTCCTTCGCTAAAGCCATGTTGGCTATCTCCCATTAAGTCTGCAAAGATATGGTATAAGACATTGAAGAACTGAATTATTGCACAGATTAGATGGGTTGTAGGAATATGTTGAACAGGAGAGCCGAGAGGGATGAGCCTTGTGGAACTACCTGTTGCTGGGTGAATGAGGTTGATTGTTGTACTCTCGAGATGACTTGCTGCTTGCAATGTTGAGGTAGGATGTAAACCATTTTAGGGTTGTGCCTGCAAGACCTAATGAATAGAGGCATTGTAATAAAATATTGTGAGGTACTGAGTCGAAAGAAGACAATGTCCAGGAATAGCAGTAAGAAGGCTTGTTTTGGTGCATTAGTGCCTTTGATGAGATTGTCCATTATTGTTGTGAGAAGTGTTTCCATACCATGATTGTCTGAATCCATATTGGTGGGAGTCAAGTGGGCATTTGTATCTTTGTGATGTTGGAGTTGTAGTATGGTTTTTTTTTCTATGATTTTTGCAAGGAATGGTGAACTTGAGATAGGTCTGTATGATGATGGGAGTTTAAGATCTTGTGCTGTGGCTTTCTTTATGGGACGAATTGATGAGGTTTTGAGTACAGGAGGAATGTATCCTTGGGTAAGAGATTGTTGTTTGATATTGTATATATGAAGGAGAGAAGTTCAGAGTGTGCTGACTTGATTCTGCTGACAGGGCATGGATCAAGTGCTGGTGATGAGTTGTTTAAGTTTATGATATTTTCTAGGTGCTTCTGTGTTATAGTTGAAAATGAATTCCACGAGACTGTTATAGAAAGGTTGTTAATTGCTGTAATATTTGTTGTTACTAAGTGGCTGCTGAAAAATACCAACCTTTAAAATAATTGGCTAGGATATATGCAGAGGGTAAGTTGGCTGCATCATCTCGGATAGGATCTTTGAGAAGAGATTTTACAAATAGAAATAGTTCTCTGGGGTGATTCAGTGATTTTGTAATGAGATTGATTATGGTATTCCTTTTTTTTGTTTATTAGAGCTTGATATTCCTTGAGTTTTGACATATAGTTGTGGAGGTTGGAAGAGGACTTTGTTTTTCTCCATTTTCTTTCTAGCCGTCTCAGGCTGCACTTAGCAATTTTTAGATCTCTGGTGTATCAAGCTGCAGACATTTGAGATTTGGAGCTGAAGTTAGACTGTGGTTTTGAGGTGATAATCCTTATTGATTTGGTTCCAGTTGGTTATTAAAGTGTTGAGGTCATCCTAGCTGTAGTGAAGGTTCAGAAGGTTCCAACAGTGGGGAGATATGATAGAAGTCTAAACGTCAATCGTTTGTTTGTTATCAGAATATAGAAAGACTAGGAGACATGCAATGAAGCTTCAGAGTAAACTATTTAAGACTAATAAAAGAAAATATTTTTTCACTCAGCGTGTAATCAAACTCTGGAATTTGTTACCAGAGGATGTAGTAAAGGCTGTTAGTGTAGCTGGGTTTAAAAAAGGTTTGGACAAGTTCCTGGAGGAAAGGTCCATAAACCATTATTAAGAAGGGACCCAGGATATCAATGCTTGACCCAGTACAAGCATTGTGGAACCTGTGTCTTTTGGGGAAACTGCTAGGTATGTATGACCTAGATTGGCCACTGTTGGAAACAGGATACTGGGCTTGGTGGACCTTGGTCTGACCCAGTATGGCATATCGTATGTTCTTATGGAATGAAGATGTCTAGGAAGATTTCCTTATCCAAATAGTGGAATCTGGAAGAGTGCATTGGCTGGTGTTCCTACTTGGAATGTAGAATGTTATATTCTCCAGGAACAAGCAGAAAGTCAGTTCTCATATATAGGTGATATCGATACCAACGGAGCCTGCATGGAAGCTTTTTTTCCAGCTTTCAAAAAAAGCCATTGGGAGATGCACCACGCATGTATAGTTCCCGTCCCACCCAAGGGTGCCATCTTGTCCCAGTCTCCTTTTTTTCCATGGAGCCCATCCGATGTCCATCTGCTTTCCCTGGAAAAAGTGTTAATTTTATCTTATTTTTCTCTTAAAGTTTTTCTTTATCTCCAGGAACAAGCAGGAATAAGTCATCACATATGGGTACGTCGGTACCGACGGAGCCCGCGCGGGAAAGCTCCCCAGCTTTTCAGATTAAAAGCTTTTGGGGCCTCCCACTGCACATGCGCGCTGCCTTCCCGCCTTCCTGACCAGCTCTCGTCAGTTTCTTTTTTTCCGCGGAGCCAGCAGGTCGTGTTCCTGTCACCGCTGAAGAAATTGTTAATTTTATTGTTTTCTTTAGACCGCGTACCTGCCTTCCCCATTCTGAAACCGGTACTGCCGGTCTCTCTTTCTTTCTTTAAAAAAAAAAAAAAAAATTTTTCTTTTCTTCAGCACAGCTTGGTATTTTGTTAGGCCTTCAGGCCTACACAAATTCTCCTCATGGAGAAGCCAGTTCCTGGTTTTAAAAAGTGTACCAACTGCAGTGCTGTCATTCCTCTTACAGACACCCATGAATGGTGTCTTAAATGTTTAGGACCTGACCATTCCATACCGGACTGCCCATCCTGCTCCCAGATGTCGAAACGTGGATTGCAGAACCGGGCCAACAAGTTCCATGTGCTGTTTCCTTCAGAAGCATCACAGTCATCCAGGTCTTCCTCTCCGGATGGATCTCAGGTAACCAAAACTCCAGTGGGCAAATCCTCTAAAAGCAAATCCCTTTCTAAAGATCGAGAGGCTCTCAATTCTGAGTTCGAGGATTCTGCCCAGGCCAAAAAACCCCGGCGGGAGGCTCCGGCCTCCAAAGCAATCATGGGGTCACAGGTTGACATCGATGGCGCGGCCTCGACAGATCACCTGTTGTACTGCTCTGGGGTACCGGCCCATACCGGTACCGACATCCAGGCAGCAGTGGCGTCTATGGGCAATACTGTCCAAGTCATGCAGCAGGCCATTCTGGCTTTTATTAATGCTGCTACGCCCTCGGTACCGCAGCCAGCGGTACCGGGTCCGGTTCCGGTAATGGTTTCCATACCGGAACCGAGGCCATCGTCTTCCAAACGCAGATCGGTTCCGCATGCCGGATCCGGGCTTTTGCCCGGTACCGATCCCATACCCGGTACGCCCGATGTCGATACCGAACGGTATGCGTATCGTGCGTTGGAAGCACATAGAGGATACTCTGCTTCCTCAGAGGATTTTAACTCCTCTGATGATTCTGATGAGTTCTCCCTTGATCTTCCTGAGGAGCCTTCTTCTCCTAAAAGGAGAATGTCTCCACCAGAGGATTTGTCCTTTCAGGACTTCATCATAGAAATGACTAAAGGTCTTTCTATTGCGTCATCCTCTGAAAAGGAACCCAGATCAAAGAAACTGGATATTTTAGGATACTCTAAGTCTCCTAAAGAGGCAGTTACCCTGCCTATCCATGAAATCCTTCAAGAACACTTGATGGACTTATGGGAGGCTCCTCTAACATTGTCTCCTTCTTCTCGCAGGTTGGACACCATGTACCGTGTCCCCCCTTCTCCTGGTTTCCAAAAAACTCAGTTGCCTCACCATTCTATTGTGGTGAAGTCTGCAATGAAGAAGATAAAGAGTACCAAAAGGCACTCTTCTACTCCTCCAGGGCGAGAATGTAAGACTCTAGACTCTTTTGGCAGGAAAATTTTCCAGGCTACTATGCTTATAGCCAGGATTAATTCCTATAGTCTTTACATGGGCATGTTTCTCAGTGAAATCGCTCTAAAAGTTCGGCATTTTGCCCCCTTTATCCCTGAGGATAAGAGGGAGCAGTTCATTTCCTTAGTGAAACACCTTTTGGATATTTCAAAGTTCTCCAACAGGGCAGCTTTTGATTCCTTTGAGGGTGCTGGTAGGGCTTCGGGCATTGCTATAGCAGCCCGACGTCTTGCTTGGCTCCAGGCTTCTGATCTAGAACCTTGGGTCCTAGATGGCTTACGAAATCTGCCCTGTACAGGTGAGAACTTATTTGGTGAGGAGTGGCAAATTAAGGCCACTCAAATGGACGCAGAAAATGCCACCTTAGATAGACTTTCTAAGTCTACCTCCACTCCTGCCAAGAAGAAGTCTTTTAAGAGGCCTTATTACAAGAAGTCCAGATTTTCCACAAATACTGGCCAACAATCCTCTCAGCCTCGTTTTGCTGCTAAACGTCAGCAACCTAAACAGGCAAGGTCAAAGCCTGCGGCGTCTGCTACGCCTCAGCAGGCTCCACCCCCTCAGGGGTTTTGACTTGCCCCTAGAGAACTTAACTTTTCTGGCTCTAGAACAACCAGAGCCCCTCACCATACCCGGAAGGTTAGCTCACTTTGCTCCCAGATGGGAGCAAATTACATCAGAGCAATGGACCCTCTCTATCATCAGAGAGGGTTACAAACTCCATTTTTCCGACCTTCCTCCTTATACTATGGTGAGGCAGTTCAATTCTCCCCCATCTCTCCTGGCCCTCTTGGGTCAGGAAGTCTCCTCCCTCCTTGCCCAGGGGGCAATAGAGGAGGTCTCTCTTCTTCAACAGGGGACGGGATTCTACTCCCTTATTTTCTAATACCAAAGAAGACAGAGGGCTTCAGACCAATTCTGGATCTGAGAGAATTGAACAAATTTCTTTTCAAGGAGAAATTCAAAATGCTTTCTCTGGGCATTCTCCTTCCATACCTTCAGAGTCAGGATTGGCTTTGTTCTCTAGACCTAAAGGATGCGTATACACACATACTCATCCACCCATCCCACAGAAAATACCTTCGATTTCTGTTTCAGGGAAAACATTTCCAGTACAGAGTACTCCCCTTCGGTCTAGCCTCTGCTCCAAGAGTGTTCACCAAATGCATGGCAGTCGTAGCTGCCTTTCTAAGAGGCCTGGGAATTTTCATATTCCCATACCTGGACGACTGGCTCATCCGAGCTCCCTCTCAGTCCCAGGCCCAAATTTCCCTGGACCGCACAAGGCGTCTTCTGCAGTATCTAGGACTGGTAGTAAACCTTCCCAAGTCTCAACTAATCCCTACTCAGTCTCTCGAGTTCATAGGGGCCCAGTTAGACACCATCACTGCAAGGGCCTACCTGCCTCAGGTCAGGGCCCAACGCCTGCTGAGTTTGGCCTCCCAAGCTCAGTCCAGCAGTCATTTGACAGCCCGGGAAATGCTGCGACTTCTGGGCCACATGGCCGCCCTACGCTCGTCTGCATATGAGAGCAGCTCAATGGACCTTGGCCACCCAGTGGACTCAAGCATCTGGAGCGCTCTCCGACCAAATACTCACCTCAAGCCGTCTATTTTGGTCCCTCCAATGGTGGACATCCACCAAGAATCTGTTGTTGGGGGCCCCCTTCCAACCTTTGTTGCCCCAAGCAACCCTCACAACAGATGCCTCCCAAACAGGGTGGGGAGCTCATCTTCAGAACCTCTCCACTCAGGGCACTTGGTCTCCACAGGAGGCCACCCTTCATATCAACCTCCTGGAACTGCGAGCGATTTACCTTGCCCTCAAGGTCTTCTATACCCTCCTTGTCAACCTGACTGTCCTAGTTCAGACAGACAATCAGGTAGCCATGTTCTATATAAACAAACAAGGAGGGACAGGCTCTCTGTCGCTTTGCAACGAAGCTCTCAGAATATGGGCCTTCGCCAGAGAGCATCAAATTCACCTTCTTGCAGTGTATCTTCCAGGAGTTCAAAACTCTCGTGCAGACAGACTCAGTCGAGTTCTGCTTCCACACGAATGGTCCCTACATATGGACCAGATACGCAGAATCTTTCAGGAATGGGGGACCCCGGACATAGACCTCTTTGCAAGTCCGTGGAATGCCAAACTTCCCCGGTTCTGTTCCAGAACTCAGTGTCAGGGAGCTCAGGCCCACGATGCCTTCCTCCTGCATTGGGGTCAGGAATTCCTCTATGCCTTTCCACCCATTCCTCTAATATCCAAGACTCTGTTCAAGCTCCAGAGGGATCACGGGACTATGATCCTCATAGCTCCCCGCTGGCCACGCCAGGTGTGGTTCCCTCTACTTCTGCATCTCTCCCAGGGATCCTCCCTGGACCTGGGAGCTGCGCCAGACCTTCTGTCTCAGGAGGAGGGGACTTTGTGGCACCCAAATCCCTACATCTCAGAGCTTGGTTACTGAAGGCCTAAGTCTTCAAGACTTTAATCTTTCTCAACCTGTGACAGATATCCTTCATGCCTCTAGGAAACCTTCCACGAGGCGTTCTTATGCTTTCAAATGGAAACGTTTTTCCATTTGGTGTGCTCAGCAGGGTCTTGACCCTCTAGCACTTCCTTTGAATTCCCTCTTGGACTATCTCCTGCATCTTTCAAATGCAGGCCTTAAGACGAATTCAGTAGGGGTCCATTTGAGTGCTATTGCAGCATCCTTAAAACCTATAAATGGACAACCTGTCTCCTCTCATCCTCTTGTTGCACGTTTCATGAGAGGCCTGACTCTAACTAAACCTCCCATCCGACCTCCTCCGGTAGCATGGGATTTGAACCTAGTTCTAGGTCAGCTTATGAAGCCACCTTTTGAGCCTTTGGACTCTACCTCCTTCAAATTTCTTTCCTGGAAGGTTGTTTTCCTTATTGCAGTCACTTCGGCTCGCCGCATCAGTGAACTGCAGGCTTTAGTGGCTCATCCACCTTATACTAGGTTTCATCATGATAAGGTGGTCCTTAGGACGAATCCCCACTTTATGCCCAAAGTGGTCTCGCCTTTTCATCTTAATCAAGAGGTATATCTACCTGTCTTTTTCCCGGCTCCTCATGCATCCAGTGCAGAGAGGAACCTTCATACTCTGGATTGTAAAAGAGCTCTTGCCTTTTACCTCAACAGGACTCAACCACATCGAAAGTCTTCCCAACTTTTCGTGGCTTTTGATCCTTCTCATTTGGGACTTCCAGTCACCAAGCGTACACTTTCCAATTGGATCGCTCAGTGTATTTCTTTTGCTTACCAGAGTAAGAACATTTCTCTGGAGGGCCATGTCACAGCTCACAATGTGAGAGCCATGGCCACTTCTATGGCTCATCTTCACTCTGTGTCCATAGATCAGATCTGTCGAGCAGCCACTTGGGCCTCGGTTCATACCTTCACAGCCCATTACTGCTTGGACAAGGACTCCCGCCGGGATACCTTGTTTGGTCAGGCTGTCCTCAAACACCTGTTCCATACTTAAACAACTCCTGCCCACCTTCCCTGGATGGATGCCTGAGATCCATGCGAAGATGGTTTACCCTTGGAGGGGGATCTCCCAGGCATCTTAGCTAGGGAGTCCCCATATGTGATGACTTATTCCTGCTTGTTCCTGGAGATAGCACAGTTACTTACCTGTAACAGGTGATCTCTGGGAACAGCAGGAATTAGTCATCACAACCCACCCACCTCCCCTAGGAGTTGTATCTCTATCTATCTATCTTCCTGTCCTCTCTCTCTATTGTCTCAGCTTTAAACTCGAACTGACGAGAGCTGGTCAGGAAGGCGGGAAGGCAGCGCGCATGTGCAGTGGGAGGCCCCAAAAGCTTTTAATCTGAAAAGCTGGGGAGCTTTCCCGCGCGGGTTCCGTCGGTACCGACGTACCCATATGTGATGACTAATTCCTGCTGTTCCCAGAGATCACTTGTTACAGGTAAGTAACTGTGCTCTCTGGTCACGTACCGGCTCCTTTTCCCACCTCCAAGCCGCTGGCCTCAGCCTCGGCCTCATGTCTCATATTCTTTTATTTACTTTTTCGAGTCTTCTCGATCGGTGTGGTTCATGCTCTTTTTTTTTTTTTCTCTGGCTGGGCTTAAGGTCTTTGACCTTGCCAGGACCCTTTTCCTAAGAACATGAGATATGCCATACTGGGTCAGACCAAGGTCCATCAAGCCCAGTATCCTGTTTCCAACAGTGGCCAATCTAGGTCACAAGTCCTAGAAGTTTCACTAAAAGACACAGATTTCACAGTGCTTGTACTTGGGCAAGCAGAGGATATCCTGGGTCCCCTTTAATAATGGTTTATGGACCTTTCCTCCAGAAACTTGTCCAAACCTTTTTTAAACCCAGCTACACTAACAGCTTTTACTACATCCTCTGTTAACAAATTCCAGAGTTTGATTACACGTTGAGTGAAAAAATATTTTCTCATATTAGTCTTAAATAGGTTACCCTGTAGCTTTATTGCATGTCCTCTAGCCTTTCTATATTTTGATGGCGTAAACAATCGATCTACATTTACCAGTTCCACTCCATTCTTTAATTTATAGATCTCTATCATATCTCCCCTCAGCTGTCTCTTTTCCAGGTTGAAGAGCCCTAACCATTTTAGTCTCTCTTCATAGGGGTATCCTTCCATCCCCTTTACCACTTTGGTGGCTCTTCTCTGTATTTTTTCTAATAATGCTATATCCTTTTTAAGATATGGCAACTAGATTTGTACAAATTATTCAAGGTGCATTTGCACCATGGAACGATACAGAGACATTATAATATCTTTTGTTTTATTCTCCATTCTTTTCCTAATGATACCTAGCATTCTGTTTACTCTCTTGGCTGCCGCTGCACACTGGGTGGAGGGTTTCAGCATGTTATCCATAATGATGCCTAAATCTTTTTCCTGGGTGGTAGTTCCTAATGTGGAACCTTGCATCGTGTAACCATAGTTTGGGTTGTTCTTTCCTAGGTGCATAACTTTGCACTTGTCCACATTAACTTTCATCTGCCATTTGGATGCCCAGTTTTCCAGTTTATCAAGTTCCTCTTGCAATTTTCCACAATCCTCATGGGTTTTAACAACTTTGAATAATTTTGTGTCATCTGCAAATTTGATTACCTCACTCGTTATTCCTATTTCCAAGTCATTTATGAATATGTTACAAAGCAACAGACCCCAGCACAGATCCCTGGGGTACACCACTATTCACCTTTCTCCATTGGGAAAATTAGCCATTTAGCCCTACCCTCTGCTTTTTATCTTTTAACCAGTTCCCGATCCACAATAGTACACACTGCCCCATGACTTTTTAATTTCGCCAAAAGTCTCTCATGAGGGATCTTGTCAAAGGCTTCCTGAAAATCCAGATAAACTATATCAACCAACTCGCCTTTGTCTACCTGTTTATTCACACCTTCAAAAAAACATAACAGATCAATAAGACAAGAGCTTCCTTGACTAAAGCTATGTTGGCTGTCTCTCATTAAGCCGACTATCTACATGTTCAGTAATTTTGTTCTTTATAATGGTTTCTACCATTTTTCCCGGTACTGACGTCAGGCTCACCGGTCTGTAGTTTCCCAGATCACCCCCTTGGCTTCCGTCAGTGGTTTTAAGCGGTTTGATCAGTGTGTTCGTACCATGTCCCTCACCATGACTGCTATCTCCGTTGCCTCTGGCTGGACCATGACCCCTTTGACTGTGGCCTCTGTAAGAAGTTGTCCTCCAAGTCCATCAAGAGTCGTCTACTGCAGCAGGAACAGAGTTTCCGGAGGTCAGACTCTGCTTCGGTTCGCCAGTGACACTGTGCTCCAAAGCCCCCTCTAGAACCCTGGGACCATGGGTTGACCCCAGCGCCTCGAGACTCTGAGCCCGCAGGTCCTCTGAACAGAGCACCCCAGAGGTGGAAGAAAAGAAGAAGAAATTTTCGAGGACTGCCTCAGCGGATGGGTCAGGGAAGGGTGGGTAAGTCCCATTCCCAGCCCTGCAGCCCACACTGTGAGTCTGAGAGGACGGAGCAGGAGCGGCCAACTGAGGTGGCCTGTAAGGAATTGTTGGCCTTGGACCCCTGAGGCCATCCTCGTCAAGGACTCTCCCTTTTAGGAACCGGTGCTTGTCCCGAAATCCTCGGTGTCCATACTGAAGGCTGCGGAGCCATCTAGACTGGAGACCAGAATGGCGGCTTTGGAACACAGCTTGTCTGCCTTCATGGCCCAGCAGCAGGCTCTGATGTCTGGTTCTTCTGGTTCATCGGCCCCAGCCACCAGGCCCTTGACCTCGAAAATATCCCTGGTGGTCGAGCCGGTCCTCGAGCACTACCAGCCTGTAGATGTCCCTCTGCTTCGGTCCCAATCCTCAGGGCCAAGATCCTCCTTGATGAGTGCCTGCCGCTTCAACCGCAGGGCCTCTGAGGTACACAGACCCGGGACCCAACTTGGACTGGAAGACCAAGGACGAGGAGTCCCCGGACACCCGACACCACTGCAATGTGCCTTCGGATCCATCTCCCACCGAGACCCGCTGCCAGTCCCCTCACGAGGATATGGCCTTCCTTGACTTCATGAGAGACATGGCGAAGACACTGGTGTTCAACACAGAGTCCGAGGAAGATCCTCACATGGAGAAACTCGAGATCTTCCAGTATGAGGCCCCCCCGAAGGAAGCACTCATGATGCCCGTCCCTCAAATCCCGGATTGGCTACTCCTCTGCATGTGGGAGACACCTGCATCGGTACCCATCGTGAGCTGACAGCTGGACTTGATGTACTGAGTTCGCCGGAGCCCTGGGTTCTAGAAGGCACAGCTGCCATATAACTGTATGGTGGTGGAATCAGCCATGCATCTGCTCAAGAGCCAAAAGACGCCCCTGGGGAGGGAGGCCCGTGCTATGGATGCCATGGGCAGAAAGTGCTTCCAGGGCTCAATGCTCATTGGCCGGATCCAGGCATGTCAGCTGTACATGGGCATGTACATGAGAGACCTGGTGAAGGAGCTCGCCGGGTTCTTGACTGGTCTCTCTGAGGAGCCCCTTCAGCGGTTCTGGACCCTGGCCTCAGGTGCCAGAGAATGCTCCAAGTTTATGACTTGGGCAGCTTATGACGGCTTCGAGTTGGTGGCTGGAGTAGCTGTGGCGGGCATCAGTGCCTGGCGCCAGGCCTGGCTACAGTCTTCCGAACTGGAGCAATGGGTTCAGGACAAATTGGTCGATGTCCCTTGCCTGGGAGAGCATCTCTTCGGCAAACCCATGACTGATAAGGCTGCTGAGTTGGAGACCAAGTTCCTGACGAGGACCAGGCTCTCCAAGAAGACCACTACCTTCCTTGACGGAAGCCCTCTGGTAAAAATTCCCTTTACTCGAGGAAGGGCAAGGCTTACGGAAACTACCCTCAGTATTGGGCCTTCCCAGCTCCTCAACAGGGCCAGCAGGCCAAAGGATGAGGGCATGGCCCTCGTAAGCCCAAGATTCCCAAAACCCAGGTACTGGCTCTAGCCCAACCTGGTTGGAGCTTTTGACTCCTTGGGCATAGCCTCTCCCATCCTAGGAGGCCCACCTCAACAGCCCACAGGGGGATGTCTAATCTTGTTTGCCCACAGGTGGCCATCCATCACCACCGATGCCTGGGTACTGAATGTGGTCGGGGAGGGTTACGTCCTTTACTTGCTGCAGACACCCCCTCCATTCTTCCCAGGAGAGTCCCCCAGGACTCCCCTCCACCAAACCCTGCTACTGCAGCAACTCAAGGTCTTCTAGAGGACAGGGCAGTGGAACCAGTGCCTCCACATCTTTAGGGCAAAGGGTTCTACTCCCAGTACTTCTCCATACCCAAAAGAACAGGGGGCCTATGGCCCATCCTAGACCTGTGGGACCTAAACAGGTTCCTGTTGAGGGAGAAGTTCAAGATGCTCTCCCTTGGAATACTGCTGTCATACCTCAAGCAGGGAGACTGGCTATGCTCCTTGGACCTAAAGAATATGTACACCCACATCCTCATCCATCCCAGTCACAGGTAGTACCTCAGGTTCATGGTGGGGTGGGGGGGGGGGTGGCCACTACCAGTATAGGGCACTACCCTTCAGCCTAGCCTCAGAGTCTTTACCAAGTGCCTGGCAGTGGTCGCAGCCCAACATTGCCTCCAAGGGGCCCTCATCTTCCCCTACATGGACGACTGGCTCATAAAAAGGGACTCGGCCGTCAAGGTGCAGCAGGCCACAGCCCGCACCATCCACGTCTTCCAGTATCTGAGGTTCGTCATAAACCACCCCAAATCCCATCTTCTTTTGGACAGAGCCGGCTGCCTCATGGCGTTGGCTGCAGATGTGTAGCACTGATGCTCCGTGTTTGCTCGCCTTCTGCTCAGATTTCTGGGCCACGTGGCATCTACAGTTCATGTTACCCCGAATGCCCACCTTTACATGAGGGTGGCCCAGTGGTGCCTCTGCTCCCAGTGGACCCAAGCCACGGGCCGGCTATGGTGATAGTGACCTGCCAGCTGGCGGACTCCTTCGGCTGGTGACAAGTGCCTCAGCATCTTGAGACCGGGATACCTTTTCAGGTACCCGCCCTCCAGAGAGTCCTCACCCTGGATGCCTCCCTTCTGAGCTGGTGGGCTCATTGCGAAGAACTCTGCACTCAGGGCAGTTGGTTGCAGGCGGAAAGCCAATAGCAGATCTACCTCCTAGAGGCAGGCAAAGGGAGAATTTGAGAAGAAGCTTGCTGCGGAAGAAAAAACGCGAAGTAAAGACCTTTTCAAGTACATTCGTAGCAAAAAACCTGTGAGAGAGTCAGTTGGTCCATTAGATGATAAAGGGGTTAAAGGAGCACTAAGAGGCGACAAGGCGATAGTGGAGAGACTGAATGAATTCTTTGCTTCAGTCTTTACTGAGGAAGATGTAGGGATGTTACCCATGACTGAAGTGGTATTTAAAGGTGAGGAAGAATTGAAGGAAATATCGATACATCAGGAAGATGTATTACAACTATTAGATAAACTGAAGAGTAGCAAATCACCTGGGCCGGATGGTATACATCCAAGGGTGTTGAAAGAACTGAAATATGAGATTGCAGACCTGCTATTAGTAATCTGTGAACTATCATTAAAATCATCTCTAATACCTGTAGATTGGAGGATCGCCAATGTAACACCAATTTTTAAAAAGGGTTCCAGGGGTGATCCGGGAAACTACAGACCGGTGAGCCTGACATCAGTACCGGGAAAAATGGTAGAAACCATCATAAAGAATAAAATTACTCAGCATGTAGATAGTCACGACCTAATGGGAGACAGCCAACATGGCTTTAGACAAGGAAGATCTTGTCTTACTAATCTGTTATGTTTTTTTGAAGGAGTGAATAATCAGGTGGACAAAGGTGAGTCGGTTGATATTGTGTATCTGGACTTTCAGAAAGCCTTTGACAAGGTCCCTCATCAGAGACTTTTGGCAAAACTAGAGTCATGGGATAGGAGGCAGTGTACTATTGTGGATCAGGAACTGGTTAAAAGATAGAAAGCAGAGGGTAGGGCTAAATGGCCAATTTTCCCAATGGAGAAAGGTGAATAGTGGTTTACCCCAGGGATCTGTGCTGGGTCCGCTGCTTTTTGACATATTCATAAATGACCTGGAAAGTGGAATAACAAGTGAGGTTATCAAATTTGCAGATGACACAAAACTATTTAAAGTTGTTAAAACCCAAGAGGATTGTGGAAAATTGCAAGAGGATCTTGATAAATTGGAAGACTGGGCATCAAAATGGCAGATGAAATTTAATGTGGACAAGTGCAAGGTTATGCACCTAGGGAAGAACAACCCAAACTATGTTTACACGATGCAAGGTTCCACATTAGGAACCACCACCCAGGAAAAAGATTTAGGCGTCATTGTGGATACCATGTTAAAACCCTCGGCCCAGTGTGCAGCGGCGGCCAAGAGAGCAAACAGAATGCTAGGTATGATAAGGAAAGGAATGGAAAATAAAACAAAAGATATTATAATGCCTCTATACTGTTCCATGGTGAGACCGCACCTTGAATATTGTGTGCATTTCTGGTCGCCGTATCTTAAAAAGGATATAGCGATTTTAGAAAAGGTTCAGAGAAGAGCCACCAAAATGGTAAAGGGGATGGAAGGATACTCCTATCAAGAAAGGCTAAAAAGGATAGGGCTCTTTAACGTGGAAAAGAGACGGCTGAGGGGAGATATGATAGTCTATAAATTAATGAACGGAGTGGAACGGGTAAACGTAGATCGATTGTTTACCTTATCAGAATATAGAAAGACTAGGGGACATGCAATGAAGCTACAGGGTAAACTATTTAAGACTAATAAAAGAAAATATTTTTTCACTCAACGTGTAATCAAACTCTGGAATTTGTTACCGGAGGATGTAGTAAATGCTGTTAGTGTAGCTGGGTTTAAAAAAGGTTTGGGCAAGTTCCTGGAGGAAAGGTCCATAAACCATTATTAAGAAGGGACCCAGGATATCAATGCTTGAACCAATACAAGCATTGTGGAACCTGTGTCCCTTGGGGAAACTGCTAGGTACTGTCAGACGGCTGCCTGGGTGAGAATGTTCACAGTCTTGGCAAAGGCATATATCAATATGGTTTGCAAGGGATTGTGGGAAATGCAGTCCATTCACACCAGACACAGACACTCACAATAATTAGTTGTGCTTGAGTGTAAAGCCAATAAGATATTTATTTATGGGGTTATTTCTCCCAACACAGATATGCTTGGTAGCACATAAAACAGGATACTTGCTTTCAGTGTTAAACTTTAGAAAAACAAACTCAGGAAAACAACAGATGAACTTGTCAGGCAATCAAATGAAAAGAATAAAGACCTGGCTGGTAACAAACTGGTCTTTTCTGTAGGCTTTAGCTAATATTTTCTTAGCAGTGTATCAAACAACAAGCAAAACCCACAAAGAAGGGAAAAACTGTTTTTTTCAGGTTAACTTCTTATATCTTCACACATAGATTCAGAAGTGATTCCCTCAGAGCTCACAAGCAATTAGGTAAGGCTCAATTGCTAGCAGTTACCCAGCTGAAACCCCTTAGCTGGCTTGCTTTCTACTGCGTGGCTCAAATCCTACTTCAGGAGCTTTTCTGAGTAGATTAAAGAACAAGTTTGTATTTCTTTGTGATGGTTGTTGTACTTTGTAACAGAAAATTACCAAAGGAGTTTAGACAGAGAGCAATCCATATATTCACAGCCTTTATCTAAGACCGCTCCCCCTTCTTCAACAATCATGGGTTCAATATCATGGATTGGCACAGAGGAATTTCTCAATGTAGCACTCTCAGGAGAATACTTGTTTCCCTGCTGTCTTTCAAGGTTATAGCTAGGGCATAGATCAGTGTTCATACCTGAGCTTCCATTGCTGTTAGAGTTCCTCTCTAAATAGCCTGGCCAGTATGTAGTCCAGTTCTTATGTCCAGCCTTCCAATCCAGATCCCTGGACACTGTATCTCTCTTCACATACCTTCTGGCACGGGTCTTAGAGTCCCTTCCACGTGCAGCTGTCTCCCTCACAGGTACCGTCTGGAGATTCCTAGCTCTGCAGCACCATTCCTCTGGCTTTCCCCAGTCCAATGGTGTATGCTGGCCTTTTGAATGTCTCCCAGTATACGTTCTGCCCTGGACTCCTTTAGACCTCTTAAATGCTTTTCTCTTCTTTCTTCCAAAGGGTTTCTTGCCCTCTCTGTCCGTCCGTTCTGGCTTCTGCTTCTGATGATCCTCCAGATGATGAAGACCTCCAAGCTCAGGATGATTCTGAGGATCTCTCAGATGAAACTGAGGATGAGAATAATTCTCTGTA
The DNA here is from genome assembly GCA_033557465.1 of Ichthyophis bannanicus. Lineage (NCBI taxonomy): Eukaryota > Metazoa > Chordata > Amphibia > Gymnophiona > Ichthyophiidae > Ichthyophis > Ichthyophis bannanicus. The sequence goes on along the minus strand of CM066033.1, from coordinate 292,301,338 downwards.
GAATAAACTCTACCTTTATTCTGCTTTGATGAGTGCTCCACCCTAGCACAGCGCAGCTGTGCTGAATCAGGCCCTGCCCTTTGAGATGAGTGCTTGGGGATTACCTCATAGCCCTCCTGATTGAACACACGTTTCCCCACTTCAGCTCCTCTAATGGCTGTTGGAAACCTGGTGCATTCTGGGACTGGTAGTCTTTTATGGCAAAATTCTGTTTTCTTATTTCTACCAGAACTGACAGGTTGCTTGTTCAGAGTCACTTCACCTTTTCTATAGCTCCTTCCTGAGCTATGATAAGCTTCCTTATCACAGTACATATGACCTAGATTGGCCACTGTTGGAAACAGAATACTGGGCTTGATGGACCTTGGTATGACCCAGTATGGCATATCTTATGTTCTTATGTTATGTTCTTATAGAGCTTCGGGCCATATCCCTGGCTCTCCGAGCCTTTCGCCACTGTCTACAGCACCAATCGGACAACCAGGTCGCAATGTTCTACGTCAACAAGCAGGGGGGGCACAGGGTCATACACCCTCTGCTTATACGAACCGCAATGGGATGCTCCTGCGGGCAGTATATCTGCCAGGCCAGGACAATGTTCTGGCAGACAGGCTGAGCAGGATCCTCCAGCTGCACGAGTGGCAGCTGGACCCCAGAGTGACCTCTTAGTTCTTCCACCTCTGGGGAACTCCATGGCTAGACCTCTTCACCAGCCCGGCCAACTCTCAGTTGCCATGCTTTTGCTCCCGACAGCCACACCTGTTCGGGTGGCAACAGATTCCTTCCTCGTCCCATTTGATGGAGGGCCTTCTTTATGCCTTCCTGCCCATACCACTGATAGCCAAGACTCTTCAAGGCTCAGCAGGATGGATCTTTGCTGATATTGGTGGGCCCTCAGTGGCCCAGGCAATCGTGGTTCCCACTGCTTCTTCACATGTCCATAGTGCCCTCAGTCCCCCTGAGGAGTGACCCGGGACTACTGTTGCAGGAGGAGGGCTCCATCCTACCCACAATCTGGGTCTCTGGCGCTAACGGCTTTGCTGCTGAAAGGGTAGTCTTGGCACCTTTCAACCTTTCAAGGGAGGTTGAGAAGGTCCTCCTGGCCTCCCACAAGACCTCCATGAGATGGACTTACACCTTCAAATGGCGCAGATTCTCTGTATAATGCATGGAACGACAGGGTAACCTGTTCTTGTGCTATGTTCAGCTTGTGCTGCAATATTTGCCTCACCTTTTCTCAGGCAGGACTGAAGTCCAACTTGGTCAGGGTCCACCTGAGCACTCTTGTGGCACACTACCACCTCCTCAAGGGCAAGCCTCTCTCTGTCCAGCCCCTCGTAACCTGCTTCCTGCGGGGCCTCCTGTTATCCAAAACCCCTGTCCGTCCACCAGCAGCAGAATGGGACCTACCTGCCACCTGCGTTACTTTTCATGGAAGGTTGTCTTCTTGGTGGCGCTCACATCCGCTCGCAGAGTCAGCGAGTTTCAGGCTTTGGTGGCGGATCCGCCTTACACGAGGTTCTATTAGAACAGGGTCATACTTCGCACACACCCTAAGTTCCTTCCCAAGGTGATGTCCCCATTCCACCTCAATCAAGAGGTGGTGCTCCCTACCTTCTTCCTATGGCCTCAAGCCAGCAGGGCGGAAACCATCCTTCATACCGTGGACTGTAAGAGGGTCCTGTCCTTCTACCTCCAGTGTACCCAGGGCCACCACAAAGCCTCACAGCTTTTTGTCTCCTATGACCCCAGCCGGCTGGGGAAGGTAGTGACCAAGCATACTCTGTCTGCTTGGGTGGCGGACTGCATTGCCCTTGCCTATGAGCAGGTTAGGTACTTGCTGGAGTGCCGGGTTGTGGTGCACAACATCAGGGCCATGGTGGCATCCGTGGCAAACCTGCGTTCCGTTCCCGTGATGGAAATCTGCCGGTCTGCCACCTGGTCTTCGGTTCATACCTTTGCAGCTCATTACTGCCTGGAAAGGAAGTCCCAATGGGACAGTGCCTTCGGCCAGGCTGTACGCCATCATCTGTTTGGGGTGTAGGCAACTCCTGCCCTCTGACCCTCCTGTGTTCAGGCTACTGGAGTGCTGGTTCCTCACTGGACACTTGGGTCTCTTGAGAGTCTGTTACTTAGGACTCTGTTGATGCTATTCATGGCTGTCCTTTCTTTGGTCATCCTTGGCATTTTACAGGTCTTTGGTAGTCTGTAACTAGGGAGTCCTATATGCGAGGACTGACTTCCTGCTTGTTCCCAGAGAAAGCATAGTTACTCACCTGTAACAGGTGATCTCCTCCAGGAACAAGCAGGAATGAGTCTTCACATATGGGTACATCGGTACCGACGGAGCCTGCACGGGAACGCTCCCCAGCATCCAATCAGAAAGCTTTTGGGAGCATCCCACAGCACCTGCGTGCTGCATTCCCGCCTTCCCGCCTTTCCAACTGTCTCTCCTCAGTTGTTCTTTTTCCGCGGAGCCAGCAGGTTGTGTTCCTGTCACCGCAGAAGAATTTCCTTAATTTTTCTTTATTTCTTTTCTGTACGCGTCTGCCTTCCTCGACGCTATACCGGTACCGCCGGTTCTTATTCTTTTCTTAAAAAAAAAAAAAACCCTTCTATTTTTTCTTCAGGTGTACTTCAGTTTTGGGCCTTAGGTCCAAAATCCTTTTTTCCTTAGAATATGGAAAAACCTGCCTCAGGATTTAAGAAGTGCACAAAATGTGGCGGTACTATTTCCGTCACCGACACCCATGACTGGTGTCTCAAATGTTTAGGCCCTGACCATTCCATTACAGATTGTGTGTCCTGTTCCATGATGTCTAAGATAGGTCGACAGAACCGAGCTGCCAAGCTCAGTACCCTGTTTCCCTCTGATGCGGCTTCGGTGGCATCAACGTCTTCCAGGGCTGCTTCTTCCTCACATGGATCTCAGGTAACTAAACATAAATCCAGCCGGTCCTCAAGGGCAAATCTCTTTCTAAGCATCGAGATGCCCCTGGCCTTGCCCTCGAGGATTCTGTACCAGCAAAATTACCCCGGCGGGAGGCTTCGGCTTCTAAAGCATCATCATCGGGGTTCCAGGACGATCTAGATGGCGTGGCCTCAACAGATCTCCTGGTGCCATGCTCTGGGGTACCGGTGGCCTCCACCGGTACTGACTTCCAGGCATTGGTAGCGTCGATGGATCAGAGGATTCTGTCCATCAAACACAGTCTGGCGGCTTTCCTTGTGGCATCGACGCCCGTGGTACCGCTACAGACTACTCCGCAGGTACCGGCTCCGGTATCGCCAACGGTACCGATTCCGGTACCGGTGGCATCAACATCGGCATCGGTGTCAGCCATGCCGGTACCCTGCCCTCTGCAGCCCTCCGGTACCGATACCCCGGTACCGATGATTCCCGATACCGACCCCGGTCGGTACGGGTATCGGGCTTTGCAGGAGCATCCCGACAGACGATACTTCGATTCCTCTGATGACTCTGAGGATTCTGAAGAGTCTGTCGATGCAGCGATGCTTCTTCCACAGGAAGAGTCCTCTCCTAAACGAAGGATGTCTCCTCCAGAGGACTTGTCTTTTCAAGACTTTATCAGAGAGGTGGCTCGGGGTCTCTCTATTACAGTAGCCCCAGAGTCAGAGCCTAGAGCTAAGGAGTTAGATATTCTACAATATCCTAAAACTCCTAAAGAGGCAGCTACCTTGCCTATTCATGAGATTCTATATGATCTCATGTTAAGGATGTGGGAAGCACCTCTAACCACCTCTCCTCATTCTCGCAGTTTGGACACCATGTATCGTGTCCCTCCTTGTCCTGGTTTCCATAAAACTCAGCTTCCTCACCACTCTATTGTGGTTGAGTCTGCAATGAGAAAGATTAGAAGTGCCAAGAGACATGCCTCTAATCCTCCAGGATGTGAATGTAGAACCCTGGATGCTTTTGCTAGAAGAGTCTTCCAAGCTTCCATGCTTGCTGCGAGAATTAATTCTTATAGTCTCTACATGGGAATGTTCTTGAAAGAAGTCACTGACCATTTGCAGACTTTAAGTCCTTTTATGTCTGACAATAAAAGGCAAGGATTTCTCTCTGGGCTCAAACATGCCCAGGATATCTCCAAATTCTCCAACCGTGCAGCTTTCGACTCCTTTGAATGCATAAGCAGAGCCTCAGCTATAGCTATAGGTGCACGTAGGATTGCTTGGCTTCAAGCATCTGATTTGGAGATCTGGGTCCAAGATGAATTGGGAAATATCCCTTGTACAGGTGAAAATCTGTTTGGTAAGGATTGGCAAGCAAAAGCCAATCAGATGGATGCTGAAAATTCTGCTTTGGATAGACTATCCAAATCTACAGCTGCTCCTGCTAAGAAAAGGTTGTTCAAGAAAACACCTTTTTCTAAAAAGGGAAGATCCTATCCTGCTTATAGTCAGAGAGCATCTTCTGCAGCTCAGTTCCCTTCCAAACGTCAGCAATCCTCCAAACAGACCAAGGCAAAGGCTGCGAGGCCTGCTCCAGCCCAGCAGTCTCAGCCCCCTCAGGGCCTTTGACTTTCTGCTAGAGAACTTAGCCTTTCTGGCTCTGGAAGGACCAGAGCCCCTCCACCATTCCAGGAAGGTTATGTCACTTTGCTCCCAGATGGGGGCAAATCACAGCAGAGCATTGGACACTCTCCATCATAAGAGAGGGGTACAAATTTCATTTTTCCAGCTTGCCCCTTCTCACAAGAGTGCACCAGTTCAGTTCAATTCTCCAACCTCCCTCCTCAACCTGTTAGAGCAGGAGGTTGCCACTCTTCTAGCCCAAGGGGCAATAGAGGAAGTGCCTACTCAACAACAAGGCACAGGTTTCTACTCCCCCCTATTTTCTTATCCCAAAGAAAACAGGGGGCTTCAGACCCATTTTACATCTCAGAGAGTTGAACAAATTCCTAGTCAAGGAAAAATTCAAGATGGTTTCTCTAGGAACTCTGCTGCCATACCTTCAGTGTCAGGATTGGCTTTATTCTCTAGATCTCAAGGATGTGTACACTCATGTTCTCATCCATCCAACTCACAGAAGGTTCCTTCGGTTCCTTTTCCAGGAGAAGCACTATCAATACAGAGTGCTCCCCTTTGGCCTGGCCTCTGCACCAAGGGTGTTCACGAAATGCATGGCAGTGTTTGCTGCTTTTCTGCGCACCCTGGGAATATTTGTCTTCCCCTATCTGGATGACTGGCTCATTCAAGCTCCCACTCAATCAGAGGCCAAGACTGCACTAACCTGCACAATGCGTATCCTTTAATATTTAGGACTGGTAATAAACATCCCAAAATCCAATTTGATCCCTACTCAGTCCCTGGAGTTTATAGGGGCATTGCTGGATACCACAAAGGCAAGGGCCTTTCTTCCCCAGGCCCGCTGCCTTCGCTTGATGCAGTTAGCTTCTCAAGCAGAGTTGAAACCTCTACTAACTGCTCGAGAGATGTTAGTTGCTAGGCCACATGGCTTCCACCGTTCATGTGGTACCATATGCTCGCCTTCACATGAGAGCAGCTCAGTGGACTTTATCCACCCAATGGACCCAGGCATTAGGCTGCCTGTCAGACAAAATAGCAAACACAAGTCGCCTCATTTTGTCCCTCCAATGGTGGAAGTCCCCTCAAAACCTCTTGCTGGGGTGTCCTTTTCAACAGCCTCTACCCCAGGCAATTCTTACAACAGATCCTTCTCCTGTGGGCTGGGGAGCTCATCTTCAGGACCTCTCCACCCAGGGCATCTGGTCCCCACAGGAGACTTGTCTCCACATCAATCTCTTGGAACTCAGAGCAATCTTCCTTGCTCTACGAGTTTTCCACACCCTGCTCAGCCACAAGACAGTTCTTGTCCACACGGACAATCAGGTAGCCATGTTTTACCTAAACAAGCAGGGGGGAACTGGCTCTCTCTCGCTTTGCAACGAAGCTCTGCGACTGTGGGCCCTCACCAGAGAGCATCACATTCATCTTCTGGCAGTCTATCTTCCAGGGGTTCAAAACTCTTGGGCAGACAGACTCAGTCGAGTTCTGCTTCCACACGAGTGGTCTCTACATATGGACCTGGTGTCAAAGATTTTTCAAATTTGGGGAACCCTGGACATAGACCTCTTTGCAAGTCTGTGGAATGCCAAACATCCCCGGTTCTGTTCCAGAACTCTGGCTCAGGGGGCTCAGGCAAGGGATGCTTTCCTCCTTCACTGGGGTCAAGACTTCCTGTATGCCTTTCCACCCATTCCCCTAATTCCCAAAACCCTGTTCAAGCTTCAGAGAGACAGAGGCCACATGATTCTCATAGCTCCACATTGGCCATGGCAAGTGTGGTACCCTCTGCTTCTACATCTCTCTCAAGCTCCCTCCCTAGAGTTAGGGTCTGCTCCAGACCTCCTCTCTCAGGAGGACAGAAAGTTGTGGCATCCCAATCCCCAGTCTCTACATCTCAGAGCTTGGTTGCTGAAGGCCTAGATCTCCAGGATCTTCCTCTTTCTCAGCAAGTGAAAGATGTTCTTCAAGCTTCCAGAAAGCCTTCCACTAGACGTTCTTACGCCTTCAAGTGGAAAAGGTTTACCATCTGGTGTTCTGAAAAGGGTCTTAAACCCCATGCCATACCTCTGGAATCGTTGCTGGAGTATCTCCTGCATCTGTCTAATGCAGGCCTTAAGACAAATTCAGTAAGAGTCCATCTGAGTGCTATTGCAGCTTCACTCAAGCCTCTCAATGGACAACCTGATAAGCAGGAATGAGTCCTCACATATGGGTACGTCGGTACCGACGGAGCCTGCGCGGGAACGCTCCCCAGCTTCCCAGAAGGAAAGCTTTTGGGAGCATCCCACAGTGCCTGCACGCTGCCTTCCCGCCTTTCCTAACCAACTCTCCTCAGTTCTTCTTTTCCGCGGAGCCAGCAGGTCGTGTCCTGTCACCGCTGAAGAACTTCTTTATTTTAATTTATTTCTTTGGTCGCGTGTCTGCCTTCCCCGACGCCGGACCGGTACCGCCGGTCTTTTCTTTTCTTTCTAAAAAAAAAAAAATATATATTTTTTTTCCTCACTTGGTGTATTTTTCTTCTTAGGCCTCCAGGCCCACAAGAAAATTTTCCCTCATGGAAAAACCAGCCTTCGGGTTGAAAAAATGCACTAAGTGTAGCGGTACAATTTCTGTTACAGATACCCATGAATGGTGTCTTAAATGTTTGGGTCCTGAACACTTCATTCCGGATTGCCAGTCCTGCTCTCTAATGTCTAAACGAGGGTTACAGAACCGAGCAGCCAAGCTCCATGTGCTGTTTCCCACGGATGCACCGGCGGTGGCATCGACATCTTCCAGGTCTTCCTCTCCTGATGGGTCTCAGGTAACCAAACATAAACCTAGCAGGTCCTTGAAGGGCAAATCTCCCTCTAAGCATCGAGATGCCTCCGGGCTTGCCCTCGAGGATCCTGCCCCAGCCAAACAACCCCGGCAGGAAGCTCCGGCTTCCAAAGCTCCTCCTATGGGGTCACAGGTTGACATCGATGGCACGGCCTCGACCGATCACCTGTTAGACTGCTCTGGGGTACTGGCACTTTCTCCCGGTACCGACATCCAGGCAGTCGTGGCGTCCATGGATCACACTGTTCAATCCATGCAGCAGGCTATAATGGCTTTTATTAAAGCTGCGACGCCGACGGTACCGCAACGAGTTCCGTTGTCGGTACCGGCACCGGTACCAGCGCCGATACCGGTACCGACTGCATCGACATCGGCCAGGATACCGACTCTGGTTCCTTGTCCAGGGCTATTTCTCGGTACCGATCCGGTACCGGGGATGCCCGATGTCGGTACCGATCGATACGCGTATCGATCGTTGGAAGCGGACAGACAATACTTCGATTCCTCTGATTCTGATTCATCAGTTGAGTCTCCTGAAGTATCCATTACCCTTCCTGAGGAACCTACTTCTCCAAAAAGGAGAATGTCTCCTCCAGAGGATTTGTCCTTTCAAGACTTCATAATAGAAGTGGCTAAAGGACTTTCTATTTCAGTGACCTCTGAAACAGACCCTAGAGCAAAAGAATTTGATATTTTAGGATACTCTAAGGCTCCCAGAGAGGCAGTCACCTTGCCAATTCATGAAATTCTTCATGAACATATGATTGACTTATGGGAGACTCCTCTCACCCTTTCTCCTCATTCTCGCAGATTGGACACTATGTACCGTGTCCCTCCTTGTCCTGGATTTCAGAAAACTCAGCTTCCTCACCACTCCATTGTGGTGCAGTCAGCTATGAAAAGGATAAAGAGTACCAAAAGACACACTTCTGCTCCTCCAGGAAGAGAATGCAGGACCTTGGATGCTTTTGGTAGGAAAATCTTCCAAGCCAGCATGCTTATAGCCAGAATCAACTCATATAGCCTTTATATGGGTATTTTTCTAAAGGAAGTTGCACAAAAGCTGCACAACTTTCTCCCTTTTCTTCCAGAGGATAAAAGGGATGAGTTCCTCCTTTGGCTTAAGCATACTCAAGACATTTCAAAGTTTTCCAACAGGGCAGCCTTTGACTCCTTTGAAGGTGCCAGCAGAGCCTCAGGCATTGCCATAGCTGCTCGCAGAATTGCTTGGCTCCAGGCTTCTGATCTAGAGCCCTGGGTTCAGGATGGCTTAGGAAATCTGCCCTGTATGGGTGAAAATCTCTTTGGCAAAGAGTGGCAAATAAAAGCCACTCAAATGGATGCAGAGAATTCTGCTCTGGATAGACTTTCCAAGTCAACCTCCATTCCAGCCAAGAAAAAACCTTTCAAAAAGCCTTTTTACAAAAGGAGCAGATTTCCTTCCACTTCTGGCCAACAATCTTCTACAGGTCGCTTTGCTACTAAGCGTCAGCAACCTAAACAGGCCAGGCCTAAACCTGCAGGGACTGCTACAACCCAGCAGTCCCTACCCCCTCAGGGCTTTTGACTTGATACTAGAGAACTTAACCTTTCTGGCTCTAAAACAGCCAGAACCTCTCACCATTCCAGGAAGGTTAGCTCATTTTGCTCCCAGATGGGAGCAAATCACATCAGAGCAGTGGACCCTCTCCATCATCAGAGAGGGCTACAAACTTCATTTCTCAGACCTTCCTCCCTACACCATGGTGAGACACTTCAATTCTCCCACATCTCTCCTCGACCTTCTGGATCAGGAGGTGACTACCCTTCTGGCCCAGGGGGCCATAGAAGAAGTTCCTCTTCTTCAACAGGGGTCAGGGTTTTACTCCCCCTATTTTCTCATTCCAAAGAAAACAGGGGGATACAGACCCATTCTAGATCTCAGAGAATTGAACAAATTCCTATGCAAGGAGAAGCTCAAGATGCTTTCTCTAGGCACTCTCCTTCCATACCTGCAGAGTCAGGATTGGCTTTGTTCTCTAGATCTCAAGGATGCGTACACTCATGTCCTCATCCATCCATCTCACAGAAAATTCCTACGTTTTCTGTTCCAGGGAAAACATTACCAATACAGAGTGCTTCCTTTCGGTCTAGCCTCTGCTCCAAGAGTATTCACTAAATGCATGGCAATAGTTGCTGCATTTCTACGCACTCTGGGAATATTTGTCTTCCCATACCTGGACGACTGGCTCATCCGAGCTCCAACCCAGTCAGAGGCTCAGATCTCCCTGAACCGCACCAGGCGCATTCTGCAATACCTGGGACTTGTGGTAAACCTCCCAAAGTCCCAGCTCACCCCTACTCAGTCCCTGGAATTCATAGGGGCCTGGTTGGACACCACCTCTGCAAGGGCCTACCTTCCTCAGGCCCGTTGTCAACGTCTAGTGCAGTTAGCCTCCCAGATTCAGTCAAAGAGCCACTTAACTGCCAGGGAGATGCTACAGCTGCTAGGCCATATGGCTTCCACAGTACATGTGGTACCCTATGCTCGCCTACACATGAGAGGAGCTCAATGGACTTTGTCCACCCAGTGGACTCAAGCTTCATGAGCTCTCTCAGACCAAATAGCAACCTCCAAACGTCTCTTTTGGTCTCTCCAATGGTGGATGTCCACTCAAAATCTGTTGCTGGGGTCCCCCTTCCAACCTTTGTTACCCCAAGCAACCCTCACAACAGATGCCTCCCAAACAGGTTGGGGAGCTCATCTACAAGACCTCTCCACCCAAGGCACTTGGTCCCCACAGGAGACCTCTCTTCATATCAACCACTTGGAACTTCAAGCTGTGTTCCTAGCTCTCAAGGTCTTTCATACCCTCCTCAGCTACAAGACAGTCCTCATTCATACGGACAATTAAGTAGCCATGTTTTACATAAACAAGCAAGGAGGAACTGGCTCTCTGTCGCTTTGCAACGAAGCTCTAAGATTATGGGCCTTCGCCAGAGAGCATCAAATCCATCTCCTGGCAGTATACCTCCCAGGAATCCAAAACTCTTGGGCAGACAGACTCAGTCGAGTTCTGCTTCCACACGAATGGTCCCTGCACATGGATCAGGTACTCAGAATCTTCCAAGAATGGGGAACCCCGGACATAGACCTCTTTGCAAGTCCGTGGAATGCCAAACTTCCCCGGTTCTGTTCCAGAATTCCGTGTCAGGGAGTTCAGGCCAAGGATGCCTTCCTCCTTCATTGGGGTCAGGGCTTCCTGTATGCCTTTCCACCCATTCCTTTGATTCCCAAGACTCTGTTCAAACTCCAGAGGGATCAAGGATCTATGATCCTCATAGCTCCACGCTGGCCACGCCAAGTGTGGTACCCTCTACTTCTGCATCTCTTCCAAGCCCCCTCCCTGGACTTGGGAGCTGCGCCAGACCTTCTGTCCCAGGAGGAAGGGACTTTGTGGCATCCAAACCCCAAGTCCCTTCACCTCAGAGCTTGGTTACTGAAGGCCTAGACCTTCAAGACTTCAATCTTTCTCAGCAAGTGAAGGATATCCTCCATGCTTCCAGAAAACCTTCCATTAGGCGTTCCTATGCTTTTAAGTGGAAAAGATTTTCCATTTGGTGTGCTCAAAAGGGTCTTGACCCTCTGGCACTTCCTGTGAATTTTCTATTGGAATATCTCCTGCATCTCTCCAATGCAGGCCTTAAAACGAATTCAGTAAGGGTCCATTTGAGTGCTATTGCAGCATCCCTTAAGCCTCTCAATGGACAACCTATTTCCTCTCATCCTCTTATTGCAAGATTCATGAGAGGCCTAACTTTAACTAAACCTCCCATTCGACCTCCTCCGGTGGCATGGGACTTAAACTTGGTTCTTGGTCAGCTTATGAAGCCACCTTTTGAACCCTTAGCCACTACCTCCTTGAAATTTCTTTCCTGGAAGGTTATTTTCCTTATTGCAATCACTTCTGCTCGCCGCATCAGTGAACTGCAGGCCTTAGTGGCTAATCCACCTTATACAAGGTTCCATCATGATAAGGTAGTCCTTAGGACAAATCCTCACTTTATGCCTAAACTGGTCTCACCTTTTCATCTTAATCAAGAGGTATATTTACCTGTCTTTTTTTCCAGCTCCTCATGCATCCAGTGCAGAGAGGAACCTTCATACTCTAGATTGTAAAAGAGCTCTTGCTTTTTACTTACACAGGACACAGCAACATAGAAAGTCTTCCCAGCTTTTTGTTGCTTTTGATCCTTCTCATTTAGGACTTCCAGTCTCTAAAAGAACACTGTCCAATTGGATTGCTCAGTGTATTTCTTTTGCTTACCAGAGTAAGAACCTTTCTCTGGAGGGCCATGTCACAGCTCACAATGTGAGGGCAATGGCCACCTCTATGGCTCATCTTCATTCTGTGTCCATCGACCAGATCTGTCGAGCAGCCACCTGGGCCTCGGTTCATACCTTCACAGCCCATTACTGTTTGGACAAGGACTCCCGCCGGGATGCCTTGTTTGGTCAGGCTGTCCTCAGACACCTGTTCCATTCTTGAACAACTCCTGCCCTCCTTCCCTGAATGGATGCCTAAAATCCATAGGAAGACGAGGAACCCTTCAGGGTCTCATACCCTTGGGGATCTCCCAGGCATCTTAGCTAGGGAGTCCCCATATGTGAGGACTCATTCCTGCTTGTTCCTGGAGATAGCACCGTTACTTACCTGTAACAGGTGATCTCTGGGAACAGCAGGAATTAGTCCTCACAACCCTCCCACCTCCCCTAGGAGTTGTATCGCTCTCTATCTTTCCTTTCCTCTCTCTCTCTATTGTCTCAGCTTTAAACTTGAACTGAGTAGAGTTGGTTAGGAAAGGCGGGAAGGCAGCGCGCAGGCGCTGTGGGATGCTCCCAAAAGCTTTCCTTCTGGGAAGCTGGGGAGCGTTCCCGCGCAGGCTCCGTCGGTACCGACGTACCCATATGTGAGGACTAATTCCTGCTGTTCCCAGAGATCACCTGTTACAGGTAAGTAACTGTGCTTTTCCTCTCATCCCCTTGTAGTAAGGTTCATGAGAGGCCTCCTTTTAACAAAGCCTCCAATTAGACCACCACCGGTGGCATGGGACTTAAATTTGGTTCTTGGTCAGCTTATGAAGCCGCCTTTTGAACCTTTAGCTACTACCTCCTTGAAATACCTTTCTTGGAAGGTTATCTTTCTCATTGCAATCACATCAGCACGCCGCATCAGTGAATTGCAAGCACTAGTAGCTAATCCACCTTATACAAGGTTCCATCATGACAAGGTGGTCCTTAGGAGTAATCCACATTTTATGCCTAAGGTGGTCTCGCCTTTTCCCCTCAACCAAGAGGTCAACCTACCTGTCTTTTTTCCAGGACCTCATGCATCACCTGCAAAGAGGAATCTTCATACCCGGGATTGTAAAAGAGCTCTGGCTTTTTACTTACAGAGGACACAGCAACATAGAAAGTCTTCCCAACTCTTTGTTGCTTTTGATCCTTCTCATTTGGGACAACCAGTCTCCAAGAGAACTCTTTCCAACTGGATTGCCCAATGTATTTCTTTCGCCTATCAGAGCAAGAACATTTCTCTGGAGGGCCATGTCACAGCTCACAATGTGAGTGCCATGGCAGCCTCAATGGCTCATCTGAACTCTGTGTCTATCGACGACATCTGTCGAGCAGCCACTTGGGCGTCGGTTCATACCTTCACAGCCCATTACTGCTTAGACAAGGACTCCCGCCGCGATGCCTTGTTTGGTCAGGCTGTTCTCAAACACCTGTTCCATACTTAATCAACTCCTACCCACTATCCCTCATGGGATGCCAAAGATCCAGGTGGGGAAGTGCAGCCCTGTGCCAGGGACACACAACTTCTGGGCGCTCTCCCTGGCATCAAAAGCTAGGGAGTCCCCATATGTGAAGACTCATTCCTGCTTGTTCTTGGAGATAGCACAGTTACTTACCTGTAACAGGTGATCTCTGGGAACAGCAGGAATAAGTCTTCACAACCCACCCACCTCCCCTAGGAGTTGTCTCTCTCTCTCTTTCTCTCTTCCTTTCCCTCTCTCTCCCTCTTTGTCTCAGCTATAAAACTCAACTGAGGAGAGACAGTTGGAAAGGCGGGAAAGCAGCACGTAGGCACTGTGGGATTCCCCCAAAAGCTTTCTGTTTGGACGCTGAGGAGCGTTCCCGCGCAGGCTCCGTCGGTACCGACGTACCCATATGTGAAGACTTATTCCTGCTGTTCCCAGAGATCACCTGTTACAGGTAAGTAACTGTGCTTTCTCCGGGTTCAGCAGGAATCAGTTCTCTCAACCCTCCCTCCTCCCTGTGGAGTTGCTTTTTGTCATCTTTAGCTTTGTCATTTGACTGAGACAAGATGTTACCCTTGAGTGGGAGGGGGACCACGAATGCGTGGTGCATCTCCGAAAGACTTTCTTTGAAAGCTGGGGAGAAGCTTCCATTTGGGCTCCGTCAGCACCAACGTAACCCATATGTGAGGACTGATTCCTGCTGTCCCCAGAGAACACCTGTTACTGGTGAATAACAATGCTGTTCCTTATCGTTCCTCCAGTGCAGTCCTCTACGTCTGGGTTGTCAATCTCCTCCTGCAGCTTGGAGACTGGTATGTCAAACTAATGACATCACTGGATATAGCCTGCTGCACTCCGCCTTCCATCCCAGTGTTACCAGTCTCCACGCAGCAGGAGGACTTGACGAGCCTTGTAGCAGGGCTCTCTGGAAGAATGGATAAGGAGCTGTTTGTATAGTGGTAGATAGGGTTAACATATTTTGTTTTGGGTGCTATCTCTTTAAAAAAAAAAAAAGAAAAAAAAAAGGGATTGAGGCACCTCTGTTTATTCCGGCTCTTTTGCTCCTTGCCTGGGCATTATTTATTTTTTATTTATTTATGAAAGAATCGGCCGCCATTTAAAAGGCTCCTCCGATCGGGAGTTGAGCACACCTGAGCGGGCTCTCCATCCTTCCCGCTCAGGTTTCTCCGGCCCAATCCGGGCTGTGGGAGGGAGGAAGCGACACAGAAAAGCGGCTGCCGCTGAAAGAATCGGCCGCCATTTAAAAGGCTCCTCCGATCGGGAGTTGAGCACACCTGAGCGGGCTCTCCATCCTTCCCGCTCAGGTTTCTCCGGCCCAATCCGGGCTGTGGGAGGGAGGAAGCGACACAGAAAAGCGGCTGCCGCTGAAAGAATCGGCCGCCATTTAAAAGGCTCCTCCGATCGGGAGTTGAGCACACCTGAGCGGGCTCTCCATCCTTCCCGCTCAGGTTTCTCCGGCCCAATCCGGGCTGTGGGAGGGAGGAAGCGACACAGAAAAGCGGCTGCCGCTGAAAGAATCGGCCGCCATTTAAAAGGCTCCTCCGATCGGGAGTTGAGCACACCTGAGCGGGCTCTCCATCCTTCCCGCTCAGGTTTCTCCGGCCCAATCCGGGCTGTGGGAGGGAGGAAGCGACACAGAAAAGCGGCTGCCGCTGAAAGAATCGGCCGCCATTTAAAAGGCTCCTCCGATCGGGAGTTGAGCACACCTGAGCGGGCTCTCCATCCTTCCCGCTCAGGTTTCTCCGGCCCAATCCGGGCTGTGGGAGGGAGGAAGCGACACAGAAAAGCGGCTGCCGCTGAAAGAATCGGCCGCCATTTAAAAGGCTCCTCCGATCGGGAGTTGAGCACACCTGAGCGGGCTCTCCATCCTTCCCGCTCAGGTTTCTCCGGCCCAATCCGGGCTGTGGGAGGGAGGAAGCGACACAGAAAAGCGGCTGCCGCTGAAAGAATCGGCCGCCATTTAAAAGGCTCCTCCGATCGGGAGTTGAGCACACCTGAGCGGGCTCTCCATCCTTCCCGCTCAGGTTTCTCCGGCCCAATCCGGGCTGTGGGAGGGAGGAAGCGACACAGAAAAGCGGCTGCCGCTGAAAGAATCGGCCGCCATTTAAAAGGCTCCTCCGATCGGGAGTTGAGCACACCTGAGCGGGCTCTCCATCCTTCCCGCTCAGGTTTCTCCGGCCCAATCCGGGCTGTGGGAGGGAGGAAGCGACACAGAAAAGCGGCTGCCGCTGAAAGAATCGGCCGCCATTTAAAAGGCTCCTCCGATCGGGAGTTGAGCACACCTGAGCGGGCTCTCCATCCTTCCCGCTCAGGTTTCTCCGGCCCAATCCGGGCTGTGGGAGGGAGGAAGCGACACAGAAAAGCGGCTGCCGCTGAAAGAATCGGCCGCCATTTAAAAGGCTCCTCCGATCGGGAGTTGAGCACACCTGAGCGGGCTCTCCATCCTTCCCGCTCAGGTTTCTCCGGCCCAATCCGGGCTGTGGGAGGGAGGAAGCGACACAGAAAAGCGGCTGCCGCCAGGCAGGCCCGCGCCTGCCGGGCCCGCGCCTGAGGGCCTCGCCAGAGGGCCCTTTGGCGTGGCCCTTAGGCAGTGGCCCTCTCTGAAACGCCGGAAAACAGTCAGGCACACATCTCCTCCATCTACCAGCTGCTTGAGCTCCCCTAGGGTCGAGCTCGCTATCGGTACCAGCAAGAACATCCCTGACAACAGTATCGCTCCCAGAAGTCAACATCTACCTTCACGGTAACCAGCAGCTGAGTCCAAATGGCCACTTGTACTGTATCCAACGCCTGAACTCCTCCTTATTGTTGCCAGTAACTTGCAATCCTACAAGTACCGCCAGCTAGCATTAATTAAATAGCCAGCAATCTACGTTTATTTGTTTGTTCACCTTACAAATCACTAATGTCAGTAAATTCTTGCTAGTATCTTTACTGCTTACCTACCTTACAGTATACCTTGATCAATTAGCTTGTTGCCAGTAACGTCACCGTTGTCCGCAGTTCACTAACTTTACTGTAACTTGTAATTTGCATTTTAGTCATTGTACCACTACACCGTACCACTGTATTGTACCACTTATACTGTGAATTAGCCTTTACTAACTTTACTGTAACTTGTAATTTGCATCCCAAGACTCTGAGACTCCCATACACATTCCATACCAAGAAACCAAAATGTCTCTCCATCTCATCACCTTTCTCAGTTTTTACCTTCTCACAGACTGGCTCGGGACCTCTCTTGCCTACTCTCCCTCCACCAACCATATACCGATCCTCAAGAACCACGGAAAACAATGGTCAGGCAACCCTTACCATCATCCAGATAGGGAAGCCCGTATACGACACTCCCACCTCATCCACATTGCAATACACCAAACCAGCAATCTTAAGCAACACAAATCCCAAACAACACAAAGATTAAAATGTGCCCTCATAAATGCACGTTCAATTCGAAAAAAATGGCCTGTAATCCTTGATATTATCACCCTTCATGATCTTGATGCACTCATGATCACCGAAACCTGGTTATCCAAAGAGGACAATGTCCTCATCAACCAACTTATTCCACCTAACTTCTCCATACACACAACCCATAGAGAAAACAAGAAGGGAGGAGGAGCACTCATACTCACCAAGACGGAACACCTTTTCTACATGACCAACTCGCATAGCACAAGCAACCTAGATATAATCACCATAGTGAACAAACAATGCTCCATCAACCTGGTCTACAGAGCCCCCTCGAGCTCACCGGATGAACTTCCCACCATATTGGACCTGGCCGCCAATACCAGCAACCCCAACACTCCTAATTGGATATTGGGAGACCTCAATCTCCCATCATTACAGCAAAACCAATCATCTTCACTCCTCAATGCCATTGAAGATCTTGGATATCAACAACTGATCACGGAGCCCACTCACACCAAAGGAAACATTCTTGATATGGTCTTTGCTCCACACTCTATATCCGAACAGAGCTGCAACATTGTAAAATCGATCACCAATGTACCATGGTCGGACCATAAACTTATAAACTTACAAATTCCTCTGAGCAACAATCAGCTTCGCAACAACAGAAAACTGGACAACACATCTAGAGCTACAAGAGGCTTTCGACCATTCAACAGGGAACTTATACTATCAAGCACCCAATCACTCCTTGACAACACAGCACTCAATCTTGATGAGTCTATCACCGCCTGGAACAGCAACCTTAACACCATTGCTCAACTCCCACACAAAAAGAACATGTCCAGGAAAAAATCCTCTGCTCCATGGTTTTCCCCCGAGTTACGGTCCTCCCTTACCCACCTACGAAGACTCGAAAAACGCTGGCGCCGCTCACTTTCCATCGACGATCATGCAGCCTACAATCTCCACCTTGCATCTCACCGTGAAGCAATCACAACCTTAAAGAAGCAATACCACACCGATTTGCTCAAAAGATCTTTGAACAAACCTCGCGACCTCTTCAATCTTGTCAAATCACTGTCAAAGGAACCATCCTCTGAACAAAATGAAGATATCCACCCACAGGAATTTGCTGATTACCTACAATCAAAACTTCTTCAAACAGATGAGCTCTCAAAAACCACTGTACAAGCAACAACCTGTCTAACATCCCTGTCTGTACTTACCACACCCTCTGCTAAACACATTGAAGACACAATCGCCTCACTCAACACCACAACTGCACAAACCGACCCTTGCCCAGCCTTTTGGATAAAGGATCTTCGAAGTGCATTTAGCCCCTTCATTGCAAGAATCATTAACCTCTCCTTTACATCTGGATCCTTCCCATCTGCATTAAAGTTCACATCCATTAGACCTCTGCTAAAGAACGTGAAACTAGACCCTAAACGGCCCGACTCCTACAGGCCTATAGCCAGCATCCCCCTTCTAGCAAAGATTTTTGAGAAAGAGGCACAACGGCAAATCCAAGACCATATAGATTCCGCAGCCCCCCTTGACCATTCTCAACACGGCTTCAGAGAATTCCACGGGGTTGAGACACTGCTCACCACCCTATTCAATGATGTTCTCACCACTATAGACAACTTACAGCAAGGCGTTGTGCTAATCTTCCTGGATATAGCAGCAGCGTTTGATTCGGTAAACCATGAGATTCTCCTCGTTCGACTGAAAGAAAAAGGCGTCCATAACTCAGCACTTGAATGGTGCAGATCATACCTTGATACCAGAATGCAATATGTAAAAACTGCAACAGGAGAATCCGAACTCTTCCATCAAAAACAAGGGGTTCCGCAAGGGTCCTCTCTCTCATCCCTCATGTTCAACATCTATATGCAGCCGATCTGCAATATCATCAGGTCATTCAATGTGAAATGTATGGTATACGCAGACGATATCCTACTCTACATGCCGTTTTCCACAAAGCAAATGGATTTACTACCTATAACAAACTGCTTCGATGCAGTCTCAGAATGGCTCCTGTCACAGAACCTCCGCATTCAACACAAGAAAACCGAGGTTCTCTTTATCACCAGAGACACCAAATTCACCCCACCTTCACATTTAAAAGTCAAAGGAGCTGAACTATGCACTAAGGAAGCAATAAAATACCTTGGAGTCACACTGGACCACCGGCTCAACATGAAACCACACATAAATAATATCGTAAAAGCTGTCTACTTCAAGATACGCACGCTCAAGCACCTACGCTCCCTACTTGACCCAGAAGACTTCAGAACCATTTACCAAGCCCTAATCCTACCACATTTTGATTTCGCCAACTCAATTCTTCAAGGACTCCCACAATCCACCTTGAGCCCATTACAGCTCGCTATGAACACTGCCGCAAGGGTTCTTCAAGGAGCGTCCAAGAGTGAACATATTACACCAATCCTCAAACAGCTCCACTGGCTCCCCATACACGGAAGGCTGATGTTCAAAATCCTGATTCTAACATTCAAGGCCATAAAGGGACTATCTTCCAACTCCCTTTCTGAGCTCATCCAAACTGTACCACGAAACAGAAACAGAAGACAGGCAACATTAAACTCCTTATCAACACCAAAGGCCATTACAACATATAATCTATCAACAGCTAACAGAACCTTCTTGTGTTGCGCACCAAAATGCTGGAACTCGCTCCCTGCCGACATCCGTACCATAACCGACTTAACCCAGTTCAGAAAGGCCCTTAAATTCACCCTATTCACCAGATACTACCCCATATGAAGATAACATCTAGTCCCACTACATATCCAACTTCGGTTTTTTTTTTTTCCCTTGCTCACAACAATCGTGCTAATTCATGTACATAGTTCGAGCATGTGATCTAGTTAATAGATTACATTTTCCATGTAAATAGTTCTCCCTTGTTTTCCAAGTTGATAATCCTGTTATATGTAACTCCGAACAGCCTGTTGTTCTGGTTTTTGTTTTGTTCTCTGTAAACCGCGCTGATGTCGAAGAGTGCGGTATAAAAGAAATTAAAATAAATAAATAAAATAAATAAATAAGTGTTTGGGGGTTCTGGCTCAGGAATTTCGAGTCTTCCCCCCTTGGAGCACGGAGGTCTCTCCCCCAGGACTTTCGGGGGAGCGCCCCTCTTGACCACGGCAGCATATCTCTGTCTGTCTGCCTAGCCGCGGCTCACCTGTCAGCGCTGAAGCCGTTGGGAAACTTTCAAGCCGGTGCGGCAAGCTCAATGCAGTTCCGATTTTATCAGGGCAGCTGCGGATCGAGCCGGTATGCCTACTGTCGGCTTCGTCCGGTTTTTCTGCGGGGGAAAATCTTCTTTTCAGGTAGGAGGCTTCCCGCGTTGTGTTTGGCGCCTTTTTTGCTGGCGCGGTGTCTCTCGGCAGCCATTTTCTGAACCGCGGGAGAGACCGCGTGTAGGAGTGCAGCCGGCCGTTGTGCTGTGGATGAGCAGTGCAGTCAGCTTCGGGGCCCCGTTTTCTTTTGTTTTTCCCTTCTTTACTTGATTTCTTGCGTTTCCTTTCTTTGTTGATTAATTTTAATTTTGGGGGTTTCCTTCATCGCTACTTCCTCTTCCTTCAGTCTTCCCACAAGAAGGGGGGGGGGGCTGGCTGGCAGGGATTTTTTCCTGGTACTGATTTTGTTTTTAAAAAAAAAAAAAAAAAAAAGAGATCAGCAGAAGTCTCTCTTCAGATAATATAAAAAAAAACAAAAAAAAACAAAAACAAAAGTGAGGACTTGCAGTTAGGCTCTGGGGCTTTGGCTCGTTGGCCTT
Organism: Ichthyophis bannanicus; assembly: GCA_033557465.1. Taxonomy (NCBI): domain Eukaryota; kingdom Metazoa; phylum Chordata; class Amphibia; order Gymnophiona; family Ichthyophiidae; genus Ichthyophis; species Ichthyophis bannanicus. Next base: position 292,280,916 of record CM066033.1, on the reverse strand, counting down.
ATGGCTGCCAGACCCCAGTGTCTTGTGTGTGGCACCAGAAGAGGGACGGTGGCGGATACTGGCGTTTGTCGGGGTTGTGCAATGCTATCATCCGCAGTGGAGCAGCAGATGGATCTGCAGGAGTCCACTGAAGCGCAGGGAGCGCCGGCTGATGGCCGGGCTGTGTCCCCGCGATCTGTGCCGCAGGGGGCCCCGGTGGAGGAGTTGACGGGGTCTTCCGGGATCTCTCTACCCCTACCGTCGCCGGCCCTCGGTGAGTTTAGTCTGGAGTTTGTGCTGCTGATGCATCAGGCTTTTTGCCTAAAGCGACAAGGGGCAGCAGCGGGCCCTGCGTCACTAGCGTCGCCCCAGTCACAGCTGGAGGCCGCTGAAGATTTGGGTGAGGGTCCTTCGGCGACTAAGCGGGCGAGAACCAGGGACCCTGCGCTGGTTGAGGCGGATTGGCCTGAGGTCTCCGTCCCGGATTGGGATCCAGAAGAGGGTACCCAAGATCTCGAAGAAGGGGAGATTCCTGAACCTGAAGATCAAGCTACGATAGTTAGGGTCTTTCGTAGAGAAGAGTTGGCAGCCTTGATCTCGGAGACATTGCAGATGTTGCATCTCGCATCGCAGGTAGTTGTGGAGGAGGAGCTGGAGGACCCGGTTATCCGGGCAGTCCGACAGACTCAGGTGGTGTTTCCAGTTCACAATGTGGTGGACAAAATGATTCAAGATGAGTGGGATAAGCCGGAAGCAGGACTGAGGGGCTTGTGGACCTTGAAGAGATTATATCCGTTAGCCGATAAGGATAAGGAGAGGTTCCGGTCTCCGAGGGTGGATGCGGTGGTTTCGGCGGTTACAAAGAAGACCACCATTCCGGTGGAAGGCAGTGCGGCCTTGAAGGATAATCAGGACCGTAAGGTGGACGGTTTGCTCAAACAGGTTTTTGAGGCGGATTCTATGTCATTGCAGGCGTCCATCTGTGGAGCCTGGGTGGCCAGAGCTGCCCTGCGATGGGCTCAATGGCTACGTCAGTCTCCTCATTTAGATCTCGAGGAGCTGAAAGAATTGGATCACCTGGAATCAGGGGCGGCTTACTTGGCTGATGTTCATTACGATTTGATCAGGGCGCTGGCTAATAGCACCGCGTCCGCGGTAGCTGCCCAGCGTTTACTATGGTTGAGGAATTGGGCGGCGGATGGTCCGTCGAAGTCCCGTCTTAGCAAGCTACCCTTTAGGGGCGGTTTGCTCTTTGGTGACGAGTTGGATAAGTTGGTGAAAGACCTGGGAGAGTCCAAGGCGGGTCGTCTTCCGGAGGATAGACCGAAGCAGGCCAAGTCCGGCCAAGGCTTTCGCAGTCCGTTTCGAGATTTCCGGAGGTTTCGTTCCCCTCGATTCGGAGGTTTCCAGAGGGGTAGGTTTCCGTCTCGGGCCCAGGGCTTTCGGGGGTTTCGGGGAGCGAATAGAGGTTTCGCTTCCATCCCTGCGAACGCTGCCCGTAAGTCACAATGAAACGAGGCGGGTCCCGGCGGCGGAGCCTCCCATAGGCGGACGACTTCGGGAGTTTCTTTCCGCTTGGACCCACATCACCTCCAACCAGTGGGTGCTCGAGATCGTTCAGCACGGCTATGCACTGGGGTCCTCCGGTGATGGATCTCATGGCGACCTTTCGGTCAACAAAAGTCGCCCAGTTCTTCAGCAGAAGGCGCGAGCGGATGTCCGAGGGCATAGACGCGCTGTTGCGCCCGTGGCCGACAGGTCTTCTGTATGTCTTTCCCCCATGGGCTTTGATCGGCAGAGTGGTGCAAAAGATCGGAGCGCACAAGGGGAAAGTTCTGTTGGTAGCGCCCGACTGGCCGAGGCGTCCTTGGTATGCGGATCTGGTGCGCCTGTTGGAGGGCGTGCCCTGGAGGCTACCGCAGCGGGCGGATCTGTTGCGACAGGGACCGCTGTTCATGCCGCAGGTGGATCGATTCTCGCTTACGGTATGGCCATTGAGAGGGCTAAACTGAAAAAGAAAGGCTATATGTCGGCGGTTGTGGCAACCTTGCTTAGGGTGCGGAAGCATTCGACATCCTTGGCGTATGTGCGCGTGTGGCATATCTTTGAAGATTGGTGTTCTCGACGTCTGGTCCGAGCTCTCACTGTGTCCATTCCGGTGGTTTTGGAGTTTTTTGCAGGATGGTTTTGATAAGGGTCTGGCCGCTAGTTCCTTGCGTGTCCAGTTGGCAGCCCTGGCCTGCTATAGGGGTAAGGTCAATGGGGTGCCTTTAGGGACGCATCCTGATGTAGTTCGTTTCTTGAAGGCGGTCACTAGGTTGCGGCCGGCGCGTAGGGTGTACATGCCGCCGTGGGACCTCAATCTCGTCCTCGAGGCTTTGGTTAAGTCACCCTTTGAGCCTTTGCGCCGGGCAGCCCTTAAGGATTTGACGTTGAAGACAGTGTTTCTGGTGGCCATTTGTTCGGCTAGAAGGATTTCCGAGTTGCAGGTGTTATCACGCCGGGAACCTTTCTTATCTTTTTCGCGGGAGAAGGTGATTCTCCGTCCGGTGCCGTCCTTTTTGCCTAAGGTGGTTTCCCCTTTTCATTTGAATCAGGCGGTTTGTTTGCCCATTCTTGGAACTCTAGAGAGCGGCGGTTCGGATCGCAATCTTCATCTTTTGGATGTACGGAGGGTCTTACGTCAATATTTAAGGATAACTGAGTCCTTCCGTAAGTCGGATCGGTTATTTGTTCTGTTCGGCGGAGCGCACAAAGGGGAGGCAGCGGCGAAGGCTTCCATCGCTCGGTGGGTAAAGGAAGCGATTGCCTCCGCTTATTTGATTCAGGGTCGAGTGGTGCCTGTCGGATTACGGGCCCATTCCACAAGAGCGCAGGCGTGTTCCTGGGCGGAACACGGTTTGGTTCCGCCGGGTGACATTTGTAGAGCGGCGACATGGTCGTTACATACTTTCAGCAAGCATTACAGACTTGACGTCGCAGCGGTGGCCGATGCTCATTTTGGGTCTGCAGTTTTGTCTGCTGGCTGGAAGGGTCCCTCCCAATGATTACTGCTCTGGTACATCCCAGACGTAGAGGACTGCACTGGAGGAACGCTAAGGAAATCATAATTACACTTACCTGGTAATTGTAGTTCCTTGAGTGACGACAGTGCAGTCCTCATTCCTGCCCGGAGATTTCTAGGAGGTTCCAGCCATGGTAAGGGGCAGGAGAAAGTTACAGGTGAGCTCAGTTTTCTTTCTCTTGGTTGAGGTATTCACTTTCTCTATGGCAAGGCAAAGGGGTAAGAAAGTCTGATCGGAGGGAGTGGATGTTTAGGAGTTCAGTTATTTTGGTTTCCTCTATTTGCAATGTTGGTAGTTGGCTACTTATTTGTTGCTCCTGTGAGTCTGCTTTGTTAATAGTTCACACTGGGATGGAAGGCGGAGTGCAGCAGGCTATATCCAGTGATGTCATTAGTTTGACATACCAGTCTCCAAGCTGCAGGAGGAGATTGACAACCCAGACGTAGAGGACTGCACTGTCGTCACTCAAGGAACTACAATTACCAGGTAAGTGTAATTATGATTTTTGTGGTCTGACCATGGTATAGAATCCACTAGTGGTGTTGGAAGCTGGTGGTCTCTGATCATCTTCTGGGGGGTGAAGAGAAGGTCCAGGATGTTTCCTTTGATATAGGTGGATTCCTCAACTAGTTCGGTGTTGTTCAGGGCTTCCATCGCTTCTATAAAGGATTTTGAGACTGGGGTTGAATAATGATAGGTTTAGGTCTCCCAGTAGATGGAGATGATTGTTGGGGTGGTTGTAATTGCAAATGGCTTCAAGTAATGTTGGTAGCTCCTCAGTTCTCGAGTCAGGGGCTCTATATGTCAGATAATGTTAGATGTTTGTTTGCGATAAAGATGGTGTCCATTCCTCCTCATGAGCTAGAGGTGGTTGCATGAAACCAAGGTCACTTCTGGCCAGGATCAACGCTCCACCACCTCTGTGGTTGGTTCTCTGACAGTTGAAGAGGTTTTAGTAGGTGGAGTTAGTTGATTCATCAAGACATTGTCAGAATCTGTAAACCAAGATTCTGTTGTGAACATCACGTCGATTTCTTGATCCACAAGAAAGTCCCATATGACTTGCGTTTTATTACGAGCTGATTGAGCATTTAAGAGTACACATTTGATGTCTGATGACTAGGTATGGATCCAAGGGTCTGAAGGACAGGAGTTGCTTGAGGCTTTATTTGGATGAAAGTAGAGGGTGTCCTGTATTTAGGTCTAAGCGATGGTATGTAGAGGCCATGAGGTGGGTAAGAGCGGATAATTCATATAGGTCTTCTGTAAGGAATGAGAGACACAGAGAGAGTGATAATGGCTAGAAAGTAGAGGGAGTAAATCAGGAGAGGCAGGGGTGCCATACCTGTTTGAGTGCACAGCAATTCAGAGAATGCAGAAGGTGTGGGGGGAGGTGGTGGTTTGGGGGGAGGTGGTGATGAGTCAAAGTGTTTTGTCTAGTAGAGAGTGATAGGAATTGTGTGGGCTGGAATAGTGAGCTGGAAGTGCACTATCAGAGTGGCAGTAGTGATCTCAAGAAATTCTCAGGAGAATCTCCTCGAGGCTGTCTGTTTGGGTGAGGCACCATTGTGAATATTCCGTACCGCCCCTGGCAGTGACAGGTTGTTTCTCCAGTCCTCTCTACAGCAGGGGTAGGGATATTCTCCGGGAAAAAGCAGGAAGTCAGTCCTCACATATGGGTGACATCAGCCCTCGCAGAAGCATCCCCCCAGCTTTCAAAGAAAGCCTTTGGGAGATGCCACCACGCATGCATGGTCCCCTTCCTGCCCAAGGGTACCATCTTGCTCAGTCTCCTCTTTTCTGCAGAGCCCTTCAGATGTTGTCTGGTTTGTCCCTGGAAAAAGTTGATTTTTCTCTCTCCGAGTTTCACACTCGCCTCTGGTATTGCGCCGGTACTCTTCCTGCCTACCGACCTCGGTGCCTCAGCATTGGGTTCGGATTATTTTTTTTATAGTTTTTCATTCTTTTCTTTTTCTGGCATCTTTGCGCTTTTTTTCTCCCACTGGCAGTCTAGAGAGTCTTCGACCTCGCAGTGGTACTTTTTTCATCCATGGCTACCAGTGGCTTTAAGAAGTGTGATCGGTGCTCTAAGATCATGTCTTTGACCGACACACACGACTGCTGTCTCCTCTGCCTTGGGCCAGACCACAGCCCGGCAGCCTGCAGTCTCTGCAAGAGGATGTCCAGCAAGGCCCTCAAGAGCCACCAGCAGCAGCACAATAAGTTTTTCTCCGAGTCCCCGATGCCTCTGAAGGCCAGGGCCTCATCTGAGGCCCCGACATCTCGGGCGGAACTCTCCGAACCAGAGCCTCATCATGGGTCCTCAGAAAGGGGGTTTCCCTCGAGGGAACCCAGGAAGAAGAAACCCTTGAAGGCGGCATCCTTGGATGGTTCTGACCGGCTGGGGGTTCCCCGGGCCCCCGCAGTCTGAGATGTTTCTCTGAGGCATCGGAGAAGGAGTGGCCGGTGAAGATCCCCCGGAAGGATCCAACCGCAGACCAGCCCTTGGTCCCCACACACCATCCTCATCAAGGATTCCCCCTCGAGGGAGCCGGCGTCTGGCCCGAGTCCCTCGGTGCTCGCGCCGAAGGCTGCAGAGCCTTCTGGTCTGGAGTCCAGAATGGCAGCCCTGGAGTGCAGTTTTTCTGCCTTCATGGACCAGCAGTGGGTGCTGTTGTCCAGCATGACCAGTTCATCTGCCCCAACCACCTGGCCCTTGACGTCCAAGATGTCCCTGGAGGCCGAGCCGATCCTCAAGGTCCTTTTGGCCTCGAGTCGATCCTTGACTGAGGTCATGCTCTGAGTCCCACTCTATCATCCCCGGCAAGTTTGCTGGGCACTGGCCGCAGGGCATCGGTAGCCCCAAGGCCCACAGAACTGCCCTCCTACGAGTACTCGACGGACTACTCCGAGTGGGAGACAGAGGATGAGGAGTCCCCCATTACCCATCGCCACCACGACACCCGTTCTGAGTCTCCCGTCTCAGAGCCTCAGTGGCGGTCTCCGCCTGGGGACATGGGCTTCCTGGATTTTGTCAAGAACATGTCTAAGGGCCTGGCATTCCCGACTGAGTCGGAGGAGGACCCTCAGGCGGATGAGTTGGAAATCCTCCAGTACGAGGCCCTTCCTCAGGAATCGCTCAAGGTGCCCATCCCTCCCATCCTGGAATGGTTGATGCTCTGAATGTGGGAGACACCGGCTTTGGTGCCAATGGTGAGCAAACTGCTCAACTCGATGTATCAAGTCTGCCGGAGCCCGAGTTTCCAGAAGTCACAACTCCTGCATACCTCCATGGTGGTGGAGTCAACCATGCGTCGGCTGAAAAGCCAAAAGACACACTCCTTGGTGCCCCCCAGCAGGGAGGCCTGCACCTTGAATGCCCCTTGGCAGAAAGTGCTACCATGGCTCAATGCTCATCTGCCGCGTCCAGGCCTACCAGCTGTACATGGGCATGTACCTGAGAGACCTGGTGAAGGAACTTGCCAGGTTCTCAGATGGTCTCTCCGATGAACCCTGCAGCGGTTCAAGAACCTGGCCAAGGCAGTATGTGAGTGCTCCAGATTCATGTCTCGAGCGACCATTGACGGGTTCAAGTCGGCGGCCTGAATAGCCATGGTGGGCATCAGTGCACGCTGCCAAGTTTGGCTACAGCCGTCCGACCTCGAGCAGTGGGTTCAGGACAAATTGGTCAATGTCCTCTGCCAAGGGGAGAACCTCTTTGGCAAGCCCATGACCGACAAGGCTGCTGAGCTGGAGATCGAGTTCATGACGAGGAATAGGCTCTTTAAAAAGATCGCTGCCTCTCCCTGACAGAGGGGCTCAGGGTAAAAAGTCCTTTTACCCGAGCAAGGGAGCTGCTTACTGAAACTACCCATCTTATCAGGCCTCCCCAGCTCCCCAACAGGGTCAGCATGTCAAGGGACATGGGCATGGTCCGCATAAGCAGAAGGCTCCAAAACCACAGGCACTTGCACCGGCCTAGCCAGGGGGGAGTTTTTGTCTCCTTGAACATAGGCAGGTCTTCTCAAGGACAAAGCGGTGGAACTGGTGCCCCAGCATTTCAAGGGCAAGGGGTTCTACTCCAGGTACTTCCTTGTGCTAAAAAGGACAGGGGGCCTAAGGCCATCCTCGACCTGCACAACCTCAACAAATTCCTGGTGAGGGAGAACTTCAAGATACTGTCCCTTGGAATATTGCTGCCATACCTCCAGCAGGGAGACTGGCTATGCTCCTTTGACCTCAAGGATGCTTATACCCACATCCTTATCCACTCCAACCACAAGCAGTACCTGCGGTTCGTAGTGGGGGGCAGGCATTTTCAGTACAGGGTGCTCCCCTTCGGCCTAGCCTCTGACCCAATAGTTTTCACAAAATGCCTGGCGGTCGTAGCCACCTTCCTCTGGCTCCAGGGGGTCTTCGTCTTTCCCTACCTGGACGACTGGCTCATAAAGGGAGGCATGGCCTCAGAGGTGCAGCAGGCCACCGCATGCACCTTCCACCTCCTACAGCACGGGGTTTGTCATAAACTACCCCAAGTCTCCCTTCCGACACAGTGTCTGGACCTCATTGGGGCAAAGATCGACACTCTCCACTCGAAGGCTTTCTTGCCCAGGGATCGAACCGATCGTCTCGGGGCTCTGGCTCAGGACATGCAGTGCCATCCCTCGGTGCCCGCTCAGCTTCTCCTGCGCCTCCTCGGGTACATGGCCTCTATGGTCCACGTCACTACAGAGGCTTGCCTTCACATGAGGGTGGCGCAGTGGTGTCTCTGGAAACAGTGGTCTCAGGCCACTGGCTGCCTATGGGACAGGGTTTCCATGACCCACAAATTGGCAGTTTCTGTGGTCTGGTGGCAGTCTCCCCAGCATCTCGAGGCAGGCATGCCTTTTCAGGCCCCAAGCCCCTCCAGGGTCCTTACCACGGACGCCTCCCTGCTCGGCTGGAGATCCCACTGTGGAGATCTCCGCACTCAGGACAACTGGATACCGGATGAGAGCACCCAGCAGATCAACCTCCTGGAGCTCCGAGCCATACACCTAGCCCTGAGGGTCTTCTGTCACCACCTGCGTCACCAGCCAGTTCTGGTAAAGCCGGACAACCAGGTGGCGATGTTCTATGTGAATAAACAAGTGGGCACAGGGTCTCGTACCCTTTGTCAGGAGGCTCTATCCCTCTGCTCGTATGCAATCCGATAGGGTATCCTCCTGCAGGCAGTGTACCTGCCCAGTCAGGACAGCCAGCTGGCCGACAGGCTCAGCAGTTCTCCAGCCGCACGAATGGCAGCTGGACCCTAGGTAGCCAGTTGGCTTTTCCGGCTCTGGGGAGAACCCGTGATGGACCTGTTTGCCAGCCCGGACAACTTTCAGTTGCCACGTTTCTGCTCCCGGCAGCCCCTTCCCTCCAGGGTGGCAGCGGATGCATTCCTGGCCTCATGTACGCCTTCCCTCCTACCTCACTGATCACCAAGACCTTGTTCAGGACCCTCCGCGATAGGGCCTCTGTCATCCTGATAGCTCCTCGGTCCAGGCAACCATGGTTCCCGCTGCTTCTACAGTTGATGGTGCACTCCCCCATCCCCTTGGGGACTGCCCCGTGACTCCTATCTCAGGAGGGGGGCTCTCTCCTGTACCCCAATATGGGTCCGTTCCGCTGACAGTGTGGCTGCTGAGAGGGTGACTCTGGTCCCCTTCAACCTTCTGGTTGAAGTGGAGGACATCCTGCTGGTCTCTCGCAAGGCCTGTACTAGGAAAGCTTACGCCCTCAAATGGTGCAGGTTCTCTGTTTGGTGCGCCGATCGCGGGGATGGCCCTTCTCCTGTTTGGTGGCTCTGATGTTAAAGTACCTTCTCCGCCTCTCTGGTCTGGGATCGAGTCTAACTCCGTCCAGGTGCACCTCAGTGCCTTGGTGGCACACCACCATCCGGTGGATGGTAAGCCCCTCTCGGTCCAGCCGTTGGTGACACGTTTTCTTCGGGTCCTGCTCTTATTGAAGCTGCTAGTTTTCCCTCCGGCAACCGAATGGGACCTCAACGTGGTGTTGGGGCAGCTCACTCGCCCACCCTTCTTGCCTCTGGCTACCTGCCACCTCCGCTACCTCTCTTGGAAGGTAGTTTTCCTGGTCACGCTTACCTCCGCTCTGAGTTAGCGAGCTTCAGGCCTTTGTGGTGGAGGTGCCCTATACCACGTTCTACAAGAACAGAGTGGTGCTTCGCACGCACCCCAAATTTCTACCGAAGATAGTGTTGCCCTCCCATCTCAACCAGGAAGTGGTGCTCCCTACCTTCTTTCCAAGACCTCACTCCAGTGGGGCGGAGACGGTCCTTCACACATTGGACTGTAAGAGAGCTTTGTCCTTCTATATCCAACGCATTCAGGGCCACCACAGAGTTTCTCAGCTTTTCATCTGCTACGACCCCAGTAGGCTGGGGGAGGCGGTGACCAAACGTACGCTGTCCACATGCGTGGCGGACTATATCTCCCTCCCTTATGAGCATGCGAGGCTCCCACTGGAAGGCTTTGTCACGGCACACCGTGTCAGGGCTATGGTGGCCTCGGTGACAAACTTGTGCTCTGTCAAGATGGTGGACCTCTGCCAGGCTGCCACCTGGTCTTCAGTCCATACCTTCACAGCCCATTACTGCCTGGAAAGCGAGTCCCAACGGGATAGTGCCTTCGACCAGGCTGTCCTCTGTAAACATTTCGCAGTTTAGGCAACTCCTACCCTCTGACCCTTATGTGTTCAGGCTACCGGAGTGCTTGTTTCATCGGACAGAGGGGACCTACTGTGGTCTATGGGCACATACTCAATTGCTGCTGCTTGCAGCTCCCCATGAGGGAGCCCTATATTTGCTATTGCCTTTCGGTAGCCTGTAGCTGGGGAGTCCCATATGTGAGGACTGACTTCCTGCTTGTTCCCGGTGAAAACGTAGTTACTCACCTGTAACAGGTGTTCTCCAGGGACAGCAGGAATCAGTCATCACAACCCTCCCTCCTCACCTTGGAGTTGCTCCTTTACCATCTTTTATTTTTGCCATCTTTTAGCTATGTCATCTGACTGAACAAGATGGCACCCCATGGGCGGGAAGGGGACCACGCATGCATGGTGGCATCTCCCAAAGGCTTTCTTTGAAAGCTGGGGGGATGCTTCCGTGAGTGCTTCATTGGTGCCAATGTCACCCATATGTGAGGACTGATTCCTGCTGTCCCTGGAGAACACCTGCTACAGGTTAGTAACTACGAGTTATCCTGGATACCTGCAGATTCTGTTAGGGAGGTTCCTTCCTGAATGTTCTGGTCCTAGAGCTGGTTTCTACATATTCAGAGTCTCACACTTTCATATGGAGTCCTATGGGTCTGTTGCATTGGTCCAGTGGGGAGAGGGCCCACCTCCTGGATCTTGCCAGGGCATTTCTTGCATTGCCGCTTCCTGTATCTTTCTCAAGATAACAATGGTGATAGCAGGACCATTCTGCAGGCCCCTTTATCATGCCTGGATATCGAGCTGGCCCAGTTCAGTGTGCTTGACAAAGGGTGCATATGGCACAAGTCTGCAAAGCCGGGGTTGGAAAGTCTGGAATCGAGATACAGCTGAATTTGGAGCAGCCTGATTATTTCCCAAGAGCTGAGGTCCTGGGGGTTGGTTGGTTACTACTCTCCTATGTGTAGTTACTGTCATCAAATGGTTTCTTCAAGATGCTGCTGACTCAGGGCATCTGGTCCTCAGTCTGCTCAAAGAGTCTGATTTCCTCTGGTTCTTAGTTGTGTAGCATCAATTTATGACCAGATTCTTGCATTAGGATGTACAAGTACTCGATTGAGATGCACTGCCTAATATGGTCTCCAGTGTTTACTGTCTTTTGATCAGGGTCTTCCTTGGGAGATCAAGGAACAGGTGAAGCAGCAGAGGTAGTACCATCTCCTGACTGGTAGGCTGTGGGAAGCAACTGAGGAGAGGCTGGCTAGCCTGGCTACCAGCCGGAATAGCTGGAGGTGTGTGACCCAGTCCAGTTGGCCCAGGAACTGTCCCCTCACAGAGCCCCAAGAATTTTCAGTGTGGAGGCCACAGCAGTCACATTGACTATGGGGAGGCTCACAGCTCATAAGAATTGCCATACTGGGTCAGACCAAGGTCCATCAAGCCCAGTATCCTGTTTCCAACAGTGGCCAATCTAGGTCATAAGTACCTAACAGTCTCCCCAAAAGACACAGGTTCCTCATTGCTTGTATTGGGTCAAGCAATGATATCCTGGGTCCCTTTTAATAATGGTTTATGAACCTTTCCTCCAGGAACTTGTCCAAACCTTTTTTAAACCCAGGTACACAAACAGATTTTACTACATCCTCTGGTAACAAATTCCAGAGTTTGATTACACGTTGAGTGAAAAAATATTTTTTCTTATTAGTCTTAAATAGGTTACCCTGTAGCTTCATTGCATGTCCCCTAGTCTTTTTATATTCTGATGGCGTAAACAATCGATCTGCTTTTACCCGTTCCACTCCATTCATTAATTTATAGATCTCTATCATATCTCCCCTCAGCCGTCTCTTTTCCAGGTTAAAGAGCCCTAACCTTTTTAGTCTCTCTTCATAGGAGTATCCTTCCATCGCCTTTACCATTTTGGTGGCTCTTCTCTGTACCTTTTCTAATAACGCTATATCCTTTTTAAGATACAGCAACCAGAATTGCACACAATATTCAAGGAGTGGTCGCACCATGGAACGATACAGAGACATTAAAATATCCTTTGTTTTATTTTCCATTCCTTTCCTTATGATATCTAGCATTCTATTTGCGCTCTCCGCAGCCGCTGCACACTGGGCGGAGGGTTTTAACGTTATCCACGATGACACCGAAATCTTTTTCCTGGGTGGTGTTCCCAATGTGGAACCTTGCATCGTGTAACCATAGTTTGGGTTGTTCTTTCCTAGGTGCATAACTTTGCATTTGTCCACATTAAATTTCATCTGCCATTTAGATACCCAGTCTTCCAAATTATCAAGATCCTATTGCAATTTTCCACAATCCTCTTGGGTTTTAACAACTTTAAATAGTTTTGTGTCATCTGAAAATTTGATAACCTCACTCGTTGTTCCCTTTTTCAGGTCATTTATGAATATGTCAAAAAGCAGCGGACCCAGCACAGATCCCTGCACTACTCCACTATTCACTTTTCTCCATTGGGAAAATTAGCCATTTAGCCCTACCTGCTCCTTTCTATCTTTTAACCAGTTCCTGATCCACAATAGTACACAGCCTCCTATCCCATGACTTTTTAGTTTTGCCAAAAGTCTCTGATGAGGGACCTTGTCAAAGGCTTTCTGAAAGTCCAGATACACTATATCAGCCGACTCACCTTTGTCTACCTGTTTATTCACATCTTCAAATAAACATAACAGATTACTAAGACAAGATCTTCCTTGTCTAAAGCCATGTTGGCTGTCTCCCATTAAGCCATGACTATCTACATGTTCACTTATTTTGTTCTTTATGATGGTTTCTATCATTTTTCCCGGTACTGACATCAGACTCACTAGTCTGTAGTTTCCTGGATCACCCCTGGACTCCTGTTTAAAAATTGGCGTTACATTGGCGATCCTCCAATCTTCAGGTATCACAGATGATTTTAATCATAGTTCACAGATTACTAATAGCAGGTCTGCAATCTCATATTTCAGTTCTTTCAACACCAGTCCATCAGGTCCAGGTATTTTGTTACTCTTCAGTTTATCAAATAGTTGTAATAGATCTTCCCAGTATATCGATATATCTTTAAATTCTTACACAGTATCACCTTTAAATACCACTTCAGTCATGGATAACAACCCTACATCTTCTTCTGTAAAGACCGAAGTACAGAATTCATTCTATCTCTCCGATATAGCCTTGTCCCCTCTTACTGCCCCTTTTATGCCTCTATCATCTAATGGTCCAACTGACTCTCTCACAGGTTTTTTGCTATGAATGTACTTGAAAAAGTCTTTATTACGTGTTTTTGTTCCACAGCTAGTTTCTTATCAATGCCTTGCATTTAACTTGCCAGTGCTTGTGCTGTTTCCAGTTTTCATCATTTTGCTTTTTCTTCCATTTCCTGAAAGATGCATTTTTGGCAGCAGCCTCTCTGACCTCACCTTTAAACCATGCTGGCAGTTTTTTGAACTTCCTTCCACTTTTCTTAAAGCGTGGAATAAAGCTGGTTTGGGCTTTCAAGATAGTATTTTTAAATAACACCCAAGCTTGATGTAAGTCTTTAACGTTTGCAACTGCTCCTTTTAGTTTTTTCTTAACTATTTTCCTCATTTTATCATAGTCTCTCTTTTGAAAGTTAAAAGGTAGTACTGTAGATTTCCTTACCATCCCTCCTCCACTAATTAAATCAAACGCGATCATGCTATGATCACTATTGCCAAGTGGTCCCAACACCCTTATCTCTTGTGCCAGATCTGGTGTTCCACTAAGGACTAAGTCCAAAATGGCTTCCCCTCTGGTCGGTTCATGAACCAGCTGCTCCAAGATGCAGTCATTTATTTCATCTAGAAACTTTATCTCCCTAGCATGTCCTGCCGTGACACTGACCCAGTCAATACCGGGGTAATTGAAATCACCCATTATTATTACTGTGCTGTAACTTTTGTTAGCGTCCCTGATTTCTTTGAGCATTTCATCATCCATTTGTTCATTCTGGCCAGGCGGTCGATAGTACAACCCCACTGCCATTGCCTTCCGCTTTTTATATGGAATTTCAATCCATAGAGATTCTACAGCGAATTTGGTTTCCTGCAATACTTTAATCCTTTGTGACTCAATACCCTTTCTGACATAGAGCGCAACCCCTACACTAATTTGATCAGTTCTATCATTATGATATAGTTTGTACCCAGGTATCACAGTGTCCCACTGGTTGTCCTCTTTCCAACATGTCTCTGAGAAACCAATCATATCTAACCTCTCATTTAATGCTATATATTCTAATTCTCCCATCTTATTCTTTAGACTTCTAGCATTTGCATACAAGCATTTTAGAGACTGTATTTTATTCATATTAATCTGGTTATCAGTAGACAGGGATAATTTGGAATCTTTAATCTCTGTCTGCTCTTTTACTCAAGAACATTTGGGCTGCCTTTGTCTTTATTGGAATCTCTCTGCTGATGTGCCCTATCTTCATTTTTTTGGTAGTATCCCTCAAGTATACATTGTTCCAAACCATGTGCTCTTGGGCGACTGTCGGCTCTCCCCAATTATCTAGTTTAAAAGCTGCTCTATCTCCTTTTTAAAGGTCAATACCAGCAGCCTGATTCCATCCTGGTTAAGGTGAAGCCCATCCCTTCAGAAGAGCCCCTCCTTTCCACAGAATCTTCCCCAATTCCTAACAAATCCAAAACCTTCATCCTTGTACCATTGTCTCATCCATGCATTGAGACTCCGGAGCTCTGCCTGCCTTTTGGGCCCTGTGCATGGAACGGGAAGCATTTCAGAGAACCCTACCCTGGAAGTTCTGGATTTCAACTTCCTACCTAAAAGCCTAAATTTAGCCTACAGAATCTCCCTACCACATTTTCCTATGTCATTGGTACCGACATGTACCAAGACAGCAGACTCCTCTCCACCACCATCTAAGACCTTGTCTAGGTGGTGTGTGAGGTCCGCTACCTTCGCACCAGGTAGGCATGTTACCAGGCGATCCTCACGTCCACCAACCACCCAGCTATCTACATGCCTAATATTCAAATCACCAACTATAATGGCTGTCCTAACCCTTCCCTCATGGGTATTGGCCTTGGAGAAACTTCCTCAGTGTGAGAGGGTATTACATCACCTGGAGGACAGGTCCTAGCTATAGGATCACTTCCTGCCACACCTGTGTGATGCTCTCCTGTCACGTGACCTCTCTCCTCCATGGCAACAGGGATGCTGCCAGACTGGAGGTGGGTCTTCAGGACTATATCCCTGTAGGTCTCGTCTATGTTCCTCTCTGTCTTCCTTATGTCTTCCAAGTCTGCTACTCTTGCCTCCAGAGATCGGCTCTTTCCCTGAGAGTAAAGAGCTCCTTGCACCTTCTGCACACGTAAGACCCCTCACCAACTGGGAGAAAATCACACATGTGACACTCAATGCAAAAGACTGGAAAGCCCTCATCTCGCTACTGGACTGCTGTCTGCATCTTCGTTGAAAGGTTGTGTTTAGATATTTAAGTTCTTTACTTACTAAGGGTTGCTGGGGATACTTATACTAATAAAAGTATACCTAATATGTTTAATGTACTTTGTTCACCTGAAGTTTAATTAATCTCAGGTCCTTAATGTATGCTGATGAGAATAAACATCTGCACCTGAGAGTGAATATGGCATCTCCTTTCCTTTAAGAGTTTTAAGCACCTATAAAGCTAAGATTGTCCCGGGGGTGGGTGGGTGTTGAGGAGGGAGGGAGGGAAAGAAGACTTATTAAAGCTGGCTGCTGCACAGTACCCTGTCCTGTGCTTCTAAGGTAATCTGTGACCAATCTCCAGGGGGAGTCCCACAGCCCTTGCTTGGATAGAGGGAGTCTTGGGTTCTAAATTTAAATTTAGCCAGAAAGCTCTCTGCTGTGTTTTAAATTTAAACTGAAAACTCTTTGCTGCTACTAGGCCGTGACTGATTTAACAAATACACTGGCTTTACAGATTAATCAGCTTTAATCTAAAGAATTCCTTTTCCCCAAGATTTAGAAAAATTTCCCAGAAGTAAATACTTGCAATTGCAAATCTCTCTTCAGAAGTAGCAGTCCCCTTTTGTAGTCCTTCAAGACTTTAAGGGAAGCAGTGGGCTGAGTGTTCTCAAGCATGACCCTGATGGTCACACATGTCTTCTATTGTGGCAGAGCTCATGGGTCTGGAGCAGGTTTTGTGGCCGTACAGCAGTTCTGTTTGGCATGTAGCTGTAGCTGCAATACATATCTCAAGCTTCATTAGCATGTGGTCTGTGTGTGTCAGTACTCCATGAGTCCCGATGAAATGAGAATTCAGCTCTTTCACATGGGATATCTTAATACAGAGACTTGGCCTTCCAGTACTTCATGTGTCTGCTTCTCCAGGGAATACTGATTGTGGAGTGGTTTTGGGCATAGGGAGATTCCGCGGATGACAGGCTGGGATGCCCTGCCTCTGGAATGGCCTAGGGAAGGGATGCTGTGTGGTCTCTGTTCTGACTCTGGGTGAGCAGTCTTCTCCAGGTACAAGCAGGAAGTCAGTCCTCACATATGGGTAACGTCGGCGCCGACGGAGCCCTCGTGCGGAGCAATTTCCCCAGCTTTCAAAGAAAGCCTTTGGGAATGCCTCGCGCATGCATGGTCCCCTTCCCGCCCAAGGGTGCCATCTTGCTCAGTCTTCTTTTTTCTGCGGAGCCCGACATACATCATCCCATTTTCCTCAGAAAAAGTTGATTGTGTTTTGACTATTTCTACCATTTTTGGTACCGGTTCGATGCCGGTTCCCCTTCCCGCTTCAGCTCGGTACACCGGTATCGAGTCTGCTAACTTTTTCATTTTTGTCCTTGGTGACTGGTGTTTGTGCTCTTTTTCTTTTAACTGGCAGCCCGGTCTTTCAACCTCGCAGGGGCCATTTTTCCCCCGATGTCTGCCAGCGGGTTCAAGAAGTGTGATTGGTGTAAAAAACTTATGTCCCTCACTAACACCCATGAATGCTGCCTCCGCTGCCTCGGACCCGACCATGACCCGGTGGTCTGCGGTCCGTGTGGCAAGATATCCTCCAAAGCGCTGAGGAACAGGCAGCACCAGCACGAGACTATTTTCTCCAAGTTTGGATCCATCTGAGCCAGGACCTCGTCAGAAGCTTCGACATCTCGGGACTCTGAACCTGAGCACCATCGAGGGTCTTCTGAAAGGGGGTCTCCCACCCGGGAGCACCGTAAGAAGAAGAAACCCGTGAAGGCTGCATCTCTGGAGGACTCCGATCGGCTGGGGCCCTCGGGTTCCAAGTCGCGGAGTGCCGAACATCGTCCCGGGTTCGCCGAGTCAGAGAGGCCTGCTAAAGTACCTCGTACGGAGCCGGAGGCATCGGACAAGGTAATGCCTATTGTCCTCGTGGACTCTCCTCCGGGAGACCCGGCGTCGGGAACCGAGCCGGGGGCTGTGGAGCCTTCTGAGCTGGGTCTCAGGTTGGCAGCCTTGGAGAGCAGCGTGTTTGCCTTCATGGACCAGTAGCGGGCGCTGATAGCCGGTCTCACCCGTGCATCCGCCCTGACCACGGGACCTTGACGTCTAAGTCGACCCCAGAGGCAGAGCTGATCCTCGAGTCCATGCGGGCTCAAGTCGATCCTCGGCCAAGGTCTCCCTCGACCTCCCGTTCGGGACCAAGGTCATTGTCGCCGGGGCCATCAGCGTCGGGACGGAAACGCTCGAAGCCCTCGAGGCTGGAGCCCATCGAGTCCTCGGAGGGCTCAGCTTGGGAGACGGAGGAGGAAGACTTGCCCAATACCCACCGGACCCGGTACGTCCCTTCGGACTCCCCAGGTTCGGAACCTTGGAGATGGTCGCCCCTGGAGGATACCAGGTTCTTGGACTTTGTGAGGGATATGGCCAAGGCTTTGGCTATCTCCAGGAACAAGCAGGAATGAGTCTTCACATATGGGTATAGGCACCGACGGAGCCCGCACGGGAACGCTCCCCAGCGTCCAATCAGAAAGCCTTTGGGAGCATCCCACAGTGCCTGCGTGCTGCCTTCCGGCCTTTCCCAACTGTCTCTCCTCAGTTCTTCTTTTTCCGCTGAGCCAGCAGGTCGTGTTCCTGTCACTGCAGAAGAATTTCTTTATTTTTCTTTATTTCTTTTGTGTCGCGTCTGCCTTCTTCGACGCTCCACCGGTACTGCCGGTCTTTTTCTTTTCTTGTTAAAAAAAACCAAAACAAAACCTTTTTTCCGTTTCTTTTTCTTCAGATGCACTTGCGTTTTGGGCCTTAAGCCCCAAACTTTTTTTCCTTAACATGGAAAAGCCTGCCTCAGGATTTAAGAAGTGCACGAAATGTGGCGGTACCATTTCCGTCACCGACACCCATGACTGGTGTCTAAAATGTTTAGGTCCTGACCATTACATCACAGATTGTATGTCCTGTTCTATGATGTCTAAAAGAGGTCGGCAGAACCGAGCTGCCAAGCTCAGTACCCTGTTTCCCTCTGATGCAGCTTCGGTGGCATCGACTTCTTCCAGGGCTTCTTCTTCCTCACATGGATCTCAGGTAACTAAACATAAATCCAGCCGGTCCTCGAAGAGTAGATCTCCTTCTAAGCATCGAGATGCCTCTGGCCTTGCCCTCAAGGATTCTGCACCGGCAAAATTACCCCGGCAGGAGGCTTCGGCCTCTAAAGCATCATCATCGGGGTTCCAGGATGATCTCGATGGCGTGGCCTCAATAGATCTCCTGGTGCCATGCTCTGGGGTACCGGTGGCTTCCACTGGTACCGACTTCCAAGCATTGGCAGCGTCGATGGATCAGAGGATTCTGTCCATGGAACGCAGTCTGGCGGCTTTCCTTGTGGCATTGACGCCCGTGGTACCGCAACAGACTACCCCACCGGTACCGGCTCTAGCATCGCCATCGGTACCGATCCTGGTACCGGTGGCATCGACATCGGCATCGTGTCCGCTATGCCGGTACTCTGTCCTCTGAAGGTCTCCGGTACCGATACCCTGGTACCAGTTATTCCCGATACCGATCCCAGTCAGTACGGGTATCGGGCTTTGCAAGAGCATCCGGACAGACGATACTTCGATTCCTCTGAAGACTCTGAGGATTCTGAAGAGTCGGTCGATGCAGTGATGCTTCTTCCACAGGAGGAGTCCTCTCCTAAACGAAGGATGTCTCCTCCAGAGGACTTGTCTTTTCAAGACTTCATCAGGGAGGTGGCTCGGGGCCTTTCCATCACGGTGGCCCCTGAGACAGAACCCAGAGCCAAGGAGTTAGATATTTTACAATATCCTAAAACTCCTAAGGAGGCAGCTACCTTGCCTGTTCATGAGATTTTGTATGATCTCATGTTAAGGATGTGGGAAGCACCTCTGACCACCTCCCCTCATTCTCGTAGGTTGGATACCATGTATCGTGTCCCTCCTTGTCCTGGTTTCCATAAAACTCAACTTCCTCACCACTCTATTGTGGTTGAGTCTGCTATGAGAAAGATTAGAAGTGCCAAAATACATGCCTCTAATCCTCCAGGACGTGAATGTAGAACCCAGGATGCTTTTGGAAGAAGAGTCTTCCAAACTTCCATGCTTGCTGCGAGAATTAATTCCTATAGTCTTTACATGGGAATGTTCTTAAAAGAAGTCACTGATCATTTGCAGGCTTTAAGTCCTTTCATTTCTGAAGATAAAAGACAGGACTTTCTCACTTGGCTCAAACATGCCCAAGATATCTCCAAATTCTCCAACCGTGCAGCTTTCGACTCCTTTGAATGTGTAAGCAGAGCCTCAGCTATTGCCATAGGTGCACGTAGAATTGCTTGGCTTCAAGCCTCTGATTTGATATCCCTTGTACAGGTGAAAACCTGTTTGGTAAAGATTGGCAAGCAAAAGCCAATCAGATGGATGCTGAAAATTCTGCCTTGGATAGACTATCCAAATCCACAGCTGCTCCTGTTAAGAAAAGGTTGTTCAAGAAAGCACATTTTTCTAAAAAGGGAAGATTCTATCTTGCTTATGGTCAGCGGGCATCTTCTGCAGCTCAATTCCCTATCAAACGTCAGCAATCATCCAAACAGAGCAAAGCAAAGGCTGCTAGGCCTCCACAGGCCCAGCAACCTCAGCCCCCTCAGGGCCTTTGACTTTCCGCTAGAGAACTTAGCCTTCCTGGCTCTGGAAGGACCAGAGCCCTCCACCATTCCAGGAAGGTTATGTCATTTTCCTCCCAGGTGGGGGCAAATTACAGCAGAGCATTGGATACTCTCCATCATAAGAGAGGCGTACAAACTTCGTTTTTCAAGCTTGCCCCCTCACACAAGAGTGCACCAGTTCAATTCTCCCACCTCCCTCCTCAACCTGTTGGGGCAGGAGGTTGCCACCCTTCTCACCCAGGGGGCAATAGAGGAAGTGCCTCCAACAACAGGGCACAGGTTTCTACTCCCCCTATTTTCTTGTTCCAAAGAAAACAGGGGGCTACAGACCCATCTTAGATCTCAGAGAATTGAACAAATTCCTAGTCAAGGAAAAATTCAAAATGATTTCTCTAGGAACTCTGCTGCCATACCTTCAGAGTCAGGATTGGCTTTGTTCTCTAGATCTCAAGGATGCATACACCCATGTTCTCATCCATCCAACTCACAGAAGGTTCCTTTGGTTCCTTTTTCAAGAGAAGCACTATCAATACAGAGTGCTCCCTTTTGGTTTGGCCTCTGCTCCAAGAGTGTTCACAAAATGCATGGCAGTGGTAGCTGCATTTCTGCGCACTCTGGGAATATTCGTCTTCCCTTATTTGGACGACTGGCTCATTCGAGCTCCCACTCAGTCACAGGCCAAGAATTCTCTAGCCTGCACAATGAGTATCCTTCAGTATTTAGGGCTGATAATAAACATCCCAAAATCCAATTTAACCCCTACTCAGTCCCTGGAGTTTATAGGGGCGTTGCTGGATACCACAAAGGCAAGGGCCTATCTCCCCCAGGCCCGTTGCCTTCGCTTGGTGCAGTTAGCTTTTCAAGCAGAGTTGAAGCCTCACTTAACTGCTCGAGAGATGTTACAGTTACTAGGCCACATGGCATCCACCGTGCATGTGGTACCATATGCTCGCCTTCACATGAGGGCAGCTCAGTGGACTTTATCCACCCAATGGACCCAGGCATTAGACTGCCTGTCAGACAAAATAGCAAACACAAGTCACCTCTTTTTGTCCCTCCAGTGGTGGAAGTCCCCTCAAAATCTGTTGCTGGGGTCCCCGTTTCAGCAGTCTCTACCCCAAGCAACTCTCACAACAGATACTTCTCCACTGGGGTGGGGAGCTCATCTACAAGACCTCTCCACCCAGGGCATCTGGTCCCCACAGGAGAGTTGTCTACATATCAATCTCTTGGAACTCAGAGCAATCTCCCTTGCTCTGCGGGTGTTCCACACCCTGCTCAGCTGCAAGACAGTCCTTATCCACACGGACAATAAGGTAGCCATGTTCTTTGTGAACAAGCAGGGCGGAACTGGCTCTCTGTTGCTTTGCAATGAAGCTTTGCGACTGTGGACCCTCGCCAGAGAGCATCAGATTCATCTTCTTGCAGTTTATCTTCCAGGCGTTCAAAACTCTTGGGCAGACAGGCTGAGCCGAGTTCTGCTTCCACACGAGTGGTCCCTACATGTGGACCAGGTGGCCAGGATTTTTCAAATTTGGGGAACCCCGGACATAGACCTCTTTGCAAGTCTGTGGAATGCCAAACTTCCCCGGTTCTGTTCCAGAACTCCGGCTCAGGGAGCTCAGGCAAGGGATGCTTTCCTCCTTCACTGGGGTCAAGACTTCCTGTATGCCTTTCCACCCATTCCCCTAATTCCCAAAACCCTGTTCAAGCTTCAGAGAGACAGAGGCCACATGATTCTCATAGCTCCACATTGGCCACGGCAAGTGTGGTACCCTCTGCTTCTACATCTCTCTCAAGCTCCCTCCCTCGAGTTAGGGTCTGCTCCAGATCTCCTATCTCAAGAGGACGGAAAGTTATGGCATCCCAGTCCCTGGTCTCTGCATCTCAGGGCTTGGTTGCTGAAGGCCTAGATCTCCAAGATCTTTATCTTTCTCAACAGGTGAAAGATGTTCTGTATGCTTCCAGAAAACCTTCCACTAGATGTTCTTATGCTTTCAAGTGGAAGAGGTTTACCATTTGGTGCTCTGAGAAGGGTCTTAACCCCCTTGCCATACCTCTGGAATCTTTGCTGGAGTATCTCCTCCATCTGTCTAATGCAGGCCTTAAGACAAATTCAGTAAGTGTCCATTTGAGTGCTATTGCAGTTTCCCTTAAGCCTCTAAATGGACAACCTATTTCCTCTCATCCTCTTGTAGCAAGATTCATGAGAGACCTCCTTTTAACAAAGCCTCCCATTAGACCACCTCCGGTGGCACAGGACTTGAACCTGGTTCTTGGTCAGCTTATGAAGCCGCCTTTTGAACCTTTCGCTACCACCTCCTTGAAATACCTTTCTTGGAAAGTTATCTTTCTCATTGCAATCACATCAGCACGTCGTATTAGTGAATTGTAAGCACTCGTAGCTAATCCACCTTATACAAGGTTTCATCATGAGAAGGTAGTCCTTAGGACTCATCCACACTTTATGCCTAAGGTGGTCTCGCCTTTTCACCTCAACCAGGAGGTCTACCTACCTGTCTTTTTTCCAGGACCTCATGCATCAAGTGCAGAGAGGAATCTTCATACCCTGGACTGTAAAAGAGCTCTGGCTTTTTACTTACAGAGGACACAGCAACATAGAAAGTCCTCTCAGCTCTTTGTTGCCTTTGATCCTTCTCATTTGGGACTACCAGTCTCCAAGAGAGCACTATCTAACTGGATTGCCCAGTGTATTTCTTTCGCCTATCAGAGTAAGAACGTTTCTCTGGAGGGCCATGTCACAGCTCACAATGTGAGAGCCATGGCAGCCTCAATGGCTCATCTAAACTCTGTGTCTATCGACGACATCTGTCGAGCAGCCACTTGGGCCTCGGTTCATACCTTCACAGCCCATTACTACTTGGACAAGGACTCCCGCCGGGATGCCTTGTTTGGTCAGGCTGTTCTCAAACACCTGTTCCATACTTAATCAACTCCTACCCACCATCCCTGATGGGATGCCAGAGATCCATGGGGGGAAGTGGAGCCCTGTCCCAGGGACACACAACTTGTGGGGTCTCTCCCTGGCATCTAAAGCTAGGGAGTCCCCATATGTGAAGACTCATTCCTGCTTGTTCCTGGAGATAGCACAGTTACTTACCTGTAACAGGTGATCTCTGGGAACAGCAGGAATAAGTCTTCACAACCCACCCACCTCCCCTAGGAGTTGTATCTCTCTCTCTATCTTTCCTTTCCCTCTCTCTCTCTCTCTTTGTCTCAGCTTTAAAACTCAACTGAGGAGAGACAGTTGGGAAAGGCAGGAAGGCAGCACGCAGGCTTTCTGATTGGACGCTGGGGAGCGTTCCCGCGCGGGCTCCATCGGTGCCGACGATTCCCATATGTGAAGACTTATTCCTGCTGTTCCCAGAGATCACCTGTTACAGGTAAGTAACTGTGCTTTCCCTGCAGATGCGAAGGAGGAGCCTCGAGCCGAGGAGCTCGATGCCCTCCAGTATGACTCTCCTCCGAAGGAGGCCCTAACTGTACCGGTGCCTCCGATGCTGGAACGGTTGATTCTCCGCATGTGGGAGTCCCCGGCCTCGGCGCCGGTCCTCAGCAAATGGGTCGATTCCATTTATCGAGTCCGTAAGAGCCCCAGGTTCCAAAAGGCACAGCTGCCGCACAACTCCATGGTTGTGGAATCGGCCATGCAAAGGCTCAAGAGCCAAAGACACACTCCTCGGTGCCTCCCGACTGGGAGGCCCGGAACCAGGACACCCTCGGCAGAAAGTGCTTCCAGGACTGGATGCTGTCATGCCTTGTCCAGCTGTACACGGGCATGTACTTAAGAGACCTGGCAAAGGAGATTGCCAGGTTCTCTGCTGGCCTCTCTGAGGATCCCTTGCAGCCCTTCAAGGCCCTGTCCACCGGGATCAGAGAGTGCTCGAAGTTTATGTCTCGAGCGGCTTCGAGGCTTCGGCCCGGGTAGCCGCAGCTGGCATCGGTGCAAGGCGCCAGGCTTGGCTCATGTCGTCTGACCTCGAGCCATGGGTACAGGACAAGTTGATCGATGTCCCCTGCCGAGGAGATAACCTTTTCGGCAAACCCATGACAGAAAAGGCTGCTGAACTCAAGTCCGAGTACTTGACCCGGACAAGGCTGTCGAAGAAGACATCTGCTCCTTCTCACAGGAAGAAGACCTCGGGGGGGAAAAAGCCCTTTTACCTGAGGAACGGACAGGCTTACAGAAACTACCCCACTTACCAGGCCTCCCCAGCAGGGGCAGCAGGCCAGGGGATGGGGGAATGGCCCTCGTAAGCCTCAAACCCCCAAGCCTCCAGCTCCTGCTCCTGCCCAGCAGGGAGGGGTTTTTTGACTCCCTCTGCATAGCTCCTCTCCCACCAGTGGTTTGGCCCTGCACAGGAGGTCGGCTGTCCCTGTACGCCCACAGGTGGCCAGTCATTACATCCGACACTTGGGTTCTAAGAATAGTCCAGGACGGCTATCTGCTCCATTTCAGCCAAGTGCCTACCTCCTATTTCCCAGGAGAGCATCTCGGACCTCTCTTGCACAGGAACCTTCTCTTGCAGGAGTTGGCTGGTCTTCTCAAGGATCAGGTGGTGGAACCAGTGCCCCACCACCTGCAGGGGAAAGGCTTTTACTTCAGGTATTTCTTGATACCAAAAAGACAAGGAAGCCTTCGCCCCATCCTAGTCCTGCGAAATCTCAACAAGTTCTTGGTAAAGGAAAAGTTCAAGAAGCTTTCACTTGGGATACTTCTGCCTTACCTCCAGCAGGGAGACTGGCTATGCCCCTTGGACCTAAAGGATGCTTACACACACATCCTCATACATCCAGACCACAGACAATACCTCAGGTTTGTGGTCGGAGGAAACCACTTCCAATACAAAGTGCTTCCCTTTGGTCTAGCTTCCGCTCCAAGGGTTTTCACCAAGTGCCTAGCTGTGGTAGCGGCCTTCCTCAGGAGCCAGGGGATCTTTGTGTTCCCTTACCTAGACGACTGGCTCATAAGGGGCCAGTCAGCTCTGGAGACGCACCATGCCACAGCTCACACAATAGCTCTGCTTCAGCATCTGGGGTTTGTCATTAATCACGCAAAGTCCTCTTTGCTCCCCACCCAGAACTTGAAGTTCATAGGGGCAAGGCTCGACACCGTATAGGCGAGGGACTACTTGCTACTGGACAGGGCAGACCGCCTGCTGTCTCAGGTGGGCATGGTGAGTCAAGTATCCCAAGTGTCAGCGCAAAGGTTCTTACGCCTGCTCGGCCACATGGCCTCCACAGTTCATGTTACTCCTTTCACACACACGCACATGCGGACAGCTCAAGTGGACTCTGGGACCAGTGGTCACAGGCCACGGGACGCCTGTCGATAGAGTGGCAGTATCCAAACCCCTAGTGCAGTCCCTGCAGTGGTGGTCACAATCAGGGAACCTCCTGCAGGGGGTACCGTTCCAGCTTCCCATGCATACCAGGGTGCTGACCGCGGATGCCTCCTTGATGGGTTGGGGAGCCCATTGTCAGGGCTCTTGCACTCAAGGTCAGTGGACTCCTCAGAAGGCCACACTCCAGATCAACCTGTTGGAACTCCGGGCCATTCGCTTGGCTCTAAAAGCCTTTGCTCCTGCCCTCTCCAACCAGTCTGTCCGAGTACAGACGGACAACCAGGTGGCTATGTTCTATGTGAACAAACAGGGTGGCACAGGTTCGCGGATCCTTTGCCAGGAGTCTCTGGATCTCTGTTCCTTCGCAGTTAGACACAACATGTCTCTCTATGCAGTTTACCTACCCAGCCAGGAGAACTGCTTGGCAGACAAACTGAGAAGGATTCTTCAACCCCACGAATGGCAACTGAACAGGGAGATTGCCCAGCAGATTTTCAACCACTGGGGCCTCCCATCCATAGATCTCTTTGCCAGTCCACAGAATCGTCAGTTGCCCCGCTTTTGCTCCCGACAGCCGCACCCCTCAGGGTAGCAGCAGATGCGTTTCTTCTCCCTTGGTCGGGAAGCCTCCTGTACGCTTTTCCGCCTACGCCTCTGGTAGCATGAACTCTCTTCAAGATTCTCAGGGACAAGGCCTGGGTGATCCAGGTAGCGCCCAGGTGACCCAGACAGCCTTGGTTCACACTTCTTCTTCAACTAGCGGTGGAAACCCCTCTCCCCTTGGGGATACAGCCCAACCTCCTCACCCAGGAGCAGGGTTCCCTAGTGCACCCCAATCCCAGATCCCTCAATTTGATGGCCTGGCTGCTGAGATGGTAGGCCTTGCACCTTTTCTCTTACCCGAAGGGGTAGAAGAAGTGTTAGCCTCCAGGAGGCCATACACCAGAAAATCCTACGCATGTAAATGGCGCAGGTTTCAAGTGTGGTGTCACCAACGTACTGTAGAACCCTTCTCATCTCAGGTTTCCAAGGTGTTACAGTACCTACTTCATCTCTCGGAGCTAGGCCTCAAGTCTAACTCCGTCAGGGTCCACCTGAGTGCCTTGTCGGCTAACCATGCACCGATAGACGGTCAGCCTCTTGGCTCACCCCTTGGTAGCCAGGTTTCTCAGGGGCCTGCTCCTGCTGAAACCTCCAATCTGCCCTCTGGCAACGGAGTGGGATCTCAACGTCGTCTTGCAGCAACTTACTCGCCCTCCTTTCGAGCCGATGTCCACTTGCCATCTGTGCTTCCTCTCCTGGAAGGTGCTCTTCCTGGTAGCGCTCACGTCGGCTAGGGGTGTGAGTGAGCTGCAGGCTCTAGTGTCAGATAGGCCATACACACGGTTTTACAAGAACAGGGTAGTGCTCCGCACACACCCCAAGTTCCTCCCAAAAGTGGTTTCCTCGTTTCACCTCAACCAAGAGGTGTTTCTTCCAACCTTCTTTCCCAGGCCACATACCAACAGGGCAGAAGCAGTTCTGCATACCCTGGACTGTAAGAGGGCGCTCGCCTTCTACCTGGAGCGTACGTGGGGACATCGGAGGGCTTCTCAGCTCTTCATCTCTTATGACCCTAGTAAACTGGGTCTACCGGTCTCCAAGTGCACGTTATCCACCTAGGTGGCAGATTGCATCGCCTGGGCGTACAGGGCAGCTGACCTTCAGCTGCAGGGTCGTATCATGGCCCACTGTGTCAGGGCTAAGGCCGAATCAGTAGCTAATCACCACTCTGTTCCGTTGGCAGACATCTGCCGGGCCGCAACTTGGTCTTCAAGCCAGACTTTTGAAGCCCATTACTGCCTGGAGAGGGAGTCCCGACGGGACACTGTTTTCAATCAGGCGGTACTCCGGAATCTATTCGAGATTTAGGCAACTCCAGCCCTCCTGCCCTCTGGTTTGAGGCTACTGTGGGGGATGCATTGTCAGAGAAAGTTCTCTCGCTGCTGTTGCGGCTCGCCTAGAGGGAGCCTTTTTTCAGCTGTAGGTTCTCGGTAGCCTGTAGCTAGGGAGTCCCATATGTGAGGACTGACTTCCTCCTTGTTCTTGGAGAAAGCGTAGTTACTCACCTGTAACAGGTGTTCTCCAGGGACAGCAGGAATCAGTCCTCACGACCCTCCCTCCTCCCCTGGAGTTGCAGTCCTATTATTGCTTTTTATTATTTTTTTGCCGTCTTTTTAGCTATGTCATCTGACTGAGCAAGATGGCACCCTTGGGCGGGAAGGGGACCGCGCATGCACGAGGCATTCCCAAAGGCTTTCTTTGAAAGCTGGGGAAATTGCTCCGCATGAGGGCTCTGTCAGCGCTGACGTCACCCATATGTGAGGACTGATTCCTGCTGTCCCTGGAGAACACCAGTTACAGATGAGTAACTACGCTTTCTGCACAAGTAGTGGCCCATTCGATTCTGTGTTCCTAGGGCCCCATATTGAACTCACACACTATGTTTTGTGGACACTGCCTCATCGGGTATAGGCCTGGCATGGCAGGAGCTCCTGGTCAGGCACTTTCCTGATGCCTTTTCAGGGCCTAGCCCTAGCGGGTGCATGCTGGTGTGTTTAAGCTGCTTGGTACATCCTTGCTTGGGACCTGAAGTGTCTCTGTGCCCTTAGCAGATGTTAGAGTCTTTTAGCCATTCCATTTGGACTGCAGTTTGACCTGGAACGCTTGGGGTCTGAGTTGCGACCTTATTCTGCTACAGGCCTTGTCTCCAAAGGACGCAAGCACAGAGTAGCCTGGGACTTCTGAAGTTCACTAATTGAGTAGCAGTAGTGGTCTTAAGATCTTCCCAGGAGAGTCGCTCTTCGAAGCGTCTTTCAGCATTTCTCCCCGCCTGAGTGTCCTGTTGTCTTGGTGGGCTCCTGTGGTAGAGGGCCATGCGTAAGGCCTTCATGGGGGGTTATTCTATATGATCCATTCCTGGCATTTGTCAAAGGGTGTCTGTGCTGTGGCCTTTGTCTTCAAGTACGCCTTTCTGATTTATATTTTATTATATTTAATATACTGCCTTTAGTAGGCATAGCAAGGTGGTGTACAATTACAATTTCAAAAGAAAAAGGAAAAGAACTTAAAATGAAACAGAAAGGATAACATAAGTAAAAAGTGATACACAGAAGAGGCCATCAAAAGCTACCTTCTATCTAAGGCTAAAGTCGAACATGAAAACTCCGGAGACTGAACAAGCATCACCAATTATGACCAAAAAGCTACAAATGGGTTTTCAACTGAGCCTTAAAAGTATTGCATGAGGCCACAAGCTGCTGCTGCACTGGAAGTGAATTTCTACAAAATCTGTGATAGGGGGGGGAAAAAAAAAGCAGATCGACGGGATGCAGGCGAAATGTGTAGTTTTTCTTTATCGTGAATAGAATGAAGCATTCTAGTCAAAGTATGAACTGTTCTGAGATGACTCCATTTTGCGGTGAAGCCTTCACCATCTTTTACTTCAAGGAGGCTTCCACCTCCATTTTTCTCATTCTGATGGGATTGTGGGACTGCCTGCTTCACTGTATCTGGTGTACGGGCAGAGGGTGTTGCTAGAGTTCAGAAAAATTTCTCATACCTCCTATCGATCGGATTTCCTCCATTCTTGGCAGTTTGAGAGGAGCTCAAGTCCTCTATTGCCCGTTCACTCTGGGAGACCTTTGGCTGCAGTGTGCATCTCAGGCCTAATGGGAGACAGCCAACATGGCTTTAGACAAGGAAGATCTTGTCTTACTAATCTGTTATGTTTTTTTGAAGGTGTGAATAAACAGGTGGACAAAGGTGAGTCAGTTGATATAGTGTATCTGGACTTTCAGAAAGCCTTTGACAAGGTCCCTCATCATGGGATAGGAGGCAGTGTACTATTGTGGATCAGGAACTGGTTAAAAGATAGAAAGCAGAGGGTAGGGCTAAATGGCCAATTTTCCCAATGGAGAAAGGTGAATAGTGGTGTACCCCAGGGATTTGTGCTGGGTCTGCTGCTTTTTGACATATTCATAAATGGCCTGGAAAAAGGAATAACGAGTGAGGTTATCAAATTTGCAGATGACACAAAACTATTTAAAGTTGTTAAAACCCAAGAGGATTGTGGAAAATTGCAAGAGGACCTTGATAAATTGGAAGACTGGGCATCAAAATGGCAGATGAAATTTAATGTGGACATGTGCAAAGTTATGCACCTAGGGAAGAACAACCCAAACTATGGTTACACGATGCAAGGTTCCACATTAGGAACCACCACCCAGGAAAAAGATTTAGGCGTCATTGTGGATAACATGTTAAAACCCTCGGCCCAGTGTGCAGCGGTGGCCAAGAGAGCAAATAGAATGCTAGGTATGATAAGGAAAGGAATGGAAAATAAAACAAAAGATATTATAATGCCTCTATATCGTTCCATGGTGAGACCGCACCTTGAATATTGTGTGCAATTCTGGTTGCCGTATCTTAAAAAGGATATAGCGTTATTAGAAAAGGTACAGAGAAGAGCCACCAAAATGGTAAAAGGGATGGAAGGATACTCCTATGAAGAAAGGCTAAAAAGGTTAGGGCTCTTTAACCTGGAAAAGAGATGGCTGAGGGAAGATATGATAGAAGTCTATAAATTAATGAACGGAGTGGAACGGGTAAATGTAGATCGATTGTTTACGTTATCAGAATATAGAAAGACTAGGGGACAAGCAATGAAGCTACAGGGTAAACTATTTAAGACTAATAAAAGAAAGTATTTTTTCACTCAACGTGTAATCAAACTCTGGAATTTGTTACCGGAGGATGTAGTAAAGGCTGTTAGTGTAGCTGGGTTTAAAAAAAGGTTTTGGACAAGTTCCTGGAGGAAAGGTCCATAAACCATTATTAAGTAGGGACCCAGGATATCAATGCTTGACCCAGTACAAGCATTGTGGAACCTGTGTCTTTTGGGGAAACTGCTAGGTACGTATGACCTAGATTGGCCACTGTTGGAAACAGGATACTGGGCTTGATGGACCTTGGTCTGACCCAGTATGGCATATCTTATGTTATGTAGAAGTGAGTTGCAATTCAGACAACCTTCTTCTGTGGAGTCTTTATGGGTGTCCCCAGAGGACAGTTATAAGCCTTCCTGGCCTTAGTTGATCACCTTTTGTAAGGCCCCCCCCTCCCCCCGCCGTGCATTTAGAGAGCTTATTCAGATGATTCCTCTGGCAGGATGATCTGTCCTATTGGTTGTCTTCCTCCCACTCTGAGTCCTTACTGTTTGGGTACATCTCACTTGTCAGGACTGGTCTAGCAGGATGATAAGGGAAAAGAGACTTTAATATACCTGATAGTGTCCTTTCCTTGAATCCTGATAGACCAGTTCAGGACCTGCTCTGGGAAAGCCTGCTACCTTTTGTCTGCGTTAGCAATGTTACTGCCTGGGAAATTATTTCTGCAGGTTTGAGGGGTTCCAGCAGCCATGACAAGAATATGTGTATTTAGTAACGCTATCTGAGTTTATTCTGAGTTTTTCAGTATTGCTTACTGCTTGTAAAGTATCGTACTAGCTTCTCTCAGTGCTCTACCAGAGGATATACCAGGTGATAACATAACTGAAGGTTGTTCAAATTTGCCTCCACCTGCTGGCAGGGGGACATGGTTCACTCATCTAGACTAGTCTAGCAGGATTCAAGGAAAGGAGATTATCAGGTATGTTAAAATATTCCCATACGAAGATAAGACTTTCCATATTTGATCAGACCAAAGATCCATGAAGCCCAGTATCCTGTTTCTAACAATAGCTAATCCAGATCACAAGTAACTGTAGGGTCCCAAAGGTAGACAGATTCCATGCTGGTTATCCCGGGGTAAGTAGTGGATGTCCTCAGTCCACTTTATTAAAGATTTATGGATTTTTCTTCCAGGAACATGTCCAAACTGTTTTTAAATCCAGTTACACTATCAGCTTTTGCTACATCCTTTGGCAACAAATTCCAGAGTTTGAATATGTATTGAGTGAAAAAATATTTTCTCTGATTATCTTAAATATGCTACATCGTAGATTCATTGTGTGTCCCTTAGTCTTTCTACTTTTTGAAGGAGCAGACGACCAATTTACGTTTACCCATTCCACTCAACTCATTTTATTGACCTCTATCATATCTCCCTACAGCCATCTCTTTTCAGAGCTAAGGATCCCTAACCTTTTAAGCCTTGCCTCGTAGAGCATCTTTTTTTTAATCATTTTTGTCGCTGTTCTCTGTACCTTTTCTAATTATGCTGCATCCTGTTTTAGATATGGTGACCAGAAATGCACACAATATTCAAGGTGTGGTTGCATCAGTAAGCAATGACAGAGGCATTATAATCTCCTTGGGCTTATTCTCCATTCTTTTCCTTATGTTATCTAGCATTGTATTTGCTTTCTTGGCTGCTGCTGTACACTGGAGAGAGGGTTTCAATATATTATCCACGATGATGCCTACATCCTTTCCTGGGTGGTGATTCCTAATGTGGAATCTTGCATCATGTAACTGTATTTTGGGTTCTTCTTCCGTAAGTGCATACTTTGTACTTGTCCACATTAAATTTCATCTGCCATTTGGATGCCCAGTCTTCCAATTTATTGAGGTCCTCTTGCAATTTTTCACAATCCTCTTGTATTTTAACAAATTTGAATAATTTGGTGTCATCTGCAAAATTGATCCCTGTTTCCAGCACAGATTTCTGCAGTACAGAACAGGTGCACCAAACAGTGATGGTTAAAAAACTTTTATTCAGAAACCCCAACTCGTTTTGGCTGGACGCCTTCTTCAGGGGGTATTATCCTCAAAGGTGTAATATACAATAAAAATAAAATAGTCATAAGAACAACTCATATGGGAATATATCATATAAAACAAAATAAAAACAAATTATAAATCTTAAAACACACACAAGTAGATAAAACCAATAAATACCAATGTGCGTTGTAAAACCAATGTGCAAAAAATTCAGATTATAAAGACATTATATAAAACATCTGAAAAGTGAAAAATACCTAAAGTCAGAAAGGCTGTGGACCAGATTAATATTAAAAAAAGAAAAACAAAACGGTGATTCTGCATATTGCTAAGTGCAGCAACCTGAGGAGGGATGAAGAGGACGTGAGTTGTTGCTAAGATCCCAAAAATGCTAGCAAGCATAACATCTCACAATATAGATGTAAAATATCATAAAGTGCAGCCAATGTGGCTGTAAGAATAAACCTGCTCATTAGGAGTAAAATGACCTGTGCATCTAAAAGTGGAAGGGAGGGAAACTCCTTTTGTAACCCATAATGTTTAGGTAGCTTATTGGACTCAATGTAAAGCCAATAGAAGCACGAGGAGATTTATCCTAAAAAAACCCAAAAAACCCTCAAATGCAGAATTAAAAGCTATAAAAGACATGAATGTCATCGTTGAATTGATTATAAATCGTATGGTTACTTGCCTCTTGTATTGCAAGCAGCATGTTCACAAAAATGCCAGACTGGAAGAAAAAGAAATGCAGTGGTGGTTGTTCTTTTAAGTATGCATGAAAAACTACGGTCAAAGTTCAGCGGGAGTTGACCTCCAGAGCAAATGTGTAAGACTTTTTGTAATAAATTGAAATGCCTGAAATAATAAAATTGTTTATGAGAAACAGACTAATGCAAGTATTAATCGGAATGGAGAAATCGTATGTCTCTAGTTATTACCGTTATTGTGTTACAGTGTGGATGGCCGGCAGCATACTCCATGTAGCAACAAAATAAGCAAAGTCTGGTAGGTTTCTCTTATTTCTTGGTTTCTATGCCAGTTGCAAAAAAAGACCATGCAGGACCCAAAGGGGATGGCAAAGAAAATAAAGTGACAATAAGCAGGGGTGGCTCAAGGCAATCTGCTGCCTGAGGCGAAGGATGAGATGGCACCCCCCTCCATCCCCCATAGAGATGGGCAGGGCTTTTTCAGAGCTCTAATCAGGGATTGAACCAAACCAAAAAGCCGATTAGATTATATGGAGGAAATGCAAGATGTTTGCACACCAAGGAACTAAAAGAGAGCGAGAACCAACAGCACAGTTTTATTTTGTTGTTATAAACTGCGTTATGGTTCTTGCTTTTTTCTTTTTCAACATATATTCCTTATCGTTCCTCCAGTTTAGTCCTCCACCTCTGGGTTGTGCACCTCCTCCTGCAGCTTGGAGACTGGGCATGTCAAAGTCGTGACATCACTGGATATAGCCTGTTGGTATCTCCCATCAGCCCCCAGTGTGTCCAGTCTCCATGCAGCAGGAGGATGTAGTGAGCCTAGCTTCTGGGCTCACTTAGGGGGAACAGATAAGGAGCATTTAGTGTGACAAATTCTATTCTGATTTTACTTTTGATTTTTACTTTTAATTTTACTTTTAATTCAGTTACCTTTGGTTAATTGGCAATCAGGGATTTGTTCCCTTTAGTTATTAGGAACAAATTTCCTTATTTAAAGTAATTTTAAATTTGAGCCTGGCTCTTTAAATTAGTAGCAGCTCTCGCCTTCCCTCCTTGTCAGTTATTTTCACTTGCTGCAGGCATTCGCCGGTGCGGATCTCTCTCCCTGGACGGTACGGGTGAGAGCTCCGGGACCCGTACAGCCACACTGAAGCTGTGTGAGACAGCCTCTCCGTTGCTGCGGGATTTTAATTTTACTCTGTGGAACCGGCTGAGCGGTCCTCGCCGCGGCTGCCAGGCATATCAGCGCAGCTTGAGGATCGGAGGAATTCAAGGCGGTAGGAGCAGGCTGCGTGGCTTTCGGCCCTGCAGGTAAGGCCTTCGGGCTCGGTCGGTCTTCTGAGGCCTCCTTTTAGCAGCGGCGGCTGTTCTTGGCACCAAAATTCATTGGCGAAGGGGCGGCCATTTTCTCTCTAGGTATTTGGACCGCATGGCGAGAGTTGCAGTGAGCTGCCTGTGTGAGGAAGACGACAGGCAGAATAGCTAGATTTTTGGGCCTAGTGTTTCTTTCTTTTGTTTGTAGGTTTTTTGAGGCTCGGGGGGGTTCCTCAGCCTTAAGGGGGCTGTTGTCAGTCCTCTTTATTTTTAAGTTTATTCTTAGTTTTATAGGACAGCAGTTTTGGCATTGATCTCTGATACCACATGTTCTTTCCCTCCTAATCATGTCTCTGAAGAGCATCTGTTAAGTCCCGGGATATTAGGCAAATTGCCAGCTTTTAGGTTCAAAAGCAGAGCCCTAACTTGTAGTTGGAAGGAGGGACAGGCTGGAAGTGTGCCTTTGTGTATTCTGTAGTGAAAGTTGCCCAAATGCCTGTGGTTTCATAGGGACAGGTTTAGGAAACCTTAGGATATAAAAAAGTATATAACAGTTAACTGTCAACCAAGAAGTGCCTGTGCTACGGTCTATGGCCACCAGAGGGCAGCTGGTACACTCAATAGTGCCTTTCTGTGACCATGTGTTTGCAGCCATATCAGATTGATCATTCTCTGCAAGTCAGGGAAGAAATAACCACAGGGCCACCTCATGGGCTCTCAGGGGTTAGT
Organism: Ichthyophis bannanicus; assembly: GCA_033557465.1. Lineage (NCBI taxonomy): Eukaryota > Metazoa > Chordata > Amphibia > Gymnophiona > Ichthyophiidae > Ichthyophis > Ichthyophis bannanicus. The sequence continues at coordinate 292,246,173 of CM066033.1, read as the reverse complement.
GACTAAACAAGCAACTGTAATGTTCTGCAAATCAAGATTATATGACCAAGATTTAAAGCTCTTAACTTCTGTATCGTTTGTTGGGCTCTGGTGCCCTAAAGTCCACTGGATGGCAGCACTGCTCATGAATCACATATAGTGTTCAGTGCCCCCATCCCTGGGGGGGTGATAAAATACAAAATCGTATTACTCATCAGGTTCACACAGGCAGCAACCTCTAAGACCTCCATTTGCAAGGTTGTCGGTGTATCCCACTGCTATTTCTCTGACTGCAGGAAGGCCGGGGGGGGGGGAGGGGGTGCCTGTGTGTTTCATAGCTCCACTTAGCATGCCCTTCCCAGGAAATTCTCATCTATTTCTAGAGCAGGATTTCATTTCATTTCATTTCTCTGGTTATGGTTAATGCACAGCGTTAAGGGGCTGTGTTCGAAGGCTTGGGTCCCATGGACTTCGGTGGGATTTCAAAAAGAAAAAGAAACTCTCTTTAGTGAGAGATAGCCTTGTTCATTTTTAGCTAACACTGTTGATTTATTCGGTGGCCTTTTGCGTCCTGAACCCCAAGGTCAGGACACTGTTTGCTTCCAGGGGTTCTACTCTCTATTTCGCTCTTCAGCTCCCTGGCAGATGCAGCAGGCTAGCAGGGGGTGTGCAACGCGTCCTGCAACGCTGAATCCCTCAGGATAAGGGGTGAAGGAAAGCTGGGTGCAGCGGGGGCTGGTAGCTTCTTGCAAAGCTATAGGAGCAGTTCGGGTAATTTTAGCTGATCTGCTTTGATTTCATTGGAGTTGGCGGAAACTTGGTTTTTGGAGTCCTATACTTTAAAAAAAATAAAATAAAATAAAAAGAAGGGCATAGTTATGTTGATTTACAAGAATCTCCTTCCACTATCCATAGAAGGTCCTATAAAGCATTAAAGTCGGTTTCTATGGCAGGGTAATATTTTGGCTTAGCTGCTGTGATACAGCGCTATGATCCGCTGTAAACATATTCAAGTCAAAAGGAATTATGGTGATAACTCTCTTGGACAGTTGTAACAGGTGCTTGGGTGAGCGCCATGGCCAGTCCACAGATGTGGAATGCTCTGCCATAAGCATTATGTCATGAGAGGGGTTTTATAGTTGTGTGGTTTCTTAATGGAAAATATTCCCATTTAGTTTGGCTTTGCCCAAATTATAGGATTTTACGGCAGATTTGTAATGTCTTAATTTTGGCTATATGTGGTTTAATTTTACATATGGAAAAGGCAGCTCAGCGGAGAGAGGTTGCAAAATAGAACTCTGGCCTTTGAAGTTATCTATGCTCCCATTCCATTTATCAGAGGTTCTCCAGTACGGAGAATATCTGCTAGTGTTCAGCAAATGCCTTAATGGGGGCCAGAAGCACGCAGCCAGGCTAGTTCTCTAGCAGCAATAGCAGCTCAGATTCTAGTAGGCATACATCATATGCTGGGCTTACAAGATGGCTTCCACGCTGATCGGCATCAGCCAAGATGGCTTCCAGTTTAGACTGTGAATGTGGAGGCAGCCTGCATGAGGGACCTTGCGTTCTCTGGAAAATGCCCTGCATACACTGAATCATTTAAATTCGATCAGCTACTGGCAGGACACAATGCACTTTTGCATGCTTTTTTGCTTCAGTGTTCTAAAAGTGGTATAATGGGAACTTGTCTGCAGTTTCTCGGCTTCTTCATTGCTGACTCAATTGCCACTGCGGAATGAGAAAGCTGTATTTCCTAACACCAGGTGCTAGTTGAACTTAAAAGATAAAGTCCATCTTTGTGCAGTCAGACGGAATGGGGAGTTACTCTAGCAGGAAGGCCGTGGATTAGTATGCCTGTGATTGGGAGTTCTTTCCACTTCATATTGTTGGCACAGAAAGAGCTTCTCCTAACATATGCTGAAGGAATTTTTGGTTAAGAGATGTCTTTGTGGAAAAAAAAAAAAGTATTCAGCTGTCCTGAATTTGCCTGTTCTTGATTGACATTTTGAGGCTAAGCAGGGGCAGGCCTGGGTACTACGTGGGTGGGTGCACACCTTGCACTACCAGGGGGTGTGGACTCACTGTATGGAAGAGAGCCCTAGCAATCTTCTTTAGCGCAAGATAGGAAAATAGATGGTTCACTGAAGCGATCGTTGGGGGCAATGCTCTGTCCTTACAGGCTCCCATTTGTGGAGCCTGGGGGGGGCGAGAGCATGCTTCAGGTGGTCGCAGTGTTTACGGCAGTCTACTCGCCTGGAACAGGAAAGGATCAGGGAGTTGAACCGACTAGAGCCTGATTTGTTTTATGTGGCAAATGTGCATTATGGTTTAATTCGAGCGCTAGCTAATATTATTGGCTTCCTTGGGGTTCACCCGGAGGTCTCTCTGGTGGAGGAATGGGGCGGCTGATGGTTCGTCCAAGTCGAGGCTCAGTAAGCTCCCAGTTTAAAGTCTTTGTCTTGTCCTTTCCCCGTGGGCTCTCATAGGGCAAGTAGTTAGTGTATCGAGGCTTTCGGGGAAAGGTACTGTTGGTAGCGCCCGGTTGGATGAGACGGCCATACTAGGCTGATCTCATTTGCCTACTCGATGGGCATTTCCTAGAAGTTGCCGGTAGCGGACGTTCTGCTGCGGCTAGGTCCGCGACGAATGTCTCAGGTGGATCGGTGCCCGCATACGGTTTGGCCTTTGAATGGGCGGGGCTGAAGAAGAAGGGTTATTCTGCAGCAGTCTTCGCCACCTTGTTGAGAGCAAGGAGGCAGGCTGCGTCTGGTACATAGGTCCGTGCTTAACGCCTTTTTGAAGGCTGCTGTTCACAGGGGCAAGTCCGGGCAACAAAGGTGTCTGTATCCTTGGTCTGAGTTCTCTGCAGGACAGTGTCTGAAGGAACTAGCAGCAAGTTCCTTAGAGGGTGCAGCTGGCGACTGTTTCTGGCTGTAGAGGTTCTGTGGAGGGAATAGCGCTAGGTGTTCGGATCGATGTGTGGCGTTTTCTTAAGTTGGGACCCGACTGCGCTCCTCAAGGAGAGTTCGGGTGCCGCCGTGGGATCCTGATTGAACCTTAGAGGCGTTAACTAAAGAGCCCTTTGATTCTTTACTCCAGGCGTCGGTAAAGGATTTTCTGTTATAGACAGTGGCTTTGATAGCTCTTTGTTCGGTGCGACGAATTTCGGAGTTTCAGGCGTTGTCATGTAATGAGCCGTTTTCACCCTTTCTGGATAGAGGGTGGTGTTTGCGACCAGTCCCGTCGTCCTTCCAAAAGGTGGTATCTGATTTTTCTCCTGAACCTATTGGTTTCTCTTCCATTTCTCGGTTTTTCTGGAAGGGGAGGTTTTTATTCGTAGCTTACACCGATAGGAAACACAAAATGCAGGGTGCGGCGTTCGTTTCTTTTTTTTGTGTGTGTTGGTTGGAGGTCCCCGCGAAGGGGAAGCAGCAGCGAAGGCGGCCATTTCGCACTGAGTTAAGGCGGTGGTTGCCTCAGCTTTCTGGTGGCGAGGTTGTACGATTCCGGGGGGCTTTCTGACTCTTGCTACCAGGGCGCAAGCAGCTTCATGGGTGGATCACTGTGTCATTCCACCAGAGGGGATTGGTAGAGCAGCTTCCAGGTTGTCTCTTCATTCCCTCAGTAACCACTACTGCCTAAATGTTCTGGCAGTAACGGATGCCTGTTCCGGGTCGACGGTGTGGTGAGTTGGCTGGATAGGTCTCTCCCAATGATTACTGCTCTGTTACATCCCAGAGGTGGAGGACTAAACTGGAGGAACGATAAGGAAATAGAAATTACACTTACTTGGTAATTGTCGTTCCTTGAATGACGACAGTTTAGTCCTCATTCCCGCCCAGGGGTGTGATTTCTTCAGAGTTTATTTTCAGGCGGAGTGGAGCATCAATCTCAAGGAGTAGACAGATCCTTTCAGATTCTAGATCGCAGTGAGTATCCCTCTCTGTTGTTTCTTCCTTCTCTCTTATTTAAACGAGGGGATGGTATAGGAAACGTGTTTGCATAGGGGGGACGTGAATGTAAAGTTAAAAAAAAAAAAAAAGAAAATATAAGACTGATAAGTTTAAAAAGGTTCCTCAGGTTGAGGAATGGAGAGTTATTTAAAGTTATGGTATAGTTACTTATTTGTTGTTCCTTTGAGTTTGCTTTGTCAATAATACACTGGGGGCTGATGGGAGATACCAGCAGGCTATATCCAGTGATGTCACGACTTTGACATGCCCAGTCTCCAAGCTGCAGGAGGAGGTGCACAACCCAGAGGTGGAGGACTAAACTGTCGTCACTCAAGGAACGACAATTACAAGGTAAGTGTAATTTCTATTTTTGCATCCACAGTGGGTGCAGAGCAGAAACAGGACATTCATCCACAGAACTCAATATCTTAAAAAAAAATCTGATTCTGATCATCTCACTAACAACAAACATTCTCCAGTACCAGGCCTGTGATTTCTACCTTCACGTTAGCAGCCAATCAAATTGTTAACCTCTTATGTCTCCCACATATATAATTCACAAACAACCAGAGAAACATATAAACATAATTTTTTTGTTGGAACGTACACCGTGAAGGAAACTCCCTCTCGTGGTGTAATGTTCCTTTTTATTCTATTTGAACTGTTAGGGATGCAACCCTACCATAGTTTCAAGGGGATAATAACCCCTCAATACCAACCGATTAACTCACTTTTATATAAGTAAAAACCACCAAAAGTCACTTATCTGGATAGGAATTCATCAGAAGACGTTCATTCTCTGTTGAAGCTGCCAGCTAAACCGGCACATTCACGTCCTTGGCGTCTTCCTCTTTCGCACAGCTGAATGTCCTCATGGGATTGATCACACATTTCCCTCCATACAGCCGGATACAACGAAATCCCAGCCACAGTGACATCTGATTTTATAGCAACTAATTTGAGATCTTCACTCAATTCCAGTAACCCAACGTTGTGTTTCAAGCCTAAGAAACTCCTGGCCCTTCTTCAAACTAAGTTGCTTCAATCATCTTTCCAAAGCAAATGCAATTAAATGCCCTAAGCCAGTCATGTGATATGGTTGATAACCAATGGCTACTAACCCTTTAAATCCTTTCCATAATATCACATAATGCTCCACCAATCCAAAGTAGAATTTAAACCCCGTGGTGTTAGAGTCCAGGGTGTATATCCAAAATTGCTCCCGGTAACTTAACCGAGAATCTCTATCCCCTCCTCTATCACTCGACGGTATATGGTCCAATATTCTCCAACGAAAATCAGAAAAAGTATCATTGTTTTCTTGACAGTGTATAACCATTGGAGCTGTCATTACCGCACCATTAATACGAGAACGATGTTCTTGGAGCCGTTTTTTCATGGTTCTGGATGTCTTGCCAATATAAAACTTTCCACATGGACAAACCATTAGATATACTACAAAAGAAGTTAAACAATTAGTGAAATATTTACTGTAAATTCGGTGACGTTGTAGAGAATCTTCCCAAACATTACCTTCTAATTTTAATTCACAAAAGTCACAAGAATTACATTTGAAATGGCCCAAAGTTTGCTCTTCTCGGCATTGATTATAATTATGTACTACCCAGTCTGCAATATTTCTGCCTCTCTGAAAAGCTATCATCAGTGGCTTTTCAAAACTCTGATGAACGGATAGTATCGGCCAGTGGGTCTTCAAAATCTTCATTACCTCCACCGCTCGTGGCATGTATGGTACTTCACGTTAGCAGCGGCAGTTATCTCCTCCCCCGATTCAGCTAACAACCAATCTGGGGCTGCTGAGGCATCATTTAAATTCCACTGCTCATCAGGTGCGTGGATTGATAGCAGCCTGCACTGTGATTTCTGCCTTCAAGTTAGCAGTGGCACAGCTATCTCCTTCCCCGATTCAGCTAACAACCAATCAGGGGCTGCTGAGGCATCATTTAAATTCCACTGATCATCAGGTACGTGGTTTGATAGCAGCCTGCACTGATCTAACAACTGTGATTGTCGTCAGCTGATACCGACACAGCCACCTATTAAAGGAACGGACATTCCTTAGCGTCTCTCCAGTCCAGTCCCTTTATTCTGGGTTGAGCCCCCCTTCCAGCAGCTTGGAGACTGAGCACACACACTTTCTTCTGATGACGTCAGGGTACATATAGTCCTGGCACCTCCCACCAGAACCAGTTTTTCTCAGTCTCCAAGCAGCTTAGGGGACAGTAAGCCAGCAGTAGGACTTACTGGAGAGACCTAGGGCTAGGATACTTAGTTGTTGTTTTTTTTTTGTTTGGGTTTAATTAGCGGTTTCTTTTCCTTTCCTTGAAAAAAAAAAATTTAATAATAATAATAGAGGGCTCCTTTTAGTGTGTCTGCTCCTCCCCCCCCCCCCCCTTGGTGCTCTCCGGTGTTCGGGGGTGGTTGCAGGAGAAGGCTTGGCTGAACCACTGCCCGGGGAGAGGCGGCATGCTTGCCGAGACTCACCGCATTTGAAGCCACGAGCCCGGACCTTCCTTCCCGTCCCGCTGCCGAAGCCCTTGAGGAGGCTGAGCGCACGGGCGGGAAGAGCAGCAACCGTCGACGAGAGAGGAACTGGTCCTGGCAGGCAGAGGGCTGCTTCCGATCGGCAAACGCGGCATTCAGAGCCGTTGCTGCAAACTGCGTGTAGCTCAGAAGCAGCCACGCGGTTTGGCAGCGGGGAGCGCAGAGGCCTTCTTCACTCCGGGACTGCTGTGCAAGGTAGGGAAGCGCGTGTTGGGGCTTCGCGTCCATTTCTTGCTTTGCGGTTTAACTGCTGTTTCTGCCTTGCGTTTGGAGCCGCAGGTTGCCAGAAAGGACAGGAATTTCAAAACTCTGTGTTCTCTTTAGAGGTGATAGAAATAATAATTACACTTACCTGGTAATTGTAGTTCCTTGAGTGACGACAGCTTAGTCCTCCACATCTGGGTAGTGCACCTCCTCCTGCAGCTTGGAGACTGGACCAATCAGAACTTGGCATCACTGGTAGTAGCGTGCTGGCATTCCCTTACAGCTCCAGTGAACTATTGACAAAGCAGACTCAAAAAGAGCAACAAACAAGTAGCTAATTATTTTACTAAACATTAAACGTCCTCAAAACGCCAACTGAAGTAAACTTATGGGAAGTCCGCCCACCCCGCTGCCGAGCCACAGATCGCCAGGGAGAGAAAGGAATAGACTATCTAACCCAACTGGACAGAAGCATGGTTAGAAACCGCAAATACTCACCTGTATAGCACCTTGACGGAGGAATCGCGTGCCGTAAGAACCCATAACACTGAGGGCGGGCCTGAGGACTAAGCTGTCGTCACTCAAGGAACTACAATTACCAGGTAAGTGTAATTATTATTTCCTTATCATTCCTCCAGCTTAGTCCTCCACATCTGGGATGTAACAGAGCAGTACTAACGGGAGGGACCCTGCCAGCCGGCACGCAACACTGCCGATCCAAAACAGGCATCCCTAGCCGCCAGAACATCCAGCCGATAATGCTTACTGAAGGTATGCAACGACGACCACGTTGCGGCCTTACAAATTTCCACCGGCGGAACTAGACTGTGCTCCGCCCAGGATGACGCCTGCGCTCTAGTCGAATGAGCTCTCAAACCCATCGGAGCAGAGCGCCCCTGCAGTAAATATGCCGAAACAATCGCCTCCTTGATCCACCTGGAAAATGGAAGCTTTCGCCGCCGCTTCCCCTTTTCTGGGACCTCCAAATAGCACGAATAACCAATCCGTTTTGCGGAAGGGCTTGGTGACCGACAAATAACGGCGCAACACTCTCTTGATGTCCAAATGACTAAGGCCCCGATCCGCAACCTGCTCCCCTGCTGTCCGCAGGACGGGAAGCGAAACCACCTGATTGACATGGAAGGAAGAAGAGACTTTAGGGAGAAAAGAAGGCACGGGTCTGAGAACCACTTTTTGTGAAGAAAAAGACAGAAAAGGTTCCCGGCATGAAAGCGCCTGAAGCTCCGAAATACGCCTAGCTGAACAAATAGCCACCAAAAATACCACCTTGAGAGTCAAATCTTTCACCAAGACTTGCGAAAGAGGCTCAAACGGCGCCCCACTCAGCGCTCGCAACACCAAATTGAGATCCCACGGCGGGACAGAAATTCTACGAGCCGGACGCAGCCTGGATACGGCTTTAAGAAAACGGCCGACATCGACATGAGTCCCTAGATCTACGCCTTGCACTTTACCTCTGTAACAGGCGAGAGCCGCTAGTTGCACCCTTAAAGAACTGGCGGCCAACCCCTTATCAAAGCCATCCTGTAAGAAATCCAACACTACTGGAACCGATGCTGTGACCGCACGAAGTTGCTGCGGCGAACACCAGTCCTCGAAAAGTTGCCAGACACGCACATACGCAAGCGAAATAGAACATTTGCGCGCTTGAAGCTTGGAATAACCTTTTCTTTTTTAACCGCGCCCTTTCAATGGCCAAGCCATAAGCGAGAATCTCTCCACCCGCGGCATCAGGAGCGGACCCTGAATCAGCAGCTCCGGAGACAACGGAAGGCGCCACGGATTCCTGTCTAGCAATCTCACCAGGTCGGCATACCACGGACGCCTGGGCCAGTCCGGCGCTATCAACAGTACTCTTCTGTGATGCGCCTCGATGCGCTGGATCACCCGACCGAGAAGTGCCCACGGAGGAAACACGTAGAGCAGACCTATCGAGGGCCACAGTCGCAATAGGGCGTCGATTCCTTCCGACATGGGCTCTCGTCTTCTGCTGAAGAACCGACTTACTTTTGCCGAATGGAATGTGGCCATTAGATCCATGACTGGCATCTCCCAGCGGCGTACTAGCTGCGCGAATACCATGGGATGCAGCTCCCACTCCCCTGCATCCACTTGCACTCTGCTGAGAAAATCCGCCGTCACATTGTCCTTCCCGGCGATGTGCGCCGCCGATATCGCCTGCAAGCGTGGTTCTATCCATTTGAACAGCCTCCGGGACGACTCCTCCATGGCTGAGCTCCCGGTGCTGCCTTGGCGATTTATGTAAGCTACGGTTGCCGCATTGTCGGAAAGAACCCATACCGCTTGCCGTGTTACCTGGGCTTCGAAACTCTGCAGGGCGCGAAACACCGCCCTGAGCTCCAACCGGTTGATCGACCAGCTGCTTTCCTCCGAAGACCAGAGACCCTGCGCAAAATCCACTCCGCAGTGCGCCCCCCAGCCTGCTAAACTTGCATCCGTCAACAGAGGAATCCAATCCGGCTGTTCCAACGGCATTCCTGCTCGCAAACACGTCGGCCTCAGCCACCACTGCAGCTCTTGCCGGACTAGGAGCGGGCAGGGCAGTTGCTTGTTCAACGAGTCGGACTGATTGGACCAGCGTCGAAGTAAGGCTCGCTGCAATGACCTCATGTGAAACCTGGCCCAAGGAACGACTTCCAATGTCGCTGCCATTGTGCCCAGCACCTGTAGGTACTTCCAGGCCGACGGCGCTGCGATCTTGCGGAAGTCCCGTACCAGGCTCCGTAGAGCCAGAGCTCTGCGCTCGGTCAGGAACACCGAGCCCTTCCGGGTATCGAACTGCACCCACAAGTACTCGAGAACCTGCGTTGGAACTAGATGACTCTTGGCTACATTGACTATCCAGCCCAGAGACGATAGAAGAGCTACCACCTTCTCCGTGGCCTGCAGACTCTCGGTTCGGGACTGCTCGAATCAACCAATCGTCTAGGTAGGGATGTACCAAAATGCCCTCTTTCCGTAACGCTGCCGCTACGACCACCATTATCTTGGTGAACACGCACGGCGCTGTCGCCAACCCGAAGGGCAGAGCCTGAAACTGAAAATGACCCCACGGAACCGCAAAACGAAGGAACCTCTGTTGGGACGCTCTGATAGGAATATGGAGATAGGCCTCGGTGAGGTCGAGGGACGTCAAAAACTCTCCGCGCCGGACTGCAACAATAACCGACCGTAGGGTCTCCATACGAAAATGCGGCACCCGAAGGAAACGATTTACGCCCTTGAGATCTAAAATGGGGCGAAGGGAGCCATCCTTCTTTGGCACCACGAAATAGATAGAATAATGACTCAGTCCGTACACCTCCGGGGAACAGGAACAACCGCTCCGAGCCGAAGAAGACGGTCCAGGGTCTGACGAATTTGGGCGGTTTTCTGAGGGCTCCTGCAGGGCGAAAGCACGAACGAGTCCAACACTGGCATTGCGAGGTCCAAGGCGTAGCCCTCGCGGATGATCTCGAGGACCCACTGGTCGGACGTAATGTGGGTCCAGGCAGAAAGAAATCCTCGAAGACGACCACCGATCGGTTGAATTCCTGCCTGGACCCGCCGCCCTTCATTGTGGCTTTCGAGAGACCGTAGAGGCCGCCGAAGAGAATCCCCTACTCGCCCCTCTGAATCCTCGAAATCCTTGGGCTCGAAAGGCAAATCGACCTCTCTGGGATCCTGCAAAGCAGGGCGATCGAAATCTCCGAAAATCTCGAAACTGCCCTCGAAAGGCCACAGCCGATTTTCCCCGCCTGGGCTTGTCTTCCGGCAGGCGACCCCCCTTGGACTCGCCCAATTCCTTAACCAACTTATCTAGGTCCTCACCAAACAACTGTTGACCCTTAAAAGGAAGATTCCCAAGACGCGCCTTAGACGAAGCATCAGCCGCCCAATTTTTTAGCCAGAGTGCTCTGCGCGCGGCTACCAAGGAGGCCATACTATTTGATAGCGCTCTGATGAGGTCATAGTGCACATCTGCCAGATATGCCGAGCCAGATTCTAACCGTTGCATCTCCCGCACTTCTTCAATCTCCAAGGAAGCTGACTGCCTTAAAAGCTGTACCCAGCGAAGGCAGGCCCGTGCGACCCAAGCTCCACAAATGGAAGCCTGCAACACCACTGTGTCCGCTTCAAAGGATTGCTTCAACAACCCATCCATTTTCCGATCCTTTGCTTCCTTCAAGGCTGCACTACCTTCAACTGGGATAGTAGTCTTTTTAGTGACCGCAGAGACAGCGGCATCCACCTTCAGGGAGCGGAACTTGTCTTTGTCCTTGTCCGCGAGCGGATACAACCGATTCATAACCCGCATTCCTTTAAGACCGGACTCGGGAGTATCCCACTCCGTTTGTATCATTTGAGCTATCACTTTATGGATGGGAAAGACCACCTGCGTCTGACGCACCGCTTGAATGATGGGATCCACACCATCCTCTTCTTCAACGGGCGGCTCAGCCGACAGCTTGAGTGTCTGAAGGGCTTTGGTAATAAGAGCCGGTAACACTTCCTTCCGAAACACCCGAATGATTCTGGCCTGATCCTCTGGCTCAGGAAGCTCACCCTCTTCGAGATCCTCTACGTCCCCATCTTCATCAAACTCAGGCTCCTCACCCTCCTGCCAGCCCCCTTCCGTCAGGAGAGGATCAGCCATCCACGGTCTCTTAGATAACCGCACTCCCAAAGAGTCAAGCTCCGGCATACCAGGGCGCACACCAGAGGAAGAAAAAGGCAGAGGGGCACCCCCAAGCCCTTGTCGCCGGCGACAAAACGCCTCATGCATCAACAGAATAAAGTCTGGGGAAAACCCGTCCAGCAGGGCTACGCCACTCAGATCCAACTGTGGACCGGGAACCGCAGATTTGGGTTCTGGGGGAGAAGAGGAAGGGCCTGCTATCGCTCCATCCCCCACCGCTCCCCCGGGAACAGAAGAGGGTAGGGAACTCTCCAACGGCTGCTCCATACTGAGAGAGACAGAGGCACAGCGATGACAAATGCCCGTCTCTGCGTTGGCACCCCTGCGAGTACCACAAAGGACACACTGAGAGGTACCAGACATGGACTGCAGCTATGGGAAAGGATAGTATCCGCAGAATGCAGAAGGCACCTGCTAACGTAGTGATTACTGAGCCCCAGCCAACATAGAGTCCCCCCTGCTAGCGGACAAAGTTAGCTTTCTTGCAGTTTAGTATTTAGTTATTTATTTATTTTATATAACTTAGAAAACTGCTCAGGCGGAAGAAAAGGAAGATCCCCTCAGATCTGAAGAGGCCGCTTGGTACCGGAACAAAATACCGGCGGAGAAACAGCTAAAAACAAAATGAAAATCAACATGAAAGAAACTGAAATAAAATGAAATAAAGGGCCCGAAACACCTGTGCGGGAATGTAGACCCGCCGACCCGATGGGCAGAAAGCCGCCGAGTCTGCAGCAAAAAAAACCGCTCGATTCCCGAGGGCCGCTGGAGAGTAGGACCCAAAATGGCCGCGTCTCCACACAAGAAGTTTTGGCGCGCAGCACAGGCGGACCCCCTGTAGCCTCCGGGAAAGCCTCCCACCTGTTCTCCAGTCCTCAGGAATAAAGGAGGGGAAGGACCGCTTCCACTAGCCCGGCAATCGGCTGAGCGGAAAGCTGTCTGTGAGATGGAAGGAAACACACAGTCCAAAACGTGATAAGGTGGAAAAACACTTTATTTGAATTCTCAGACCTAGCAACCCGACACAGGCCGTGTTTCGGAGACCTTCGTCAGGGGTTGTCTAAATAGGTACTAGAAACATAAACACAAACAATATTAAAAATTCAAATAGTGAAAGAACAAATAGTCATGGACATACATTCTACTATATTCATACAGAAATAGAAATAAATATATAATAATTAAAGGATAATATATAATTTATAATAAATAATTAAAAAGTAAATAATAAATAGTTAAAATGATAAAACTCAAATACTCAAAATGCGATACCCAATTATAATTAAAAAGTAAAAATATATAATAAAACTAAAGTAGACCACACCTAAATACCATGCAGACACAATAAAATATGCAGACACAATAAAGTCCTTGTTGGAGGTGATAAACATCATAATTACAATGTTACTACCTTATTTGTAGAGACGATGACATGCAAATTATTTGTAGAGGCGAGGACATACAATCCTCACAAGGAGGTAAACAACTAAAATGAAGAAAACATAAGGTAAAGCATATGTGTACCATTGGAGATAACTCTTGTATATAAATTGAAAATTATTTTATTTAAATCAAAAAACCACTGTGGACTGAAGACTGGAAACACAAAACAAAAACAAAAACGCAGCAGGCCGAGAAATACACAAGTACTAATAACATCTATTGTGATTCAGAGATTGGTGGGAAAAAAAAATTATATATTACACCCCATTTGTTATATGCTTCTATCAAAACTAATCACTGAGAAGCTATATTGTACTAATAAAAACCATCAAAAAAATTTTTTCATTTAGAGTAGGACCAAAATTTCATCGCAGGGCCAGCTTACCAACACCATCTGCATCAAGTCCAATTAGTATACATGCAGAAACTTAACCTTCAGAGTGCTTAGAAATTTTTAGAGACAAAGGGGAGAGAGGAGAGGCTAAATTATCAGGAGAAGATATACTACAACAATACTCTTTACCCATATTCAACGGAGGCTCGTAGCGATGTTTGATTATCAAAGAAATATTTTAAAAGGAGGTGTGCAGATCGCTACACAATTACCCCTTGCCCATATTTAATCAGAGGCTCCTAGCGATGTGAGGTCATTAATATAACGCTGTCACGGAGATTATCTTTCTTACTGATCCTTAACCGCTGACCGGAGACGAAAATCTTTCAAACTGTCAGTGAACTGAAAAGGAGTCCTTCAGACTGTCAGCGTGAATTGCTACCGGAAGACGCCGACACATGCGCAGGCCTTATAATGATCTCAAGAGCGGGAAACAGAGGGGGCGTGGCCAAACCAACCAAACATTTTTAGGAACCAATCATTAGATATAACACCAACTTTAAAACTATAGTGCTAACGCTAAAATCGAGTAAAGATAAAAGGGAATAGTAGACATTGCACATTTTCGTGTGTTAAAAAAGGACCTCCAGAGGCATTGGGTTGTTAGTAAAAGCTCTAGTGTAATTACTAACAACCCGATGCCTCTGGAGGTCCTTTTTTAACACACGAAAATGTGCAATGTCTACTATTCCCTTTTATCTTTACTCGATTTTAGCGTTAGCACTATAGTTTTAAAGTTGGTGTTATATCTAATGATTGGTTCCTATAAAAGTTTGGTCCTACTCTAAATGAAAAAAAATTTTTGATGGTTTTTATTAGTACAATATAGTTTCTCAGTGATTAGTTTTGATAGAAGCATATAACAAATGGGGTGTAATATATAATTTTTTTCCCACCAATCCCTGAATCACAATAGATGTTATTAGTACTTGTGTATTTCTTGGCTCTGCCCTCCTCCCTCTTCCGTGCCTGCTGCGTTTTTGTTTTTGTTTTTGTTTTGTGTTTCCAGTCTTCAGTCCACAGTGGTTTTTTGATTTAAATAAAATAATTTTCAATTCATATACAAGAGTTATCTCCAATGGTACACATATGCTTTACCTTATGTTTTCTTCATTTTAGTTGTTTACCTCCTTGCGAGGATTGCATGTCATCGCCTCTACAAATAATTTGCATGTCATCGTCTATACAAATAAGGTAGTAACATTGTAATTATGATGTTTATCACCTCCAACAAGGACTTTATTGTGTCTGCATATTTTATTGTGTCTGCATGGTATTTAGGTGTGGTCTACTTTAGTTTTATTATATATTTTTACTTTTTAATTATAATTGGGTATCGCATTTTGAGTATTTGAGTTTTATCATTTTAACTATTTATTATTTACTTTTTAATTATTTATTTCAAATTATATATTATCCTTTAATTATATATTTATTTCTATTTCTGTATGAATAGAGTAGAATGTATGTCCATGACTATTTTGTTCTTTCACTATTTGATTTTTTAATATTGTTTGTCTTTATGTTTCTAGTACCTATTTAAACAACCCCTGATGAAGGTCTCCGAAACACGGCCTGTGTCGGGTTGCTAGGTCTGAGAATTCAAATAAAGTGTTTTTCCACCTTATCACGTTTTGGACTGTGTGTTTGTTTCACGTGATAATTTGCCCTGTGGGAGATGGAAGGAATACTGTCCGCCGCAGCCGCAGGCTGTCGTTGCAGTGAACAGACCGGCGGCGCCGTAACCCAGGAACTCTGTCCCGATCAGTCCTGGGACCAGAGATCCGATGGCAAAACAGCTGTTCTCAAGGCGGGCTGTGGCTGGGCAGGGGGGCAGAGAGCCGAAGGAGTACTCCGAACTCTACAAGCGCTCGTTCCCTATTGCCGTGTTTTTTTTTTTGTTTTTTTTTAAATAGTGCCCTTAAAGGGACCTACTCACTCCTCAGAGTGATTCCCAGCCAATTTTAAAGCCAAATTAAGAAATTTTAAGAAAATGTAAGAAAATTTATAGAACTATCTTGCTCCTTATCTGTTCCTCAAGTGAGCCCAGCACCTAGGCTCACTATGTCCTCCTGCTGCTTGGAGACTGGACACACTGGAGCTGTAAGGGAATGCCAGCACGCTACTACCAGTGATGCCAAGTTCTGATTGGTCCAGTCTCCAAGCTGCAGGAGGAGGTGCACTACCCAGATGTGGAGGACTAAGCTGGAGGAACGATAAGGAATTGCCTTTCTTTTATTACATATTGGTGTGGGTATATATACCTATATATATATTTAAAGATAGATAGATATAAATATATTGATATATAGATACACAGTAGGAGTGGCTACAACAGGATACTCCTTTTGAGGGTTTTTTTCCTTTGGTTTACCTTTCTTTCAGCATGCCAGCTAGACCGCAATGTGTGGTCTGCGGGACACGCCGGGGCACCGTGTCTGACACTGGAGTATGTAGGGTTTGCACAACAGAGGCAACTTCGGTGGAGCTAGATATCCAGGTCGGTGCTTCTCAAGACACACTTCTGCCTGCTCCTCAAGAGTTGGCGTCAGGGAGTGAGTCCTCGGCGGCGTTGGGCCTGGCTGTACCCCAGGAGCATTCTGGGCTACCCCTTTCTCAGCCCCTCCCCTCTACTTCTGAGAATAGCCAGGAGGCGGAGGGGGGTGACGGTTTTTCCCCGGAATTTGTTCTTTTAATGCATAAGGCGTAATGCCTGTGCAAGCTAGGCATGCAGGGGTGGGGAGGGGGCCAAGGGGACCCCATGGGGCGCCTGCCAGAGTCCAGGCGCCAACAGGAAGGGGTTCCTGCTAAGCGCACTAGGTTCTCCCATGAGGAGGCCCTCTGTCCCACTGTTTCGGAGAGTCTAGAAGGGGAGATTTCGGACAGGGAGCTGGGAGACGAGGAGGAGGAGGGCGAGCTCCCCAAAGAAGATCGCACTAGAATTGTAAGAGTTTTCTGCCGGGAGGAGTTACCGGCACTGATTGGAGAAGCCCTTAAGGCAGGGGTTCTCAACCTTGTCCTTGGGACCCACCTAGCCAGTCGGGTTTTCAGGATAACCACAATGAATATGTATGAGAGAGATTTGCATACACTGCCTCCATTATATGCAAATCTCCTCCATGCATATTCATTGTGGTTATCCTGAAAACCCGACTGGCTAGGTGGGTCCCGAGGACAGGGTTGAGAACCCCTGCCTTAAGGTTTTAAATATGTCAGCGGAGGCTCCAGCTTCAGAGGAGGCGCTGGAAGATCCACTGATCCAGGCCGTCCGGAAATCCCAGAAAGTCTTCTCAGTGTACCGAGTGGTGAAGCAGATGATCCAGGAGGAATGGGATCAACCAGAATCCTCTATTAGGGGAATACGCTCTATGTCAAGGCTGTACCCGTTGCCGGAGGGGGAGAAAGAATTGCTCCGTTCTCCTAAGGTGGACGCGACTGTGTCGGCAGTGACAAAGAAGACCACAATTCCAGTGGAGGGCAGTACGGCCCTCAAGGATTCACAAGATAGGAAGTTGGAGTCGTTGTTAAAGCAGGCTTTTGACATGAGTGCCTTGGCTCTCCAGGCTTTGGTGTGTGGTGCCTGGGTGGCTCGGGCTTGCCTGAGGTGCTCTCAGCAACTACAGGGGGCCGGAGAGTCCTCGGGAGAGGAGTCTGATCAGGCGGTAAAGATCGAATCAGGGGCGGCTTATTTAGCGGATAGCCAATATGATCTCATTAGAAGTTTGGCAAAGAATACGGCTTTGGTGGTGGCTGCTCGTCGCTACCTTTGGCTCCGCAACTGGGCGGCAGATGGTTCCTCTAAGGCGCGGCTCAGCAGGCTCGTTTTAAGGGAAGACTGCTCTTTGGGGAGGACCTGGAGAAGCTGGTAAAGGATTTAGGGGCGTCTAAGGGAGGTAGACTGCCTGAGGATAGACCGAAACAGGGCCATCCTTCTGCTCCTTCGTGCTCCCAATCTAGGGATTCCCAAAGGTTTTGGTTCTCCCGATCGGCGTCCTTTCAGAAAGGACGTTTTCCTTCCCGAGGCCAGGACTTTCGGGGGTTTCGGGGAGCAGACAGGGGTTTTGGAGCCTCTTCCTCCTCCTCAGGCCCTAGAAAGTCACAATGAAATAACGGGGGTCCCGCTGGGAGTTCTGCCAGTGGGGGGGTCGTCTCCGGCAGTTCTTTTCGGCGTGGGCCCAGGTCACGTCTGATCAATGGGTCTTGGAAGTGGTAAGAGAGGGCTACGCGCTTGAGTTGGCAAGGCCCATTCCCCCTTCTTTCGTGCTCTCTCCCTGCAAGCCACCAGCCAAGGCTTTGGCGGTACAAGAGACCCTAGCGCGGCTGTGGGGGTTGGAGGCGGTCGTTCCTGTGCCCATAGACCAACGCGGTTGCAGTCGATACTCGATTTATTTTGTGGTCCCAAAGAGAGAGGGCTCCTTCCAGCCAATCCTAGACTTAAAGGAGGTCAATCACTGTCTCAGGGTGCCTCATTTTCGTATGGAAACTCTCAAGTCGGTAATAGTAGCAGTGCGGCAGGGAGAGTTTCTGACGTCTCTGGATCTCACGGAGGCCTACTTGCACATCCCCATCCGCAAGTGTCATCAGCAATTTCTGAGGTTTGCAGTCCCAGGGGGACACTTTCAGTTCCAGGCCTTACCTTTTGGCTTGGCCATGGCTCCACGCACCCTTACCAAGATAATGGTGATGGTGGCGGCGGCCCTGCGCAAGGAGTGGGTGTTGGTTCACCCATACCTGGACGATTGGCTGATTCAGGCCAAGTCTGAAGAAGAGAGCCAAGAGGCAACGGCCAAGGTGGTAGGTTTTTAAGGAGTCTAGGTTGGGTGATCAACCTGGCAAAGAGCATGTTGCGGCCCTCTCAAGGGATCGCGTACCTGGGGGCAAAATTCGATACGGCCAAGGGCATGATGTTCTTGCCGGAGTGCAGGGCAAACGAATTGAGATGGCTGGTGCAGCAGTTCCAGTCCATGAAGGCGCCCTCAGCCTGGCATTATTTGCAGGTCCTGGGTACCATGGCGGCGGCGATAGAATTGGTGTCCTGGGCCAGAGCGAATATGCAGCCTCTTCAGAGAGCGTTACTCCGGCGTTGGTCTCATCAGCGTCAGCCCATGTCAGTGACACTCCCTTGTCAGTCAGGGACCAAGGAGGCCTTGCAGTGGTGGCTTCGACCAGCGAATCTGGAACGGGGCATGCCTCTCGAATTCCCTCGTTGGGTACAGTTGACGACGGATGCCTCCCTAGCCGGCTGGGGGGGCTCATTGCGAGGGCCAGTTTGCCCAGGGTTCTGGTTGGCTCAGGAGGCTCAGTGGTCGATCAACAGGCTGGAGCTCCGGGCAGTAGCGTTAGCCCTCAAGGAGTTCGAACCGATTCTTCACCAAAAGGCAGTCCGGGTACTGTCCGACAATATGACCGCAGTGGCTTACATCAACCGGCAGGGCGGCACGAGCAGCCCTCTTCTGGAGGAGGAGGTGGAGGGGCTGTTGAGCTGGGCCCAGGCACATCTTTTGGCCTTGTCAGCGCAACATGTGGCAGGCGTGGAAAACGTAACGGCAGATTTTTTAAGCAGAAACAGAGTCGATCCGGGGGAGTGGATGCTTTGTCAGGAGGTGTACGAGCAGGTAGTCTGCCATTGGGGGACCCCCATCATGAATCTTATGGCACGATGGGACTCAGCCAAGGCGTCTCGATTCTTCAGCCGAAGAAGGAAAAGAATGTCCGAGGGCTTGGATGCTCTGGTCCAGAGGTGGCCGACCTCCGGCCTGCTGTATGTTTTTCCTCCTTGGGCTCTCTTAGGCAGGGTGCTGCAACGGATAGAGGCGCACCCAGGTTGGGTGATCCTCATAGCTCTGGATTGGCCACATGGTATGCTGACCTCATGCGCCTCCTGGCCGATCATCCGTGGCGTCTGCCGGTCAGGGACGACCTCTTGACTCAAGGCCCGGTTCGCATGCCGCAGGTGGATCGATTCTCGCTTACGGCCTGGCTATTGAAAGGGCACGCCTTCGAAGGCGAGGTTATTCGGGAGCAGTGATTTCTACTTTGCTCAGTTCCCGTAAGCGCTCCACCTGTTTGTCCTACATTAGAGTATGGCGGGTCTTTGAGGAGTGGTGCTCGGTTCATCACAAGAGGCCTCTCGTGGCGTCGGTGTCAGAGGTTTTGGATTTCTTACAGGCTGGTTTCGATAAGGGTCTGGCGGCCAGCTCCCTGCAGGTTCAGTTGGCCGCTATATCATGTTACAGGGGCAAGGTTCAGGGCAGAGCCCTGGGTGAACATGTGGATGTGAGTCGTTTTTTAAGGGCGGTCGGCCGCTTACGGCCCCAGCAGAGGTTGCCTGTTCCCCCCCCGGGACCTTAACCTAGTGTTGAATGCCTTGACTAGGGAGCTGTTCGAGCCAATGCAGGGGGGGTCCTTGAAAGACATGACCCTGAAGACGGTTTTCCTGGTAGCCACCTGTTCGGCCAGACACATTTCAGAGCTTCAAGCGCTTTCTTGTCGTCCGCCCTTCCTCACCTTTTTTAAGGAAAAGGTGGTACTGTGGACCGTCCCTTCGTTCTTGCCTAAAGTGATTTCGGCATTCCATGTCAATCAATCCGTCGCCTCTTCTGTCTTTCTCGGGTCCGGCCTTAGCAGGGGACGACCCTCGGTTGAGGTCACTGGATGTATGCAGAGTTTTAAAGCGCTTAATGAAGCGCTACCTAAGCCGGACAGCCTCCTTTCGTAGGTCTGAGAGATTGTTCTGTTTGGAGGGCCGTGTAGAGGGGAGGCGGCCTCCAAGGCCTCTATTTCTCGCTGGGTTAGAGAGGTTATTTCTTCAGCTTATATCCTCAAAGAGAAACAGGTTCTGGTGGGGCTCCGGGCTCATTCTACCAGAGCTCAGGCGACCTCGTGGGCGGAATGTAGTCTAGTTCCTCTGATGGAGATCTGTAGAGCCGCTTCATGGACCTCGTTGCATTCCTTTGCCAAGCATTACCGATTGGACGTTCAGGCTGTGGGGGATGCGGCCTTTGGGGGCTCGGTGCTTCGGTCCGGCCTCACAGGTCCCGCCCAGATTTGAACTGCTCTGTTACATCCCAGAGTAAAGGGACTGGACTGGAGAGATGCTAAGGAATGAGTAATTAGACCTTACCTGCTAATTGGTATTCCTGAAGAATCTCCAGTCCAGTCCCTGATCCCGCCCAGGTGACTGTTTGATTCTAACAGGATGTGCCGGTCCGAAGCTTGATGCCAGCTGTCGGAGGGAAGTACAGGTATTGGTGGCGTGACGGGATGGAGAACTGGGAAGCCTGGCTATCGGCGGCGGCGGTCTCAGGTAAGCCTTTTTCTCCTTTGGAGGGTGGGGACCTTCCGTGGGGGGTGGGCATTGCTGTAGTTATAGTTGTTTCACAGTTGTTGAAGTTTTTTGTCTCTCCGTTAAGTCTGCTTTGTCAATAGGATACTGGTTCTGGTGGGAGGTGCCAGGACTATATGTACCCTGACGTCATCAGAAGAAAGAGCGTGTGCTCAGTCTCCGAGCTGCTGGAAGGGGGGCACAACCCAGAATAAAGGGACTGGACTGGAGATTCTTCAGGAATACCAATTAGCAGGTAAGGTCTAATTACTCATTAGGCGTGGCCCCTCCGTGAATCCCTTGATAAGAACATAACACTGTTCAACAGCCAAAATGCTTCGGCCATGAAAACAGCTGTTCTAAACTAATTTAAGGTTGCTGAACACAGAAATCATAATGAAAATGGCTGATTAGATCTAGTTGCTAAGATATATGCTATTAATTAGTCATTAGGGGCCATTAACTGTGTATTATGCAACATTTGCGTGAGATTGTGTAATCTCTACTTGTAACCAATAGAAATATCCATCCAAAACCAGATGATGCAATCAGTATTTAAATTTGCATCACTTGACAGTATAAATCTTAAGGTGTATTAGTCACAGAAAAATTAAAAATTATTTTGCATTATTTTATGCCAGTAGGTCAATCACAGCATATTTGGCGATGCATCATACTTGTGTTAATAATGCAGATAATTTCTGCTATATTTGTGGTGAACTGATTTTTACATCACAAAAACGGAATATGACTGTGGCGGTTAAGAAAGCCTACAACTTATATTTTGGCTGCAGAATAGGAGATCAGGATAAGAGTTGGGTGCCACACATATGCTGCAATACATGTGCAACAAATCTCAGCAATGGATGAATGGGAAAAGGCAATAAATGCCTTTTGCAGTTCCAATGATCTGGAGAGAGCCCACGGATCACGTCAGCAATTGCTTCTTCTGCATGGTTCCTCCAATTCAGAAAGGCATATCCTGAAAGAGTAAGTGGACTGTGCAATATCCAAACATTCCATCTGCAATACGCCCAGTGCCTCATGGAGAAGGGTTGCTGATTCCCAAAATGTCAGAATCATTTATTTATTTATTTGCAAAACTTTTATATACCGCCAATTCCCAGGATCAGTGGTGGTTTACATCAAACGTCAAAGTACATGGAACAATGTGCAGTTATATAACAGATACATGGAACTGTAAACAACTATATACAGGTAGGATATCGGCTTTCAAGCTATTTACAAGCTATTACTTAGTTTTTACATATATACATATTTAAAGAGTCGTCTTAAGTTCAGTTTTAGAAATTGTAATTTGTAATTGTAAATTGTAATTGTAGAAATTGATAATTTTAGAAATTATCATTAGAATCAAGTGAGGAAGAGGCAGACGTTTGTAGTCATGAATCGTCAACCTCTCGTGACCCAGAGTTTCTTCTGGCCACTGATAATGAGCCACACCTCATAACGCAAGGTGAATTGAATGACCTTGTCAGGGATTTGGATCTCCTGAAGAATAAAGCTGAGCTTTTGGGTTCCAGACTACAGTAGTGGAATCTTCTGGCTGGTGACGTTTGAATTTCTTTTTTCTGGGACCGTCAGAAAGACTTGGGGGTATGTTTACTAAAGGGCGCTATTTGCGCTGCTGTCACGTTATCGCACGATAAGGCGCCTTATTGCACGATAATGGTGCTTTACCGGGCGATAAGGTGCCTTATCGCGCAGCGGCGCAAACGAGCGCTGAAGGCGGAGAAAGGCTCCCGGAGGGCGGAGGAAGGCTCCCCAGGGGCGGAGAGAGAGGGCCAAAGGGTGGAGAGTGGGAGGGGAGAGGCTCCCTGCACAATAACGCTGTGGATTCCTGGGCTGAAAACTAACCCTCGCGTTAGAGCAGATTTAAAGGGAAGAGAAACCATGTCCGTCAGCAATGTACAGCAAAGCCAGGGAAACCTACAAAAAGTGATAAGTGTGATACATGTGCACGGAACAAAAGGGCAAATAAACATTGAAAATGACCTGAACAAACTGGAAAAAAAACATAACCAAGCTGGGCAATAGTGATATTAATGGGAAACATCAAAAAACACTACCAGGAAAGCTCCAAAAAAAGGATATCAATTTTGGAAGGGGCTATGCTCTGTCCCCATACAAGGTGAATGATCCCACAGTGAAATAGCGCTGATCAGGGTTTTCCCTTTCTATTGGACAGGTTTCCTATGGCGTGCACATGTCCCACAACAGCAGGGTGGGCATGTCGGAACGGGCAACTGGAAAAGGGGATACAGAGGGCTGCAGGCGGCACATGCTGTGGTGCAGCTGGGCCACAGTGCGGACTAGGGTGATGCCTAGGTGGCCCATAGGCATACAAAAACCTTGGTTGCAACATGGCCTTAAAGATTCATTTTCTACACTCTGATCTAGATTTTTTCCCACAAAATTGCGGAGCAGTAAGTGATGAACATGGAGAATGATTTCACCAAGACATTGCAGCCATGGAAAAGAGGTATCAGGGTAAATGGAGTCCATCAATGCTTGCAGACTACTGCTGGACAGTGACAAGGGATATTCCATTGCTTCAGTACAAGAAACAGATCAGGAAGAGTCGTGAAGCCACTGATTGAGAACAAAGCTTGCTAGAATGTACTTACAAATGTTCTTAATGAAAGTTAAATTACTTCCTCTGTTACTACTCTGTTACATAATTACTTCTCTGTTTCTTCTAAGTACGTTTATGAACTTTATTTTATAAAAACATGCTTGTTACTGTGCAATGTTTCATTTGTAATAAGATTTTGATTTACACCTAAGGATTTAGGCTCGATTTTCACCATACATAGTGGTAAAATGTAAAATCTCCAGGAACAAGCAGGAATGAGTCTTCACATATGGGTATCGTCGGTACCGACGGAGCCTGCGCGGGAACGCTCCCCAGCGTCCAGTAAGAAAGCTTTTGGGAGCATCCCACAGCGCCTGCGCGCTGCCTTCCCGCCTTTCCCAACCGCCTCTCTCCAGTTCTTCTTTTCTGCGGAGCCAGCAGGTCGTGTTCCTGTCACCGCAGAAGAAGTTCTTTATTTTTTTCTTTATTTTTCTGTGTCGCGTCTGCCTTCGACGTCAGACCGGTACCGCCGGTCTTTTCTTTTCTTTCTTCTTAAAAAAAACACAAAAAAAACCCTTTTCTTTATTCAGCTGTGCATTTTCAGTTTGGGCCTTAGGCCTAAATATTTTCTCCTCATGGAGAAGCCCGCTTCCGGGTTCAAAAAGTGCACAAAATGTGGCGGCACTATTTATTTTATTTTATTTATTTATTTAGCTGTATTTATATCCCACTTTTCACTGGGTCAAAGCGGGATATATTTCTGTCACCGACACCCATGATTGGTGTCTGAAATGTTTGGGTCCTGACCATTCCATCACGGATTGTGTGTCCTGCACCATGATGTCTAAAAGAGGTTGGCAGAACCGAGCAGCCAAGCTCAGTACCCTGTTTCCCTCTGATGCAGCCTCGGTGGCATCGACGTCTTCCAGGGCTGCTTCTTCCTCCCATGAATCTCAGGTAACCAAACATAAATCTAGCCGGTCCTCGAAGGGCAAATCTCCCTCTAAGCATCGAGATGCCTCCGGGCTTGTCCTCGAGGATTCCGCTCTGGCAAAATTACCCCGGCGGGAAGTTCCGGCTTCCAAAGCATTGTCTATGGGGTCACAGGTTGACATCGATGGCTCGGCCTCGACCGATCACCTGTTGCCGTGTTCTGGGGTACCGGTGACCTCCACTGGTACCAACATCCAGACTTTGGTGGCGTCGATGGATCAGAAAATTCTGTCCATGCAGCGCACCCTCACGGCGTTTATGCAGGCTTCGACGCCTCCGGTACCGCAACAATCTCCGTTGCCGGTACAGACTCCGGCACCGTTCCCGGTGCCGGTACCGATTGCATCGACATCGGCTTCGGTGTCGACTGCAACGGTACCCTGTCCTATGATGCCCATCGGTACCGAACCAGTACCGCTTACTCCCGATGTCGATCCCACTCGGTACGCGTATCGGGCTTTACAGGAGCATCCAGACAGGCGATACTACGATTCCTCCGAAGACTCTGAGTCAGAGGCTTCTGTCGATGCACTGGTACTTCTTCCTCAGGAGTCTGCTTCTCCAAAACAAAGAATGTCTCCTCCAGAGGACTTGTCTTTTCAAGACTTCATTAGGGAAGTGGCTAGAGGCCTCTCCATCACAGTGGTCTCTAAGTCAGAGCCTAGAGCCAAGCAATTAGATATTTTGCAGTATCCTAAGGAAGCAGCTATCTTACCTATTCATGAGATTCTTTATGATCTCATGTTGGGCATGTGGGAGACTCCTCTCACCACCTCTCCTCATTCTCGTTGGTTAGACACCATGTACCGTGTTCCTCCCTGTCCTGGTTTTCATAAGACTCAGCTTCCTCACCACTCTATTGTGGTTGAGTCTGCTATGAAGAAAATAAAGAGTGCAAAGAGACACTCATCTAACCCTCCAGGACGTGAATGTAGGACTCTAGATGCTTTTGGCCGAAGGATTTTCCAGGCCAATATGCTTGCTGCCAGAATCAACTCCTATAGTCTCTATATAGGGATATTTCTAAAAGAAGTCACAGATCATCTGCAGACTTTAGCTCCTTTTATTTCAGAAGATAAAAGGCAGGAATTTCTCACTTGGCTCAAACATGCCCAAGATGTTTCCAAATTCTCCAACCGTGCAGCCTTTGACTCTTTTGAGTGTGTAAGCAGAGCCACGGCTATTGCCTTAGGTGCACGCAGAATTGCTTGGTTACAAGCCTCTGATTTGGAACTCTGGGTCCAAGATGAGTTGGGAAACCTTCCTTGTACAGGTGAAAACCTGTTTGGCAGGGATTGGCAAGCAAAAGCCACTCAGATGGATGCTGAGAACTCTACTTTGGATCGACTTTCAAAGTCTACCTCTGCCCCTGTTAAGAAAAGATTGTTCAAAAAGACATCTTTTTCTAAAAAGGGAAGATATTATCCTGCTCATGGGCAGACATCATCTGCAGGTCGTTTTGCTGCAAAGCGTCAGCAACCACCTAAACAGGCCAAGTCAAAGGCTGCCAGGCCTACCACAGCCCAGCAGCCTCAACCTCCTCAGTGCCTTTGACTTGAAACTAGAGAACTTAGCCTTTCTAGCTCTGGAAAAACCAGAGCCCCTCACCATTCCAGGAAGGTTGACTTACTTTGCTCCCAGATGGGAGCAAATCACAGCAGAGCAATGGACCCTCTCCATCATAAAGGAAGGGTACAAGCTTCATTTCTTAAGCCTTCCTCCTCACAACATGGTGAAACAGTTCAATTCTCCAACATCTCTCCTCAACCTTCTAGGTCAGGAGATTACTACCCTTCTTGCCCAAGGGGCAATAGAAGAAGTACCTCTTCTTCAACAGGGCTCAGGGTTCTACTCCCCTTATTTTCTTATCCCAAAGAAAACAGGGGGCTACAGACCCATATTAGATCTCAGAGAATTGAACAAGTTTCTATTCAAGGAGAAATTCAAAATGATTTCTCTAGGGGCTCTCCTTCCATACCTTCAGAGTCAGGACTGGCTTTGTTCTCTAGATCTCAAGGATGTGTACACCCATGTCCTCATCCATCCAACACACAGAAGGTTCCTTCGGTTCCTTTTTCAAGGAAAGCACTACCAATACAGGGTGCTTCCTTTCGGTCTGGCCTCTGCACCAAGGGTGTTCACGAAATGCATGGCAGTAGTAGCTGCATATCTCCAGGAACAAGCAGGAATGAGTCCTCACATATGGGTACGTCGGAACCGACGGAGCCTGCGCGGGAAAGCTCCCCAGCTTCCCAGAAAGGAAGCTTTTGGGGCCTCCCATAGCGCATGCGCGCTGCCTTCCCGCCTTCCTGACCAACTCTCCTCAGTTCTTCTTTTTCCGCGGAGCCAGCAGGTCGTGTTCCTGTCACCGCTGAAGAAATTGTTATTTTAATTTGTTTCTTTGACCGCGTGTCTGCCTTCCCCGATTCCAGACCGGTACCGCCGGTCTTTTTTCGTTTATTTCTTTAAAAAAAAATAAATTACTTTTTCCTCACTTGGTGTATTTTTTCTGTGAGGCCTCTAGGCCTTCTCAGGTTCTCCCTCATGGAACAACCAGCTTCTGGTTTTAAAAAATGCACCAAGTGTACCAGTACTATTTCAGTCACAGATACCCATGAGTGGTGTCTTAAATGTTTGGGGCCTGACCATTCCGTTCCGGATTGTCCATCCTGCTCTCTGATGTCCAAACGGGGCTTACAGAACAGAGCATCAAAATTTCATATGCTGTTTTCTACTGATACTCCAGCATCAACATCCTCCAGGTCTTCTTCTCCTGATGGATCTCAGGTAACCAAACATTCTTCAGGCAAGTCCTCAAAAGGCAAATCTCCCTCTAAGCAGCGAGAGGCCCTTGCATTTGAACCTCAGGACCCTGCCCCAGCCAAACAACCCCGGCGGGAAGCTCCAGCTTCCAAAGCTGCTCCTATGGGGTTACAGGTAGACATCGATGGCACGGCCTCAACTGATCTCCTGTTAGACTGCTCTGGGGTACCGGCTAACACCGGTACCGACATCCAGGCAGTTGTGGCAACTATGGGTACTACGGTACAATCCATGCAGCAGGCCTTATTGGCTTTCATTAATGCTGCAACGCCATCGGTACTGCGACAATCGGTTCCGACTCCGATTCCGGTACCGCAACCGATACCGGTACCCAGAGCATCTACTTCCAGTAGCATGCCGGTACCGGTCCCCGGTTCCGGAGATTTCCTCGATACCGCTCCGATTCCCGGTACGCCCGATGTCGATACCGGTCGGTACGTGTATCGATCTCTGGAAGCAAATAGGCGATACTTTGAATCCTCTGAAGATTCTGATACATCAGATGATTCTGCTATTGCCTCTTTTACTCTTCCTGAGGAGCCCTCTTCTCCAAAAAGGAGAATGTCTCCTCCAGAGGATTTGTCCTTTCAAGACTTCATTATTGAAGTAGCTAAAGGACTTTCCATATCTGTAACCTCTGAAAAGGAACCTAGAGCAAACAAATTGGATATTTTAGGATACTCTAAGGTTCCCAAAGAGGCAGCCACCTTACCCATACATGAAATTCTTCAAGAACACATGATAGGGTGAGAGGAGCCTCCCACAAGTCCATCTCCACATTCTCGACGTTTGGACACCATGTATCGGGTTCCTCCTTCTCCTGGTTTTCAGAAAACTCAGCTTCCTCACCACTCTATTGTGGTGAAGTCTGCTATGAAAAAGATAGAGTACCAAAAGGCACTCTTCTACCCCTTCAGGTAGAGAATGTAGGACTCTGGATGCTTTTGGGAGAAAGATCTTCCAAGCTAGCATGCTTATTGCCAGAATCAATTCATACAGCCTCTATATGGGCATGTTTTTGAAAGAGATTGCATTAAAGATACGTCAGTTTCTCCCCTTTATCCCAGAGGATAAACAGGAGGAGTTCCTTCTTTTGCTAAAGCAAATTCAAGATGTTTCGAAGTTCTCCAACAGAGCAGCCTTTGACTCTTTTGAGGGGGCAAGCAGAGCCTCTGGCATTGCCATAGCTGCTCGCAGACTGGCTTGGCTCCAGGCCTCTGATTTGGAACCCTGGGTACAAGAAGGCTTGGGCAATCTGCCCTGTACAGGTGAAAATCTGTTTGGCAAGGAGTGGCAAATCAAAGCCACTCAAATGGATGCAGAGAATGCTGCTTTAGATAGACTTTCTAAGTCTACCTCTACCCCTGCCAAAAAAAAAACCTTTTAAGAAACCTTTCTATAAAAAGACCAGATTTTCCACGAATACTGGCCAGCAATCTTCCCAAGTTCGCTTTGCTCCTAAGCGTCAGCAAACTAAACAGGCCAGAACGAAGTCTACAGGGGCTGCTACAATCCAGCAGTCCCAACCCCCTCAGGGTTTTTGACTTGATTCTAGAGAACTTAACCTTTCTGGCTCTGCAACAACCAGAACCTCTCACCATTCCAGGAAGGTTGACTCATTTTGCTCCCAGATGGGAACAAATCACATCAGAACCATGGACCCTCTCTATTATCAAAGAGGGCTACAAACTACATTTCTCCAGCCTTCCTCCCCATTCCATGGTGAGACAATTCAATTCTCCCCCTTCTCTCCTGTACTTGTTAGGCCAGGAGGTGACCACTCTTCTCGCCCAAAAGGCAATAGAAGAGGTTCCTCTTCCTCAACAAGGGTCAGGTTTTTACTCCCCTTATTTTCTCATTCCCAAGAAAACAGGGGGGTACAGACCCATTCTGGATCTCAGAGAATTGAACAAATTCCTATACAAGGAGAAATTCAAAATGCTTTCTCTGGGCACTCTCCTTCCATACCTACAGAGTCAGCACTGGCTTTGTTCTCTAGATCTCAAGGATGTGTACACACATATACTCATCCATCCATCCCACAGAAAATTCCTACGGTTTCTGTTCCAGGGAAAACATTTCCAATACAGAGTACTTCCCTTCGGTCTAGCCTCTGCTCCAAGGGTATTTACCAAATGCATGGCAATAGTAGCTGCATTTCTTCGCACTCTGGGAATCTTTGTCTTCCCATACCTGGACGACTGGCTCATCCGAGCTCCATCTCAGTCCGAGGCTCAGACTTCCCTGGACCACACCAGACGCATACTGCAGTATCTGGGACTTGTCATCAATCTGCCAAAGTCTCAACTCACCCCTACTCAGTCCCTCGAATTCATAGGGGCCTGGCTAGATACCACCACTGCAAGGGCCTATCTTCCTCAGGCCCGTTGCCACCGTCTAGTGCACTTGGCCTCTCAAATTCAGTCCAGAAGTCACTTGACTGCCAGGGAGATGCTACAACTGCTAGGCCACATGGCATCCACAGTTCATGTGGTGCCTTATGCACGCCTACATATGAGAGCAGCTCAATGGACTTTGTCCACCCAGTGGACCCAAGCATCAGGAGCTCTCTCAGACCAAATAGCAACCTCAAAACGTCTTTTTTGGTCTCTCCAATGGTGGATATCCACTCAAAATCTGTTGTTGGGGGCCCCCTTCCAACCCTTGTTACCCCAAGCAACTCTCGCTACAGATGCCTCCCAAACAGGTTGGGGAGCTCATCTCCAAGACCTCTCCACTCAGGGCACTTGGTCTCCACAGGAGACTACCCTTCATATCAACCTTTTGGAGCTGCGAGCAATATTCCTTGCTCTCAAGGTCTTTCATACCCTCCTCATCAACATGACAGTCCTTGTTCATACCGACAATCAAGTAGCCATGTTCTACATAAACAAACAAGGAGGGACTGGCTCTCTGTCGCTTTGCAACGAAGCTCTAGAATTGTGGGCCTTCGCCAGAGAGCATCAGATCCATCTCCTGGCAGTGTACCTCCCAGGAATCCAAAACTCTTGGGCAGACAGACTCAGTCGAGTTCTGCTTCCACACGAATGGTCCCTGCACATGGATCAGGTACTCAGAATTTTTCAGAAATGGGGAACCCCGGACATAGACCTCTTCGCAAGTCTGTGCAATGCCAAACTTCCCCGGTTCTGTTCCAGGATTCCGTGTCAGGGAGCTCAGGCCAAGGATGCCTTCCTCCTTCATTGGGGTCAGGCCTTCCTGTATGCCTTTCCACCCATTCCTTTGATTCCCAAGACTCTATTCAAACTTCAGAGGGATCAAGGGTCTATGATCCTCATAGCTCCTCGCTGGCCATGCCAAGTGTGGTACCCTCTACTTCTGCATCTCTCCCAGGCACCCTCCCTGGATCTAGGAGCTGCTCCAGACCTTCTGTCTCAAGAGGAGGGGAATTTGTGGCACCCAAACCCCAAGTCCCTTCACCTCAGAGCTTGGTTACTGAAGGCCTAGACCTTCAAGACTTAAATCTTTCTGAACAGGTGAAGGATGTCCTCCGTGCATCTAGGAAACCTTCCACCAGGCGTTCTTATGCTTTTAAATGGAAAAGATTTTCTATTTGGTGTGCTGACAAAGGTCTTAACCCTCTAGCACTACCTTTGAATTCTTTACTCGAATATCTCCTGCATCTTTCCAATGCAGGACTTAAAACCAATTCTGTAAGGGTCCATTTGAGTGCTATTGCAGCGTCTCTTCAGGCTATCAATGGACAATCTGTTTCCTCTCATCCTCTTATTGCGAGATTCATGAGAGGCCTAACCTTAACTAAACCTCCCATTCGACCTCCTCTGGTGGCATGGGACTTAAATGTGGTTCTTGGTCAGCTTATGAAGCCACCCTTTGAACCCTTAGCCACTACCTTCTTGAAATTTCTTTCCTGGAAAGTCATTTTCCTTATTGCAATCACTTCTGCTCGCCGCATCAGTGAACTGCAGGCTTTAGTAGCTAATCCACCTTATACAAGGTTCCATCACGATAAGGTAGTCCTTAGGACAAATCCCCGCTTTATGCCTAAAGTGGTCTCGCCTTTTCATCTTAATCAAGAAGTATATCTACCTGTCTTTTTTCCAGGTCCTCATGCATCAAGTGCAGAGAGGAATCTTCATACCCTGGATTGTAAGAGAGCTCTTGCCTTCTACTTACAAAGGACACAGCAACATAGAAAGTCTTCTCAACTTTTTGTTGCTTTTGATCCTTCTCATTTAGGACTTCCAGTCTCAAAAAGAACACTGTCCAGTTGGATTGCTCAGTGTATTTCTTTTGCTTACCAGAGTAAGAACCTTTCTCTGGAGGGCCATGTCGCAGCTCACAATGTGAGAGCCATGGCCACTTCTATGGCTCATCTTCATTCTGTATCCATCGATCAGATCTGTCGAGCAGCCACTTGGGCCTCGGTTCATACCTTCACAGCCCATTACTGCTTGGACAAGGACTCCCGCCGGGATGCCTTGTTTGGTCAGGCTGTCCTCAGACACCTGTTCCATTCTTAAACAACTCCTGCCCACCTTCCCTGAATGGATGCCTGAGATCCATAGGGACATGAGGAATTCTTGCAGGGGGATCTCCCCGGCATCTTAGCTAGGGAGTCCCCATATGTGAGGACTCATTTCTGCTTGTTCCTGGAGATAGCACAGTTACTTACCTGTAACAGGTGATCTCTGGGAACAGCAGGAATAGTCCTCACAACCCACCCACCTCCCCTAGGAGTTTTATCTCTCTCTCTCTTTCCTTTCCTCTCTCTATTGTCTCAGTTTTAAACTCGAACTTAGGAGAGTTGGTCAGGAAGGCGGGAAGGCAGCCCGCATGCGCTGTGGGAGGCCCCAAAAGCTTCCTTTCTGGGAAGCTGGGGAGCTTTCCCGCACAGGCTCCGTCGGTTCCGACGTACCCATATGTGAGGACTATTCCTGCTGTTCCCAGAGAATCACCTGTTACAGGTAAGTAACTGTGCTTTCTCCGCACTCTAGGAATATTCGTATTCCCATATCTGGACGACTGGCTCATTCGAGCCCCATCCCAGTCAGAGGCCCAGACTTGCCTAACCTGCACAATGCGTATCCTTCAGTATTTGGGACTAGTAATAAACATCCCAAAATCCAATCTCACCCCTACTCAGTCTCTGGAGTTCATAGGGGCCTTGCTGGATACCACAACTGCAAGGGCCTATCTTCCTCAGGCCCGTTGCCTACGTCTAGTGCAGTTAGCCTCCCAGATTCAGTTAAAGTCCCAATTAACTGCTCGAGAGATGTTACAACTATTAGGCCACATGGCATCCACCGTGCATGTGGTTCCATATGCTCGCCTTCACATGAGGGCAGCTCAATGGACTTTGTCCACCCAATGGACTCAGGCATCAGGTTGCCTGTCAGACAAAATAGCAAACTCCAGTCGCCTTTTTTGGTCTCTCCAGTGGTGGAAGTCCTCTCAAAACCTGTTGCTGGGGTCCCCTTTTGAGCAACCACTACCCCAAGCAACTCTCACAACAGATGCTTCTCCAAAGGGTTGGGGAGCTCATCTACAAGATCTCTCCACCCAGGGCATCTGGTCTCCACAGGAGACTTCTCTGCATATCAATCTATTGGAACTCAGAGCAATATTCTTAGCTCTCAGAGTGTTCCATACCCTGCTCAGCTACAGGACAGTCCTCATCCATACGGACAACCAAGTAGCCATGTTCTATGTGAACAAGCAGGGCGGGACTGACTGGCTCTCTGTCGCTTTGCAACGAAGCTTTGCGACTGTGGGCCTTCGCCAGAGAGCATCACATCCATCTTCTGGCAGTATATCTTCCAGGCGTTCAAAACTCTTGGGCAGACAGACTCAGTCGAGTTCTGCTTCCACACGAATGGTCCCTCCACATGATCCAAGTAGCCAGGATTTTTCGAATTTGGGGAACCCCGGACATAGACCTCTTTGCAAGTCTGTGGAATGCCAAACTTCCCCGGTTCTGTTCCAGAATTCCGTGTCAGGGAGTTCAGGCCAAGGATGCCTTCCTCCTTCACTGGGGTCAAGACTTCCTTTATGCCTTTCCACCAATTCCCCTAATTCCCAAAACACTATTCAAGCTTCAGAGAGATCGAGGGGACCATGATCCTCATAGCACCACATTGGCCACGCCAAGTGTGATACCCTCTACTTCTGCATCTCTCTCAAGCTCCCTCCCTGGGCTTGGGCTCTGCACCAGACCTTCTATCCCAGGAAGAGGGAACATTATGGCACCCAAACCCCCAGTCGCTCCATCTCAGGGTTTGGTTGCTGAGGGCTTAGACCTTCAAGATTTTCATCTCTCTCAGCAAGTCAGAGATGTTATTCATGCCTCTAGAAAGCCTTCTACTAGACGTTCCTATGCTTTCAAATGGAAAAGATTTACCATTTGGTGTTCAGAGAAGGGTCTAAACCCTCTTGCAATACCTCTGAATTCTCTACTAGAGTATCTCCTGCATCTATCCCATGCAGGTCTGAAAACGAATTCAGTAAGAGTCCATTTGAGTGCTATTGCAGCGTCCCTCAAGCCTCTCAATGGATAACCTATTTCCTCTCATCCTCTTATAGCAAGATTCATGAGAGGCCTTCTTTTAACTAAACCTCCCATTAGACCACCTCCAGTGGCATGGGACTTAAACCTGGTTCTTGGCCAGCTCATGAAGCCACCCTTTGAACCTTTAGCCACCACCTCCTTAAAATTTCTTTCTTGGAAGGTTATTTTTCTCATTGCAGTCACCTCAGCACGCCGCATCAGAGAGTTGCAAGCTTTGGTGACTAATCCACCTTATACAAGGTTCCATCATGATAAGGTAGTCCTCAGGACCAATCCACACTTTATGCCTAAAGTGGTCTCGCCTTTTCATCTGAACCAAGAGGTATATTTACCTGTCTTTTTTCCAGGACCTCATGCATCAAGTGCAGAGAGGAATCTTCATACCTTGGATTGTAAGAGAGCTCTTGCTTTTTACTTACAAAGAACACAGCAACATAGAAAGTCTTCTCAACTCTTTGTTGCTTTTGATCCTTCTCATTTAGGACTTCCAGTCTCTAAGAGAACACTGTCCAGCTGGATTGCTCAGTGTATTTCTTTCGCCTACCAGAGTAGAAACCTTTCTCTGGAGGGCCATGTCACAGCTCACAATGTGAGAGCCATGGCAGCCTCAATGGCTCATCTAAACTCTGTGTCCATCGACCAAATCTGTCGACGGCCACCTGGGCCTCGGTTCATACCTTCACAGCCCATTACTGCTTAGACAAGGACTCCCGCCGGGATGCCTTGTTTGGTCAGGCTGTTCTCAAACACCTGTTCCATTCCTAATCAACTCCTACTCACCTACCCTGGTTGGATGCCATAGATCCATGGGAGGAGGTAGAGTCCTTTTCAAGGGGACACAACCTGGGGTCTTCCCCTGGCATCTGCAGCTAGGGAGTCCCCATATGTGAAGACTCATTCCTGATTGTTCCTGGAGATAGCACAGTTACTTACCTGTAACAGGTGATCTCTGGAAACAGCAGGAATAAGTCTTCACAACCCACCCACCTCCCCTAGGAGTTGTATCTCTCTATCTTTCTTTCCTTCCTCTCTCTCGCTTTGTCTCAGCTCTAAAACTCGAACTGGAGAGAGGTGGTTGGGAAAGGCGCGAAGGCAGCGCACAGGCACTGTGGGATGCTCCCAAAAGCTTTCTTACTGGACGCTGGGGAGCGTTCTCGCGCAGGCTCCGTTGTTACCGATGATACCCATATGTGAAGACTTATTCCTGCTGTTCCCAGAGATCACCTGTTACAGGTAAGTAACTGTGCTTTCAACATATAGAAATAGGAGCTAATTGACCAATTTCACTATCATATTTGAATTCAGCATATCAAATTCATTAAGAAATATCACATTTAATTTCTGAAGCAAACTATTTTTGAAAATTTGTAGAACAGTGGATCGGGCCTTGCACCAGCTATTAACTATACCATACATTTACAACAAATTAATTTTAACTGTGAGTAAACTATAAATTCATAACATTATTATTTAACAAAATTGAGGTAGATCCTAACACTGTTTTAAAATGCATCTTCATAGTTTCTATACCTTAGCTTTATACTATAATTATACTAAATTTAGCACAACATTCTAAGGGCATTGACATAAGACCTTACATGTTATTCACTCCCAAGGTCATTATTTTCCCTCTACCTTCCGTTGCCAACTTACATTCTCAACACCAACACACTTAGTAAAAAAATATCATAACCCAGCTCATTTAACTTATTCACATTTTAAGCACAATAAATACATAAACCCTGTCACTGAGTCCATAATAAAATGTGTACTAATTAATGCAAGATCTATTAGAAATAAGCCAGACACCATATTGGATTACTTACAAGATAATAACCTAGATATTGTTTGCATTACTGAAACTTGGCTCACAAACACAAATCAAATTATACTTAATCAAATTACACCTTCTGGATATACTGCATTTAATTGTACAAGAACCCATAAAAAAAGGAGGAGTGTACTAATTCTAGAAATCATTATAAATTTAAAAATCACAGCACTTTTACAGACAATAGGAGTAAATACCATTACCACCTCCAACAATTATATATTTGTCTCTCATATAGACCTCTGAATGCTAAGTCTATGGATTTCTCCTTAATACTAGAGACAATTTGTGCACACACCTCTCAGTATAAGCCTTTCATCGCCTTAGACTACAATCTTTGCTCCTCTTCTACTAAAGAATCTAAAGCATTTCTTTCAACTATGCAGTCTCCATTTCACTCAAATTGTGAATTCACCTACACATCAACATGGAACACTTCCTGATCTTATTTTTCTATCAGACCAAATTCTGATAAATGATCAAACCACTGATCTGACAATTACTCCAGTTCCTTGGTCTGATCACTATGTGATCACCTTCTCAATAGCCATTAGAACCTCAACATGCTACAACAAAGAGGAACAATTTAAGAGAAAATTCAAAACCTTTCAGAAAGATCAATTCTTACAAGAAATAGTACCTAAACTTGAACATGATAGCACTAATTTAGACAATATAGTTGACAATTGGAATTTAGTCATTAATACAGCTGCTTCTGCAACAGTAAAGCTCCACTCTCATACCCACAAGAGAAAGAATGCACCTTGGTATTCTGATATTATCAGACAATCAAAGAGAGCACTAAGGAAACTTGAAAGAAAATGGAGAAAATATAAAATTATCTTACAGCAATATAGAGTCAAACAGCAGGAATACAATGATTTGATTGCCAAATCCAAGCAACAATACCACACTAACACCATTATGAAGGCCATAAATCCAGAGAACTCTTCAACATAGTGCAAAGACTCACCAGGGACATGATGCAATTTGACAATAAACATATTGATCCACAGAAATTTGCTGATTTTATAATTAACAAATTCAAACACCTTTCTACAAACCTCCTTACTAGCCATTTTAACATAACAACCACAGGAATTCAGACTACTTGGGAGATCTTTCATACTCCTTCAGTGCTTCAAATCAAGCAAATAATTGACTCTTTGAATACAACTACTTCTACCACTGACCCTTGCCCAATGGCTTGGGTTAAAAATACCAAGGACCAACTAGCTGAACACATCCAGAGGATAGTAGAACTTTCTCTTCATCAAGGATATATGCCAACCTTCCTTAAACAATTATTCGTCCAGTTCTAAAAAATATCACATTAGATCAGACAGATCCCAAATCCTTCTGTCCAATATCCAGTCTACCATTGCTTGCAAAGATAATTGAAAAAGTTGTTCTAAAGCAATTGCAAGATCATATTGATTTAAATGCACCTTTGGACATGGTTTCAAACCTCAACACAATGTTGAAACTCTTCTCTCTTTCTTATTGGATAATCTTATCAGGGATATGGATAATATTAAAAAATGATTTCTCCTGATCTTTAAGGACATATTCGCAGTCTTTGACACAGTCTTATATATAAAAATGATACAACGGCTTTATGAAATTGGTCTTCACAGCAACACGTTGAAATGGTTTCAATCCTATCTTACCAATAGAACTCAACAGATGACGATCATGGTGATCAACAGATGATGATGTGGTGATCAAAAATCATCATGCTTTACCATGGTACAAGGAGTACCTCAAGGTTCGTCTTTGTCCTCTATTCTATTCAGTCTTTACATTCAACCTATCTTCAACATTCTCAAAAAATATAAAATACTATATCACATCTATGCAGATGATATGGTTTATACTCCAGTAAATATTCAAGCACCTGACATCACCACCATAACTAGCTGCTTGGTTGAGATGATTGCATAACTTAGTGATAACAACATGTCAATCAACTATAACAAAACAGAGGCTATGTTTATAACTAGAGGAAACAACTTTGACTTCCCTTCTACTATCTGCATCTGGAACAACTACATTAAAGTAAAAAAAGAGGTAAAATACCTTGGAATCACATTAGATGTGAAGTTAAACCTACATTCTCATATTCACAAAACAACTGCTAAAGCATATTATAAATTGAAACTCATAAGGAGGCTCAGACCAATTTTAAATCAAGACCATTTTAGGACTGTAGGTCAAGCAATTATCATGCCTATATTAGATTATGGAAATTTGATTTATCATGGTCTCCCTATTCAATCTATTTACCCCCTTCAATTGGTGCAAAATACGGCAGCTAGAATCATTACTAATTCTGCAAAAAGCGATCATGCCACTCCAGTGCTTCAGAGCCTCCACTGGCTGCCTATACAAGCTCGTATAAAATTCAAGGCTACATTGAATATTTTTAAAATCTTCAGTAATATCTCAGCTAATGTCCTTCAAAACCTAATAATTAAACATACTAGCTTGAGACCGCTTAGAAACAGTATGGACAACAGAATTGCTATTCCATTTGATTTCCATTAAACAAATCAGGCAACATCCAGAAGGGCTCCGTCATTATATGTGCCCAAACTATGGAATACTTTACCTGATTGCATACGGGCAACAAGAGACTTAAAAGACTTCAGACAAATGCTTAAGATTTTTCTATTTATACAATTTTATGGTCCTACTTAGGATTTAGCATAAGCATGTACTTATACACAAAACAGGAATACAAATTGTATTCTTCCTATACCCCCCAATACCTTTCCTTGCTTTCACCTATATTTGTATACCTTGTCTTGTAACCACTTTGATTGAAGGATAAGGTGGTATATAAAACTGGTTAAATAAATAAATATTGTGAACTAATACAACACCCTACAACAAAGAGCAAACCTACTATACCATATCAGCACCAACTTCCAAAACTCACATAAGGAGCCCATGTAAAAAAAGGTCATTGTAAATACTTCAGTGGGCCTTCCCTCCGCTGCCCCCTAATCTACTGTTTTTACTATTTTTCTTTTCAGTGTTTTGTAGGAATGCATCGTTCTCCCCTATTTCCTATGGAAAATTGTAGTTCCTTTTCACCTCTTTTTCTCATGTTTTTGGACTATTGTAAACTGCCCCAATATTTTAGGGGGCGGTATATCAAGTAACTGAATAAACATAAACATCCATACACCTATTTGAAAAGCTGAACAAGTCAAATTAATACAGTACACTATAGATCTTTATGTACAAACTCCATGTTAACAGAACACCTGGCCTCAGTCACACACTCAGAACACAGACCCTCACCAAGTACAGAATAAGTAACCACAATCTAAAGTCAAAATAAAAATATGTAGACAAAATTTAAACTGAAACCCCAAGAAGCCAGACTCTGCATGCAGTGCAACATCAGATAAATAAGAGATGCAATTACCCCATACTGTGTAAAATAAAAGATAGCACAAAGTCCAATCACTAAAATTAAATAAAATTATTTTTTCTATCTTTGTTATCTGACCATTTTATTCTCTGATAATGCTGGTCCCGATCTGAGGCTTCTGCTTTCCTGTCTTTTCTTATCTCTCTTTCTGTGGTCTATGGTCCATCTGCCATTTCTTATCTCTTCTTTTGTTTTCTTCACTTCCTTCCATCAGCCCATTTGCAGTTCCAGTAACCCTCCTCAGTATCGACCCTCTTTCCAGTCCTCCCCTCACAGTACCCTCCAATGTCAACCGCCTTGCATTCCCACGACTGCCACTGGTGTCCATTCCCTTCCAGTCCTCTTCCTTCCCCACTGTCCAGCCCCTTCTAGTCGAAATACCATCCCAGGTATCAGCTCACGTCCACTCTCAGTGCCACCACCCCCCAGTCAGCTCCCTTTCAGTCGCTCTACCCTCTGTCCATCCCCCTTCCAGTGCCATTCGCACATGTCAGCTTCCTTCCAACCTCCTCCCCATTACCCAGCCACCTACCACTCCCATCCCCAAGTGTCAGCTCCCTTCCAATCCCTCTTCAGTACATCTCAGGTGTCAGCTCCATTCCAGCCCCCTCCTTCCCCGCCATATCGGCTCCTTTCCAGCCCCCTCCTTCCCCCATGTCAGCTCCCTTCCTGCCCCCTTCTTCCGCTGTCAGACCCTCTCAGCATCCGCTCTCTTCCAGTCCTAGTCTCCCATCCATCCGCATCAGCCCATTTGTAGCCCAAGCCCCTAATTTTCTTCCAGGGCCAGCAGTACTTTCCTCCCCTCCCCCATTAGCCCATTTCCAGTCCTATCCCTCTTATCAGCCCACTCCAGTCCTAGCCCCCCATCAGCCCATTACCGGTCCTAACCCCCAATAAGTCCATTTGCAGTCCTAGCCCCCCAATAATCCCATTTCCTGTACTAGCCCCCCTATCAGCCCATTACCAGTCCTAGCCTCCCTTCCCGATCAGCCTATTTCCAGTCCTAGCCCCGGTCAGCCCATTTCCAGTTCTAACCCCCCTTCAGCCCATTTCCAGTCCTAGCCCCCTCCCGATCAGCCCATTTCCAGTCCTAGCCCCCCCCCATCAGCCCACTTTCAGTCCTAGTCCTCCCCCATCAACCCATTACAGTGCTACCCCCTCCCCCCAGCACAGCACAGCCTGACCTTCAAAGGGAAATTAAAAAAAAAAAAAAGATCAGAGTAGCCGGAGCTGCTGCCGGCGCAGCAGCGGCAGAATGAAGAGCCCCGCGGCCCCCCACTGCTCCTCTAAACTTCAACAGCAATCCTTTAACTTCAACA
Source organism: Ichthyophis bannanicus (assembly GCA_033557465.1). NCBI lineage: Eukaryota > Metazoa > Chordata > Amphibia > Gymnophiona > Ichthyophiidae > Ichthyophis > Ichthyophis bannanicus. The sequence goes on along the minus strand of CM066033.1, from coordinate 292,206,037 downwards.
GATTGTTCTTCAACTCCCTCTAACCACATTTCCGCCTGAAGTTAATCATTAACCCAACAAAGATCTTCGTTTCTCCTTAAAAATGGTTCCGTCAAGGGTAAGCTTAAATCTCAGATGACAGCTGAGCTGTTGTCGTCTGAGATTTAAGCTTACCCCTGACGGAGCCTTTTTTAAGGAGAAACAAAGATCTTTGTTGGGTTAATGATTAACTTCAGGCGGCAATGTGGTCAGAGGGAGTTGAAGAAGAAGCTGTTAAAGTTAAAGGATTGCTGTTGAAGTTTAGAGGAGGAGCACTGAACACTGAAGCTGAGGAGGGCAGCGCTGAAACTTGACAACTTAAAGATAAGTAGAATTTTTTATCTATGGCTGTAAGGGAAAAGTGATTTGACTATGAAACTTGGTATTCTTTTCAGAATACGGTGCTGCGTTTCCTTCTGATGTGGTGTGTAATTTAAAGGAATATGACCTTCTTGTGAAGATAGATAAAACTTTTGTATTATATATGTAATTTAAGAAAAAAAGTGTAAGAAAAGTACTTTTTTTGTACTTCTATTAAGCAATATATAGGGGAGATTTTGGAACCGATGATGCATTGAAGCTCTAATCCGCTATGGTGATTTGTTTTGCCACATGGTGGAAGGTAATGCATTAGTCTGAGAGGTCTTTACTCCCATATAAGAGACATAGTTTTAAGTCTGGAATGCGTTTGGGAGTGTGATATATTTATATGTAGTAAATGTATTTATGAGGCTAAGGGTGTGGTTGTGATTTAATTTCAAAGGTTTTCCCATCCATCCACCCACCTACCTTTATGTGCATAGGTCATTTTACTACTAATGAGCAGGTTTATTCTTACAGCCACATTGATTGCACTTCATAATATTTTACATCTGTATTGTGAGACAGGGACGGCTCAAGGCAATCTGCTGCCTGAGGCGAAGGATAAAATGGCGCCCCCCCAACCCCCCACAATAGAGGGGACGGGGCTTTTTCAAAACTCCAGTCAGGGACTGAACCAAACCAAAAAGCTGATTAGATTATATGGAGGAAATGCAAGATGTTTGCACACCAAGGAACTAAAAGAGAGCGAGAACCACAGCACAATTTATAAAACTAAATTACAACTCATTTTTACTTTGTTGTTATAAACTGTGTTATGGTTATTGCTTTTTCTTTTTCATCTACAGAACCCCATTCAACGATGGTTGCAGAGCAGAACCAGGACAGTCACCCACAGAACTCAATATCTTAAAAAAAAATCTGATTCTGATCATCTCACTAACAACAACAACAACAAACATTCTCCAGTACAAGGCATACTGTAAACTAATACTCAGTGACTTTGTTGTAGGTTTTTGTATCTATAGAGCAAATCTACCATACCATAACATATAAGCACCAACTTCCAAAACTCACATAAGGAGCCTGCCAAAAAAGCGTCATTGTAAATACTACAGCGGGCCCTGGAACATCCATACACCTATTTGAAAAGCTGAACATGTCAAATTACAACAGTACAGTATAGATCTTTATGTACAAACTCTATGTTAACAGAACACCTGGGCTCAGTCACACACTCAGAACACAGACCCTCACAAAGTACAAAATAAGTGACTTAAAATCTAAAGTAAAAATAAAAATATGTAGACAAATTTTAAACTGAAACCCCAAGAAGCCAGACTTCTCAAGCAGTGCAACATCAGATAAATATGCAGTTCCCCTATACAGTATAAAATATAAAGATAGCACAAAGTCCAATCACTAAAATGAAATAAAATTATTTTTTCTACCTTTGTTGTCTGACCATTTTATTCTCTGATCATGCTGGCCCGATTTGAGGCTTCTGCTTTCCTGTCTTCTCTTAGCTCTCTTTCTGTGGTCCATGGTCCATCTGCCATTTCTTATCTCTTCTTTTGTTTTCTTCACTTCTTTCCATCAGCTTGTTTCCAGTCCCAGTAATGCTTCCCAGTATCAGCCCCTTTCCAATCCTCCCTCCCAGTACCTTCCAATGTCAACTTGCATTCCCAAGACTGCCACTGGTGTCCATTCCCTTCCATTCCCCCTCCTTCCCCACTGTCCAGTCCCTTCTAGTCCAAATACCATGGCAGCCTCTCTCAGCATCCACTCCCTTCCAGTTCCATTCTTCCATCCCCTTGCATCAGCCCATTTGTAGCCCTAGCCCCCAGTTTTCTTCCAGGGCAGCAGCTCTATCCTCCCCTCCCCACCATCAGTCCATTCCCAGTCGAAAACCCCAATCAGCTCACTTCCAGCACTAGTCCCCCCTCAACCCCATTACCAGTGCTAGCCTCCCCTAATCTGCCCATTACCAGTCCTAGCCTCCACTAATCAGCCCATTTCCAGTCCTAGCCCCCCCCCGATCAGCTCATTTCCAATGCTAGCCCCCCATTTAGTCCATTACCATTCCTACCCCACTCCATCAGCCCATTACCTGTCCTAGCCTCCCCTAATCAGCTCATTTCCAGTGCTAGTCCCCACTCAGCCCATTACCAGTGCTAGCCCCCCATCAGTCCATTACCAGTCCTACCCCACCCCATCAGCCCATTACCAGTCCTAGCCTCCCCTAATCAGCTCATTTCCAGTGCTAGTCCCCCCTCAACCCCCATTACCAGTGCTAGCCTCCCCTAATCAGCCCATTACCAGTCCTACCCCCCCATCAGCCCATTACCAGTCCTAGCCTCCACTAATCAGCCCATTTCCAGTCCTAGCCCCCCCCCGATCAGCTCATTTCCAATGCTAGCCCCCCATCAGTCCATTACCAGTCCTACCCCACTCCATCAGCCTATTACCAGTTCTAGCCTCCCCTAATCAGCTCATTTCCAGTGCTAGTCCCCCTTCAGCCCATTACCAGTGCTAGCCCCCTAATTAGCCCATTACCAGTCCCAGCACCCCCCTCGATCAGTCCATTCCCAGTCCTAACCTTCCCTAATCATCCTATTACCAGTGCTAGCCCCCCCATCTGACCATTACCAGTGCTAGCCCCCCCATCAGCCCATTATAATCCTAACCTGCACTGTCTCTCCCTTTTGTCCAGCATTTCTCCCCTGTCTGTCCAGTATGTCCCCCTGTCTCTCCCCTTTGTCCAGCATTTGCCCCCCTGTCTCTCCCCCTTGTCTACTACTTATCCACCTGTCTCCCCCCTTTGTCCAGCATGTCCACCTGTCTCCCCCTTTGTCCAGCACTTGTCCCCCTGTCTCCCCCTTTATCCAGCATGTCCCCTGCCTTCCCCTTTGTCCAGCACTTGTCCCCCTGTCTCCCCCTTTGTCCAGCATATCTCCTGCCTCCCTCTTTGTCCAGCATCATGTCCCCTGTCTCCCCCTTTGTCTGGCATCTTGTCCCCCTGTCTCCTCCTTTGTCCAGCATGTCCCCTGTCTCCTCCTTTGTCCCCCGTCACGCACCGTTGTCTCTTCTTGTCCTCCTCCTGTCCCCATTCCCTCCACCTGCACCTCTCATCCAGCAGCGGCGGGGGCACTCCGGCTGCTTTAATTTTAGATTTTGCCACCTCTGCCCTGCCTCTGCCTTCCTGTCATGTTTTTTTTTGTCAAGAAATGCAGCAAAAAAAAAAAAAGTGGCGGGAAGGCAGAGGCAGGGCAAAGGCAGCAAAATCTAAAATTAAAACAACTGGAGTGCCGCCACCTCCGCACAAATACGCCTGATTGCTTGCAGGCGATCAGGCTGATTTGTCCGACGCCGGTGGCACTCCTGCTCTGTTTTAATTTTAGATTTTGATACCTCTGCCTTCCCGTGCGGGAAATCAGAGGCAGGCCAGAGGCTGTAAAATCTAAAATTAACAACAGATCCGGAGTGCCGCTGGCGTTGGGAGTGCCGCCCCCGTTGGAGTGCTACCTGAGGCAATCGCCTCAGATGGCCTAATGGAAGAACCGCCCCTGTTGTGAGATGTTATGCCTGCTAGCATTTTTGGGATCTTAGCAACATCTCATGTCTTCCTCGTCTCTCCTCAGGTAGCAAGCTGCACTTAGCAATATGCAGTATCACTCTTCGTTTTTCTTGTTTTAATATTAATCTGGTCCACAGCCTTTCTGGCTTTTAGGTATTTTTCACTTTTCAGATGTTTTATATAATGTCTTTATAATTTGAATTTTTTGCACATTGGTTTTACAAAGGCACATTGGTATTTATTTGTTTTATCTACTTGTGTCTGTGAATATGTTTTAAGGTTTATAATTAGTTTTATTCTGTTTTATATGATTGTATTCCCATATGAGTTTTTCTTATGACAACATTATTTTTATTGTACATTACATTTGAGGCTAATACTCCCTGAAGAAGGCGTCCAGTCAAAACCAGTTGGGGTTTCTGAATAAAAGTTTTTTAACCACCACTGTTTGGTGCACCTGTTCTGTACTGCTCGCATCCTTCACCCATGGGTGTTTGTGCTATACTCCACTATACACCTTTCTCCATGGGCAAAATTGTCCATTTAGCTGTACTCTCGGTTTTCTATTCTTTAACCAGTTCCCAATCCACAATAGTACACTGACTCCTGTACCATGACTTTCCTCAGGAGTCTCTCATGAGGGACCTTGTCAAAGGCTGAAAATCTAGATACACTATGGGCCCGATTCTGGGACGTGGGGAGAGCCGTCTGGGCCCATTTCCCCCTCCGTCTCTCCCCGTATGTCCTGAGCAGCAGGACGGGGAGAGTCGGCGGGGGGGAGGATGGGGGGGGGGGAAGAGGGCGAGTTCTGGGCAGAGTGGGGGCAGGCCAGCCCGGCAGGATGTACAAGGCTGATTCAGGTCATGGCTCTGTACACCCTGCCGGGTCAAAGGGAATTTAGTAACATAGTATATGACGGCAGATAAAGCCCAATATGGTCCATCTAGTCTGCCCAGCAAGGCAGCAAGAGTAGGTGCATCTGCTGCTCCGTGCAGGTCACCCCTCCCCATGCCTTTGTTTAGGGGTGTACCCACCGCTCCGTGTAGGTCACCCCTTGTTTGTTGAGATATAAGAGATGGTTATGTTTAAAGGGATCCACTGTGTCTGTCCCATGTCATTTTGAATTCTGTCACTGTATTTGCTTCCACCACTTCCATCGGGAGGGCTTTCCAAGCATTCACCACTCTTTCAGTGAAAAAGTGGAATAAGCAGCACTGACCTGGTGATCGGGCCCGGGGATCTCCCCCCCCCCCCTCCCGGGCCAGGTGCAGGGGCTTTCCCGCCGTCCGATCCAGGTCCCGACAGGCCAGCTGTGGGTCAGATGGCAGGGATGAGGAAGACCTAAGCTGCGGGAGTCAGGGGCGCCTGCGGGGAGGATGTCCCCGCAGATGGCAGGGGCATGCTGGGCCATCCACGAGCCCGATTCTGTGCACCATGGGAACATTTAGTTCCCACAGTCCAGAATCTGATCCAAATGAGCCCATCTTCATCTGGGACGTCTGGATGGCCCGGATGTACCACTCTGAGAATTGGGTTCTGTATCAGCTGGCTCACCTTAATCTTCCTGTTTACTCACACCTTCAAAAAAAAATATAGCAGATTAGTGAGACATGACTTTCCTTGGCTAAATCCATGTTGGTTTTGTCCCATTAAACCTTGACTATCTGTGTGTTCAATAATTTTGTTCTTTAGAATTTTTTTTTTTAAATTTATATATTTATTACATTTTATGAATATATATCCAAAAGACATATATCTAAATGAAACTACAATAATGTCATATCTGAAGAAAATATACTCTAGTCATTCTCATTGCATTTTAGACCACAATAAAAGAAAAGGAAAAGGAGGTACCAGGTAATCAGAACAAAGGAGCAAAAAATCGCTGCTTTACACAAAAAAGACTTAGGGGCTTGTTTACAAAGCCGCAGTAGCGGTTTCAATGATTTCAATGGGGCCGCTGCTCTGATAATGATCGGAAACCGCTACCGCGGCTTTGTAAACAAGCCCCTTAACAAACGGTAAAGTCTTAAGCATCAGCTGTGTGGGGCGCAACAGTAGCAACCATCACCTCTATAGCTACCAGAAATTCCAAGAGCTGTTTAGGTTCAAAAAATAGAAAAAACTTATCTTTATAAGTAATTACCTGGAGGGAGGAGTGGCTTACTGGTGGGGCAAGTTGCCTCAGGCTGGGGGGCTGGGGGTTCAAATCCTGCTGGAGGACAGCAACCTCAGGCTGGAGGGACTGGGGTTTGTAGTCCCACAGGCATTCCTTGCAGCCTTGGGCAAGCCACTTAACCCTCCATTGCCTCAGGTACAAACATAGATTGTGAACCCTTTGGGGACAAGGGAAATATATTCCGTACCTGAATGTACACTGCTTTGACCTGGTGAAAAGCAGTATATAAGCACTGCTAAAATAAATAATAATAAATAATTACAAATCATGAGAGAAATCTCAGTACAAATTTTCCACCCAGAGAAAGTACCCTAGGTCTGAGACCAAGGAATTCCTTCCTTCCTTTGTTGGGTTACATGTGCCAAATCAGAAAGCATGCAGACATTACAACCCAAAAATGGAAATAAGCTTGCAGAATCACAGATTTGTCAGATTCCAAAGCAAGAGTCACAAAAAGGGTGGTGCGCTCAGTGTTCACCTCCAAGGAACTTTCTAAGAACCGTGTCAGGTTCCCAGAAAACGAGGGGATGTTACCAGAGCCAGTACTTGGGGGACCAGCACCCAAGGACAAATACTGTGCCCTAACGAGTGGAGGCAAATTTTCAGGAGGTAACTTAAGTACCTCCCGAAAGTAGTTGCGCACCATCTTTATCGGAGACAGAACAGGAGACTTTGGAAAATTTAATAACCTAACATTATTCCTCTTAACTTTAAATTTTTTTTTTACCATTTTGCCCAGCATTGATGTCAGGTTCACTGGTCTGTAGTTTCCCGAATCAGATCTAGAACTATTTTTAAAAATTGGCATTAGATTGGTCTCTGTCCAGTCTTCAGGTCCCATAGGACTATTTTAATGATAATTCACAAATTACTAATAGTAGATCTTCAATTTTATTTTTGAGTTCTTTCAGCACCTTGGGATGTCCAGGTGATTTGCTCCTCTTTAGTTTATCAAATTGCTGTATTATGTCTTCCAAGTTTATCAAAATTTGTTTAAATTCTTCTGATACATCATCTTTTAAATATCATTTCTGGTATATCTAACTAACTTTCCTATATCTTCTTCAGTAAATAATTCATTCAGTCTGTCTGCTTTGGCCTTGTTTCTCTTAGTGTCCCTTTTACCCCTAAATCAATTGACTCTCAAAGCTTTTTTTTACTAAGAATGTACTTGAAAGCTGGGGGAATGCTTCCATGAGGGCTCCGGAGGATGTAGTAAAGGCTGTTAGTGTAGCTGGGTTTAAAAAAGGTTTGGACAAGTTCCTGGAGGAAAGGTCCATAAACCATTATTAAAAAGGGACCCAGGATATCACTGCTTGACCAAATACAAGCACTGTGGAACCTGTGTCTTTTGGGGAAACTGCTAGGTACGTATGACCTAGATTGGCCACTGTTGGAAACAGGATACTGGGCTTGATGGACCTTGGTCTGACCCAGTATGGCATATCTTATGTTCTTTTCAAATTCTCTCTTTGCCTGCCTTATGTGAGTGCCTTGTATCTAACTTGTTAGTGCTTATCTTTCCTGTTTTTGTTATTTGGCTTCTTTTTCCATTTCTGAAGGATGCTTTTTTGGCTATAACAGCCTCTCTGACCTCGTCTTTAAGCCATGCCAGCACTCGTTCGGCCTTCTTTCCACCTTTCTTAAAGCGTTGAATATATCTGCTAGTAATATTGCACCATTGACTGCCCAGTGGATTGGATCAGAAACTTACTTTATTTAAAAAAAAACAAATGAGAAATTAAAACTTAAGATGAAGGGCATAGCAGCAGGAATTTAAGCTTTGAGCCAAGCTCAGTGTCGTTGAGTCCATAGCAGATGCTGTCCTCTTCGGGAACTGTGCTAACTCAGCTGTGAAGGCAGAAATGTCCATGACATCAAGTCCTTGACCTTAGGAGTTCACGGACAAAAAAGAGCAGAAGGGATGTAATAATAAATATACAAATAAAAGCCTTTAAAAAAACTATTGGCATGTATAATGTATTAAGATCAGCTAGATAATTACAAATTATGTTTTTCTCCAGGAACAAGCAGGAAGTCAGTCCTCACATATGGGTGACGTTGGCGCCGACGGAGCCCTTGTGTGGAGCAATACCCCCAGCTTTCAAAGAAAACCTTTGGGATTGCATCGCGCATGTGCGATCCCCTTCCCACCCAAGGGTTCCATCTTGCTCAGTCTCCCTTTTTCCATGGAGCCCAACGGACGTAGTCCAACTTCCCTCGCGGAAAAAGTGCGTCAAAACTCCTGAAGATTCTCTTCTTCAGCCCGGTTCGATGCCGGTTCCCCTTCCCACCTCGGTTCGGTACACCAGTATCGAGTCCTGTCTTTTATTTTTCATTTTTGTCCTTAGTGACTAGCGTTTGAGCTTTTTTTCTTTTTCACTTGCAGCCCGGTCGTTTGACCTCGCAGGGGCCCTTTTTCCCCTGATGGCTGCCAGCGGGTTTAAAAAGTGTGATTGGTGTAAAAAATTAATGTCCCTCACTGACACACATGATTGCTGTCTCCGATGACTCAGGCCCAGCTATGACCCGAAGGTCTGTGGCCCGTGTAGCAAAATGTCCTCTAAGGCACTTAGAAGTAGGCAGCAGCAGCGTGAAAGGATTTTCTCAGAGTCTGAATCCACCCAGGTCCGGACCTCTTCAGAAGCCTCGACATCTCGGGAGCTATCTGACTCCGAGCATTGTCAGTGGTCTTCTGAGCAGGGGTCTCCCTCGCGGGAACACCGGAGGAAGAAGAAACCTGCGAGGGCAGCGTCGTTGGATGCCTCTGATCGGCCTGGGCCCTCGCGGATCAGGTGGTGGAGTCCTGACTGCCGCCCCGGGTCCTCGGAGCCTGAGCGCCCTGCAAAAGTACCTCGCATGGAGCCGGAGATGCTGAGGAAGGTAACTGCTGTTCTCCTCATTGACTCTCCTCTGGGAGAACCAGCATCGGGCCCGACGGCATCGAGACCCGAGCCAGAGGCTGTGGAGTCTTCTGAGCTTGGTCTCAGAATGATGGCCTTGGAGCGCAGCATGTCTGCCTTCATGGAGCAGTAACGGGCGCTGATGGCCGGTCTCACTGGTCCATCCGCCCCGACCACCAGGACCTCGACGTCCAAGTCGACCCCGGAGGCCGAGCGGATCCTCGCCGAGGTCTCCCTCGACCTCCTGTTCGGGACCGAGGTTGTTGACGCTGGTGCCTTTGGCGTCGGGGTGGTCGAGATCGAAGCCCTCATGGCCGCAGCCCATTGATTCCTCCTCGGAGGACTTGGCATGGGAAACGGAAGATGAAGAGTCCCCGGACACCCACCGGACCCAGTGTGTCCCATCGGACTCGCCAGGATCTGAGCCTTGGAGAAGGTCCCCTCCGGAGGATACCCAGTTCTTGGACTTCGTCAGGGACATGTCCAAGGCTTTGGCATTCCCGGCGGACATCAAGGTGCTCGAAGCCCTCCAGTATGACTTTCCCCCTTGGGAAGCCCTTACATTACCGGTTCCTTCGATGTTGGAACGGCTGATGCTCCGCATGTGGGAAGCACCGGCCTCGATGCCGGTTCTCAGCAAGTGGGTTAATTCCATCTATCGAGTCCGCAAGAGCCCTGGGTTCCAAAAGGCACAGCTGCCGCATAACTCCATGGTTGTGGAATCAACCATGCATAGGCTCAAGAGCCAAAAAACGCACTCCTCGGTGCCCCCTGGCAGGGAGGCCCGGAACCTGGATGCCCTCGGCAGAAAGTGCTACCAGGGCTCAATGCTATCATGCCGTGTCCAAACATACCAGCTGTACATAGGCATGTACTTAAGGGGCCTGGCAAAGGAGATTGACGGGTTCTCAGCTGGCCTCTCCGAGGAACCCTTGCAGCACTTCAAGAACTTGTCCACTGGGATTCGGCAGTGCTCGAAGTTTATGTCTTGAGCAGCCTATGACGGCTTTGAGGCTTTGGCCCGAGTAGCCGCAGCTGGCATTGGTACCCGACGCCAGGCGTGGTTAATGTCGTCGGACCTGGAGCCATTTGTTCAGGACAAGTTGGTCGATGTCCCTTGCCAAGGTGACAATCTTTTTGGCAAACCCATGACTGAGAAGGCTGCCGAAATCGAGACCGAGTACTTGACCCAGACAAGACTCTCCAAGAAGACTTCTGCCCCTTCTAAAAAGAAGGGCTTGGGTAAAAAGCCCTTTTTCCCGAGGAAGGGTGCTGCTTACTGCAACTACCCCACTCACCAGGCCTCCCTGGCTCCCCACAGCATAGTCTCTCTCCAACCAGGGGTGAGGCTTTGCACAGGAGGAAGGTTGACCCTGTACGTCCACAGGCGACCTGCAATCACCACCGATGCCTGAGTCTTACAAATAGTCCAATAGGGCTATTTGCTCCACTTCAACGAGGTACCTCCCTCCTGCTTCCCAGGAGAGCCTCTCAGACCCCCTCTACACAGGAACCTCCTCTTACAGGAGTTGGCCGGTCTTCTAGAGGATCAGGCGGTGGAGCCGGTGCCCCACCACTTGCTAGGACAAGGCTTTTACTCCAGGTATTTTCTAATACCAAAGAGAACAGGAGGCCTCAGGCCCATCCTTGACCTGCGAAACTTAAACAAGTTCCTGGTGAGGGAAAAGTTCAAGATGCTTTCCCTTGGAATATTGCTGCCTTACCTCCACCAGGGAGACTGGCTATGCTCTTTAGACATGAAGGATGCTTATACACACATCCTCATACATCCAGACCACAGACAATATCTCAGATTTGTAGCGGGAGGAAACCATTTTCAGTACAGAGTACTTCCATTCGGCCTAGCCTCTGCCCCCAGAGTGTTTACCATATGTCTGGCGGTAGTGGCGGCCTTCCTCAGGAACCAGGGAATTTTTGTCTTCCCGTTCCTGGATGACTGGCTCAATCAGGGCCCCGTCGCCTCAAGAAGCCCAACAGGCCACAACTCGCACTATCAACATACTGCAGCATCTAGGCTTTGTCATAAATCAAGCAAAGTCCACTTTGCTCCCTACTCAGCACTTAGAGTTTATAGGGGCAAGGCTGGACACCCTTCAAGCGAAGGCTTACCTGCCAGAGGGCAGCGCACAGAGGCTTCTGGAGCTAGTACACCAAATCAGCCACAAGTCTCAGATATCAGTGAGGTACTTTCTACGCCTTCTAGGACACATGGCCTCCACAGTTCATGTGACCCCAAATGCCTGTCTCCACATGAGGACAGCTCAGTGGTGCCTCAGAGATCAGTGGACACAAGCCACAGGACGACTCCGAGACAGGATCAGAGTGTCCAAACGACTACGGAAGTCATTGACCTGCTGGCTTCAGCCATCCAACCTGCTCGAGGGAGTGCCTTTCCAGCCTCCCTCGTACACAAGAGTGCTGATGACAGATGCATCTCTGCTGGGCTGGGGAGCCCATTGCCAGGACTCATGCACTCAAGGGTAGTGGTCTCCTCAAGAGAAAACGCAACAAATCAACCTCTTAGAGCTCTGAATTAGGCCTCAAGTCTAACTCTGTCAGGGTCCACCTGAGTGCTTTGTCAGCACACCATTCTCCAGTAGAAGGGCAACCTCTTTTGGTTCACCCCTTGGTGTCCAGATTCCTCAAAGGTCTACTTCTACTAAAACCCCCAGTTCGTCCTCCGGCAACCGAGTGGGATTTGAATGTGGTCTTGCAACAGCTTACTCGCCCACCTTTTGAGCCGATGTCCACTTGCCATCTGTGCTTCCTCGCCTGGAAGGTGCTCTTCCTGGTGGCACTCACATCTGCCAGACGAGTGAATGAACTACAAGCTCTTGTGTTAGAAAGACTGTACACATGGTTTTATAGGAACAGGGTGGTCCTGTGCACCCATCCCATGTTTCTGCCAAAAGTGGTATCTCCTTTCCACCTTCACCAAGAGGTAGTTCTTCCAACATTCTTTCCCAGACCGCATACCAGCCGGGCAGAGGCGGTTCTGCAAACCCTTGATTGTAAAAAGGCATTAGCCTTTTACCTGGACCGTATGCAGGGACATCGAAGGGCTACTCAGCTCTTTGTCTCTTATGACCCCAGTAAACTGGGGCTTCCTGTCTCCAAGTGCACGTTGTCCATCTGGGTGGCAGACTGCATTGCCTGGGTGGATAGGGCAGCCGACCTCCCGTTGCAGGGTCAAGTCACGGCCCACCATGTCAGGGCTAAGGCTGCATCAGTGGCTCACTTCCACTCTGTTCCTCTGGCAGACATCTGCCAGGCCGCAACCTGGTCTTCAAGCCAGACTTTTGCAGCCCCTTACTGCTTGGATGGAGAGTCCCGATGGGACAGTGCTTTCGGCCAGGCGGTACTCCGTAACTTATTTGAGGTTTAGGCAACTCCGGCCCTCTGGTGTCAGGCTACCGGGGGTGTTGCGTCTCCGCTGAATTCCTATCACAGCTGCTGCGGCTCTTCTAGAGGGAGCCATTTTTCAGCTAGGGGTTCTCAGTAGCCTATAGCTAGGGAGTCCCGTATGTGAGGACTGACTTCCTGTTTGTTCCTGGAGAAAGCGTAGTTACTCACCTGTAACAGGTGTTCTTCAGGGACAGCAGGAATTAGTCCTCACAACCCTCCCTCCTCCCCTGGAGTTGCAGTCCTATTATTGATTTTTATTCATTTTGCCATCTTTTTAGCTATGTCATTTGACTGAGGAAGATGGCACCCTTGGGCGGGAAGGGGATCTTGTATGTGCGATGCAATCCCAAAGGCTTTCTTTGAATGCTGGGGAATTGCTCCGCACGAGGGCTCCGTTGGCGCCGACGTCACCCATATGTGAAGACTGATTCCTGCTGTCCCTGGAGAACACCTGTTATAGGTGAGTAACTACATTATTAATAACGGAAGATAACATTAATAAAACACCATTGTGCCACAGATATAAATTATATTGTTTCAACACCATTGGTGGCTTATACACTACCGCATTCAATATATGATCCTGACTGTCATTCATAAAATTTCCATACTAATATCCCCTCTACCTGTTCTCATTAATCATATCTCACACCCCTCACCATGCTCTTCGCTCAGTTCACATAATCACCTCTATCTTCTCCTGCCTCTTGTGCTAAATACGATTCCACCAGACAATCTGTATTCTACTTCTGTGCCCCAAGCTTATGGAATGACCTACCCCCGGACCTCTGCCAAGAATCTGCTTATAAAGCATTCAAAGCATCTCTTAAAACGTATTTATTCCAGAAGGCTTTGTTATCTCCTTGTAGCAAATTTTCCCCAGGGCTAGTCTGCATACCCCTCCCATGTTTTCCCCTCTCCCTACTCTCTCTTGTGTTATGTGATTGTTTTACTATCGCTAGCTGATTTTAATTGGAGTTCCTTTCTGTTTCTTCCCACTGATTTTATGTAAACTGCTCCGTTTAATTTGAAGTGCGGTATATCAAATTTTTAAATAAACTGTAAACATCAAATAAAAGATTTTCAATTATATTTGTCCATTTCCCGGATAATAAGCCCAACATGTTTCTACAAGAGAATTGCCTGCTTCAGGGGACTTAATTTCAGAAGAGTTGATGTTTGAAAAGTATGTGTCGAACAGTCACCACACAGGCTTGCAAAGAAATTCTTTAAGGGAACCTTTAGCCACACTCAAGAAAACCACTACTCAAAAACTCAAAGAAAGGTGCCTCTGCATTCAGCACTACAGTGTCTCCATTACCCTGTGGCCCTACAGTCACCAATGCTTAAACTTGTAAAATAAAACTAGGGAAGAGTGTATCTAAAGGTTTCCAGCAATACAGGATACGCCACTGCCTGTAGATGTAAATCTGGGCTGTGCTCCATTTTGTTCAGAATTTCCCTAGCACATTCACATTCATGCCATTTTGGTCTGAGATGAATGACCCTTTGGTAAGACATTGGATGCGACTGCAGTTACTCTTAGCTATCAGCACAGGACCAGGCAGTGGATACCATAAGGTATTTAGTCATAAATGCCCCTGTGTTGAGCCTCTGTGAGGTCATCAGGCCTGTTGTGGTTTACAACCGGAAACCAGCGCACGTCCCAGAAGAAGTCAAACACGCAACCGAGTCAGCACCCCAAATGAGTACAAGCACACACGCAAGGACACAACAGACAGAGCTCTCTCCATGGCTGCTCCAACAATATGGAACAATCTACCGGACGATCTAAGGGCAACTCCAGACCTCAAAGACTTCAGAAAACAACTGAAAACCATGCTGTTCATAGAGCACTATGGTCACATCACATAACCCAAGAGAATGGATAACAGCACTCCAATCCTCCCAAACAACTGAATATATATAAACTATGATTCTAGCACCACTGTAAATAGCCCACCCTGTATATAGCTCAAACAAATCAAGCACCCAACACATCCCTCACACAACTAAGTTTTATCCTCACTGCATGTACAACACACACACTTTACCTGATTGCTTGCTGTGATACCACCTTGATTATTAAGATAAGGCGGTTTAGAAATACTGTTAAATAAATAAATAAATAGAGGAACTAACAAATTCTGTCTTAACTTCTGCTTGTTGTAGCAAGGTCGACCAGTGGGCTTTGAATCCTCTGGACTCAGACAGCATATTGGGACCATGGTGTCTCATCAGAAGGTCCTAGATTATATAATAATGCAGTAGGTCTGCTCTATGTGTTTGTTCTCCAGGACCAAGCAGGAAGTCAGTCCTCACTTATGGGTGACATCGACGCCGATGGAGCCCCCATGCGGAGCATTTCCCCAACTTTCTAAGAAAACCTTTGGGAATACTGCACGCATGCGCGGTCCCCTTCCCACCTAAAGGTGCCATCTTGCTCAGTCTCTCTTTTTCCGTGGAGCCCATCGGACGTCTGTCCGAGTCACCCGGAAAAGTTGACGTTTTTTCGAAGATTTCTTCGTCTTTTTCTCCGAGTTCGATGCCGGTTCCTCTTCCCGCCGGGTTCGGTACACCGGTATCGAGCCCGTTTTCTATTTTTCAGTTTTTGCCCTTCGTGGCTGGCATTTGCGCCCTTTTTTCTGTTTTTCCCTGGAAGGCCGGTCCTTTGACCTCGCGGGGGCCCTTTTTACCCCGATGGCTTCCAGTGGTTTCAAGAAGTGTGATCGGTGCAAGAAACTAATGTCTCTCACCGACACACATGACTGCTGCCTTCGGTGCCTCGGCCCAGATCATGATCCCATGATCTGTGGCCCGTGTGGCAAAATGTCCACCAAGGCACTTTGAAGCCGTCAGCACCAGAAGGAAAGGATTTTCTCAGATTCTGCCTCCGGCTGGGCCCGGACCTCGTCTGAGGCCTCGACGTCTCGGGAGTCTGATCCCGAGCATCGCCGGGGTTCCTCGGACAGGAGGTCCCTCGACCGGGAACGCAAGAGGAAGAAGCGGCTCGTGAGAGCGGCGTCAGAAGAGGTCCCTGGTCCCTCGAGGGCCAGGTCTAAGACCCCCCACCGCCGTCCCGGGCCTTTGGAACAGGAGAAGCCATCCAAAGTACCTCATGTAGAGCCAGAGACTTTCGGGCACGTAAGTCCTGTAGTCCTCGTGGACTCTCCTCCGAGGGAGCCGACGTCGGGCCCGGTGCCGCCGGGGCCCGAGTCGGTGGCTGCTGAGTCTCCTGAGCTTGGACTCAGGCTGACAGCCTTGGAGTGCAGATTGTCTGCCTTCATGGATCAGCAGCGGGTACTGATGGCCAGCCTTGCTGGTGCATCTGCCCCGACCACCGGGACATCGATGTCGAAGTCGACCCTGGAGACCGAGCCGATACTCGAGACCATGAAGGCTCGAAGTCGTCCTCGGTCAAGGTCCCCCTCGACCTCCCGCTCGAAGCTGAGGGCGTCGACGCCGGTGCCTTCGGCGTCGGGGCGGGTGCCACCTCGACCTGCGTGGTCGGAGCCCTTCGACTCCTCTTCAGATGAGTCAGCGTGGGAAATGGAGGACGAGGAGTCCCCCGACACCTTCCGGACTCGGTGCGTCCCTTCGGACTCACCGCAGTCCGAGCCCCGGAGTAGGTCCCCTCTGGAGGACACCCGGTTCTCGGAGTTCGTGCGGGACATGGCCAAGGCATTGGCGATCCCCGCGGACCCCAAGGAGGAGCCTCGAGCCGAAGAGCTCGAGGCCCTCCAGTATGACTTTCCTCCGAAGGAGGCCTTTACTGTTCCGGTTCCTCCGATGCTGGAACGGCTCCTCTTCCGGATGTGGGAGGCACCGGCCTCGGCGCCGGTCTTGAGCAAGCGGGTCGATTCCATTTATCGACTCCGTAAGAGCCCTGGCTTCCAAAAGGAGCAGCTGCCGCACCATTCCATGGTGGTGGAATCGGCCATGCATCGTCTGAAGAGCCAGAAGATGCACTCCGCGGTGCCCCCCGACAGGGAGGCCCGGAACCTGGATGCTTTCGGCAGAAAGTGCTTCCAGGGCTCGATGCTTGCTTGCCGTGTCCAGTCATACCAGCTGTACCTGGGCATGTACTTAAGAGACCTGGCGAAAGAGCTTGCCGGGTTCTCTGCTGGCCTCTCCGGGGAATCTTTGCAGAGGTTCCAGTCTTTGTCCTCAGGAATCAGGGACTGTTCCAAGTTCATGTCCCGAGCGGCCTACGATGGCTTCAAGGCTTCGGCTCATGTGGCGGCAGCCGGCATCGGAGCCCGATGCCAGGCATGGCTGCAGTCATCGGACCTCGAGCCCTGGGTACAGGACAAGTTGGTCGATGTCCCTTGCCGGGGGTGAAAACCTTTTTGGCAAGCCCATGGCCGAGAAGGCGGTTGAGCTTGAAACCGAGCACCTGACTAGGACAAGGCTGTCCAGAAAGACTTCTGCCCCTTCTCACAAAAAGAAGGGCTTGGGTAAAAAGCCCTTCTACCCGAGAAAGGTGGCTGCCTACAAACCTTTCCCTCAGTACCAGGCCTCCCCAGCTCCCCAACAGGGGCAGCAGGCCAAGGGGCAGGGACATGGGCCCCGTAGGCAGAAGACCCCCAAGCCTCCGGCTCCTGCTCAGCAGGGAGGGGGTTTTTGACTCCCACAGCATAGCCTTTCCACCTCTGCTGCCCCATTCCTGCACAGGAGGTCGTCTAGCCCTGTTTGCCCACAGGTGGCCACCCATTACAGGGGATGCTTGGGTATTGAGTATAGTCCACAGAGGCTATATGCTCCATTTCCAGCAGTTGCCCCCTGCCTACTTCCCAAGAGAGCCTCTGAGGCCTCTCCTGCACACAAACCTCCTCCTCCAAGAACTTCAGGGTCTGCTTCTGGACAAGGCGGTGGAGCCTGTACCTCCTCGCCTACAGGGGCACGGTTTCTACTCCAGGTATTTTCTGGTGCCAAAGAGAACCGGAGGCCTAAGGCCTATCCTAGACCTCAGGAACCTCAACAAGTTCTTGGAGAAAGAGAAGTTCAAGATGCTTACTCTTGGAACACTTCTGCCCTACCTCCAGCAGGGAGATTGGCTGTGCTCCTTAGATCTAAAGGATGCGTACACTCACATCCTCATTCATCCAGACCACAGAAAGTACCTCAGGTTCATGGTGGGAGGAAACCATTACCAGTACAGAGTGCTGCCTTTTGGCCTAACTTCCGCCCCACGAGTCTTTACAAAGTGCCTAGCTGTGGTGGCGGCCTACTTGAGGACTCAAGGGATTTTTGTCTTCCCTTATCTGGACGACTGGCTCATCCGAGGTCAGACTTACCAGGAGGCCAGACAGGCACTTTCAGGACTGTCACACTCCTTCAAGACCTAGGCTTTGTCATAAACTTTGCAAAGTCCACTTTGCTCCCCTCCCAGAACCTAGAGTTCATAGGAGCACGGCTGGACTCTCTGCAAGCACGGGCTTACTTGCCAGAGGACAAAGCTCAAAGGCTCATGGAGTTGGCATCCCGGTTTCTCAGCCTGCCAAGGGTTCCTGCCAGACTCTGTCTGCAGCTCCTAGGACACATGGCATCGACTGTGCATGTGACCCCCAATGCCCACCTCCACATGAGGCCTGCACAGTGGTGCCTCAGAACTCAGTGGAAACAAGCCACTGGGAGTCTAGCAGACAAAGTCAGGGTATCCAAGCCATTCCTGGCTTCCCTTCAGTGGTGGCTACATCTCCCCAACTTGCTTCAGGAGGTGCCATTTCAAGTGCCTGTCCCCACAGTGGTGTTGACGACAGATGCCTCCTTACAGGGCTGGGGTGCACACTGTCAAGAGAGCTGCACTCAAGGCCTCTGGTCCCCATGGGAAGCCACGCAACAGATCAACCTACTAGAACTGCGGGCTATTCGCTTAGCCCTCAAGGCTTTTTCTCACACTTTGGCTCACCAGTCTGTTCTAGTTCAGACGGACAACCAAGTAGCCATGTTCTATGTGAACAAACAAGGCGGCACTGGCTCCAGGCCTTATGCCTGGAAGCACAGGCCCTTTGCTCTTTTGCCCTCAGGCACCAGATGTTGCTGAGGGCTGTTTATCTTTCTGGCCAGGAGAACTTTCTGGCAGACAGATTAAGCAGAATTCTGCAGCCCCACGAGTGGCAACTGCACCCGTTAGTGGTTCAAAAGATTTTCCTGAAATGGGGACTTCCATCCATGGATCTCTTTGCCAGTCCCCTGAATCACCAACTACCCAGGTTTTGTTCCAGGCAACCGCATCCCCTAAGGGTGGCGGCGGTGCCTTCCTGATCTCTTGGTCCCAGGGCCTACTGTATGCGTTTCCTCCCACGCCTATGGTGGCCCGAACCTTGTTCAAGATTCTCAGGGACAAGGCCTCGGTACTGCTGGTTGCTCCTAGGTAGCCGAGGCAGCCCTGGTTCCCCCTGCTGCTTCAACTGGCAGTGGAGACACCACTGCCTCTGGGATTCCAACCCGACCTTCTCTCTCAGGATCAGGGTTCCCTTCTGCATCCCAATCTCAAATCTCTCAATCTGATGGCCTGGAGGCTGCAAGGGTAGTCTTGGCTCCCTGGGGCCTACCTCAGGAAGTAGAAGAGGTGGTCTTGGCCTCTAGAAAGCAATCCACCAGGAAAACATATGCCCTGAAGTGGAGGAGGTTCTCCTTGTGGTGTCAGCAACGCAAGGAAGATCCTTTCGGCTGCACTGTGCCAGTAGTGCTCCAGTATCTTCTGCACTTGTCCAATCAGCGCCTTAAGTCCAATTCTGTTCGGGTCCACCTCTCTGCTCTGGCAGCTCACCACTCAATGGTGGAGGGACACTCTTTGTCGGTTCATCCCTTGGTGTCCAGGTTTCTCAGAGGCTTGCTATTGCTCAAGCCTCCTCTCTGTCCACCAGCCCCTGAGTGGGAATTGAATGTGGTCTTGCAGCAACTGACTCACCCACCTTTTGAACCAATGGCTACATGTCCTCTACGCTCCCTTTCCTGGAAGACTCTATTCCTAGTGGCCTTGACCTCGGCCAGGCGAGTGAGTGAACGTCAAGCCCTGGTCTGTGACAGACCCTACACTCTCTTCTATAGGAACAGGGTAGTCCTTCGGACTCATCCTAAGTTCCTCCCCAAGGTTGTCTCCTCTTTCCATCTCAACCAGGATGTGGTTCTTCCAACATTCTTCCCTAGGCCCCATGCCAGCCGGGCTGAGACAGTCCTGCATACCCTGGACTGTAGGAAGGCCTTATCCTTCTACCTTGAGCGTACACAGGGGCATAGGAGGGCTACTCAGCTCTTCGTAGCTTTTGACCCCAGTAACTTGGGGTTACCTGTCTCCAAGCGTACCTTGTCCATCTGGGTAGCTGACTGTATCACCTGGGCTTACAGGGCAGCTGACCTTCCTTTGCAGGGTCGGGTCACGGCCCAACGTGTCAGGGCAATGGCTGCCTCAGTAGCTCATCTCCGCTCTGTACCATTGGCAGACATCTGCAGGGCTGCAACTTGGTCCTCAAGCCAGACTTTTGTGGCCCATTACTGCCTGGAGAGGGAGTCCCGTAGGGACAGTGCTTTCGGTCAGGCAGTGCTCCAGAATCTCTTTGAGGTTTTGGGCAACTCCTACCCTCCAGCCCTCTGGTTGGGCTACCGGTGGGGGTGTGTTTCAGTGAAACCCTTTCTCTGATGCTGAGGCTAGAGGGAGCTCATTTTTCAGCTCTGGGTCCCCGGTAGCCTGAAGCTGGGGAGTCCCATAAGTGAGGACTGACTTCCTGCTTGGTCCTGGAGAAAGAGTAGTTACTCACCTGTAACAGGTGTTCTCCAGGAGCAGCAGCAATCAGTCCTCACAACCCTCCCTCCTCCCCTGGGAGTTTCAGTTGTACATAGTTTATTTTTACATTTTTTGTGCTGTCTTTTAGCTATGTCACCTGACTGAGCAAGATGGCACCTTTAGGCAGGAAGGGGACCGCGCATGCGTGCAGTATTCCCAAAGGCTTTCTTAGAAAGCTGGGGAAATGCTCCGCACGGGGGCTCCATCGGCGCCGATGTCACCCATAAGTGAGGACTGAATTCCTGCTTGATCCTGGAGAAAGGATTTGACAAGTTGTGGGTCTTATAGGCCAATGACAGCTCTGGAGTGCAGTATGTCTGCCTTCATGGAGCAGGAGCAGCAGCAGGCGCTGATAGCCGGTCTCGACGTCCAAGTCAACCCCAGAGGCCGAGCCGATCTTCGAGACTCTTCGGACTCAAGTCGATCCTCGGCTAAGGTCTCCCTCGACCTCCCGCTCAGATCCAAGGTCGTCGACGCCGGTGCTCTCTGCGTCGGGGCAGTTGGGGTCGAAGCCCTCATGGCCGGAGCCCCTCGATTCCTCCTTGAAGGGATCGGCATGGGAGATGGAGGATGAGGAGTCCCCAGACAGCCATCGGACCCGATATGTCCCATCGGACTCACCAGGTTCGGAGCCTCAGAGAAGGTCCTCTCCGGAGGATACCCTGTTCTCGGACTTCGTCAGGGACATGGCCAAGGCTTTGGCATTCTCGGTGGAAGCTCTTACTGTGGCATTCCCTGAGTGAAGCCCTTACTGTGCCGGTTCCTCCGATGCTGGAATGGCTGATGCTCTGTATTTGGGAGTCACTGGCCTCGATGCCGGTTCTCAGCAAGAGGGTCGATTCCATCTATCGAATCCGCAAGAGCCCTGAGTTCCAAAAGGCACAGCTGCCGCACAACTCCATGGTTGTGGAATCGGCCATGCATAGGCTCAAGAGCCAGAAAACGCACTCCTCGGTGCCTCCTGGTCGGGAGGCCCGGAACCTGGATGCCCTCGGCAGAAAATGCTTCCAAAGCTCGATGCTTTCCTGCCGTGTCCAAACCTACCAGCTGTACATGGGCATGTGTTTGAGGGACCTGGCAAAGGAGATTGCCGGGTTCTCAGCTGGCCTCTCCGAGGCACCCTTGCAGCGCTTCAATGCCTTGTCCACCGGGATTCGGGAGTGCTCGAAGTTCATAATTCGAGCGGCCTATGATGGCTTTGAGGCTTTGGCCCGAGTAGCCGCTGCCGGCATTGGTGCACGCCGCCATGCCTGGCTAATATGATCGGATCTGCAGCCATAGGTTCAGGACATGTTGGTCGATGTCCCTTGCCAAGGTGACAACCTCTTTTGGCAAACCCATGACTAAGAAGGCTGCTGAGCTCGAGTCCGAGTGCTTGACCCGGACAAGACTTTCAAAGAAGACTTCTGCCCCTTCTAAGAAGAAGGGCTCGGGTAAAAAGCCCTTTTTCCAGAGGAAGGGTACTGCTTACCGCAACTACCCCACTTACCAGGTCACCCCAGCTCCCCAACATGGGCAGCAGGCCAAGGGAGAGGGGCATGGCCCGCGTAAGCAGAAGGCCCCCAAGCCCCAGGCCCCGGCTCCTACCCAGCCGGGTGGGGGTTTTTGACTCCCAATGCATAGTCTCTCTTCCGCCAGTGGTAAGGTCATGCACAGGGGGCAGGCTAACCCTGTACGCTCACAGGTGGCCAGCCATCACTTCGGATATCTGGGTCCTGCAAATAGTCCAGAGGGGCTATTTGCTTCACTTCAGCCAGTTTCCACCCTCCTTCTTTCCAGGGGAGCCTCTCAGACCCCCTCTTCACAGGGACCTCCTCTTGTAGGAGCTGGCAGGTCTTCTAGAGGATCAGGCAGTGGAACCGGTGCCCCACAACCTGCAGGGCAAGTGCTTCTACTCCAGGCATTTTCTCGTACCAAAGAGAACAGGAGGCCTCAGACCCATCCTCGACCTACGAAACTTAAACAAGTTCCTGATGAGGGAAAAGTTCAAGATGCTTTCCCTTAGAATGTTGCTGCCTTACCTCCACCAGGGAGATTGGCTATGCTCCTTAGACCTGAAGGATGCCTATACACACGTCCTCATACATCCAGACCACAGACAATATCTGAGATTTGTAGTGGGAGTAAAACATTTCCAATACAGGTTTCTATCCTTTGGCCTAGCCTCTGCTCCCAGAGTGTTTACAAAATGCCTGGCTGTAGTGGCGGCCTTCCTCAGAAGTCAGGGAATTTTTGTCTTCCCTTACCTGGACGACTGGCTCATCAGGGGCCAGTTGCCTCAGGAGGCCCAACAGGCCACGTCTCGCACTATCAACCTGTTGCAAGGTCTAGGCTTTGTCATAAATCACGCAAAGTCTACTTTGCTCCCCACTAAAAACTTAGAGTAGAGCAAGATTGGACACCCTTCAGGCGAAGGCTTACCTGCCAGAGGACAGGGCACAGAGGCTGCTAGCGCTGACACATCAGTTCAGGTCTTGGGTCTCAGCGAGACACTTCTTACGCCTCCTGGGTCACGTGGCCTCCACGGTGCATGTGACACCAAATGCCCATCTCCAAATGAGAACAGCTCAGTGGTGCCTTGGATCAGTGGACACAAGCCACCGGCAGCCTCAGAGACAGAATAACAGTCTCCAGACGACTGGTGAAGTCATTGCAGTGGTGGAGTCAACCACCCAATCTGCTCGAGGGTGTGTCTTTTCAGAATCCCTCGCACACAAGAGTGCTAACGACAGATGCCTCCTTGCTGGGCTGGGGAGCCCATTGCCAAGGATCAGGCACTCAAGGATTATGGTCTCCTCAGGAGTCTGCACACCAAATCAACCTCTTAGAGCTGCGGGCGATTCGCCTAGCTCTTCAAGCCTTTTGTCATGTCCTCTCACATCAGTCTGTATTAATACAGACGGACAACCCGGTATCAATGTTCTACATGAACAAGCAGGGAGGTACGGGGTCTCGTATCCTATGTCAGGAGACACTGGACCTCTGCTCCTTTGCCATCAGGCAGGGTATGTCTCTCAAAACAGTGTACCTGCCTGGTCAGTAGAACTGCCTACCAGCAGATAAACTAAGCAGGATTCTTCAACCTCACGAATGGCAACTGGATCCGGTGGTGACCCAGCGGATTTTCGACCGCTGGGAACATCCGTCCATAGATCTATTTGCCAGTCCGCAAAATCACCAGCTGCCCAGATTTTGCTCCAGACAGCCACATCCCCTGAGGGTGGCTGCAGATGCTTTCCTGATCTCCTGGTCAGGGGGCCTCATGTATGCATTCCTCCCATGCCTCTGGTGGCCTGGACTCTGTTCAAAATCCTTCTGGAGAAAGCCTCGGTCATCCTGGTAGCCCCTAGATGGCCAAGACAGCCTTGGTTTCTGCTTCTCCTTCAGCTGGCAGTGGAAACCCCACTTCCACTGGGGACGCAGCCCGGCCTCCTTTCACAGGAGCAGGGTTCTCTCTTGCACCACAACTTCAGGGCCCTCAACCTGATGGCATGGCTGCTGAAAGGGTAGTGCTGGCTCCTCTCCTCCTACCTCGGAATGTAAAGGAGTTGTTACTGGCCTCCAGGAGGCAGTCCACTAGGAAATCCTATGCTTTCAAGTGACATAGATTTGAGGTGTGGTGTAACCAGCACAATGAAAACCCTTTTTCTTGCCTTGTACCAGTGGTGCTACAGTACCTGCTTCACCTCTCAGATTTAGGTCTCAAGTCTAACTCTGTCAGGGTCCACCTGAGTGCTTTGTCAGCAAACCACTCATCCGTGGAGGGGCAACCTCTTTTGGCTCACCCCCTGGTGTCCAGATTCCTCAGCTTCTGCTGAAACCCCCAGTTCGTCCTCCGGCAACTGAGTGGGATTTGAATGTGGTCTTGCAGCAGCTTACTCACCCACCTTTTGAGCCGATGTCCTCTTGCCATCTGCGCTTCCTCTCCTGGAAGGTGCTCTTCCTGGTGGCGCTCACATCAGCCAGACGTGTGAGTGAGCTGCAAGCTCTCGTAACTGATAAACCATACACAAGGTTTTATAGGAATAGGGTGGTCCTCCGCACTCACCCGAAGTTCCTTCCAAAGGTGGTCTCTCCTTTCCACCTCAACCAAGAGGTGGTTCTTCTGACCTTCTTTCCCAGGCCGCATTCCAGCCAGGCAGAGGCAGTCCTGCATACCCTGGATTGTAAGAGGGCTTTGTCCTTCTACCTCGAGTGTACAAAGGGACATCGAAGGGATACTCAGCTCTTTGTCTCGTATGACCCCAGTAAACTGGCGTTACCTGTTTCCAAGAGTACGCTGTCCACCTGGGTGGCAGACTGTATTGCCTGGGCGTACAGGGCGGTTGACCTCCCGTTGCAGGGTCGAGTAACGGCCCACCGCGTCAGGGCTAAGACCACATCAGTGGCTCACTTCCGCTCTGTTCCGTTGGCAGACATCTGCCGGGCTGCAACTTGGTCTTCAAGCCAGACTTTTGCAGCCCATTACTGCCTGGACAGGGAGTCCTGACGGGACAGTGCTTTCAGCCAGGCGGTTCTCCGGAACCTATTTGAGGTTTAGGCAACTCCAACCTTCCGACCCTTTGGTGTCAAGCTACCTGGGGGTGTTGCTTTCTCGGCTGAATTCCTATTGCAGCTGCTGCGGCTCTTCTAGAGGGAGCCATTTTTCAGCTATGGGTTCTCAGTAACCTATAGCTAGGGAGTCCCATATCTGAGGACTGACTTCCTGCTTGTTTCTGGAGAAAGCGTAGTTACTCTCCTGTAACAGGTGTTCTCCAGGGACAGCAGGAATCAGTCCTCACGACCCTCCCTCCTCCCCTGGAGTTGCAGTACTATTATTGGTTTTTATTAATTTTGCCGTCTTTTTAGCTATGTCATTTGACTGAGCAAGATGGCACCCCTGGGTGGGAAGGGGACTGCGCATGCGCAATACAATCCCAAAGTCTTTCTTTGAAAGCTGGGGAATTGCTCCGCACGAGGGAATTGCTCCCTGGAGTACAGCTGTTACAGGTGAGTAACTACGATTTCTATGTGAACAAACAGTGGGGGCACAGGGTCTTGTGCCTTCTGTCGGGAGGCAGTGGTCCTCTGCTTGTACGCAGTCCAACAGGGCATTCTCCTGTGGGCAGTATACCTACCAGGTCAGAGCAACCTGCTGGCTGACATGTTGAGCAGAGTCCTCCAGCCCCATGAATGGCAACTAGACCTCAGGGTGGTCGACCTGCATTTCCGGACCTGTGGGAGACCCATGATGGTCCTGTTTGCCAGCCCTGATAACTTCCAGTTGCCCCGCTTTTGTTCCCGGCATACCCACTCCTCCAGGGTGGCAGCAGACGCGTTCCTCATCTCGTGGTCGGAGGGCCTCATGTACGGCTTCCCTCCCACTCCACTGATCACCAAAACCCTGTTCAGGACCCTCCGCAACAAGGCTTCGCTCATCCTGATAGCTCCTCAGTGGCCCAGGCAACCGTGGTTCCCGCTGCTCCTCCAGTTAACAATGGAGACCCCCATCCCATTGGGGAACTCTCCGGGCCTCCTGTCTCAGGAAGGGGACTCTCTTTTGCACCCCAAATTAGGGTCCCTGTCACTGACAACATGGCTGCTGAAAGGATGACCCTAGTCCCTTTCAACCTCTCGGGTGAGGTAGAGGAGATTCTGCTGGCCTCTCGCAAGGCCTCTACTAGGAAAGCTTATGCTCTCAAATGGTGCAAGATTTCAGCCTGGTGTGCCGAGCACGGGACTGACCCGTTCTCCTGCCTGGTGGGACTCGTGCTACAGTATCTTCTCCATCTCTCGAAATCCGGACTTAAGTCTAACTCATTCCCGACGCAGCACCACCCGGTGGATGGCAAGCCCCTCTTGGTTCCAGCCGCTGGTGACTCATTTTCTTATTGAAGCCCTCGGTTCATCCTCTAACAACCGAATGGGACCTCATCGTGGTATTGGGGCAGCTCACGCTCCCACCCTTTAAGCCTCTTGCTACTTGCCACTTACGCTACCTCTCATGGAAGGTGGCATTCCTGGTCGCGCTTACCTCCGCTCGCAGATTCAGCGAGCTTCAGGCCTTAGTGGCAGAGGCCCCTTATACCAGGTTCTACAAGAACAGTGGTGTTCCTCACGCATCCTAAATTTCCTCCAAAGGTAGTATCGCCCTTCCATCTCAACCAGAAAGTAGTACTCCCTACATTCTTTCCGAGACGTCACTCCAGTAGGGTGGAAACAGTCCTTCATGCCCTGGACTGTAAGAGGGCTTTGTCCTTCTACATCCAACACACCCAAGGCCACCTCAAACTACTCAACATTTCGTCTCCTATGACCCCAGTAAACTGGGGGAGGCGGTGTCCAAGTGTACACTGTCCACCTGGGTGGTGGACTCTGTCTCTCTTGCCTATGAACAGGCGGTGGTCCCATTGGAAGGCCGTGTCACGGCGCACCGTGTCAGAGCCATGGCAGCCTCGGTGGCAAACTTACACTCTGTCCCGATGGTGGACATCTGCCGGGCTGCCACCTGGTCTTCAGTCTACTACTACTACTAAGCATTTATAAAGCGCTACCAGGCGCACGCAGCACTGTACAATGAAAACACAAAAAGACAGTCCCTGCTCAAAAGAACTTACAATCTAAAAAGACCAGGCTATGCTCCTTAATATTAATAATAATCATTACGGGGTTTAGGTAACTCTTGCCCTCCAAACTTTCTGTGTTCAGGCTACTGGAGTGCTGGTTTTCATCAGACACAGGGGTCCTACTGTGGTCTGTGGACATGGACTTAATTGCTGCTGCTCGCGGCTCCCCATGAGGGAGTCCTGTTTTTTACAATGGGCTTCCAGTAGCCTAGAGATGGGGAGTCCCATATGTGAGGACTGACTTTCTGCTTGTTCCCGGAGAAAGCGTAGTTACTCACCTGTAACAGTTGTTCTCCGGGGACAGCAGGAATTGGTCCTCACAACCCTCCCTCCTCCCCTTGGAGTTGTTCCTTTACCATCTTTTATTTTGTTGTCTTTTAGCTATGTCATCTGGTGGCATCTTCCAAAGACTTTCTTTGAAAGCTGGGGGATGCTTCCGTGAGGGCTCCGTCGGTGCTGACGTCACCCATATGTGAGGACTGATTCCTGCTGTCCCCAGAGAACACCTGTTACAGGTGAGTAACTACGCTTTCTCACTTTAAGCTTGGCTCTTGAGGGGGTCTGGGCTGAGAAAGAAAGGCTGTTCTCCTTAGGTCATAGTGACTTTTCTTTGAGCATGTAAACGCTCTACCTCTTGGGTTTATGTTTGAATATAGAGGCTTTTTGAGATTTGGTGTGAGAAAAGGAATTTTCGTCCCTTAAATTCATTGCTGCCCGACGTGTTGGTTTTTTTTTTACAAGTGGAGCTTGATAAGGGACTTGCTTTGAATTCACTGTGGGGGCAGGTGGCAGTTTTAAGGAGGATTTATGGGGCATATCTTGCCTTTCATCCTGATGATTCTTGAGAGGGATTAGACGTGGGCCTTCCAGCTCATGTAGTGGTCTCCCCATGGGATTTGTCAGCACTCGGGCCCTGTTTGAGCTCCAGAAAAGGCTGAAGGATCTGATACTGAAGGCAGCTTTCCTAGTGGCAATCTGTTCAGTGTGTAGGATAGAAACATGAGAGCAGAAAAAGATCACATGGCCTGTTTGGTCTGCCCTTTCATATCAATAGTCCCCTTTTTACCTTTAGAGATCCTCTGTGTTTGTCCTATGCTTTTCTGAATTCAGATACTGTCCTCGTGTCCACCACCTCCACTGGGAGACTATTCCACACATCTACCACTCTTTCCATAAAGAAATATTTTTGCATATTACTCCTGAGTCTATCCCCTTTCATTCTCATCCTGTGTTCCATTGTAGCAGAGCTTGCCTTCAATTGAAAGAGACCCTCTTGTGCATTTATTCCACGGAGGTTTTTAAAGGTCTCTATCATATCGCCCCATCCCGTCTTTCCTCTAAAGTATACATATTAAGTATACATATTTAAGTTTGTCCTTATATGCTTCATACTGAAGACCTCTAACCATTTCAGTAGCCACCCTCTGCATTGACTCCAACCTGCTTATATCCTTTTGAAGGTGCGGTCTTCAGAATTGCACACAGTGCTCCAAATAAGGTCGCACCAGACATTTATACAGAGGCATTTTGGAATTCCAAGCATTGTTGTATAGAGAGCTCCTTCTGTTGATTTCCAGAGAAAAGGTGGTCATTTGGCCGGGTGCACTCATTTCTATCCAAGGTGATGTTGGTGTTTCATCTTAATCAGTCAGTGTCTCTACCTCTGTTCTTGGATTTAGGCGGAAATCTGGCGTCTCGGACTTTGGACAAGTTGGACATCTGATGGAATCTGTCAGTACTTGAAGAGAACAAAAGGGTTATGGTGGTCAGATTATATTTTTATGGTGTTTGGAGGGCCATGCAAGGGTGAAGCAGCCTCCAAGACATCAATTGCCCATTGTCTGTAGGAAGCTATTGCATCCATTTTATTTCCTTAAGAGATGGACAATTCCAGCAGAACTTGGGGTGTATTTCACTGGAGCTCAGTATTTCTATTTCCTCAGACCTAGCCTCTGGAACGACCTACTCCCGGATCTTCGCCTCGAACAGTCTTACATCATATTCAGGGCCCAACTCAAGACATTTTTATTTCCCAAAGTCTTTGAGCTCCCCATCCCCGACACCCTATGTAGTGTTGATCCTTTCCCACCTCCCCCTTTCCCTGCTTCTGACTGTGCTCGTTTTCTTTCCTATACCTCGATGATGGCTTTCTTTTCTTTTTTCTATGCTAATTTAATTTAATTGTAAACTGTCCCGCTGCTTGTGAGGGGCGCTATATCAAGCTGAATAAACATAAACACATTCTTCATGGGCTGAGTTTGGTTTGATTCCATCCCTTGAGTTTGTAAGGCAACAACATTGTACTCCTTACATTCCTTTACGCGTCAAATTGTCTGGATGTTTAGGTGCAGAAAGATGTACAGTTTGAAGCACTAATGTTCAGGACAGACTCCTCTTTCCCCCCTTAGGTACTTCTTTGGTACATCCCACCCATCTGGACTGGAATGGAAGGTTAAATTAGTCCTTAACTGCTAATTTTCTTTCCTTGAGTCCTTCCAGTACAGTCCAGGATCCACTCTATTACTTTTTTGAGCCCGGATGTGGGGGTAAGGGGGCACACTGAAACTGTAGGATTAGGTGGTTGTTTAGGGGTTCTGGCTCTTTTGCCAGGCATTTCTGGGAGGTCATTGTTCTACTGTGTTGTTTTGTTTCTGTAGGTTGTCTTTGGGGTCTGGAGAGTGGTGGTCTGTATCTGCCACTCCAGACTCTCTTCGGAGTATGAGTTGTTATTCACTAGGTATAGTTACATATGTAGATACGATTGAGTTAAATCATAGCCGTTGTGTGTGGGAGTCTGGTTTGTAGAAATACTGGTGAGAGGTTATAGAAATACTGGTGCACAGGGCCCTTATACAGTAACATCATCAAACCAGTGGTTCTCAGTTTCCATCTGCTGGTAGGAGGGCACAAACCCACGCATCTGGTCTGGTCTAAACTAGATTGGACTGGAGGGACTCAGGGAAAGAAAGTTAGCAGGTAAGGCCTAATTTCATCATATGAAGGAAACTTATCTCAAAGTCTGTAGTGCAGCTGTTCAGCTGGCATTCTGTTGGTTATAGAGACAATTTATTTATTTAATCAGTTTTATAGATCATATCTATTGCCCATTCCAAAGTGATTTACAGTATATAATAATACAATGTACAGCAATCCCTTAGCACACAATTTCCCTTACCTACAGTCCTCTGTTAACCACCAATCTAGGCTCTGGTCGCCTCCAGGCACGTTTGGGAGCCTATAATCCCACTCACTGGATGCCAGCGGCCCCTACAAAGGTGCAGCCAGTTGGGACTCAGTTTTTTTCTTCTGTGCACACTCACACCATGTTAAACTAGTGAGTTTTGGGGTCCTTAGGCAAGATCAAAATTTGTCAGTGCCATTAACTTATCTTTGGTCCTGAAAGTTGCCAGCCCAGGCCAGTTTGGGACTTTGAAGTGCACTGTTTGAGTGGCAATAGTGGTTGCAAAATCTTTTCATGAGAGTCTCCTTGAGGTTCTCTGCTCTGGTGGAGGATGGTTGTGGATATTCCTTACTGCCTTTGGCAATGACAGGTTGTTTCTCCTGTTTCCTCTGCAGCAGGACCAGGGAGGTTATCGCGGATACATGCGGATTCTAGCATTCTCTGGCCATAGAGCTGGATGTCTTTGGACTTCCAAGTCTCTCATTTTTATATGGGGCCTTTTGGGTCTGTTGTTGCTTTGGTCCAGTGGAGGGTGCTCCCACTTCCTTGATCTCACTAAGGCATATCTTGCTTTGCATCTCCCTATACCTTTCTCAAGGTAATAATGGTGATAGCAGTACATTTCCGCAGGCAGAGGGCATGATTGCTAATGCCTGAATGTTGAGCTGGTCCAATTTGCTGTCCTTGGCAAAGGGTGCAAAACACAAGCCGGCAGAGCTTGAGCTGGAAAGTCTGGAGTTGACAGACAGCTGTCCTAAGAGCAGCCTGATTACCTCCCTTGTTGGTTACTACTCCCCTGAGTAGAGTTCATTTTCAGTGGAAGGTTCTGCTGCTGACTCAGAGCATCTGATTGTCAGGCAGCTCAATGGGTATGATTTCCTCATGCCCTCTGGTATACAACATTGATTTACATCCTGATTCCTGCATTAGGGTGCACAGGCACTCCATTGATATGTACCACCTTGTTTGATCTCCATTGTTCAGTCATTTGACTGGGTTCTTCCTCTTCCCTGGGAGATCAAGAAGCAGGTGAAGTAGTGAATGCAATTCCACCTCCTGATTGTTAAGCTGTGGGAAGCACCTGTCAGCTTGGCATCCAGCTAGAAGGGGCAGTAGGTGTGAGACCTGGTCCAGCTGACCCAGAAACTGTCCCCTCCCAGGGCCTCATGGAAGATCTTCTGCATGGAGGCCGCAGTGGTCACATTTACTCTGTGGTGGCTCACACCTTTTTTTAAGGGAAGCATTGGGCTGAATATTCTCAAACATGACCCTGGTGGTCGCGCATATCTTCAACTACAGCAGATCCCATGGGTCTGGAACAGTTCTTGCAGCTGTACAGCTGTACTGTTTGGTGGAGGAGAATAAGGTCTGTCTGTGTTAGAATTCCATGTCCAGGTGAAGTGAGAATTCAGCCCTTTCACATGCGATATCTAAGCACGAAAACTTGGCCTTCCAGTACCCCATGCATCTGCCTCTCCGACAGATGCCAGTTGCGAAGTAGTTCCAGGCACAGGAGGATTCTGCAGATGGTAGGTTGGGAGACCCTTCCTCTGGAAAGACATAGGGGAGGAATGCTGTGTGGCCTCTTCTCTGAGCCTTGTGAGCTGTTTTCTGCATAGGTAGCAGCCCATTTGATCCTGTGTTTCTAGGGGCCCCAGACTGAACCAGCACAGTGTTTTGTGGATACCTGGGACAAGCAATGTGGTTTTCTCTTCCTTTTCAGGTATGGGCTTACAGAGGAAGCATGGCAGGGGCTCCTGGTAAGGCAGTTTCGTGGTACCTTCTCGCTTAGGGCCTAGCCCTGGCGGGTACATGCTGATATGTTTAAGCCATTTGGTACCTCACTGCTTCGGATCTGGTGAGTCTCGGTACCTTTAGCGGATGTTAGAGCCTTTTAGTAGTTCTACCTAAATGGCGGCCCTGTTATGCTGCAAGCATTGCCTCCAAGGGGCGCCTTGGGGAGTTTCTTGGTGAGGCTTATTTTAACAGGAGTGAAGCAGTTCTGCCTGTCTGAATGTCTGGTTGGGTCTTGCTGAGCTCCTGTGGTAGAGGCCCTGGGAGGATCCTTCATGGGGTCCATGTCTGAGGCCTCTATGGGAGGTATATGATATTTTTATGATCCATTCCCGACGTCTCTGGCATCCATTGAAGGGTGTCTGTTCTGCAGCTCTTGGCTTCTGATACTCCTTTCTGGTTTGTTGGATGGCTCCTTTTTGTGGTGAAGCCTTCTCCCCCCACCTTTTTTCTTCATGGAGGCTTCCCCCCTCCTTTTTCCATTTTGTCTGGATAGTGGGCCTGCCTTCCTTTGTAGAGAATGGGCTTCAAACAGACTCCTCGCTACATCTGGTGGATGGCAGAGGGTGTTACTAGAGTTCATTGCAATTTCTCAAGCCTCCCATTAATTTCCATCCTTGGCAGTTTGGGGTGCTTGGGGATGTTATTCAGATGACTTCTCTGGCAGGGATGTCTGTCTTATTGGTCATCTTCCTCCCACCCTGAGTTCTGACTGCTTGGATACATCCCACTTGTCTGGACTGGTCTAGCAGGATGAAAAAAAACGAGAGATTTTAACATACCTGATAATCTCCTTTCCTTGAATCCTGCTAGGCTATTCCAAGACTATTCTTTTTGCATTTTTGGAGACCATATCTCACAAAGGATATTAAAAAACTTGAAATGGTTCAGAGGAAGGCAACTAAAATGATTTGAAGCCTACGCCAGAAGACATATGAGAAGAGACTTAAAGCCTTAACTATGTATACCCTAGAGGAGAGGAGAGACAGGGGAGATATGATACAGAGCTTCAAATACTTAAAGGGTATTAATGACAAACCTTTTTCAGTTTTGGAGTCGTCTTTGACTCCTCCCTCTCCTTCACACACGTCCAACTGAGAGCTAAAACCTATTGTTTCTTTCGCTATAAGAAACTGTTGTGAAGAGGTTCTACATCAGCCCTTCTCCAGTTCTGTGGAACTTCTGTCTCCAAGAATCTATTAAAAGCATCCTTTAACAGCCCTGTCAGAACCTCTCTGAGCTTGTTCAATATCCTGGGATGTATCTCATCTGATCCCGTGACCTTTTCCACTTTCAGTTATGCAAGCTGTTCCAGCACATCATCTTCTGTGAATGGTGCGGTATCTACTCCATTCCCATTTGTATATTTGTCAATCACAGGTGGTCCTTCTCCAGGATTTTCTTTAGTAAAAACAGAATAGAAGTATTTGATTAGTATTTTCGCTTTTTCGATGTCACTTTCCACAGATCTGTTCCTGGCACTTTTGAGTCTTGCAATTCCACCTCTGATTTTTCTCCTCTACCGAATATACCTGAAAAAGTCTTGACGCCACACTTCACATCTTTAGCCATCTTTTGTTCTGCCTTGGATTTTGCTATCCTTATTTCTCTTTTTGTCTCTTTTAGTTTTATCCTGTATTCTTTTCTGTGTTCCTCTGTTTGCGAACTTCTGAATTTTTTGAAAGCTGTGAATCAGAAGCCCATCAGGGTTCTTCCTGTTGCCAGAACCCTTGGAACAGCTCCTGGTCTCCCAGTGGGAAAATCCGGAGCTAGCCCCTAAGGGACCAAATGCCCTCGCTCTGTTATTATCCTCTGCCTAAGGGTAACTACATGAACTCTTTGGGGCACCTCAGATGATGCCCTGATGGTACGAAGCACACATATATTCCACTGGGATCTAGAGGGTCCCTTGCAAGGTACAACCGGTAGGGGAGTAGCTTTGGAACTTTTTCTGAGAATGGACCCAGATCACTTCAGACCAATAGGTACAAGAGATACTGGATCAGGGGTATTCACTGGAATTTGCAGATCCTCTCAGACACCTTTGTGGAGTCTACCTATGGCTCCCCACTCAAGCGAGTGGTGGTCCCAGAAATTTTACAGTGCCACCTGCTGTTGCAGGCTATCATGTCATGTCTTGCGCAGAGCAAGGTCAGGGCCAGTATTCATTTATTTTGTGGTACCCAAGAAAGATGGCTTCTTTTGGCTCACCCTTGACCGGAAGGCAATCGATGCCAGACTCAGGATTCCCCATTTTCAAATGGAGACCATCTGCTGGGTCATCACATCTGTTTGTCCAAGGGGGTACCTTACCTTCCTGGATCTAGCCGAAGCAGACTTTCATATTACCATCAGAGAATAGCATCAGGGATTCTTGTTCATTCCGAGCCAGCATTTCCAATTCAGGGCTTTGCTCTTCAGTTTATTTTATTTTTTTATTTTATATTTCTGAATTTTCAATAACAATACAGGCAATAGAAGAACAAAATATAGAAACAAGATATAATAAAAGGAAATACATAATGCCAATACATCAGCCCACAACTAATGAGGGAGGCAAGTTCAAGAAAATAAGGAAATAAAATTCAAACAGAGAAAGGCTGTGAAGGAGTACTGCCAGCAGAACGCACACTATGGTTCCCCCTCCAGTAGCCCCCAAACTTCCTTCCTTAGAACCAATTAGCTCTAAGAGCTGTTTAGGTTCCATAAAGTAATAATTCTGGCCCTCAAAGCTTACATAACATAAAGAAGAAAATTTCAAAAGCCAGGTTTCCCCAAGCAAAAGGATTTGAGGCCATAAAGCCGCTGAGCCTGGGTCTGCTTAGATACATCAGGAAATATACATACAGTACTACCAAACCCATAAACTGCTCTTGAATATGTCTAAAATTTTATTTATTTATTTATTTAACAGTTCTTCTATGCCGCTCTATTTTAGATCAGAGCGGTTTACATTTAACATCAACTATACAACACAGGCAATTTGAGTTGTATTTACAATAAACAGGGAGATCAACTTGGAAGTAACTGGGGGAAACTATTTACATTGTATTTACAAGTGTAAAACAGAAACTTTATCCTGCTCAAGGGTAAAAGCAGCAATGTACAGCGAGATGTTACCAGTTCCATTGATCCCTCCAGGAATCCAGTCAGATTCATAAGAACATAAGATATGCCATACTGGGTCAGACCAAGGTCCATACGTACCTAGCAGTATCCCCAAGAGACACAGGTTCCACAATGCTTGTATTGGGTCAAGCATTGATATCCTGGGTCCCTTTTTAATAATGGTTCATGGACCTTTCCTCCAGGAACTTGTCCAAACCTTTTTTAAACCCAGCTACACTAACAGCCTTTACTACATCCTCCGGTAACAAATTCCAGAGTTTTATTGCACGTTGAGTGAAAAAATATTTTCTCTTATTCGTCTTAAATAGTTTACCCTGTAGCTTCATTACATGTCTCCCTAGTCTTTCTATATTCTGATAGAGTAAACAATCAATCTACGTTTACCCGTTCCACGCCATTCATTAACTTATAGACCTCTATCATATCTCCCCTCAGCCATCTCTTTTCCAGGTTGAAGAGCCCTAACCTTTGTAGCCTCTCTTCATAGGAGTAGCCTTCCATCCCCTTTACCATTTTGGTGGCTCTTCTCTGTACCTTTTCTAATAACGCTATATCCTTTTTAAGATAGGGCAACCAGAATTGCACACAATATTCAAGGTGCGGTCGTACCATGGAACGATACAGAGGCATTATAATATCCTTTGTTTTATTTTCCATTCCTTTCCTTATGATACCTAGCATTCTGTTTGCTTTCTTGGCTGCCGCTGCACACTGGGCAGAGGGTTTTAACATGTTATCCACTATGACTCCTAAATCCTTTTCCTGGGTGGTGGTTCCCAATGTGGAACCTTGCATTGTGTAACCGTAGTGTGGGTTGTTCTTTCCTAGGTGCATAACTTTGCACTTGTCCACATTAAATTTCATCTGCCATTTGGATGCCTAGTCTTCCAATTTATCCAGATCCTCCTGCAGTTTTCCACAATCCTCTTGGGTTTAAACAGTTTTGTGTCATCCTCAAATTTGATAACCTCACTAGTTATTCCCTTTTCCAGGTCATTTATGAATATGTCAAAAAGCAGCAGACCCAGTACAGATCCCTGGGGTACTCCACTATTCACCTTTTTCCACTGGGAAAATTGGCCATTTGGCCCTACCCTCTGCTTTCTATCTTTTAACCAGTTCCCGATCCACAATAATACACTGCCTCCTATCCCATGACTTTTTAGTTTTGCCAAAAGCCTCTGATGAGGGACCTTGTCAAAGGCTTTCTGAAAGTCCAGATACACTATATCAACCGACTCACCTTTGTCTACCTGTTTGTTCACACCTTCAAAAAAACATATCAGATTAGTAAGACAAGATCTTCAGCTGTGCCTGGGGTCAACCGAGATTTGCAAAACCTCCACTGGAGAGGGGCACATAGAACGCCCTAGCCACAGGGGGAAGATTGTCCGATGCTCACTCCAAGATCTTAATCGGGTATTTCTTTACCAACTCCACAGAGCCGAGCAAAGGGGATCGAGGATACCCCAGGGATCGTAGATTGCTACTCCGGGACTGATTCTCCAAAAACTCCAGTTTCCTCCAGAGCCCAAAACTCTTCTTCACTTGAGCGTCCTTAAATGTGCCCATCTCTGCCACTTGACCCTCCAGTTGTTCCAATCTGACCTTATGCTGAGCCACCTCGTTCCTCTGAGCAGAAGCAAGCTCTGTAAGAAAATCCACCTTTAAAGAAAATTGTGCTAAATTAGCATTAAGAGATCCATCCAGAGTCCAGATAGAGTTCCACAGCACCTCCAAGGTAACACGAGATTCCTTCCCCACAGGAAACTCTCCAAGCCTTCTCCCTGGATGATCCACCGATAACCCTCCTGCACCTCTGACCGAACTCATGCCTTTGGGTGAAGCCTGAACGAGGGGGAAGCCCGGCAAACCCTCCACCAACTATACAGCATTGCCGGTAGATGGAGGATCCAACACCCTCCTCCCCCCCCACCACCAGAGTGCTTCCGGGTTACCGGGGAAGGATCCAATCATCGGGGCTCAATGAGGCCCCTTCCATGCTCCGCCCCAAAGGAACACCTCCAGGCAGATACTACCATCTCCTTTAGCGGTCAGACGCCAAGCTCGTCTAGAGTGAGCTGACCACTTCCTTCCGCAACCGCTCCTGTTGGCCGGTGCAGCTGCTTGCCCTTGTGCTTTGGGATGCCTCCGCAAAGGTAGGTCGCTCTCCTAGACAGGCTCACAGCGGTCTGAACCTCAGCCTTCTCACAGTGCCATCTTGCCTCCCTCCTGCCCTTCAATTTAGCCATGATTCCCTGTACTTTTCTTGGACGTGATGCAAGCAGGGGATTCAAGTTGACCTGTAACTGGATGACTGGCTAATCTGGTAAGATTCCCTAGAGAAAACAAGAGCAGATATAGCCCTGGTGATTCAGTGGCTGGAACGACTGGGGCTGGTGATCAGTTACCCCAAGAGCAATCTCGGTCCCTCTCAGGAGTTGGAGTAGTTGGGGGTACGTTTCAATGCTCAACACTCATGACAGAAGATGCTCAAGCTGCAAACACAACTGTTGGAGTTCTGTCTGCAATCTGCACTATGAGCGTGAGATTATCCTCAGCTACTGGGATCGATTTATTATTTTTATTTATTTATTTATTTGAGGCATTTATATACCGCCCATCTGAGATAACGCATTCTAGATAGTTTACCATCAGGTACTGTATATATTTCCTCGTCCCCGAAGGTCTCACAATCCATGTGTACCTGAGGCAATAGAGGGTTAAGTGGCTTGCTCAAGGCCACAAGGAGCGCCTATAGGACTAGAGACTCCAGTCCCTCCGGCCCGAGGTTGCTGTCCCTGGGCAGGGATCAAACCTCCAGCCTGAGGTATCACCCCAACCACTAGGCTACTCCTCTCCCTGACATTGACTCTGGGGTTGTTTCCATGGGCCAGGGCACACAAATGCCCTGGCTTTAGAAGCGCCTTTTGTCCCTCCGGTCTCCATGCTCTCAGCTCTTCGAGAAGACCCTACCCCTTCCTCAGAAGCTCATTCCCTCCATCTGATGAGTGGCATACCCCTAGAAGTCTTGTATTGGGTGGTTCTGACAAACGATGCCAGCCTGAAAGGCTGTAGGGCTCACTCTCTAGGCCAGATGACTCAGGAGGTTTGGTGCCCTCAGGAGGCCTCCTGGCCGATCAGTTGACTAGAGGCCAGAGCGATCTATCTGGCTATGGAGAAATTTCAATCTTTTATGATGGGCAAGCACTCCGTGTCTTCTCAGACAGTGCCACAGATGTCAACAAACGAGAAACGTGAAGCACTGGAGTGGCACAAGTTGGCTATTCTGTGCAGTTAGGCGGAGGGGCACCTAGTAGCTCTGTCGGTGACCTACATAGTGGGTGTTGACAACATTCAGCCCGACTTTGAGTCTGAGCAATGTGGATCCCGAGGGATGGCACTTGAGCACCCACACATTCAGTCTCATAGTGTGAAGGCGGGGCTCCCATTGCTCGATCCGATGGTCATGCGGGACAGTGTTGCTGCAGGGACCCACAGGCGGGCTTGGAGGCCCTGTTACAAATGTGGCCCCAGAAGAGAATTCTGCACATCTTTTACCTGTGGACCCTGGTGATTCTGGTCACTCCAGACTGGCAATACAGGCCGTGGTACGCAGATATGATGGGACTGCTGGTGGTGCCCTCACAATGGCTCCCGCTGGAGAAGGGCCTTCTTTGGCAAGGGCCCCTAAAATTGTTGGACCCAACTCCTTTCTCATGACTCAGCCCTTGAAAGGTGTAAGCTGTTCAAGTGAGACTGCTGTGGTGCAGTGGTGAATACTATGCTTAGGGCCTCAACCTCCTCAACCTATGCGAGGGTTTGGAGGTGCTTTGAGGGGTAGTGTTCTTCTCAGGCCCTCTCGGTTGGGAAGATGGACATGGTGCTATACTGGCATTTTTACAAGCGAGCTAGGACCAGGGCTTGACTCTGAACCCATTTTAAAGTTCAAGTTGCGGCCTCGACATGCTTCCAGAGGTGGATTCAGGGTTTGTCCTTGGTGGCCTATCCTGAAGTCTCTCAATTCCCCAGAGGTGTTAAACAGATTCTCCCTTCAGTGTGTCTGGTTGACCCTCAGTAGAGCCATTCATTGGTGTTGAAAGTGCTGAAAGGTCCTCCTTTCAAGCCCATCTAAAAGGCCTCTCTTCAAGATTTGACTCTTAAGACAGTGTTTCTGGTGGCCATTGCCTCCATCAGGCAGATCTCAGAGTTACAAACCAAGCCTTGCCCTGCCCACGAGCCATTTGTGGTGATTTCAGTGGCTTTGGTTGATTTATGTACATATCACCCTTCCTTTTGAACGTGATCTTCTCTTTTCACCTTAAGCAGGCGTTTCTCTGCCTTCTTCTGTGAGGACAACTTCCGGTCAGATTCCTCTCTGCATCTCCTCAATGTGAAAAGATTTTGCTCAAATACCTGAAAGAGACTAATACTTTTTGGTGGCTGGACAATCTTTTTGTTCTCTTCGGTGGTCCTAGGAAAGGACAGGCAGTGGCCAAATCCTCCATTTCCCTCTGAATCAAAGTGGCCATTGGTTCCCCGTTTGTTTTGGCCAGGAAATGGGTGCCGGAAGGTGTCAAAGCTCATGCCACTAGATCTCAGACCTCCTCCTGGACCGAATTAGCTCTGGTAGCTCTGGAAGACATCTGTAAGATGGCACCTGTCCTCATTGAGTACCTTTGAGAAACATTACAGGTTTCATGTGGGAGCAAGTGCTGATGATGCCTTTGGCAAGGCTGTTCTGGCCAGTGTGTCATCGTCCTCCCACCCCATGTCTTGACTGCTTGAGTACATCCCACTTTTCTGGACTGGTCTAGCAGGATGATATGGAAGGAGAAATTTTGATCGTACCTGATTAATTTCCTTTTCTTGAATCCTGTTAGACCAGTGTAGGACCCGCCCTGGAAGACTGTGATGTGGGTTGGGAAGTCTTACTGCCTTTGCATTACATTCTGTTAGAGAGCCTGGTTGACTTTGCACTATGGTAAGACAGCCAAATACTTATCCTAATTGTTGCCTGTCATGTTTGCTAATTGTTTTTGCGTTTATTTCTGAGTTTTTCAGTCTGGCTTACTGCTTGGGAAGTATCTTACCAGTCTCTCTCAGTGGTTATACTTCCTAATGACATCATTGAACGTTGCTCGAGTCTGTCTTCACCTGCTGGCAAGGAATCATTGCCCACTCTTCTTGACTGGTCTAGAAAGATTCAAGGAAAGGAATTTTATCAGTTATGATCAAAAAATTTCCATATGGCATAATCATTGAGAAGGTTATTATTCTGGCTCTCTCTCATTGTGCTTCTGCTTTCCCTGGGATTGCTAACAGCTCCTTATTCTTTGAATGCAAAAGCCTAGCCAGCTGGTTCTGCAAGTAACTAAGCTCCATACCATTCAATCCCTTAAAAGTGGGTTCGGAAAAGAATGACTAAGTAATGCAAAGACTGTAGCAAGGGGGTGGTATGATCTTATCTCCAGGAACAAGCAGGAATACGTCATCACATATGGGTACGTCGGCACCGACGGAGCCCGCGCGGGAAAGCTCCCCAGCTTTTCAGATTAAAAGCTTTTGGGGCCTCCCACTGCACATGCGCGCTGCCTTCCCGCCTTCCTGACCAGCTCTCGTCAGTTTCTTTTTTTCCGCGGAGCCAGCAGGTCGTGTTCCTGTCACCGCTGAAGAAATTGTTGATTTTATTGTTTTCTTTAGACCGCGTACCTGCCTTCCCCATTCTGAAACCGGTACTGCCGGTCTCTCTTTCTTTCTTTTAAAAAAAAAAAAATATATATTTTTCTTTTCTTCAGCACAGCTTGGTACTTTGTTAGGCCTTCAGGCCTACACAAATTCTCCTCATGGAGAAGCCAGTTCCTGGTTTTAAAAAGTGTACCAAGTGCAGTGCTGTCATTCCTCTTACAGACACCCATGAATGGTGTCTTAAATGTTTAGGACCTGACCATTCCATACCGGACTGGCCATCCTGCTCCCAGATGTCGAAACGTGGATTGCAGAACCGGGCCAACAAGTTCCATGTGCTGTTTCCTTCAGAAGCATCACAATCATCCAGGTCTTCCTCTCCGGATGGATCTCAGGTAACCAAAACTCCAGTGGGCAAATCCTCTAAAAGCAAATCTCTTTCTAAAGATCGAGAGGCTCTCAATTCTGAGTTCGAGGATTCTGCCCAGGCCAAAAAAACCCCGGCGGGAGGCTCCGGCCTCCAAAGCAATCATGGGGTCACAGGTTGACATCGATGGCGCGGCCTCGACAGATCACCTGTTGTACTGCTCTGGGGTACCGGCCCATACCGGTACCGACATCCAGGCAGCAGTGGCGTCTATGGGCAATACTGTCCAAGTCATGCAGCAGGCCATTCTGGCTTTTATTAATGCTGCTACGCCCTCGGTACCGCAGCCAGCGGTACCGGGTCCGGTTCCGGTAATGGCTTCCATACCGGAACCGAGGCCATCGTCTTCCAAACGCAGATCGGTTTCGCATGCCGGATCCGGGCTTTTGCCCGGTACCGATCCCATACCTGGTACGCCCGATGTCGATACCGAACGGTATGCGTATCGTGCGTTGGAAGCACATAGAGGATACTCTGCTTCTTCAGAGGATTTTAACTCCTCTGATGATTCTGATGAGTTCTCCCTTGATCTTCCTGAGGAGCCTTCTTCTCCTAACAGGAGAATGTCTCCACCAGAGGATTTGTCCTTTCAGGACTTCATCATAGAAATGGCTAAAGGTCTTTCTATTGCTTCATCCTCTGAAAAGGAACCCAGATCAAAGAAACTGGATATTTTAGGATACTCTAAGTCTCCTAAAGAGGCAGTCACCCTGCCTGTCCATGAAATCCTTCAAGAACACTTGATGGACTTATGGGAGGCTCCTCTAACATTGTCTCCTTCTTCTCGCAGGTTGGACACCATGTACCGTGTCCCCCCTTCTCCTGGTTTCCAAAAAACCCAGTTGCCTCACCATTCTATTGTGGTGAAGTCTGCAATGAAGAAGATAAAGAGTACCAAAAGGCACTCTTCTACTCCTCCAGGGCGAGAATGTAAGACTCTAGACTCTTTTGGCCGGAAAATTTTCCAGGCTACTATGCTTATAGCCAGGATTAATTCCTATAGTCTTTACATGGGCATGTTTCTCAGTGAAATCGCTCTAAAAGTTCGGCATTTTGCCCCCTTTATCCCTGAGGATAAGAGGGAGCAGTTCATTTCCTTAGTGAAACACCTTTTGGATATTTCAAAGTTCTCCAACAGGGCAGCTTTTGATTCCTTTGAGGGTGCTGGTAGGGCTTCGGGCATTGCTATAGCAGCCCGACGTCTTGCTTGGCTCCAGGCTTCTGATCTAGAACCTTGGGTCCTAGA
Source organism: Ichthyophis bannanicus (assembly GCA_033557465.1). Taxonomy (NCBI): domain Eukaryota; kingdom Metazoa; phylum Chordata; class Amphibia; order Gymnophiona; family Ichthyophiidae; genus Ichthyophis; species Ichthyophis bannanicus. The sequence goes on along the minus strand of CM066033.1, from coordinate 292,163,754 downwards.
TGGCTTACGAAATCTGCCCTGTACAGGTGAGAACTTATTTGGTGAGGAGTGGCAAATTAAGGCCACTCAAATGGATGCAGAAAATGCCACCTTAGATAGACTTTCTAAGTCTACCTCCACTCCTGCCAAGAAGAAGTCTTTTAAGAGGCCTTATTACAAGAAGTCCAGATTTTCTACAAATACTGGCCAACAATCCTCTCAGCCTCGTTTTGCTGCTAAACGTCAGCAACCTAAACAGGCAAGGTCAAAGCCTGCGGCGTCTGCTACGCCTCAGCAGGCTCCACCCCCTCAGGGGTTTTGACTTGCCACTAGAGAACTTATCTTTTCTGGCTCTAGAACAACCAGAGCCCCTCACCATACCCGGAAGGTTAGCTCACTTTGCTCCCAGATGGGAGCAAATTACATCAGAGCAATGGACCCTCTCTATCATCAGAGAGGGTTACAAACTCCATTTTTCCGACCTTCCTCCTTATACTATGGTGAGGCAGTTCAATTCTCCCCCATCTCTCCTAGCCCTCTTGGGTCAGGAAGTCTCCTCCCTCCTTGCCCAGGGGGCAATAGAGGAGGTCCCTCTTCTTCAACAGGGGACGGGATTCTACTCCCCTTATTTTCTAATACCAAAGAAGACAGAGGGCTTCAGACCAATTCTGGATCTGAGAGAATTGAACAAATTTCTTTTCAAGGAGAAATTCAAAATGCTTTCTCTGGGCATTCTCCTTCCATACCTTCAGAGTCAGGATTGGCTTTGTTCTCTAGACCTAAAGGATGCGTATACACACATACTCATCCACCCATCCCACAGAAAATACCTTCGATTTCTGTTTCAGGGAAAACATTTCCAGTACAGAGTACTCCCCTTCGGTCTAGCCTCTGCTCCAAGAGTGTTCACCAAATGCATGGCAGTCGTAGCTGCCTTTCTAAGAGGCCTGGGAATTTTCATATTCCCATACCTGGACGACTGGCTCATCCGAGCTCCCTCTCAGTCCCAGGCCCAAATTTCCCTGGACCGCACAAGGCGTCTTCTGCAGTATCTGGGACTGGTAGTAAACCTTCCCAAGTCTCAACTAATCCCTACTCAGTCTCTCGAGTTCATAGGGGCCCAGTTAGACACCTTCACTGCAAGGGCCTACCTGCCTCAGGTCAGGGCCCAACGCCTGCTGAGTTTGGCCTCCCAAGCTCAGTCCAGCAGTCATTTGACAGCCCGGGAAATGCTGCGACTTCTGGGCCACATGGCCTCCACGGTACATGTGGTGCCCTACGCTCGTCTGCATATGAGAGCAGCTCAATGGACCTTGGCCACCCAGTGGACTCAAGCATCTGGAGCGCTCTCCGACCAAATACTCACCTCAAGCCGTCTATTTTGGTCCCTCCAATGGTGGACATCCACCAAGAATCTGTTGTTGGGGGCCCCCTTCCAACCTTTGTTGCCCCAAGCAACCCTCACAACAGATGCCTCCCAAACAGGGTGGGGAGCTCATCTTCAGAACCTCTCCACTCAGGGCACTTGGTCTCCACAGGAGGCCACCCTTCATATCAACCTCCTGGAACTGCGAGCGATTTACCTTGCCCTCAAGGTCTTCTATACCCTCCTTGTCAACCTGACTGTCCTAGTTCAGACAGACAATCAGGTAGCCATGTTCTATATAAACAAACAAGGAGGGACAGGCTCTCTGTCGCTTTGCAACGAAGCTCTCAGAATATGGGCCTTCGCCAGAGAGCATCAAATTCACCTTCTTGCAGTGTATCTTCCAGGAGTTCAAAACTCTCGTGCAGACAGACTCAGTCGAGTTCTGCTTCCACACGAATGGTCCCTACATATGGACCAGATACGCAGAATCTTTCAGGAATGGGGGACCCCGGACATAGACCTCTTTGCAAGTCCGTGGAATGCCAAACTTCCCCGGTTCTGTTCCAGAACTCAGTGTCAGGGAGCTCAGGCCCACGATGCCTTCCTCCTGCATTGGGGTCAGGAATTCCTCTATGCCTTTCCACCCATTCCTCTAATATCCAAGACTCTGTTCAAGCTCCAGAGGGATCACGGGACTATGATCCTCATAGCTCCCCGCTGGCCACGCCAGGTGTGGTTCCCTCTACTTCTGCATCTCTCCCAGGGATCCTCCCTGGACCTGGGAGCTGCGCCAGACCTTCTGTCTCAGGAGGAGGGGACTTTGTGGCACCCAAACCCCAAATCCCTACATCTCAGAGCTTGGTTACTGAAGGCCTAAGTCTTCAAGACTTTAATCTTTCTCAACCTGTGACAGATATCCTTCATGCCTCTAGGAAACCTTCCACGAGGCGTTCTTATGCTTTCAAATGGAAACGTTTTTCCATTTGGTGTGCTCAGCAGGGTCTTGACCCTCTAGCACTTCCTTTGAATTCCCTCTTGGACTATCTCCTGCATCTTTCAAATGCAGGCCTTAAGACGAATTCAGTAAGGGTCCATTTGAGTGCTATTGCAGCATCCTTAAAACCTATAAATGGACAACCTGTCTCCTCTCATCCTCTTGTTGCACGTTTCATGAGAGGCCTGACTCTAACTAAACCTCCCATCCGACCTCCTCCGGTAGCATGGGATTTGAACCTCGTTCTAGGTCAGCTTATGAAGCCACCTTTTGAGCCTTTGGACTCTACCTCCTTCAAATTTCTTTCCTGGAAGGTTGTTTTCCTTATTGCAGTCACTTCGGCTCGCCGCATCAGTGAACTGCAGGCTTTAGTGGCTCATCCACCTTATACTAGGTTTCATCATGATAAGGTGGTCCTTAGGACGAATCCCCACTTTATGCCCGAAGTGGTCTCGCCTTTTCATCTTAATCAAGAGGTATATCTACCTGTCTTTTTCCCGGCTCCTCATGCATCCAGTGCAGAGAGGAACCTTCATACTCTGGATTGTAAAAGAGCTCTTGCCTTTTACCTCAACAGGACTCAACCACATCGAAAGTCTTCCCAACTTTTCGTGGCTTTTGATCCTTCTCATTTGGGACTTCCAGTCACCAAGCGTACACTTTCCAATTGGATCGCCCAGTGTATTTCTTTTGCTTACCAGAGTAAGAACATTTCTATGGAGGGCCATGTCACAGCTCACAATGTGAGGGCCATGGCCACTTCTATGGCTCATCTTCACTCTGTGTCCATAGATCAGATCTGTCGAGCAGCCACTTGGGCCTCGGTTCATACCTTCACAGCCCATTACTGCTTGGACAAGGACTCCCGCCGGGATGCCTTGTTTGGTCAGGCTGTCCTCAAACACCTGTTCCATACTTAAACAACTCCTGCCCACCTTCCCTGGATGGATGCCTGAGATCCATGCGAAGATGGTTTACCCTTGGAGGGGGATCTCCCAGGCATCTTAGCTAGGGAGTCCCCATATGTGATGACGTATTCCTGCTTGTTCCTGGAGATAGCACAGTTACTTACCTGTAACAGGTGATCTCTGGGAACAGCAGGAATTAGTCATCACAACCCACCCACCTCCCCTAGGAGTTGTATCTCTATCTATCTATCTTCCTGTCCTCTCTCTCTATTGTCTCAGCTTTAAACTCGAACTGACGAGAGCTGGTCAGGAAGGCGGGAAGGCAGCGCGCATGTGCAGTGGGAGGCCCCAAAAGCTTTTAATCTGAAAAGCTGGGGAGCTTTCCCGCGCGGGCTCCGTCGGTGCCGACGTACCCATATGTGATGACTAATTCCTGCTGTTCCCAGAGATCACCTGTTACAGGTAAGTAACTGTGCTTTACTCCCAAATCTCCCACTATCTTAGCTGCTGTGTTTTGTACTAATTACGGTTGCTACAAACGTTTTTGTGGAAACCAGCATAAGTCCATGTATACAAACAACAGTATAATCGTAATAAGATCATCTTTTGATAAATATGACTATAGTTGCCTGCTTAAAAGCAGGGGGTATTTTACCCAATCAAGAAATTTTATTGGTTAGTGATTTTCTTTACCATTTGAAAGTAGTTTTCTGTTGCCTAAGAATAAGTATTTTATCTTTATCTTTATTTCACACTTGCTATACTGCCCACGCCATGGCATTAGGGCGGTTTACAATAAAAGCATTAATGCTGCAGGAGAAAAAGAAAAGAATGCCATTTACATGATAGGATAGTGATAGAAGATACAGTAGCAGTTAGTATAGATAGCAGGGAGTGAGAGAGAGAGGCTAATGAGGGATGTCATAGGCCTGTTGAAACAAATGTGTTTTGAGAAGTGTCTTGAATTTCTGGTAGGAGGTTTCAAGGCAGAGCGAAGATGGTAGTGCATTCCAGAGTGAAGGGCTAAGAAAGAAAAATGCATTCATGAGCTGCATGCTGTATGTATTGTTTCTTCAGAAATATTTGATCAAAATTTGTTTTACTTGTCAATTTATTTGTTTTTGTTTTAGTATTTGATGATGAAGAAGAAAATAAATTGTCCTATACAGAGATTCATCAGGAATACAAAGAACTGGTGAGCAAAGTTCATAATTTCAAAGATGTGATATTGAGATTAAACAATCTGATTATATTGAGACAATTTTTAAAGCCATTGCTACAGGTAAAACAGTGTTCATGCGTTGAAATTAGCTCTTTGAGAAAGATTGGGTGATGACAGGGTGGGAGAATGAGAAAGGGAGAGGCTCGGTGATGACAGGGTAGGAGAATGAGAGAGGAAGAGAGAGAGAGCTGGGTGATGATAGGGTGGGGGAATGAGAGAGAGAGGGAGAGATGCTGGGTGGTGATGGTGCATTAAGGGCCTGATTTACTAAGCTCTCATTCCTCCTCATCCTGCTAGACCAGTCCAGATGAGCAGGTTATGCTTCCTTGCCAGCAGTTGGAGGCAGACATCAACAACTTTCAGTGATGTCATCACTTGATATATCCTTTTGTCTAGCACTGAGAGGAGCCAGTTTTGTCTGCCTCCAGCATATGGCAAGGTATGTGGATTGGTACAGCAGTGAAAATAGGCCTGATTCTTCTCACCCACACTATGGTGCAAAGGCATTTGTATTGAGTTATGAAGGGCACCAGTGTTGCTCAGAGCACAGGTACGCCCATATCTCCTAAAGCAGACAGCCACCCTGTGTCCATGCTGTTTCCCACGGGTTGCTAGTGCTGGTGGGCCAGAAGAGGAGCAGGAAAGCCCTTTGGGGAGGATCAGTAAGTTGGGCCCAGGTCCCTTTTCCCTCTTGCTGTTCTTATCTGCTTTCGGTATCTGTAAGAAACATAATGGGGACTCCTGGTAGGGCAGTTTCCTGTTGCCTTCTCACTTAGAATCTGGCCCATGTAGGCACACACCTGTCAGTATTGGCAGCCTGGGAACAGTAGTAACTTCCCTGCTTGAGATCTGATCGTCTCTAAGCCAGTGACAGGATTCGATCTGACCAGGAACCGGTTCGGATTGATCCTTCCACTGAAGGAGTACAGCGGGTGGCAGCACGGTAGGTGTTTGTATTGCTGGCACCTCATGCTTGGGCTGCTGGCGGCCACCGTAGGGCAGTAACTCCCTGGTGGTCCAGCATCCCAATCCCTCAACCCGCCAGTGGTTTGACGGCATCGGGGGCTTCCCATGATGCCACAGTTCCCTGATGCTATCAAACCACTGGTGGGTGGGGGGATTCCTGCCAGTGCAGTGCTGGCATCGGGATGCCATTTTCCACCCGGTTTGGCAAACGTGGTCTGTAGCAGGAACCAGTTTGCGTGAACAGTGCCAAACCGGCCGAATCCCACCACTGCTCTAAGCCCTTAACCGATGTTAGAGTCTTTAGCAGTTAACCTGTACTGGTCCCTGAACTCTCAAGGTTCAAGTGATAGTCCTGATCTCCAGGAACAAGCAGGAATAAGTCCTCACATATGGGGTACGTCGGTACCGACGGAGCCTGCGCGGGAAAGCTCCCCAGCCTTTCAGATGAAAGGCTTTTGGGGCCTCCCACTGCACATGCGCGCTGCCTTCCCGCCTTCCTGACCAGCTCTCCTCAGTTTCTCTTTTTCCGCGGAGCCAGCAGGTCGTGTTCCTGTCACCGCTGAAGAAATTGTGAAATTTGTTTGTTTTCTTTAGACCGCGTACCTGCCTTCCCCATACCGAAACCGGTACCGCCAGTCTCTCTTTCTTTCTTTATAAAAAAAAAAGACTTTTTTATTTTCTTCAGCACAGCTTGGTAACTTTTGTTAGGCCTTAAGGCCTACACAAATTCTCCTCATGGAGAAGCCAGTCCCTGGTTTTAAAAAATGTACCAAGTGCAGTGCTGTCATTTCTGTCACAGACACCCATGAATGGTGTCTCAAATGTTTGGGACCTGACCACTCCATACCGGACTGCCCATCCTGCACCCAGATGTCTAAACGTGGTTTGCAGAACCGGGCCAACAAGCTCCATGTGCTGTTTCCTTCAGAAGCATCACAGTCATCCAGGTCTTCCTCTCCGGATGGATCTCAGGTAACCAAAACTTCTGTGGGCAAATCCTCTAAAAGCAAATCTCTTTCTAAAGATCGAGAGGCTCTCAATTTTGAGTTCGAGGATTCTGCCCAGGCCAAAAAACCCCGGCGGGAGGTTCCGGCCTCCAAAGCAATCATGGGGTCACAGGTTGACATCGATGGCACGGCCTCGACCGATCACCTGTTGGACTGCTCTGGGTTACCGGCCCATACCGGTACCGACATCCAGGCAGTAGTGGCGTCTATGCGCAATACTGTCCAGACCATGCAGCAAGCCGTTCTGGCATTCATTAAAGCTGCGACGCCCTCGGTACCGATTTCATCGGTACCGGCCCCGGTTCCGGTATCCACACCGGAACCGAGACCATCGACTTCCAAGCGTCGATCGGTTCCGCATGCCGGATTCAGGCTTTCGCCCGGTACCGATCCCATGCCCAATACGCCCCATATCGATACCGATCGGTATGCGTATCGTACATTGGAAGCACAGAAGGAATACTCAGATTCTTCTGATGAATTCAATTCCTCTGATGACTCTGCTGAGCTTACTCTTCCTGAGGAGCCCTCTTCTCCAAAGAGGAGGATGTCTCCTCCAGAGGATTTATCCTTTCAGGATTTCATTGTTGATGTAGCTAAAGCACTTTCTATTGCTACATCTTCTGAAAAAGAACCCAGATGAAAAAAATTGGATATTTTAGGATACTCTAAAGCTCCTAAAGAGGCAGTCACTCTGCCTATCCATGAAATCCTTCAAGAACACTTGATGGATTTGTGGGAGACTCCTTTAACACTGTCTCCCCATTCCCGTAGGTTGGACACCATGTATCGGGTCCCTCCTTCTCCTGGGTTCCAGAAAACTCAGCTGCCTCACCACTCTATTGTGGTGAAGTCTGCCATGAAGAAAATAAAGAGTCCTAAAAGGCTTTCTTCTACCCCTCCAGGGCGAGAATGTAAGACCCTGGACTCTTTTGGAAGAAAGATGTTCCAGGCTAGTATGCTTATAGCCAGGATCAATTCTTATAGCCTTTATATGGGCATGTTTCTTGGGCAACTTGCCCTAAAGATACAGAATTTTGCCCCCTTTATCCCTGATGATCAAAGGGCGGACTTCTTTTCTATGGTGACACAACTTTCAGAGGTCTCCAAGTTCTCCAACAGGGCAGCCTTTGATTCCTTTGAGGTTGCAGGCAGAGCTTCGGGAATTGCTATTGCAGCCCGACGTCTCGCTTGGCTCCAGGCTTCTGACCTAGAACCCTGGGTTGTAGATGGCCTCAGGAATCTGCCCTGTACCGGTGAGAACTTATTTGGGGAAGAATGGCAAATTAAAGCTGCTCAAATGGATGCAGAAAATGCCACTCTAGATAGACTTTCCAAGTCTACTTCTACCCCTGCCAAAAAGAAGTCTTTTAAAAGGCCTTACTATAAGAAGGCCAGATTTCCCACAAATACTGGCCAGCAATCTGCTCAGCCTCGTTTTGCGGCTAAGCGTCAACAATCTAAGCAGGTAAAGTCAAAGCCTGCAGTGTCTGCTACACCCCAGCAGGCTCAACCCCCTCAGGGGTTTTGACTTGCCTCTAGAGAACTTGCCGTTTCTGGCTCTAGAACAACCAGAGCCCCTCACCATTCCTGGAAGGCTAGCTCATTTTGCTCCCAGATGGGAACAAATCACATCAGAGCAATGGACCCTCTCTATTATCAGGGAGGGCTACAAACTTCATTTCTCCAGCCTTCCTCCCCATACCATGGTGAGGCAATTCAGTTCTCCCCCATCTCTTCTGACCCTGTTGGGTCAGGAAGTCTCTTCTCTCCTTGCCCAAGGGGCAATAGAGGAGGTTCCTCCTCCACAACAGGGGTTAGGTTTCTACTCCCCTTACTTTCTCATAACAAAGAAGACAGGGGGCTTCAGACCTATCCTAGATCTGAGAGAATTGAACAGGTTTCTATTCAAGGAGAAATTCAAAATGCTCTCTCTGGGCCTTCTCCTTCCATACCTTCAGAGTCAGGATTGGCTTTGTTCTCTAGATCTCAAGGATGCGTACACTCATATACTCATCCATCCATCCCACAGAAAATATCTCTGTTCCAGGGAAAACATTTCCAGTACAGAGTACTACCCTTCGGTCTGGCCTCTGCTCCAAGAGTCTTCACAAAATGCATGGCAGTCGTAGCCGCATTTCTCAGAGGCATGGGAATCTTTGTCTTCCCATATCTGGACGACTGGCTCATCCGAGCTCCATCTCAGTCAGAAGCCCAGATTTCTCTGGACCGCACAAGGCGTCTTCTTCAATATCTGGGACTTGTGGTAAACATTCCCAAATCCCAACTCATCCCTACTCAGTCTCTGGAATTCATAGGGGCCCAATTGGACTCCACCACTGCCAGGGCCTACCTCCCTCTGGTCCGAGGCCAAAGGCTAATAAGCTTGGCCTCCCAGGCTCAGTCCAGAAGTCACTTGTCAGCCAGAGAAATGCTGCAACTTCTGGGCCACATGGCCTCCACGGTACACGTGGTGCCCTACGCTCGTCTTCATATGAGAGCAGCTCAATGGACCTTGGCCACCCAGTGGTCTCAAGCATCAGGACTGCTCTCAGACCAAATACTCACCTCAAAACGACTGTTTTGGTCTCTCCAGTGGTGGACATCCTCCAAAAATCTGTTGTTGGGGATCCCCTTCCAACCTTCATTGCCCCAAGCAACCCTCACAACAGATGCCTCCCAGACAGGGTGGGGAGCTCATCTCCAACACCTCTCCACTCAGGGCACCTGGTCTCCTCAGGAGACCACCCTTCATATCAACATTCTGGAACTGCGAGCAATCTTCCTTGCCCTCACAGTCTTCCACACCCTCCTTGTCAACCTGACTGTCCTAGTACAAACAGACAATCAGGTAGCCATGTTTTATGTCAACAAACAAGGAGGGACGGGCTCTCTGTCGCTTTGCAATGAAGCTCTCAGATTATGGGCCTTCGCCAGAGAGCATCAAATTCATCTTCTGGCAGTATATCTTCCAGGAGTTCAAAACTCTCGGGCAGACAGACTCAGTCGAGTTCTGCTCCCACACGAATGGTCCCTGCATATGGACCAGATACGCAGAATCTTTCAGGAATGGGGGACCCCGGACATAGACCTCTTTGCAAGTCCGTGGAATGCCAAACTTCCCCGGTTCTGTTCCAGGACTCCGTGTCAGGGAGCTCAGGCCAACGATGCCTTTCTCCTACATTGGGGTCAGGAATTCCTGTACGCTTTTCCACCCATTCCTTTGATTCCCAAGACTCTGTTCAAGTTACAGAGGGATCACGGATCCATGATCCTCATAGCTCCACGCTGGCCACGCCAAGTGTGGTTCCCTCTCCTTCTACAGCTCTCCCAGGGCTCCTCCCTGGACCTGGGAGCTGCACCAGACCTTCTGTCTCAGGAACAGGGGACTTTGTGGCATCCAAACCCCAAGTCCCTACATCTCCGAACTTGGTTACTGAAGGCTTAAGCCTTCATGAGTTTAATCTTTCTCAACCAGTGAAAGATATCCTTCATGCCTCTAGGAAACCCTCTACTAGGCGTTCATATGCTTTCAAATGGAAACGTTTTTCCATTTGGTGTGCGCAACAGGGTCTTGACCCTCTAGCACTTCCTTTGAATTCTCTACTGGACTATCTCCTGCATCTTTCCAATGCAGGCCTCAAGACGAATTCAGTACGAGTCCATTTAAGTGCTATTGCAGCATCATTAAAACCTATAAATGGACAACCTGTCTCCTCTCATCCTCTTATTGCAAGATTCATGAGAGGCTTGACCCTCACTAAGCCTCCCATCCGACCTCCTCCGGTAGCATGGGACTTGAATCTAGTTCTGGGTCAACTTATGAAGCCACCTTTTGAACCGTTGGTATCTACCTCCCTGAAATTTCTTTCCTGGAAGGTTCTTTTCCTTATTGCAGTCACTTCGGCTCGCCGCATCAGTGAACTGCAGGCTTTGGTGGCTAATCCACCTTATACCAGATTTCATCATGATAAGGTGGTCCTTAGGACGAATCCCCACTTTATGCCTAAAGTGGTCTCGCCTTTTCATCTTAATCAAGAGGTATATCTACCTGTTTTTTTCCCGGCTCCTCATGCATCCAGTGCAGAGAGGAACCTTCATACTCTTGACTGTAAAAGAGCTCTCGCCTTTTACCTCAACAGGACTCAGCCACATTGAAAGTCTTCCCAACTTTTCGTGGCTTTTGATCCTTCTCATTTGGGACTTCCAATCACCAAACGTACACTTTCCAATTGGATTGCTCAGTGTATTTCTTTTGCTTACCAGAGTAAGAACATTTCTCTGGAAGGCCATGTCACAGCTCATAATGTGCGAGCCATGGCCACTTCTATGGCTCATCTTCACTCTGTGTCCATAGATCAGATCTGTCGAGCAGCCACTTGGGCCTCGGTTCATACCTTCACAGCCCATTACTGCTTGGACAAGGACTCCCGCCGGGATGCCTTGTTTGGTCAGGCTGTCCTCAAACACCTGTTCCATACTTAAACAACTCCTGCCCACCTTCCCTGGATGGATGCCTGAGATCCATACGAAGATGGTTTACCCTTGGAGGGGGATCTCCCAGGCATCTTAGCTAGGGAGTCCCCATATGTGAGGACTTATTCCTGCTTGTTCCTGGAGATAGCACAGTTACTTACCTGTAACAGGTGATCTCTGGGAACAGCAGGAGTTAGTCCTCACAACCCACCCTCCTCCCCTAGGAGTTGTATCTTCTATCTATCTTCCTTTCCTCTCTCTATTGTCTCAGCTATAAACTCGAACTGAGGAGAGCTGGTCAGGAAGGCGGGAAGGCAGCGCGCATGTGCAGTGGGAGGCCCCAAAAGCCTTTCATCTGAAAGGCTGGGGAGCTTTCCCGCGCAGGCTCCGTCGGTACCGACGTACCCCATATGTGAGGACTAATTCCTGCTGTTCCCAGAGATCACCTGTTACAGGTAAGTAACTGTGCTTTCTGCTACTTGAGTCTCCTCCATGGGATCCCATGGGGTGGGTCTCAGTGCTGCCCCCTTCAGCAGGAGTGAAGCAGTTCTGTCTTCCTGAGAGTTCTTTTGAGTCTCAATGGGTTTCTATGGTTGAAGGCCCTTAAAGCACTCTTCTTTGGGTCCATATGTAAGGCCTCCTAGTGGGTTGGTTCCTTATGCCGTCTTCTGGGGGACTCTAGTGCCCTCTGAGTGATTTTCGTACTGCAGCCTTTGGCTTGCAGTACACCATTCTGATTCTTTCAATGGCTTCTTTCACTTTGAAACCTATGACGTCCTTCCTTGAAGGGGGCCGACCTCCTTTCTTTTATCATCATGATTGGTCTGTGGTCCTGCCTGCCTTTGTAAAGAAGGTTCTTCAGGAACAAGCAGGAAGTCAGTCCTCACATATGGGTGACATCAGCACCGATGGAGCCCATGCGGACCATTTCCCCAACTTTCAAAGAAAGACTTTGGGACATGGTACCGCACATGTAATGATAGAGCTGATCAAATTCGTAGAGGGGTTGCGCTCTATGTTAGAGAGGGCATTGAGTCACAAAGGATTAAAGTTTTGCAGGAAACAAAATTTGCTGTAGAATCTCAATGGATTGAAATTCCATGTAGAAAGGGGAAGGCAATGGTAGTGGGGATGTACTATCGACCGCCTGGCCAGAATGAACAAATTGATGATGAAAAGCTCAAAGAAATCAGGGAAGCTAAGAAAAGTTACAACACAGTAATAATAATGGGTGATTTCAATTACCCTGGTATTGACTGGGTCAGTGTCATGGCAGGACATGCTAGGGAGATAAAGTTTCTAGATGAAATAAATGACTACTTCTTGAAGCAGTTGGTTCATGAACCAATGAGAGGGGAAGCCATTTTGGACCTAGTCCTTAGTGGAACACCAGATCTGGTACAAGAGATAGAGGTGTTGGGGCCACTTGGCAATAGTGATCATAGCGTGATCGCGTTTGATTTAAGTAATGGAGGGATGGTAAGGAAATCCACAGTACTACCTTTTAACTTTCAAAAGGGAGACTATGTTAAAATGAGGAAAATAGTTAATAAAAAACTAAAAGGAGCAATTGCAAAGGTTAAAGACTTACATCAAGCTTGGGTGTTGTTTAAAAACACTATCTTGGAAGCCCAGATCAGCTGTATTCCACGCTTTAAGAAAAGTGGAAGGAAGTCCAAAAAACTGCCAGCATTTATTTATTTAGACAGCTTTTGTATACCGCCTTATCATTCAATCAAAGCGGTCACAACACAATTGGGGGATACATTTAACACGCGGGGATATGAGACACATACACTAATACTTACAGAGAACATGGGCTATGGAGGGTTAAGTGGCTTGCCCAAGACCACAAGGAGCATCTGTGGGACTAGAAACCCCAGTCCTTCCGGCCCAAGGTTGCTGTCCTCTAGTGGGATTTGAACCCCCGACCTTCCGGCCTGAAGTACCTTGCCCCAACCATTAGGCTACTCCTCCCTCTTGGTTTAATGGTGAGGTCAGAGAGGCTGCTGTTGCCAAAAGAGCATCTTTCAGGAAATAGAAAAAAGAGCCAATAATGAAAACTGGAAACAGCACAAGCACTGGCAAGTTAAATGGAAGGCATTGATAAGGCAGGCAAAGAGAGAATTTGAGAAAAAGCTTGCTGTGGAAGCAAAAACGCATACTTTTTCAAGTACATTCGTAGCAAAAAACCTGTGAGAGAGTCAGTTGGACTATAAGATGATAGAGGGGTAAAAGGGGCACTAAGAGGGGACAAGGCCATAGCAGAGAGACTGAATGAATTTTTTGCTTCGGTCATCACTGAGGAAGATATAGGGATGTTGCCCATGACTGAAGTGGTATTTAAAGGGTGATACTGCAAAAGAATTGAAAGAAATATTGATACACCGGGAAGATGTACTACAACTATTTGATAAACTGAAGAGTAGCAAATCACCTGGACCCGGATGGTGTACATCCAAGGGTGTTTAAAGAAATTAAATATGAGATTGCAGACCTGCTATTAGTAATCCGGGAACTATCATTAAAATCATCTGTAATAGATGAAGACTGAAGGATGGACAATGTAACGCCAATTTTTAAGAAGGGTTCCAGGGGCGATCCGGGAAGCTACAGACCGGTGAGCGTGACATCAGTACCGTGAAAAATAGTAGAAACCATCATAAAGAACAAAATTACTGAACATGTAGATAGTCATGGCTTAATGGGAGACAGCCAACATGGCTTTAGGCAAGGAAGATCTTGTCTTATTAATCTGTTATGTTTTTTTGAAGGTGTGAATAAACAGGTAGATAAAGGTGAGTTGGTTGATATAGTGTATCTGGACTTTCAGAAACCCTTTGGCAAGGTCCCTCATCAGAGACTTTTGGCAAAATTAAAAAGTCATGGGGTAGGAGACAGTGTACTGTACTGTTGTGGATCAGGAACTGGTTAAAAGATAGAAAGTAGAGGGTAGGGCTAAATGGCCAATTTTCCCAATGGAGAAAGGTGAATAGTGGAGTTCCCCAGGGATCTGTGCTGGGTCCACTGCTTTTTAACATTCATAAATGACCTGGACAGGGGAATAACAAGTGAGATTATCAAATTTGCAGAAGACACAAAACTATTTAAAGTTCTTAAAATCCATGAGGATTGTGGAAAATTGGAAGACTGGGTGTCCTAATGGCAGATTAAATTTAATGTGGACAAGTGCAAAGTTATGCACCTAGGAAAGAACAACCGAAACTATGGTTACACGATGCAAGTTTCCACATAAGGAGCCACCACCCAGGAAAAAGATTTAGGCGTCATTGTGGATAACATGTTAAAACCCTCTGCCCAGTGTGCAACGGCAGCCAAGAGAGCGAATAGAATGCTAGGTATCATAACGAAAGGAATGGAAAATAAAACAGAGGATATTATAATGCCTCTTTATCGTTCCATGGTGCGACTGCACCTTGAATATTTTGTGCAATTCTGTTTGCTGTATCTTAAAAAGGATATAGCATTATTAGAAAAGGTACAGAGAAGAGCAACCAAAATGTTAAAAGGGATGGAAGGATACCCCTATGAAGAGATGCTAAAAAGGTTAGGGCTCTTCAACCTAGAAAAGAGACGACTGAAGGGAGATATGATAGAGGTCTATAAATTAATGAATGGCGTGGAATGGATAAACGCCAGGACCACTTCCGCACAGTGTGCCAAGCACTCATAACACCTCTGCTTCATTACGAAAACTCGTTATATCAAAGCCTCCCTCAGCAGACCTTACACCCACTTCAAATGGTGTAAAACACTGCAGCACACATTACAGACACTCCGAGAACTGAGCACATCACCCCCGTCTTACAGCAACTGCATTGACTCCCAATGATGGCCAGAGCAAAATTTAAAACCATCCTGATCATCTTCAGAATCATCCACCATCTCTCGGCAGATGCACTCCAAGATATCATAACAAGGGATATCAGTAATAGACCAAGAAGGACCAATAATGACAACATGATCGGCACACCTGCAGGATACCACAAGACTAAACAAACTATTTCAAGAAGAGCTCCATCACTACTGGCGTCCACACTATGGAACGCCCTCCCAACGAGCCTGATGGCATTAAAAGACATCGTAGACTTCCGCAAGGCACTTAAAAACCCAGCTCTTTACAGAAACCTATGAGCAGACAGACAACAGTCCCCACCTGAACGGTATTGCTACTACCCCCGCCAACTCAATTCCCAATCATCCCAACTAGACTTACAAGTCATTGTATAATGTTCTTAAATACCCTCATGCTAAATGTAACCCGCCAATTGTGCTATCCAAATGTTGTTAAATGTTGTAAAGTACCCACATGTTAAATGTAACCCTCCATTTGTAATGTAACTGCTTTGATTGTAGGATAAGGTGATATACAAATCTGTCTAAATAAATAATAAGAGAAAATACTTTTTCACTCAACGTGTAATCAAACTCTGGAATTTGTTACCGGAGGATGTAGTAAAAGCTGTTAGTGTAGCTGGGTTTAGAAAAGGTTTGGACAAGTTCCTGGAGGAAAGGTCCATAAACCATTATTAAAAGGGACCCAGGATATCACTGCTTGACCTAATACAAGCATTGCAGAACCTGTGTCTTTTGGGGAGAGTGCTAGGTACTTATGACCTAGATTGGCCACTGTTGGAAACAGGATACTGGGCTTGATGGACCTTGGTCTGACCCAGTATGGCATATCTTATGTTCTTATGTTCCCGCCCAAGGGTGCCATTTAGCTCAGTCTCCTTTTTTCCGCGGAGCCCAAAAGACGTCTATCCTGTTTCCCTGGAAAATTCCTTGCTTATTATCCTTAAAATAGTTTCCCAGTTTGCACACCAGTTCCTCTTCCCACCTCGAGCCGGCACCGTAACTCAGTCTTTTTTGATCGAGGTTCCCTCGACCGGCATTCGTGCCCTTTTTTGCCCGGGGGTCATCGATCCCGTACGGGTGTTCCCCATCATGTCCCCCAGTGGGTTCAAAAAATGTGACCACTGCAGTCAAACGATGTCAATGACCGACATCCACAACTGCTGTCAATGCTTCCTGGGCCCGGACCATGACAGCACCTTCTGCGACCTATGCCAGGCCATGACGCCTAAAACCAATAAAAAGAGGTCAGAGTTGCAAGAAAAACTGTTCCCCAGGTCCGACTCGGCACCGGCCTCCCCGATGCCAAGCTTCAAGCCCAGCACTTCCCTTGAGGCCCGAGTGTCCTTGGAGTCCTGCAGCAGCGGATCCTTCGAGAAGACCTTGGACCCTGAGAGAAGGAAGAAAAAATCCTTGAAATCCGCCGAGGTTGCACCGGAGAAACACTGTAAAACCTCCCGGAGGGACTTGGGCGGCTCTGAGAAGCGCCCTACCAAGGTCCTCAAGAAGGATTCCTCAGCCGGTGGTGACTGTGCTAGGTTTCTCGAGACCGTAGTCCTCATTGAGGACACCCTCATGAGAGTGCCAGTGTCGGGCTCGAGGTCCTCTTTGCCCGCACTGAAAGCTGCGGAGCCTTCTGGCTTGGAAACCAGAATGGTGACCTTGGAGCAGAACATCACTGCTATCCTGGCCATCATCTGCCCCGATGACTGGGCCCCCGACTGTGGGGTAGTCCCTGGTTGTCGAGCCGAGCTCCGAGTGCCCTCGTCGCTGGTCGAGGTCTCAGGGTACCGTTCCTCGGGCATCCAATCCTCCCCGACCAGTTTCCATGACTCAGACCCAAGGTCTTCCGGAGGCCACCGGCCACTCAGCCCTGGCCTCGACCTTATGAATCGCAGGGCCTCGGACTCGTCACCGCTCGACTCCGAGTGGGAGACTAACGACGAGGCGTCCCTGGAAACTAAGCGGCACTGAGATATTCCCTCAAACCGGTCGCTCCCGGGCCCTGGTGCCATTCTCCTCTGGAAGATGTGGCCTTCCATGACTTTGTCAAGGATATGGCGAGAGCCCTCTCGGTGCAAACTGAGGCGGAGGAAGATCCGCATACTGAGGAACTGGAGATTCTCCACAGTATGAGTCTCCACCCAAGGAGGCTCTTATGGTACCTCGAGTGGCTGCTACTCAGAATGTGGGAGACGCCAGCCTCAATGCCGGTGGTGAGCTGGCGCCTCGATGCCATCTACCACGTCTGGAAGGACCCCGGGTTCCACAAGCCTCAACTCCCACATTATTCCATGGTCGTTGATTCGACCATGCAGAAACTTAAGAACCAGAATTCCCACTCTTTAGTCCCTCTTGGAAGGGACGCTAGAGCCCTCAATGCCCAGTGCTTCATGCTGGGTTGTAGGATTCAAGCCTATGAACTGTACATAGACATGTACCTAAAGGCCCTAATCCAGGATTTATCCGGGTTTTCAGCAGGACTTACCGAGGAACCCCTCCAGTGATTCCACTACCTCTGGAATCAAGGATGGCTCTAAGTTCCTTTCCTAGGTGGTCTATGATGGCTTTGAATCAGTGGCTCAGTTAGCAGTGGTCGGCATCGGCACCTGATGCCAATC
The DNA here is from genome assembly GCA_033557465.1 of Ichthyophis bannanicus. Lineage (NCBI taxonomy): Eukaryota > Metazoa > Chordata > Amphibia > Gymnophiona > Ichthyophiidae > Ichthyophis > Ichthyophis bannanicus. The sequence continues at coordinate 292,146,336 of CM066033.1, read as the reverse complement.
CTGCTGCAGTCTTCGGACCTCGAGCAATGGGTCCAAGACAAGCTGCTCGACGTTCCCTGCACTGGGGAAAACCTGTTCGACAAGCCTATGGCCGACAAGGCAGCTGAGATTGAGGGCGACGTGGTAACTCGACAGAGGCTCTCCAAGAAGACCTCATACTTTCCCCGTAAGAAACCATCAGGGAAAAGACCTCTGTTTCCGAGATAAAAGGGGCCTTTTCATCAGAGTCACCACTACCAGCCCTTCTTGGGCCAGCAACAGGGTTCTCACCCTAAAAGACAAAGCCATGGAGCTTAGAAGCCAAAAGCACAAAAGCCTCAGACCTCAGCTCCCACCCAGCCAGGGGGGAGCTTTTGACTCACAGGGCAGGGCCTCCCCTCCCCTGGAGACCTTCACCAGCCCACAGGGGCTGCCTGGCACTCTTCGCCCACAGGTGTGCCAAGGTCATTGAATGGTGTGGAACTCGGTTCCACCTTGTCCTGGCTTTCAAAAATCTCAATTACCACACCATTCAATGGTGGTGGAATCAGCCATGAGAAGGATGAAACGTGCAAAGAGACATGCATCCAATTCTCCAGGTTGTGAATGTAGGACTCTCAAATGCCTTTGGGCGTCGATGCGTCCAAGCTTCCATGCTCTCAGCTAGGATCAGTTCCTATATCTTGTATATGGGAATGTTCCTTAAAAAGGTCACAGGAGACTTGGAGCTTTTGAGCCCCCTCCTTCCTGATGACAAAAGTCAAGACTATCTTACTCTAGTCAAACATGCTCAGGATGTTTCCAAGTTTGTAAATCTTGCAGCCTTTGACTGTTTTGAGTGCATAAGCAGAACCTCTGCTATTGCCATTGGTGCACGTCGGATTGCCTGGCTTCAGGCGTCTGACTTGGAAATTTGGGTACAGGATAAATTAGGAAACGTTCCTTGCACAGGAGAAAATCTCTTTGGCAAGAATTGGCAGGAGAAGGCTAATGAGATAGATGCTGACAATATCACTTTGGATAGATTGTCCAAATCTACAGCCGATCCTGCAAGGAAAAAATACTCTAAGAAACCATTTTTCAATAAGAAAAAGAAGTTTTATCCTTCCTATACCCAACAGGGACTCCGTCCAGGTCAGACTGCCCAAAAGGGACAACAGCAACAACCTAGACAACAAAAGAAGCCAAAAGCTGCAAAACCTCAGTCAGCTCAGCAGGCCCAGCCTCCTCAGGGTCTTTGACTCCTTCCTAGAGAACTTTGCCTTCCTGCCCCTGAACGGTCCAGAACCCTCAACCATCCCAGGCAGGTTATGTCATTTTGCCCACAGATGGTACCAAATAACAGCAGAAAATTGGACTCTGTCCATTGTACGAGAGGGGTACAAGCTTCATTTTCACAGCATGCCCCCTCCTACAATTGTAAAACTGTTCAATTCTCAGACCTCTCTCGACAGTCTCTTAGGTCAAGAAGTCACAATGCTCCTTGCTCAAGGAACAATAGAGGAAGTACCCATTCCCCATCAGGGTACAGGGTTCTACTCCCCCTATTTCCTTATTCTAAAGAAAACAGGAGGACACAGACCCATTTTAGACCTCAGAGAATTGAACAAATATTTGTTCCGAGAGAAATTCAAAATGGTCTCTCTAGGAACTCTGCTGCCATACCTCCAAAGTCAGGATTGGCTTTGTTCTCTACATCTCAAGGATGCGTATACTCATAGTCTCATTCATCCAAATCACAGGAGATTATTCCGATTCCTGTTTCAAGGAAAGCCCTACCAATACAAGGTTCTTCCCTTTGGCCTGGCTTCTGCGCCAAGAGTGTTCACAAAATGCATGGCTGTGGTAGCAGCATTTCTGCGCACTCTGGGAATATTCGTCTTCCCTTAGACAACTGGCTCATTCGAGCCCCTACAGTTCCAGAAGCCAGCTCTGCTCTGTTTCGCACAATGCGAATCCTTTAGTATTTGGGACTGGTCATAAACCTCCCAAAATCCAATCTTGCTCCCACTCAGTCCCTAGAGTTCATAGGAGCTCATCTGGATACCAGACAGACAAGGGCTTTACTTCCGCAGCCCCGCTGTCTTCGCATAGTACAACTAGCTTCCCAAGCAGTGCTCAAACCTTGTCTCACTGCTCAGGTAATGCTACAATTGCTAGGCCACATGGCATCCACCGTGCATGTGGTTCCTTATGCTCGCCTCCATATGCTCGCAGCCCAGTGGACTTTATCCACTCAGTGGACACAGGCCTCAGGCTGCCTTTCGGACAAAATAACACACTCAAACCGTCTTATTTCATCCCTCCAATGGTGTCAATCACCCAGAAACCTTCTGGTGGGGTCTCCTTTCCAGCAACCCCTATCCCAAGCCACCCTAACAACAGATGCATCACAGGTGGGATGGGGAGCCCACCTGCACGATCTCTCTACCCAGGGTACCTGGACTCCACAGGAAGCCTGTCTTCACATCAACCTCCTGGAGCTCAGAGCAATCTTCTTTGCTCTTCGGGTATTTCACGCCCAGCTCAGTTACAAGACAGTCCTAGTTCAAATGGACAATCAGGTAGCCATGTTCTATGTGAACAAGCAGGGCGGAACAGGCTCTTTGTCCCTATGCAACGAAGCTTTGCGACTATGGCCCTCGCCAGAGGGCATCAGATTCATCTCCTTGTGGTGTATCTTCCAGGCATTCAAAACTTTTGGGCAGACAAACTCAGTCGAGTTCTGCTTCCACACGAATGGTCTCTCCATGCAGACCAGGTTGCCCATATATTTCAGATTTGGGGAACCCCAGACATAGACCTCTTTGCAAGTCCGCTGAATGCCAAACTTCCCTGGTTCTGTTCCAGAATTCCAGCTCGATATTGTCAGGCAAGGGATGCCTTCCTCCTTCACTGGGGTCAGGACTTCCTATATGCCTTCCCACCCATTCCCCTCCCCAAAACCCTATTCAAGCTTCAGAGAGACAGATGTCATATGATCCTCATAGCTCCACGTTGGCCACGGCCAACGTGGTACCCTCTGCTCCTACATCTCTCTCAAGCTCTGCCTCTGGAATTGGGATCCGCTCCAGATCTTCTCTCCCAAGAGGACGGGATGCTCTGGCATCCAAATCCCCAGTCTCTGCATCTCAGGGCCTGGTTGCTGAAAGCCTAGAGCTTCAGGATCTTAATCTATCTCCAGGAACAAGCAGGAATGTAGTCTTCACATATGGGTATCGTCGGTACCGACAGAGCCTGCGCGGGAATGCTCCCCAGCGTCCAATAGGAATGCTTTTGGGAGCATCCCTCAGCACATGCACGCTTCCTTCCCGCCTTTCCAACTGTCCCTCTTCAGTTCTTCGTTTTCCGCGGAGCCGACAGGATCCATACCCTGTCACCGCAGAAAATTCCGTCTTTAAAATTGTTTTCTTGTGGTCGCGTTTGCCTGCCGCACGACGCTTACCGGTACTGCCAGTTCTTTTCTTTTCTTTTCTTTTCCCAAAAAACCCCCTTATACTTTAAGCTGTTTCTCTTCAGAAACTTTTCTTTTTTGGTGCTAGGCACCATTTTGGGCACTAGGCCCCATATTCCTAAAACATGGAAAAACCAACTAGTGGTTTTAAAAAATGTACTAAGTGTGGCGGTACTATTTCTGTCACTGACACCCATGATTGGTGTCTTAAATGATTAGGGCCTGAACATTCTCCATCTGAAAGTCTCTCCTGTATGGGGATGACTAAAAGAGGAAGACAGAACCGGGCGGCAAAGCTCAGTACCCTCTTTTCTTCGGATGCCAGATCCATTGCATCAACATCTTCAAGGGCCTCCTCTTCCTCCCATGGATCTCAGGTAACTAAACATAAAAGCCGGTCCTCAAAGGGTAGCTCTCCTGCTAAGCATCGAGAGGCCATTGGCATTGCCCTTGAGGGAGCCACACCGGCAAAGCAGCCCCGGCGGGAGGCTTCGGCTTCCAAAGCATCAATGGGGCTCCAGGATGTTCTCAAGGCCCCGACCTCGCAAGAACTACCTGTGCCATGCTCAGGGGTTCCGGCCGTTTTCACCGGTACTGATACCCAGGCATCGGCAGCGTCGATAGACCAGAGGTTCCTCGCTATCGAACGCAGCATTGCAGCTCTTCTCTCAGCTGTGGTACCGTTGGTCCAACGGGCACCGGTACCGACATCGACACCGATGCCGGTACCTACACCGATGACGGTACCAACCCCAGTGGGAATTCTTCCCACGCCATCTTTGGCTGGAATCGACAGATCGGTACCGGATCAACTCGGTACCGACTTCGATCGATACTGGGACCATGCTTTGTATGAGCATCGTGGTCAGGAATACTTCGAATCCTCCGATTCCGAAGACTCTGAAAATTCTGCTGGTATTAGAGGGTTTCTCCCAGAGGATCCCTCTTCTCCCCAACGCAGAATGTCACCTCCAGAGGACATGTCTTTTCAGGATTTTATTCGTGATATGGCCAAGGGCCTTTCAATCACGGTGGCTCCTGAAGAGGAACCCAGAGCAAAGGAATTGGAAATTCTCCAATATCCTAAAGCTCCAAAGGAGGCAGTCACTCTGCCCATCCATGAAATTCTTCATAACTTGATGCTCAGAATGTGGGAGACACCTCTGACTACATCTCCTCACTCTAGGAGACTTGATACTATGTATCGAGTCCCACCATGTCCTGGATTTCAAAAGACTCAGCTGCCACACCATTCAGTGGTGGTGGAGTCAGCCATGCGTAGGATGAAAAGTGCAAAGAGGCATGCATCCAATCCTCCAGGTCGTGAATGCAGGACTCTGGACGCTTTTGGGTGCCAAACATTTCAGGCTTCCATGCTTTCAGCTAGGATCAGTTCATATATACTGTATATGGGAATGTTCCTCAAGGAAGTTACAGGAGATTTGGAGCTTATGAACCCATTTCTCCCAGATGACAAGAGACAAGACTTTATTGCTCTAGTTAAGCGTGCTCAAGATGTCTCCAAGTTTGTAAATCGTGCAGCCTTTGACTGCTTTGAATGCATCAGCAGAACCTGTGCTATTGACATTGGTGCACGATGGATTGCCTGGCTTCAGGCATCAGACTTGGAGACTTGGGTACAAGACAAGTTAGGCAACATTCCTTGCATGGGAGAGAATCTCTTCGGCAAGAACTGACAGGAAAAGGCTAATGAGTTAGATGCTGACAATACTACTCTTGATAGATTGTCGAAATCTACAGCCACTCCAGCCAAAAAGAGGTCTTATAAAAAACCCTCTTTCACCAAAAAAAAGGAAATTTTATCCTTCCTATACCCAACAGAGTCAATCTCAGGGTCAGGTTGCCCAAAAGGGGCAAACTAGACAGCAAAAGAAGCCAAAAGACCCCAGAGCCCAACCAGCTCTGCAGATTCAGGGGCTTTGACTCCTTCCTAGAGAGCTTAGCCTTCCTGCCTCTGAGGGGTCCCCAACCCCCCAATATCCCAGGCAGGTTATGCCACTTTGCCAACAGATGGCATCAAATAACAGCAGAAGATTGGACTTTGTCCATTGTAAGAGAAGGGTACAAGCTTCATTTTCACAGCATGCCCCCTCCTACAATTCTAAAGCAATTCAATTCTCAAGCCTCCGCAATCTGTTAGATCACGAGGTCTCAACACTTCTTGCCCAAGGGGCAATAGAGGAGGTACCCATTCTTCAACGGGGTGCAGGGTTCTACTCCCCCTATTTTCTTATTCCAAAGAAAACAAGAGGACACAGACCCATTTTAGACCTCAGAGAATTGAACAAATACCTGTTTCGAGAGACTTCAAAATGATTTCTCTAGGAACTCTTCTGCCATACCTTCAAAGCCAGAATTGGCTTTGCTCTCTAGACTTAAAGGATGCATACACTCACATTCTGATCCATCCAGATCACAGGAAGTTCTTACGATTCCTTTTCAGGGGAAAACATTTCCAGTACAGGGTTCTTCCCTTTCTTCTAGCTTCAGCACCAAGAGTATTCACGAAATGCATGGCAGTAGTAGCTGCATTTCTATGAACCCTGGGGATATTTGTCTTCCCTTACTTAGACGACTGGCTCATTCGAGTCCCTACAGTTGCAGAGGCCAGCACTGCACTGTCTCGCACAATGCGAATCCTCCAATACGTGGGGTTAGTAATAAACTTCCCAAAATCCCAACTTGTTCCTTCCCAATACCTGGAATTTATAGGAGCCTGTCTAGATACCAGACAGGCAAGGGCTTTCCTTCCCCAGGCCCGGTGTCTTCTGTCATGGTGGTAGCCCCTAGTGGCCAAGGGCGGTAAGGGCATGCTCCACGATGTATTTATTTTTAAGGAGCGTGGTGTAATGTAAGGCCAAAAATGGAGTTTGGTCTTATCTATCTTCAGCTCCTTGTGTGCACAAAATAATTCAGCCAAGAGTGTAGGGAAAAAAGGCTTTTATTTCCCCTCTGTGCAAGGGTTCAATTAAGACAGTGGAAATCAAACAATGTCCTTTGTTTGAAAAGGTGCCGGTAATAAGCAGGTGGACCAACTGTTAGTAGCTTCACAATTAGTGCCAAGGAAAAATGGAGGAATTCAGTTCATTCCAAACAAAACATTTAAACAAGTTTTCTTCTTATTTACACGGTGGCAATAGACTCTAGGCTAGTAGTAACACAACCCACAATCCATATCTTCTTCCTGAGGCATGGGAATAGCATTTATATCTTCTACGTCCATAGATTCTGCCTCACTACTTTCCCCCGTGGAGTAAACACTGTCCCTGGCTGTCACAGCTTTACATGGACTGTCTCCACTGACCTGCCTCCAATAAGACTGGGTTTTAAGTTCTCTTGGTAATTCTTGAAACCACTCTGGTTTCTTTCTTCTTCTTACAAAGTGAGTATTTGCTTTAGCAGTGCTTCTAGGAGTTAAGCATGCTTTAGCAGGAATAAAGCTTTCATACCTTGAGTTTCTGTAGCTGGACTCCCTGGAACCTTCTCTCCCAAGAACGTCTCTTTTGCAACAGTTTTTCTGCCGGTAGCTTCTGGGCAGTGCTGTGCTTCCTGGCAGCTTAGCAAAACCTGGTATGGATTCAGCTCTATGCTTCAGTGGTAAAGTAGCTTTGCTAAAAACTCCTTTTCCTCGAGTACCTGGTAAAACCTTTCCAGCAGGTTCCAGTGACTGCAGGTCTTCCTCCAAACCTGGTTCTCTGGATACGTCTCTCAGCTTTGGACTCAGGAACGTTGCTTGAGCAGGGAGTGGCACACTCTCCAGCCTGACTGCTTTCCCCAGCAGACTCCCTCTGAACAGCTGCTCTGGTAGCTTGGCCCCTCTGAACTCCACCTCTGTGAATTCCGTTCCCTTGGGCTTGCTCAAGGAGGATTCCTTCCTTCAGGTCTCTCCTTCTTTCCTTAGCCGTGCTCCTTGTTCCTTCTCCAAGTCCTTCTGCTCCTTGTTCTGCTGCTTCCCTTTCTGCAGCCGTGCTCCTTACTGCTTGGCTTTTTCTCTCCCACTCTGCTTTGCTAGAATTAAACTTCTGCTTATAAAGGGATCTTCTCTTTGAATCTCCCGGGCTCATTCCCAGGTGCAACTGGTTAGATCTCCTAGCCCAGTGATGGCTAACCTTTTTGAGCCCGAGTGCCCAAACTGCCGCACAAAACCAAAGAATTTCCTCAAAGTGCCAGCACGTCAATTTGCATAAATATTTGCATAATGCTAACATACACTAACTTTTAGTAAACATGTCTCTTAATGAGTGTATGGATAAAGACAGACTAAAAGATTTCTACATTACTATAATCCAGTGCCAACCGCCAGGCACATTAGGAACTACTACAAACACTGCCCATTTAGAACCAATAGCAAACCCGCCGTATCCTAACAGCACTACCAGGAGTCACAAAGCACCATACCATACCTATCAAAAGGCAACACTGCAAATATTAAACCAATACATTTCAGAGAACAACAATACATGACCTACTGGGGAAAGAGAACAAGTGGCAATGTCAAAAAGGAATTACATAAACAGAATACCTCAGCTCAGTTACACAGTTGCAATTGCTCCAGCCACTTTCTTCTGGTTTCTTCATGTTTTCTGCTAACTCTCCATCATCTGCTGTCCATTTGTCCTTTCTTCTCTCTTCTAGTTTTTTTTTCCATTCTCTCTCTCTACATCCGCTTTAACATACTAATCTTTCTCCTTTTGCTCTTTCCTCATTCCTATTTCATCCACTCAAATTTTACCCCTCCATCCTCAATCCCCACTTACTCTCCCAATACCCGGCCAATTGTACATTTTTCTTCCCTCACACACAAAATATTTTTCCCCTCTCCATTTCATTCTCCCAGCCCCATCCCCTTCTAATCTCCCCCAACATCAGCTCCCTTTTAGTTCCAGCCCCACCCAGTATCCGCTCCCTTCTAGTCCCCTCATCAGTCCATTTCCAGTCCTAGCTCCCCCATCCATTTCCAGTCCTATCCGAGTCCCTTCATCAGCTCATTTCCAATACCAGCCTCCCATCAGCCCATTTCTAGTCCTTTCCTAGCCCCACCATCAGCCCATGTTAAATCCTAGCTCCCCTCCACTCAGCCCATTTCTAATCCAAGCCCCCCATGAGCCTACCTCCAGTTCTAGCCCCTCCATGAGTCCATTTCAATCCAAGCCCCCACCACAGCCCATTTCCAATCTTAGCTCCCCCAACACCCAATTCTCAGTTCTATCCTAGCCCATCCATCAGCCCAGTTCCTGTCCTAGCTCCCTCCCCTAAGAGCCCATTCCAAGACCCCCTTCCCATCAGTTATTTGCAGTTCAAGCCCCCTTCCACTCAGCCCATTTCCATTCCAAGTCCCCCTCCCCATTAGCTATTTGCAGTTCAAGCCCCCCACTTCCCCTCAGCCCATTTCCATTCCAAGCCCCGTCCCCATCAGCTATTTGCAGTTCAAGCCCCCCACTTCCCCTCAGCCCATTTCCATGCCAAGCCCCATCCCCAACAGCTATTTGCAGTTCAAGCCCCCTTCCACTCAGCCCATTTCCAGTCCTAGCAACCCCAACCCATTACCAGTCCTAGCCCCCATAGCCCACTCCCAGTCCTAATCCCACCAGCCCATTTCCAGTCCTAATCCCCCATCACCCAATTGTCAGTTTAAGCCCCCCCATAGCGCATGGCCAGTCCTAACCTCCCCATCAGCCCACTCCCAGTCCTAATCCCCCACCACCCAATTTTCAGTTTAAGCCCCCCCATAGCCCATTACCAGTCCTAACCCCCCATCAACCCACTTCCAGTCCTAATCCCACCAGCCCATTTCCAGTCCTAATCCCCCATCACCCAATTTTCAGTTTAAGCCCCCCCATAGCCCATTACCAGTGCTATCCCGCCCTCAACCCACTTCCAGTCCTAATCCCACCAGCCCATTTCCAGTCCTAATCCCCCATCACCCAATTTTTAGTTTAAGCCCCCCCAGCGCCCATCACCACTCCTAACCCCCCCAGCCCAGCGCCCATCACCACTCCTAACCCCCCCAGCCAGCCCAGTGCCCATCACCACTCCTAACCCCCCCCAGCCAGCCCAGTGTCCATCACCACTCCTACCCCCCCCAGCCCAGTGCCCATCACCACTCCTAAATCCCCCCAGCCCAGCACTACTCCTAACACCCCCCCCAGCCCAGCCCATCACTACTCCTAACCCTCCCAGCCCAGCCCATCACCACTCCTAACCCCCCCCAGCCCCGCCCATCCCAGCCCATCACCACTCCTTACCCCCCCCCCCCAGCCCAGCCCATCACCACTCCCAACCCCCCCCCCCCGCCCATCCCAGCCCAGCCCAGCCCCGCCCATCACATCACCACTCCTAACCCCCCCCCCCAGCCCAGGGAAAATTAAAAAAAAGAAAACCTGTCTGTTGCCACTGTCGGGGCCGCCGCGGCAGAATCGAGCGTGCCGCGGGGCCCCCCTGTATCCGGCAGAGCCTGCCCTCCCCGTAGCAGCTCTCTCTTTGGAGCTGCAGTCAGACGCGCCGGCTTGCAGAGCGCGAGGGAAGAGTTTCTCCCACGCTGCTCTGTTAAACCCGCGGGGGCTGATGGGAAGTTCCCATCAGCCCCCGCGGGCTTAACAGAGTCGCGAAAGGGAAACTCTTCCCTTCGCGCTCTGCAAGCCGGCGCGTCTGACTGCAGCTCCAAAGAGAGAGCTGCTACGGGGAGGGCAGGCTCTGCCGGGTACAGGGGGGCCCCGCGGCACGCTCGATTTTGCCGCGGCGGCCCCGACAGCGGCAGCAGACAAGTAAAATTGAAAAAAAAAAAAAAAACCTAATTGCGGACCTTCCCGCGTGCCAGCTGCAAGGCCTTCGCGTGCCACAGCTGGCACGCGTGCCATAGGTTCGCCATCGCTGTCCTAGCCTCATTAGCTTCTGTATGATCACTCCTGCCCCCTCTAGCTGTGCTTTGAGGTAATTGCACATCTAGATCTCTGTGAGAAACAGGATTTCTTTTCAACTTTGCAACTTTATTAGTGCCAGCCTCATGACACTTCGCATAATGCAACTAGCTTCTCAAGCAGCAGGGAAATCCTCCCTAACTGCTCGAGAGCTACTACAGTTGCTGGGACATATGGCATCCACGGTTTATGTACTTCCATATGCTCGCCTCCACATGCGAGCAGCTCAGTGGACCTTTCCACACAGTGGACACAGGCCACAGGACACTTATCAGACAAAATAATAAACCCTCAACGGCTAATTTTGTCCCTCCAATGGTGGCAATCACTAGAAAATCTGACAGTGGGGTCTCCTTTTTATTAACCCCTCTTTCAGGCCACCCTAACAACAGATGCATCACAGGTAGGTTGGGGAGCACACCTGAATCATCTCTGTACACAGGGCACCTGGTCTCCACAGGAGGCTGGTCTACATATAAACCTCCTGGAATTATGAGCAATCTATTTAGCTCTTCGAGTATTCCACGCCCAGCTCAGCTACAAGACAGTCCTAGTACAGACAGACAATCAAGTAGCCATGTTCTATGTGAACAAGCAGGGCGGAACAGGCTCTCTGTCGTTATGCAATGAAGCTTTGCGACTGTGGGCCCTCGCCAGAGAGTATCAAATTCACCTTCTAGTGGTATATCTTCCAGGCATTCAAAACCTTTGGGCAGACAAACTCAGTCGAGTACTGCTGCCTCACGAGTGGTCTTTCCACCTAGACCAGCTGGCAAAGATATTTCATCTCTGGGGCACTCCAGACATAGACCTCTTTGCAAGTCCACTGAATGCCAAACTTCCCAGGTTCTGTTCCAGGATTCTGGCTCACAATTGGCAGGCAAGGGATGCCTTCCTCCTTCATTGGGGTCAGGATTTCCTTTATACCTTCCCACCCATTCCCCTCATCCCCAAAACACTCTTCAAGCTTCAGAGAGACAGGGGTCGTATGATTCTCATAGCGCCACGATGGCCATGCCAAGCGTGGTATTCCCTGCTTCTACATCTCTCTCAAGCTACACCTCTGGAGTTAGGGCATGCTCCAGATCTCCTTTCCCAAAGAACGGGACGCTATGGCACCCGAGCCCCCAATCCCTGCATCTCATGGCCTGGTTGCTGAAGGCTTAGACCTCCAGGATTTCAACCTGTCCCAACAGGTAAAGGATATCCTTCAGGCTTCTAGAAAACTTTCCACAAGAAGGTCTTATGCCTTCAAGTGGAAACGTTTTACTATATGGTGTTCCAAGAAGGGATTTAACCCCCTTGTCATACCTTTAGAATCAATACTAGAGTATCTCCTTCACTTATCGAATTCTGGTATAAAGACCAATTCGGTAAGAGTCCATCGTAGTGCAATCGCAGCTTCTTATAAGCCTCTGAATGGACAACCAATTTCCTCTCATCCACTTATATCCAGATTTATTTTTTTTTTTTTTAATTTTATTTATGCATTTTCAACATTTACAAAGAAATAAATGTTACATCACAATAATCATATCATTAGACAATCCAGAAGAAATAAACAAAACCAAAAACACTAGTCCACATCAAGGAGGAGCTTACATTAACAAATTAGTAAGAAATCTGGGTGGCTGCTGTACAAAATAATAACCAAACTCCTTTGACTTATCGATGAACCCAGAAAAAAAATTTAACAGGAAATTAAAAAAGATTAAGTCCTGCTATCCAAAAAGGCAGTTAACTCTTCAACTACAGAAAAAATATATTTCTTCCCCTGGAACACAATATGACATTTACAAGGGAATTTCAAATAAAATAACATACCCAAAGCCAAAACCCGAGATCTAAGCTGTAAAAAGGATTTACGTCGTTTTTGGGTCTCCCTAGGAACATCCGGAAATAGTTGAACAGTTTGACCACAAAATTTCTCATTCTTTTTGGGAAAATAAGCTCTGAAGACCCTGTCCTTATCCATCTCTAATACAAAACTAACCAAAAGAGTGGCTCTAGAGGGAATGTCATCATTGTCTGATTCAATAAATTCAGAAATGTTAAGGGGAGATGGGGGCAACCGCTCAGGCTGAACCCCCTCATCTCCTTCCACATTTCGATGATCAATAACCTGAGGAACATAATAAAGCTTAGATAGAAGAATTCCATCAGAATCAGACAATAATAATATCTCCTTAAAGTATTTACGCAGCAATATAATTGAAGACAAGAAATGAGTCTTTGGAAAATTTAAAAAACGGAGGTTACGAGATCTCACAACATTTTCCAAAAACTCATCTTGCCGATGCAATAATAGGGAATCCATTGATAACTTCTCAGCAAAATTCTTCTGTGATAACACAGTAGATTCCTGGTCAACCATTTTCCTCTCCAAGGAAAGTACCCTCTCTTCATGATCCTTTAATTTAAGTACTGTTTCTTTAGAGAAATCAGAAATCTTTATTAAGGAAGAGCCCAGAGTCAACTCTAAGCGAGAAACGATTGTCCAAATATCTTTTAAGGTAACATCCGAAGGTGGAGAACTAATTTGTGAAACCGGGGAAAATGAAATCACAGCTGGTATAGCCGGCGACAGTGGAACAGAGTCACTACCTAAGCTAACATCCGGACGCAGAACTACGCTAGGATCAGCCTTCACCAGATTCCCTTCTGGGGAGGCCTCACCCTGCACAAACTCCAGTTCATCGATGGGAGGAGTTAAACCCGTGTCGCGTAAAGAAGGAGTGGGAGAAACAGTACTCACTGTTGAAACATCCATGCCTGCTTCCCGCACAAGCAGGGTAGGTGATGGTGATAACGGCGGGTCCTGCACCGTCACATGGGCATCCATCGGGCCGACGATTTTAACTGCCTTCACTTGGGGAACCAGTGGGTTTCGTTTCTTCCTTTTCACCATACCAAGGGGACGCCTTCTTACACCGACGTACGCCGAAGGGACGCCAAAGGGGCGTGTCCTGCCCCTTTGGTCACGCCCCTTCGGGCACGCCCCCGAGGGACGCCCGCGACCGCGTCCCGCGGTGGGGCAGTTGATTTTAAAGCCCTCTATCAGACCTGCAGCCAATCAGTGCAGCCTCGGGAGCCAGCAGCCATCCAAACAGGTAACGAAGGGAACAAATGCAGGAAATGAAGACACCACAGCGTCCCGCGGTGGGGCAGTTGATTTTAAAGCCCTCTATCAGACCTGCAGCCAATCAGTGCAGCCTCGGGAGCCAGCAGCCATCCAAACAGGTAACGAAGGGAACAAATGCAGGAAATGAAGACACCACCTATATCCAGATTTATGAGAGGTCTTCTATTAACCAAGCCTCCCATTAACCCACCACCGGTGGAATGGGATCTAAATCTAGTTCTCGGGCAGCTCATGAAGCCGCCTTTTGAGCCTTTAGCCGCTACAACCCTTTTGACCTGGAAGGTCATCTTCCTAATTGCGATCACCTCTGCACGTTGCATTAGTGAACTGCAAGTTTAGCGGCTGATCCTCCTTATACTAGGTTTCACCATGATAAGGTTGTTCTTAGAACTTATCCACACTTTATGACAAAGGTGGTTTCGCCTTTTCATTTAAATCAATCAATTTATCTTCCTGTATTTTTTCCAAGTCCTCACACCTCTAATGCAGAAAGAAACCTTCACACTTTGGATTGTAAAAGAGCCTTAGCCTTTTACCTACAGAGAACACAGCAACATAGAAAGTCCTCGCAACTTTTTATAGCTTTTGACTCTAGTCATTTGGGACTTCCAGTCTCCAAAAGATCTTTATCTAAATGGATTGCACAATGCATATCCTTTGCTTATGAGAGTAAGGGTCTTCCTCTTCTAGGCCATGTCATAGCTCATAACGTGAAAGCCATGGCAACTTCCATGGCTAATCTCCACTCTGTGTCTATCGATGACATTTGTCGAGCAGCCACCTGGGCTTCGGTACACACCTTCACAGCTCACTACTGCCTGGATAAAGCCTCCCGTTGGGAAGCCTTCTTTGGCCAAGCTGTTCTTCAACATCTCTTTCAGACCTAATTCAACTCCTACCCACCAACCCTGGTGGAATGCCAGAGATCCATGGGAGGAAGGATGCCTACCTTTCTAGGGTACCATCGGTACCGGCATCGGTGTCGATGTCGGCACCGGTGCCCTTGGGACCACCGGTACCGCAGCTGAAAGAGAGCTGTGATATTGCGTTTGATAGCAGGTGATCTCTGGGAACAGCAGGAATTTAGTCTTCACATCCCACCCACCTCCCCTAGGAGTTGTCTCTCTATCTCTTTGTCTCTTTCCTTTCTCCCTCTATCCTTTCACTCAGCTACAAACTTAACTGAAGAGGGACAGTTGGAAAGGCGGGAAGGCAGCGCGCATCTGCTGAGGGATGCTCCCAAAAGCGTTCCTATTGGATGCTGGGGAGCGTTCCCACGCAGGCTCCGTCGGTACTGACGATACCCATATGTGAAGACTAAATTCCTGCTGTTCCCGGAGATCACCTGTTACAGGTGAGTAACTACGCTTTCCCAACAGGTAAAGGATATCCTTCATGCTTCTAGGAAGCCCTCCAGAAGACGCTCGTATGCCTTTAAGCGGAAAAGGTTTACGATATGGCGCTCACAGAAGGGTCTTAACCCTCTTGCGATACCTCTGGAATCGATACTGGAGTATCTCCTTCATTTGTCAAATGCAGGTCTCAAGACAAATTCACTAAGAGCCAATCTTAGTGCTATTGCAGCTTCTTACAAGCCTCTAAGTGGACAACCTATTTCCTCTCATCCTCTGATAGTGAGATTTATGAGAGGCCTTCTTTTAACAAAGCCTCTCTTTAAGCCACTACCGGTGGCATGGGACTTAAATCTGGTGCTCGGGCAGCTCATGAAACCGCCCTTTGAGCCATTAGCACTACATCTTTGAAATTCCTTTCCTGGAAAGTCATCTTCCTCATTGCAATCACATCAGCACGTCGCATCAGTGAATTGCAAGCGTTAGCGGCTGATCCTCCTTATACAAGGTTCCACCTTGATAAGGTAGTTCTTAGGACTCACCCAGTCTATGATACGTGGTGGTTAAACAAGGATACTTTATTTGTTGTGCTAAAAAACCTGAGAGCCCGACACAGGCCGTGTTTCGTATTGTCACTTCATCAGGGGATACAGGGCATAAAAATAAAAACCTTTTCATGGGGCCACAAGGCATAAAAATAAAAATAAATAATTAAAAAGTCAGACATTGCCTAAATGAACCACTTTTCGCTTAATATATATCATAAGAATAAATGTAACTTGACCATATCGTGAATACTAGAGTCAGGGCTGTTTAAAAATCCAATAAGAGATCTCATCTATGTGTTTGTGATGTATATCTAAAAATTGTGTCCAAAGAATGCCATACCCTTGTCTACGTTCTAACATACACCGTTGAAACGTGGACTCTTTCTCAAAGATGAGTCTGTATTCTCTCTCTATGAAAGATATAAAACGTTAATATATCAGACATATGACATTAATTTATCTGTGGAATAAATACCTTTCAATCTAAAAACTTAAAAACATCGCCGCTTTTCCAACTAAATCTATTTATTTTATCTGCTCTATGGGTACTTCTTCAGTTTGTGAGGACCGTATCCTAATAGCAAATGACATCATTCTTATGCTGTCTGACATCGACTAATTGCGGTATTACTATAGACTTTCTAAGCGGCGAAGGGGGTCCTTCAAACTTATTATCTGATTGTATTAGCAGTCAGCTACACGATTGTATTACACACCTTCCAACATTTAATCGCGTTGTGGCATGACTAGGATAAAGATATTTCTTGCCATTATTGAAGAAAAATCTTCTCACTTTCGATTACCCGATGGGTATTAAATGCAACGAATGTGATCATTTGTGGGGCTTTTTTATCAAGCGTTTACCGAAGACACGGGCCACCTAATGAATCAGAAAATTGTGTCTTCGCAGACCCCAGAATATTGTATTATACAACCGATCACTCATCACTAAAACGTGCATTCTAACTTGAATAGACCTTTTCGAGCAAGTTTTTCAAGTAAAAGTGTAGAGGCTCTTATTCGTATCCTAATGGGGACCTTCTCGCTAGGCAACACCTAATTATTCTATCATATCCTATACTCACAAACTAATATTACATCATCATTTCGAGGCCAACCTTAATATTAAAAAATCTCCTACTATATATCACAATACATTGAAATAATTAAACCTTTAATGGTACCTCCTGTCACAAAATCCAAAGGGTCTTGTATAAAGAAGAACTGCCGTCTACTTCGTGATAGAATAATTAGGTGGTGCCTAGCGAGAAGTTCCCCATTAGTGATCGGTTGTATAATACAATATTCTGGGGTCTGCGAAGACACAATTTTCTGATTCATTAGGTGGCCCGTGTCTTCGGTAAACGCTTGATAAAAAAGCCCCACAAATGATCACATTCGTTGCATTTAATACCCATCGGGTAATCGAAAGTGAGAAGATTTTTATTCAATAATGGCAAGAAATATCTTTATCCTAGTCATGCCACAACGCGATTAAATGTTGGAAGGTGTGTAATACAATCGTGTAGCTGACTGCTAATACAATCAGATAATAAGTTTGAAGGACCCCCTTCGCCGCTTAGAAAGTCTATAGTAATACCGCAATTAGTCGATGTCGGACAGCATAAGAATGATGTCATTTGCTATTAGGATACGGTCCTCACAAACTGAAGAAGTACCTATAGAGCAGATAAAATAAATATATTTAGTTGGAAAAGCGGCGATGTTTTTAAGTTTTTAGATTGAAAGGTATTTATTCCACAGATAAATTAATGTCATATGTCTGATATTTTAATGTTTTATATCTTTCATAGAGAGAGAATACAGACTCATCTTTGAGAAAGAGTCCAAGTTTCAACGGTGTATGTTAGAACGTAGACAAGGGTATGGCATTCTTTGGACACAATTTTTAGATATACATCACAAACACATAGATGAGATCTCTTATTGGATTTTTAAACAGCCCTGACTCTAGTATTCACGATATGGTCAAGTTACATTTATTCTTATGATATATATTAAGCGAAAAGTGGTTCATTTAGGCAATGTCTGACTTTTTAATTATTTATTTTTATTTTTATGCCTTGTGGTCTCATGAAAAGGTTTTTATCTCTATGGTTATTTTATTATTACTTTTTATATATGTATGTTTTTAAATATTGTAGTTAGTATTTTTCACAAGTTGTTCTACTCACTCACCTCCTGCTCCTATTTATTTGTATGTAGCCACAGTGGGTACACATAGCATGTTTTTATACATGTGCTTTTATACATGTGATTTTCTGTATATGTGATATTACACACCCTTTCTATAATTTGATATAGATATTTAATTTATTATATAGTGTTTATGGTCTTATTGCTCTTATAAGGTTTGTAACAGTATTTATTTATTATTAATAATATTTATTTAATGTTTTTAAGTTTTTTTAAATGTGCTATGGTTTTTATGATTTTGTATTTGCAGCAAACCTGTATCCCCTGATGAAGTGACAATACGAAACACGGCCTGTGTCGGGCTCTCAGGTTTTTTAGCACAACAAATAAAGTATCCTTGTTTAACCCACCACGTATCATAGACTGGGTGTTTCACATAACGTGGTGAAGTGCTCCCTCGTTGGACCGGTTCTTAGGACTCATCCACACTTTATGCCAAAGGTGGTTTCGCCTTTCCATTTAAACCAAGTGGTTTACCTTCCTGTATTCTTTCCAAGGCCTCATGCCTCCAGTGCAGAAAGGAACCTTCATACCTTGGACTGTAAAAGAGCTTTGGCCTTTTACTTGCAAAGGATGCAGCAACATAGAAAATCTTCTCAACTCTGTTGCTTTTGATACTAGTCATTTGGGACTTCCATTTTCCAAAAGAACTCTATCTAACTGGATTGCTCAGTGCATATCCTTTGCCTATGAGAGTAAGAACCTTCCTCTTGAAGGCCATGTCACAGTTCACAATGTGAGAGCCATGGCAGCCTCAATGGCTCATCTTCACTCTGTGTCTATCGAGCAGCTACTTGGGCTTCGGTGCATACCTTCACAGCCCACTACTGCTTAGACAAGGACTCCCGCCGGGATGCCTTGTTTGGCCAGGCTGTTCTTCAACACCTTTTTCAGACTTAATCAACTCCTACCCACCGCCCCTTGTTAGGATGCCAGAGATCCATGGGGGGAAGTATGGCCTTTTCACAAGGGCTAACAACTACCTGGGGCCATCTTCCTGGCATCTGCAGCTAGGGAGTCCCCATATGTGAAGACTACATTCCTGCTTGTTCCTGGACATAGCGTGGTTACTCACCTGTAACAGTTGATCTCCGGGAACAGCAGGAATTTAGTCTTCACAACCCGCCCACCTCCCCTAGGAGTTGTATCTCTCTCTCTCTCTCCCTCTCTCTTTTGTTTCAGCTATCAACTCAACTGGAGAGGGACAGTTGGAAAGGCGGGAAGGCAGCACACAGGCGCTGTGGGATGCTCCAAAAAGCTTTCCTATTGGACGCTGGGGAGCGTTCCCGCGCGGGCTCCGTCGGTGCCGACGATACCCATATGTGAAGACTAAATTCCTGCTGTTCCCGGAGATCACCTGATCTCCAGGAACAAGCAGGAATGTAGTCATCACATATGGGTATCGTCGGTACTGACGGAGCCTGTGCGGGAACGCTCCCCAACATCCAATCAGAAAGCTTTTTGGAGCATCCCACAGCATCTGAGTGCTGCCTTCCTGCCTTTCCCAACTGCCTTTCTCCAGTTCTTTTTTTTCCGCGGAGCCAGCAGGTTGTGTTCCTGTCATCGCAGAACGGTATTGGAGGCTGGCGTCTGCAGGGGCTGTGCGGTAGAGGTGGCCTCGGTAGAGCAGGGGCTCCAGGTTAGTGTGGCCCAGGCTCCGCTGGATTCCGTCTCCCAGGAGTCTCAAGAGCCCATGGATGTGATCCTCAGCTCTAGGTCTCCTCTGTCCTCAGTTTTGGAGCAGCTGGGTCCTTCTCAGCCTTGGCCCGGGCCCTCCTCTGTGGCAGGGGGGGCAGGACAGGGGGCTGGGGGGTTCTCTGGATTTTGTGTTGCTGCTGCACAAGGCATTCTGTCTATGCCAGTAGAGAGAACACGGACTAGTGGCTGCGCAGGGGCATGGAGCCAAGCTTGGGGCAGAGCCCAAAGGACAGGAGGAGACTGGGGTGCCTCCTAAGTGGGTTAGGCTTACGCAGGAGGTACCTACCCACTTTCCTATGTCTGAGTCTCTTGAAGGGGAGGCCTCAGATTGGGAGGTAGGGAAGGAGGATGATGAGGAACTCGAGGAAGGTGAGATCCCAGAGGAAGAACAGGCTAGGATTGTTCGGGTCTTCCGCCGAGAGGAATTGCCGGCCTTGATTAGCGAGTCCTTGAAGGTACTCAATATTGCCGCAGGGAGTCCAGCAGAGAAGGATGCCTTGGAGGATCTGCTTATTCAGGCAGTCAGGAAATTGCAGAGGGTTTTCCCTGTCCACCGTGTGGTACGGCATATGATTCCGGAAGAATGGGACCAGCCGGAGTCCGGATTGAGGGATGTTTGGCCTATGTCACGGTTGTACCCCTTTCCGGAGGTGGACATGGAGCTATTGCAGTCTCCTAGAGTGGATGCGGCTGTGTCAGCAGTTATCAAGAAGACTACCATTCCGGTCGAGGGCAGTGCTGCCCTTAAGGATGTCCAGGATAGGAAGCTGGACACGTTGTTGAAGCAAGCCTTTGACATCAATGCCTTGGCGCTTCAGGCGTCGGTGTGTGGGGCTTGGGTAGCCCGGGCTAACCTGCCGGTGGTCTCAACCGTTTCAGCTGTCTAGCGACACCCCGGACAGGTCGACGGGGACAGCGGCAAGATTGGAGTCCGGAGCAGCTTATCTGGCAGATAGCCAGTATGATCTCATCAGAGGTTTATTGAAGAACATGGCTTCAGTGGTAGCAGCTCGCCATTACCTGTGGCTCCGTAATTGGGCTGCAGATGGTTCTTCAAAGGCCCGTCTCAGCAGGCTCCCCTTTAGGGGTAAGCTGCTGTTCGGTGAAGACCTGGACAAGTTAGTAAAGTTGCTGGGCGAGTCTAAGGGAGGCAGACTTCCTGAGGACAGGCCGAAGAAGAGTCATATCTCCGCTCCCGTACGAACTCAGCTGCGGGAGGCTCGGATGTTTCGGGCTTCACGGTTGGTGCCATTTCAGAGGGGCCGCTTCCCTTCTAAGGGACAGGGTTTCCGTGGGTTTCGAGGATCGGGAAGGGGCTTTGGGAATCCTTCCTCCGCTTCCGGTCCCAGGAAATAACAATGAGACAACGGGGCTCCGGGCAGGAGTCCTGCCGATGTGAGGACGTCTCCGGCAGTTCTTGTCCGCTTGGGCCCGGGTCACATCCGACCAATGGGTCTTGGAGGTGGTGAGGGAGGACTGTGCCCTAGAATTTGTGAGGCCGGTCCTCCCTTCCTTCATGCAGTCTCCTTGTTGGTTGCGGGCCATGGTCGTGGCGGTAGAGGAGACTCTGGCAAGGCTGCTGGCATTAAGGGCAGTCATGCCGGTGCCCAAGGACCAGTGTGGTTACAGTCAGTGCTCAATCTATTTCGTAGTACCAGAAAAGGAGGGTTCCTTTCGGCCGATGCTCTACCTGAAGCGGGTCAATCGTTGTCTTCGGGTTCCTCACTTTCGCATGGAAACTGAAGTCGGTGATAGTGGCGGTGCATCAGGGAGAGTTTCTGACGTCTCTCGATCTCACGGAGGCATATCGACATATTCCCGTACGCAAGTCGCATCAGCAGTTTCTGCGGTTTGTGTTGCCGAAAGGACACTTTCGGTTTCAGGCATTGCCCTTCGGTCTTGCCACTGCTCTGTGCACCTTTACCAAGGTAATGGTGGTGGTGGCCGCGGCGCTACGCAAAGAAAGAATTCTGGTACACCTGTACCTCGACGATTAGTTGACCCGGACCAAGTCCATGGAAGAGAGTTTAAGAGCAACAGCCCGGGTAACCAAACTCTTAAGAAGTCTGGGGTGGGTGATAATCTCGTAAAGAGCAGGTTGGTTCCTGCTCAGGAGCTCGAGTATCTGGAAGCAAGGTCCCATACCGGTGTGGGCAGGGTGTTTTGCCGGTTCAGCGAGCGAGGGAACTCAGGCGTTTGGTGCGCGAGTTTATGGCCATGCAGGCGCCTTCGGCCAGGCAATATCTGCAGGTACTGGGGACCATGGCAGCGCCGATTGAATTGGTGCCCTGGGCCAGGGCTCACATGCGACTGCTCCGGCCGTCACTGCTTCGTCGCTGGTCTTATCAGCGGCAGCCCCTGTCGGTGGTGCATCCCTGTTCCCCGGAGACCAGGAGATCTTTGAAGTGGTGGCTCCGCCTGGGAAACCTAGAGAGGGGCATGCCTCTCAAGTCCCTGCAATGGATGCAGGTGACGATGGACTCCAGTCTCACCGGTTGGGGAGCACATTGCGAGGGGTGCTTTGCCCAGGGCTTCTGGAGTGTTCATGAAGCGCAGTGGTCCATCAACAGATTAGAATTGCGAGTGGTGGCTCTGGCTCTCAGGGCATTTGCCCATTGAGTCCACCAGAGGGCGGTCCAGGTGCTCTCTGACAATGTGACAGCGGTGGCCTACATCAACCGTCAGAGCAGCATGAGCAGTCCTCTCCCGGAGGAGGAGGCGGAGCACCTGTTGGAATGGGCCGAAGCCCATCTGGTGGCTCTCTTGGCGCAGCATGTAGCCGGAGTAGAGAACATCACGGCGGATTTCCTCAGCAGGCATAGAGTGGATCACGGCGAATGGGAGCTCTGTCAGGATGTCTTCGAGCAGGTGCAGTGCCGATGGGGCGCTCCAATCATGGATCTGATGGCGTGGTGGAAGTCGGCCAAGGCGAGCCGATTCTTCAGCAGAAGGAAGGAAAGAATGTCGGAGGGCCTGGATGCCCTCATGCAGAAGTGGTCCACGGAGGGACCGCTGTAAGTGTTTCCTCCGTGGGCTCTCATAGGCAGGGTCCTTCAGCGAGTAGAGGCCCACCAGGGGTGGGTAGTTCTGATTGCCCCGGACTGGCCTCGGCGGCCGTGGTACACCAATCTCATTCGGTTCTTGGCTGATCGGCCATGGCGCCTTCTGGAGAGACGATCTTCTGGTGCAGGGACCAGTGCGGATGCCGCAGGTGGATCGGTTCTCACTTACAGCCTGGCTATTGAAAGGGCGAGGCTGCAGAAAAGAGGATATTCAGGGGCAGTGATTTCGACTTTGTTGAAAGCCCGCAAACGTTTGACCTGTTTGGCCTATGTGAGGGTCTGGCATATATTTGAGTGCTGGTGTGAGGAACAGCAGAAGAGGCCTTTGGCAGTTTCAGTGCTGGAGGTCTTGGAGTTCTTGCAGGTGGGTTTCGAGAAAGGCCTTGCGGCTAGCTCCTTGCGGGTGCAGTTGGTGGCAATTTCTTGCTACAGGGGTAAGATGCAAGGTAGGGCATTAGGCGAGCACCCTGATGTAAATTGATTCCTGAGGGCCATGAGGCGCATGGGTCCTCAGCAGAGGTCGGCTGTACCTCCCTGGGACCTCAATCTCTTGTTGGATACTCCGGCTGGAGAGCCGTATGAACCGCTGGGGCGTACAACTTTGAAGGACTTGTCTCTTAAGGCCTTATTTTTGGTTGCTATCTGTTTGGTGAGACGGGTCTAGGAGTTGCAGGTGCTGTCTTGCCCGCCCACCTTTCCTCTCCTTCTACGAGGATAAGGTGGTCTTGCGGACGGTGCCTTCTTTCTTGCCCAAGGTGGTTTCGTCGTTTCATGTGAATCAGTTGGTTTCTCTACCTTCCTTTGCCAGGGATGGCCAGGGGAAGGTTGAGGCGCGGTTACATCTTCTCGACGTGCACAGGGTTCTGAAGCATTATTTGAAGCACACGGAGACATTCTGCAAGTCTGAATGGTTGTTTGTTTTGTTCGGGGGGCCACACAGAGGAGAAGTGGTGGCCAAGGCTTCCATTTCCAGGTGGATCAGGGAGGACTTTCCTCAGCATACATTCTGAAGGGGAGGCAGGATCCGGTGGGGTTCCGGGCTCACTCTACGCGGGTGCAAGCAGCATCGTGGGCAGAGTTTAGTCTCGTTCCACCGCTGGACATTTGTCGGGTGGCTACTTGGTCTTCCTTACATACCTTCGCAAAACATTACCGGTTTGATGTTCAGGCAGCGGGAGATGCTGGATTTGGAGGAGCGGTGCTTCGATCCAGTCTGGCAGGTCCCTCCCATGGTTGAACTGCTCTGTTACATCCCAGAGGAAAGGGACTGGACTGGAGGGACGCTTAGGAAAAAGTAATTAGACCTTACCTGCTAATTAGTGTTCCTGAAGGAAATCCAGTCCAGTCCCTGATCCCTCCCAGTGTTTTGAGGTGTTTAAGTTGTCACCGGTCCGAAGCCCGAAAGGGTATAGAATGGAGCCTGTTGTGGACGGTTTGTAGTTGAGGTGTGGGAGAGACTGGCTGAGGGCCCTAATGACAGAGTTAAAAAGGGCATCGCTCTTTCAGGTAAGCCTCCTGCTTTTCCGGGGGGGGGGGGGTGGAGGGGACGTCCCTTCCCGGGGAGGTGGGGTGGTTTTTAGTTTAGAAGTTCAAGTTTATAGTTGTTTTGCTTAATTGTCTTTCCGTTAAGTCTGCTTTGTCAATAGGATGCTGGAGCTGGTGTGAGGAGCCAGCGGTATATATATCCTACCGTCATCAAAAGGATGACGTACTCCGTCTCCAAGCTGCTGGAAGGGGAGCACAACCCAGAGGAAAGGGACTGGATTGGAGTTCCTTCAGGAACACTAATTAGCAGGTAAGGTCTAATTACTTTTTCTGCAACCACGGGAGCTAGATGCACTCGTGATTGCAGAACGGGGCAACTAGATGTCCCGGCGTGCACCGTATTCCTCTGCGGGGATGTCCCCTGGGCTGCCCGTCCACAGCACGCAATTCTCCTGCTGGCGTGCCAGTGCATTGGCATTCCATCACCATAGCACTGAGATGTCCAGCTGGAGGCGCTGAATGCCCGGTCCCGGAGCAGCCCCAGCACACCGCCATCCAACATTCGGCGGGGGCCACCAGGGCCTGGATTGGGCCGTGGGAGCTCTCCCTTGGCAGCATGATGGGGTAGGGATGGCTGCAGCACATGAACTCTGCAGTGCCTGGCACTTATTCCAACATTGGGGTGGAATGAGGCGAGCGTCCATCTTGGTGCCAGGGGATGTACAGAGGCCTGTCCTGAATAGCATCTGTACGTCCCAGCGCCTTGCCAAAACCCCGCTCTGCCTCTGCTTCACCCTGGCACTGCCCCCTTCCGCCCACGTCCAGCACTTCCCACACAAATGCTCTGTATGTGTGGGGAGTGCTGGCAGTGGAATTGGGCCCCGGATCTGAGCGCGGGTTGGACGTCCAGCCCACATGTCCAACCTCACTGTTCGCTGGACAGAATAGCCCCCTTATTGTTTTATTTCTGTCTCTTCTGTCATCAGTTACCTTTTTGCAGTTTTATAATTTCATAACCAGTATTCTATTTATTGGCCATCAATTACCTTTTCACTGTTTTATAGTTTCATAACCAGTACTTTATTTATTGGGCATTAATGATTTTTAACACTTTGCACTTTTGATAATGTGTTTTATTCAATTCATACTTCTATATTGAGAATGTACTAGACCTAATCTTATTAATTTTACTTCATGTGTTTTTAGAGGCTTTGTTTATTAACTTTTATGACGACTCATTATGATATTATATTAAGCTTAGCACATCTCTTTTTTACTTTTTACTAAGAAGTTCTCAATCTAGTACGTTACTTATTAGATACATACAATTTTACCAGTTTGCATTTTTTATTTATTTATTTTATTTAACACTTATTTCTATACCGCACTTTCCCAAGTATCAAGTGCGGTTTACAATGAACAGTAAATTATATGGTATGTGGAAGTACATACCTAGTCGTTTTACATAAAACAGGTAGAACTATTTACAAGTAACAATATAACATTTGAACGGTAAAAAGTTAGAACGTATTTACATTATGGGTACTTACAAATTATATCATCAAAATTGTGATGGGTAAATATATTTTGTGTGTTTTGTAGTATTGTGGTATGGTTGCTAACCTGTGTCTCTTTGTGTATTCTGATTAGGTAGTGTATTGTAGTGTAGAGAGAATAAGTGGGTTTTTAGTTTTTTTCTAATTTTACCATTAAGATCATACTGTGCTCTTCCACAACTTGGCTAATGCTATGGTGGATTTCCTGGGCTCCACCCATGGTAGCTCTCTGGATTGCAAGACAGAACCAAACATTTACCATGGATTTTTATTTAAGCTCTTTAGTCACTTTGCTTTTATTACAAATTTTTATTGTAGTTTTAATCCATTTTTTAAGGTTTATGGTGTACTTTCTCTGTTTCTAGCCTATATGCTTGACCTGCATGCTCCCCTTCAGCTCATTCTGCTTTCTTTTTAAATCACATGAATAGCCATCTGGTAAATGGGCTTTCCTTAGCGTTCCTCCAGCTTAGTCCTCCACCTATGGGTAATTCACCTCCTCCTGCAGCTTGAAGACTGGACCAATCAAATTTCAGCATCACTGGAGGTAGCGTACTGGCATCCCTCTATAGCCCCAGTGTGTCCAGTCTTCATGCAGCTAGAGGACGTAGTGAGCCTAGGTGCTGGGCTCACTAGGGAAACAGTTAAGGAGCAAGATATTTAGCTAACCTTTTAATTTTCTTTTATTGGCATACTTTATTTCATTTCCCTCTGATTTAGGTATTTGGGCACTTTCAGTTGTACTGTTCCATTAAAAAAAAAAAAAAAATTGGAACAGACGACCCCTGTTGCTCCGGGGACTCCTGTGGAGAGTTCTCCCTCCTGCCTTGCTACAGCCGTCTTCATATTTTCTTCTGCTTCTTAAGGATCTCTGGCCCCTGGGCTGTTTTGGGCAGAGCTCCTTGATCGGTCTACCGGCGGCGCACTTTCTCCGGGGTGAGAGTCCACGGCTTGGGGGACAGCGTCTTTTGGCTGTTTGTTTCCCTGCACGCAGAGCCGGCTGACCGTTCTAGTGCTCGAGGCTATTTTCTCTCTCTGCTCCTTGGTTTTGCGGGGCAGCGGAGTTATAGCACGGCACATCCTGTCATCGAAATTGCCTGACTGTTCGGCTCAGGAGAGCGGGCAGGAGCAGTGCGCCAAAATTCTGTGAGACGCCGCGGCCATATTGAGCACTCGGCTCCCACAGTTTTTCTGACACAAGCGGCCTCAGCGCGGTTCCCCGGAGCTGCGATTTCCTCCGGACCGCGGTCTGTGCAGTTCTAGTACCAGGTATTTTCTTGCCTCATTTATCTTTCTTTTCTTTTCTTAATTTAGTTTATTAGTTATTAGTTTAGGGTCTTCTTGGTTTGGGTGTTTGATTTCTCTGTCAGGTTTCGCGGTCGATAGAGTCGGGCTCGGGGTTCACTGGCAGGTGTTCTGAGGGGATTTCCTTTCTTTGGCGGTTATCTCCGGGACTCGGCATCCCGCGGATGTAAAACACGGCTAACTTACATAAATAAATAAATAAATAACTGATACAAAAAAGACAGAAAAACCGCAGCTGTTATTGAGTTGCAGGCCCAGGCTGTCTCCAGGGCCCGGTACTTCCTAGTGTCAAAGGACCCCAGGGGCCGTACAGCTTTGGGATCCATGTCATCAGGCTCCCAGTGTGTCATCTATGGCTCTCGTAGGGGCGCGGGCACAGAGACAGGCATCTGTCAGCGCTGTGCGTCAGTGTCACTTAGCATGGAGCAACAGTTAGAGAATTCCATGACCCCTGTTGCTCCAGCAGCTCTCGCGGGAACGGAGAGTGCAGGGCCTGTAACGGGGCCTTCGGCTACAGTACCTGAAACATCTTTGGGCGCTTCTGGCACGCAATCTGAGCTTGACAGCGCGCTGCAGATGGACGATTTTTCTCCGGACGTTGTCTTGCTGATGCATCAGGCGTTTTGTCGCAGACGGCAGGGGTTCGTGGCAGGGTCCCTGCCCCTTCCTTCCTCTAGCGCGCGGGCTGGTATATTGGAGCGTGAATCTGTAGGAGTGAAACCAGCCAAAAGACCGCGTGCGGTTGAGACTGTTCTCTCCGAGACGGACTGGCAGGAGGGAGAGGAAACCGACTTTGATGTAGATGCTGAGATGGAGGAGTTAGAGGAAGGGGAAATCCCTGAGCCTGAGGATCAGGCGAAGATCATAAGAGTATTTCGCAGGGAGGAGTTGCCGGCCCTTATTGCGGAGGCTGTTCAGACGCTTTGGCTTTCTGCTGAGTAACCGGCCAAGGACGAGGATGGCGCGGATCCCATTATTCAGGCGGTCCGTCAGACGCAGGTGGTTTTCCCTATCCATAAGGTTATTGATCAGATGATTCAGACGGAATGGGATAATCCTGAATCCGGACTTAAGGGGATAAAGATCATGAACAAGCTGTATCCCCTGGCAGATAAAGATAAGGACAGGTTTTGTTCCCCAAAGATTGACGCTGCGGTCTCGGCAGTCACTAAGAAGACCACGATCCCGGTGGAAGGCAGTGCGGCCTTGAAGGAGGCGCAAGATAGAATAATGGATGGCTTATTGAAGCAATCTTTTGAGGCGGACGCAGTGGCGTTGAAGGCTTCCATATGTGGGGCTTGGGTTGCTCGGGCCTGCCTTAGCTGGGTCCAGCACCTGCGGCAGTCTGCGTCCTTTGAGCCTGACGAGGTGCGAGAGCTCCAGCGCTTAGAATCTGGATCGGCCTATTTGGCGGATGTGCAATACAACCTCTCCAATAGTATGGCCTCCTTGGTAGCGGCACGTAGGTCTCTTTGGTTAAAAAATTGGGCGGCGGATGGATCTACTAAGTCGCGTCTAGGCAAGCTCCCGTTTAAGGGAAAGCTCTTGTTTGGTGAAGACCTTGATAAGTTGGTTAAGGAGTTGGGGGACTCCAAAGGCGGCAGATTTCCGGAAGATAGGCCTAAACGGGGTAAACCCACTTTGTCTTTTAGGGGGCAGTCTCGAGACTTTCGGAGGTTTCGGTCGCCCCGTTTTGCGGGGTCCCAAAGAGGACAGTATGTGTCTAGAGCCCAGGGGTTTCATGGTGCCAGTAGAGGATTCGCAGCGGCGGCCCCTGCAGCCCACTGGAAGTCCCAATGAAGGGCGGCAGGTCCCGGCAGAATTGCAACCGATCAGAGGTCGTCCTCGGGGTTTTCTTTCTGCCTGGACCCACATCACGTCCGATCAGTGGGTCTTGGAGATCATTCGCGACGGATATGTGTTAGATCTCGCGAGGCCGATGCTGGATTCATTTGTAAGGTCCCCCTGCAGAGGTCCTCGTAAAGCGCTTCAGGTGTGGCAAACGCTGGACCGCCTTCTGCGGTTAGGAGCGGTCGTTCCAGTTCCGCCTGCAGAATACGGCATGGGGCGTTATTCCATTTATTTCGTGGTGCCAAAGAAGGATGGCACTCTTCGCCCCATTCTGGATCTCAAAGGTGTGAATCGCTGTCTCCGGGTACCGCATTTTCATATGGAAACCCTACAATCGGTTATTGTCGCAGTTCGGCAAGGAGAGTTTTTGACGTCTCTCGATCTCACAGAAGCTTATCTCCATATTCCCATCAGGGCATCCCATCAAAAATTCCCGCGCTTCGCGCTTCCTTGGGGGTACTACCAGTCCCAGGCTCTGCCCTTCGGGTTGGCAACGGCACCGCACGTGTTCACCAAGATAATGGTGGTGGTGGCAGTGGCGTTGCGCAAGGAGGGAGTCTTAGTCCATTCGTATCTGGACGATTGGCTGATCCGAGCAAAGTCCCAGGCTGAGAGCGTGCAGGCCACAAGGAAGGTCGTCGATCTTCTGCAGTCCCTAGGCTGGGTGGTCAAAAGTCATCTGGCGCCGACTCAGTCTCTTGAGTACTTGGGAGTACTATTCGATACTCGGAAAGGGTCGGTGTTCCTAACAGAACGGAGAGTCCTGGCTCTTCGGGGTGTGGTACGGTGCTTCCGGAAGATCGCAGCCCCGTCGGCGTGGAAATATCTTCAAGTGTTGGGGACGATGGCAGTGACGTTGGAGGTGGTGCCTTGGGCCAGGTTTCACATGAGATCATTGCAGCAGGCCCTGCTTCGCCGCTGGTCCATTCAGTTCGATTCGTTGAGCATGCGGCTTCACTGCCCGCCGCAGGTCAGGTGGGACCTGCAGTGGTGGTTACGGCCAGCCTCTCTTCAGGCGGGAATGCCATTGGAGTAGCCGGAGTGGACTCCGCTATTAACAGATGCCAGTCTAACGGGCTGGGGAGCACATTGCGGAGTAGACTTTGCGCAGGGTCTCTGGTCCCTGGAGGAGAGCGGTTGGGCGATCAACCGCTTGGAGCTGAGAGCGGTGTTCTTGGCTCTACAGAGCTTCGAAAGGCAGGTCACGCACCGGGCGGTGCAGGTACTTTCTCCAGGACCAAGCAGGAAGTCAGTCCTCACATATGGGTGATGTCGGCGCCAACTGAGCCCTCACGGAGCAATTTCCCCAGCTTTCAAAGAAAGCCTTTGGGAATTACAGCGCGCATGCCGGTCCCCTTCCCGCCCAAGGGTGCCATCTTGCTCAGTCTTCTTTTTTCCGCGGAGCCCTACAGACACTGTTTATGATCACCGCTGAAAAAGTTGATTTTCTCTCTTATTTTTTATTCTTTTTCGGTTCGACGCCGGATCCTTTTTCCCGCCCGGACCCACTACGCCGGTATCGGGTCCGTTTCTTTATTTTTCGGTTTTTTGTCCTTCGTGACAAGCGTTTGCGCCATTTTTTTCCTTTTCACTGGCAGCCCTGTCTTTTGACCTCGCAGGGGCCCTTTTTCCCTCGATGGCTGCCAGCGGGTTTAAGAAGTGTGATCGCTGTAAGAAACTCATGTCTCTTACCGACACACACAACTGCTGCCTCCGCAGCCTCAGACCCGATCATGACCCGACGATCTGTGGTCCGTGTGGCAAGATGTCCTCAAAAGCGTTGAGGAGTCGGCAGCATCAACGAGAACGAATCTTCTCTGACTCCGCGTCCGGCCGGGCCCGGACCTCGTCAGAGGCTTCGACGTCTCGGGACTCCGGTCCTGAGCATCGTCGGAGTTCCTCTGAGCGGGGGTCTCCTACCCGGGAACATCATAGGAAGAAAAAACCCACGACCGTGGCATCGGTGGACGCTCCTGGTTCCTCGAGGGCCAGGTCGCATAGCCCTGACAGCCGTCCCGGGTCCTCGGAGTCAGAGAGGCCTTCGAAACATCCTCGTCTCGAAATGGAGTCGCCTGGACACGTGAGTACTGTGGTCCTCGTGGACTCGCCTCCGAAGGAGCTGACGTCGGGCCCGACGCCGTTGGGGCCCGAGTCAGGGGCTGCTGGGTCTCCTGAGCTTGGACTCAGGTTGACGGCCTTGGAGAGCAGTTTGGCTGCCTTCATGGACTAGCAGCGGGCATTGATCGCTGGCCTTGCCAATGCTTCTGCCCCGGCCACCGGGACGTCGACGTCCAAGTCGACCAAGGAGACCGAGCCGATCCTCGAGTCCATCCGAGCTCGAGTCGATCCTCGGTCGCGGTCTCCCTCGGCCTCCCGTTCGGGACCGAGGTCGTCGGCGCCGACTCCTTCGGCGTCGGGGCAGAGGGCATCGGTGCCCGCCTGACCGGAGCCACTCGAATCCTCCTCCGCGGAGTCCGTCTGGGAATCGGAAGACGAAGAGTCCCCTGGTAGTTTTCGGACTCGGTGTGTCCCATCGGACTCGCCCGAGTCCGAACCTCGGAGACGGTCCCCCCCGGAGGACACCCGGTTCTCGGACTTCGTGCGGGATATGGCCAAAGCCTTAGAATTCCACGCGGATCTCGAGGAGGAACCTCGAGCCGAGGAGCTCGATGCCCTCCAGTATGATTCTCCCCCGAAGGAGGCCTTTACTGTACCGGTTCCTCCGATGCTGGAACGACTTCTCTTCCGCATGTGGGAGAACCCGGCGTCGGCGCCGGTGTTAAGCAAGCGGGTCGATTCCATTTATCGAGTCCGCAAGAGCCCCGGCTTCCAAAAGGCACAACTACCGCACCATTCCATGGTGGTGGAATCGGCCATGCATAGACTCAAGAGTCAAAAAATGCACTCCTCGGTGCCTCCCAGCAGGGAGGCCCGGAGCCTGGTTGCCCTCGGTAGAAAGTGTTTCCAGGGCTCTATGCTTGCTTGTCGAGTCCAGACCTACCAGCTCTATATGGGCATGTATCTCCGAGATCTGGCAAAGGAAATTGCCGGGTTCTCGGCTGGTCTCTCCGAGGAACCTTTGCAGAGGTTCCAAGCCTTGTCCACTGGGATTTGAGAGTGCTCGAAGTTTATCTCTCGAGCAGCCTACGATGGCTTCGAAGCATTGGCTCGAGTAGCCGGAGCCGGCATCGGTGCCCGCCGACAGGCTTGGCTTCAATCATCCGACCTCGAGCCATGGGTCCAGGACAAGTTGGTCGATGTCCCCTGCAGAGGTGAAAACCTCTTTGGCAAACCCATGGCTGAAAAGGCTGCACAAATCGAGACCGAGACTCTGACCAGAACTAGGCTGTCCAGAAAAACCTCTGCCCCTTCTCAGAAGAAGAAGGGCTTGGGGAAAAAGCCCTTTTACCCGAGGAAGGCGGCTGCCTATAAATACTACCCTCAGTATCAGGCCTCAGCAGATCCCCAAAAGGGTCAGCAGGCCAAGGGGACGGGGTAATGGGTCCCGTAGGCAGCAGGCCCCCAAGCCCACTACGCCGGCCCCTGCTCAGCAGGGTGGGGGTTTTTGACTCCATCAGCATAGCCTCTTCCCCTCAGCTGGTTTATCTCAGCACAGGAGGCCGGCTGGTCCACTTTGCCCACAGGTGGTCAGCCATCACATCAGATACCTGGGTACTTCATATAGTTCAGAAAGGCTATCTTCTACACTTTCACCAGGTACCTCCCTCCTACTTTCCAGGGGAGCCTCCAAGACTCCCTCTGCACAGGGACTTACTCCTTCAGGAGTTGGCAAGTCTTTTTCAGGAACAGGCTGTGGAACCGGTGCTCCACCACCTGAGAGGTCACGGCTTTTATTCCAGGTACTTTCTGATACCAAAAAGAACAGGAGGCCTCAGACCCATCCTGGACTTGCGAAACCTCAACAAGTTCCTGGCAAGGGAAAAGTTCAAGATGCTTTCCCTTGGAATCCTGCTGCCCTACCTCCAGCAGGGAGACTGGCTATGCTCCTTAGATCTAAAGGATGCCTATACTCACATCCTCATTCATCCAGACCACAGACAATATCTCAGATTTGTTGTGGGAGGAAATCATTACCAATACAGGGTCCTGCCCTTTGGCCTATCCTCCGCCCCCCAGGTTTTCACCAAATGCCTGGCAGTGGTGGCGGCCTATCTCAGACTTCAAGGCCTTTTTGTGTTTCCATACCTGGACGACTGGCTCATCCGGGCCCAGTCTTCCCAAGAGGCCACTCAAGCCACTCATCGCACTGTGTCTCTGCTCCAGCACTTGGGCTTTGTCATAAACTTTGCAAAGTCCACTTTGCTCCCCTCTCAAGATCTCGAATTCATCGGCGCAAGGTTAAGCACACTTCAGGCGCGGGCCTTCCTGCCTCTGGACAGAGCCCACAGGCTCATGAATCTCGCCAGCCACTTTCGCAGCAATTCCCTGGTCTCTGCCAGGCAATTTCTGAGACTGCTCGGCCATATGGCTTCCACGGTCCATGTGACCCCCAATGCCCGCCTGAACATGCGACCTGCCCAGTGGTGCCTTCGCACGCAATGGCATCAGGCCACGGGGAGCCTGACGAACTCAGTACAAGTCTCAGACCTGCTGGTCTCTTCTCTGCGGTGGTGGCTTCATCTGCCAAACCTAGTACTGGGAGTGAATTTTCAATCTCCTCCTCCTTCTCCGGTACTAACAACCGATGCTTCTCTCCTGGGATGGGGAGCACATTGCCAAGGGACATGTACTCAAGGCCTCTGGACTCCTTGAGAGACTGCGCAGCAGATAAACATCCTGGAGCTCAGAGCCATCCGCCTAGCTCTGAGAGCCTTCTCCCACCTCACTTCTCACCAGTCTGTACTGGTCCAGACGGACAATCAAGTAGCAGTGTTCTACGTGAACAAACAAGGAGGCACAGGCTCCTTCCTTCTCTGTCAGGAGGCACGACGGCTGTGCTCTTGGGCAGTCGGCCACGGCATACTCCTCAAAGCGGTCTATCTCCCAGGTCAAGAAAATTACCTGGCAGACAAACTAAGCAGGATCCTCCAACCACACGAGTGGAGATTGGATCCATTAGTGGTTCAGCAGATCTTTCTCAAGTGGGGACTCCCCGCCTTGGATCTGTTTGCCAGTCCTCTGAACCGGCAACTACCCAGATTCTGCTCTCGACAACCGCATCCTCTCAGAGTAGCGCCGGATGCTTTTCTGATTCCATGGTCCACAGGCCTCTTGTATGTTTTTCCTCCCATGCCGCTGGTGTCTCGAACGCTCTTCAAAGTTCTCCGAGACAAAGCCTCGCTGATCCTAGTGGCTCCCCGGTGGCCGAGGCAACCTTGGTTCCCGCTTCTAATGCAGCTGGCGGTGGACACTCCTCTTCCTCTGGGGTTTCAACCCGATCTCCTGACACAAGACCATGGGTCTCTCCTACACTCCAACCTCCGGTCCCTTCATCTGATGGCCTGGCTGCTGAAAGGGTAGTCCTTGCTCCCCTCCTGCTGCCTCGGGAGGTGGAAGAGGTCGTCTTGGCCTCCAGGCGGCCCTCCACCCGGAAGTCCTACGCTCTTAAGTGGCGTCGCTTCTCCGTGTGGTGTGCTCAGCAGTCTGAGAATCCCTTCTCCTGCTTGGTGGCAGTGGTCTTGCAATATTTGCTTTACCTCTCCAATCTGGGCCTTAAGTCCAACTCTGTCAGAGTCCACCTCAGTGCTCTCTCTGCACATCACGCACC
Source organism: Ichthyophis bannanicus (assembly GCA_033557465.1). Lineage (NCBI taxonomy): Eukaryota > Metazoa > Chordata > Amphibia > Gymnophiona > Ichthyophiidae > Ichthyophis > Ichthyophis bannanicus. The sequence continues at coordinate 292,112,021 of CM066033.1, read as the reverse complement.
GGTAGATGGCAGGCCTCTGTCCAACCACCCTTTGGTGGCTCGTTTTCTCCGAGGCCTCCTTCTGCTTAAGCCTCCTTTGCGTCCACCAGCCCCTGAATGGGATCTGAATGTGGTCTTGCAGCGGATTACCTGTCCGCCCTTTGAACCTATGGCTACCTGCCCTCTTCGTTTTCTTTCTTGGAAAACCTTGTTCTTGGTAGCCCTTACCTCTGCGAGGCGTGTTAGTGAACTGCAGGCCCTAGTGTCTGATCCTCCTTACACTAGTTTCTACAGGAATAGGGTGGTCTTACGGACTCACCCTAAGTTTCTTCCAAAAGTGGTTTCTCCTTTTCATCTCAACCAGGAGGTGGTTCTTCCGACCTTCTTTCCCAGGCCGCACTCCAGCCGGGCTGAAATGGTCCTGCATACCCTGGACTGTAGGAGGGCCTTGTCCTTCTACCTTGACCGTACGCGGGAGCATAGGAGGGCTGTTCAGCTCTTCGTTTCTTTTGACCCAATAACTTGGGGCTACCTGTCTCCAAGCGTACCTTGTCCATCTGGGTAGCTGACTGTATCGCCTGGGCTTATGGGGCAGCCGGCCTCTCGTTGGAGGGTCGCGTCACGGCTCATCGTGTTAGGGCGAAGGCTGCGTCAGTGGCACACCTCCGCTCTGTTCCGTTGGCAGACATCTGCCGGGCCGCTACTTGGTCTTCAAGCCAGACTTTTGCGGCACATTACTGCCTGGAGAGGGAGTCCCGCAGGGACAGTGCTTTCGGTCAGGCAGTCCTCCATAATCTCTTTGAGGTTTAGGCAACTCCTACCCTCCAGCCCTGGTGTTGGGCTACCGGTCGGGGACGTTTTCAGAGAAGATTCCTTCCTTCTATACTGCTGAGCTAGAGGGAGCTCATTTTTGTGCTTGAGGTCTCCGGTAGCCTTAAGCTTGGGAGTCCCATATGTGAGGACTGACTTCCTGCTTGGTCCTGGAGAAAGAGTAGTTACTCACCTGTAACAGGTGTTCTCCAGGAGCAGCAGGAATCAGTCCTTACAACCCTCCCTCCTCCCCTTGGAGTTGCAGTCCTATCATTTCGTTTTTGCTAATTTTTTGCTGTCTTTTAGCTATGTCATCAGACTGAGCAAGATGGCACCCTTGGGCGGGAAGGGGACCGCGCATGCGCGCTGCAATTCCCAAAGGCTTTCTTTGAAAGCTGGGGAAATTGCTCCGCGAGGTCTCCGTCGGCGCCGACGTCACCCATATGTGAGGACTGATTCCTGCTGCTCCTGGAGAACACCTGTTACAGGTGAGTAACTACTCTTTCCGACAATGCCGCGACCGTAGCTTACATAAATCGACAGGGCGGTACCGGAAGCGCGGGCATGGAGGAGGAATCCCAGAGGCTGTTCGCCTGGATAGAACCACGGTTGCAGGCGATATCAGCAGCGCACATAGCCGGGAAAGACAACGTGACGGCGGATTTTCTCAGCAGGGTTCAAGTGGATGCAGGGGAATGGGAGCTGCATCCCTCGGTGTTCGCACAACTAGTGTGTCGGTGGGGTGCGCCGGTCATGGACCTCATGGCCACGTTTCACTCCGTGAAAGTGGCGCGGTTTTTCAGCAGAAGACGGGAACCCTTGTCGGAGGGCATTGACGCCCTCATGCGACCGTGGCCCTCGTCGGGTCTTCTCTATGTGTTTCCTCCGTGGGCGCTCATAGAGAGAGTGATTCAGCGCATCGAAGCGCACCAGGGAAGGGTTCTACTGATAGCCCCGGATTGGCCCAAGCGTCCGTGGTATGCAGATCTGGTAAGATTGCTTGACTGAACTCCGTGGCATCTCCCGATGTCCCAGGAGCTGCTGATTCAGGGTCCGCTCCTTATGCCGCGAGTGGAGAGATTCTCGCTTATGGCTTGGCCGTTGAAAGGGTGCGGCTAAAAAGAAAAGGTTATTCTGAGTCCGTTGTGGCAACTTTGCTTCAGGCGCATAAACGGTCGACCTCGCTTGCTTACGTCCGCGTTTGGCGAATCTTCGAGGACTGGTGTTCGAGGCATCAGGTCCGCGCCGCTACGGCATCGGTTCCATTGGTATTGGATTTTTTGCAGGATGGCTTTGTTAAGGGGCTAGCGGCCAGTCCCTTAAGAGTGCAGTTGGCGGCTCTGGCCTGTTACAGAGGTAAGGTCCAAGGCGTGGCTCTCGGGGAGCACACCGATGTCATGCGTTTTCTGAAAGCGGTTTCCAGATTGTGTCCGGCATGTCGAATTTCCGTTCCACCGTGGGATCTCAACTTGGTGTTACGGGCGCTCGGCAGAGCTCCGTTTGAGCCTTTCTCCCAAGTTTCGGTGAAGGATTTGACTCTTAAAATGGTGTTTCTGGTGGCGATTTCTTCAGCGCGGCGTATTTCGGAGCTTCAGGCACTTTCCTGTGGGGAACCCTTCCTCTGTTTTTCGGATCACAAAGTGGTTCTCAGGCCGGTGCCTTCCTTTCTGCTGAAGGTCTCTTCTCCCTTTCATGTGAATCAGGCGGTATCTCTTCCCGTCTTGCGAGCAGCGGGAGAGCAAGCTTCTGATCGAGGCCTTAGTCGCTTGGACATTAAGAGAGTGTTGCGTCGTTATTTGAAGGTCACCGAGCCCTTCCGCAAGTCAGATCGGTTGTTTGTGCTGTTTGGGGGTCCCAGGAAAGGGGAAGCTGCGGCGAAAGCATCCATTTCCATATGGATTAAAGAAGCGGTTGTCTCGGCTTACATGTTACAGGGGCGCCCGGCTCCGGTGGGTCTAAGGGCTCATTCTACTAGAGCGCAGGCAGCGTCCTGGGCGGAGCACAGCCTGATCCCGCCGGTAGAAATTTGTAAAGGGGCGACATGGTCATTACTGCATACTTTCAGTAAGCACTATCGGCTCGATGTGCTGGCGGCTGCGGATGCCTGTTTTGGATCAGCTGTCTTGCGTGCCGGCTGGCAGGGTCCCTCCCATTAATACTGCTCTGCTACATCCCATAGGTGGAGGACTAAGCTGGAGGAACGCTAAGGAAATAGTAATTACACTTACCTGGTAAAATTGTAGTTCCTTGAGTGACGACAGCTTAGTCCTCCGTCCCGCCCTTGGGGTAAGGATTTGGCACGGCACGCATTCAGTCCTGACAGCTGTCTGTCTAGGTGAGTATTTCAGATGGAACATGTTCTCTGGTTCGCTTTGTAGTCTGTCTGCTCTTTTCTCTCGCTACCTGGTTGTGGTTCGGCAGGCGGGGGAACCCTTTACCTTTGAGGGTAATTTCATCCTTCCCCTTTTTTAGGGAAATTTCCAGTTTTCTTACCATTACAAAAATATTATATAAGGTTAGCTAACTGTTATTGCCTTTTGTTTTGTTGAGTCTGCTTTGTCAATAGTTCACTGGGGCTATAGAGGGATGCCAGTACGCTACCTCCAGTGATGCTGAAATTTGATTCGTCCAGTCTTCAAGCTGCAGGAGGAGGTGCACTACCCATAGGTGGAGGACTAAGCTGTCGTCACTCAAGGAACTACAATTACCAGATAAGTGTAATTACCATTTATTATGTTACCCTGCAGAACGCTATCCCTTCCACAGATGGCTTCAATATTCAGGCACTGATAGTGTACTATTACTGCATATACTGTACTTAGTTCTGCATATACTGCGTTTTATGGGTTTTATTTTTTTCTGTTTTAATATTCACTGGATCACTATTATACTAGTTCCACCTCTATGCCGCAGTCCTCCTTGAGACACATTTTCGTCTCTTGGCAACACAGCTGTTTTTTGGTGCAAATGGTCCTTTTAAATCACAGCTGTGCCTGCCGCTGGTATTCTATAATAGTGTCTGAAGAAGCAGTGGTTACTGTCTCCTGGACCTTAGGCAAGTGGATGGTACTTTATTTACCTTTTATTTTTTACACTATTATATAATTTTATAATTGTCTGGACAAATGAGAGATGACGAAAATAGCATATGCGAGGGTTGCTCAGAAAGTAATGCCCCACATGTTTTTTCTCAGTCCAGAATGAAGATAGAGGTGTGAAATTGAAAAGGTAGTAACTTGGAACTTCAAAGGACACATGTGTAATTTTACAGTCGTCCGACAAATAGCGAGGCGGTAGTGATCCTTCAAATGGCGTCTGTGAGTGACACACGGTACAAACAACGAGCTGTAATTGAATTCTTGGTGGAGGAGAAAGAAAGTGTGAGAACCATTCACAAACGGTTGTGTGCTGTGTATGGAAGTTGTGCGGTAGATAGGAGCACCGTTGGACGATGGGTGAAGAGAGTAAAGGCTTCAGGAAGTGGTAAAACGGAACTGGAAGATTGGCTGCGGTCTGGGCGTCCTGCCTCAGCCACCAGTCCAGACAAGTTGCAGCGCCCTGCGATAGCTGCCAGCGGGCATTAAAATACTGTAAGCTGTTGCGGTGTGCCTTGCACAAACCTTTGAATATCCCAAAGAGTCAATAATTGCCATTGCACTACCTCTACTGACCGAAAGCTGTACGGACAATTCCCAACTCGTGATGCGCCGATCCGCACCAATAATATCATCAGCGCACTGCAACTTGTCTGGACTGGTTGCTGAGGCAGGGCGCCCAGACCGCGGCCGATCTTCCAGTTCCATTTTGCCATTTCCTGAAGCCTTTACTCTCTTCATCCATCGTCCAACGGTGCTCCTATCTATCGCAGAACTTCCATACACAGCACATAACCGTTTGTGAATGTTTCTCACAATTTCTTTCTCCTCCACCAAGAATTCAATTACAGCTCGTTGTTTGTACCGTGTGTCACTCACAGACGCCATTTGAAGGATCACTAATGCCTCGCTATTTGTCGGACAACTGTAAAATTACACACATATGTCCTTTGAAGTTCCAAGTTACTACCCTTTCAATTTCACACCTCTATCTTCATTCTGGACTGAGAAAAAACATGTGGGGCATTACTTTCTGAGCAACCCTCGAATATTCATAACAATATCAAACTGTACTTCTGCTCTCTCACGTCTTAAAATGCTCTTCATGGTATGTGGCAGTTTTTATGTTCTCTCTTTTTAGTAATTATATTGTGGTCCTTTATGTAGATGATTAATTGCTCCTATATATTTTTAATAGATATATATTTTTATATATGGTTCTTTATATATTTTTAAGCCAGCTTTTAGTCCAGCATTGATTCAGTTTTACTCAAGCCGTCTGTTATAATATGTTATAGATTTTTATATTAATTTTTGGTCCGATATTAATTCAACTTAGAGCTGTGCGCTATGATGTTCTACTATGTTATTTTATGTGCAAACTAGCAATTGTAGTAATTCCTTCTCCCTCTGCTTATAGCTCCCTGTGCCCCAGGTTCGCAATGAAGTGTTTTTCAGCCTTTACACTTCTGTTATTATTCACAGTAAGTTCAGTACTTTGGCTTCGTTGTTCCCTCTCCTCCTCCTCTTTTGCAGTTTGATCTCAAGATGTGTAGATCAGAATGCAGTTTCTTGGTTGATGCTGCTCCTATAGTCCTCCGTACATTTTACCATTACCATGAATGAATCACAAGAACCTCACAATAGTCTTTAGTATATTTTCTCTATTTTATCTACCTATATGTTTTTATTTGTTTGTATGCTTTGATCCAACAAACACTTTTTTTATTTTGAATTTTACTTTTAAGTATATTTATTTATGATACGTTACTCATAGAAATTTGGAAACATAGAAACAAGATGGCAGAAAAAGACCACATGGCTTTTCTAGTCTGTCCTTCCATATCAACTACAGTAGTCTCCTTTTTACCTTTAGAGAACCTCTGTGTTTGTCCCATGCTTTTTTGAATTCAGATACTTTCCTTGTGTCCACCACCTCCACTGGGAGACTATTCCACTCATCTATCACTCTTTCCGTAAAGAAATATTTCCGCATATTACTCCTGAGTCTATCCCCTTTCAATCTCATATTATGATCTCCAGGAACAAGCAGGAATGAGTCTTCACATATGGGTACGTCGGTACCAACGGAGCCTGCGCGGGAACGCTCCCCAGCGTCCAATCAGAAAGCTTTTGGAAGCATCCCACAGCGCCTGCGTGCTGCCTTCCCGCCTTTCCCAGTTGTCTCTCCTCAGTTCTTCTTTTTCCGCGGATCCAGCAGGTCGTGTTCCTGTCACTGCAGAAGAATTTCCTTATTTTTTCTTTATTTCTTTTCTGTCGCGTCTGCCTTCTTCGATGCTGTACCGGTACCGCCGGTCTTTGTTCTTTTCTTCTTGTAAAAAAAAACAAACAAACCTTTTTTCCATTCTTTTTCTTCAGGTGCACTTCAGTTTTGGGCCTTAGGCCCAAAACCTTTTTTTCCTTAAATATGGAGAAGCCTGCCTCAGGTTTTAAAACGTGCACAAAATGTGGCGGTACTATTTCCTTCACCGACACCCATGAATGGTGTCTAAAATGTTTAGGTCCTGACCATTCCATAACAGATTGTGTGTCCTCTTCCATTATGTCTAAAAGAGGTCGGCAGAACCGAGCTGCCAAGCTCAGTACCCTGTTTCCCTCTGATGCATCGACGTCTTCCAGGGCTGCTTCTTCCTCACATGGATCTCAGGTAACTAAACATAAATCCAGCCGGTCCTCGAAGGGTAGATCTCCTTCTAAGCATCGAGATGCCTCTGGCCTTGCCCTCGAGGATTCTACACCGGCAAAATTACCCCAGCGGGAGGCTTTGGCCACTAAAGCATCATCATCGGGGTTCCAGGATGATCTCGATGGCGTGGCCTCGACAGATCTCCTGGTGCCATGCTCTGGGGTACCGGTGGCTTCCACCGGTACCGACTTCCAGGCATTGGCGGCGTCGATGGATCAGAGGATTCTGTCCATCGAACGCAGTCTGGCGGCTTTCCTTGTGGCATCGACGCCCGTGGTACCGCAACAGACTACTCCGCCAGTACCAGCTCTAGCATTGCCATCGGCACCGATCCCGGTACCGGTGGCATCGACATCGGCATCGGTGTCCGCTATGCCAGTATTCTGTCCTCTGAAGCCCTCCGGTACCGATATCCCGGTACCGGTGATTCCCGATACCGATGCCGCTCGGTACGGGTATCGGGCGTTGCAAGAGCATCCGGACAGACGATACTTCGATTCCTCTGACGACTCTGAGGATTCTGAAGAGTCTGTCGATGCAGTGATGCTTCTTACACAGGAGGAGTCCTCTCCTAAACGAAGGATGTCTCCTCCAGAGGACTTGTCTTTTTAAGACTTTATCAGAGAGGTGGCTCGGGGCCTCTCTATTACAGTGGCCCCAGAGTCAGAGCCCAGAGCCAAGGAGTTAGATATTTTGCAATATCCTAAAACTCCTAAGGAGGCAGCTACCTTACCTGTTCATGAGATTCTGTATGATCTCATGTTAAGGATGTGGGAAGCACCTCTAACCACCTCTCCTCATTCTCGCAGGTTGGACACCATGTATCGTGTCCCTCCTTGTCCTGGTTTCCATAAAACTCAACTTCCTCACCACTCTATTGTGGTTGAGTCTGCAATGAGAAAGATTAGGAGTGCCAAAAGACATGCCTCTAATCCTCCAGGACGTGAATGTAGAACCCTGGATGCTTTTGGAAGAAGAGTTTTCCAAGCTTCCATGCTTGTTGCGAGAATTAATTCTTATAGTCTCTACATGGGAATGTTCTTAAAAGAAGTCACTGACCATTTGCAGACTTTAAGTCCTTTTATATCTGATGATAAAAGGCAAGAATTTCTCACTGGGCTCAAACATGCCCAGGATATCTCCAAATTCTCCAACCGTGCAGCTTTTGACTCCTTTGAATGCATAGGCAGAGCCTCAGCTATAGCTATAGGTGCACATAGGCTTGCTTGGCTTCAAGCATCTGATTTGGAGATCTGGGTCCAAGATGAATTGGGAAATATCCCTTGTACAGGTGAGAATCTGTTTGGTAAGGATCGGCAAGCAAAAGCCAATCAGATGGATGCTGAAAATTCTGCTTTGGATAGACTATCCAAATCCACAGCTGCTCCTGCTAAGAAAAGGTTGTTCAAGAAAACACCTTTTTCTAAAAAGGGAAGATTCTATCCTGCTTATAGTCAGCGGGCATCTTCTGCAGCTCAGTTCCCTTCCAAACGTCAGCAATCCTCCAAACAGAGCAAGGGAAAGGCTGCGAGGCCTGCTCCAGCCCAGCAATCTCAGCCCCCTCAGGGCCTTTGACTTTCTGCTAGAGAACTTAGCCTTCCTGGCTCTAGAAGGACCAGAGCCCTCCACCATTCCAGGAAGGTTATGTCACTTTGCTCCCAGGTGGGGGCAAATTACAGCAGAGCATTGGACACTCTCCATCATAAGAGAGGGGTACAAACTTCATTTTTCCAGCTTGCCCCCTCTCACAAGAGTGCACCAGTTCAATTCTCCAGCCTCCCTCCTCAGCCTGTTGGAACAGGAGGTTGCCACTCTTCTAGCCCAGGGGGCAATAGAGGAAATGCCTTCTCAACAGCAGGGCACAGGGTTCTACTCCCCCTATTTTCTTATCCCAAAGAAAACAGGGGGCTTCAGACCCATCTTAGATCTCAGAGAGTTGAACAGATTCCTAGTCAAAGAAAAATTCAAGATGGTTTCTCTAGGAACTCTGCTGTCATACCTTCAGAGTCAGGATTGGCTTTGTTCTCTAGATCTCAAGGATGCGTACACTCATGTTCTCATCCATCCAACTCACAGAAGGTTCCTTCGGTTCCTTTTTCAGGAGAAGCACTATCAATACAAAGTGCTCCCTTTTGGTCTGGCCTCTGCACCAAGGGTGTTCACGAAATGCATGGCAGTGGTTGCTCTTTTCTGCGCACCCTGGGAATTTTTGTCTTCCCTTACCTGGACGACTGGCTCATTCGAGCTCCCATTCAATCAGAGGCCAAGACTTCTCTAACCTGCACAATGCGTATCATACAATATTTAGGGCTGGTAATAAACATCCCAAAATCCAATTTGATCCCTACTCAGTCCCTGGAGTTTATAGGGGCATTGCTGGATACCACAAGGGCAAGGGCCTATCTTCCCCAGGCCCGTTGTCTTTGCTTGATGCAGTTAGCTCCTCAAGCAGAGTTGAAACCCCTACTAACTGCTCGAGAGATGTTACAGTTGCTAGGCCACATGGCATCCACCGTTCATGTGGTACCATATGCTCGCCTTCACATGAGAGCAGCTCAGTGGACTTTATCCACCCAATGGACCCAGGCATTAGGCTGCCTTTCAGACAAAATAGCAAACACAAGTCGCCTCATTTTGTCCCTCCAATGGTGGAAGTCCCCTCAAAACCTGTTGCTGGGGTCCCCCTTTCAACAGCCTCTACCTCAAGCAACTCTAACAACAGATGCTTCTCCAATGGGCTGGGGAGCTCATCTTCAAGACCTCTCCACCCAGGGCATCTGGTCCCCACAAGAGACTTGTCTACATATCAATCTCTTGGAATTCAGAGCAATCTCCCTTGCTCTGCGAGTTTTCCACACCCTGCTCAGCCACAAGACAGTCCTTATCCACACGGACAATCAGGTAGCCATGTTCTATATAAACAAGCAGGGAGGAACTGGCTCTCTGTCGCTTTGCAACGAAGCTCTGCGACTATGGGCCCTCGCCAGAGAGCATCACATTCATCTTCTGGCAGTTTATCTTCCAGGTGTTCAAAACCCTTGGGCAGACAGACTCAGTCGAGTTCTGCTTCCACACGAGTGGTCCCTACATATGGACCAGGTGTCCAAAATTTTTCAAATTTGGGGAACCCCGGACATAGACCTCTTTGCAAGTCCGTAGAATGCCAAACTTCCCCGGTTCTGTTTCAGAACTCCGGCTCAGGGGGCTCAGGCAAGGGATGCTTTCCTCCTTCATTGGGGTCAAGACTTCCTGTATGCCTTTCCACCCATTCCCCTAATTCCCAAAACCCTGTTCAAGCTTCAGAGAGACAGAGGCCACATGATTCTCATAGCTCCATATTGGCCACGGCAAGTGTGGTACCCTCTGCTTCTACATCTCTCTCAAGCTCCCTCCCTAGAGTTAGGGTCTGCTCCAGACCTCCTCTCTCAGGAGGACGGAAAGTTGTGACATCCCAATCCCCAGTCTCTGCATCTCAGGGCTTGCTTGCTGAAGCCTAGATCTCCAGGATCTTCATCTTTCTCAACAAGTAAAAGATGTTCTTTATGCTTCCAGAAAACCTTCCACTAGACGTTCTTACGCTTTCAAGTGGAAGAGGTTTACCATCTGGTGTTCTGAGAAGGGTCTTAACCCCCGTGCTATACCTCTGGAATCGTTGCTGGAGTATCTCCTTCGTCTATCTAATGCAGGCCTTAAGACAAATTCAGTAAGAGTCCATTTGAGTGCTATTGCAGCTTCCCTCAAGCCTCTAAATGGACAACCTGTTTCCTCTCATCCTCTTGTAGCAAGGTTCATGAGAGGCCTCCTTTTAACAAAGCCTCCCATTAGACCACCCCCGGTGGCATGGGACTTAAATTTGGTTCTTGGTCAGCTTATGAAGCCGCCTTTTGAACCTTTAGCTACCACCTCCTTGAAATACCTTTCTTGGAAGGTTATCTTTCTCATTGCAATCACATCAGCACGCCGCATCAGTGAATTGCAAGCACTAGTAGCTAATCCACCTTATACAAGGTTCCATCATGACAAGGTGGTCCTTAGGACTAATCCACACTTTATGCCTAAGGTGGTCTCGCCTTTTCACCTCAACCAAGAGGTCTACCTATCTGTCTTTTTTCCAGGACCTCATGCATCAAGTGCAGAGAGGAATCTTCATACCCTGGACTGTAAAAGAGCTCTGGCCTTTTACTTACAAAGGACACAGCAACATAGAAAGTCTTCCCAACTCTTTGTTGCCTTTGATCCTTCTCATTTGGGTCAACCAGTCTCCAAGAGAACACTTTCTAACTGGATTGCCCAGTGTATTTCTTTCGCTTATCAGACAAGAACCTTTCTCTGGAGGGCCATGTCACAGCTCACAATGTGAGAGCCATGGCAGCCTCAGTGGCTCATCTGAACTCTGTATCTATCGATGACATCTGTCGAGCAGCCACTTGGGCCTCGGTTCATACCTTCACAGCCCATTACTGCTTGGACAAGGACTGCCGCCGGGATGCCTTGTTTGGTCAGGCTGTTCTTAAAAACCTGTTCCATACTTAATCAACTCCTACCCACCATCCCTCATGGGATGCCAGAGATCCAGGTGGGGAAGTGCAGCCCTGTTCCAGGGGCACACAACTTATGGGCTCTCTCCCTGGCATCTAAAGCTAGGGAGTCCCCATATGTGAAGACTCATTCCTGCTTGTTCCTGGAGATAGCACAGTTACTTACCTGTAACAGGTGATCTCTGGGAACTGCAGGAGTAAGTCTTCACAACCCACCCACCTCCCCTAGGAGTTGCCTCTCTCTCTCTCTTTCCTTTCCCTCTCTCTCTCTCTCTCTTTGTCTCAGCTCTAAAACTTAACTGAGGAGAGACAGTTGGGAAAGGCGGGAAGGCAGCACGCAGGCGCTGTGGGATGCTCCCAAAAACTTTCTGATTGGACGCTGGGGAGCGTTCCCGCGCAGGCTCCGTCAGTACCGACGTACCCAGATGTGAAGACTTATTCCTGCTGTTCCCAGAGATCACCTGTTACAGGTAAGTAACTGTGTTTTCTCCAGGACCAAGCAGGAAGTCAGTCCTCACATATGGGTGACGTCGGCGCCGACGGAGCCCTCGCGGAGCAATTTTCCCCAGCTTTCAAAGAAAGCCTTTGGGAATTGCAGCGCGCATGCGCGGTCCTCTTCCCGCCCAAGGGTGCCATCTTGCTCAGTCTTCTTTTTTCCGCGGAGCCTTACAGACGTTGCCTGTGAATCCCCGCAGAAAAGTTGATTTTTCTCTATTTTTTCTTCGGTTCGACGCCGGTTCTTTTCCCGCCCGGACTCGCAACGCCGGTTGCGAGTCCGTCCTTTATTTTTCGGTTTTTTGTCCTTCGTGACAGATTTCGCGCTTTTTTCCTTTTTCCCTGGCTGCCCGGTCGTTCGACCTCGCAGGGGCCCTTTTTCCCCCGATGGCGGCCAGTGGTTTCAAAAAGTGTGACCTCTGTAAGAAACTTATGTCTCTTACAGACACTCATGACTTCTGCCTCCGCTGCCTCGGCCCAGATCATGACCCCATGATCTGCACGCCATGCGGCAAAATGTCCTCAAAAGCATTGAGGAGTCGTCAGCACCAGCGGGAGCGTATCTTCTCTGACTCCGGCCGGGCTCGGACCTCGTCAGAGGCTTCGACGTCTCGGGACTCTGGTCCTGAGCATCGTTGGAGTTCCTCTGAAAGGGGGTCTCCTACCCGGGAGCATCATCGGAAGAAGAAACCCGCGAGGGCGGGATCGGTGGACGCTCCTGGTTCCTCGAGGGCCAGGTCGCATAGCCCCGATTCCCGTCCCGGGTCCTTGGAGTTGGAAAGGCCGTCAAAACATCCTCGACTCGAGGTGGACTTGCCCGCTCACGTAAGTACTGTTGTCCTCGTGGACTCGCCTCCGAAGGACCCGACGTCGGGCCCGACGCCGTCGGGGCCCGAGTCGGGGGCTGCTGGGTCTCCTGAGCTCGGACTCAGGTTGACGGCCTTGGAGTGCAGTTTGTCTGCCTTCTTGGACCAGCAGCGGGCATTGATCGCTGGCCTCGCTGGCGCTTCTGCCTTGACCGCCGGGACGTCGACCTCCAAGTCGACCCCGGAGACCGAGCCGATCCTCGAGTCCATGAGGGTTCGAGTCGATCCTCGGTCGAGGTCTCCTTCGGCCTCCCATTCGGGACCGAGGTCGTCGACGCCGACTCCCTCAGCGTCGGGGCGGATGGCATCAGTGCCCGCTCGACCGGAGCTGGTCGACTCCTCCTCCGAGGAGTCGGCCTGGGAATTTGAGGACGAAGAGTCACCTGGTTCCTTTCGGACTCGGTGTGTCCCTTCGGACTCCCCCGAGTCCGAACCTCGGAGACGGTCCCCCCCCCGGAGGATACCCGGTTCTCGGTTTTCTTGAGGGATATGGCCAAAGCCTTGGCCTTCCCTGCGGATCCCGAGGAGGAGCCTCGAGTCGAAGAACTCGATGCCCTCCAGTATGACTCTCCCCCGAAGGAGGCCTTTATTGTACCGGTTCCTCCAATGCTGGAATGGCTTCTCTTCCGCATGTGGGAGAGCCCGGCGTCGTCGCCGGTGTTAAGCAAGCGGGTCGATTCCATTTATCGAGTCCGCAAGAGCCCCGGGTTCCAAAAGGCACAACTACCGCACCATTCCATGGTGGTGGAATCGGCCATGCATAGACTGAAGAGTCAAAAAATGCACTCCTTGGTGCCCCCGGGTAGGGAAGCCCGAAGCCTGGATGCCCTCGGTAGGAAGTGCTTCCAGGGCTCTATGCTTGCTTGTCGAGCCAGACATACCAGCTCTACATGGGCATGTATCTCCGAGACCTGGCTAAGGAAATAGCCGGGTTCTCTGCTGGTCTCTCCGACGAACCTTTGCAGAGGTTCCAATCCTTGTCTACTGGTATTCGGGAGTGCTCCAAGTTTATCTCTCGAGCGGCCTATGATGGTTTTGAGGCTTCGGCTCGAGTAGCCGCGGCCGGCATCGGTGGACGCCGCCAGGCTTGGCTTCAGACGTCCGACCTCGAGCCCGGGGTACAGGACAAGTTGGTCGATGTCCCCTGCCGAAGTGATAACCTCTTTGGCAAGCCCATGAATGAGAAGGCTGCACAAATCGAGACGGAGACTCTCACCAGGACTCGTCTCTCAAGGAAGACCTCTGCCCCTTTTCAAAAGAAGAAGGCCTCGGGGAAAAAGCCCTTTTACCCGAGGAAAGGTGCTGCCTATAAATACTACCCTCAGTATCAGGCCTCACCAGCTCCCCCACAGGGAAAGCAGGCCAAGGGACGGGGTAATGGGTCCCGTAGGCAGCAAGCCCCCAAGCCTGCACCACCTGCCCCTGCTCAGCAGGGTGGGGGTTTTTGACTTTCTCAGCATAGCCTCTCCCCCTCAGCTGGTTTCTCTCAGCACAGGAGGCCGGCTGGTCCACTTTGCCCACAGGTGGTCCAACATCACCACAGATACCTGGGTGCTTCAGATAGTTCAAAAGGGCTATCTTCTTCATTTTCACCAGGTACCTCCCTCCTACTTTCCAGGGGAGCCTTCCAGACTCCCTCTGCACAGGGACTTACTCCTTCAGGAGTTAGCAAGTCTTGTTCAGGAACAAGCCGTGGAACCGGTGCCCCACCACCTGAAGGGTCAAGGGTTTTATTCCAGATACTTCCTGATTCCGAAAAGAACAGGAGGCCTCAGACCCATCCTAGACTTGCGCAGCCTCAACAAGTTCCTTGCAAAGGAAAAGTTCAAAATGCTTACCCTTGGAATCCTGCTGCCCTACCTCCAGCAGGGAGACTGGCTATGCTCCTTAGATCTAAAGGATGCGTATACTCATATCCTTATTCATCCCGACCACAGACAATACCTCAGGTTTGTTGTGGGCGGACACCATTACCAGTACAGAGTACTGCCTTTCGGCCTATCCTCCGCCCCCAGAGTGTTCACCAAATGCCTAGCAGTGGTGGCGGCCTATCTGAGACTTCAAGGTCTCTTTGTGTTCCCATACCTGGACGACTGGCTCATCAGGGCCCAGTCTGCCCAAGAAGCCACTCAGGCTACTCATCGCACTGTGGCTCTGCTTCAGCACTTGGGTTTTGTCATAAACTTCGCAAAGTCCACTTTGCTCCCCTCTCAAGATCTAGAATTCATCGGCGCCAGGTTGGACACTCTTCAGGCGCGGGCCTTCCTGCCTCTGGACAGGGCCCAGAGGCTCATGGATCTCGCCAGCCGCTTTCACAGCAATTCCCTGGTCTCGGCCAGGCAATTTCTGAGACTGCTCGGCCATATGGCTTCCACGGTCCATGTAACCCCCCATGCCCGCCTGAACATGCGACCTGCTCAATGGTGCCTTCGCAAACAATGGCATCAGGCCACTGGGAGCCTAGCGGACTCCGTACAGATCTCCGACCAGCTGGTCTCCTCTCTGCGATGGTGGCTTCATCTGCCAAACCTAGTGCTGGGGGTGACCTTTCAGCCCCCTACACATTCTCGGGTCCTGACGACCGATGCTTCTCTCCAGGGTTGGGGAGCACATTGCCAAGGGACTTGTACTCAGGGTCTCTGGACTCCTTGGGAGTCCGCTCAGCAGATCAACTTCCTGGAGCTCAGAGCCATCCGCCTAGCGCTCAAAGCCTTCTCTCACCTGATTTCTCACCAGTCGGTACTTGTCCAGACAGACAATCAGGTTGCCATGTTCTACGTCAACAAACAAGGCGGAACCGGCTCTTTCCTTCTCTGTCAGGAAGCACAGAAGCTCTGCTCTTGGGCCGTTCATCGCAACATCGTCCTCAAAGCTGTCTATCTCCCAGGTCAAGAAAACTACCTGGCAGACAAACTGAGCAGGATCCTCCAACCGCACGAGTGGAGATTGGATCCACTCGTGGTTCAGCGGATCTTTCTCCGGTGGGGCCTCCCCACCATGGATCTGTTCGCCAGTCCTCTGAACCGGCAGCTTCCCAGATTCTGCTCTCGACAGCCGCATCCTCTCCGGGTAGCGGCGGATGCTTTTCTGATTCCATGGTCCACAGGCCTCTTGTATGCCTTTCCACCCATGCCTCTGGTGTCTCGGACGCTCTTCAAGGTTCTCAGAGACAAAGCGTCGGTGATCCTAGTGGCTCCCCGGTGGCCGTGACAACCTTGGTTCCCGCTTCTGCTGCAGCTGGCGGTGGACACCCCTCTTCCTCTGGGGTTTCAGCCCGACCTCCTCTCGCAGGATCAGGGGACGCTCCTGCACCCCAACCTTCGGTCCCTTCATCTGATGGCCTGGCTGCTGAAAGGGTAGTCCTTGCTCCTCTCCAGCTACTTCCAGATGTGGAAGAGGTCGTCTTGGCCTCCAGGAGGCCTTCCACCCGGATGTCCTACGCTCTCAAGTGGCGTCGGTTCTCCGTCTGGTGTACTCAGCAGTCGCAGGACCCCTTCTCCTGTTCAGCATCAGTGGTCTTGCAGTACTTGCTTTCCCTTTCCAATCTTGGACTTAAGTCCAACTCGGTCAAGGTCCACCTCAGTGCTATTTCTGCGCACCACCTACCGGTGGAGGGTAGACCTCTTTCCAGCCACCCTCTGGTGGCTCGTTTTCTCCGGGGCCTCCTACTCCTTAAACCACCTTTGCGCCCGCCAGCCCCGAACTGGGATCTCAATGTGGTTTTACAGCGGCTTACCTGTCCGCCTTTTGAGCCTATGGCTACCTGTCCTCTTCGTTTTCTTTCCTGGAAAACCTTGTTCTTGGTGGCCCTCACTTCTGCTGGACGCGTTAGTGAGCTGCAGGCCCTGGTATCTGATCCTCCTTACACTAGGTTCTACAAGAACCGGGTAGTCCTACGGACTCACCCTAAGTTTCTTCCTAAAGTGGTTTCCCCTTTTCACATCAACCAGGCGGTGGTACTTCCGACCTACTTTCCCAGGCCACACTCCAGCCGAGCTGAAATGGTCCTGCATACCCTGGACTGTAGAAGGGCGCTGAACTTCTACTTTGACCGTACGCGGGAGCACCGAAGGGCTGTTCAGCTCTTCGTGTCTTATGACCCCAACAAGTTGGGGCTCCCTGTCTCCAAGCGTACTCTGTCCATCTGGATTGCGGACTGCATCGCTTGGGCTTACGAGGCTGCGGGCCTCATGCTGGAAGGTAGAGTCACCGCTCATCGTGTTCGGGCGAAGGCTACGTCAGTGGCTTACCTCCGCTCTGTTCCGTTGGCAGACATCTGCCGGGCCGCTACTTGGTCTTCAAGCCAGACTTTTGCAGCCCATTACTGCCTGGAAAGGGAGTTCCGCAGGGACAGTGCTTTCGGACAGGCAGTCCTCCGTAACCTCTTCGAGGTATAGGCAACTCCTACCCTCCATCCCGGATGTTGGGCTACCGGTTGGAGACGTATTCAGAGAAGATTCCTTCCTTCTGTGCTGCTGAGCTAGAGGGAAATCATTTTTGTGCCTAGGGTCTCCGGTAGCCTTAAGCTTGGGAGTCCCATATGTGAGGACTGACTTCCTGCTTGGTCCTGGAGAAAGCGTAGTTACTCACCTGTAACAGGTGTTCTCCAGGAGCAGCAGGAATCAGTCCTCACAACCCTCCCTCCTCCCCTTGGAGTTGCAGTTTTATGCTTTCGTTTTTGCTAGTTTTTGCTGTCTTTTTGCTATGTCATCTGACTGAGCAAGATGGCACCCTTGGGCGGGAAGAGGACCGCGCATGCGCGCTGCAATTCCCAAAGGCTTTCTTTGAAAGCTGGGGAAAATTGCTCCGCGAGGGCTCCGTCGGCGCTGACATCACCCATATGTGAGGACTGATTCCTGCTGCTCCTGGAGAACACCTGTTACAGGTGAGTAACTACGCTTTCCCTCATAGCAGAGCTTACCTTCAATTGAAAGAGATGCTCCTGTGCATTTATGCCACGGAGGTATTTAAATGTCTCTATCATATCGCCCCTATCCCACCTTTCCTCTAAAGTGTACATATTAAGATCTTTAAGTCTGTCCTCATATGCTACATAACAAAGATCACTAACCATTTTAGTAGCCACCCTCTGCACCGACTCCAACCTGTCTATATCCTTTTGAAGGTGCGGTCTCCATAATTGCACACAATATTCCAAATGAGGTTGCACCAGAGACGTATACAGAGGCATTATTACCCCCTTTTTTCTGCTGACCATTCCTCTCCCTATACACCCAAGCATCCTTCTGGCTTTCGCAGTCGCCTTTTATACCTGTTTAGCTACTTTAAGATTGTCAGACACGATTACGCCCAGGTCCCACTCTTCCGTTATGGACAGAAGCACCTTACCCTCTACATTGTACCACTCCTTTGGATTTTTGCAACCCCAATGCTTGACCCTGTATTTTTTAGCATTAAATTTCAACTGCCAAATTCTAGGCCATTCTTCAAGCTTAGCTAGATCCCTCCTCATGTTATCTACTCTATTGCAGATTTTGGTATCATCCGCAAACACGCAAACCTTACCTGACAGCCCTTCCGCCATATCACTATCAAAGATGATAAAAAGAATCGGACCAAGGACAGATCCCTGTGGCACACTTCTGGTAACCTCCTTGTCCTCAGAGTGAGCTCCATTTACCTGTATCCTTTGTCGCCTCCCACTGAACCAATTTCTTACCCAATAAGAAACTTTTGGATCCATCCCTAGGGTGCTGAGTTTGTTTATAAGTTATCATATCGCTATGGTTTTACATCAGTTTATTTATATATTTCTCATTATTATTTTTATTAAGATTGTTTTTCCATCTACTCTTGCCATCTTACTGGGCAGACTAGATGGACCATACTGGTCTTTATCTGCCGTCATTTACTATGTTACTATATGTTGTTGTACCTGATTTTAATGTATTGTGATTCATAATATGGTTGTTTTATTCATTTGAGGTTTACACCCCCTGAAGAAGGCACGTTTGCCAAAATAGGACGTGTCAGGGTTTTTTCTAATAAAGGCTGGCTTTTTCACCTTGCTCCTGCCTGTTGCTGTTGTGAATTGGGAACTGGTTCTTTAATAGAAGACAGAGAATAGGGCTAAATGGCCAATTTCCTCAATGGAGAAAGGTGAATAGTGGAGTTCCCCAGGAATCTGTGCTGGGTGCTCTGCACATATTCATAAATAACCTGGAAATGGAAACAAGTGAGGTAATCAAAATTTGCAGATGAGACATAATTATTCAATGTTGTTAAAACACAAGAAGATTGTGAAAAATTGTGTGACTTTGAGAACCTGGGCGTCCAAATGGCAAATGAAATTTAATGTAGACAAGTGCAAAGTTATGCATTTAGGGAAGAACAACCCAAAGTGTTCCACATTAGAAATCACCACCCAGGAAAAGGATCTAGGTAGCATCGTGGCTTATTGTGAAAACCATCTGTCCAGTGTGCATTGGGAACCAAGAAAGCAAATAGAATGCTAGAAATCATAAAGAAAGAAAGGATAATAAAATGAAGGATATTTTAATGCCTTTGTATCGCTCCATGGTCAACTGTTCCTTGAATATTGTGTGCAATTCTGGTCGCCATATCTTAGAAAGGATATAGCAGAAGTAAAAAAGGTACAGAGAAAATCAATGAAAATGATAAAGGGGACGGAAGGATACCTCTTGAGTGGAGTGGAACTGGTAAGCGTAGATCCCTTTTTTATTCCTTCAAACAGTAAAAATACTATGGGACACACAATGAAGACAAATCAGAGAAAATATTTTTCACTCAATGCGTAATCAAACTCTGGAATTTGTTACCGGAAGATATAGCAAAAACTGTTAGTGTATCTGGGTTTAAAAGAGGTTTAGACAAATTCCTGGAGGAAAAGTCCATAAACCATTATTAAAATGGGCTGGGCAATCCATTGTTTACCCCTCTGATAAGTAGCATGGAATCTGTATACCTTTTTTGAAACCTGCCAGGTACTTTAACCTGGATTGGCCACTGTTGGAAACAGGATACTGAGCTCGATGGACTTTGATCTGACCCAGTATGCCATATATAATGTTCTTATATGGATGGCAGATCATCTGGGGCCATGGGGCCTCAGAAGGTTCTTCCAGACAGATGGGGATGGTTCATGAAGAGCTCGGTCATGATGTTTTAATGCTGTGAATTGGACAGGTCTTATATTGGGACATAGCACAGTTCTTTGTCCGTTGGAAGAGGGCAGGCGCCTTTTCACAGAGATGTTTCTACCTGGGCAGTTTCTCTAAATGGGTTAATTTTGTGCATACCATGACAGTCAGGAAACTCACTTCTAAGTCAGGGTATGTGGAGTATCCTGTCAGTCTCTCACTGATAGTACTAGGTGTAGTACTTGCATCGTGCCAAAGAGAGGCTCCTTCTGGAGTTTGTAAGATGTAATGTGTAGTGGTAATTTATCAAGATATGCTTGGAAATTCTTCTTAATCAAGCCTTTGGCACCCATCATGATGGGAAATTACTCGGTATCTTTCTGCCCCATTTTTTGCTCTCTGACTGCATTTCTTGTTACTTGAAGATCTTCTACCTCTTAATTAAATTCACAGAATAGTCACTTGGAACCGACACCTTTATAATCAATGACTTTCTGGTGGTGTTCGCCTTTACCACTATGTCTGGCTTCCTTCCAATCAGCTTTTTATTGGTTGGCATGGGAGTATCCTAAGTGTTTATAACCCCTTCATTCTCTGTAATTCTCTTAGGTTCATGATTCCAGTGCTTTTTAGGTACAGCGATGTTATAATGTTTACAGAATTTCCAATAAATGAGATGCGCTATTTTATTGTGCCTTTCTGTATAGAGATTTTCTGCCATCAGAACTTCACAGCCAGCTATGAGGATGTCGCTCTTTCCGGCTCTTTCTTACAGAATCAACATGTATCTGTTTTGCCATTTTTTTCAATGCTTGCTGTAAACTATCTTGTCCGTAATCCATTGTCCTGGGCTGTAACTATCAATCTCTCATCCTTCAGTTTCAGTTCACCTATCCTTAATCATTCCTGTGTCTGTTTTTGATTGACAAAGGGTTTCTGGAGTAACACTATTTTTGTATATTTGCAACTTGTTTTTTCCTTGTTTTCTGATCTAATTCTTTGAGAGTTTTTTCCCTTGTTTTGCAAATTTGGTTGGTTGTTTCCTTTCCTCTGTGTTCTTGTGGATTCTCACTCATTCTTTCTTGTCATCAGAACGCCTGTCCCAAGTTTGATGATGGAGACAGATTCTGGACGTTTACTTTCATAGTTCACCACTTTTTGTGTATTTGGAGCCAGTGATGCTGTTAGGTTGCTCTGTAGGCCTGTAATAGTAGCTCTGTATGTGTAATCAATCTCTGTGAAGCCTAGTCCTCCTTCAGTTCTAGGAATGTACAGTCTTGGCATACACCGATTGTTGTAAATTACCTCATGGGCATGGAGGAGTTTTCTTCTTCGCACATCCAGTTTTTCAAGATCTTTAAGAGGAAGTCTACGATCCCAAAGCTGTATGAGAATACAGGAATGGCCAGCTGATTAATGGCTTCTATCTTATTCTATGATATTAAAGCACTTTTCAGTAATGATTTTAATATCCTGTAATATTCTTAACTGATCTTTTCTATCAATAATTTCTGCTTGATAGCCATTCCTTCCTCTACTCCAAGATATTTATATATGCTTTCCCATTCAAGATCCTTGAAGTCAAAGCGGTTAGCCAGGAAGATGTTTTCCATTTTGCTCAATTTTTCACTAAAGAAAGTTGCCTTAACACATTTATCAAGGCCAAAAGACATCCTGATGTCATCAGAAAAGCTTTTCACTACACAGAGTTGCTCTGCTAATTGTTGGTCACTGGAACTGTAAAGTTTTAAGTCTTGTACAAATAGTAAATGGGATGTTAACTCTGGGCTTTTACCTTCTTTAGAATTCAGGCTAAATCTGTATCCCAAAAAGTTGCTGAAAGTACACATTGGATTAAGCACCATACAAAATGGAAGTAGCAACAGAGAATCTCTCTGAAATTTTCTTGCTAGATCTCAATGATAGGAATGATATACTGACCTACATACTTCAAAAAGAGTGTGGTTTGCCACCTTGTCATGGTAAACTTAATGTACTCTATCAAACCAGGATTTATTTTATACATTTCAAGGCAATTTATAATCCAAGAGTTTGGGACATTGTCAAAGTTTTCTTATAAACCATCCATGCTAAACTGAGATTTCTCCTTTTATCATCACTGATCATGATGGCCTTATTCAACTTTATCTGGTTTTTGGTTCCATATGCTTCCCTCTTATTGCCCTTTTGCTCTATTGCCATGATGTTATTGGACTTTATTATCATTATATAGTCTGTCTGCATCTGTTGCAGTGAACAGCTTATAGACTGTAGGTAAACAAGTTATTGGTCTATAATTTTTGGGGCTGTTACTTGGGTCCCCCTTTGAAAGGGGTACCATCTTGCTCCTGTATGGGAAGCAATATGGTGCTTCGCATCACCTAGCATGGGGACGGCCAGGTTGGGTTGTTCTTATCTAGGTTGGTAAAGCCATGAAGTCTGCTCAGAACACTTTTTTGCTTTCATTGTTGCAGATCTTGGTGCAGGGATCCAGTTAGCCTGGAAGGTGTCAATGATATTGGTTTGCAGGGTACCTTAGTGTTCCTTTGATGCCTCTCTAATGTACCAGGTTACATATGTAAGCACCCGTGGCTATTTGAAATCAAAGTATAGGTTATTCAGGTTTCTGAGGGTCTGACTTGAAATTTAGGCACTTTGGGCAGTTTCAGTTCACCATTCCTGCAAAGCGGATCCTGATAAATCTGGCAAGTACCAGACTGAGAGTGAGTGGAGTGGTACCTCCGATTCATCATTCTGGGAACAGGCTAGTCCATTCGAAAAGGTTTTGGTGTGCAGTGGCTCCCAGTGTGGCACCAATTCAAAGAAATCTGCACATGGTACTGGCAGCATGTTGTAAGAAGTTCCAGTCCTTTAACGCCTGGCACCACCCATCGAGTTGAGAGCTGAGCTGTGGTTTCTGATTTCTCTAGACATAGCCAGTGTTCCAGAATCAGGGGTTTCATCAGGAGAGTCCTAGGTGTATACTAGGTCTATTCTACAGGTTGTCCTCGTGGGCTCTGATAGGCCAAGGTTTCAGAAGGTGGTAGCCATTTTGATTAGTGGTTGGAGACTCCGGAGTGGCCATGGAGGACATAGTAGGTGTTTCTGGTACTTTTGTTGGTGGTCAGCCTGGTTCCATGACCTGTGTAGGGTGAGCTCCTGTCTCAGAGGTCTTGTTCCCTTGCCAGAGGCGACTCTGTTCTTGATACAGTTTGGCTCAGGAAAAAAGTATTAGCCTTCCTCAATTCATCGCTGCTTCCCTTTGGGCACAGACTTTAATGCCATCCTGACTTATGTTGATTAGAAAGTATTAAGATAAAAAAGGAGAGGTTCTTTGTTCCTTGAGTTCATCATGCCCTGATGTTTTGCAGTTTGTCTGCCAAGCTGCATTTGGCAGGGGGCTGGCTTTGCATTTACTTCTGGGTCAGATGACAGAACTGTTCTGTTTCAGAGGTAGGATGCTTAGGGTCTACCCTATTGGATGTGATGCGATTCTTGAAGGGAACTTGACATCTGCACTCTCACATGGTGACTCTTCAGGGGATATGGCTATGGTTTGATGGGTGTGCATAGGAGTGTGGTTGAGCCCCTTTCAGAGAGACTCCTGGGGATCTTGTATTGCAGGCAGTGTTATTAATGGCAATCGCTTTTAGTGTGTAGGATTTCGCAACTCTGAGTATTAGAGTGTGGCAGGCTATGGCCTATAATAGTCTGCAAATATGAAAGGCCTGTAAGTTAGGCCCTGATTCCAACCCCTATCATAGCTAGAAAAGAACCAAAAATCTGTGAAAAATGAGAAAACTGTTTTAAACTGCTTAATAAGAAGTTTTACATGAATTCATAAGTCTTTCATTATTCTCTTGTGTGCAGAAGATAGAAATGTTTCAATACATGCATTCCTGGAGCTAGAGACGACCTTGCAGTAGAGAAGTATCCAAACCTAGAAACTGCACCATTGTTAGAACAGTCCTAGAGGAGGGAGCGGGGTGCTAGGCCCAGAAAGGATCCCTGATTGGACAAATGCAGGGGGCGTTGGAACCAATAGAAAGTCTACATGTATCAAGCTGAAGAAAAGGTATAAATGAGTATGTCTCTGTAAGAATGTTGCTCAGTCCTTTTTTGAAGCTTTGACTAACTGAGCCATGTGCACAATAAATTGGCTTGGATCTTTGAACTGACTCCTGGTTTTATTTATTGCATGCTTATCAGCTGCTACATATTCTTGGTGCGTTGGGGGAATGTGCGAGCGGGGGATGGTATGCAAGTGAATATACCACGACTTCTCGGCTCAAAGGTTTGGTCCGGTTGGAACCATGTCTGTCCGACCGCAGGGGAATTCTCAGGCGCCGCCGATCCCTTTGTATCGGAGAGGGTTCCGCCTTGCCTCGGCGGGCCACTGGGTCCAGTTGGCCAACACCTCTGAACCCGAGGGGAGTCCAGGATCCAACCCAAGAACTGGTGTGGTGTCCGGATACGGTGAGTAGACATTTTCGTGTTTAAAAGTCAGTGCAGCTTGGGGAAAAAGTCTTGCATGAATATGCGCAAGACTGATTTGGTATAGACTAACTGAGAAATCTCGCATGGGTATGCGTGAGACAAGAGAGCTTGATCACCTCTCCGGGCGGTCCTAGTAGACCCCGCATGAGTATGCGCAGGGGGAAGCCACCGACCCTTTGGTTGGGAATAGTCAGTTAGTCAGAAAACCTTGGGCACTTGAAAAATGATTTCTTGTGATGATATGATTGCTTGTGTGATTGAGAGGTCTTGAAACACAGACTGAGCGAGAGCGGACTCCTGAGTAGCGCAGTTCCTGGCCAGGCGACTGCGCCCAGGTCGCGAAAAGGAGGAAGCGTTTGGTGTTAGTCCGTCCTTACTGTTTGTTGTTTGTATCTGATTTGTGTTATCTGTTGAAACCGTGAGTTTCCCTTCTGGTATAATGTAAGAGTCTCACTACTAATTCCAGGTTTTTCTTCAGCACAGTGTGAGACTGGCAAGCAGAGAGAGAAGGGGCGTGTCTGTACAAAGGAGTGTTCAGTATCTTTTAACCCTGTGAAGGCTTATTTTCAACGTTCTGCAGCTGGGTTAATTTGTGCTTATTTCAGGAAAATTGTACCTGTTTTATTCAATATGTTTTAATAGTGATGTTCCTTCTGCTGTGGTCATGTATTATATATCATTTAATAAGAATGTTTAGTCAGGATTTTGGATTCCGACAGTTTTGGGCTCAGCCTGGAAAGGGTTAAGTTCTTATTAACCCCGTTCGAGTTCTGTTCTTGTACGGACCAAGTGAGGAGGATTTGTCTTGTGTCTTTTTATGTTCCAATTTTTAGCAAGCACTGTAATGGTTCAAATAGAAATGATAGAGAAATTAAGGAAACTGCTTCTGTTTTTCTTTTGACCTTTGAAGTAGAGGTTAAGAACCCTGGCAGGACTATGAAGCATCCCGAGCCAGTAGTTACCAGATCGCGATTTGAAAGTGATTTAAATCCTGAGTGAATGAGGAGTTAATCGTGCTTGAATTCTAGTTCCTGATATACTGCGGCAAGCATCTCATAGAAGACATACTTATTGTAAATAAAAATAAAAAAGGAAGAAAAAGGGATGTATATGTATTCCAGATATCCACCCACTTTATGAAAAAGTATCCGGAATGTCTTTTGAATATCTGCTTCCTAAACTGTAAGATTTAAAGTAATTTCTTTTGCAGAGACATTGTTCAGGGCTGATTACGGCTGGCAGTTAGATTCCATGCCAAGTATTTTTATTCCAGTCATACTTAATAGATATGTGACCGTCATGTTAGGAGCCATAGTTCTTTCTATTGGGATTGTTGTTATAAACATGTTGCAAAATAATAGTTTTATATTTTAAGGACTTTATCTAAATTGTTCATATTTAGAATGAGCACACACATCCATTATGTTTAGTCCACAGGAAAATGCAGCCTGACTGCCTGCCCCCTCTGTCTGTTGTCAAGTACGTCACCATGGGGGGGGGGGTCAGAGTCCACACAGATTTTGTTGAAATGTATGACTGGAATTTTAGCAAGGGATTTGCTGGAGACTACGGACTTAAAATGTCTCCGTCCCTATTAGAAATGCTCTGTGAAAGGGAGTGGCCAGTGTCAGCTACTTCCTTATCGTCACTCCAGTCCAGTCCCTTTACTTTAGGGGTTACGCAACCCTTCCAGCAGCTTGGAGGCTGAGCCCAACCTTTTTGGGGTGGAGCGGTATATATACCACTGGTGCCACCCACCAACTCCAGTATACTCAGCCTCCAAGCAGCTGGAGGGTTCCGTAAGCCTAGGGCTTACTGGAGTCTTACCTTCTTTTAATTTTGGCTAAATCTTACTAATTTTAATTTTAATTTAATTTTAATTTAATTCTCATTCATTTATATATTTATTTCTTTAGGCAATCTTCCTTCTCTACCGTTTGCTGTTTTTCTCCCTTCCCCCCCCCCCCCCCCGGCCCGGGCCGAGGATCGGAAGTGTTACCATTTTGCTTACAGCAGCGAGCAGGGGAATCAGAAGCCTCTCGCTGCTGACTAGGCCTGCTGCGGCTCCTCTTCAACTCTCCGGAAGGCCTGCGTCCTCGCGCCGAAGCCCTCCCCGGTGGCTGAGCGCTGGAGGAAACGCGAAACGGAGGAGCGATCTGCAGCGCTCAGGCTTTATCGCTCCCCCCCCCCCGAGTCAGCCGAGTGCAGGGGCGAGCTCCGGAGACGCGATCGCAGCGCCGGTGAACAACCGCGAGCGGGTAAAGCAGGACTCGTCCTCCTCTGTCCCTCTCTTCAGCCGGAGGCTCCAGAGAGGCGCTAAGACCAGCCGCGTCCCTCCGTTCTGAGCTCCATGTGGCCGCGGCCTGCCACGTGTTGAGCCAACGGTGCAGGAATCGCGGCTCCAGTCCGGGTAACAGCAGAGGAGCTGGAAGAGAAGGATACAAACAAATCGCAAGTACTCAGCCCATTGGCTCTAGGGAGATTGTAATTGCTGTTTTCTTTAATTCTTGTTTATTCCCCAGTGGTTTAAGGAGATTTCGCTGCCTTATCCTTGCTCCTGGAGAGAGCAGTGCAGGAAGTTTTAGAGGGAATTTTTATTATATATTTTCATTTGAATTTTATTTTAAGTTTAAATTTGAAAATTTCTTTTAAGTTATCCACTAGATAGCATGACTGGCAAGTCAAGGTGCCCATCTTGTGGCACACGTAGGGGTACGGCATCTGAGGCAGGAGTCTGCAGAGGCTGCGCTGCAGTAGCCACCTCAATAGAACAAGAAATCAGCCTTTCTATGGCCCAGTCATCCCAGGGGTCCTCAGATCCTATGGAGGGGGAAGTAGTGTCCCAGTTATCCCTTCCCTCTCACTCGGAAGCACCCCCTCCTCCGCTCCCCCCTCCACCCTTCCCCCTGGGGAGGGGGCAGTCGGGGACTTCTTTTCCCCTGACTTCGTGCTTTTATTACACCAGGCCTATTGCATGCGCAGACAGGGGCTTGCGACAGGAGAGGGGGGCTCGACATCCGAAGGCAGAGTAGCCAGACCCCTGAGGGCAAGCGTTCAGGACTCAGGGATACCCCCAAAGCGCCCCAGGCTGCTGCACGAGGAACCTCTCTCTTCCCTTTCCCAGGGCACCCTAGAGGAGGAGGTCTCTGAAAAGGAATTAGAGGAGGAAGAGGAGGAGCTGGAAGAAGGGGAGATCCCTGAGGAGGACCAGGCTCGCATAATTAGAGTGTTCCGACGAGAGGAGCTGCCTGCTTTAATTAATGATTCCCTGAAAGCTCTCAATGTAGTCTCAGATACCCCAGGGGAAGATGAGGCATTGGAGGATCCCTTAATCCAGGCCATCAGGAAGTCCCAGAAAGTTTTTCCAGTCCACAGAGTGGTACGTCAGATGATACAGGAGGAATGGGATCAGCCTGAGTCAGGGTTAAGAGGGGTCCGGGCCATGTCCCGCCTTTACCCTCTCCCTGAATCAGACAAAGAGCTGCTGAAGTCCCCCAGGGTGGATGCGGCGGTTTCAGCAGTAACAAAGAAAACTACTATCCCAGTTGAGGGCAGCGCGGCGCTGAGGGATCCCCAGGATAGGAAATTGGACACGCTCCTAAAACAAGCCTTTGATGTCAGCGCTCTGGCCTTACAAGCTTCAGTCTCAGGGGCCTGGGTAGCGCGGGCCTGTTTGAGGTGGGCTCAGCAACTCCAGGCAGAGGAGGTTTCCGCCGAAGGATCATTGGCCAACGCAGCGAGGTTGGAATCCGGCACGGCCTTCCTGGCGGATAGTCAGTATGACCTCATCCGCAGCTTAGCTAAGAACATGGCCTCGGTGGTAGCAGCCAGACGCTATTTGTGGCTATGGAATTGGGCGGCCGATGCTTCCTCCAAAACTCGCCTGAGTCGTCTTCCCTTCAAAGGGAAGCTGTTATTCGGTGAGGACTTAGATAAGCTGGTAAAGGACCTGGGCGAATCCAAGGGCGGCAGGCTTCCGGAGGACAGGCCGAAACAAGCGCGGCCCTTAACCCCAGCACGGAACCAACCTAGGGACCCCCGGAGGTTTCGTTCGACAAGACCGAACCCCTTTCTTAGGGGTCGTTTTCCCGGTAGAGGACAAAGCTCCCGAGGTTTTCGGGGGGCGGGCAGAGGTTTCTCTGCCTCCTCCTTTTCCTCGGGCCCCAGGAAACAACAATGAGAGTCCGGGGGTCCAGGAGGGCGGGATGCCGATAGGCGGTCGCCTGAGGCTCTTTCTTCCCGCCTGGTCCCGGGTCACGTCCGATCAATGGGTTCTGGAGGTGATCCGAGAGGGCTACGCTCTCGAATTTGCAAAGCAAATACCTCCAGCATTTGTTCAGTCTCCTTGCGGCTCCCCAACAAAAAGAGCCGCTATAGAATCTACACTGTCCCGTCTCTTACAGCTCGGGGCCGTGGTGCCCGTCCCTCCAGGCCAGTACGGTACAGGTCGGTACTCGATTTACTTTGTGGTCCCAAAGAAGGAGGAGTCCTTTCGTCCAATCCTGGATCTAAAGCAGGTCAATCGATGTCTCAAGGTGCCACACTTCAGGATGGAAACCCTTCGGTCGGTCATAGCGGCCGTAAGGGACGGCGAGTTCCTAACGGCACTGGACTTGACAGAGGCCTATTTGCATATCCCCGTCAGAAAATCTCATCAACAATTTCTGAGATTCGCGATTCCTCGGGGCCATTTTCAGTTTCAGGCGCTGCCCTTCGGTCTAGCGACCGCGCCAAGGACGTTCACCAAGGTGATGGTTGTAGTAGCGGCGGCACTACGAAAGGAGGGAATCCTGGTGCACCCCTACTTGGACGACTGGCTCATCCGGGCAAAGTCGGAAGAGGAAAGTCACTGGACAACAGCCAGAGTGATACAGGTGCTGGAGGACTTGGGGTGGGTCATCAATCGCGCAAAGAGCAGTCTGGTACCCTCCCAAGAGCTCGAGTATCTCGGAGCAAGGTTCCACACAGGCAGGGGCAGAGTTTTCCTGTCCGGCACAAGGGTGAGGGACCTAAGGATCCTAGTCACGCAGTTCATGACCAGGCGCCTTCCTTCGGCGTGGCATTACCTGCAACTCCTGGGAACCATGGCGGCAGCCATAGAGGTAGTTCCGTGGGCCAGGGCGCACATGCGTCCTTTACAGCGATCCCTGTTGCGTCGATGGTCCCCTCAACAGCACCCTTTGTTCCTTCAGCTGCCCTGCGCCCCGCGAACCAAGCAGTCCCTCCACTGGTGGAGGTGTCCAAAGAACCTCAATCGCGGTATGCCCCTCGAACCTCCACAATGGTTGCTGTTGACGACGGACGCCAGCCTAGCAGGCTGGGGAGCACATTGCGAGGACCAGTTTGTCCAGGGGCGTTGGACGCCGTTGGAATCTCAATGGCCTATCAACCGGCTGGAATTGAGGGCAGTCACCCTGGCACTCAAGGCTCTCGAGTCTTTAGTGCTAGGGAAGGCGATTCGGGTACTCTCCGACAATGTCACCGCGGTGGCATACATCAATCATCAAGGAGGCACCAGCAGTCCAGCCTTGGAGAAGGAGGCGGACACACTGTTCCAGTGGGCAGAACGTCGCTTGGAAGCACTCTCAGCACAGCACGTGGCCGGCACGGACAACATCACCGCCGACTACCTCAGCAGGTGCAAGATAGACCACGGGGAGTGGGAACTACAGCAGGAAATCTTCGACCAGATAGTAGCTCTTTGGGGTCCCCCGGTCATGGACCTCATGGCGCGGTTCTCATCCGCCAAGGCCAGCCGATTCTTCAGCCGACGGAAAGAAAGGATGTCCGAAGGCTTAGACGCTCTGGCCCAGAAGTGGCCCTCGGAGGGTCTCCTTTATGTCTTTCCCCCTTGGGCACTGATAGGGAAAGTCATCCAGCGGATAGAAGCTCACCAGGGCATAGTAATCCTCATTGCCCCGGACTGGCCCCGTCGCCCCTGGTATGCGGATCTGGTAAGGATGATCGCCGACCGCCCCTGGCGGCTCCCCAACAGGAGGGACCTTCTGAAACAAGGTCCAGTCCAGATGCCACACGTGGATCGATTCTCGCTTACGGCTTGGCTATTGAAAGAGCACGGCTCTTGAAGCGCGGCTACTCGGCGGCAGTAATCACCACTTTGTTGAGCGCTAGGAAGCGCTCAACTTGCCTCTCCTATGTGAGAGTGTGGCGCATCTTCGAGGCATGGTGTGCAGAGCGCCGGAGGAAACCTCTGGCATCCTCGATCCCGGAGGTCCTGGAATTTTTGCAAGCCGGTTTCGACAAGGGCCTAGCACATAGCTCCCTCCGGGTCCAATTGGCGGCCATCTCCTGCTATAGGGGTAAGGTCTGCGGGAAGCCTTTAGGAGCACACGCGGACGTTTCCAGGTTCCTGAAAGCGGTCAGACGGCTCCGTCCGCAGAGGAGATCGGTCATCCCCCCTTGGGACCTCAACTTGGTACTAAACGCACTAGTCACGGAGCCGTTCGAACCATTGAAGAAGGCCTCCTTGAAGGATCTGACTCTGAAGACAGGAAAATGCAGCCTGACTGCCTGCCCCCTCTGTCTGTTGTCAAGTACGTCACCATGGGGGGGGGGGGGTTCAGAGTCCACACAGATTTTGTTGAAATGTATGACTGGAATTTTAGCAAGGGATTTGCTGGAGACTACGGACTTAAAATGTCTCCGTCCCTATTAGAAATGCTCTGTGAAAGGGATTGGCCAGTGTCAGCTACTTCATGGCCCCATAGTTTCCCATGTTCATCAGATTGTGCAAAAAATGTTCCCTGATCAGTTCCCCTACATAGACTCCTGGTTAAATGTTTGTGAGAAAAAAAGCCCTCCTGGATAAAGCGTTGCTATGAGAAACAATGTAGGAGATTAGTAGCAAACACAAGGGGGGGGCCGGGAAGTCTGGGAAAAAAAGCTGCCCGTTTATTCTGCCCCAGAATCTCTAGACATTCCACTCTGTCCGTCCCAGTATCTTTATAGGCCAGTTCCCTCAGCTCTGCCACCACCCCGGGCAGAGCCTAGGGCAGGGGGGGACACCTCCTTGCAGATGTACCCCAAGTAGTTCACCAGCCACCTCCACAGCAGGAGGACGTGCACCTCCTCTTGACCGGAAGCCCCGGCTCAGTTTAAAGTACTCCGAGTGGGCCACAGTCCACCGATGACACTACAAGCAGGGATTCATTTGCCAGTTCAGGGTCACTCACAGCCAGCGCCCGAGAACATGAAGTGGAACCCAGACAGTCCCGATTGCCGTATGCCTTTAGAAGTTATACCATTGCACCAGGTCCAGGGCCTACCCACCCTTAATACCGAAAGCCAGCCGACCAGCCTTGTTTCTGCCACTGATTTACTGAACTGAAAGATGCATTATGCCTCCTACACTGAGAAGCCTTAGGATTTGATTGAATTAATGAACAGTATTATGCAGACCCATCAGCCTTGATAACCCCAAGTGGGATCCAAATAGTACAGGCAGCCCCCCTCACTATATACCCCATGCGATCCAGCAATCCAGGAGAATTTGTGTATGGTAGATGCAGTTTTTGTCAGTCAGTCCCAGAGAGATACAAAACGGAAATTGCAGAAACTGGATGGATTTGCGGGCATGACAGTTAATGGAAGTTCCTTATCGTTCCTCCAGCTTAGTCCTCCACCAATGGGTAGTGCACCTCCTCCTGCTGCTTGGAGACTGGACCAATCAAAACTTGGCATCACTGTAAATAGTGTGCTGGCATTCCCTTTCAGCTCCTGTGTGTCCAGTCTCCATGCAGCAGGTGGACATAGTGAGCCTAGGTGCTGGGCTCACTAGAGAAACAGATAAGGAGCAAGATAGTGTTCTAAATTTCCCTTTGTTTGGCTCATTGGCTTTGGTTGGTCCCTTATCTGGGACCGTTTCTTTAAAAAAAAAAAAATTAAAGCCGTCAGGTCTTAAGAGACAGGAGACAGATTCGGGGCTTGGGGGATGTCCTTTGGGTTCCCCCTCCTGCCAAGCCACAGCTTTTTACATCCCGGACACTTTCAGTGAGGATCTCTGTCCCTGGACTGCTCGGGGCAGAGCTCCTGGTGTGGTACACCAGCGGCCCGGTCTCTGCATCTCGGCAGTCCGCGGCTTCAATAACTGCTCCCTTTCGGCCTAGGGAGCTGGATTGGTGACCGGAACGGGCGAGTACGGCTCCTTGCAGCTCCCTCGGTTCCCTTTTCCAGGAGGGCTGGATCAGAGCGTGGTCCTCCACACCGGCCTGTGCAGTGGCTCGCTAGTAGCTGGGGGACCGCAGGAAGAGCGCGCCAAAAGGTTCTGTGTGGAGCCGCGGTCATTTTGAGCTCACGGCTCCCGCGGTCTCTGTGCCCTCAGCGTGGCAGCGTGCAGCTCCGGAGTTTCTCCCTTATCTGCGCTGCCGTTTTGACAGCTTCAATAAGGTAATACTCTCTCTCTTGCAGTTTCTTTGCTTTATTTGCCCTCTGGGTTTTTTTTCTTTCTTTCTTTATTTTCCCGCAATTTAAAAACGGCTCATTTTGCAGTTCACTTCTCCGAGAGAGTTAGTTTTTACTAGTAGTCTTATCAGACAGTCCCCTTTGTTGTTTTTATTCGGGGATCCAGCAATAAAAAAACCAAACAGACTAAAACAGTACAGGTAAGAGCAGTAGGCTCTTTAGAAGGCAAGAGCGACTTCTTTCCTAGGGACTGGTGGGGACCGGGGGTCCTAGGGTCCATCAGTGTTTTGAGCCCATGCCCTCTAGCTCAGAGTGTGTTATCTGTGGCACCCGTAGGGGAGCCAGCGTGGAAACGGGCATCTGTCATCGCTGTGCCTCCGTTTCCCTCACTGTGGAACAGCAGTTGGAAAATTCCATGGCCCCTGCTGGTCAGGGGGCACTTGCGGGGGCGGAGGGGGAAGCGGTAGTGGCAGGTCCCTCTGCTTCGCCACCGTCAACCGTGCCCGGGGTAGCCGGCGGACAGTTGGATCTGGGGGGCTCTTCCCCAATGCACGACTTCTCTCCGGACTTTGTCTTGCTGATGCATCAGGCCTTTTGTCGCAGTCAGCAGGGGCAGCTGAGTGGTGCATTGCCCATCGCTTCCTCGGGGGTGCGGTCGCCATTGGTGGACCGTGTGTCTTGGGGATTGAAAGCCCCCAAGCGGTCGCGCCCGGCTGATCCCTCCCTTGCTGAAGTGGATTGACAGGAATCGGAGGAGCTTGAGTTGGATATGGATGTGGACATGGATGAGCTTGAAGAGGGGGAGATTACTGAACCCGAAGACCAGGCGCGGATCATTCGGGTGTTTCGAAAGGAGGAGTTGCCGGCCCTGATTTCGGAAGCCCTGCAGACGCTCCGGTTGGCGACGGAGCAACCGGTTGAGGAAGAGGATGGTGCTGACCCCATTATTCAGGCGGTGCGTCAGACTCAGGTGGTTTTCCCTATTCATAAGGTTATTGATCAGATGATCCAAATGGAGTGGGATACTCCCGAGTCCGGTGTTAAAGGGGTTCGGGTCATGAATAAGCTGTATCCCCTAGCGGACAAGGACAAGGAACGCTTCCGTTCTCCGAAAGTTGATGCGGCGGTGTCAGCGGTCACTAAGAAGACCACGATCCCGGTAGAAGGCAGTGCAGCCTTGAAGAAAGCGCAAGATCAGAAGATGGATGGTTTGCTGAAGCAATCCTTTGAGGCAGACGCAGTGGCTTTGCAAGTTTCCATTTGTGGGGCTTGGATTGTGAGAGCTTGCCTTCGTTGGGTTCAACACCTGAGGCAGTCGGCGTCCTTAGAGTGTGACGAAGTACGGGAGCTTCAGCGCTTGGAATCTGGTTCGGCGTATCTAGCGGACGTGCACTACGACCTCATCAGAGCCTTGTCAAACAGTATGGGTTCTTTGGTAGCGGCGCGTCGGGCTCTTTGGCTTAAGAATTGGGCGGCTGATGGCTCTTCTAAGGCGCGTCTAGGCAAGCTTCCGTTTAAGGGGAGGCTTCTGTTTGGTGAAGATTTGGAGAAGTTGGTTAAGGATCTGGGAGAGTCTAAGGGTGGTCGCCTGCCAGAAGATAAGCCCAGGCTGGGTAAGTCGACCCCAGCCTTTCGGGGCAGTTTAGAGACTTTCGGAGGTTTTGTTCGCCCCATTTTGCAGAGTCTCCGAGAGGACGGTTTGCATCTAGGACCCAGAGCTTTTGGGGATTTCGAGGGGCCAGTAGAGGATTTGCTGCTGCGTCCTCCGCAGTCGCTCGAAAGCCGCAATGAAGGGCGGCGGGTCCCGGCAGAGATTCAACCAATCGAGGGTCGCCTTCGGGGTTTTCTCTCTGCCTGGGCCCACATTACGTCTGACCAGTGGGTTTTGGAGATCATCCGCGACAGTTATGCCTTAGATCTCGCAAAGCCGCTGTTGGACTCATTCATACTATCTCCCTGCCGGAGCCCTCAGAAAGCATTCCAGGTGCGGCAAACGGTAGACCGTCTACTTCAGTTGGGAGCGATCGTCCCCGTTCCGCCAGCAGAATACGGCATGGGCCGCTATTCTATCTGTTTCATGGTGCCAAAGAAGGATGGCTCCCTTTGTCCCTTTCTAGATCTCAAGGGCGTCAATCGCTGTCTCCGAGTGCCGCATTTTCGTATGGAGACGCTACGATCGGTTATCGTCGCAGTTCGGCAAGGAGAGTTTTTGACATCCCTCGATCTCACCGAAGCTTATCTGCACATTCCCATCAGGGCATCCCATCAGAGGTTTCTGCGTTTCGCTCTTCCTTGGGGGCATTACCAGTTTCAGGCTCTGCCCTTCGGGTTGGCTATGGCACCCCGCGTGTTCACCAAAGTAATGGTGGTGGTGGCAGCGGCCTTACGAAAGGAAGGGGTCTTAGTACATCCATACCTGGACGATTGACTGATTCGAGCGAAGTCCCGGGCCGAGAGCCTGGTGGTCACGGCAAAGGTGGTGTCCTTCTTGGAGTCTCTCGGATGGGTAGTCAATCCGCTCAAAAGTCGCCTGGTGCCCACACAGGTTCTCGAGTACCTGGAGGTGCAGTTCGATACTCAGAAGGGCTCCGTGTTCCTGACAGAACGAAGAGCTCTGGCTCTACAGGGCCTGGTGAGGGGCCTCCGCAAGCTAGCAGCGCCGTCGGCGTGGAAATACCTTCAGGTGCTGGGGACGATGGCGGCGACATTGGAGGTGGTTCCTTGGGCCAGGTTTCATATGAGATCGTTGCAGCGCGCCCTTCTTCGCCGCTGGTTTAATCAGTCCGACCCCTTGAGCAAATGGCTTCCTTGTCCGCCGCAGGTCCGGAGAGAGCTGCAGTGGTGGCTACAACCATCTGCTTTGCGGGCGGGAATGCCCTTAGAGCAGCCGGAGTGGCTTCCGCTGTTGACGGATGCGAGTTTAGCGGGCTGGAGAGCCCATTGGGGAGTAGATTTTGCGCTGGGAGGAGAGCAATTGGTCGATCAACCGTTTGGAACTGAGGGCGGTGTTTCGGGCACTACAGAACTTCGAGGCTCAGCTAACGGGGCGAGCGGTGCGGGTGCTGTCCGACAATGCTGCGACCATAGCGTACATAAATCGGCAGGGCAGCACCGGAAGCGCGGTCATGGAGGAAAAAGCCCAGGGTCTGTTTGCGTGGGTAGAACAGCGATTGCAAGTGATATCGGCGGCGCACATAGCCGGAAAAGACAACATGATGGCGGATTTTCTCAGCAGGGTGCAGGTGGATGCAGGGGAGTGGGAGCTGCATCCCACCGTACTTGCGCAGTTGGTGCACCGCTGGGAAATGCCAGTCATGGATCTCATGGCTACCTTCCAGTCAGCAAAAGTAAGTCGGTTCTTCAGCAGAAGAAGGGAACCCATGTCGGAAGGCATCGACGCCCTCATGCAGCCATGGCCCTCGATGGGTCTTCTCTACGTGTTTCCTCCGTGGGCGCTTCTCGGTCGGGTGATCCAGCGCATCGAGGCGCATCATGGAAGAGTGCTGTTGATAGCTCCGGATTGGCCCAGACGTCCTTGGTATGCCGACCTGGTGAGATTGCTAGACGGAGTTCCGTGGCGTCTCCCGTTGTCTCCGGAGCTGTTGGTTCAGGGTCCGCTCCTGATGCCGCGTGTGGAGAGATTCTCGCTTACGGCTTGGCCATTGAAAGGGCGCGTCTAAAGAAAAAAAGGTTATTCCAAGTCTGTGGTTGCGACCTTGCTTCAGGCGCGTAAACGTTCAACTTCGCTCGTGTATATGCGCGTCTGGCGCATTTTCGAGGACTGGTGTTCAAGGCGTCAGATCCAGGCTGCCACAGCATCGGTACCTGTGGTGTTGGACTTCTTGCAAGACGGCTTCGATAAGGGTCTGGCCGCTAGCTCCTTACGAGTGCAACTGGCGGCCCTAGCCTGCTACAGAGGCAAAGTGCACGGTGTAGCTCTAGGGACGCACGTTGATGTCGGACGTTTTCTTAAGGTGGTGTCCAGGTTGCGTCCGGCTCGTCGGATTACGGTCCCTCCGTGGGATCTCAACTTGGTGCTGCGAGCAATGAGTAGGGCTCCGTTTGAACCTTTATCGCAAGTCTCGGTAAAAGATTTGACTCTGAAAGTAGTGTTTTTGGTGGCCATTTGTTCGGTTTGGCGTATTTCAGAGCTCCAGGCGCTTTCGTGTAGGGAACCTTTTCTCTCTTTTTCCTCGCAAAAGGTGGTTCTCAGGCCGGTGCCTTCCTTCCTTCCTAAGGTGGCTTCTTCCTTTCATGTGAATCAGGTGGTTTCCCTTCCCGTCTTGCGAGCAGCTGGGGAGCAGGCTTTGGATCGGGGCCTTAGTCGCTTAGACATCA
This sequence comes from Ichthyophis bannanicus, assembly GCA_033557465.1. Classification (NCBI taxonomy): domain Eukaryota; kingdom Metazoa; phylum Chordata; class Amphibia; order Gymnophiona; family Ichthyophiidae; genus Ichthyophis; species Ichthyophis bannanicus. Next base: position 292,075,154 of record CM066033.1, on the reverse strand, counting down.
AGAGAGTATTGCGCCGTTACTTGTCAGTCACCGAGTCCTTCCGCAAGTCGGATCGGTTGTTTGTCTTGTTTGGGGGCCCCAGGAAAGGAGAGGCTGCGGCGAAAGCTTCTATCTCCAGGTGGATTAAGGAGGCGATCGTTTCAGCGTATTTGCTGCAGGGTCGCTCTGCTCCGATGGGTTTATGGGCTCATTCGACTAGAGCACAGGCGGCGTCCTGGGCGGAGTACAGTTTGGTGCCGCCGCTGGAAATCTGTAAGGCGGCGACGTGATCGTCTTTGCATACGTTCAGTAAGCACTATCGGCTTGATGTTCTGGCGGCAAAGGATGCCTGTTTTGGTTCGGCGGTGTTGCGTGCCGGCTGGCAGGGTCCCTCCCGTTAGTGCTGCTCTGCTACATCCCATTGGTGGAGGACTAAGCTGGAGGAACGATAAGGAAATAGTAATTACACTTACCTGGTAATTGTAGTTCCTTGAGTGACGACAGCTTAGTCCTCAATCCCGCCCTCAGGATTCTAATTTGTCACGGCACGCGTTCAATCTGGAGAGCTGTTGGTACAGGTGAGTATTTCCGGTTTGTCACCAACTCTTCTGTTCCGTCTAAATAACTTGTCTGTTCCTTTCTCTCGCTGGCTGTCTCTGGCTCGGCAGGCGGGGGGCAGGGGGCAGATCTCCCTTCAGGATGATTCTACTTACTTTTTGCGAAGTTTTCAATTTCAAATTTGTTCAGTTTACGATAGTTTTATGTGGTTAGCTACTTGTTTGTTGCTCTTTTGAGTCTGCTTTGTCAATAGTTCACTGGAGCTGAAAGGGAATGCCAGCACACTACTTACAGTGATGCCAAGTTTTGATTGGTCCAGTCTCCAAGCTGCAGGAGGAGGTGCACTACCCATTGGTGGAGGACTAAGCTGTCGTCACTCAAGGAACTACAATTACCAGGTAAGTGTAATTACTATTTGCTCAGAAAGTTTTTGTGAATCGTGAAAATGAATGTGACAGAGAAAGTGAATGTAAGATGAAGAAGAAAGCAGATCTTTTTGCTGATACTTTAGTTGAATGACGTGGAGGAGGGTTTCCTAATCGAAGGAGCAGAGGAAGTGGAAGGGGTCATGAAAATGATCGGCCCCCACTGGGTGTGAATCAGTGCGCTCATTGCAGAGAAGAAGGACATTAGAGAAGTGAATGCCCGCATCTTGACTCCACCCCCAGGAAGGGAGGAAGGAGCACTTGGAGAACAGGAGGTTGATTTCAGAGTCATGGAAGAATAAACCGAGCACAGTGTTCCAGCAAGAGAGGGAAGCAGCTATAGAGTGAGTGGCAGCCGAAGAGGGCTACAGCATGGATGAAGACTAGGCCAGACCGGGCTCCAAGTTTCCCTGGGTCCCCAGGAGCCTATGGTCAGTCTGAAAATAAGGGGACCAATATATGGACTTTATGGGGGATACAGGAGCAGAATACTAAAGCCAGTAGCCCCTTTGTTTTCTCGATGCATCACCATTGTCAGAGCTACTGGGGCTAAGGCCATAAAGCCTTCCCTGCAGAACCGCATGTGTGAACTAGGGGGACAGAAAATAACGCACCAGTTCCTGTATATGCCTGAATGCCCTATTCCACTTTTGGGCCGAGATCTGCTTGCAAAGCTCCAGGCACAGATATCCTTTGCTGAAGGGGGAGAAATGCAAATGACTGTGAACCCAAAGCCTGCTGGATTGATGGTTATGACTGTTCCCCGAGAAGAAGAGTAGCAGTTCTATAGTGCATCTCCAATCAAGCCAGCTAGTTCCTGTATACCCACCAACCTTATAGCCTCGCCTGAAGTATGGGCAGAAGATAATCCACCTGGCCTAGCAAAGAACATAGCCCCTGTCATTGTCACCCTCAAGCCAGGAGCGGAACCAGTGCATGTGAAGCAGTATCCTCTTCCCCGACCAGCCATTGAAGGTATCCACTGCCATTTAATGAAACTGCTGAAGTATGGACTTCTCAAGGAGTGCCAGTCACCTTGGAACACCCCCCTTCTCCCAGTCAAGGAACCTGGGACAGGGGATTACCGCCCAGTACAAGATCTGAGGCGAGTGAATGATGCAGCTGAAACTATACACCCAGTGGTACCAAATCCTTATATTCACTTGGGACTGATCCCCACTGAGGCTACTCATTTCACTGTCCTGGACCTGAAAGATGCCTTTTTCTGCATACGCTTAGCCCCCACCAGTCAACTTTTGTTCGCTTTTGAATGGCAAGACCCCACAACAGGAAGGTGGGGCCAACTTACCTGGACTAGATTACCTCAAGGATTCAAGAATTCACCTACTCTCTTCAGTGCTGCTTTAAATCAGGATCTTTCAAGCTACTATGTGAACCCAGGAGAAAGGGTTCTTCTTCAGTAAGTAGACGACCTGCTCATAGCCACAAATTCAGAAAGTGAATGTCTACAAGCCACCAGTGAACTCTTGCACCTTTTTAAATGAGGCTGGATACAAAGTCTCAAGAGCCGAGGCGCAATTATGTCAAACAAGTTAAATATTTGGGATTCCAGTTGTCCAGCGGAATTCGACGCCTGGGACCAGAACGCAAAGAAGCTGTATGCAGTATTCCTACTCCAACCACCAGGAGGCAAGTACTGTCGTATATGGATCCCCAATTTTTCGCTGCTAGCAAAACCATTGTATCAAGCTACCAAAGGAATGGAAAAGTCTCCATTGGAATGGGGACTTCAACAGGATGCAGCCTTTCGATCTTTGAAAACCGCTCTGATGTTATCACCAGCTCTGGGTCTACCAGATGTCCAGAAAACCTTTCAGTCTCTATGTCCATGAGTCACAAGGAAATGTTCTAGGAGTGTTGACTCAATCTCTTGAATCTTGGCAATGGCCAGTAGCCTCTCTGTCAGAACAATTGGATGTAGTTGTAAAAGGCTGGCCCCCTTGTTTGAGAGCTGTTGCAGCTACAGCCCTCCTAGTGAGCAAAGCAGACAAGCTCACTTTGAGACAGAATCTTCAAGTTACTGTACCACACTCTGTTCCGATCCTTGTGGAACACAAAGGAAGTTTCTGGCTCACAAATTCACGAATGTTGAAGTATCAGGGTATGTTGTGTGAAAACCCCCAGGTACAATTGATGGTCAGTCAAGCTCTGAAAACAAGAGAGTGGCCGGTTCACACACACAACACCTTTATTGACCAAATAATAGGTGGCCTAAACCCAACACAGGACCGTGTTTCGTAGCATACTTCATCAGGGGTTATCAGGGCACACTAAAAAACATATAAATAAATAATATAATTACAAATTATTGTTAAAAGGACACGGATAAAACAATACTTTAAAATAAAAGGCTAAAAACAATATGTATAAATAATGATATATAAATGTTAATAAGTTAGAAATTACATATTATTCCATAAGGGGCTTTGGTCTCAGTTGAAACACAAAGCATATTTAATCTCTAATGTGTCCCATAAACACAATATGATGTTCAAAAATTAACTAGAAATACAATTAAATATACAGTCAAAAGTATAATTCAAAGAGACAAAATCTATACATGTATATTGCCAATATCTAATGTATTACATGCAACTGATATGGAACACAAAAACAATTAAAAGTGCAATAAAAATATAATAGAAATTATGATAGAAAATACTTAAAGATGTAGTGAGACTTAAAATGAAGGATCAGAATGTGATAAGAAGAATCAATAATCAGATCTATGTACTTAAAAATAACCCACAGAGAGAAAATCCCATATAAAACAGAAAAACTAGAGGGATGAGGAGAACAAAAGATAGAAAGAGAGGGTATTTAAAACAAATTGCTAATACCAATCAAAATTTGATATTACCTGACTGGTGTGTGATGGTTACAGGCTACACAATACACTTAATTGTGTAATTGAAGCCGCTAATACCATAAACAAAAAACTCTTCTGTAAAAAAGAACATAAATTTAGAAGATTTTTTTAAAAAATCAAACTGAAAAAACAAATGCGGCCCGGAATAGATAAATTATCCATTGTCAAAAAAAGGCTAGGGCTGAGGGGAAACACTGAACTATCTGCTATTGCAATGTACCATGAACAATGGTTAAATAACTTAGTGTGTCTAGGGTGGCAGAAAGGAATCTTATATGCATCTTTTTATAAAATAATTAATCCCATGTGACCCACAAAACCACCAATGATGGTTAACCATGCCGAATGTTGAAAAATGTTGCAAGGGCAAGAAAAAAACTTGTTCTAAGAGGCTAATAAGATTGCCATTAAACAACGTCTTTTGTGTAACAAAAAATAAACATTCAATCACCCGGCTTGGAATTAACAAATAACCAACGAATATTGTACCAAAGGGTAAATACAAAAACCATGGCACTCAATAAAAATACAAAAATGATGTTTAATATATGAATAGTAGATAAAGGTAAAAATGTTACTCAATATGGGGAACACCCCTCTGAAATATAACCCTTAAACTGACACCCAAAGGCACTCTTTTATCATTTGTGGGAATGCGAGGAAGCAAGGACTGAAGCTTGTCCTAAGTTTCAATTTTGCAGTGTCTATATTTAAGACTTACAAAGTTGGTAAGAATCACTTCTATCTATTTTAGAGAGATCAAGGAGCCACAACCAACCTATGCTTCTCCTACACGTCGAAAAGGTGTGCCGGTTCAATAGTCCAAAAAGAGGGCAATACATCTACAAAACTTAAAAATATTACCGTTCTGAAACACATGTATACCAACTAAAACTTTTACCTGTTCAAGAAATTCCAAAGAGACAACTATGAACGCGTGTTTCTCCTTCAAGCACTGAAAAAGCTTAAAAAACGCTAGCGCATGCGTATTAAAAGAGATACGAAACCCGGAAGTATCAAAGACTGAGTGCTCAATACAGTAGCTTACTCGGAACTATCATTATTGGATATATAAGTTCTAAAAAGAGGTCTCACTCTTAAATCATGACTGTTTAGAAATTATGGACACTGTATTCTCAAGTCGCCTGGATTTGACTGATGTTCCTTTGGAGAACCCTGAACAGACTTACTTTGTAGATGGAAGCAGTCTTGTCATCATTAATGGACATTGTTGTGCCGGATATGCAGTGGTGACCCTTGATCTGGTAGTTGAGTCCACAGCTTTGGCCCCAGAAACTTCAGCACAGAAAGCTGAACTGATAGCTCTTACAAGAGCACTGACAATAGGAAAAGGGCTCTGTCTAAATGTGTACACAGATTCCAAGTATGCCCTTACAACCTTGCATGCACATGGGGCCCTGTACAAAGAATGAGGGTTGATAACCTCAGGAAGCAAGTCCATTAAATATGGCCCCGAGATATTGACATTATCAGATGCATACTGCCTACAGATCTCAGAATTTAGGAAAAGTAGAATGTATGAATAGAACCCTGAAATCTCAGTTGTCCAAACTTTGCCAAGAAGTTCACTTGAAGTGGCCCCAGGTTCTTCCTATAGCCCTTCTTAGGATATACTTAGCCCCTACTAAGTCTTTAGGAGTTTCCCCTTTTGAGATTCTGTATGGGCAACCCCCGCCTATTGTATAGGAAATGAAGGGAGATATGGAACAGATTAGATCTGAAATTACTAGACAAGAACTATTGGTTTTAAGTTCTGTTTTGCAGAGTCTTCATATGTGGGTACAAGATCAGCTGCCCATCCATCTAACAGAACCCCTGCATCCTCTCAAGCCTGGAGTCTCGGTGTGGATCAAAGAGTGGAGAAAGACACCGTTGGCACCGCATTGGAAGGGACCTTATGTTGTCATCTTATTAACCCCAACAGCAGTTAAAGTTGCAGAACTCGAACCCTGGATTCATCACAGTCGAGTAAAGTCAGCAACCATTGATAGTACCGTAGAACGGAAGGCAGCTACAAAAGTTTTAGCTATGTGGCAATATTACCCTATACCCCAAAATGATGCTTTTACGCAAGTATAATATGTGATTTAATTCTCACCCTTTCTCACTAGCGGGTGAAAATAATCAAAGGGGGGGAATGTGGCAGGCTATGGCCTATAATAGTCTGCAAATATGAAAGGCCTGTAAGTTAGGCTCTGATTCCAACCTCCATCATAGCTAGAAAAGAACCAAAAATCTGTGAAAAATGAGAAAACTGTTTTAAACTGCTTAATAAGACGTTTTACATGAATTCATAAGTCTTTCATTATTCTCTTGTGTGCAGAAGATAGAAATGTTTCAATACATGCATTCCTGGAGCTAGAGACGACCTTGCAGTAGAGAAGTATCCAAACCTAGAAACTGCACCATTGTTAGAACAGTCCTAGAGGAGGGAGCGGGGTGCTAGGCCCAGAAAGGATCCCTGATTGGACAAATGCAGGGGTCGTTGGAACCAATAGAAAGTCTGCATGTATCAAGCTGAAGAAAAGGTATAAATGAGTATGTCTCTGTAAGAATGTTGCTCAGTCCTTTTTTGAAGCTTTGATTAACTGAGCCATATGCACAATAAATTGGCTTGGATCTTTGAACTGACTCCTGGTTTTATTTATTGCATGCTTATCAGCTGCTACAAGAGTAGAGAGCCTCTTCTGTTGTTTTCTTCAAGCAAGTTGGTCCTTCAGCAGGGTCCTTATTTTGTCCTGGGTAGGTGTTTCAACTTTCAGTGTGTGTTCCTTCTGCCATCCACGGATGCAGGCAAAAGTGCTTGGACTCTGCGTGAGTTTTACGTCCACCGAGTCCTTTGAGTATTCTTTGAAAGTATAAAGGAGCTTTGTACAAATTGGACCCCCAACAGGTTCTTAATCTGTTCTTTAGAAGGATGAAGGGGCTTGGGTCTTCCCTTTGTATTATGGAGGCTGTGCAAGAGTGAGGCGGTCTCCAAGGCATCAGTAGCTCGGTGGCTAGGAAAGGCTCTCACATCTGTCTATTGGTTTGCGAGAACATCATTTTCCATAAGGGCTTAGGCCTTTTAGGGGGCCATGTTTAGTTTGGGGCCTCCCTTCAAGATGTTTGGGGCACAGACTTGGTATCCCCTACTTTCTTTGCACTTTAGTAGTATAGGGATGCTCAGGCACAGGGGCATGCACAGCTGAGTGTGCAAATGTTGCAGACCGGGCTCTTTTGTCCCCTCCCCCTGTCATTAGGTACTGCTTTGATATATCCCACGTGTCTGGACTGGCCTGGAGGGACGATGAGGAAGGTAAAATTAGGCCTTACCTGCTCATCTTCTTTCTTTGAATCCCTCCAGCCCAGGACCCACTCTGATTACTTCTGGTTTGAGCTCGGATTCGGGGGAGTGAGCAAACGAAGACAGGTTTCCTGTGGGTGTTTTTTCCAGTAGATTGTGCTGCTGTTCTGTTTCTTCTGACTGTAGATTGACTTGAAGTATAGAAGGCAGTACTGTAGTGTATATCCATTACGCTGGACCCTCTTGTAGTGACATTTTGTTGTGTGGTAGATATAATTTGTTGTGGAAATGATGGATGAATTAACTAATGGCTATTTGTTGTGGAGTCTGCTTTGTTACAGAAATACTGGTGATAGGAGGATGTTATAAGGTAACATCAAACCAGTGATTCTCAGTCTGCATCTGCTGCTAGGAGAGGATAAACCCATGTATCTGGACTGGAGGGATTCAAGGAAAGAAAATCAGCAGGTGAGGCCTAATTTCACTTTATTTGTGCAGCCTTTCTCCAAGAAGATGGATGTGAAATATAAAGTTCAACTGACACCAGGTTTGTTTGTTTCTTTTTTTCCCATTTCAAATTTGTTTATTAATCATAAAGAAGAAAAAATACAATAAAGTCCTTGTCAAGAGGGAGATCATTTAACATAAAAAAAATAGCAAGCAAAACCCATAACAAGCAAAAATAAACAGAAAAAAACATGTATCAAAGCCCCCACAGAATTTCTATTAAACTAATGCCCATTTAAACTTAAGCCGGAAGCCAGAACAATCTAAAGGAAAATTCAAAGATTAGACCTCCCCAGAATAAAGGCCTCTAGTTGCTCCGGTTCTATAAAATTGTATTTAACCCCGTGTAGAACAACAATACTTTTACAAGGATGTTTTCAGAAAAAACAAAGCTCCAAGTGCAAGCACCCGTGACTTCAGTACCAAGAAGGCCTTACTACGCCTCTGCATTGCCTTGCTAACATCAGGAAATATTTGAATCCTACTTCCACAAACATGGCAGTTTTCTTGTTAAAATATAGCTTCATTACCAAATTCTTATGACTCATAGATAAAAAAGTTATCACCAATGTTGCACGAGACAAAATTACATCGACAGATGATTCTAAGAAAGCTGAAATATCTAATGACTCCGAGGAGGGAGGGCATAAACAGACTACTGCTTTGTGCATTACTGACCCGAGGGAATATAAAACATATCAGATAGCTTTATCATGTCAAGATCCTCAATCAATAGTACCTCTTTCAAATATTTCCGAAACATTATAAGTGGAGCTAAATAATGAGTGCGTGGAAAATTGAGTAACCTCAAGTTCCTGGCTTGGGCAGAATTCTCCATTGCCTCCGGTTGATGATGGAATACCAAATTATGAACATTTGAGGAGAGAGCCACCTGAGCTAAGGAAACTTGCCTCTCCAACTTAGACAAAGCAGTATTTACAGAGAGATATTCAATCCTCATGCTCATTTCAATTATCAATGACATCAACAGAAAACTGCACAACCTACGAAAGAGATGACTGCAGCGACAATTCTATGCAAGTCACTACTTCCCAAATATCGTGCAGTGAAACGTTCTGTGGGGGAGATACTTTCTGGGGAACTTCTGGAAATGACAATGGACTAAGCGTCCGCTTTAAGTCAGAAGAAACAGTTCACTGGTCTAGAACAAAAGAAGACCCCAGTGGGGAGGTAAGCAGATTACCATCCGCCTTATCCATAAAGGGGGAGGCATAAGAGCGACGGAGATCAACGCGGGCGTTACTTAGTCTACGGTCACGTCTGGGTCTTGTCGACCCTTGGCGGTTGTTGCATCCTTTCGAGAAGGACTTTACACATCAATCCCGAGCCCATGGATCGTCAGCGCGCATCGATTATTTGTTGCTCTCAGGGGGGTTGTTCGCTAATGTGCGAGATGCGCAGATTGGGCCGGGGGAGATTTCTGATCATGCATTGATTTGGTTGGAGCTTCAGTGGGGAGGGATGACCCCGACCTCTCGGATCTGGCGTTTCCCCTTGGAGCTCTATACGGATCCCCAATTTCATTCATTTATACGTCGCCGTTGGCAGGAATTTGAACTGGATCATAGGAGTCATCAGGATGATCCTGAATTAGTCTGGGAGACTGCCAAAGTGGTCTTACGAGGCGATATTTTGGGATACCAGACAAGAAAGCGGAGGCTGTTGTCTGAGCGCATCATTCGCCTGGAACGAGAGGTTACAAAGCTACGTCGGCTTTGTGCGAGTAACCCTAATGCTAGTCTTAAGAAACGGCTGTGGGAGACTCAAACCATGCTGAACGAGGTTCTACACCAACGGGCAAAAAAATCTATTCAGTATTTTCGTTATAAGCTATACAGCCAAGGGGATAAACCAGGGAAATTGCTGGCTCGGTGCCTGCGTGGACCCCGAGGGTCACGATTAATCCCAGCGATACGAGATGATCAGGGAAGGCTCTATCAGGATAGTCCGCAGATTGCTAAAGTATTCCGATCTTTTTTCCAAAAGCTTTATTCGGCAGAACCTGGGTCCCCGCAGCGGATGAGGGATTATTTGGCGGATTTGACGCTCCCTCAGCTAACGGAGGCGCAGCGAGGGCACTTAGATCAGCCGATTACACTGCAAGAGGTGCAGACTGTTATATCTAAGGCGCAATGTTATAAATCTCCTGGACCAGATGGGCTGGGGGCGGAATTTTATAAGATTTTGAACGATTTCGTTTCCCCGACCCTCTTAGAGGTGTATACCCGGAGAGCCGAACAAGGCTTCTTTCGATGGGGCAGCAATCAGGCCCACATTATACTTATTCCGAAACCGGGAAAGGACCCACTCCACGCAGCTTCTTATCGCCCCATCTCGCTTCTGAATTTCGATCTTAAACTGCTGGCCAAGATTTTGGCGGAACGTTTGGCGGGTGTTCTTGGCCAGCTAGTTCATGAGTCACAGGTGGGCTTTGTGAAGTCCCGCTACGCCGTGCGTAACTTACGGAAAATCGTTGCCTCTTTGGAGGGGGTGCAACAGCAAGGCCAAGATTCCTTGTTGATAAGCTTTGATGCAGAAAAGGCCTTTGACAGGGTCAGTTGGCAATATTTACAGTATCTGCTTCCGCGTTATGGCCTGGGCGATGCATTCTGTCAAATGGTGTGGGGTTTGTATGCCGATCCACTAGCAGCGATCTCGTGTAATGGGCTGCTCTCTGAGGATTTCCCGCTTCGTCGAGGGACCCGACAAGGATGCCCCCTTTCCCCTCTTCTGTTTGCTTTGTCTTTGGATCCTCTCATTAGAAAGGTGGAATGCTCCCGCGACATACGGGGTAATGGTATCGGGCGGCAGGGCTTTAAAATATCCGCCTTTGCAGATGACCTTCTGGTCCATTTGTTGTCCCCCCAAACCTCGTTGCCGGCGTTGCTGGAGGAATTTCAGGCCTTTGGGCATTTTGCGGGCTTCTGCATTAATAGGGACAAATCGGAGGCTTTGGATGTCTCGGGACTGTTGAGGTCGATGTGGCAGGGTGACTTCCCCCTTCGGTGGGCTAACGATCATTTTGTGTATCTGGGGATTCTCCTAACGCCTCGGCCGGCGCATCTTTATCGGGCTAATCTGGACCGGGTGATGACTAAACTACGGGCTCAGTTACAGGCCTGGGGACCTCTTCCATTGTCCCTTTCCGGGCGCATAGCAGCGGTAAAGATGGTTGTGCTTCCCCGGATACTTTATTGGTTGCAAACCCTTCCGGTCTGGGTGCTGCGACGCGACCTTCTTCGGGTTGAGGGGGTGATTAGGAATTTTCTATGGAGGGGGGCGAGAGCTCGTATCTCCTATCGGAAATTGATGGGGGGCTGGCGTCAGGGAGGTATGGGACTCCCAGATTTGGGGGCGTATGCTTTGGCTTGCCAGGCGAGACACCTGGGGGATTGGCTGGGGGGTACTGAGGTGTTCACTCCCCGGAAGCTGAAAGAGGCTTTTGTTGCCCCGTACTCGTTATTGGCTCTCCTACACCAGGAGAACCGTTTGCTCCCTTCATATATTGCGGATAGCGTGCTCCTAGGATCGGTGCGGCGTACTTGGAGGCAGTTAAATGTGTACTGGCACCGCAGCTGGAAGGTTTCGAGTTGGCTGCCGTTCCAGGGTAATGTTTGTTTTGCCCCGGGAACGGACTCTGTAGTCTTGCGGCGATGGGCAACGAAAGGAATTTGTAATCTCGGGCATGTTGTGGACTCTACGGGTTCATGTAAATCTTTCCCAGTGCTTCGGGCGGAATATGATTTGGAGCCGAGCCATATTTTCTCCTATATGCAGCTCTCTCATTACGTGTCTTCTCTTCCCGCTGTGGAGCTTCAGGTAGACCGGTCGGCACAGATCCTGGAATTTTTTGAGCTGGGAGGGGATGCTCCTCCCTCTATTCAATCTTTGCGGGCTAAATTGGATATATACAGACCGTTGCCAGACTACCGGCCGGTAGAATTAGCATGGGCCAGGGAAATGGAGTGTGACATTCCCCCGGGCACTGTTCTCCGGGGTCTTTCCCGGGTGATCACTCTGGCGGAGGGGGTGCGGTGGAGGGAAATCCATTTCAAATCCTTAACTCGGGTGCACTTTTCGCCGCGGAGGGCCTTCCGCTGTCACTTGACGCTGGATGGCGGCTGTCCGAGGTGCTCCGCCCCCATGGCGACCCTGTTACATATGTGGTGGGGCTGCCGACTCATTCGTCCGTACTGGGCTAGAATTTCTACCTACATGCAGGGGTTGCTGGGGCAAGTGGTGCGTTGGGATGTCCTTTTTGTTACGTTGGACTGCCTGGGCCGTACATGTCCCAAGGGAACATGGGGGCGGTTGCTACTGCGTAAGGCCTGCTTGGTGGCGAAGGGACCCATACTTCGCAGATGGCGAGAGAGATGCCCGCCTACCTTCTGGGAATGGCGAAATAGTTTTCACCAACTGATGCTTGCGGAGTGTCGGAGTGCCCGGGGTAACCCTCATCATTGGCCCACTTTTCAGAGGCTGTGGGATCCATACATCCAAACATTGAGCTCGCGTAGCCGTAACGAGGTCTTGCAATGGGTAACAGCCGAGACCACGGTGCCTATTGTTGCTGATATGGTAGGGAGGAGTGCTGAGCCAAGAAAGGGCGTAGTTTAAGGTGTGACTCTGTGGGTGTGGATCATGTCCTTCTGGGGGGGGGGGGGGAGGAGGGGTGTTTCTCATTTTTTTTTTGTTTGTTTAATTCCGTAAAATGTAACACCGGTATACAATGTTGGTTCTCTGTTGTGGGGATAAGAGTCCCTCCCCATGCGGGGTTTGATGGTTATTGTTGTAACTGTTTATTACTGGTGTTTTAAATAAAGTTTGGAAAAAAAAAAAGGGGGAGGCATCTGCTTGAAGGAAAATTCCCTGGCTGGGCAACACCCATGCGTGATGGAGAACAAGTCTCTGAGGGAGTACTCACAGTACCACAAGAACCTTTAAGCTCCAGTAAATAGGTCTCCATGCTGGTTGATTGACGATGACGATCCATCGGCCCAACGATTTTCGTGGCCTTAACTGCCTGTGTCGGAAACAATTTCTTTCTCCAGTTCCCCATCTAGCTCTCTCAGCTGTTTCACTCCTCCAGGCTCCAAAGGGACTCCAAAGGGACAGAGCATGTCCCTTTGGTCATGCCCCTTCAGTCATGTGCCCATGAGCATGCACCTGCGGCTGCGTCCCGCGGCAAGCAAGGGCTGTTACAGCAGTACACCAGTGACGTCAGCAACTGATCTTCCTCTCCTGGGGCACAGAGGGGCTCCAATTCAAAGCAAAAAAAATGTAGCAAGCAAAGTTCCTCCCTGTTTAACCCATGACAAGCAAGGGCTGTTATAGCAGCACACCTGTGATGTCAGCAACTGCTCCTCCTCTTCTGGGGCATACAGAAGCTCCAATTCAAAGCAGAAAAAAATGTAGCAAGCAAAGTTCCTCCTTCCTGACACCAGGTTTTAATTAAATCCAGCTTTCACACTCCTCCTTTGTAGCTGAAGCGGCAGTGAGGAAGACCAAGAAGCATAGGGAGTTTTCCAATACTTGTCTGGGTAAAGATCCACGACTCCTAGACCATTTTAGCAAGAAGGTATTAAGGGCCATTCTTTTGGTCCACATAGATGCTCATCATAAGAACATAAGATATGTCATACTGGGTCAGACCAAGGTCCATCAAGCCCAGTATCCTGTTTCCAACAGTGGCCAATCTAGGTCATACGTACCTAGCAGTTTCCCCAAAAGACACGGGTTCCGCAATGCTTGTACTGGGTCAAGCATTGATATCCTGGGTCCCTTCTTAATAATGGTTTATGTACCTTTCCTCCAGGAACTTGTCCAAACCTTTTTTAAACCCAGCTACACTAACAGCCTTTACTACATCCTCTGGTAACAAATTCCAGAGTTTGATTACACGTTGAGCGAAAAAATATTTTCTTTTATTAGTCTACCCTGTAAAACTGTGTTCCAGGAGCCATAAATGTACCAATGATCATTACCTCCATGGTACTTCATGAACAAATGTATAACTATATTGCATAAACTCTCATTAAAAGTGGAAAGGTTTGAAGCAGAAACTTGATTCACTCCCTTACTTCATGCAGCCATAAAGGATATTAAAAAAAAGAAAGGAAATAAAATAAGAACCTCAAAAAGCTCAACAGTTTAAAAGCCAAGAATTAACTAATGTTGCACTTTAAGCCCATTTTTCTGTATACAACTTAACTACCAACAAAAATGGACAAGATCTTTTCCAAAATGAAAAAAGTAAAAAAGGGAGGACGCTACCATCAACATTAGATGGTCCAGTGCATGCATACAGTCTTCCAAAAAGTTCAAGATTTTTCACCTAGCCTATTGCCTCAGGCTCATATTCAGTTGGTTGCCATATTAGCAGTAGTGGATGAATGTGACACTCACCTTATGCAGATAGTGGGTGATGCCTTCAAAATCTCCTCCAGAGTTTCTGCTTTACCATTGCTACCACACAAGAATGCACATTCTCAACTGGCAGATGCCCCTACTGGGGATTCATTACACAGGTACACTAAAAAAAATTTTTTTTAAACTGCCTCTAATGTTTCGATTGATTTTTACGTTTTTTGGTGCGCTGAATCCAAATCTGGTACCAATTTGCTCCATCACGTACAGATTTTTTGCTACATTGGGTTAGCAGTTTGAGGTGAACGTTTCAGATTGAGTGCGATCGAGATAAAAGTTTCTTGGATGAATTCTTTATACTAATTGTTTAGTAGTTATTCAAATAAGAATAAAGAAAATTGTAACAAGGCAGCACATAAGAATAGAGTAATGTCAACAAAACACACTGTGATGGTAGCAAAATTGTCTGCACTTAAAACAGCCACATACATGTGCACAAACATTGAGCATATCAGAGCGAGGTTAGACACAAAGCAAAGCAAAGAAATGTGCAAAAAATGTTGTACAGGTATGTATGTAAGAATAGAAAACGCAAACCACACCATTGCAATACATGAAGACAAATACCCGATGGTGTGAAAATAAAATTCTAATAAATGAGATCCGACACTGTGGTAATAACTAGCAAATTTTTATTTCAAAGTTTAGTAAAAACACGATATTTGTCAACACAGTTTAGATTTTAAAGTCATTCTTGAGTCAATCAATCTCCTGGTGGGCCTGTTTCTTCTTCCCCCGAATGCTTCTCTTGGTGCGCTGCTTGGCGTATTTTTCATCTGGGGTTTCCTGCAGCAGCAACCAGCAGAAATCAGCCATCATAGTGGTGTTCCATCTTCCTTGGTACCTTCTCTCTGCGTCCTTGATGTCCTGGTGAAACCTTTCACCTTGTTCTTCACTGTACGCCCCCAAGTTTTCGGGAAAGTAGTTCACATGGGAGTGCAAGAAATGGACTTTCAGGCTCATGTTACAGCCTTGTTCTTTGAAGGCATTGAGCATCCTGGCAACAATATCCTTATAGTTCTCATCCCGCCTGTTCCCCAAGAATTTGAGAACAACATCCTTGAAGGAATCCCAGGCTTCTTTTTCCTTCTCAGACATCGTTTCAGCGAATGCTCCATCTGAAATGAGTTTCCTTATATCAGGGCCAACAAACACTCCTTCCTTTAGCTTTGCTTCAGAAAGTCAGGGGAACTTTGAGCAAAGGTACCGAAAGCACTCACCATCTTTTGGAAGGGACTTGATGAATTGCTTAATGAGACCCAACTTAATGTGGAGAGGTGGTAATAGAATTTTATCACGAGGTACCAAGCTCTCATGAAGAACATTTTTCTCACCGGGTCTCAAATACTCCCGAATTGGCCAGTCTTTTTTCCCCCAGTGTAGGTCGCGGGCCCGGCTATCCCACAAGCAAAGGAAGCAGGGATATTTGGTGAAACCGGATTGCTGCCCTAATAGCATGGATAGAATTTTAAAGTCTCCACAAATCATCCACTTATGCTCATCATAATGAATCTTCTGAAGAATCAGGGCCAAATTCTCGTATTTTTCTTGGAGAATAACAGTGAGCAATAGGAACTGAAGCGAATGTGTTGCCATTATGAAGAAGAACACCTTTTATGCTGTCTTTTGACGAATCAATGAACAGCCGCCATTCAGCAGGATCATACTTGAGTTTAAACTTTTCCATCACTCCGTATATATCGTTGCAAAATACCAAATCTTCCTCTTTGCTGAAATACTTCAAAAATTGTGTCTCGCGGTTGCGGTACCAATAAAAAGTTGTTCCTGGTGACAATAGATTTTTTCTGTTTAAGCCGAGAACCTAGCAGTTGGGCAGCATCTTTTGGAAGTCCTAAATCCCGGACTAAATCATTCAATTCAGCTTGAGAGAAAAGTTCAGGTTTCGGATCTGGTTCAGTTTCAAACTCGGAAGTACTGGACTCATCGGGAAAAGCCATCTGATGAGTCTCATCATGATCAGAACCGTCCACACAAATATGATCCAAAGATTTTGGTGGTTCAGGCACAGGTACTTCGTTGCTATGAGGCATAGGCCTAATTGCTGACTGAAGGTTGGGGTAACTTATTACGTTCTTATTTTTTAAGTTGTATCCCTTCACAATGCAAGAGCAAAAATAGCAGTCACTGCTGTGGTCTCTTTGTTCACGCCACATCATAGGTATTCCGAAACAAAATGCTTGTTTTTTACCTTTCATCCATAAGCGTAGATCTTCCTCACATGTCTTGCACACTTTGTGAGGAGCCCACGGTTTGTCTTGATCGCCTAACTTCAAACCGAAATAGGCGAAATATACTTTTTTAATAAATGCAGAAATGTTCCTCTGCCGCTTTTTCACGGTATATTCCCCACAAATAAAACAAAAACTGTCCGGAGAGTTGACCCAACCTCTGGCTCTGTGAGCCATCACAAATACACAGCACTGCAAACTACAACTGTAGTGAACCACTTCGGAATAAAGCTGGATTACGACTGAGCAAACAAAAGGTAATAATGAACTTGCAAGAAACTGAAATTTGACAGGAACGTTCATGTCGCAACCACCGTGTTTGAGCGAGCGAACGAGGCGAGGCGAACAGGAAAGAACATGCGCCAGCGCGAGTACTGGATTTAGCCCCCCGCCTCCCAATTGTCCTGTTAATGTATAAAATGAATACAAAACACTCTAAAATATCATGAGGGAGTGTTTCTAGTTAGTTAACCATTACAACCTCTATTTTGGGCCAAGAAAATAAACTGCAGTCGGCTAAAAAGAAATTATGTGAACATTCCTTATATGGGTAAGAAATCTAATTTTGCAATAAAACGTGACGTGATGGAACATTTTGGCTATTTTTCCTGGATTCAGCACCCCAAAATCTATAGGAATCAGTTGCAAAACTGGAGGCAGTTTTTTAGTAGTGTACCTGTGTTTATTGGTCAATAATGTAAAAGAGACAGTGTACATTGTAAAAAAAAATTACTGCTGTAATCTTCAGCATCTTTTTGCTGTTCTGCTCTCATCTGGCTCATCTGCAAGGTGCAGCTCTTCCAATTGGCACGTCAAAGGCTTTTATTGCTACAAAAATATTTTTTATCCTTATTAAATACAACCTTAGCAGACCCTGTGCTCAACATTGTCAATGAGCAAGGGCTCAGCCTAAGCAGGTTATGCTCGTTCAGTCAAAATAGAAGTCTACATTCCTCTATCTCATCCAAAGCCTGTGCAGAACATGTATCCATAATAACATATGATAATGCTATACTGGGCCAGAGCAAAGGTCCATTAAGCACAATATCCTGTTTCCAACAGTGGCCAATCTAGGTCAGACATACCTGTCAGGTTCTCAAAAGGTAGACAAATTCCATGCTGCTTTCCCAGGGGTAAGCAGTGGATTTTCCCAATCCACTTTAATAGTAGTTTATGGACTTTTACTCCAGGAACTTGTTCAAACCTCTTTTAAACCCAGTTACGCTAACAGCTTTTACTACAGACAACAAATTTCAGAGTTTGATTACAAGTTGAGTGAAAAAAATATTTTCTCCAGGACCAAGCAGGGTAGTCACTTCTGCTGATAGGAGATTGGCCTGCAAGGAGTTTGCAGGATAATCCCTTGTGAAGGTGGTGGGGGGTAAGCTTTTGAAGTGAAGCAAATAGCCCCCTTGGGCGATTTTGAGAGTCCACTGCTCTGATGTGATGAGGTACCACCTATGGGCATAGGCACAGAATCTGCCTACTATGTGAAGGGATTGGGGACCCTGCAGATGCAGAGTAGCTATGCTCCTCTTCAGGAAGGAGTGAAAAAACAGGTATGTAGCTGGTTGTGGTTTCCTCTGCTGCTTCACCTACCACAGACTCCACAGTCTGGGTCATGCACTCAACCTCCTCTCTCAGGATTCTGGGACGCTCCTCCATCCCAATCCCCAAGCCTTCCGTCTCACAGTGTGGCTATTGAGAGCATAATCTTTGCTGACCTCAACCTTCCTCAACAAGTCAAGGATGTCCTACTTGCATCACACAAGCTGTCTACTAGATATTCCTATGCCTTCAAATGGTGAAGGTTCACTCTCTGGTGTACCTCAAAACATTTTGACCCCTTTGCCTGTCCGATGGAATTTCTTTTACAATATCTTCTCCACTTGTCCTCGGCAGGCCTCAAGGCTAACTCAGTCAGAATTCATCTCGGTGCCTTCTCAGCCTTTTACAGGCTGGTAGACAAGCATTCTCTTTCTTCATACCCTTTGGTGCAATGTTTCATTCGAGGTCCCCTACTGTCCAAGCCACTGATCAAACCACCATCGGTGGCCCGGGATCTTAATGTGGTCCTAGCACAACTTCTAAAGCCTCCATTCGAGCTTTTAGCAATTGCTTCTTTAAAATTTCTCTCTTGGAAGGTAATCTTCCCCATCGCCCTGACCTCAGCTCGCCATATCAGCGAGCTGCAGGCTTTGGCGTCAGATCCTCCGTATACCCGGTTCCACCATGACAAGATGGTTCTCTGTACGCATCCACACTTTCTTCTGAAGGTGGTTTAGCCTTCCATCACAACCAATCAGTCATACTACCGGTCTTCTTCCCAGACCACATGCCTCTAGGGCTGAAGCAGCGCTCCACACTTTGGCTTCCAAGTGTGCCCTGGCTTCTACTTGGATAGAACCAAGAATCACAGGAAATCCTCTCAATTATTCATTTCCTTTGATCTAAGTTGCCTTGGACCTCTAGTGTCAAAGCACACCCTATCCATCTGGATTGCGGACTGCATCTCCTTTGGTTATGCTCAAGCGGGACTCATTCTAGAGGGTCACATCACTGCTCATAACGTGAGAGCCATGGCAACCTCAAGTGCCAAGCTTTGTTTCGTCTCCATTGACAAAATTGTCAAGCAGCTACCATCCTCCATTTATACCTTCGCTGCACACTATTACCTAGACAGGGACTCACATCGGGATGCTGTCTTTGGCCAGACTGTTCTCCAGCACCTTTTTGGGACTTAACTGCCTTAACACCTACCCTCTGTCCTGGACTTTTTCTGGCAGCAGACTCCTCTGTTGATGGTCTGCCAACTGCAGTCGAGTCCAATGGGGCTACTTGTATCCACACCTTCTCGGCTCTAACCTTTAGCCTTGGGGATACCACTGTGCCAACTCCAACCTGGTACCTGTGACCTAGTGAGTCCCATATGTGAAGACTGCAATCCTGCTTGTTTCTGGAGATAGCATTGTTACTCCCTGTAACAGGTGATCTCTGGGAACAGCAGGAATCAGTCTTCACAACCTGCCCTCCTCCTCTAGGAGTTGTTGGGTATTCTCTTTTTAACTCTATCTCTCAGCTATAAACTCAACTGAGGAGAGGACTTGGGAAGGCAAATGTGCAGGAGCTGTGGATTGCTCCCAAAAGCTTTACAGTTGGACGCTGGGGAGCGTTCCTGTGCATGCTCCATCGGTATTGACAATACCCATATGTGAAGACAGATTCCTGCTGTTCCCGGACATCACCTGTTACAGATGAATAACAACGCTTTCCCTGCCATGTCAAAGCTGGCCAATGGCTTTAAGAAGTGCACTCGGTGTGACCGGACCATCTCCATCATGGACTGCCACAGCTGGTACCTTCAGTGCCTTGGGCCCAACCACGAGCCCTCGGACTGCACTCTCTGCTTGCAGATGATGTGGAAGGGGCTTAAGAACCAGAAATGGCAGTGGGAATCACTGTTCGGTTCCAAGGAGTCAGCATCGGCCCTGGCATCAACCTTGGCGTCAATGCCCTCAAAGGCCTCCACCGAGGCTTCACAAAAATGCCAGGTCCACTCAGAGCCGAGGTTTGTGGGGCACCGGAATGACAGCTTTCCTTTGATAAGGAGTGCACCCAGAAGGATCGGACTTTGACCTTATCGGCATCAAAGGGCAATGCTGAGCCCAAGACACAGACCCATGGGCATCGGCACAGGAGCCCTCGGCGTGACTCTGAAGGCGAGAGCCAGGAACGGCCCTCCAAGCTCCCCCAATGGGAGGAGTTTTTTCTGGTTGCCACATTGGACCTTTTACAGTTTTTTTCAGTAACCTGTAGCTAGGGAGTCCAATATGAAAGGCTGACTTCCTGCTTGGTCCCGGAGAAAGCGTATCTTCCTCAGTAAAGACCGAAGCAAAGAATTCATTCAGTCTCTCTGCTATCGCCTTGTCGCCTCTTAGTGCCCCTTTAATCCCTCTATCATCTAATGGACCAACTGACTCTCTCACAGGTTTTTTGCTAGGAATGTACTTGAAAAAGTCTTTATTACGCGTTTTTGCTTCCGCAGCAAGCTTCTTCTCAAATTCTCCCTTTGCCTGCCTTATCAATGCCTTGCATTTAACTTGCCAGTGCTTGTGCTGTTTCCAGTTTTCGTCATTTGACTCTTTTTTCCATTTCCTGAAAGATGCTTTTTTGGCAACAACAGCCTTTCTGACCTCACCTTTAAACCATGCTGGCAGTTTTTTGGACTTCCTTCCACTTTTCTTAAAGTGTGGAATACAGCTGGTCTGTGCTTCCAAGATAGTATTTTTCACAGCACCCAAGCTTGGTGGTTTCTACTGCCAAATTAGGCTTTGGCCTATTCTTTTCTGCCAAGATGGAAAAAACACAACAGTGGCTTCAATAAATGTACCAAGTGTCCTGGTACTATATCAGTCACCAAAAAATATGACTGGTGTTTAAAATGTTTGGGCCCAGACCGACTGATTGTCCTTTGTACCATCAAATGACAAAAAGAGGCCTAAAGAACAAAGCCAGACAGTATGGTTCTCTGTTTGCTCCAGACTCGATGTCAGCCTTCTCTCTTGGTTCTCAGGTCTCCATCAGCATCAAAACTCAATACCGATCCTTGAGGTAAGTCCCTTCATCGGCATTGAGATTCACCGAAAGGTGCATCCAATGCAGACAGGCCTACCAATCAGCCCCGGTGGGAGAACCAGCCCTCCAAAGAACAACAGGGGCTCCAGGATGTTCCTGAGGCCTCAACCTCTGGAGAGCTACTGGTTCCATACTCTGGGATGGTGACTCATAGCCCCATGCAGGATTCCACCCAGGCATCGGCCTCCTCCCTCAACCAGCACATCCTGGTTATCGAGAAGAGTTTGGCAGCACTCCTGGCTGCCTTAGTACAACAGCTCCAATGGTGCAGGCGTCGGTATCCAGCCCACGGCCAGACCTCGAACCTGCTTCTGGGAATCCCTTCCCTCCAATGCCTCTTTTGGAACCGACAGGCATTGTTGGTACCCAACAGGTTCCCGCTGCCGCACTGACCGATCATCAGTATTGGCATTGATCTTTGATATCAGCATCGGCAGGGAACCGTCAATACTTTGACTTTCTGTCAGAATTGGACTTTACTTCTTCCAATTCCGATGATGCATCGGAGGATTCCAGGGTAACCCGGGGATCTTCCTTCTGATTCCTCCCAGTTCGTAAAATGTCGGACATTGGAGTTGCAAATCTTCCAATACCGCTCGACGCCCAAAGAGGCAGCCATGTTACCGGTACATTGGATCCTGCAGGATCTAATGCTACGTATGTGGGAGGCCCCGCTAATGGTTCCGCCTATCAACAAATGACTCAGTACAATTTTATTTATTTATTTAGACAGTTTTGTATACCGCCTTATCCTTCAATCAAAGCGGTCACAACACAATTGGGGGATACATTTAACACGCGGGGATATGAGACACATACACTAATACTTACAGGGAACATGGGCAATTGAGGGTTAAGTGGCTTGCCCAAGACCACAAGGAGCATCTGTGGGACTAGAAACCCCAGTCCTTCCGGCCCAAGGTTGCTGTCCTCTAGTGGGATTTGAACCCCCGACCTTCCGGCCTGAAGTACCTTGCCCCAACCACTAGGCTACTCCTCCCAATGTACTGAGTTCCACCATGCCTTGGTTTTCAAAAGCCTCAACTACCAAACCACTCCATAGTAGTGAAATTGGCAATGCAGTGCATCAAGAGTTCTAAGAATCATTCTTCCATGCCTCTGGACAAGGACTCCAGAATTCTTGATGCCTTTGGGCATCATTGCTTTCAGGCATGCATGCTTACTTCTGGGATTACTTCCTACATGCTCTATATGGGCATGTATCTCAAGGATATCTTCAGGGATATAAAGAACTTTGTCCCTATCCTTCCTGATGACGAATGAGATACATTCCAAGCCTTAATCAGGCAAAATTAGAATACATCCAGATTTCTTACCAGAGCATCTTTTGATGCTTTTAAGTCATCCAGCAGAGCTTCAGCCGTCTGCATTAGTACTTGCAGAATGGCCTGGCTCCAGGCATCTGACCTTGAGCAGTGGGTTCAGGATAAATTGACCAATATTCCCTGCTCTGGAGAGAACCTCTTTGGACAAGGTTGGAGGGAGAAGGCTGGAGAGATTGAGACAGATGATCTCACTCTAAAACGCCTCTCCAGAAAGATGTCAGATCCTTCTAGGAGAAAGACTAATCCAAAGAAGTCTTTCTATCCTAAGAAGAAAAGATATTATCCTTCTTACCTGTCTGCAGCTGTTTACCAACAGCAGCGACAGCAGGACCCTTGCCAGCCCAAAAAGCCTAAGATGCCTAAGCATAACCAACTGCACAGCCACAGGCAGCACCTGGTTTTTGACTCCTTTCTAGAGAGCATGGCTACTCTGCCTCTGTAGGGTCCCCCACCTCTACACATAGCAGGCAGACTCTGTTCCTATGCCTGTAGGTAGCACCTCATCACATCAGAGCAGTGGACACTCAGCATCGTCCAAATGGACTACAGGCTTCATTTTGAAACCTTGCCCCCACCACCTCCACAAGGGATTGTCCCACAAACCCCTTGCAGACAAATTTCCTGTCAGTCGAATTGTCAACCCTTTTAGCTCAGGGGGCTGTAAAAAGAGTTCCACCATCCAAGAGGGCAGGGGCTTCTATTCTCCTTACTTTCTTATCCCAAGAAGACAGGAGGGATTCAGGCCAATTCTAGATCTAAGGAACCTAAGCAAATTCCTAGTTTGAGAAAAATTACTTCTGCCATATCTTCAGAGGAACAACTGGCTATATTCTCTAGACCTCAAGGAGGCATATACACATTTGTTGATCCACCCTCAACACAGACAGTATCTGCATTTTTAGTTCCAGTAAATCCACTACCAATACCGGGTGCTCCCCTTCAGGTTAATCTTCTCACCCCGAGTGTTCTCAAAATGTATGGCAGTGGTTGCCACCTACCTTCGTACTTTGGGGGTCTTCATCTTCCGCTAATTAGACAACTGGCTAATCAGTGGAGAATCCCCACAAGAGGTAAAACTATCTCTTCATCGCACCATCACTGTGTTCCAAGATCTAGGTTTCGTCCTAAACTTTCCAAAACCGTACCTGGTCCCATCCCAGCAACTCAAATTTATCAGAGCGCTTCTGGACACTAGTCAGAACTGAGCTTTCCTTCCACAGGATTAATTTGCCTGCCTCATCGAGCTGGCCAACAGTATAAGGGGTCACAGTACTGTGACAGCTCGAAAAATGCTGCGCCTTTTAGGGCACATGTCTTCCACAGTCCATGTCGTTCCTTATGCCTGCCTGCACATGAGACATTCCCAATGGACTCTGTTGTCTCAATGGATACAAGCAACTGGGGTCTCTCAGACAAGATCTGCATCACTCCTCCGCTTGTCAACTCCCTTCAGTGGTGGTGCTCCCCTCAAAACATATTTGGAGGGTCACCTTTTCAGATGCCTCCACCTCAGTGCATCTTGACAATGGATGCTTCCAAACTCAGGTGGGGAGCACATCTAGACAGTCTCACCATGCAGGGGCAGTGGACACCACAGGAATCTCAGTTGTGATCAAGCTCTTGGAGTTACGTGCTCTCATGAATGCTGTTTGGGTTTTTCAACCACAGCTTTCGAGCAAACAGGTCTTAGTCCGAACAGACAACCAAGTGGCCATGTTCTATGCAAATAAGCAGGGGGGAACGGGTTCCTATCCCCTCTGTCAGGAAGCCTTTTATCTCTGGTACTTCTCCAATGCATACTGCATCCCTCTCAGGGCAGTGTATCTCACGGGCAAACTCAATCTCCTTGCGTACAGACTCAGCCATATCTTACATCCACATGAGTGGACTTTAAATTGGGAAATGTCATCTTGGATCTTCCATATGTGGGAGACCCACAGAATAGATCTGTTTGCCACCCAGGAGAATGCACAACTTCCACTGTTTGGCCCAAGGCTTCCCTCTTGGCACAGCCAGGCAATGGATGCCTTCCTTCTCCATTGGGGAAAGGGCCTACATTATGCATTCCCGCCCATCCCCTTAATACCCAAGACTGTTCAAGCTGCAGGCCGACAGGGGCTCCATGATCCTAATAGCCCCTTACTGGCCCCATCAGCCATGGTTTCCTCTGCTGACTCACCTGGCGCAGACTCCATCTCTCAGTCTGGGACATGTGCCCAACCTCCTCTCTCAGGATCATGGGATGCTTCTCCATCCCAATTCACAAGCCCTCCATCTCACGCCATGGCTGCTGAAAGCATAATCTTTGCAGACCTCGACCTTCCACAATAGGTCAAGGGCATTCATCCTGCAAGCCATCTACCAGAAATTCTTATGCCTTCAAATCGCGAAGGTTCCTTCTCTGGTGTATCCTGGAGCATATTGACCCCTCTGCCCAGTGGAATTCCTTTTACAGTATCTCCTCCACTTGTCCTCAGCAGGTCTCAATACTAACTCAGTCAGAATTCATCTGAGTGCCATCTCAGCCTATCATAGGCCGGTGGACAGGCATCCTATTTCTTCGTACCCCTTGGTGCAACGATTTATGCGGGGTCTCCTGCTGTCCAAGCCACCGACCATACCACCGCTGATGACCTTTGACCTCAACATGGTCCTAGCGCAACTTCTAAAGCCTCCTTTTGAGCTTTTAGCCACCACTTCTTTAAAATTCTTGTCTTGGAAGGTAATCTTCCTCATTGTCCTCATCTCAGCTTGCCACATCAGCAAACTGCAGGCTTTAGTATTGGATCCTCATACACCCAGTTCCACCATGACAAGGTGGTTCTCCATATTCATCCACACTTCCTTCTGAAGGTGGCCTCACCCTTCCACCTCAACCAATCATTGATACTACCGGTCTTCTTCCCCAGACCACATGCCTCTAGGGCTGAAGCAGCGCTACACACGTTAGATTGTAAGCGCACACTGGCTTTCTACTTGGACAGAACCAGGAATCACAGGAAATCCTCTCAAATATTTATTTCTTTTGATCCAAGTCACCTTGGACTGCCAGTTACGAAACGCACCCTATCCAACTGGATTGCAGACTGCATTTCTTTTGCCTGCGCTCAAGTGTGACTCTCCCTTGGGGGTCATGTCATGGATCACAATGTGTAAGCCATGACATCCTCAGTTGCCAACCTTCATTCCATCTCCATTGACGAAATCTGTCCTGATCCTTCCTTCATACTTTTCTTGCACACTACCACCTGGACAGGGACTCCCATCGGGATGCTGTCTTTGGCCAGGCTGTCCTCCAGCAACTCTTTGGGACTTAACAGCAACCCCTACCCTCTGTCCCAGACTTCTCCAGGCACCAGACTTCGTTTGCGATGGTCTTGCCAACTGCAATCAAGTCCAATGGGGCCACTTTGTATCCATCCCTTCTCAGTTCTATCTTTTAGCCTCTGGGATACCACTGAACATAAGAACATAAGTTATGCCATATTGGGTCAGACCAAGGCCCATTAAGCCCAGTATCCTGTTTCCAACAGTGCCCAATCTAGATCATACGTACCTAGCAATCTCCAGGAACAAGCAGGAATGTAGTCTTCACATATGGGTATCATCGGTACCGACGGAGCCTGCGCGGGAACGCTCCCCAGCGTCCAATTAGAAAGCTTTTGGGAGCATCCCACAGCGCCTGCGTGCTGCCTTCCTGCCTTTCCCAACTGCCTCTCTCCAGTTCTTCGTTTTCCACGGAGCCAGCAGGTCATTGTTCCTGTCACCGCAGAAAGTTTTTTCCTTATTCTTTATTTTTTTGTGGTCGCCTTCCTCGACGCTATACCAGTACCGCCGGTTCTCTTTTCTTTCTTTCTTTCTTTCTGTCGTTAAAAAAAAAAAAATCTATATTTTTTTCCAAACTTTTCTTCCCAGGTGCACCTGCCATTTTGGGCCTTAGGCCCAAAATTTTCTCCACTATGGAAAAACCCGCTTTGGGTTTCAAAAAGTGCACCAAGTGTGGCGGTACCATCTCCGTCACCGACACCCATGAGTGGTGTCTTAAATGTTTAGCTCCTGACCACTCCATCGCCGAGTGTATGGCTTGTGCCATGATGTCCAAGAGGGGTCGACAAAACCGAGCTGCTAACCTCAGTGCCCTTTTTCCTTCCGATGCAGCTTCTGTGGCATCGACGTCTTCCAGGGCTTCGTCTTCCTCCCATGGATCTCAGGCAATGTTCCCTCTAATTTTCTGTAGGCTGTGTGCGCATAAAATATCAGCTGTGCAGCTTTTGAATGAAGGTTAAAATTTTGTGCGCCACATAACGACACTCAGAGTTGTATACTTTAAAATTTGACTACACGTCAGAATACAATATGTGCACCACATTGATTTTATTCAAATTAAATGAAAATAGACGATTACTAAATGAAGCAGAACATTTCTAGTAATTACAATCACAACTTTTAAATTTTAAGACGTCTGTGTTTTCTATCAGAATCAGAACCATAATTTTTGTGCGCTCTGTTGTAAAGTATGTGCGCTCGCTCGGCGAGGTGTGTGCGCGCGCACACATGCACAGCTTAGAGGGAACAGTGATCTCAGGTAACTAAACATAAGTCTAGCCGGTCCTCAAAGGGTAGATCTCCTTCCAAGCATTGAGATGCCTCTGGCGTTGCCCTTGAGGGTTTTGTACTGGCAAAATTGCCCCGGTGGGAGGCTTCAGCTTCCAAAGCAGTATCGGGGCTCCAGGATGTTCTCGAGGCCTCGACCTCGGCAGAACTACTGGTGCCATGCTCTGGGGTACCGGCTGCTTCCGGTACTGATACCCAGGCATCGGCAGCATCGATAGACCAGAGGTTCTTGGCTATTGAACGCAGTCTGGCAGCTCTCCTTGCGGCATCGACACTCTCGGAACCGCGTCAGACAGTTCAACCGGTAACGGTACCGATAGCATCAACATCGGTGTCGGCTTTGCCGGCACCCAGTCATGCGATGCCTTCCGGTGCCGATACACCGGTACCGATTCCCCCCGGTACCGACTTCGGCCAGTACAGGTATCGGGCTCTTCAAGAGCATCTGGACAGATGGTACTTCAAATCCTCGTAGGACTCCGAGGATTCTGACAGCTCTGCCGCCGGTACCGGTATACTTCTCCCTGAGGAGCCTTCCTCTCCTAAACGTAGGATGTCTCCTCCAGAAGATATCTCCTTTCAGGATTTCATCAGGGAGATGGCTCGAGGTCTGTCCATTACTGTGGCTCCTGAAACAGAGCCCAGGGCTGTTGGAGATTTTACAATATCCCAAAGCTCCTAAGGAGGCAGCTACTCTGCCTATTCATGAGATTTTACATGTTCTCATGTTGAGAATGTGGGAGACACCTCTTACCACCTCTCCTCACTCTCGCAGACTGGATACCATGTATCGAGTCCCTCCTTGTCCTGGTTTCCAGAAAACTCAGCTTCCTCACCACTCTATTGTAGTGGAATCAGCTATGAGAAGGATCAGAAGTGCAAAGAAGCATACCTCTAATCCTCCAGGACGTGAGTGTAGAACTTAGGATGCCTTTGGACGTCGTACTTTCCAGGCTTCCATGCTTTCTGGCAGGATCAGTTCCTATATTTTATATATGGGAATGTTCCTTAAAGAAGTCACAGGAGATTTGGAGGTTTTAAACCCTCTCCTTCCTGAGGACAAGAGGCAGGATTTTCTCACGCTAGTTAAACATGACCAGGATGTTTCTAAGTTTGTCAATCGTGCAGCTTTTGACTGTTTTGAGTGCATAAGCAGAACCTCTGCCATTGCCATAGGTGCACGTAGAATTGCCTGGCTCCAGGCATCCGATTTAGAACTCTGGGTGCAGGACAAACTGGGAAATATCCCTTGTACAGGTGAGAACCTATTCGGCAAAAATTGGCAAGAAAAAGCCAATGAGTTGGATGCGACAACTCCACTTTAGATAGGTTATCCAAAGCCACAGCTGATCCTGCAAGAAAGAAATCTTTCAAGAAACCTTTCTTCTCAAAAAAGAAGAGGTTTTATCCCTCTTATTCTCAGCAGGGACGTTCTGCAGGTCAGCCTGTCCGGAAAGGTCAGCAACCACCTAAACAAAGGAAAGCAAAGACTGCCAAGCCTCAACCGTCTCAGCAGTCTCAGCCTCCACAAGACCTTTGACTTTCATCTAGAGAACTTAGCCTTTCTGGCCCTCAATGGTCCAGAGCCTTCCGCCATTCCAGGAAGTTTGTGTCACTTTGCCCCCAGATGGGGCAGATAACAGCAGAATATTGGACACTCTCCATTATAAAAGATCGGTACAAGCTTCACTTTCTGTGCATGCCCCCTCCCACAATGGTAAGACAGTTCAATTCTCAGACCTCTCTCATCAACTTGTTAGATCAAGAGGTCACTATGCTTCTTGCCCAAGGGGCAACAGAAGAAGTACCCATTCATCAACAGGGTACAGGGTTTTACTCTCCCTGTTTCCTTATCCCAAAGAAAACAGGGGGACACAGACCTATTTTAGACCTCAGAGAATTGAACAAATTCCTGTTCAAAGAGAAATTCAAGATGATTTCTCTGGGAACTCTGTTGCCATGCCTTCACAGTCAGGATTGGCTTTGTTCTCTAGATCTCAAGGATGCGTACACTCATGTTCTCATCCATCCAACTCACAGAAGGTTCCTTCGGTTCCTTTTTCAAGGAAAGCACTACCAATACAGGGTGCTTCCTTTTGGCCTGGCCTCAGCACCAAAAGTGTTCACGAAATGCATGACTGTGGTAGCAGCATTTCTCCGCACTCTAGGGATATTCATCTTCCCCTACTTAGACGACTGGCTCATTCGAGCCCCATCAGAGTCAGAGGCCAGGACTTCCCTATCTTGCACAATGTGTATCCTTCAGTATTTGGGTCTGGTCATAAACATCCCAAAATCTAGTCTAACTCCCACTCAGTCTCTAGAGTTCATAGGAGCTTTGCTGGATACCAGGAAAGCAAGGACCTATCTCCCCCAGGCCCATTGCCTTCACATGGTGCAGTTAGCTTCTCAAGCAGTGCTAAAATCTCATCTCACTGCCCGAGAAATGTTACAACTACTAGGCCACATGACATCTACAGTGCATGTGGTTCCTTATGCTCGCCTCCATATGAGAGCAGCCCAGTGGACTTTATCCACTCACTGGACCCAGGCATCAGGGTGCCTGTCAGACAAAATAGCAAACACAAATCGCCTTATTTTGTCTCTCCAATGGTGGCAGTCCACTCAGAACCTGTTGCTGGGGTCCCCATTTCAACAACCTTTACCCCAGGCAACTCTCACGACAGATGCTTCACCAATGGGTTGGGGAGCTCATCTGCAGGACCTCTCCACCCAAGGCACTTGGACGCCACAGGAGACTCATCTACATATCAATCTCTTAGAGCTCAGAGCAATCTTCCTTGCTCTTCGAGTGTTCCACACCCTGCTCAGCTACAAGACAGTCCTCATTCAGACGGACAATCAAGTAGCCATGTTCTACGGGAACAAGCTCTCTGTCGCTTTGCAACGAAGCTTTGCGACTATGGGCCCTCGCCAGAGAGCATCAGATTCATCTCCTGGCAGTGTATCTTCCAGGCATACAAAACTCTTGTTAATTCAATCTAATAATTGCTCCACAGTAACATTCACTTGGTAATGGAAACAGTAGTGTGGGCAAATTCTGTACTATTCAGTGGTGTTACACCAGAAAGTCTCAGACTCTGTAGCGCATAAATCAAACAGTATATAAAATACACGAGCAACGATGGATTTTTAACATGAAGACTCTGGCGCCGGCAGGCTTGAATTCCAGCATTGAATGGGGGGGTCTGTATGTGAGTATTAATATTATCTAGCGGGAAGAGTGAGTCCTGAATGGCCCAGTTGACGTCACTGCTGGAGGGTTTAAATATCAAGAGGGGTAATGTAGTCCGCATGCGCGGCATTTTTGATAGTAACAGCTGATTAGAAGCTGACAGAGAAGCAGACGTGGGCAGCATCTTTGCAAATGCTTATAACTGGTATGTGAGTTTTGAGCTCAAAAATGACGTGATTAAGATACACAACATTGTGTCGAATGGTTTATATAGATGTGGTGTTTTTATTCACAGACCCCCTGAAGAAGCTCCGCGAGGAGTGAAACATTTTTGGAGAGGGCGCCTGAAGTTGGCGTTGGGGAACGTTTAAGATAAGCACTTGTGTTTTAATAGTGTGTGTGAAAAATGGTGAAGGATATAAAACATATAAAATGAATAATTAGAATCCAGAATAGTCGTTGATGCAACGAGCGCTATTGATGGTATTTTATACTGTTTGATTTATGCGCTACAGAGTCTGAGACTTTCTGGTGTAACACCATTGAATAGTACAGAATTTGCCCACACTACTGTTTCCATTACCACGTGAATGTTACTGTGGAGCAATTACACAGGTACACTAAAAAAAAATTTTTTTAAACTGCCTCTAATGTTTCAATTGATTTTTACGTTTTTTGGTGCGCTGAATCCAAATCTGGTAACCAATTTGCTCCATCACGTACAGATTTTTTGCTACATTGGGTTAGCAGTTTGAGGTGAACGTTTCAGATTGAGTGCGATCGAGATAAAAGTTTCTTGGATGAATTCTTTATACTAATTGTTTAGTAGTTATTCAAATAAGAATAAAGAAAATTGTAACAAGCACATAAGAATAGAGTAATGTCAACAAAACACACTGTGATGGTAGCAAAATTGTCTGCACTTAAAACAGCCACATACATGTGCACAAACACTGAGCATATAAGAGCGAGGTTAGACACAAAGCAAAGCAAAGAAATGTGCAAAAAATGTTGTACAGGTATGTATGTAAGAATAGAAAACGCAAACCGCACCATTGCAATACATGAAGACAAACACCCGATGGTGTGAAAATAAAATTCTAATAAATGAGATCCGACACTGTGGTAATAACTAGCAAATTTTTATTTCAAAGTTTAGTAAAAACACGATATTTGTCAACACAGTTTAGATTTTAAAGTCATTCTTGGGTCAATCAATCTCCTGGTGGGCCCGTTTCTTCTTCCCCCGAATGCTTCTCTTGGTGCGCTGCTTGGCGTATTTTTCATCTGGGGTTTCCCGCAGCAGCAACCAGCAGAAATCAGCCATCATAGTGGTGTTCCATCTTCCTTGGTACCTTCTCTCTGCGTCCTTGATGTCCTGGTGAAACCTTTCACCTTGTTCTTCACTGTACGCCCCCAAGTGTTCGGGAAAGTAGTTCACATGGGAGTGCAAGAAATGGACTTTCAGGCTCATGTTACAGCCTTGTTCTTTGAAGGCATTGAGCATCCTGGCAACAATATCCTTATAGTTCTCATCCCGCCTGTTCCCCAAGAATTTGAGAACAACATCCTTGAAGGAATCCCAGGCTTCTTTTTCCTTCTCAGACATCGTTTCAGCGAATGCTCCATCTGAAATGAGTTTCCTTATATCAGGGCCAACAAACACTCCTTCCTTTAGCTTTGCTTCAGAAAGTCGGGGGAACTTTGAGCAAAGGTACCGAAAGCACTCACCATCTTTTGGAAGGGACTTGATGAATTGCTTAATGACACCCAAATTAATGTGGAGAGGTGGTAATAGAATTTTATCACGAGGTACCAAGCTCTCATGAAGAACATTTTTCTCACCGGGTCTCAAATACTCCCGAATTGGCCAGTCTTTTTTCCCCCAGTGTAGGTCGCGGGCCCGGCTATCCCACAAGCAAAGGAAGCAGGGATATTTGGTGAAACCGTATTGCTGCCCTAATAGCATGGATAGAATTTTAAAGTCTCCACAAATCATCCACTTATGCTCATCATAACGAATCTTCTGAAGAATCAGGGCCAAATTCTCGTATTTTTCTTGGAGAATAACAGAGTGAGCAATAGGAACTGAAGCGAATGTGTTGCCATTATGAAGAAGAACACCTTTTATGCTGTCTTTTGACGAATCAATGAACAGCCGCCATTCAGCAGGATCATACTTGAGTTTAAACTTTTCCATCACTCCGTATATATCGTTGCAAAATACCAAATCTTCCTCTTTGCTGAAATACTTCAAAAATTGTGTCTCGCGGTTGCGGTACCAATAAAAAGTTGTTCCTGGTGACAATAGATTTTTCTGTTTAAGCCGAGAACCTAGCAGTTGGGCAGCATCTTTTGGGAGTCCTAAATCCCGGACTAAATCATTCAATTCAGCTTGAGAGAAAAGTTCAGGTTTCTGATCTGGTTCAGTTTCAAACTTGGAAGTACTGGACTCATCGGGAAAAGCCATCTGATGAGTCTCATCATGATCAGAACCGTCCACACAAATATGATCCAAAGATTTTGGTGGTTCAGGCACAGGTACTTCGTTGCTATGAGGCATAGGCCTAATTGCTGAGGGAAGGTTGGGGTAACTTATTACGTTCTTATTTTTTAAGTTGTATCCCTTCACAATGCAAGAGCAAAAATAGCAGTCACTGCTGTGGTCTCTTTGTTCACGCCACATCATAGGTATTCCGAAACGAAATGCTTGTTTTTTACCTTTCATCCATAAGCGTAGATCTTCCTCACATGTCTTGCACACTTTGTGAGGAGCCCACGGTTTGTCTTGATCGCCTAACTTCAAACCGAAATAGGCGAAATATACTTTTTTAATAAATGCAGAAATGTTCCTCTGCCGCTTTTTCACGGTATATTCCCCACAAATAAAACAAAAACTATCCGGAGCGTTGACGCAACCTCTGGCTCTGTGAGCCATCACAAATACACAGCACTGCAAACTACAACTGTAGTGAACCACTTCGGAATAAAGCTGGATTACGACTGAGCAAACAAAAGGTAATAATGAACTTGCAAGAAACTGAAATTTGACAGGAACGTTCATGTCGCAACCACCGTGTTTGAGCGAGCGAACGAGGCGAGGCGAACAGGAAAGAACATGCGCCAGCGCGAGTACTGGATTTAGCCCCCCACCTCCCAATTGTCCTGTTAATGTATAAAATGAATACAAAACACTCTAAAATATCACGAGGGAGTGTTTCTAGTTAGTTAACCATTACAACCTCTATTTTGGGCCAAGAAAATAAACTGCAGTCGGCTAAAAAGAAATTATGCGAACATTCCTTATATGGGTAAGAAATCTAATTTTGCAAGAAAACGTGACGTGATGGAACATTTTGGCTATTTTTCCTGGATTCAGCACCCCAAAATCTATAGGAATCAGTTGCAAAACTGGAGGCAATTTTTTGGTAGTGTACCTGTGTTATTAGATTGAATTAACAGCATTATATGCTCTGGTGAAGACCAATTAACAGTGCTGTATGAATACAAAACTCTTGGGCAGACAGACTCAGTCGAGTTCTGCTTCCACATGAATGGTCTCTACATGCAGACCAGGTGGTCAAAATTTTTCAAATTTGGGGAACCCCGGACATAGACCTCTTTGCAAGTCTGTTGAATGCCAATCTTCTCCGGTTCTGTTCCAGAATTCCGGCTCAGAGTTCTCAGGCCAGGGATGCCTTCGTCCTTCACTGGGGTCAAGACTTCCTTTATGCCTTTCCACCTATTCCCCTAATTCCCCAAACCCTATTCAAGCTTCAGAGAGACAGAGGGCGTATGATTCTCATAGCTCCACATTGGCCACGGAAAGTGTGGTACCCTCTGCTTCTACATGGCATACATCCAAGGGTATTGAAAGAACTGAAATATGAGATTGCAGACCTGCTATCAGTAATCTGTGAACTATCATTAAAATCATCTCTAATACCTGAAGACTGGAGGATTGCCAATGTAACACCAATTTTTAAAAAGGGTTCCAGGGGTGATCCGGGAAACTACAGACCGGTGAGCCTGACGTCAGTACCGGGAAAAATGGTAGAAACCATCATAAAGAATAAAATTACTCAGCATGTAGATAGTCACTACCTAATGGGAGACAGCCAACATGGCTTTAGACAAGGAAGATCTTGTCTTACTAATCTGTTATGTTTTTTTTGAAGGAGTGAATAAACAGGTGGACAAAGGTGAGTCGGTTGATATTGTGTATCTGGACTTTCAGAAAGCCTTTGACAAGGTCCCTCATCAGAGACATTTGGCAAAACTAAAGAGTCATGGGATAGGAGGCAGTGTACTATTGTGGATCAGGAACTGGTTAAAAGATAGAAAGCAGAGGGTAGGGCTAAATGGCCAATCTTCCCAATGGAGAAAGGTGAATAGTGGTGTACCTCAGGGATCTGTGCTGGGTCCGCTGCTTTTTGACATATTCATAAATGACCTGGAAAGTGGAATAACGAGTGGGGTTATCAAATTTGCAGATGACACAAAACTATTTAAAGTTGTTAAAACCCAAGAGGATTGTGAAAAATTGCAAGAGGATCTTGATAAATTGGAAGACTGGGCATCAAAATGGCAGATGAAATTTAATGTGGACAAGTGCAAGGTTATGCACCTAGGGAAGAACAACCCAAACTATGGTTACACGATGCAAGGTTCCACATTAGGAACCACCACCCAGGAAAAAGATTTAGGCGTCATTGTGGATACCATGTTAAAACCCTCGGCCCAGTGTGCAGCGGCGGCTAAGAGAGCAAATAGAATGCTAGGTATGATAAGGAAAGGAATGGAAAATAAAACAAAAGATATTATAATACCTCTATATCGTTCCATGGTGAGACCGCACCTTGAATACTGTGTGCAATTCTGGTCGCCGTATCTTAAAAAGGATATAGCGATTTTAGAAAAGGTACAGAGAAGAGCCACCAAAATGGTAAAGGGGATGGAAGGATACTCCTATGAAGAAAGGCTAAAAAGGTTAGGGCTCTTTAACCTGGAAAAGAGACGGCTGAGGGGAGATATGATAGAAGTCTATAAATTAATGAACGGAGTGGAACGGGTAAACGTAGATCAATTGTTTACCTTATCAGAATATAGAAAGACTAGGGGACATGCAATGAAGCTACAGGGTAAACTATTTAAGACTAATAAAAGAAAATATTTTTTCACTCAACGTGTAATCAAACTCTGGAATTTGTTACCGGAGGATGTAGTAAAGGCTGTTAGTGTAGCTGGGTTTAAAAAAGGTTTGGAGAAGTTCCTGGAGGAAAGGTCCATAAACCATTATTAGGAAGTGACCGAAGATATCAATGCTTGACCCAGTACAAGCATTGTGGAACTTGTGTCTCTTGGGGAAACTGCTAGGTACATATGACCTAGATTGGCCACTGTTGGAAACAGAATACTGGGCTTGATGGACCTTGGTCTGACCCAGCATGGCATGTCTTATGTTCTTATCTCTCTCAAGCCCTCTCCCTGGAGTTAGGATCTGCTCCAGATCTCCTGTCACAGGAGGACGGAATGTTATGGCATCCCAATCCCCAGTCTCTGCATCTCAGAGCTTGGTTGCTGAAGGCCTAGATCTTCATGATCTTAACCTCCCTCAGCAAGTAAAGGATGTCCTTTATGCTTCCAGGAAGCCTTCCACAAGACGCTCTTATGCTTTTAAGTGGAAGAGGTTTACCATATGGTGTTCGCAGAAGGGTCTTAACCCCCTTGCGATGCCTCTGGAATCATTATTGGAGTATCTCCTTCATTTATCCAATGCAGGACTTAAGACTAACTCAGTAAGAGTCCATTTGAATGCTATTGCAGCTTCTTTCAAGCCTCTAAATGGACAACGTATCTCCTCTCATCCTCTTATAGCAAGATTTATGAGAGGCCTTCTTCTAACTAAGCCTCCCATTAGGCCACCACCGGTGGCATGGGACTTAAACCTGGTTCTTGGTCAGCTCATGAAGCCACCTTTCGAACCCTTAGCTACTACCTCATTGAAATTCCTTTCTTGGAAAGTTATCTTTCTCATTGCAATCACATCAGCATGTCGCATCAGTGAATTGCAGGCACTAGTGGCTGATCCACCTTATACAAGGTTCCATCATGACAAGGTAGTCCTTAGGACTCATCCACACTTTATGCCAAAGGTGGTCTCACCTTTTCATCTTAACCAAGTGGTCTACCTGTCTGTGTTCTTTTCCAAGACCTCATGCATCAAATGCAGAAAGGAATTTTCATACTTTGGACTGTAAAAGAGCTTTAGCCTTTTACTTGCAAAGAACACAGCAACATAGAAAGTCCTCTCAACTCTTTGTTGCTTTTCATCCTTCTCATTTGGGACTTCCAGTCTCCAAGAGAACACTGTCCAGCTGGATTGCACAGTGTATTTCCTTTGCCTATCACAGTAAGAACCTTCCTCTGGAGGGCCATGTCACAGCTCACAATGTGAGAGCCATGGCAGCTTCAATGGCTCACCTGCACTCTGTGTCTATCGACGACATCTATCGACGACATCTGTCAAGCAGCCACTGGAGGAGTGGACTAGTGGTTGGGGCAAGGTACTTCAGGCCGGAAGGTCAGGGGTTCAAATCCCACTAGAGGACAGCAACCTTGGGCCGGAAGGACTGGGGTTTCTAGTCCCACAGGTGCTCCTTGTGGTCTTGGGCAAGCCACTTAACCCTCCATAGCCCATGTTCCCTGTAAAATAGTTATCTCCAAGTTATAATGCCCTGTTCAATGTAATTTCAGTTTGTTCAATGTAAACCGCACTGATGCAGAATAGCACGGTATATAAGAGAATGTAAATAAATAAAATAAATAAATAAATACCTTCACAGCCCATTACTGCTTGGACAAGGATCTCACCAGGATGCCTTGTTTGGTCAGGCTGTTCTCCAACACCTGTTCCAATTCATACTGCTAGACCAGTCCAGACAAACGGGTTGTGTACCCCTGCCAGCAGATCCTGGAGACAGAGAACTCTACCAGAGCTCTAATAGGCTGAACCCTGGTGATGCTGCTGAGGTGATGAGACTGTACCCCAAGGGGTCTCCCTCAGTATTTCTCTGTCTCCAGCAGATCTGGTAGCTTTTTTGTTTTGCTCCTTTTGGAGGAAGTATTAATATCCCTATTTCGGGGCACGGCTCTGGGGCTCCTCTCCTGTGGGAGTGATTCCCTCTATTGGCAGGGTGTTTCAGCTGAGCTCCTGTACAGAAATAGTGACGCTCGCTGACTGAAGGCATTCCCAGCAGCTAGCCATGAGGGCAGCCTTGGCTGGAAGAAGGGCTCACTAACACTCTGGGATTCCCTCTGAGTTAGTGTTCTTTTGGCATCAGATGTTATTTTCCTGATCCTGCCCTTGGAATCCCCGCACTGGCCGGCATCTGTGAGTACAGCTTTTGTTTGTCTATGCATGCTGAGGCTCCTGAGGAGTCCAAATCTGCCGAATTTTTATGATCTCAGAATTGCCCCATTTTTGGCAGAGGGGTCAATCCTTGCCTGGGGGGCTGGATTCTGCCCTTTTTTAGAAAAATCGCTGCTTTTTTGAGTGTTCATTTAACTTTTATTTTTCCGGCGGCCATTTTGTTTTTCCCCGGAGCTCCGATTTTTGGAGGGAAGCCCAGCTCTGCTCTGCTGTGTGTGCTTCTGTCTCTTCCACCTCCTTAAAGGGGATTTTCCCTGGGATTGAGACCTATAAAGAGGAGTGATCAGGAAAAGAAAAAAAAATATTTTTAAATTCACTGTTTTGAACACACAATGCCTTCTTCTGGTCCTAGGTGCATTGTGTGCAACAGGAAGCAGAAGGAGCTGAAAATTCAAAAATGCGCATCCTGTCTGGTGCACCCAGGGGAGTCTTCAGCGTTTTTGTCAGCTCAGGAAGCCACGGCTCCTGAATTGCCTGTGTTGGAGGGTCCGCTAACTTCTTTTTCAGTGCCCACATTGCAGGGAGCCCCTACGGGGGTATCTCCGGCTGCCATGAGCTCCTTGGCACCTGGTTCACCCACTGAGGACCAACTTCTCCTGCTTTTCCGCCAGGCATGGGCCTTATGGCGAGCTGAATCCTCGGCTCCTTCGGTGGGACAGCAGCCAGCGGCACCTGAGCGCTTGGCTGTTTCCTCTGGCCGTAAGCGTTCTAAGAGTACGGTAGCTCGCAAACGTACGTCTAAGTCATTGCACTTACTTATGGAGGATGATCGCGACCTTGGCAAGGATGGGTTTTCCGAGGGAGAGTCCGAGGATCTCTCTGGGCGCGAAGATGGGGAGTATTCTGCATCGGATTCTTCTGTTCCCGGGCCGGAGGAGTCACAGGATATCCGGCTGTTCCGAAAAGAGGAGTTGTCCGCCCTCATCGGTCAGGTGTCGGAAGCACTTTGTCTTTCCGCGCCAGCGGAACCTCAAGCCTCTCAAGCTCAGTCTCAGGCAGACCCCATCTTGCAGGGCATTCGAAAGCCCTCTAAGGCTTTTC
The DNA here is from genome assembly GCA_033557465.1 of Ichthyophis bannanicus. NCBI lineage: Eukaryota > Metazoa > Chordata > Amphibia > Gymnophiona > Ichthyophiidae > Ichthyophis > Ichthyophis bannanicus. The sequence continues at coordinate 292,036,528 of CM066033.1, read as the reverse complement.
CTTCCCTACCGAATTGCAGCAAATGGTGTCCCGGGAATGGGATTCTCCGGACACGCCATTGCAAAATGCTCGTCGCCTAGGGCAGCTATATATTTGGCCGCCGGAGCTTCTGGAGCAGTGGCTCGTGTATCCTAGGGTAGATGCCTTGGTTTCCGGAGTTACTAAGCATACCACCATCCCTGTGGAGTGAGGCGTGGCACTCAAGGATCCGCAGGACCGGAAGGTGGAAAACCTATTGAAAACTGCTTTCTCCGCGTCCTCTATGGCTCTGCAGGCGACGGTATGCGGGGGCTCACAGCCCGAGCGCTGTTGCGCTGGATCCAGCGTTTGCCAGAAGATTCCTCTCTCGGTTGGCTGGAGTCTGCCACGGCCTTCTTGGCTGATACCTTTTATGATCTGTTGCGCCTCTCGGCTCGATCAGTGGCAGCCATGACGGTGGCAAGGCGTTGGCTGTGGCTTCGTCAATGGGCGGCAGATGTCAGCTCCAAGTCCAGACTCTCTAAGTTGCCTTTCAAGGGTAAGCTTCTGTTCAGCGAGGAGCTGGACAAACTCGTGAAGGATCTTGGGGAGGTTAAGCCCCAACGGTTACCGGAGGATAGGCCGCGGGCTTCGTCTCGCAGGTCTTCTCGAGCACAATCTTTTCGCCGTTTCTCCAGAAGTAGGGACTTCAGGAGGTATCATTCCTTCAAACCTTCCTTGCCGCCTGCTCAGCCTAATCTCTCTGGAAGAGGAAACCAGTCCTTTCGGGGGGCCCGGAAAGGTTCCGACTCCTACTCTGCGGGGGGAAAGTTCTCAGGGACCGCAAGGTCCTCCCGCTGACGGGGCGCTAGGTCCACTCCAGTCTGTGCCGCCAGTAGGAGGTTGGCTGGCATTGTTTTCTCAGGAGTGGGCGCGAATTACCTCCGATCTTTGGGTTCTCGACAGCATCTCTCGAGTGCTCTCGCCCGATTCCCGAGGCCTTTCTAGTCTCTCCGGCAGGTTCTCCCGAGAAGCGCCGGGTCATCCAGGCCACTCTTGAGCGCCATTTGTCCCGTCCCGCCCCACGAAGCAGGGACAGGTCGGTACTCCATTTATTTTGTGATGCCCAAGAAAGATGGCTCTTTTCATCCTATTCTAGACCTCAAGGGAGTAAACCGCAACCTTCGGGTTCCTCATTTTCGGATGGAGATGTTTACATTCCGTAATCCAGGCGGTGCGCAAGGGCGAATTTCTGGCATCGCTCGATCTCGCAGAAGCCTATTTTCATATTCCCATCCGGATGGAGAATCAGCGATTCCTCAGATTTGCGGTTCTAGGCCGACATTTTCAGTTCCAAGCCATGCCTTCCGGGTTAGCCTCAGCGCCACGGACGTTCTCCAAGATAATGTGGTGGTGGCGACGGCCTTAAGCAAACGAGGGGTCCGAGTGCATCCTTACTTGGACGATTGGCTAATTCGGGCAGACTCTCTGTCAGAGGCTCGCGAGACGGTAGCCCGCGTAGTGGCTTTCCTGGAGAGCCTGGGGTGGGTGATCAATCACTCGAAGAGCTGCCTCCAGCCGTCTCAGGACCTCAAATTTCTGGGTGCTTGGTTCGACACTCGCCGCGGGAGGGTGATGCTTACACAAGGTTGCTTCAGAAAGATTGTGGATCAGCTCTAGCGATTCTTGCGGCGAGAGGCGCCTCGAGCTTGGGACTACCTCCAGCTTCTGGGGTCCATGGCGGCGACCATCGATGTTGTGCCCTGGGCGAGGGCGCATATGCGCGAGTTGCAGAGGGCGCACCTATCGCGATGGTCACCAGTGTCGGAGGACTATCAGGTTCGACTTCCACTTCCGCCGGCGGTATGGCTAGACCTTCGTTGGTGGCTCCGGGCACGCAACCTTCTCCAGGAGGTTCCCTTGGAGTCTCCGTGCTGGCTGCTTCTCGAGACGGACGCCAGTCTCTCCGGGTGGGGAGCGCTTTGTGGCACGCACGCAGCACAGGGGGTCTGGGCGCCTCCGGAGGCCCGCTGGTCCATCACTCGCCTCGAGGCGAGAGCGGTTCGCTTAGCCTTACAGAGATTCCTACCTGTCCTACACCGTCAGGCAGTTCGCGTTCTCTCCGACAATGCCACGACGGTGGCATATCTCAACCGCCAAGGGGTCACGAACAGTCCGGGGGTCTCGAGAGAAATGAGGCTCCTCCTCCCGTGGGCGGAGCGGCATCTACTCACCATTTCAGCGCAACACATTGCGGGGAAAAGCAACATCAAAGCGGACTTCCTCAGCCGCCATACGCTGGATCCCGGAGAATGGGCTCTGGCATCGGCTCCTTTTCGGCTGATTGTTCAGCAATGGGGTCAGCCGGCGGTGGATCTCTTGGCGACATGGGAGAATGCCAAAGCACCGATCTTCTTCAGCCGATGGAAGGACAGCGGGTCGCACGGGATAGATGCATTGTCGCAGCCGTGGCCGCCTCGACTCCTTCTGTATGTCTTTCCTCTGTGGTCTATGGTCGGCAAGATTCTTCAATGGATCAGAGAGCCGGTGATTCTGGTAGCTCCGGATTGGCCTCGCAGGCCATGATATGCGGATCTCGTCCGACTTTCGTGAGCAGCGCCTCTGCCGCTGCAGGTGCTTCTGCAACAGGGGCCAATTGCCATGGAAGACCCGGCTCCTTACTCGCTTACGGCTTGGCTCTTGAACGCCGCAGGCTAGCTCGCAAGGGATATTCGACTAGCGTGGTATCCACCTTGCTTAGGGCGCGGCGTTCTTCCACCTCCTTAGCCTATGCTCGGGTGTGGCGTCTTTTCGAATCATGGTGTTCACAGCGCAGGGTGTCTCCCTGGTGTAGCGGCGTTCCGGACATTCTGGCGTTTCTCCAGGCCGGCCTTGACAAGGGCCTGGCTCTCGGAACTCTTCGGGTTCCGGTGGCGGCTATCACATGTTTCCGTGGTCCGGTTTTGGGGTGTTCTATCGCCTTGCATGCCACCGTCTCGCGTTTTCTCAGAGGGGTTAAGTCCGTGCAGCCTCCGTGCCGTCCAGTATTGCCGTCCTGGGACCTCGCCCTTGTCCTCCGGGCCTTAGTGGCTTCGCCGTTTGAGCCCTTACGGGCCTCTTCGCTCAAAGACTTAACCTTACAGACGGTGTTCCTGGTGGCCATAACCTCGGCGCGGCGCATTTCCGAGCTCCAAGCGCTCTCTTGTCGAGATCCCTATCTTTCTTTCTCGTCGGAGGGCGTAACTCTTCAGACAGTTCCGTCCTTTTTTGCCCAAAGTGGTTACTCCGTTTCATGTCAATCAGCCTCTCTTCTTGCCGTCATTCTCTCAAGCAAAAGCAAAACCTTCAAGAGCAGTGTGCGGGTCGTCAGCATCACCTACATGCGTTAGACCTCAAACGAGTCCTCTGTCGGTATCTTAAAGTCACCAATTCTTTGCGGCAGACGGATCATCTCTTTGTCCTCTTTGCGGGCTCCCGTCGGGGGTTCGCAGCCTCTAAGGCTACTATCGCCAGGTGGTAAAGAGGAGCTATTGAGGCAGCCTATATTCTTCAGCGAATGTCGGTGCCTGTAGGGCTCCGAGCACACTCCACGCGGGCTCAGGCAACGTCTTGGGCCGAGCGTTCCCATGTGGCGCCTCTGGACATCTGCCGGGCAGCGACTTGGTCGTCTTTATCGACTTTTGTCCGTCACTATCGATTGGATGTCCAGGCTCGACAGGAAATGAGTTTTGGCGCGGCAGTGCTTTCGGCGGCTTTGGACCCACCCTAGAGGTCGGTAGCTTGGGTACTGCCCGTTTGTCTGGACTGGTCTAGCAGTATGAATTGGAAGGTGAAATTTCACTTACCGTTAATTTCCTTTCCTAGAATACTGCTAGACCAGTCCAGGACCCACCCTGCTCTTAGTCACAGTCCTGCTGGTGCAGTGGAGCCGCCGTTATTTCCTGCCTTTTTGTTTTTCATTCCGGAGGCCTGACAAGTGAGCCTCTGGTCCCTTACTCCTTCTGGGCAGCGTTCGGTTTCTGGGAGTGCTTTCAGCACCTTGTATATAGTTGAAGCCGGTTCGGCTTGACTGGCTGTATTTAGTTGTTCAGTTATAATGAAGTTCAGCTTGTATGCGATACTGAGGGAGACCCCCTTGGGGTACAGTCTCATCACCTCAGCAGCATCACCAGGGTTCAGCCTATTAGAGCTCTGGTAGAGTTCTCTGTCTCCAGGACCTGCTGGCAGGGGTACACAACCCGTTTGTCTGGACTGGTCTAGCAGTATTCTAGGAAAGGAAATTAACGGTAAGTGAAATTTCACCTTCCATACCTAATCAACTCCTACCCGCCATCCCTGGTTGGATGCCAGAGATCCATGGGGGGAAGTGGAGCCCTTTCACAGGGACATACAACTTCGGGGTCTCTCCCTGGCATCTAAAGCTAGGGATTCCCCATATGTGAAGACTACATTCCTGCTTGTTCCTGGAGATAGCATAGTTACTCACCTATAACAGGTGATCTCCGGGAACAGCAGGAATTTAGTCTTCACAACCCACCTACCTCCCCTAGGAGTTGTATCTCTTTATCTATCTCTTTCTCTTTCCCTCTCTCTCTTTTTGTCCCGGCTTTAAACTCAACTGAAGAGAGGCAGTTGGGAAAGGCAGGAAGGCAGCACGCAGGTGCTGTGGGATGCTCCATAAAGCTTTCTAATTGGACGCTGGGGAGCGTTCCCACGCAGGCTCCGTCGGTACCGACGATACCCATATGTGAAGACTAAATTCCTGCTGTTCCCGGAGATCACCTGTTATAGGTGAGTAACTATGCTGTTTCCCCAAAAGACACAGGTTCCACAATGCTTGTATTGGGTCAAACATTGATATCCTGGGTCCCTTTTTAATAATGGTTTATGGACCTTTCCTCCAGGAACTTGTCCAACCTTTTTTAAACCCAGCTACACTAACAGCCTTTACTACAACTTCCGGTAACAAATTCCAGAGTTTGATTACACGTTGAGTGAAAAAATATTTTCTTTTATTAGTCTTAAATAGTTTACCCTGTAGCTTCATTGCATGTCCCCTAGTCTTTCTATATTCTGATAACGTAAACAATCGATCTACGTTTACCCGTTCCACTCCGTTCATTAATTTATAGACTTCTATCATATCTCCCCTCAGCCGTCTCTTTTCCAGGTTAAAGAGCCCTAACCTTTTTAGCCTTTCTTCATAGGAGTATCCTTCCATCCCCTTTACCATTTTGGTGGCTCTTCTCTGAACCTTTTCTAAAATCGCTATATCCTTTTTAAGATACGGCGATCAGAATTGCACACAATATTCAAGGTGCGGTCTCACCATGGAAAGAAAAAAGAGGCATTATAATATCTTTTGTTTTATTTTCCATTCCTTTCCTTATCATACCTAGCATTCTATTTGCTCTCTTGGCCGCTGCTGCACACTGGGCCGAGGGTTTTAACATGGTATCCACAATGACGCCTAAATCTTTATCTCCAGGAACAAGCAGGAATGAGTCTTCACATATGGGTATCGTCGGTACCGACGGAGTCTGCGCGGGAACGCTCCCCAGCGTCCAGTAAGAAAGCTTTTGGGAGCATCCCACAGCACCTGCGCGCTGCCTTCCCGCCTTTCCCAACCGCTTCTCTCCAGTTCCTCTTTTCCGCGGAGCCAGCAGGTCGTGTTCCTGTCACCGCAGAAGAATTCTTTATTTTTTTCTTTATTTTTCTGTGTTGCGTCTGCCTTCTTCGACATCAGACCGGTACCACCGGTCTTTTCTTTTCTTTCTTATAAAACAAAAAACTTTTCTTTCAACTGTGCATTTTCGGTTTGGGCCTTAGGACTGAACATTTTTTCTCCTCATGGAGAAGCCCGCTTCTGGGTTCAAAAAGTGCACGATGTGTGGCGGTACTATTTCTGTCACCGACACCCATGACTGGTGTCTAAAATGTTTGGGGCCTGACCATTCCATCACGGATTGTGTGTCCTGTACCATGAAGTCTAAAAGAGGTCGGCAGAACCGAGCAGCCAAGCTCAGTACCCTGTTTCCCTCTGATGCAGCCTCGGTGGCATCGACGTCTTCCAGGGCTGCTTCTTCCTCCCATGGATCTCAGGTAACCAAACATAAATCTAGCCAGTCCTCGAAGGGCAAATCTCCCTCTAAGCATCGAGATGCTTCCGGGCTTGTCCTCGAGGATTCCGCACCGGCAAAATTACCCCGGCGGGAAGTTCCGGCTTCCAAAGCATTGTCTATGGTTGACATCGATGGCTTGGCCTCGACCGATCACCTGTTTCCGTGTTCTGGGGTACCGGTGGCCTCCACTGGTACCGACATCCAGACTCTGGTGGTGTCGATGGATCAGAAGATTCTGTCCATGCAGCGCACCCTAACGGCGTTTATGCAGGCTTCGACGCCTTCGGTACCACAATAATCTCCGTTGCCGGTACCGACTCCAGCACCGGTATCGTTCCCGGTGCCGGAACCGATTGCATCGACATCGGCTTCGATGTCGACTGCAGCGGTACCCAGTCCGATGACGCCCATCGGTACCGAACCGGTACCGCTTACTCCCGATGTCGATCCCACTCAGTACGCGTATCGGGCTTTACAGGAGCATCCGGACAGGCGATACTTCGATTCCTCCGAAGACTCTGATGAGTCGGAGGCTTCTATCGAGGCACCGGTACTTCTTCCTCAGGAGTCTGATTCTCCAGAATGAAGAATGTCTCCTCCAGAAGACTTGTCTTTTCAGGACTTCATTAGGGAAGTGGCTAGGGGCCTCTTCATTACTGTGGCCCCTGAGTCAGAGCCTAGAGCCAAGCAACTAGATATTTTGCAATATCCTAAGGCTCCTAAAGAAGCAGCTACTTTACCTATTCATGAGATTCTCTATGATCCCATGTTGAGCATGTGGGAGACTCCTCTTACTACCTCTCCTCATTCTCGTAGATTAGACACCATGTACCGTGTCCCTCCTTGTCCTGGCTTTCATAAGTCTCAGTTTCCTCACCACTCTATTGTGGTAGAGTCTGCCATGACGAAAATAAAGAGTGCAAAGAGACACTCATCTAATCCTCCAGGACGTGAATGCAGGACCCTTGATGCCTTTGGCCGAAGGGTTTTCCAAGCCAATATGCTTGCTGCCAGAATCAACTCCTATAGTCTCTATATGGGGATGTTTCTAAAAGAAGTCACAGATCATCTGCAGACTTTAGCCCCTTTTATTTCAGAAGATAAAAGGCAGGAATTTCTCACTTGGCTTAAACATGCCCAAGATTTTTCCAAATTTTCCAACCGTGCAAACTTTGACTCTTTTGAGTGTGTAAGCAGAGCCTCGGCTATTGCCATAGGTGCACGTAGAATTGCTTGGTTACAAGCCTCTGATTTGGAACTTTGGGTCCAAGATGAACTGGGAAATCTTCCTTGCAAAGGTGAAAACCTTTTTGTCAGGGATTGGAAAGCAAAGGCCACTCAGATGGATGCTGAGAACTCTGCTTTGGATCAACTTTCAAAGTCTATCTCTGCTCCTGCTAAGAAAAGATTGTTCAAAAAGACAGCCTTTTCTAAAAAGGGAAGATACTATCCTGCTTATGGTCAGCAGGCATCTTCTGCAGGTCATTTTGCTGCAAAGCGTCAGCAACCACCTAAACAGGCCAAGTCAAAGGCTGCCAGGCCTCCCACAGCTCAGCAGCCTCATCCTCCTCAGGGCCTTTGACTTGCAACTAGAGAACTTAGCCTTTCTGGCTCTGGAAGAACCAGAGCCCCTCACCATTCCAGGAAGGTTGGCTTACTTTGCTCCCAGATGGGAGCAAATCACAGCAGAGCAATGGACCCTCTCCATTATAAGGGAAGGGTAAAAGCTTCATTTCTTAAACCTTCCTCCCCACACCATGGTGAGACAGTTCAATTCTCCAACATCTCTCCTCAACCTTCTGGGTCAGGAGATTGCTACCCTTCTTGCCCAAGGGGCAATAGAAGAAGTACCCCTTCTTTAACAGGGCTCAGGGTTCTACTCCCCTTATTTTCTTATTCCAAAGAAAACAGGGGGCTACAGACCCATATTAGATCTCAGAGAATTGAACAAGTTTCTATTCAAAGAGAAATTCAAGATGATTTCTCTCGGTACTCTGCTGCCATACCTTCAGAGTCAGGATTGGCTTTGTTCTCTAGATCTCAAGGATGCGTACACCCATGTCCTCATCCATCCAACACACAGAAGGTTCCTTCGGTTCCTTTTTCAAGGAAAGCACTACCAATACAGGGTGCTTCCTTTTGGTCTGGCCTCTGCACCAAGGGTGTTCATGAAATGCATGGCAGTAGTAGCTGCATTTCTATGCACTCTAGGAATATTCGTTTTCCCATATCTGGACCACTGGCTCATTCGAGCTCCATCCCAGTCAGAGGCCCAAATTTCTCTAACCTGCACAATGCGTGTCCTTCAGTATTTGGGACTGGTAATAAACATCCCAAAATCCCATCTCACCCCTACTCAGTCCCTGGAGTTTATAGTGGCCTTGCTGGATACCACAACTGCAAGGGCCTATCTTCCTCAGGCCCGTTGCCTACGCTTGGTGCAGTTAGCCTCCCAGATACAGTTAAAGTCCCATTTAACTGCTCGAGAGATGTTACAACTAGTAGGCCACATGGCATCCACCGTGCATGTGGTTCCATATGCTCACCTTCACATGAGGGCAGCTCAATGGACTTTGTCCACCCAATGGACTCAGGCATCAGGTTGCCTGTCAGACAAAATAGTAAACTCGTCGCCTATTTTGGTCTCTCCAGTGGTGGAAGTCCCCTCCAAATCTGTTGCTGGGGTCCCCTTTTCAGCAGTCACTACCCCAAGCAACTCTAACATATGCTTCTCCAATGGGTTGGGGAGCTCATCTGCAGGATCTCTCCACCCAGGGCATCTGGTCTCCACAGGAGACTTCTCTGCATATCAATCTCTTGGAACTCAGAGCAATATTCTTAGCTCTCAGAGTGTTCCATTCCCTGCTCAGCTACAGGACAGTCCTCATCCATACGGACAACCAAGTAGCCATGTTCTATGTAAACAAGCAGGGCGGGACTGGCTCTCTGTCGCTTTGCAACGAAGCTTTGCGACTGTGGGCCTTCTCCAGAGAGCATCACATCCATCTTCTGGCAGTATATCTTCCAGGCGTTCAAAACTCTTGGGCGGACAGACTCAGTCGAGTTCTGCTTCCACACGAGTGGTCCCTCCACTCAGTTGCTCTTCAGCAGTGGTAGAGTGAGGACCTATCCTGCAGAGCTCCTGCTAGGGGGCGGAGCCTAGCTGTTTGCCTGAGCTTGTATGTCGGATCCTGGGCCATCTCCAGCGGGAGAGGCCCAGGCCCAGAGGCCTACCAAGCCTGGTGGGCCTCCTTTGCTGCCACCGGATGGGGAAGACGGAAGCCTGGTACAGCCGGTACCCCGGGAGAGGGACTCCCCAGGTAGGACTGCACATGGCCAGGGAAGAGGGACCCACACGCCCGGAGGCTCGGGCCCGCTGCCCCAGGGAGGAGGCTCCTTTCTCCTTCCCAGGCAGGGTGTGGAGGCTGGGTGGAGGCAGGGAGAGGCCCTGGGGAAGCCTTGGAGGACTGTCTCGTACGGTACTGGGGGAGGCGGGTTCCCCCCTCCGCCTCGGGTCCTGGAGGAGGCCTCTACCTCCTCCAGTGAGGATGAGGACGGAGGGTCGGGCCTGCCGTCCTTCCAGCAGCCAGCTAGGGCCCCAGACGAGATCGTGGCGGCGGTACGGCAGCTCCGGGGTCTCCAGGAGGAGGCGGCCCAGCTGCAAGCCCAGCTCTCCCACCTGGAGAGCCTGCAGGCCACCATTCCCGGTGAGGAGTGGGTGGCCTATTCGACCTATAGAAAGGGGGTGAAGCGGGCCCTGAGGGACCGGTATAAGCAGATTATCTCTTTGAAAACCCAGGGTTGTGGGTCCCTCACGGAATTGTATCAGAACTACGATTGTTGGGCAGCCCAGGGTGCAGTCCAGGGGGGGGCCCCCGGGGGTGGGACGGCTGGTAGATCTTCCAAGGTCCCTTTCACTACCCTTACCCTTCCGGGGTGCATTAGGGAGCCGACAGTTCCCTTTCTCACATGTTCCTGCCTCTCGATTTGCTTACCTGCCGGTGACTGCTGTTTCTGGGCCATTGGAGAGGACCTCCGTGGATGATGTCAGCACGTTGCCCGCAGAAAATCCGGTTCCCTCGGTGGCCGGTGCCGCCGGGATGTTTGGGGGCGGAGCCTCGGTCTGCCGCGATCCGCGGGAGCAAGTGATGGCCGCTGAACCGGTGTATCAGGAAGAGGTGCTGGTCCCCTGTCCGGAAGATCGAGGGAGTGAGCAGCGGGTTTGTGGGGCTGCCTCGGTTTCTTCGGCGATTTTTCCGCCATCCTTGTCAGCAGGAGGGCATTTCCAAGATGGCCGCCGGAGTCCTGGTCATGCCGTCACTGCCGATGATGGACTTGCCCCACAGGAGGAGGTGTTAGCAGGGCTTTCCCCGGGTCGACCAGGGTTCCAAGATGGCCGCCGTCAGCTGGATGTTGTCACTTCCGGGTTTTCCCGGAAGTGTGCACATCGCCACGGGTCTGCCTCTGCCCTGATGCTGGAGAGTCGGAGAAGATCCACGGAAGATGTGTTACCTCTCTCCAAGCAAGTCCTTCAGCTGGGAGTTCCTCGGGTGGCTGCCTCCACTTTTGTTCCAGTTTCAAAGCATCGGGGGTCTGCGGATTCCGTGGCTACTGTGCATCCGGCTCTTTCTGTTCCAGCACTTGCCAGGGTCCCGGTGCAGGTTTTTGGTGGGGGGGTGGCTGGTAGTCAGGATTCCCCTGTTGTGGCTGCCCTTCCGGCTCCAAGACGGCTACAGGATGGCCGCCCAGTGTTCCCTGAGGTGGCTGTCTGGCGCTGGAAGGGTGCAGGGAAGGGGAAGGAGCAGGGTAGGGGCTGCTGTTCTTTCTCTGCGGCCCCCGGGGGGGGCCGGAAGACTGCTGGTCAGCTGTCCCTGCAACCTGGGTCAGCGGAGCGGGATGCGCAGCTGCCTGTCCTTTCTGTTGGTGTGGCCAAGGGGGGCCTGGCTCGCAGGGGGGCGTCCGCCCTTGCTGCTGGAGCCCTGGCTGCCGGCCGGGATGTTCCTGACCCCTGTGCCACGTCTGGCACCGGCAATAAGGTAAGACCTGGGAATGACGGGGGACAGGGGGGCGGAGGTGCGGGGGGATTGGTTATGGGGGGTTCTGTCCTGCTGTCTCGGGACGGTCCTGCCTTATTGCCGGAGGGTTTGGCGTCCTTAGTGTCTGCCGTCCGTGGAGAAGTGCAGGGTACCCCGGTAGCTGGCAAGGAGGGGGAGGGGGAGCAGACAACTGGTCTACCAGTGGGAGGGGAGGTACTGGTTTGTCCTGATGGGGGGAAGGGATTGATGTCTGTGGGGCTGGGGGATGGGGTGGTGCCCCTAGATCCCGGGACTGGGGGGGAGCGGTGTCCGTCCCCGGTGGTAGTGGCGGAAACTCAGGAGCCCTGTGATGGGTTGGGAACGCAGGGCAGAGGTACGGAGGGGGTCTCTGGTCCTCTGGGTGTCACCGAGCAACAGGTCCGTAATGCCATCATGTTGGCCTTGGAAACCCCGGAGGGCCCTCAAGGGGCCTTTGATGCATTTCGGCGGCAACAGGGTCTTGCAGAGGGGGGTGCTCCGGAGTTTCTCGGTGGCACCCAGGGATCCGGTAGGGACAGTATTCCTGACTCGGTTTTTGCTGAGCTGGTCCTGCCCAGCCCCCAGGCACTGTTCCCTCTAAGCTGTGCGCGTGTGCGCGCGCACACACCTTGCTGAGCGAGCGCACATACTTTACAACAGAGCGCACAAAAATTACGGTTCTGATTCTGATAGAAACAACACAGACGTCTTAAAATTTAAAAGTTGTGATTGTAATTACAAGAAATTTTCCGCTTCATTTAGTAATCATCTAGTTTCATTTAATTTGATTAAAATCAATGTGGTGTACATACTGTATTCTGACGTGTAGTCAAATTTTAAAGTATATAACTCCGAGTGTCATTATGTGGCGCACAAAAATTTAACTTTCCTTCAAAAGTTGCACAGCTGATATTTTATGCGCACACATCCTACAGAAAATTAGAGGGAACATTGCCCCCAGGTCGCCCCCTTCGAGGTGGATGCGGATCTTGAAGAACGGCAGCAGCGTCCCTCGCAGGTAGTTGCGGGGAAAGCGAGCGGAGGGCAGGGGAAGGAGGCTGGGGGTTCGGTTCCCCCCGTACCTTTGCAGAGGCCCTGAGGGGGTCCGGTACTACCCCGGGGACTTCAGGTGGGGCTGGGGGGAGGGGGGTTTCCCAAGGAAGCGGTCCTGTGGGAGGGGGAGGTGGTGGGGGAGGGTTCCGAGGGGTAGGGGGTGAGGTCAGACGGCGCAACGTGGCGCAGATCCGGTGGGCTGGGGAGGGGCCCCCTCCAGCCAGGGAACAGGTCTTGAGAATGGTCCTTGGGCTGGGATTTCTCCCGGGAGATCTCTACGCTTTCATCCACATGAACAACACCATTGAGTATGATGTTAGTTTCATGCTGAGACGGGGGCTGGAGATTTTATGGGACCGGTACCAGCAGCAGAGGGGGCAGGGAGGGTGGGCTGACTTTCGTGTTGTGCCTATCTCTCGCCAGGGGACAGTACCTGTGACCATCCTGGTTCGGAATGAGTCGCTCCCAGGGCAGGACATCCAGTTTTGGTTGTCGCGTCATGCGGTGCTTCTCGCACCCCTGGTTAAGGGCGCTGGGCCCCTAGGGGTGTGGGACGGGTCGTGGAAGGGTAAGATCCGTTTACGTGAGGTGGGTAATGTCGTGCAGCACGTGCCCTCGGCCGGTTTCCTCGGTCGGGATCGCATCTTGTGCTACTACCCCGGGCAACCTCGCGAGTGTCACCGCTGTGGCTCATTCCGTCATTTGAGCATGAACTGTCCCGAGCAGGTCTGCACCCGTTGTGGTGGACGGGGTCAAGCCTCGGCCGGGTGTTTGCTTATTCGGTGTAACCTTTGCGGGGAGTTGGGCGACCCCTTTGCCCGCTGCCCCTCCGCATCACACAATGGACCGGGGGGGATGCTGTCGCCCCACCACGGGCTCCTGTGAGGGAGGAGGTTGTGGAGGACCCTCTCCCTCAGGAGGAGTCTGGGGGCCCTAGGGTGGAGGAGTCCATTGTACCGAGGGAGCCACCAGGGGGAGGGGATTTGGGTAGGAAGGAGGAGAGGGTTGATGTGGTGGAGGTTGCTGTCGCACGGCAGGATAGTGGGTTGAGGGTGGTGCCACCCCAGGAATGGACCACGGTCCCTTCTAAGGGTGGCAAGTCCAAAAGGAAGAAACGGGAGACATCCCCATTGCCGGATGCAGAGCCCGTGTTGGACATCAACCGTTTCGTCTTTTTGGCTGCTGATGCGGCTGAGGCGGATGAGGGCTTGCCTGTGGAGGCAGGGCTTCCTGTGCGGCGCTCGGAGCGGTTAGCGGCGGGGGTGGCCCCTCTTCCTCAGCAGCGGCCTTCAAAAGTGCCGAAGGCGCACCGTGGTCAGGGTCCTCCTATCAGGGTGGATACTGGTGCCCGACGGGTGAGGGAGGACGGGCTTTTGCCCCCGCAGTTGGGTGCTGGGCCTTCGCAGGAGCCCCCTGCTGACCCGGCCGTCCCGGCCTCCCCCGTGGGGGTGGGCACTGGTCCGTTGTCTCAGTCTTTGTCCGGGGAGGGGGGGGCGGCACCGGTGGTGGACCCCATGGAGGAGATCGTTCCTCCGACCCCTGACCTGTCCGTGCCCCCTCGCCCCGTGGGGGCTGGGTTAGCCCCTGCGACAGCTTTGCCTGGTGGTCCCGGGGGCACCAGCACCTCGTGGGGTGACAGGGTCGAGCAGGAGGAAGAGGAGATCCTCGAGGTGGTCGACGTGGACCGTGAGGAATTGCTCCAGCTCGCGGGCTTGTCCTGCAAGCGGGATTCCGGGGATCCAGGGTATGGTGAGAAGAGGAGGAAAGGGTCACTGCACACGACCTAGGCATGGCGTGCACTCCTGCGTTCTCGTGCGCCACTCTAAACGTGGCCAGCATTTTGACCGACCAGGCGCGGGCTACGGCCTATGATTTTCTTTCCACGAGCGGGCTGGATGTCATCTTTTTGCAGGAGACCAGGCTCACCTCGCTCGCTAGCCTTCATCGGGCGAAGCGGGAGTGGAGGTGGGGTCCTTCTTACTGGTCACTTGCGGCCCAGCCCTACGCAGGAGTGGCGGTTTTGTTCACGTCTCACCGATTTCAGGTGCAGTATGTGTGGGAACTGGAGCAGGGCCGGTGTTTGCTCTTAGACGGCTACTGCGGGCCCCATCGGTTTCGTTTCGTGGTGGTCTACGGCCCCCAGTCTAAGTTGGCGCGGAAGACCCTGTTTCGGGTCATCCGCCCCTACTTACACACCTCCCGTTTGGTGGTCCTCGCCGGGGATTTCAACACCACCACCCTGTTGCAGGACCGAGGGGGGAGCGTTGCCCACCCAGTTACGAGGGCCTCTTTTTGGCCGAGATGACCCGGACGGCTGACCTAGTGGATGTTTTCCACTGGGCCTTTCCACGGTCGCCGGGGTTCACCTACTACCATGGGACCCGCAGGAGTCGTATCGATCGGATATATGTGAGTGCCCGGGTGGAGTGTTCCCCTCCGCAGTTGCAGGCGGTTGACTTTTCGGACCACTGCGTCCTCTCCGTGTCCTTCCTGGCTAACCACGAGGAGCTCAGCAGGGGTCCTGGCCTTTGGTGACTGAATGTGCAGTTGTTGGCAACATCAGAGGTGGTCCAGGAGTTCTTGGCCTTTCTCGCAGACCAGGAGACCCTGTTGGGTGTTTTTCCTTCCCATGGCGCTTGGTGGGATGAGGTGAAAACGCATGGCCGCCAACTCTTCCGTTCCCGGGGTACCTCCATGGCTCGATCCCGCTACCTCACGTACACTGTCCTCCGGAGGTCGCTGGGTCGTTTGGTATCCCGAGGGGCAGCGCGGGAGGAGGTGGAAGAGGTGCAGGTCCAGCTCCGTGGCCTGCTTTACGATCGCCATGCCTCCCTATGCTTCGAGGGGGCGGCCGGTGGGGTCGCCACCCCAGATCCTTTCCTGAATTGGTTGATGCACTCGCTGCTCCGATTCAGCAGGTGGAGGTGGAGAGGGCGATTCGTGCCATGCCGTTGGGGAAGGTGCCTGGGCGCGATGGACTCCCGGTGGAGTTCTATCGCACTTTCATCTCCCAGCTGACCCCCTTCCTGACCTCCCTGTTTCAGGAGATCATGGACACGGGGTTTCTCCCGCGGTCATTTCGCGAGTCTGTCCTGCTGCTGCTCTCCAAGGGGAAGGACGATAGCTCCTTGGACTTTTGGCGGCCGCTCTCTCTTCTGAACGCGGACCGGAAGATTCTGGCAAAGTGTTTGGCCAACCGACTGGTGGAGGTGTCGGGCGTTTTGCTGTCCCCTTCCCAGTATTGTTCCGTTCGGGGGAGAGGGGTTCTGGACGCTGTCGCCACAGTCCGGGAGGTGGTGGAGAGAGGCCGGTCACTCCAACGGGACCATTGGTTGGTCTCCTTGGACCAGTCCAAAGCCTTCGATCGAGTCAGTCACCGGTACCTGTGGGTGGTGCTCCAGCACTTCGGCCTCCCCGCAGGTTTCCTCTTCGTCTTGCAGGCGCTGTACCGAGGGGGGGTGAGCTTCCCGTTTATTAACGGGTGGCTCGGACGGCCGTTTGGTGTCGCCTCGGGGGTGCGGCAGGGGTGCCCTTTGAGCCTCCTGCTGTATGTCTTCTCCCTCGACCCCTTCCTCCGGAGATTGTCCTCAGGTGGGTTGCGGGGCCTGGAGGCGCCTGGTGCGCCCCCGGTGACTGTCGTTGCCAATGCTGACGACATCTCAGTTTACGTGGACGGCACTGAGGGGGTAGAGGCCCTGCGGGAGGCCGTGGAGGAGTACTCGGAGGTGGCCCACTCTGTTGTCAACCACAGCAAGTGCCAGACACTGTGGTTGGGCCCCTCGGAGGCCTCCCCGCCTTCCTGCGCCCCCTTTCCTCCTCCCGTGGGGGAGGTCCGCGTTTTGGGCCTCGTCTTCGGGTCGGAGGACTGTGCGGAGTCCAATTGGGATCGTTGTCTTGAGACTGCACGGTGTCGGGTGCTGTGGTGGAGGGGGTGGAGGTGTACGTTCGAGGAGAAGATCAAACTCCTCGGGACGTTTCTGCTTCCCCTCTTTCTGCACGTGGCCACGGTCTTCGTTCTTCCGTCGTCCCGTCAGGCGTCTGTCAGTGCTGTCTTTTTCTGTTTTCTGTGGGGTAACCGCCTGAACCCTGTCCAGCGCAACATCGTTTGCCTGGATCGGGCACAGGGCGGTTTGGGTATGTTGTACCCCCTTGTCTTCCTGTCAGTCTTGTCTATGGCTTTTCACTTAGGTAGGATGCGGGAAGGGGGTGGGGTTTGGTGGGTGGCCTCCTATCGGGGGTGGTTCTCCCGCTTCTGGGAGCAGTGGGAGGGGGCGTCCTCGGTCCCACGTGTGCGTCGGAGTGGGGAACAGGCCCCATCGTACGTTTTTACGATGGTGGGTCTCATTCGGCGGTGAGGGGTGACCGACCCGCTCGCCCAGTCCTTGGGGCGGAAAGGATTGTACCGGATGGTACTCACCTCCCACTTTCAACCATGGTGGGCCCTGCGGGACTGTCCGGCGGATGTGATGCAGCGGGGTCTTCGGCAGTTGAACTCCCCTCGGCTGCCGAAGAAGGTTCGGGATGTGGCCTGGTTGTCTTTCCACGGGCGTTTGTACGTGAGGGACAACCTCAAGTACAGGTCACAGGCCGAGCGGGTTTGTCCGAGGGCAGGGTGTGAAGGGCAGACGGAGACCATGGACCATTTCCTCCGGCAGTGCCCCTTTAACGTGGAGGCCTGCCGGTTGGTGTCCGCTGCTCTTCACCTGCGTGATCTTTCCCTCCTCACGTATGCGGAGTGGGTGTACGGGGCCTGGTCCTTTCCTCTAAGGCAGGACTCCGGGACCCTCTACCTCGTCACGGCCGTAGTGCGCTGTCATGTCTCGACCCGGGGGTTGGTCCTGCCCCTCGACGAGGTGGTGCGGGACATTTTGGAGGAAATGTCCAGCATGGCGCAACGCGAAAGGCGGGTGGTGGAGGCCCATCGTTGGGAGCGTCTGTGGCGTCACCTCACCCTCCGCCCCCCGTGACGGGGATAGTGGTTTCCCTGGGGTTTCTTCCCTGTTAGGGATTTGGGGTTTGTTTTGTCTCCCGGGGGGGGGGGGGTGAGACAGGAGGGGGAGAGGTTTGTCCCTGGGGTTTATTCCTGGTTAGGGACTTGGGGTTGCTTGGGGGGTGGGGGTGGGGGGTGCGCTGGTGCTGTGACGGTTTGACCGCTTGTCCGCTCTCCCTCTCTCCTTGGGGGATGGTTTCCCTGGAACAGGTATGTTTGTTTTGTTTGTTTGCATCCCGCTCTGCTGTCTAGTATTGCAGGGCAGCATTGGGTTATATTTTCTTTTGTTTTGGTTTGTATTTTTGGTTTTGTTTCTGGTGGGTTTTCGTTGGGGAAGGGCTCGAGTCGCCTGTATGTTTTTGTTTGGGGGGGTGGGAGGGAGGGTTTTGCTTTTGCTTTTAATGTATTTGCTTTGTGGGGAATGGGGATGGGGTGGGGAATGGGGTGGGGGGTGGAGGAGATGCTGCTCCTTCGTTGGGGCGGGGGTGGGGAAGGGGGAATATGTTTTGTGGGTGTGAGGGGGGGTTTGGCAGTCCTGATGGACATTCGGGACATTGGACATTACTTGGACTGCTGTGGGTTGTTGGGAGCGGGGGTTTGGGATGGACATTGGACATTGTTGGGACTGCTGCGGGTTGCTGTTGGGGGGGGGTTGGGACGGACATTGGACATTGTTTGGACTATTGCGGGTTGTTGTTGGGGGGAGTGGCACGTGTGCTGGTTGCTGGGTTTGGTGGTGGGTTTGGGGAGGTGGGTCACGGGGGGGGGGGCTCAGTTTGCTTGTTTGTGCTATGTCGGGGTGGGTGGGGGGTTTGGGGGGTGTGGGTCTTGTTTGGGTTGCCTGTTTTTTATTTTTGTATGTCTTTTTGTTGCTTGTCTATAATAAAACAAAATTTCCACTCAGTTGCTCTTCAGCAGTCGTGGTGAGAGGACCTGCTTTGGAGAGCTCCTGCTAGGGGGAGGAGTTTTTCTCACAGACTGTGCCTGGATGTCGGGTCCTGGGCCACCTCCAGCGGGAGAGGCCCAGGCCCAGGGGCCTACCAGGCCTGGTAGGCCTCCTTTGCTGCAGAATGCTGTGGATGCTGGGACCTGTTTTCAGCCGGTGCCCCAGGAGGGGGGCTCCCCAGGTAGGACTGCACATGGCCAGGGAGGAGGGACCCACATGCCCGGAGGTTTGGGCCTGCTACCCCCTGGAGAAGGCTCGCTTCTCCATCCTGGGCAGGGTGTGGAGGCTGGGTGGAGGCAGGGGGAGGCCCTGGAGGGTTGTACCGAGCTCCTCCACCAGTACAGGGGGCGGCGGGGTCCCCCCTCCGCCTTGGGTCCTGGAGGAGGCCTCTACCTCCTCCAGTGAGGATGAGGACAGAGGGTCGGGCCTGCCGCCCTTCCAGGAGACGGCTAAGGCCCCGGAAGAGGTTGTAGCAGCGGTGCGACAGCTCCGGGGTCTCCAGGAGGAGGCGGCCCAGCTGCAAGCCCAGCTCTCCCACCTGGAGAGCCTGCAGGCCACCATTCCTGGTACGGAGTGGGTGGCCTATAAGAAATATCGGAAGGAGTTGAAGCGGGCCTTGCAGGCCAAGTACCGAGGGATCGCCTATTTAAAGAACCAGGGTTGTGGGTCCCTCGCTGAGGTCTATTACAATCGTGATTGTTGGGCCAGCCGGGTGCCTGCAGTCCAGGGGAGGCCCCCGGGGGCGGGTAGGCCGGTTGGACAGCAACGGTCCCACTGTGTGCCCTTGCAATTTCAGCCTGTTGTGAGGGGAGAAGAGTGCCCCGTGCACATACAGTCTACTGAATTGTGGTCCGGGGACCCTTACCTTAAGATGAGTGGCGTTGATCGCAGTCTGGCTGTCGAGTCCACGGGTGTTGGGGCTGTAGGGTCTGACTTGCTGGATCCTGAGGTTCCAAATGGCGTCCGGGCGTTCCAGGGAAGGGTTTCGGCCCGCCAGAGTGTGTCGGTACCTGGAATGGCATCGGCTTTTTCCACACCTACACAGATGCTGGATTTGTGCAGAGCAGCCCCAGGAACTGAGGGGGGGCTCAGCGGAGTCGATCCCTCCCATCAGCAGGTCTTTTCCGCCGTTTCTCCTGCCCTCCCGACATCGTTGAGCGCTGCTGGGATTCCCCAAGATGGCCGCCGGGGAGTTCATCGTGACGTGAGTACAGCTGAGAGGGTTGCCCTGATGGAGGAGGTGTCTGCAGGGCTTCCCCCAGTCCGATCGAGAATCCAAGATGGCCGCCGCCAGGTGGGTGATGTCACTTCCGGGTTCACCCGGAAGTGTGAAGACAGCCGCGATTCTGCCTCTGCCCTGCCGAAGGAGCACCGGTGGCGGTCTGCAGAGGCTCTGCTTGGCCTCCCCCGACAGTCTGCAGATAGCGGTTTCCCTCGGGTTGCTGATTCCCTACAGGACGTCCTGCTTCAGCGTCGCGGATCCGCGGATTCTGTGCCGGCTGCCGGTCGTGTAGAGTTTACTGCAGTGGACAAAGGAGCTTCAGGAAGGACTTGCAGTGGGGGGGATGTTATTGGTAGGGACTCCCCTCTTGTGGCTGCTCTTCCGGCACCTCGACAGCTGAGGGCTGGCCGCCCTTTATTTCCAGAGGTGGCTGTCTGGCGTCGGCAGAGCACCAGGAAGGGGAAGACTCAGGGGCTGCATAGCCCTCTTATGGCTGGGGTCCCGTGGGGGGGCCGGAAGAATGCTCCACTCTTGTCTTTGACAGTTGCGGAAGCAGAGCGGGATGCACGGGCTTCTTTGGCGTTTCCGCCTCTTCAGAGGCCCATGCAATTGGGAATACCGATTTCTACTTCAGCTGCTGCAGGAGGGGCCGAGGGGGGCCTGGCTCGTGGGGGGGGACTGTCTCCCCTCCGCTGGAGCCTTGGCTGCCGGCCTACACGTCCCTGATCTCTGTGCTGCTGCGGGCACCGGCAATGAGGTAAGAACTGGGCTTGGTGGAGGGCAGCAGGGAGGAGGTTTTGGGGGTTTGCCCTTGTCGTCCGGAGCACCTGTACTGGTGTTACCAGATCCTGCGTTGCTGGAGGGAGGTCCTTCCTTATTGCCGGGCGCCTTGCAGGGGGAAGAGGTTGGTGAGGTGCGTGGGGGTTCTGGACATGCGGTGTGCGCTGTCCCTGACAAGGAGGAGGGGACTCCTGTGATTGTAGGGGAGAGGGAGGGGGATGGGAAGATTGGCTCTTCAGTGGGGAGGGGGGCAGTGGCCCTCTCAGGTGGGGAACGGGAACCGCCGTCTGAGGGGATGGGGGATGGGATAGCGCCTGGGAGCCCCAGGAAGGAGGAGGGACCGTATAGCTCCCCAGTCCTGGTGGCCGAGACACAGGAAGGGGTGGCGGGTGTGGGAACACAGGGTAAGGGTGTTGGGGAGTTCCCTGGTATACCTAACATCGCGGAGGAACAATTGCATGATGCCCTTCTGTTAGCCCTCGAAACCCCGGAAGGCCCTAGAGGGGCTTTTGCGGCACTTCAGGAGGGACAGGTTAGGGAGGTCCCATCGGATAGGATGGAGGGCGGGGATCCGGAGTGGACAGGGGGCGCTTCGGAGGGCGGCAGGGGGAGCATCCCTGATTCCCTCCTGGTGGAGATGGAGCTCCCCGATCCCACTGTCGCTCCATTGGCGGCGGCTGGGGATTCAGGGCCACAACAGCGGCCTCTCTCGCAGGCTGTTGAGGGAGAGGGGAGGGGAGTTGAGGGGCTGGAGGAAGGGGGGTCGGTTCCTCCTCGTACTTTCGCAAAGGGCCCTGAGGGGGTCTGGTGCTGGTACCGGGACCTCTGGTGCAGCAGGGCGGAGGGGGGTTCCCCAAGAGAGGGGTCCTGGGGGCGGGGGAGGAAGTGGGGGGGGGGGTTCCGAGGGGTAGGGGGTGAGGTCCGACGGCGCAACGTGGCGCAGATCCGATGGGCCGGGGAGGGGCCCCCTCCGGCCAGGGAAAATGTTATGTTTATGTTTATGTTTAATAAAACTTGATTGACCGCCCTTCACAATAAAAGCAGAGCGGTTTACAATGCATAAAATCCATTAAAAATAGGGCACAAAGCCAGTAAAGGAAAAGGAAGTTACATATTTAAAAAAAAAAGAGAGACAGAAAGGGCAAGAGAGGGTAGGGGGAGAGGAGTAAGGCTATAGAGAGGGGGGAGAAGTGGGGAGGTTAAAGGCTAGGGAAAAGAGGTGGGTTTTTAGCTGCTGTTTAAATGCTGAATGGGAAGACTCTAATTGGATAGCAGAGGGGAGGGAATTCCATAGTGCGGGACCTATAAAGAAGAAAGCTGAAGAACGAGTAGATTGTAAGTGGGCAGCAGAAAGAGGGGGAAGGATGAGCCGGTTTAAGTGGAATGAGCGGGGGGTATATCTGGGAGTGTGAAAGTGGATTAAGTCAGCTAGATATTGTGGGGAGTTGGTGTGGAGGGCCTTGTGAACCAAAGTGAACCCTCAGGGCCCTTTGCGAAAGTAAGTAATTTGTATTGAGAGCGGAAGGGAACAGGTAACCAGTGTAAGTGAATAAGAAGAGGGGTTATATGGTGAGAATGAGATGAGTGAGAGAGAAGGCGGGCTGCGGTATTTTGGATTCTTTAAAGACGGTATAAATGAGAGGAGGCCAAACCAATAAGGACAGAATTAGCAAAATCAACCCTGGACATAACAAGAGAGAGAAGTAGGGTAGACAAGGCGGAAGAGGAAAGAAAAGGGCGGATAGCACGGATTTGACGCAGAAAATAAAAGGAAGTCTTTGTAATGTGTGAGATGTGAGCGTGAAAGGAAAGATCTGAATCAAAGAGAACACCAAGATAGCGGAAGGTAGTGACTAAGGATATGGGAGTGTTAGAAAGGGATGGAGCTAACGAGGGGGGGGGGATGACCATAGGGGAACCAAATAGCGGTGGTTTTGGCTAGATTAAGGTGAAGACAATTTTGGGTTAACCAGTGGGTGACAGCAGTGAGGCAGTTGTTAAGAGGAGTCAGATCAGGGAGGAGTGGGGAAGTGTGGTGAAGAAGAAGGATGTCATCGGCATAGTAAAAAGCAGAGATCCCAAATTGTTGAATGACAAGTGTGAGGGGTACCAGGAAAAGATTAAAAAGGAGGGGGGCCAGGACAGAACCCTGGGGAACCCCACATGGTAGAGGGAAAGGGGCGGAAGGTAGAGAAGAGGGTGATGTAGCTAGTACAGAGGCAGACCGGGCGTGAAGAAAAGAGTGAAACCAATTAAAGACAGTGCCGTGAACACCAGCTTCATGGAGACGGGCTAAGAGAAGAGAGTGATCGACCAGATCAAAAGCCGCAGAAAGATCAAGTGCTACCGCAACCGAGATATCACCCCGATCATGTGCTACATGCAAAGAGTTTGTGAAGGCAAGAAGAATAGTTTCGACGCTGTGACCTGGCCGGAAACCTGATTGCCGAGGGTGAAGATAGTTAGTGGAGTCTAGATGGTGGGAAAGTTGTGCGAATACAATCTTTTCCAGAAGCTTAGAGAGAAACGGAAGATGTGAGACGGGCCGATAGTTTGATGGGTCGAGAGGGTCAAGGGAGGATTTCTTGAGAATTGGGCAGATTAGGGCGTGCTTCCAGGGATTGGGGAAGATACCCAGGTATAGGCTATTGTTTAAGATGGAAAGGATGGGGGAAAGGGAGGAGAGAGAAGGTGTGAGGAGCCACGAGGATGGGATGGGGTCAAGGGAGCAGAAAGTCTTATTAAAAGTGGAGATGAGTTTATGGAGTTCAGCTGAGGAGGCTAGGGCAAATGCGGACCAGGTATGAGAATGAAGGGATGAAGGAGGAGGGGAAGCTATAGGAGGGAGGGAGGAGATGGGTGGGGGGCAAAATGGCAAAGAGGCTCTTAAAGAGCTGACTTTGGAACTAAAAGTGGCAGCTAACACAGAGGGGGGTGGAGCAGAAGAATCAATCTTGGAGGTGGGGTTAGAATGAAGGGAAGTGAGAGACCGGAGTGTGGAGTAGAGGTGCCTAGTTTGATTCGGGGCGTTGTCTATAGCATTAGAGATAAAGGTACGCTTAGCCTGAAGGGTTTGGGAGCGATAAAAGGCGTGATGCGTTCTGAAAGAGGACAAAGTAGCTGGGGATGGGTTTTTTGCGCCAGGAACGTTCAGCTTTACGGAGTTGGGACCGAAGGAGACGGAGGCCGGAGTGGAACCAGGGTTGTGAAAAGCGCTGCTTTACGGGACGGGGGCGGAGGGGAGCGACAGAGTCAAGAGCAGAAGAGAGGGAAGAAAACCAAGAGGATGCTTGAGCAGTAGGGGATAGGGAAGGGAAATCAGAGGGAAGAAGGGTGGTAACCGAGGGAAAGTCACGAACCGTGTCAGGAGTGAGTAGTCTGGAAAGCTGGGATGTCTTGAGGATGGTCCTTGGGCTGGGGTTTCTCCCGGGAAATCTCTATGCCTTCATCCACATGAACAACACCATCGAGTATGATGTTAGTTTCATGCTGAGACGGGGGCTGGAGATTTTCTGGGACCGATACCAGCAGCAGAGGGGGCAGGGTGGGTGGGCCGACTTTCGTGTTGTGCCTATCTCTCGCCAGGGGACAGTACCTGTGACCATCCTGGTTAGGAATGAGTCGCTCCCAGGGCAGGACATCCAGTTTTGGTTGTCGTGTCATGCGGTGCTTCTCGCACCCCTGGTTAAGGGCGCTGGGCCCCTAGGGGTGTGGGACGGGTCGTGGAAGGGTAAGATCCGTTTGCGTGAAGTGGGAAATGTCGTGCAGCACATGCCCTCGGCCGGTTTCCTCGGTCGGGATCGCATCTTGTGCTACTACCCCGGGCAACCTCGCGAGTGTCACCGCTGTGGCTCATTCCGGCATCTGAGCACGAAATGTCCCGAGCAGGTCTGCACCCATTGGGGTGGACGGGGTCACGCCTCGGCCGGGTGTTTGCTCATCAGGTGCAACCTTTGCGGGGAGTTGGGCCACCCCTTTGCCCGCTGCCCCTCCGCATCACACAATGGACCGGGGGGGGATGTCGTCGCCCCACCTCGGGCTCCTGTGCGGGAGGAGGGTGTGGAGGACCCTCTCCCGCAGGAGGAGTCTGGGGGCCCTAGGGTGGAGGAGGCCACTGAGCCAAGGGAGCCACCAGGGGGAGGGGATTTGGGTAGGATGGAGGAGAGGGTTAATGTAGTGGAGGTAGATGTTTCACGACGGGATAGGGGGTCGCGGGTGGTGCCACCTCAGGAATGGACTACTGTCCCTTCTAAGGGTGGAAAGGCCATAAGGAAGAAACGGGAGACATCCCCATTGTTGGATGAAGAGCCCGTGTTGGACATCAACCGTTTTCTCTTCTTGGCTGCTGATGCGGATGAGGGCTTGCCTGTGGAGGCAGGGCCCCCTGTGCGGCGCTCGGTGCAGTTAGCGGCGGGGGTGGCCCCTCTTCCTCAGCGGAGGCCTCCGAAAATACCGAAGGCGCGCCGCTGTCAGGGTCCTCCAAACAGTGTGGATACTGGCGCCCGGCTTTCGGTGGTAGCCCTGGAGAGACCGCCGGGACGGGTGAGGGAGGACGAGCTTTTGCCCCCGCGGTTGGGTGCTGGGCCTTCGCAGGAGCCCCCTGCTGACCCGGCCGTCCCGGCCTCCCCCGCGGGGGTGGGCACTGTTCTTTTGTCTCAGTCTCTGTCCGGGGAGGGGGGGCGGCACTGGTGGTGGACCCCACAGAGGACATAATTCCTCCGACCCCTGACCTGTCTGTGCCCCCTCGCCCCGTGGGGGCTGGGTTAGCCCCTGCGACAGCTTTGCCTGGTGGTCCCGGGGGCACCAGCACCCCCTGGGGTGACAGGGTTGGGCAGGAGGAAGAGGAGATCCTCGAGGTGGTCAACGTGGACCCCGAGGAGTTGCTCCAGCTTGCAGGCTTGTCCTGCAAGCGGGATTCTGGGGATCCAGGGGTTGGTGAGAAGAGGAGGAAAGGGACACTGCACACGAAATAGGCATGGCGTGCACTCCTGCGTTCTCGTGCGCCACTCTCAACGTGGCCAGCATTTTGACGGACCAGGCGCGGGCTGCGGCCTATGATTTTCTTTCCACGAGTGGGCTGGATGTCATCTTTTTGCAGGAGACCAGGCTCACCTCGCTCGCTAGCCTTCATCGGGCGAAGCGGGAGTGGTGGTGGGGTCCTTCGTACTGGTCACTTGCGGCCCAGCCCTACGCAGGAGTGGCGGTTTTGTTCACGTCTCACCTATTTCAGGTGCAGTATGTGTGGGAACTGGAGCAGGGCCGGTGTTTGCTCTTAGACGGCTGCTGCGGGCCCCATCGGTTTCGTTTCGTGGTGGTCTACGGCCCCCAGTCTAAGTTGGCGCGGAAGACCCTGTTTCGAGTCATCCGCCCCTACTTACACACCTCCCGTTTGGTGGTCCTCGCAGGGGATTTTAACATCACCACCCTGTTGCAGGACCGAGGGGGGGAGCGTTGCCCACCCAGTTACGAGGGCCTCTTTTTGGCCGAGATGACCGGACGGCTGACCTAGTGGATGTATACCACCGGGCCTTTCCACGGTCACCGGGTTTCACCTACTACCATGGGACCTGCAGGAGTCGTATCGATCGGATATATGTGAGTGCCCGGGTGGAGTGTTCCCCTCCGCAGTTGCAGGCGGTTGACTTTTCGGACTACTGCGTCCTCTCCGTGTCCTTCTTGGCTAACCACGAGGAGCTCAGCAGGGGTCCTGGCCTGTGGCGACTGAATGTGCAGTTGTTGGCAACATCAGAGGTGGTCCAGGAGTTCTTGGCCTTTCTCGCAGACCAGGAGACCCTGTTGGGTATTTTTCCTTCCCGTGGTGCTTGGTGGGATGAGGTGAAGACGCATGCCCGCAAACTCTTCCGTTCCCGGGGTACCTCCATTGCTCGGTCCCGCTACCTCACCTACACTGTCCTCCGGAGGTCGCTGGACCGTTTGGTATCCCGAGGGCAGCGCGGGAGGAGGTGGAAGAGGTGCGAGTCCAGCTCCGTGGCCTGCTTTATGATCGCCATGCCTCCCTTTGCTTCGAGGGGGCGGCTGGTGGGGTCGCCACTCCAGACCCTTTCCTGAATTGTAGGGAGAGGGTTCGGCGTAGGGAGGTCATGGCCCTGCGGGGCGAGGACGGCACCCTTCATACCTCTCAGGAGGACCTTTTGCGGATGGTGGGGGAATACTTGTCTGACCTGTTTGGGGATCGCCCTGTGGACCTCACCCATATCCGAGAGTACCTGGGCCTTCCCCCGCTGTATTCGGCTGTGGTCCAGGCACAGGTTGATGCACTCGCTGCTCCAATTCAGCAGGTGGAGGTGGAGAGGGCGATTCGTGCCATGCCGTTGGGGAAGGTGCCTGGGCGTGATGGACTCCCAGTGGAGTTCTATCGCATTTTTATCTCCCAGCTGGCCCCCTTACTGACCTCCCTGTTTCAGGAGATCATGGACACGGGGTTTCTCCCGCGGTCATTTCGCGAGTCTGTCCTGCTGCTGCTCTCCAAGGGAAAGAATGATAGCTCCTTGGACTTTTGGCGGCCGCTCTCTCTTCTGAACGCGGACCGGAAGATCCTGGCCAAGTGTTTGGCCAACGGACTGGTGGAGGTGTCGGGCGCTTTGCTGTCACCGTCCCAGTATTGTTCCGTTCGGGGGAGAGGGGTGCTGGACGCTGTCGCCACTGTCCGGGAGATGGTGGAGAGAGGCCAGTCGCTCCAACGGGACCATTGGTTGGTCTCCTTGGACCAGTCCAAGGCCTTTGATCTAGTCAGTCACTGGTACCTGTGGGTGGTGCTCCAGCACTTCGGCCTCCCCGCAGGTTTCCTCTTCGTCTTGCAGGCGCTGTACTGAGGGGGGGTGAGCTTCCCATTTATTAACCGGTGGCTCGGACGGCCTTTTTGTGTCGCCTCGGGGGTACGGCAGGGGTGCCCTTTGAGCCCCCTGCTGTATGTCTTCTCCCTCGACCCCTTCCTCCGGAGATTGTCCTCAGGTGGGTTGCGGGGCCTGGAGGCGCCTGGTGCGCCCCCGGTGACTGTCGTCGCCTACGCTGACGACATCTCAGTTTACGTGGACGGCACTGAAGGGGTAGAGGCCCTGCGGGAGGCCGTGGAGGAGTACTCGGAGGTAGCCCACTCTGTTGTCAACCACTGCAAGTGCCAGACGCTGTGGTTGGGACCCTCGGAGGCCTCCCCGCCTTCCTGCGCCCCCTTTCCTCCTCCCGTGGGGGAGGTCCGCGTTTTGGGCCTCGTCTTCGGTTCGGAGGACGGTGCGGTGTCCAATTGGGATCGTTGTATTGAGACTGCACGGTGTCGGGTGCTGCGGTGGAGGGGGTGGAAGTGTACGTTCGAGGAGAAGATCAAACTCCTCGGGACATTTCTGCTTCCCCTCTTTCTGCACGTGGCCACGGTCTTCGTTCTTCCGTCGTCCCGTCAGGCGTCTGTTAGTGCTGTCTTTTTCTGTTTTCTGTGGGGTAACCGCCTGAACCCTGTCCAGCGCAACATCGTTTGCCTGGATCGGGCACAGGGTGGTTTAGGTATGTTGCACCCCCTTGTCTTCCTGTCAGTCTTGTCTATGGCGTTTCACTTGGATAGGATGCGGGAGGGGGGTGGGGTTTGGTGGGTGGCCTCCTATCGGGGGTGGTTCTCTCCCGCTTCTGGGAGCAGTGGGAGGGGGCGTCCTCGGTCCCATGTGTGCGTCGGAGTGGGGAACAGGCCCCATCGTACGTTTTTGCGATGGTGGGGCTCATTCGGCGGTGGGGGGTGACCGACCCGCTCGCCCAGTCCTTGGGGCGGAAGGGATTGTACCGGATGGTACTCACCTCCCACTTTCAACCACGGTGGGCCCTGCGGGACTGTCCAGCGGATGTGATGCAGCTGGGCCTTCGGCAGTTGAACTCCCCTCGGCTGCCGAAGAAGGTTCGGGATGTGGCCTGGTTGTCTTTCCACGGGCGTTTGTACGTGAGGGACAACCTCAAGTACAGGTCACAGGCTGAGCGGGGCTGTCCAAGGGCAGGGTGTGAAGGGCAGACGGAGACCATGGATCATTTCCTCCGGCAGTGCCCCTTTAATGTGGCGGCCTGCCGGTTGGTGTCCGCTGCTCTTCACCTGCGTGATCTTTCCCTCCTTACGTATGCGGAGTGGGTGTACGGGGCCTGGTCCTTTCCTCTAAGGCAGGACTCCGGGACCCTCTACCTCGTCACGGCTGTAGTGCGCTACCACCTGTGGCAAGCGCGCTGTCATGTCTCGGCCCGGGGGTTGGTCTTGCTTCTCGACGAGGTGGTGCGGGTCATTTTGGAGGAAGTGTCCAGCATGGTGCAACGCGAAAGGCGGGTGGTGGAGGCCCATCGTTGGGAGCGTCTGTGGCGTCACCTCACCCTCCGCCCCCCGTGAGGGGAAGGGTTGCCCTGGGATTTCCTTGTTATGGTTTTGGGGTTTTCTCCCGGTGGATAGGGAGGGGAAACCGGGGGGGGGGGGGTGATGGTACTGCAGCTTTGAGGAGGTTTGGCCACTCTTCCGCTCTCCCTCTCTCTTCGGGGGATGGGTTTAAAAAGTCGCTCTGTCATGTGCCGAAGTGTCATTATTCTTGTGTGCATCCCGCTCTGCTGTCTGGCGTTGCAGGGCAGTACTATGTTTTGTTCTTTGTATGGTTTTGTATTGTTTCTTTGGTTTCTTGTGGTGGGACTTTGTTGGGGAAGGGCCAGATGTTGCTCTTATGTTTTGTTTTGGGGGGTGGGTGGTTTACATATTGGTAAGGGGATGTGGATGTTTCTTTCGCTGTTTTCCTTTGTGGGGTGGATGGGGATGGGGCAGGGATTGGGGTAGGGGGTGGGGGAGCTGCTGCTCCTTCTAAGGGGTGGGGGTGGGGATGGCGGATTGTGTATATTGGGTTGTAATGGTTGGGGGGGGGGGGTTTGGCAGTCCCCAACAGTTGGATACTATGGATATGGACATGAACATTGCCTGGACTGGTATGGGTTGTTGTCGGGGGTGGGCACGTGGGCTGGTTGCTGTGTTTTGGTGGTGGATTTGTGGAGGTGGGTTACGGGGGGGGGGTTCAGTTTCTTGTTTGTGCTTTGTCGGGGTGGGTGGGGGTTTTGGGGGTGTGGGCCTTGTTTGGGTTGCCTGTTTTACTTTTTGTATGTATTTTGTTGCTTGTTTCTAATAAATCAAAATTTCCATATGGACTAGGTAGCCAGGATCTTTCGAATTTGGGGAACCCCGGACATAGACCTCTTTGCAAGTCCGTGGAATGCCAAACTTCCCCGGTTCTGTTCCAGAATTCCGTGTCAGGGAGTTCAGGCCAAGGATGCCTTCCTCCTTCACTGGGGTCGACTTCCTTTATGCCTTTCCACCAATTCCCCTAATTCCCAAGACACTATTCAAGCTTCAGAGAGAACAAGGGACCATGATCCTCATAGCACCACACTGGCCACGCCAAGTGTGGTACCCTCTACTTCTGCATCTCTCTCAAGCTCCTTCCCTGGACTTGGGCTCTGCACCAGACCTTCTGTCCCAGGAAGAGGGAACTTTGTGGCACCCAAACCCCCAGTCACTCCATCTCAGGGCTTGGTTGCTGAGGGCCTAGACCTTCAAGATTTTCATCTCTCTCAGCAAGTCAGAGATGTTATTCGTGCCTCTAGAAAGCCTTCTACTAGACGTTCCTATGCTTTCAAATGGAAAAGATTTACCATTTGGTGTTCAGAGAAGGGTCTTAACCCCATTGCAATACCTCTGAATTCTCTACTAGAGTATCTCCTGCATCTATCCCATGCAGGTCTGAAAACAAATTCAGTAAGATTCCATTTGAGTGCTATTGCAGCGTCCCTCAAGCCTCTCAATGGACAACCTATTTCCTCTCATCCTCTTATAGCAAGATTCATGAGAGGCCTTCTTTTAACTAAAACTCCCATTAGACCACCTCCAGTGGCATGGGACTTAAACCTGGTTCTTGGCCAGCTCATGAAGCCACCCTTTGAACCTTTAGCCACCACCTCCTTGAAATTTCTTTCTTGGAACGTTATTTTTCTCATTGCAGTCACCTCAGCACGCCGCATCAGAGAGTTGCAAGCTTTGGTGGCTAATCCACCTTATACAAGGTTCCATCTTGATAAGGTAGTCCTCAGGACCAATCCACACTTTATGCCTAAAGTGGTCTCGCCTTTTCATCTGAACCAAGAGGTATATTTACTTGGAGGGCCATGTCACAGCTCACAATGTGAGAGCCATGGCAGCCTCAATGGCTCATCTAAACTCTGTGTCCATCGACCAAATCTGTTGAGCGGCCACCTGCGCCTCGGTTCATACCTTCACAGCCCATTACTGCTTGGATAAGGACTCCCGCTGGGATGCCTTGTTTGGTCAGGCTGTTCTCAAACACCTGTTCCATTCCTAATCAACTCCTACCCACTTACCCTGTTTGGATGCAAGAGATCCATGGGAGGAGGTAGAGTCCTTTCCAAGGACACACAACCTGGGGTCTTCCCCTGGCATCTGCAGCTAGTGAGTCCCCATATGTGAAGACTCATTCCTGCATGTTCCTGGAGATAGCACAGTTACTTACCTGTAACAGGTGATCTCTGGGAACAGCAGGAATGAGTCTAAACAACCCACCCACCTCCCCTAGGAGTTGTATCTCTCTATCTATCTTTCCTTTCCTCTCTCTCTCTTTGTCTCAGCTTTAAAACTCGAACTGGAGAGAGGCGGTTGGGAAAGGCGGGAAGGCAGTGCGCAGGCGCTGTGGGATGCTCCCAAAAGCTTTCTTACTGGATGCTGGGGAGCGTTCCCACGCAGGCTCCGTCGGTACCGACGATACCCATATGTGAAGACTTATTCCTGCTTTCCTGGGTGGTGGTTCCTAATGTGGAACCTTGCATCGTGTAACCATAGTTTGGGTTGTTCTTCCCTAGGTGCATAACCTTGCACTTGTCCACATTAAATTTCATCTGCCATTTTGATGCCCAGTCTTCCAATTTATCAAGATCCTCTTGCAATTTTCCACAATTCTCTTGGGTTTTAACAACTTTAAATAGTTTTGTGTCATCTGCAAATTTGATAACTTCACTCGTTATTCCACTTTCCAGGTCATTTATGAATATGTCAAAAAGCAGCGGACTCAGCACAGATCCCTGGGGTACACCACTATTCACCTTTCTCCATTGGGAAAATTGGCCATTTAGCCCTACCCTCTGCTTTCTATCTTTTAACCAGTTCCTGATCCACAATAGTACACTGCCTCCTATCCCATGACTCTTTAGTTTTGCCAAAAGTCTGTCATGAGGGACCTTGTCAAAGGCTTTCTGAAAGTCCAGATACACAATATCAACCGACTCACCTTTGTCCACCTGATTATTCACTCCTTCAACAAAACATAACAGATTAGTAAGACAAGATCTTCCTTGTCTAAAGCCATGTTGGCTGTCTCCCATTAGGTCATGACTATCTACATGCTGAGTAATTTTATTATTTATGATGGTTTCTACCATTTCTTCCGGTACTAATGTCAGGCTCACCGGTCTGTAGTTTCCCGGATCACCCCTGGAACCCTTTTTAAAAATTGGTGTTACATCAGCTCTATCATTACGATATAGTTTGTACCCAGGTATCACAGTGTCCCACTGGTTGTCCTCCTTCCACCATGTCTCTGATATTCCAATCATATCTAACCTTTCATTTAGTGCTATATATTCTAACTCTCCCATCTTATTTTTTAGACTTCTAGCATTTGCATAAAAGCATTTTAGAGAATGTATTTTATTCATATTAATTTGGCTATTGTTAGACATGGGTAATTTGGGATCTTTAAGCTCTGTCTGCTCCATACTTGAGGGCATTTGGGCTACTTTACTCTTTTGTGGAACCTCTCTGCTTTTGGTAGTATCCTTCAAAGATACATTCTTCCGAACCATCCGCTCTTGGGCGACTGTCGGCTTTCCCCTAATATCTAGTTTAAAAGCTGCTCTATCTCCTTTTTAAAGGTTAATGCCAGCAGCCTGGTTCCATCCCGGTTAAGGTGAAGCCCATCCCTTCGGAAGAGCCCCTCCTTTCCCCAGAATGTTCCCCAGTTCCTAACAAATCCAAAACCCTCATCTCTGCACCATTGTCTCATCCACACATTGAGACTCCGGAGCTCTGCCTGCCTTTTGGGTCCTGCACGTGGAACAGGAAGCATTTCGGAGAATGCTACCCTAGAAGTTCTGGATTTCAACTTTCTACCTAAAAGCCTAAATTTAGCCTCCAGAACCTCCCTACCACATTTTCCCATGTCATTGGTACCGACATGTACCAAGACAGCAGACTCCTCCCCAGCACTATCTAAGACCTTATCTAGGTGGTGCGTGAGGTCCGCTACCTTCGCACCAGGCAGGCATGTTACCAGGCGATCCTGACGTCCACCAGCCACCCAGCTATCTACATGCCTAATGATCGAATCACCAAATATAACGGCTGTCCTAAAACTTCTCTCATGGGCACATGGTCCTGGAGAAACTTCCTCGGTGCGAGAGGGTTTTACATCACCTGGAGGACAGGTCCTAGTTACAGGATCACTTCCTGCCACACCAGGGTGATGCTCTCCTGACCTCTATCATATCTCCCCTTAGGCATCTCTTTTCCAGGTTGAAGAGCCCTAACCTTTGTAGCCTCTCCTCATAGAAGTAGCCTTCCATCCCCTTTACCATTTTGGTGGCTCTTCTCTGTACCTTTTCTAATAACGCTATATCCTTTTTAAGATACGGCAACCAGAATTGCACACAATATTCAAGGTGTGGTCGCATCATGGAACGATACAGAAGCATTATGATATCCTTTGTTTTATTTTCCATTCTTTTCCTTATGATACCTAGCATTCTTTCTCCAGGACCAAGCAGGAAGTCAGTCCTCACATATGGGTGTCATTGGTGCCGATGAAGCCCCCAGCGGAGCATTTCCCCAGCTTTCTATGAAAGCCTTTGGGAATGCAGGCACGCATACGCGGTTCCCTTCCCACCTAAAGGTGCCATCTTACCTCAGTCTCTTTTTTTCCGAGAAGCCCACCGGACGTGTGTCCTGTCATCCCGGATAAAAGTTGATTTTTTTCGTCGATACTCTCTATTTTTTCTCCCGGTTCGACGCCGGTTCCCCTCCCGCCGGGTTTGGTACACCGGTATCGAGCCCGATTCTTCTTTTTCGGTTTTTGCCCTTCGTGACTGGCGTACACGACCATTTTTGATTTTTCGCTGGAAGGCCGGTCCTTTGACCTCGCGGGGACTCTTTTTTCCCCGATGGCTTCCAGCAGTTTCAGGAAGTGTGATCGGTGTAAGAAATTAATGTCTCTCACCGACACACATGACTGCTGCCTTCAGTGCCTCGGTCCTGATCACGACTCTCAGTCATGTGGACCATGTGGGTAGATGTCTTCCAAGGCACTTCGAAGTCACCAGCAGCAGAAAGAAAGGCTTTTCTCGGACTCAGCCTCCGGCCGGGCCTGAACCTCGTCTGAGGCCTCGACATCTCGGGATTCGGATCCCAAGCGCCGTCAAAGCTCCTCGGACAGGGGGTCCCCCGACCGGGAACGCAAGAGGAAGAAGCGGCTCGCGAGGGCGTCGTCGGAAGAGGTCCCTGGCTTCTCGAGGGCCAGGTCTAATGCCCCCGACCTTCGCCCTGGGCCCGTGGAACAAGAGAAGACTGCCAAAGTTCCTCGCGTGGAGCCGGAGTCTGCTGGACACTTAAGCCCTGTAGTCCTCGAGGACTCTCCTCCCAGGGAGCCGACGTTGGGCCCGGTGCCTGCTGCGTCTCCCGAGCTGAGTCTCAGGATGACAGCCTTGGAGAGCAGATTGTCTGCCTTCATGGAGCAGCAGCGGGCACTGATGGCCAGCCTGTCTGGCGCATCTGCCCCGACCACCAGGACATCGACTTCGAAGTCGACCCCGGAGACCGAGCCGATACTCGTGTCCATCATGGCTCGAAGTTGACCTCGGTCGCGGTCTCCCTCGACCTCCCGTTCGGGACCGAGGGCATCGACGCCGGTGCCTCCGGCGTCGGGGCAGGTGCTCCAGGGCCCCGTGGGGTCGGACCCTGACTCCTCGTCGGACGAGTCCGCCTGGGAGACAGAGGATGAGGAGTCCCCCGATACGTTCAAGACTCGGTGCGTCCCGTCTGAGCCCCGGAGTAGATCCCCTCCGGAGGATACTCGGTTCTCGGAGTTTGTCCGGGATATGGCCACTGCCTTGGCTATTCTGGCGGACCCCGAGGAAGAGCCTCGAGCTGAAGAGCTCGAGGACCTGCAGTATGACTCTCCTCCGAAGGAGGCCTTTACTGTCCCGGTTCCTCCGATGCTGGAACGGCTCCTCTTCCGGATGTGGGAGGCACCGGCCTCGGCGCCGGTTCTAAGCAAGCGAGTCAACTCGACGTATCGACTCCGGAAGAGCCCTGGCTTTCAGAAGGCACTGCTACCACACCATTCCATGGTTGTGGAATCGGCCAAGCATTGTCTGAAGAGTCAGAAGATGCACTCTGCGGTGCCTCCCGGCAGGGAGACCCGGAACCTCGATGGCATCTGTAGAAAGTGCTTCCAGGGCTCGATGCTTGCCGTGTCCAGTCTTACCAGCTGTACATGGGCATGTACTTGCGGGACCTGGCCAAGGAGTTGGCCGGGTTCTCTGCTGGACTCTCCGGGGAACCCTTGCAGAGATTTAAGTCCTTATCCTCGGGGATTCGGGACTGCTCGATGTTCATGTCCCACGCCGCCTACAATGGCTTCAAGGCTTCGGCCCGAGTTGCGGCAGCCGGCATCACGGCTCGACACCAGGCATGACTGCAGTCATCGGACCTCGAGCCATGGGTTCAGGACAAGTTGGTCGATGTCCCTTGCCGAGGTGAAAACCTTTTTGGTAAGCCCATGACCGAGAAGGCCGCCCAGCTCGAAACAGAGCACCTTACACGGACAAGGCAGTCTAGGAAGACCTCTGCCCCTTCTCATAAGAAGAAGGGCTCGGGTAAAAAGCCCTTTTACCCAAGGAAGGGCACTGCCTACAAACAGTACCCTCAGTATCAGGCTGCCCAAGCTGCACCCCAGGGTCAGCAAGCCAAGGGGCAGGGTAATGGGCCCCGTAGGCAGAGGACCCCCAAGCCTCCGGCCCCTGCTCCAACTCAGCAGGGTGGGGGTTTTTGACTCCTTGAACGTAGCCTCTCCGTCCCTGCTATCCCAACCCTGCACAGGAGGCCGCCTCGCCCTCTTTGCCCACCAGTGGCCCCTCATCACCGGGGACAGTTGGGTGTTGGACATAGTCCACAGGGGTTATGCACTACATTTTCACCAACTGCCTCCACCATACTTTCCAGGAGAGCCTCCAAGGCCTTCCCTGCACACAGACCTTCTCCTTCAGGAACTTCAAGGTCTGTTGGTGGACAGGGCGGTGAAACCTGTGCCTCCCCACTTGCAAGGTCGGGGGTTCTACTCCAGGTATTTCCTGGTACCCAAAAGAACTGGTGGCCTTCGACCTATTCTGGATCTCAGGAACCTAAACAAGTTCCTAGAGAAAGAAAAGTTCAAGATGCTTACTCTTGGAACACTTCTGCCCTACCTTAGATCTAAAGGATGCGTACACTCACATCCTCATTCATCCAGACCACAGAAAGTACCTCAGGTTCATTGTGGGAGGAAACCATTATCAGTACAGAGTACTGCCTTTTGGCCTGACCTCCGCTCCCAGGGTCTTTACCAAATGCCTGGCAGTGGTGGCGGCCTACCTGAGGAATCAGGGAATCTTTGTCTTCCCCTATCTGGACGACTGGCTCATCAGGGGTCAGACGTGCCAGGAGGCCAGCCAAGCCACCCTCAGAACTATTGCTCTTCTTCAAAGCCTAGGGTTTGTCATAAACTTTGCAAAGTCCACTTTGCTCCCCTCCCAGAATTTGGAGTTCATAGGAGCAAGGCTGGACTTTCTCCTGGCAAAGGCTTTCTTTCCAGAAGACAGAGCACAAAGATTGATAGCCTTGGCAAACCGGTTTCTCAACAGGTCGCTGGTCTCTGCCAGACTCTGCCTGAGACTTCTAGGCCACATGGCTTCGACAGTACATGTGACTCCCAATGCCAGGCTCCATATGAGGCCTGCACAGTGGTGCCTTCGGACTCAGTGGTCACAGGCTACAGGCAGCCTCAGGGACAGGATAAGGGTGTCCAGACACTTTCTGAACTCCCTCAGCTGGTGGCTGCACCCACCCAATCTGCTTAAAGGAGGGCCCTTTCAGATTCCTGGGTACACGGTGGTACTGACCACTGACACCTCCCTGCAGGGCTGGGGAGCTCATTGTCTAGACAAGTGCACCCAGGGCCTGTGGTCTCCTTGGGAGGCGGCACAGCAGATCAATCTCCTGGAACTCAGGGCTATTTGCCTAGCTCTTAAAGCTTTCTCTCCTGCCCTGGCTCATCAATCTGTCCTCGTTCAGACAGACAACCAGGTGGCCATGTTTTATGTGAATAAACAGGGCGGGACTGGGTCCAGGCTCCTTTGTCGGGAAGCTCAAGACCTTTGGTCATTTGCCCTGAAGCACAGCATGCTCCTCAGGGCTGTGTACCTTCCAGGCCAGGAGAACTACCTGGCCGACAAGTTGAGCAGGATTCTGCAGCCCCACGAGTGGCAAGTGCATCCCTTGGTAGTTCAGAGGATCTTCCTGAAATGGGGTCTCCCTTGGATAGATCTGTTTGCCAGTCCACTGAACAAACAACTGCCAAAGTTCTGTTCCAGGCAACCGCATCCTTTGAGAATAGCACCGGATGCTTTTCTGATTTCCTGGTCTCAGGGCCTCCTGTATGCGTTTCCTCCCACGTCCTTGGTGGCCCGAACTCTTCAAGATTCTTCAGGACAAGGCCTCGGTCCTGCTGGTGGCTCCCAGGTGGCCGAGACAACCTTGGTTTCCACTTCTGCTTCAGCTGGCAGTGGAACCCCCAATGCCTCTGGGGTTGCAACCCGACCTTCTCTCTCAGGATCAGGGTTCCCTTCTGCATCCCAATCTCAAAGCTCTCAATTTGATGGCCTGGAGGCTGCAAGGGTAGTTTTGGCTCCGTGGGGCCTGCCTCAGGAAGTTGAGGAGGTTGTCCTAGCCTCTAGGAAACAGTCCACTAGAAAAACCTATGCTCTCAAATGGAGAAGGTTTTCTGTGTGGTGTCAGCTACGTACAGAGGATCCTTTCTCCTGTATGGTACCAGTAGTGCTTCAGTATTTACTGCACTTGTCCAATCAGGGACTCAAGTCCAATTCTGTTCGGATCCACCTCTCAGCTCTAGCAGCTCACCACTCACTGGTGGAAGGACATTCTCTGTTGGTTCACCCCTTGGTGTCCCGCTTTCTCAGGGGCTTGCTTTTACTCCAGCCTCCAATCCGTCCTCCTGCCCCTGAGTGGGAGTTGAATGTGGTCTTGCAGCAACTGACTCGCCCACCTTTTGAGCCAATGGCTACTTGCCCACTATGCTTCCTCTCCTGGAAGACACTCTTCCTGATAGCCCTTATTTCGGCTAGGCGAGTGAGTGAGCTTCAGGCCCTGGTCTGTGATAGGCCTTACACTAGGATTTATAGGGACAGGGTAGTCCTCAAGACTCATCCAAAGTTCCTCCCAAAGGTTGTCTCCTCTTTCCACCTCAATCAGGAGGTGGTTCTTCCAACATTCTTCCCTAGGCCTCATGCAAGCCAGGTTGAAGCAGTTCTGCATACCCTGGACCGTAGGAGGGCCTTATCCTTCTACCTTGACCGTACGCAGGGGCATAGAAGGACTACTCAGCTCTTCGTTTCTTTTGACCCTAATAAGTTGGGGTTGGCTGTGTCCAAGCGTACCATGTCCATCTGGGTGGCTGACTGTATCACTTGGGCTTACAAGGCGGCTGACTTTCCTTTGCAGGTTCGGGTTACGGCCCACTGTGTCAGGGCAATGGCTGCCTCAGTGGCTCATCTCCGCTCTGTGCCCTTGGTAGACATCTGCAGGGCTGCAACTTGGTCTTCAAGCCAGACTTTTGCGGCCCATTACTGTCTGGAGAGGGAGTCCAGTAGTGACAGTGCTTTTGGCCAAGCAGTACTCCGTAATCTCTTTGAGGTTTAGGCAACTCCTGCCCTCATGCCCTCTGTTGGGCTACCGGTGGAGGTTGTGTCCTTGAAAAGCCTTTCTTTGCTGCTGAGACTAGAGGGAGTACTCTTTTTCAGCCTGGGTTCCTCGGTAGCCCAGAGCTTGGGAGTCACCCATATGTGAGGACTGACTTCCTGCTTGGTCCTGGAGAAAGAGTAGTTACTCACCTGTAACAGGTGTTCTCCAGGAGCAGCAGGAATCAGTCCTCACAACCCTCCCTCCTCCCCTTGGAGTTGCAGTTGTACATAGTTTATTTTTCATTTTTGTGTGCTGTTCTTAGCTATGTCATTTGACTGAGGTAAGATGGCACCTTTAGGGGGGAAGGGAACCGCGCATGCGTGCCTGCATTCCCAAAGGCTTTCATAGAAACTGGGGAAATGCTCCGCTGGGGGCTTCATCGGCGCCGATGACACCCATATGTGAGGACTGATTCCTGCTGCTCCTGGAGAACACCTGTTACAGGTGAGTAACTACTCTATTTGCTCTCTTGGCTGCCGCTGCACACTGGGCGGAGGGTTTTAACATGTTATGCACGATGACGCCTAAATATTTTTCCTCGGTGGTGGTTCCCAATGTGGAACCTTGCATCGTGTAACCATAGTTTGGGTTGTTCTTTCCTAGGTGCATAACTTTGCACTTGTCCACATTAAATTTCATCTGCCATTTGTATGCCCAGTTTTCCAATTTATCAAGATCCTCTTGCAATTTTCCACTATCCTCTTGGGTTTTAACAACTTTAAATAGTTTTGTGTCATCTGCAAATTTGATAACCTCACTCGTTATTCCCTTTTCCAGGTCATTTATGAATATGTCAAAAAGCAGCGGACCCAGCACAGATCCCTGGGGTACTCCACTATTCACCTTTTTCCATTGGGAAAATTGGCCATTTAGCCCTACCCTCTGCTTTCTATCTTTTAACCAGTTCCTTATCCACAATAATACACTGTCTCCTATCCCATAACGTTTTAGTTTTGCCAAAAATCTCTGAGGGACCT
Organism: Ichthyophis bannanicus; assembly: GCA_033557465.1. Classification (NCBI taxonomy): domain Eukaryota; kingdom Metazoa; phylum Chordata; class Amphibia; order Gymnophiona; family Ichthyophiidae; genus Ichthyophis; species Ichthyophis bannanicus. The sequence continues at coordinate 291,997,335 of CM066033.1, read as the reverse complement.
TGTCAAAGGCTTTCTGAAAGTTCAAATTCACTATATCAACAGACTCACCTTTGTCTACCTTTTTATTCACACCTTCAAAAAAACATAACAGATTAGTAAGACAAGATCTTCCTTGTTAAAGCCATGTTGGCTCTTTCCCATTAGGCCATGACTATCTACATACTGAGTAATTTTGTTCTTTATGATGGTTTCTACCATTTGCCCTGGTACTGACGTCAGGCTCACTGGTCTGTAGTTTCCCGGATCACCCCTGGAACCCCTTTTCAAAATTGGCATTACATTGGCGATCCTCCAATCTTCAGGTATTACAGATGATTTTAATGAAAGTTCACAGATTACTAATAGCAGGTCAGCAATCTCATATTTCAGTTCTTTCAACACCCTTGGATGTTTACTATCCGGTCCAGGTGATTTGCTACTCTTCAGTTTATCAAATAGTTGTAATACATCTTCCCAGTGTAGCAATATTTCTTTCAAGTCCTCTGAAGTATCACCTTTAAATATCACTTCAGTCATGTTTCCAACTCCAGTCTGGTACCTCAGAGCTAGTGAGTCCCATATATGAAGACTGCATTCCTGCTTGTTCCTGGAGATAGCGTTTTTACTTATCTGTAACAGGTGATCTCCGGGAACAGCAGGAATCAGTCTTCACAACCCACCCTCCTCCCCTAGAATTGTAGGGTATTCTCTTTTTTTTTTTGTATATAAATTTTTATTAAATTTTAACATTCATGCATAACAAGAATGAAAAGGAAACAAAGGATGATATCCATACAAATACACTCAGGAATACCAACTATATCTAAATCAGATCATTCTTATACATCATCCAAAATTTAGTCCACAAACATTAAGGAAATAGGGAGGGAGGCCCCAGGAAATAAAGCAAAGGATAATAATACTTATTCAGGAGCCGAGACTAAAGCGTCAGCCGAAATGGTCACAATTTCCACTCTATTTCCCTCCCTAGCTACCAGAAAATTCAATAACTGACTTAATTTAATTAACAGATATTTTTATATACCGCTCCTTCCATTGATCAGATGCGGTTCACATAGAACAACAATAAACAGAGCGAGCTGTTTTTACATATAACAATTTGTAACTTGGGAATTACAGTTAACAATTAACAATTAGTGAACTATATACAAATGAACAGAATTAAAACTATATACAGAGTTATTTGTTGTTCAAATGTCTTCAATGCTTTGTTTTAGGGCTACAGTATTTCATTCCTTTGTTGAAAAATGTATTATCTGGAGTAGGATTATCCTTGGCTCAAAAAACAGAAACACTTTACCATCATAGGAAATAATACACCGAGAAGGAAATCTTAACTGAAAACTACCGCCCAAGGCGAGGACTCTAGGGCGTAAACCCAAGAATTCCCTCCTCAATTGGGTGATACGAGAGAGATCAGGAAACATCAAAACTTTAGAGCCAAGAAAAGTACAATTGAAATTCCGGAAGTATGTACGAAGAATTAATGATTTATCATGCTCTAAGGCCAATGTAACCAAGAGGGTGGTACGGGCAGTTACTACCTCAAGAGAGTCCTCCAAGAATGCGGTAAGATCCCACATTCCAGTAGCTAACCCCCCCGAGGCAGCTCCAGCACCACCACCCCCCACATTCAGATATTGCGCTCTAACAATTGGAGGTAAATTATCCCCAGGGAGTTTAAGCACTTCCTGGAGATATTTACGAACCATCTCAATGGGGGACATTACCGATGACCTAGGAAAATTTAACAATCTTAAGTTGTTCCTAAATGTATAATTCTCCAAATACTCTGGTTTTTTTTACAACAAAGTCTTATCTTTAACTTGAGCCGCACACACTCCACGAAGATGTTCTAGCTCTTTCTCCACTGCCTCCAAACGTAGAGCTTGCTCCCCTTGACCTTTCTTAGCTTCAGAAATATCATGAGACACCGAAAGAAAATCCCTTTTTACAACCCCAACTACAGTCATAAGAGAGCTATTTATTGTAGAAATTGCATCCCATAGTGCTTCCATATCCACAACTGGTGGCTTTACCAAACGTCTCAAACCTGGAAGAGTCTCCAAAACCTCTGATGGTACCGCCGAGGCTCCACTGGTAGGGAAAATCCTCTCAACTCCTTTCCCCTCCACCATGCCCTGCGACGAGGTGAGAAAAGTTGTAAAAACAGCATCAGGAACGGAGCCCTCTTCACTCCCTATTGCCGATGAGCAACGCACAGCCCTGGCAGGAAGCACTCCGTAACCCAGTCCACCACTTCCAGGTTGAGGGGGGGGGGCCGTTGCTCTGGAGAGAGCCAAACGCCCGACGCTCTCAGAGCCGACAGCTGCAACACTGCCGGCTCCGCCGAAGATGCTGTTCCACTCCCCGGCACCGCAAAGCCGCATGCCTCGAGTGTTTTCTGGTGCGCAGTTCCAGATGTAGGGGACCCCGAGGGTAGGGAACCCTGCTTCCTTTTTCGACGCCCCATCTAAGAAGAACGGGCGTCCAAACCACCGCACTCCGTCCGCTCCACGATGCACAGCTCAGCACCGGGGTAGCTCCGACGCCATCTTGCCTCCCCATGGTATTCTCTTTTTTCTCTCTCTCTCAGCTACACACTCAACTGAGGAGAGGACTTGGGAAGGAAGATGCGCAGGTGCAATGGATTGCTCCCAAAAGCTTTCGAATTGCACACTGGAGAGTGTTCCCTTTGGGGGCTCCATCGGTACTGACGATACCCATATGTGAAGACTGATTCCTACTGTTCCCGGAGATCACCTGTTACAGGTGAGTAACAACGCTATCATATCTTTTTTCAGCCATATCTTTTCCAAGCTGAAGAGCCCTTCCTCGTAGGGGTATTCTTCTATCCCCATTATTATTTTGGTCCCTCTTCTCTGTATCTTTTTAAATTACATTATATGCTTTTTCAGATATACTGTAGCTACCAGAATTGCACACAGTATTCAAGGTGCGATTGCACCATGGAATGATACAGAGGTATTATAATATCCTTGGTTTTGTTTTACATTGCTTTCCTTATGATTCCTACTATTCTATTTGCTTTCTTGGCTACTGCTGCACACTGGGCAGAAGATTTCAGCATATTATCCATGATGACTCCTAGATCCTTTTCCTCAGTTGTAATTCCTAATGTGGAACCTTGTATTGTGTAACCATAGTTTGGGTTGTTTTTCCCTAAATTTATTGTTTATTAAAAACTTGATATACTGCCTTTTGTGGGCAGTATCAACTTTGCATATGTCTATATTAATTTCATCTGCCCTTTGGATGCTCAGTCTCCCATTTTCTGAAGGTCCTCTTTCAATTTTTCATAAAGTTCTTGTATTTTAACAGCTTTGAATAATTTTGTGTCATCTATAAATTTGATCACCTCACTCATTGTTTCCATTTCCAGGTCATTTATGAATATGTTAAAAAGCAGCAGGCCCGGCACAGATCCCTGGGGTACTCTATTATTTACTTTTTCCCATTGAGAAAATTGGCCATTTAGCCCTGCTCTCTGTTTTTCTTTTGTTTTTGTTTTTTTTAACCAGTTCCCAATCCACAATAGTACACTGCCTCCTATCCCATGATATTTTAATGTCCTCAAGAGTTTTTCATGTGGGACTATGTCAAAGGTTTTCTGAAAATCCAGATACACTATGGAGGTAATTCCAGAACAAGAATGAGGGGTTTGTAAGCGCGGCGAGAACGTCTGTGCCGAAATCTCCCCCGACTGTATTCTGAAACACTGCTAGCATGCATGTACACAGTGCTAGTACGGGGATCTCAGAATGTGCCCAGAAGGGGCAGAATAGGGGCGGGTTCAACCACGGAGATGTAAAAAAATGTATTTTGGAAAGGCCCGTGTATGTATTGTTTCCCGGAAACGTCCATGTTATTCCTGCTGAAATGTGGAATAAGGCCAGGACTTAGAAAAATTCTGCTCTTCTCTGCAGTGTATCCCATATTGAAGAATGGTTGTGACAGGCATGTTTTGAACTGATATAACTGCAGTCTGGAAAAACACAAGATGCAATTTTAAGGTACAGAGAGCAGAGGTGGGAGAATGTTTTAAGGCAAGGGTGCCCAACTCCAGTCGAGATGCACCACAATCCAGCCTGGTTTTCAGGATGTCCCTAATGAATATATTCATGAGATATTTGCATACAGCAGGAGGCACTGGATGCAAATATACCTCATGAATATTCATTAGGGACATCATGAAAACCAGGCTGGATTGGTGCACCAGGACTGGCGTTGGCCAACCCTGTTGTAAGGTATAGACACATTAATAAACACCCTTATAGAAATATTAAGAAGAGCAGTAGTGTTTATACTGGCTATGCTTAAAGGTGCTGTTTGTGCTAAAGGAGCCAATCTAGGGGACCCTAACAATTTCCATGTTCTGAAAAATGGGACTGCTTATGTAGGGATAGTATGGGCGTGTGTAGGGAAAGGATTCTTGTTTGGGTGAGAAACGAAGATCATATTTTAAGTCCTTGTACCTCCTGCTATTATGTTGTGTCATATCTGTTATGTATAGGTTCAGGGCATCTTTTTGGCAGAATTATGTTTATATGACAGAAAATGAGCATGTGTGTGTGAGAGTGTGTGTGTGTGTGTGTGTGTGTGTATGTATGTGTGGTTTGAGGGGTGCACAGGGGGATCTGGTGTGCTCATCTTCAATTCAGTGGGGAAATGAAAGCCTGGCCAGTACCTGGACCATGTGGATGACCGCAGCATCACTAGGTGCCAGTGTGATCAGGCAGTCAAAATCAGAGAGGGTTCACTGTAGCTAAATAAGAAAACATATCCCTGTCAATAATAAAAGACCCTTAGAGTAAGGGCATTCAAGAGTAAAAACAGCACCATTGCATGCCCATAATGCAATTTACTGAAACCAGTGGTGTTGCTGTTGAGCATATATTAGTGCTGTTTGCATTGCTGAATGCTCTTATTCTATAGATCCCTTATCATTGACAGAGATATGTTTTCACATTTATCTATAGGGAACCTATGCAGATTCCTTCTGGATCATTTTTCATGGGGTACTCTAATAAGATCAGATATTGTTGGCAGTGTGATAGGGCAGCCATACATCTGCTGTGCCAGGCACTGGGAGACATGATTGATGCTGTGCCAACATTCCCCAGATTGTACCATTGGCCTCTATTCCTACCCAGGCCAGCATCTATAAGAACTACATAAGAACATAAGATATGCCATACTGGGTCAGACCAAGGTCCAGTATCCTGTTTCCAACAGTGGCTAATCTAAGTCATGCGTACCTAGCAGTTTCCCTAAAAGACACAGGTTCCACAATGCTTGTATTGGGGAAAGCAGTGGATTTCCCAGGTTCCCTTTAATAATGGTTTATGGACCTTTCCTCCAGGATCTTGTCCAAACCTTTTTTAAATCCAGCTACACTAACAGCTTTTACTACATTCTCCGGTAACGAATTCCAGAGTTTGATTACACGTTAAGTAAAAAAATATTTTCTCATATTAGTCTTAAATAGATTAAACTGTAGCTTCATTGCATGTCCCCTAGTCTTTCTATAATTTGATGGTGTAAACAGTGAATCTACGTTTACCCGTTCTACTCCATTCATTAATTTATAGACCTCTATCATATCTCCCTTCAGCCATCTCTTTTCCAGGTTGAAGAGCCCTAACCATTTTAGCCTCTCTTCATAGGGGTATGCTTCCATTCCCTTACCATTTTGGCAACTCTTCTCTGTACCTTTTCTAATAGCGCTATATCCTTTTTATGATATGGCAACCAGAATGACACAGAATATTCGAGGTGTGGTTGCACCATGGAACGATACAGAGGCATTATAATATCCTTTGTTTTATTCTCTATTCCTTTCATAGTAACATACATAGTAGCATAGTAAATGACGGCAGATAAAGACCAATATGGTCCATCTAGTCTGTCTAGTAAGATGGCAAGAGTAGGGGCAACTGCTGCTCCATGCAGGCTACCCCGCCCCATGTCTTTGTTTAGGGGTGAACCCACCGCTCCGTGTAGGACACCCCTGTTTGTTGAGAAATCAGATAGTTACGTTTATTTTGATTTTATCCTGTTGCTGTAAAGGGATCCACTGTGTCTGTCCCATGCCATTTTGAATTCTGTTGCTGTATTTGCCCCCACCACTAGTCCAACACAAGAAGCAAGGAGCCACGTCAAATACAACAACACAGTCTGGGAACGTGGTAGGAAAGACCAAAGTGGATGGATATACCGTAAACTTTATTTGAATTGCCAATACAACCCGACACAGGCCGTGTTTCATATAGACTTCCTCAGGGGTAAAATGACAAACTGGGGGTCATAAAAAAACAAAAAGAAACATCATACAAAATAATAAATACACACATTAAAACCATATAAAATATTAAAATATATCAAAATCATTTAAAACATATGTCAGAACGCTATAACCCATACAATAAAATTAATATTACTGTATCCTTAGAAATATTTAAAATAACAAAAAAACAAACAAAAAATCTTCATAAGTGGAGAAATGAAAAAAGGGGTAAATAAACTTGAATGGTGGGATACATAAGGGACTAAACATAAAAACCATAAGTAACTTTGGTGTGATTATTTCTGAGGATCTCAAGGTGGCAAAACAGTGTGACAAGGCGGTGGCAAAAGCCAGGAGGATGTTGAGTTGCATACAAAGAGGAATTACCAGCAGAAAGGAAGAGGTACTAATGCCACTGTATAAGTCATTGGTGAGGCCTCACTTTGAATACTATGTTCAGTTTTGGAGACCATATCTTGGAAAGGATGTAAAAAGACTGGAAAAAGGCGACCAAAATGATTTGGAGCCTGCGTCAGAAGCCTTATGAGAAAAGACTTGAAGACCTAAATATGTACACTCTGGAGGAGAGGAGGGATAGGGGAGATATGATTCAGACCTTTAAATACTTAAAGAGAAATAATGAACAAACAAACCTATTCCAAAGACGGGGAAGCTGTAAAACTAGAGGGCATGACATAAAGCTGCAAGGGGGTAAATTGAAAGGCAATGACAGGAAATACTTTTTCACTGAAAGGGTGGTGGATGCTTGGAATGCCCTCCCGATGGAAGTGGTGGGGGCAAACAGTCTGGGAACGTGGTAGAAAAGACCAAAGTGGATGGATATACCGTAAACTTAATTTGAATTGCCAATACAACCCGACACAGACCGTGTTTCATATAGACTTCCTCAGGGGTAAAATGGCAAACTGGGGTCATAATAGAAAATAATAATAAGAATTGTATCATTATTGACATGAATAGTAATAATATAGTAAAACATTAATATACAAACCAACTCATAATAAAATATAATAACAAGAATATGACAATATCAATCCAATAACTTACAAAAGACCATGAGAATATAAAATTACCTCAGAGACGGGATAAAACACTTGCACTAAAAATTAATTAGACAAAGAGAAAAGGAGGAGTGTATCATGACCAAAGTGTCCCACTAATGTTGAGCTAACTTAATAAATAACTAAATCATGTACAAATTAAAAACAACGGGCATATAAATGTTAGAACCATATTCAAAAATTCATAAAAGGGATAAAACATATCTTGAATTGAATCATTTTTTTGCAATGAAATAATAGCCTCCCTCTCTCCTTTGGAAAGATTATTATATGTAGGAGCTGAATCAGAATCAGGACAGGACATACAACCAATATCATCACCCCCCTGGGGTCGCAGTCGCAGACGAGGAAGGGGCAAATGGAACAGGGATTGGTCCAACGAGAGGACAAATTAAAAAATACTGGATGTAACAATGTAAGATGAAATTAGGTCTTACCTGCTAATTGTCTTTCCTTGAGCTTTCTCCGGGCCAGTCCAGGGAAAGGTAGGGTTGTCAATCCCCTATAGCAACTGAGGACTGAAGACTTCAAGTTTAACTAGAGGTGAAGCCACTCCCCCTGAGGTTAATCCAGCAGTCTACTTCTGACAAAGCAGCTAAAACGAATGAACTGACACACAGTAGATTAACCCTTGAAAAACTGAAAACATTCTATAGTCCGCAAAACTCGGAAGCTAAGAAATGTGCTTCCCTTTTTTTTTTTTTTTCATTTTTATGTATAAATAAATGGAAAAGAGTAGCACTGAGTGAACCCGCAAAGCCCCAAAGCAGACCCCCCACATCTGAACATGCATATAAGGTGGTATTCTTAAACGAGTGGGAGGGGACCCTGGACTGGCCCGGAGAAAGCTCAAGGAAAGACAGTTAGCAGGTAAGACCTAATTTCATCTTCCTTATTGCTTCTCCGGGCCAGTCCAGGGAAAGGTAGGGCAGTACCAAAGCAGTACCTAAACTCGGGAGGGACCCGCGAGACCTGCGATAAGAGCCGAAGCTCCCACTTTCGCATCGTCTCTGGCCTGAACATCCAACTGGTAATGCTTCGTAAAAGTATGCAAGGAAGACCACGTCGCTGCTCTACAGATGTCTACCGGAGGTACAAAGGCATACTCCGCCCAGGAAGTTGCTAGAGCTCGAGTAGAATGAGCTCTCAAAGCACCCGGCAACAGAACATATTGAGCAGCGTAAGCCGCTGAAATAGCACTGCGAACCCAACGAGCAATGGTGGCCTTAGAGGCTGCGTGACCCTTTCGAGGACCCGCACACTGGACAAAGAGCCTGTCCGTTTTCCGAAAGGGTAGAGACACCCGAAGGTACGTCTTCAAAACCCGTTCAAGATCCAAATGTTTGAGTGCCCGGTCCAGAGGAGTATTTGATAAATCAGAAAATACGGGCAACGCCACCGATTGGTTAACATGGAAAACCGAGAGAACTTTCGGCAGAAATGATGGAACTGTCCGTAGCAAAACTCGCTCGGGAAGAAATTGAAGATAAGGCTCCCTGCAAGATAAGGCCTGCAAATCTGAAATACGGCGTGCCGAACATAAAGCTACAAGGAATGCAGTTTTCCAGGAACACTCTCGGAGACTCCGGGAGCAGAGGGAAGATAACGGAGACCTGTAAAAAGCCTCCAACACAATATTCAAATCCCAAGGAGGCACTATGGGACGCACTGGAGGACGAAGGATCTTAGCTGCACGTAGAAAACGGCGTACATCCGGATGCGCCGAAAGACGGCGCCGTTGAACAGATCCCCGAAAAGTAGCGAGCACAGCTATGTGAACCTTAAGGGTACTAAGAGCCAAACCCTTGTCCAAGCCATGCTGGAGAAAGAGAAGCAGCTGAGGTAAGGTTGAGGACATGGGAGAAACATTGTGGAGACCACACCAAGTCTCGAAAATACACCAGACCCGAACATAGGCCAAAGAAGTCCCAGACCTCTTAGACTGAAGTAAAGTAGCTACGACGGAATCCGCATAGCCTCTGCGCTCTAAGCGAGCCCTTTCAAGAGCCAAGCCGTAAGCAAGAAGCGATCCACTCGTGGCATGAGAACCGGCCCCTGATGCAACAGATTGATGCGAACTGGAAGCGGCCAAGGTGGAGCTACAAGGAGCCGAATCAGATCGGCATACCAAGGCCAACGAGGCCAATCCGGAGCAATGAGAATCACTCTTCCGCGGTGCTGCGCTATGCGGTGAATTACTCGACTCAACATTGGCCAAGGTGGGAAGATGTACAAGAGAGAGTCCTGAGGCCAGGGCTGCACAAGAGCATCGAGACCTTCGGACATGTGTTCCCTGCGCCTGCTGAAGAAACGGTTGGCCTTGGCATTGCTGCAGGTTGCCATGAGATCCATGATCGGCTGCCCCCAACGCAACGTCAGCTCGTGATAAACCGCCGCGTTCAACTCCCATTCCCCTGGATCGAGAAGATTGCGGCTGAGATAATCTGCCTGCACATTCTCCTTGCCAGCCACATGTGCTGCCGAAATCGCCAGAAGATTGTTTTCTGCCCAAACCATCAATTCCTGACATTCGGAAAGAAGAGACAGAATCTTGGTTCCGCCTTGACGATTGATATACGCTACCGTCACAGCATTTTCGGAGAAAATCTTGACCGCCGTGCCCTGGAGGAACGCCGCGAAGTGCAGAAGGGCAAGACGAACCGCGCGAAGCTCTAGCCTGTTGATCGACCACGATGTCTCCTCTGGGGACCAAGAACCCTGAGCAATGTGAGCCTGACAATGAGCTCCCCAGCCGGAGAGACTGGCATCCGTGGTGACTAACACCCACGCGGGCTCTCGCAAGGAAACACCTGCTGTTAGATGATACTGAACTAACCACCAGCCGAGACTGCGCCTCACACTGTCGGGACAGGGCAGGCGCTGCGAGAGCGGGTGGAGCTGCGGTGACCAACGGGAAAGCAAGGCTTGCTGCAAAGGCCGCATGTGAGCCTTGGCCCATGGGACTAGATCCAGCGCCGCTGCCATGGACCCTAAAAGTTGTAAATAGGTCCACGCCGACGGAGCCGCGAGTCGGAGAAAGACCTGCAGCTGGAGCAGAAGCTTCTCGACGCGTTCCTCGGGCAGAAAGACCTTCCCGCGCTCGGTGTCGAAGAACGCACCGAGATATGTCAGTTGTTGGGAGGACTCTAGGCGACTTTTGACCCGATTGATTACCCAACCGAGCTGCTCGAGAAGTTGCACCACGCATGCGGTGGCTTCCAGCGACGCTGAGCGCGAATCGGCTCTGATCAACCAATCGTCGAGATAAGGATGCACTCGGATACCTTCTTTCCGTAGCGCTGCTGCAACAACCACCATGAGCTTTGTGAACGTCCGCGGAGCCGTAGCGAGACCGAAGGGCAACGCTCGAAACTGGAAATGTCCTGTCGGAAGGGCAAAACGCAAATATTTCTGATGAGACTGTCTGATGGGAACATGAAGATAAGCCTCTGTGAGGTCGATGGCGGAGAGAAATTCGCCCGGCTGTATCGCTCGAATCACTTTACGTAGCGTCTCCATGCGAAAGTGAGGTACTCGTAAAGTACGGTTTACTCCTTTGAGATCGAGCACGGGACGAAAAGAATCTTCCTTTTTGGGGACCACAAAGTAGATCGAGTATCGACCGCAACCGTATTGGTCTATAGGCATGGGAACTATCGCTCGCAGTTGCAGAAGGCGAGAGAGCGTGTCCACAATGGCCTGTCTCTTGAAACCGGGAGGATAGGGAGACATTACAAAGGCAGGCTCCAAGGGGCAGGCGAAGTCTAGAGCATATCCCTTCTGAATTATCTCCAAAACCCATTTGTCGGAAGTGATGTTGGTCCAGGCTGCCAGAAAATCCTGTAGGCGTCCGCCTACAGGGACTAACGCCTGGACCAGCAGACCTTCATTGTGGTTTTTTAACAGAGGGCTGGGAGGCACTAAAGTAGGATCTGGCAAAACCTCTGGCCCCCCGAAAGGATTGTCCACGAAAACTGGAACGCCCCCTGGAATAGGGAGCAAAGCGTGCCCCACGAAATCTGCGAGAGTCGCGACCGGAGCCTCGAAAACCCTGCGTACTCCTTGTCGGCTTAGGCTTATCCTCAGGCAAACGACCCCCTTTGGAGTCGCCTAAATCTTTAACAATCTTTTCTAACGCCTCTCCGAAAAGCAATTTCCCTTTATAGGGTAATTTACTAAGCCGTAACTTCGAAGATACATCTGTAGACCAGTTACGCAACCAGAGAAAACGCCGAGCCGCCACGAGAGAGGCCATAGTTTTTGCCGCAATTCGCAGCAAATCATAAAAAGCATCCGCCATATAAGCAGCAGCGGACTCCAATTTCGCAGAATCTGCAGCTTCCGAAGAAGACTCCCCAGAAGTGTCCCCCTGCAACCACCTAATGGATGCCCGAGACACATACGCTCCACAAACAGCAGTTTGCAGAGCCAAAGCCGAAGAATCAAAAGCCTGTTTGAGAAGAATTTCTAATTTTCTATCCTGCAGGTCTTTAAGAGCTGCCGCCCCCTCCACAGGGATGGTAGTCTTTTTAGTCACTGCCGAGATGATGGCATCAACTTTCGGCATGCGGAACAGGTCCTTTTCCTCCTGCGGAAGGGGGTATAAGCGAGCTACTGCGCGGCTGCCACGCAAAGTAGCCTCTGGACATTCCCACTCAGATTCTATCATCTGCTTGATAATTCTGTGGATCGGAAAACACCGTTGCTCAGCTTTAAAGCCTTGCAACAACGGATCCTCCAAAGGCTCCTGAGAGGCAGAAGGAAGAAGCAAGTGTAACGCTGCCAAAGACTGAGAAATAAGTGCTGACAGCTCCTCTTTGCGGAAGACTCTGAAAACATTCGGATCTTCTCCGGGAGCAATCTCGCCTTCCTCCAAGTCTTCTGCCTCCAGATCCAAACCTGGTTCAGCCGAGACCTGAGAGTCCCCATGACCCAGCAGAACAGAGGACAGAGAAGAAAAAGGATCCAAAGGGTCCTTAACCACATTGGCAGCCTGGGAAGACCCCTCACCAGGATCCTCTGGCAACTGCAAATTAATGGAAACCTGCTCAGAACGTGGAGCCTCTGACAAATGATCAGGCTGAGAAGAGCGAAGTAAAAAAGCCTGGTGCATCGCCAAAATAAATTCCGGCGAAAAAAAGGAGCCCATGCTCTCCTGTGAAGCAGAAACGGATGGCAAAGGCTTTTTGAGAGGAACGGGGTCTTTGGAAGATTTTGTCCTCTTTTTATGCGCCCGAGACTGCTCTGCCGTTGAACACCCTGAGGGCGCTAAGATGGCCGTCTTTCCCGCCTTTTCCGCGGGTAAAGACGGCTCGTCTAATTTCAATGCCGGCTTGTCTGACATTTGAAAAAAAGTGCTGCCGCAAGTAAAAAAAATGAAGCGGACAACAGTGCAGGATACCGAAAGAAGCAAGCACGGACAAGAAAAGTACTAGAAGCTAGAGCGGAGCGCGCCGATGCGATGTAACTGACAGAAGGCAAACGAACAGAATACAAAGCTAAACCGAGAATCAGGAAAAAAAACAATAGCACATGGAAAGCAGTCCCGCTGTTAGCGGAACATCACATACCGGCAAGAGCAGTGCAGAGGATAGACCCGGGGCTCCCAGGCTCACTCTGGTGCGAGAGACAGCGCCGGTGAAAGAGGCAGGCTCTACCTCACACCGTAAAGGAAGGCAATCTCCCTGTCTCCAATTTCTTTAAAGGCACAGCGCACCTCAGCCAAAATAGTACCTGGACTATAGAATTAATCAGCCCTGCTAGAGCCAGATTATTACATTGAAAAACAAATAAAGAAAATGAAGCTAAACAGCTGCTAATGAGGGAGAAAGAGGGAATCGATCCTCTTTAGCTGCTGAGGACTGAATGACTGCTGGATTAACCTCAGGGGGAGTGGCTTCACCTCTAGTTAAACTTGAAGTCTTCAGTTCTCAGTTGCTATAGGGGATTGACAACCCTACCTTTCCCTGGACTGGCCCGGAGAAGCGATAAGGAATCAATATTTCTAAATACATGTTGACACAAGAAGAGGAATCACTGTTGAATAAAGGGTTATCATTTGTACCAATGAGGAAGCCTGATTTGTTTAAGATTAATATAGATTTATTTAAGTTTTTTCGAAAAATCCATATTAACCAATTTTTTAGCACTCGAGAAGGTAATCTGGCTGATGTTTCTATTGTTAGCAAAACGTCTACATGGATACCTCCTTCACATACTGATCCCCTTATAGTTGCTTTTGAGCAGGTAGTTTTACAACAGGTCAAAACATTTATACAAGTTCAGCTCCTACATATAATAAACTTTCCAAAGGAGAGAGGGAGGCTATTATTTCATTGCAAAAAAATGATTCAATTATTATAAAACCTGCCGATAAGAGTGGGGCGGTAGTAATTTTGGCTAAGAATATATATATAAATGAGATAGACAGACAACTTAGTGATCACACTTTTTATTGTTGTGTCACAGGAGATCCTACTAAGAATTTAAAAAGTAAAATTGATAATATTGTACAGACAGCATTTGAAATTGGATATTTTACTAAGGAAGAAAGAGATTTTCTTATAGTCCCCTCACCGGTTATTCCAACGATTTATATCCTTCCAAAGATTCATAAATCTCTTACAGCTCCACCTGGTAGGTCAATAGTTTCAGCAGTAGGCTCCCTTTTGGAACCCATTTCCCAGTTTCTTGATTTAATATTACGTCCCTTTGTGGTTTCTATGTGGTCTTATGTGAGAGATTCATCTCACGTTATAGAAATTTTGTCTAATTTTCAAGATTTGGACTCTAATATTATTTTAGTTACCTTGGATGTTGAATCGTTATAAACTAATGTACCACAAGCTGAATCCTTGGTATTTTTAGAACAGTATTTTCTTAAACAGACAGTACATAAACGTATTCCCACTGAGTTGCTTCTCAAGTTAGCACAAATAGCCCTAGGCGAAAACCTTTTTTGTTTTAGAGATTTGTTTTTAAGCAAATTAAAGGAGTAACAATGGGGTCTTCAATGGCTTCTGAAATTGCCAACCTCTATGTGAGTATTTGAATTCGAAGAAAAATTTTTAAAGAATCATTTATATAAAGATAATATCAAACTTTGGATTAGATACATAGATGATATTTTGATTTTATGGGATGGAACAAAAGTCCTTTCTAGTTTTAATCAATGGATTAATAATTTAGACAATAATTTGAGATTTCAGTTAACGTATGATTATCAGCAAATCCCTTATTTAGACTTACTTATTAAAAAGGAAGCTAAGCATTTGGTCACATCCATATATAGAAAGCCAACGGACCAGAATCACTTATTGCACTTTAGTAGTTTTCACAATCCGGCACTTAAAAGGAACCTCCCCATTGGTCAATTTCTTAGGGCTAAAAGAGTTTGTACAAAGCATCAAGATTTTAATATCCAAGCAGAAGAAATGAAGAATAGGTTTGCAGCCAGACAATATCCCTCAAAATACATTCATCAAGCATATAGAAGAGCTCAAACATCAACATGAGAGTCTCTCCTGAAGCCTAATCAAAGGAAAGAAGAGGTCCGTATGGTATGCCCTCTCCTGTATTCTACTATTTCTCATGATATTGTTAAGGTATTACAAAGAGAATGGCATCTCATTCAATCACTTCCTGGCTTTCATGATACACCTCTGATTATAGTCCACAGACGTAATGTATATTTGAGGAATTTATTGGTACCATCAGCACTCACAGAACGCCCCTTTCTTTCTAAGTATAAAGGCCAATTTCAATGTGGTCGCTGTTCAGTCTGTATTCATGCATTACCAGTAAGGAATTTTTTTATTCATCCTTCCACTAATAAAATTTTTTTTATTAACGATTACTCCAACTGTGAGACCTCTCATGTTATATACGTCATACAATGTCCATGTAAAAAGCTTTATGTGGGGAAAACCATACGTAATATCAGAGTCAGGATTATAGAACATAAAAGTGCAATCAAAAGAGGTATAATGGATAAACCCCTTGTAGCACATTAGCAGGAACAGGCACACAAGGTATCTGATTTAAAGTTTTTTGTTATAAAAAAATTGAAAATGAATTGGAGAGGTGGGGACATAAATAAAACCATAATGAGGTTGGAACAAAGGTATATTTTTATGTTGAACTCTCTGGTACCCAATGGGTTAAACTTAGATAGTGACTTGTCTGTTTTTCTTTAAAATATTTTAGCTCCTGTATTAATTAGGTGGCCTCTATATAGTTCTAATTTTTTGTCCTCTTCACCTTGCTGTTATAAATTAATAGAGAGAATATGTGCCCCTTTCAGCACTATATCAATACCCAGTAAGTAGTTTGCCCTAAGGGTGCCTTTATACGTCATCACATCGTAGGATTTTTATTTCAATGCACATGCGCCGGCGTTTTTTTCAATTGACAAGAGAAGTTGGCCAGCGGTTTCTGCTGCTGCGCCAATACGGATTCTCCCAAATAATCGGTTGCCGTTTATAACTTCTTTTGAGAAAGAACCCACAAAACGTTTTTATTTTTTATCTACTTTTTATTCTGGTAAGGTTTGGAGTTTTTACTAGTGGATAGTGAGGGAATCAGTGGTTTCTGTTCGCAGCGCCGGCACTGGTTTCTTTAAAGCGTTGGCATAGTGTTATACATGGTTGTGTTAAAATAGAACCCATGAAGTGTCCCGTTGATCATTCAATATTTTTCACCATATTTTAAGATACTTCATTTGTGATTTTTAGTTATGTGGTTATCTTTCTTGGCCTTCAATATTTATTACTTAAGATACATTTTTAGGTTATAAATTGCGGCCCGTTAGCAGGCTCCATTGCAGCGCTCAAGTTTTTAACCACTGGTATACTGTTGGAAACTCTTTGTGGAAAACTGTCCTTGTTATGTTTTTCCCCCCCCCCCCCCTTCTTTTCAGTATGGTCCTCCTTTTTTCCTGAATAATGAGTTTTTTTGTTTTTTCCATAAATTTAATTATTATTTTTTTATATGTGGCCTGGCATGCCTCTTTCCTTTGGCACGTATGATGGGGCTATTTTTAAATCAGAGGTCTCTGCTATTTTTCAGGTCTCTAATGTGGTATGCTAATGTATTTGATATTCTGTTTCAATCTGTTATAAAATTGCACACATTTATTTATATAACTAAACAGTTATTTAAATAAATAATTTACAATAGATTTGAAAGTCCGTTTGTATGGTGCTTAACATTTTATCAAGTTTTTAATTTTTGCTCTTTGTTTCTAGTATTGGGTGTAAGATATGTTTTATCCCTTTTATGAATTTTTGAATATGGTTCTAACATTTATATGCTCGTTGTTTTTAATTTGTACATGATTTAGTTATTTATTAAGTTGGCTCAACATTAGTGGGACCCTTTGGTCATGACTCATTCCTCCTTTTCTCTTTTCTCTTTGTCTAAATAATTTTTAGTGCAAGTGTTTTATCCTGTCTCTGAGGTAATTTTAATTTCTCATGGTCTTTTGTAAGTTATTAGATTGGTATTGTCATATTCTTGTTATTATATTTTATTATGAGTTGGTGTGTGTATTAATGTATTATATTATTACTATTCATGTCAATAATGATATAATTCTTATTATTTTCTATTATTGAAATAATTATACTGTTACTTATGGTTTTTATGTTTAGTCCCTTATGTATCCCACCATTCAAGTTTATTTACCCCTTTTTTCCATTTCTCCACTTATGAAGATTTTTTGTTTGTTTTTTTGTTATTTTAAATATTTTTAAGGATACAGTGATATTCATTATATTGTAGGGGTTATAGCATTCCGACATTTGTTTTAAATGATTTTGATATATTTTAATATTTTATGTTTTTAATGTATGTATTTATTATTTTGTATAATGTTTCTTTTTGTTTTTTTATGACCCCAGTTTGCCATTTTACCGCTATACAAAACACGGCCTGTGTCGGGTTGTATTGGCAATTCAAATAAAGTTTACGGTATATCCATCCACTTTGGTCTTTTCTACCACGTTCCCAGACTGTTTGCCCCCACCACTTCCATCGGGAGGGCATTCCAAGCATCCACCACCCTTTCAGTGAAAAAGTATTTCCTGTCATTGCCTTTCAATTTACCCCCTTGCAACTTCATGTCATGCCCTCTAGTTTTACAGCTTCCCCGTCTTTGGAAGAGGTTTGTTTGTTCATTATTTCTCTTTAAGTATTTAAAGATCTGAATCATATCTCCCCTATCCCTCCTCTCCTCCAGAGTGTACATATTTAGGTCTTCAAGTCTCTTCTCATAAGGCTTCTGACGCAGGCTCCAAATCATTTTGGTCACCTTTTTCCCGTCTTTTTAAAACCTTTGCAAGATATGGTCTCCAAAACTGAACACAGAATTCAAAGTGAGGCCTCACCAGTGACTTATACAGTGGCATTAGTACCTCTTCCTTTCTGCTGGTAATTCCTCTTTGTATGCAACCCAACATCCTCCTGGCTTTTGCCACCGCCTTGTCGCACTGTTTTGCCACCTTGAGATCCTCAGAAATAATCACACTAAGGTCCTTCTCCTGGTCCATGCACACCAACCTCTTGCCCTCTATCGCGTACATTTCCCTTGGATTTCTGCTTCCCAAGTTCATGACGCCGCACTTCTTTGCATTAAATCTTAACTGCCAAGCCTTAGACCATTCTTCCAGCTTTTGTAGATCTTTCCTCATGTTCTCCACTCCCTCAGGGGAGTCCACTCTGTTGCACATTTTCGTGTCATCTGCAAAAAGGCAGACTTTTCCATTCAGTCCTTCAGCAATATCACTCACAAATACATTGAACAGTGCTGGGCCCAGGACGAAACACTGGGGCACCCCGCTAATCACCCTCCTTTCATCCAAATGAGCTCCATTTACCATCACCTTCTGTCGTCTGTCAGTCAACCAATTTCTGATCCAGTTCATCACCTTGGGACCCATCCCCAAACTACTGAGTTTATTGATAAGCCTCCTATGAGGAACAGTATCAAAGGCTTTGCTGAAATCCAGGTAGATGACATGCATCGCATGCCCCTGATCTAGTTCTCTGTTCACCCAGTCAAAGAACTCAATCAGATTTGTTTGGTAAGATTGTCCTTCAGTAAAACCATGTTCCCTCGGATCATTCAACCTGTTGGTTTTGAGAAAGTCCACTATTCGCTCTTTCAGGAGCGCCTCTATTACTTTTCCCGCCGCTAACATAAGGCTCACCGGCCTGTAGTTTGTCACTTCTTCCCTGTCACCACTTTTGTGAAGAGGTACCACATCAGCCATTCTCCAGTCCTGAGGAACTGCTGCTGTTTCCAAGGATCTGTTGAAAACATCCTTTAACGGCCCTGCAAGAACCTCTCTGGCTCTTTCAGTATCCTGGGATGTATCCCATCCGGTCTCATGGCCTTGTCCACTTTCCTTATGATTCCTAGCATTCTATTTGCTGTCTTGGCTGCACACTGGGCGGAGGATTTCAACATGTTATCCACGATGACGCCTAAATCTTTTTCCTGGGTTGTGGTTCCTAATGTGAAACCTTGCATCGTGTAACCATAGCTTGGGTTTTCTTTCCTAGGTGCATAACTTTGCACTTGTCCACATTAAATTTTATCAGCCATTTGGATGCCAAGTCTTCCCATTTATCAAGATCCTCTTGCAGTTTTTCACAATCCTCATGGGTTTTAACAGCTTTGAATAATGTGTCATCTGCAAATTTGATTATCTCACTCACTCCTGGCCTTCAATGGTGAGTCAGCCCTCGGCCCGCTGTTTACCTCCCACGCATCGAGTATAATCGGATTCCCTAATCCGCCACCACCTTACAAGGTCAGTGCATTTGCTACAATCGAAGATGTCTTCCAACCTACCATTCCACGTCCCGCTCCTAGGCAAGCTCCTCAGCTTTTCATCTCATGCCTCTTTTCAGCATAATTGCTAATAATTGTTGATATTGTTGCCTGCTGATATCATATGACATTTATTAATATTGATCAAAATTTTTGCTGAATATGACTGATACTATATTTATATCATAGTATACTATACTACTTGCTGTATGTTATATATTATAGTATATCTATACTACTTGATACACTGAATCTCACTATTTCACTAGCCTCAAAACTACTCTTGTTTAACCAACAATGGAACTTGGGAGATTGTTAGCAATCACCTTAAACATACTAATGTGTACACCAGGGTTCTTACTTACCCACACTCCCCCCATTCACTCTCTAACCCCATCTATAAGCATTCCTAAATCGACACACATTCACATCATCCCATACAGGCCCAGACATGACACCCAAAAATATGATAACAGACATCCATCTATGGGTAGATCGCGCACCCACCAGCACACTCATATTCGAAGGTTGATCCAGTTGAACATAACACCAGTGGATAACCCCAAGAAAAACATTACCCAGACAACACAACTAAAATGCATACTCATCAATGCCAGGTCAATTAGAAACAAAATCCCAATTCTGATTAACCTCATTCTTGACGAAGAACCACATCTTCTTTGTATAACTGAAACCTGGCTAAATGAATCTGATGCAGTTCTTCTTAATCAACTGAAAGTGCATGGCTATACTATACTCAGCTGTAATAGGGATCGAAAAAGAGGTGGAGGTGTACTCGTAATAGCTAAAACTAACCTCAATCTCTCATCTACATTACTTGATAAGCATGATGGAATAGATATCCTCAGAATAGAAAGTCACACCATGGCCATCTGCCTTATATATAGACCACCCACAATTGATATGCAGAGCCTAGACACTATCCTTGAGATTGCATGTAACTCTTCCTTGAGGAAACCTTATGTTATCTTAGGAGATCTTAACCTTGCTTCCCTATCAAACAGCCAGGAACAATCCTTCCTTGAAGCAATGGATGAAATGGGTTTTAGACAAATAATTACCCACCCTACTCACTGCAAAGGTAACACCCTAAATCTAATATTCCTCCCTTCACACTACACACAATTACCTCAATTTATTCCACCCACCACGATTCAGGTACCATGGTCCGATCATTTCATGATACATTTCTCTCTCCCTTTCCAACACACCATCACAGCACATACCAATAACAAACCCATAGAGCAAAGATTCCGCCAGTTTAACAAGGAAAACTTTCTTGAATCAATCTTCACAAAGCTAGACAATGACTCAAACAATCTCAATGATCTAGTATCAACTTGGAACTCTGTTATAGGGGCAGAAGCTAAATCTTTGCCTTCAAATAAAAGACTAAGAAGAAACTCATCTGAGAAATGGTTCACTTCAGAACTTGCTACTCTAAAGAAAAATCTCAGTAAATTGGAAGCTAAATGGCGTAAGTCAAAAACACCAGAATTCAGGGTACAATACTTCGCAAACCTCAAAACCTATAAGGAAGCTACCGCAAAAAGGCTGCATCACACAAGAACATTATCAAAAGCCATCAACCGGCCAAGAGAGCTTTTCGAGATTATTAAATCCCTATCTAAAGTTCCTGAACACACCTTGAACAAAACACTAATAGACCCCCAACTCCTAGCAAATCATTTTGCCAGCAAGCTTAAACACAGTACTCGTCCAAGTACTACCCTGACACCTACCACAGCAAATATCATCACCGAATGGAGCTCATTCCACTTAATCTCAAACAAACAACTTCTAGAGATAATATCAAATCTCAGTACTACCACCTCACTACTTGATCCTTGCCCAGTGTCATGGATTAAGGCAGCAAAATCTGAACTTGCTCCATACATATTGAAAGTAGTAAACCAATCTCTACTCCAAGGCTTCATGCCAGATGACCTTAAGTATGCAGCAATTCGCCCTCTACTAAAAAATAAAACTCTTAATAGCAGTGACCCCCCTCATCCTACCGCCCTATTGCCAGTATCTCCTTCCTAGCTAAAATCATTGAGAAGGTAATTCAAATACAGTTGCAAGATCATATTGACACCAACTCCCCTTTAGATGAGCATCAGTACAGTTTCCGCCCTTATCACGGGGTAGAAACTTTACTTATATCCCTATTTGACTCACTAATCCAAGGCATGGATAATGCTAAGCAGGCTTTCTTGCTAATTTTCATTGATATTTCTTCAGCTTTTGACAGTGTGAATCACAGCATCCTCTTATCCAGGTTATCGCAATTAGGTTTAAAAGAGAAAACACTTGGCTGGTTTAAATCCTACATCTCTAACTGTTTCCAATATGTCCAGATTGACCATTCCCCTGCTCTACCATTACCACAAGAGTGAGGTATCCCACAAGGATCATCTCTCTCGGCTTTACTTTTTAACCTTTATCTCCAACCCATCTGCACAATCTTTAAACGCCACAATCTAAAATATTTCATCTATGCAGACATCATGTTGTTCGCCCCTTGTGACATAGCTAATACCAATTACGATGTAATCGCAACTTGTCTCTCTGAAGCTGAACAGTGGCTCCGCTCAATTCATATGGATATTAATTTCAAAAAGACTGAAGCACTTTTTGTATCCAGAAACTCTAATTTCACCCCCTCCCCCCATCTGTTTCAATCTGATGGACATCTACTCGTCACCCTCTTCAACACCATAATCACCAGCATAGACAACACCAGACAAGGTTTTGTCCTTATATTCATGGACATCTCAGCTGCATTTGACTCTGTGAATCATCAGATCCTTATTGAACGCCTTGAAGAAAAAGGTATCCATGGCTCAGCACTGAGCTGGTGTAAATCCTACCTTTCCGACAGATGGCAACAAGTTAGACTCGGAACCATAACATCTGTCCCATTTCTACAGCATCAAGGAGTACCTCAAGGCTCTTCACTATCTGCACTATTATTTAATATTTACATTCAACCCATCTGTGACCTAATTCGCTCCTTCAACGTATCCTGCCTAGCATATGCCGATGATATTCTCCTTTATATGCCTTTCACGACAGACCAACCTGATTTTACCTCACTGATAAACTGCTTCAACGCAGTTGCGGAATGGCTCCTCACACAGAACTTGAGAATCAACCACAACAAGACTGACGTAATGTTCATAACGAAGAACCAGGGCTTCGCATCCCCACCCACACTAAAGGTAAAGGGCACAGAACTAACAGCCATATCTACCATCAGATACCTAGGCATCACCCTCGACCAAAGAATGGACATGAAGGCGCATATAAAAAACACAACAAAATCAATTTACCACAAGATAAGGACACTCCATCACTTACGACCACTTCTCGAGTACACGGACTTCAGAACAATCTACCAAGCTTTGGTGATGCCCCACATTGACTTTGCAAACACAATCCTATACGGTCTCCCACAAGCAACTCTAAACCCTCTCCAACTGGCAATGAACACAGCAGCCAGGGTGCTAGAAGGAATATCGAGGACTGAGCACGTCACAGCAATCCTGAAAAGGCTTCACTGGTTACCTCTTCAAGCTAGAATCCTATATAAGAATATAATCATGACTTTCAAAGCCCTAAACAATCAGTCTCCCATAACCATCACCGAATTGATACATACCTCATCTCCTATTAGAAGTAGAAGATCCGTAGCAGTAAACACTTTAACAGTCCCGAAAGAATCAACAAGATGCAAAAAATCAACAACTAACAGAGCCTTCTGCTTCTATGCGCCGAAAGCCTGGAATTCCCTCCCCCCCCCCGACATCAGAGCTATTACAGACCTAACCCAACTTAGAAAGGTCCTAAAACATCACCTATTCACCAGATACTTTCCGACGTAGTCCCGATACGGAATTACTCTCACTATGTATATAATGTAGATACTATATTGTATAACTTTTGTTAATCTACCCTGTTATCCAAGTTCCAATCCCTGTTCAAATGTAAATGCATCTCAGTGACCCTGAAATGCATACGTTATGTTTTGATGTACACCGCACTGATGTCAATAGCGCGGTATAAAAGAAATACTAAATAAATAAATAATTTCACCCCCCCCATCTGTTGTCAATCTGATGGACATCACCCTTCCAGTCAAATCCGAAGTAAAATATCTAGGAGTTACCCTGGACAAAACCCTAAGCATGACACATCACATAAAACAGACCACAAAAACTATATTCTTTAAACTCAGAACCATCTGTCTTACTACATCAAAGGCTAACACCTTGTAATGAAGACGTGCAGTTTATTTACAAACAAAGCAAGGATACTTATTCAGAAAGGCAAGTAATTCTCTTAGTTACACATGAGTAGTTAGAAAAGGTAACTAGAATGCAATTAGAATAATAACTAATGCACTTAATTACAGAATAATACTTCACTGAAAGAGTTATGAGATAGTGCAGCTATTTACAAAGAATACTTCACCAAACTTGTCATACAGTCCTTTACACATCAGCTGGGAGCGCTCAGCGAGAAACTGGGGACAGTCTGGGATTCTTCATGCCTGGCCAAGCAGATCTACGCTCTGTCTGTTCTGGATTTTCTCTGTACTTATATAGGCACAAATGTGTTGCAGCCAGCTCTCACCCATGAGCTTCTCTCCACCCCATCCACCTTTTTGCTTTGGTTTCCGGGCAGGCTTCTGATCACCCCCCTTGTTTTTAGAAGCTCAAAACTTACACAATCAAGACGCTGGTCAGACATCTGAGAATGCTCAAGGGACACATCCCCCATGGTCTACATTCCAAGGCTAGATGAAGTGTTCTTTTGTCATCATTAATGGGTCTCCATTTGTTTGCTAGGAGAAGGACTCCTAGGTGAAGTGTTCTTTTGTCCTGTCTAATGGGTAATTTTTGTTTGCCAGGAGAAGGACTCCTCCCTAATCTCCCAGCATCTTCCTGTCAAGGGAGACACCCCCCATGGTTTTAGAAGCAGCTCAAAGCTTCTACATTATAATTGATGAATTCTTATCCTGTCTACATTGGCTAGGCAAATGTTTCTATATTGGCCAAGAGAATTGTTCAAGTTGCAATATTCCTTGCTGATCCAAATAAATTTTTAATTAGTAATACACCATCCAACATCTCAGACCCCTCATTGACATTAGTAACTTCAGATCAGTTGTCCAGGCCCTTATAATGCCACACATAGATTTCTGTAATGGATTACTACAAGGTACATCTAAGAAGAATCTACACATCCTACAAAGGGCCCAGAATGTTACTGCTCGGATTATTTTTAAAGCCAAACTATCTGACCACATTTCTCCAATTCTATACGCTCTCCACTGGCTACCTATTCCCAGTAGAATACAATATAAAACACTAGTCACCATTTTTAAGCTCATTAATGATATAGCCCCTTCACATCTATCAACATTAATCCAGTCCCCCTCAGAAACCAGAATAAGAAGAAGAGCAAACCTCAACACGCTGCTAATTCCCAACTCTGTGAGAAAACTGAAACAGATAACAACCAATACTGCCTTCTCTTATTATGCGCCCAGTCAATGGAACAAATTACCATGCAGTCTGAGAGAGATTAAAGACCTTAGTTCTTTCAGGAAGGAGCTTAAAACATACCTGTTCACCCAACACTTTCACGACTTACAACCTACACTCGAGCAAATTGCACAAGATTACACAACTCAACTAACACAAGTTTACCCAATCTAACTCAAAACCCACTAACCAGGTACGGCGGACACGTCGCTTCCCGCCCCTTTACCCCCCCCCCCCCCCTTATTCTTCACCTCACCTCTTCTTTCCAATGACACACACAACACATTTTTTGGGATTTAAACTGGTTGCAGCTTTATTAACCTTTTAACAATAACCAAACTACATTCCAACACATTATAATTGCTCCCCCCCCTGCAGAACGAGCCCTCACCAGCCATGTGAGTAGCAAGGTGACGCCGCTTCCGCTTCTGCCGGGTCCAGGCCCCGACTAATTTGCCTAGCCCTCCCTCTTCCGGCTTCGCCATATTATTAGCAAAAACCTGAGGGATTGTCCGTGTCGTGGGTACCCTACCCCCGCCCTAATGCTTGCCTCCGTCTCCGGACCCCGGAAACCTCCGGGATCCCGCCACCCCCTCCAGCTGCAACACCCCAACACCCCCGAAGCCTTCGACCCTCCCCAAGCTAGGGCGGGCGGGCGGGACGTCCGGCGTCTCTGGCTCCGACCCCAGAAAGGCCGGAGCCACGCCGCACCCCCGCTCTACCCCCCCATTGCCAGGCTCCTTACCCTCCCATTGGCTCCCACACCTCTCAGCGGCCCGCGGGAGCCAATGACGCCCCGGGATGCCTCGCGTCCCACCTCCACGGCTCCATGCCGCCTCCGCAAGGGGCACCCGCATCCAGCCGCCCCCCCCCCCCCCGGTTACCACCGACCGCACGCACGTGGGCCCCGCGGTCTTGCCATAACTGGGTACGGCGGACACGTTGCTTCCCGCCCCTTCACCCACCCCCCCCCCTTATTCTTCACCTCACCTCTTCTTTCCAATGACACACACAACACATTTTTTGGGACTTAAACTGGTCGCAGCTTTATTAACCTTTTAACAATAACCAAACTACATTCCAACACATTACAATTGCCCCCCCCCCCTGCAGAGCGAACCCTCACCAGCCATGTGAGTAGCAAGGTGACACCGCTTCCGCTTCCGCCAGGTCCAGGTCCCGACTAATTTGCCTAGCCCTCCCTCTTCCGGCTTCGCCATATTATTAGCAAAAACCTGAGGGATTGTCCGGGTCGGGAGTACCCCACCCCCGCCCTAATGCTTGCCTCTGGCTCTGGACCCCGGAAACTTCCGGGATCCCGCCACTGGCTCAGGCCACTACTGTCCTGAGCCGCCCCCCAAGGTTCAGCTGCGACCAGCTCTCCTCCCTTGCATAATACCTTCCAAGTCCTCCTGCCAGTCGTTAAGGAGCAAGTCCATCCCCACCGGGGATAGATGCACTCCATCTGACCTGTACAGGCCCGCACATTCGATGTCAGCCCATGGGTGCAAAATTTGGCACCCTCCATGCTCCCCCACCCATCTGCCAATTTGGCGATTAATTTTCGTCAGTCCTCTCGACCACCGTCGCTGATCCCTGCAAGCCGGCCTTGGAATGATATCTCGTCTATAATTGGAGTTGCTTCCTGAACGTTTATATAGCACTATATCAAAATTCATACGTTCAATATTATCTTCAATTGGTAGTAGTGAACAATATTAACTTCATGTGATGGTCTTGGATAATTTCTATCTTTAAAACAGAGTGGACAAAAATTTCTTCACAAATGTCTTCTTTAATCTTAAAACATATCATTAAAGAATATCATGATTATCCAAACTTGTCATCAAACATTTCTTCTTCCTAAAATATCTTCTTTAATACTTTGATACTTCTTTAATAGGTAAATATTTCTTTTAAAAGGAGTTTTATATCTGCCAAACTTGTGAAACACTGATAGAAGCAATTCCCAGGTAAATATTTCTTTTAAAAGGAGTTTTATATCTGCCAAACTTGTGAAACACTGATTGCTTCTATCAGTGTTTCACAAGTTTGGCAGATATAAAACTCCTTTTAAAAGAAATATTTACCTGGGAATTGCTTCTATCAGTGTTTCACAAGTTTGGCAGATATAAAACTCCTTTTAAAAGAAATATTTACCTATTAAAGAAGTATCAAAGTATTAAAGAAGATATTTTAGGAAGAAGAAATGTTTGATGACAAGTTTGGATAATCATGATATTCTTTAATGATATGTTTTAAGATTAAAGAAGACATTTGTGAAGAAATTTTTGTTCACTCTGTTTTAAAGATAGAAATTATCCAAGACCATCACATGAAGTTAATATTGTTCACTACTACCAATTGAAGATAATATTGAACGTATGAATTTTGGAATGATATCTGACCAAACCAGAACTGTGCCTTTAAACATCACTAACACCTCCCCCAAGTCCTTATGAACTGCACGAATTAACTGCCTGCAAGTCCAAGACACCAAGTCGTTGCCTCCCAGGTGTATCAGCAAGACGTCCGGCGCCCCTCTCATACGCTCGTAGTGCCGCAGCAAAGGCAAGAGCTGGATCCACCGAAGTCCGCGCTCGCCCAGCCATGAGACGGGCACTCCTGAAACCTCCAGACCGATATTCGGCCTCACCGGCCGTGTTGTTGCTCGCCGACCAGCCCAGTAAACAAAAGAGTGGCCAATCACCCAACAGCGACACGATCCTTGTCCCACTTCTGCAAAATAAAGAGATGATACAGTTAGTGACCCCCACCGCCCCTATAAACGCACATAGCTTTGGAACGCCTGCGATTTCCATCTACCAATCTGCTGTATCTCCCGCTCGGGCAGTCCTTCCGCCGCTGCACTGGTAGCTGCCCCGATTCTGAAGGAGTACGGAGCGAAACGCCCAGGATCCTCACCAATCTGCTGCAACGACAGCTGCAGCACCGCCGTAAACTGAAATCGCTTAAGCACCCTCCCGTCCTCGTGGATAAAGAGACTGCCCTCGCCACCCGGCTGCACTCGCAAGTACGCCTTTAGCAGTGTAACCGGGCACGTGAGTGCCCCGTCCACCTCTCTCAACACCACCCACGTTCCTTTCCCCGTCTGATCTGTCTTGGAACGTGCTAGGCGGATACGAACCCCGCCCCCCAACAACTTCACCTGGTGCACTTGCAAGCCCCCGCCCCCTGTAACCCGACCCGACTCCGCAACCAACTCACCCACCCGAAATGCGCCGAAAAAGGCTACCGAAAATACCGCCCGAAAAAGCATGCCTTCATAAGGGGACGATATCACCTGCGACAACGCAACACACAAATGTTTCAGCAGGTCATGCATTATAGGCCGCCGCCCGTCACCCGGCGAGGGAAAGGACCGCTCCCATCCTTGAAGCAGCCTACGCGTTAAAAATCCCCCCCAGCAGCCCCCCACCCCACCGCCTTCGCAAAAAATGAAAACCCCACCAAATGCCTCCGCATAGTCACCCGCGACAATCCCGCAGCCTTCGCTGCCAAAACATACTGACCCAGTAGCTGATCAGATGCCGAACCCTGCCGCCATCCCTGCTCCGCCAGGAAAGTCACCACACTGCTGCAGCCCCTCTGGTATGCAGCCCACGTCGCCGCCGACATTGAATTCTTCAGCAGTTCCGTCATTTCCTGAGGCCAATCTGCCATAAGTGCTCTGGGACCGATGCCCCCACTTCTTCTGCCTCCGGCGCCAAGGTCCGAAACAGCTCCCACTTGAAATGGGAAAGAGCATCGGCAATCTTGTTAGTACACCCGGGAATATGACGAGCCTTAACCACCACATTCAATCACAAGCAAGCTAACACCACCTGCCGCATTAAATCAGCCACCTGCCTGCATCGTGGGGCATAAATATTTATCACACTGACTACCGCCTCATTGTCACACCACCAAACAACCTTACGATTCCGAAGCCTGTCCGGCCACACTGCCAGCACCACCAGAATCGGAAACAACTCTCAAGAAGGTTATATTACTAGTAAGGCCTGCATCCCACCATGCCTGTGGCCATCCCGCTGCACACCAAGAGCCCCCGAAGTAAACCCCCAAGCTCAACCCACCTGCCGCATCGGTATACAATTGCAAATCCCCACTGGATATCTCCCTCTCCATCAATACCGTAGTACCATTGAAATCCCGCAGAAACTCATCCCATACACTTAAGTCAGCCCGCATGCTCAGCGAAACCCTGATCCGATGATGAGGTTTAGTAACCCCCGCCGTAGCTGCCGCAAGCCGCCGCAAAAACACCCTCCCCATAGGAATTACTCTACATGCAAAATTAAGGGAACCTATCAGCGCCTGCATCTCACGTAACGTCATCTTCCTTGAGACCATCACGTTCGCCACCAAAACTTGCAGCTTTATTACCTTGTCCGCCGGCAGCCGTGCTACCATTACCACCGAATCCAGCTCCATCCCCAGAAACGTAATACTTGTCACCGGGCCCTCCGTCTTCCCTGCCGCCAACGGGACACCCCACACCTGAGCCAACTGCACAAATCCATCCAGCAAATCCTTGCACTGCCCAGACTGCGCATCCCCTACAAACAGGAAATCGTCCAAGTAATGTACCACATTTCCACAACCAACCTGCTCCACAAAAGCCCAATGCATAAATGTGCTAAACTGTTCGAAATAAGCACAGGATATCGCACAACCCATTGGCATGCTCTTATCAAAATAACAGATCTCCAGGAACAAGCAGGAATAAGTCCTCACTTATGGGTACGTCGGAACCGATGGAGCCTGCGCGGGAAAGCTCCCCAGCTTCCCAGGAAGGAAGCTTTTGGGGCCTCCCACTGCACATGCGCGCTGCCTTCCCGCCTTCCTGACCAGCTCTCCTCAGTTTCTCATTTTCCGCGGAGCCAGCAGGTCGTGTTCCTGTCACCGCTGAAGAAATTATTGTTTTAGTTTGTTTCTTTAGACCGCATACCTGCCTTCCCCATACCGAAACCAGTACCGCCGGTCTCTTTTCTTTTCTTTAAAAAAAAAAAAGAATCTTTATCTTTGCACAACTTGGTGACTTCGGTTAGGCCTCAGGCCTACACAAATTCTCCTCATGGAGAAACCAGCCCCTGGTTTTAAGAAGTGTACCAAGTGTAGTGCTGTTATTTCTGTCACAGACACCCATGAATGGTGTCTTAAATGTTTGGGACCTGACCACTCCATTCCGGACTGCCCATCCTGCTCCCAGATGTCTAAACGTGGTTTGCAGAACCGGGCCAACAAATTCCATGTGCTGTTTGCTTCAGATAATCCAGCATCACAGTCATCCAGGTCTTCCTCTCCGGATGGATCTCAGGTAACCAAACCTTCTTCGGGCAGGTCCTCAAAGAGCAAATCTCCTTCAAAGCATCGAGAGGCTCTCACTTTTGAATCTGAGGATCCTGCCCCAGCCAAACAACCCCGGCGGGAAGCTCTGGCTTCCAAAGCACCATCTATGGGGTTACAGGTTGACATCGATGGCACGGCCTCGACTGATCACCTGTTAGACTGCTCTGGGGTACCGGCCCATACCGGAACCGACATCCAGACAGCAGTGGCGTCTATGAGCAATACTGTTCAGACCATGCAGCGGGCCATGCTGGCTTTTATTAAAGCTGCGACGCCCTCCGGGTCCGGTTCCGGTATCGTCTCCCATACCGGAACCGAGACCATCGACTTCCAAACGCAGATCGGTTCCGCATGCCGGATCCGGGTTTTCACCCGATACCGGTCCCATACCCGGTACGCCCGATGTCGATACCGATCGGTATGCGTATCGTGCGTTGGAAGCAAATAGAGAATACTCTGATTCTTCTGAGGATTTTGACTCCTCTGAGGACTCTGATGAGCTGTCTCTAGTTCTTCATGAAGACCCTTCTTCCCCAAAGAGGAGAATGTCTCCACCAGAGGATTTGTCCTTTCAAGACTTCATTATAGAGCTAGCTAAAGGACTTTCTATTACCACATCCTCTGAAAAAGAACCTAGGTCAAAGAAATTGGATATTTTAGGATACCCTAAGGTTCCTAAAGAGGCAGTCACCCTGCCTATCCATGAAATCCTTCAAGAACACTTGATGGACTTATGGGAGGCTCCTCTAACGTTGTCTCCTTACTCTCGTAGGTTGGACACCATGTACCGGGTCCCTCCTTCTCCTGGGTTTCAAAAGACTCAGCTGCCTCACCATTCCATTGTGGTGAAGTCTGCGCTGAAAAAGATTAAGAGTACCAAAAGGCACTCTTCTACCCCTCCAGGGCGAGAATGTAAGACCCTAGACTCTTTTGGCAGGAAAACTTTCCAGGCTAGTATGCTTATAGCCAGGATTAATTCTTACAGTGTGTATATGGGCATGTTTCTCAGGGAACTTGCCCTAAAGGTACGGCATTTTGCCCCCTTTATCCCGGAGGATAGAAAGGAGGAGTTCATTTCTATAGTGAAACAGCTTCTAGATGTTTCTAAGTTCTCCAACAGAGCAGCCTTTGATTCCTTTGAAGGTGCCGGTAGAGCTTCGGGCATTGCCATTGCAGCCCGACGACTTGCTTGGCTCCAGGCCTCTGACCTAGAACCCTGGGTCCTGGATGGCTTACGGAATCTGCCCTGTACAGGTGAGAACTTATTTGGTAAAGACTGGCAAATTAAAGCCACTCAAATGGACGCAGAAAATGCTACATTGGATAGACTTTCTAAGTCTACCTCTACTCCTGCCAAGAAAAAGTCTTTCAAGAGGCCTTACTACAAGAAGGCCAGATTTTCCACAAATACTGGCCAACAATCTTCTCAGCCTCGCTTTGCTGCTAAACGTCAGCAACCTAAACAGGCAAGGTCAAAGCCTGCAGCGTCTGCCACTCCTCAGCAGGCTCAACCCCCTCAGGGGTTTTGACTTGCCCCTAGAGAACTTAACATTTCTGGCTCTAGAACAACCAGAGCCCCTCACCATTCCCGGAAGGTTAGCTCACTTTGCTCCCAGATGGGGGCAAATTACATCAGAGCACTGGACCCTCTCTATCATCAGAGAGGGGTACAAACTTCATTTTTCCAACCTTCCTCCAGATACCATGGTGAGGCACTTCAATTCTCCCCCATCTCTCCTGGACCTGTTGGGTCAGGAAATCTCTTCTCTCCTTGCCCAAGGGGCAATAGAAGAGGTTCCTCTTCTTCGACAAGGGACAGGATTCTACTCCCCTTATTTTCTCATACCAAAGAAGACAGGGGGATTCAGACCTATCCTAGATCTGAGAGAATTGAACAAATTTCTGTACAAGGAGAAATTCAAAATGCTTTCTCTAGGCATTCTCCTTCCATACCTTCAGAGTCAGGATTGGCTTTGTTCTCTAGATCTCAAGGATGCGTACACACATATACTCATCCACCCATCCCACAGAAAATATCTAAGATTTCTGTTTCAGGGAAAACATTTCCAGTACAGAGTACTTCCCTTCGGTCTAGCCTCTGCTCCAAGAGTGTTCACCAAATGCATGGCAGTTGTTGCCGCATTTCTAAGAGGTCTGGGAATTTTTGTATTCCCATATCTGGACGACTGGCTCATCCGAGCTCCATCTCAGTCAGAGGCCCAGATTTCCCTGGACCGCACAAGGCACATTCTGCAGTATCTGGGACTGGTGATAAACCTTCCCAAGTCTCAACTTACCCCTACTCAGTCTCTGGAATTCATAGGGGCCCAGTTGGACACCACCACTGCAAGGGCCTACCTACCTCAAATCCGGGGCCAACGTCTGGTGTGCTTGGCCTCCCAAGCTCAGTCCAGCAGTCACTTGACAGCCAGAGAAATGCTGCGACTTCTGGGCCACATGGCCTCCACGGTACACGTGGTGCCCTACGCTCGTCTTCATATGAGAGCAGCTCAATGGACCTTGGCCACCCAGTGGACTCAGGCATCAGGAGCGCTCTCCGACCAAATACTCACCTCAAAGCGTCTGTTTTGGTCCCTCCAATGGTGGATATCCACCAAGAATCTGTTGTTGGGGACCCCCTTCCAACCTTTGTTGCCCCAAACAACCCTCACAACAGATGCCTCCCAAACAGGGTGGGGAGCCCATCTTCAACACCTCTCCACTCAGGGTGCTTGGTCTCCACAAGAGACCACCCTTCACATCAACCTCCTGGAACTGCGAGCAATCTACTTTGCCCTCAAAGTCTTCCATACCCTCCTAGTCAGCCTGACCGTCCTAGTCCAGACAGACAATCAGGTGGCCATGTTCTACATAAACAAACAAGGAGGGACAGGCTCTCTGTCGCTTTGCAACGAAGCTCTCAGATTATGGGCCTTCGCCAGAGAGCATCAAATTCATCTTCTGGCAGTCTATCTTCCAGGGGTTCAAAACTCTCGGGCAGACAGACTCAGTCGAGTTCTGCTTCCACACGAATGGTCCCTACATATGGACCAGATACGCAGAATCTTTCAGGAATGGGGAACCCCGGACATAGACCTCTTTGCAAGTCCGTGGAATGCCAAACTTCCCCGGTTCTGTTCCAGGAATCCGTGTCAGGGAGCTCAGGCCAACGACGCCTTTCTCCTGCATTGGGGTCAGGAATTCCTATATGCCTTTCCACCCATTCCTTTGATTCCCAAGACTCTGTTCAAACTCCAGAGAGATCACGGATCGATGATCCTCATAGCTCCACGCTGGCCACGCCAAGTGTGGTTCCCTCTACTTCTGCATCTCTCCCAGGGACCCTCCCTGGACCTGGGAGCTGCGCCAGACCTTCTGTCTCAGGAGGAGGGGACTTTGTGGCACCCAAACCCCAAGTCCCTACACCTCAGAGCTTGGTTACTGAAGGCCTAAGCCTTCATGACTTCAATCTTTCTCAACCAGTGAAAGATATCCTTCATGCCTCTAGGAAACCCTCCACGAGGCGTTCCTATGCTTTCAAATGGAAACGCTTTTCCATTTGGTGTGCTCAACAGGGTCTTGACCCTCTAGCACTTCCTTTGAATTCTATATTAGACTATCTCCTGCATCTTTCTAATGCAGGCCTTAAGACGAATTCAGTAAGAGTCCATTTGAGTGCTATTGCAGCATCCTTAAAACCTATAAATGGACAACCTGTCTCCTCTCATCCGCTTGTCGCAAGGTTCATGAGAGGCCTGACTCTAACTAAGCCTCCCATCCGACCTCCTCCGGTAGCATGGGACTTGAACGTAGTTCTAGGTCAGCTTATGAAGCCACCTTTTGAACCGTTGGTTTCTACCTCCTTGAAATTTCTTTCCTGGAAGGTCCTTTTCCTTATTGCAGTCACTTCGGCTCGCCGCATCAGTGAACTACAGGCCTTAGTGGCTCATCCACCTTATACCAGGTTTCATCATGATAAGGTGGTCCTTAGGACGAATCCCCACTTTATGCCCAAAGTGGTCTCGCCTTTTCATCTTAATCAAGAGGTATATCTACCTGTCTTTTTCCCGGCTCCTCATGCATCCAGTGCAGAGAGGAACCTTCATACTCTAGATTGTAAAAGGGCTCTCGCCTTTTACCTGAACAGGACTCAGCCACATCGAAAGTCTTCCCAACTTTTTGTGGCTTTTGATCCTTCTCATTTGGGACTTCCAGTCTCCAAACGTACATTTTCCAATTGGATTGCTCAGTGTATTTCCTTTGCTTACCAGAGTAAAAACATTTCTCTGGAAGGCCATGTCACAGCTCACAATGTGAGAGCCATGGCCACTTCTATGGCTCATCTTCACTCTGTATCCATAGATCAGATCTGTCGAGCCGCCACATGGGCCTCGGTTCATACCTTCACAGCCCATTACTGCTTGGACAAGGACTCCCGCCGGGATGCCTTGTTTGGTCAGGCTGTCCTCAAACACCTGTTCCATACTTGAACAACTCCTGCCCACCTTCCCAGGATGGATGCCTGAGATCCATACGAAGATGGCGAACCCTTGGAAGGAGATCTCCCAGGCATCTTAGCTAGGGAGTCCCCATAAGTGAGGACTTATTCCTGCTTGTTCCTGGAGATAGCACAGTTACTTACCTGTAACAGGTGATCTCTGGGAACAGCAGGAATTAGTCCTCACAACCCACCCACCTCCCCTAGGAGTTGTATCTTCTATCTATCTTCCTTTCCTCTCTCTATTGTCTCAGCTATAAACTCGAACTGAGGAGAGCTGGTCAGGAAGGCGGGAAGGCAGCGCGCATGTGCAGTGGGAGGCCCCAAAAGCTTCCTTCCTGGGAAGCTGGGGAGCTTTCCCGCACAGGCTCCGTCGGTTCCGACGTACCCATAAATGAGGACTAATTCCTGCTGTTCCCAGAGATCACCTGTTACAGGTAAGTAACTGTGCTTTACCCTCAAAGCAAAATCCCAACAAATGAAACGTCGACGGGTGCACCGGCAACAAACGGAATGCTGATTCAATGTCCGCCTTTGCCATCAAGCACCCCGGACCACATTTCCTCACCAGCTCCACTGCCTCATCGAACGATGCATAGCGCACTGCATACAATTCCTTTGGGATATGGTCATTAACCGAAGAACCCGCGGGGAAGGGCAAGTTATGGATTAAGCGGTACTTCCCCGGCTCCTTTTTGGGCATTATTCCCAACGGAGACACGACAAAGTCCTCAAATGGCTGCTCCGCGAAGGGGCCTGCAACCCTCCCCAACCCAATCTCCACAGCCAACTTATCCTTCACAATATGAGCAAACTGTCTAACTGAGTGCAAATTCCTCGCTTGGCTTGCGGCCACTCTACCCACAACAGGAATCTGAACCCCCCCTGAAATCCCTCTTCTAATACTACACTGTCCCTCCTCCTGGGATACTTCCTCAACCACGGTCGCAACGCTTCGATCCTAATAGGAGTAGGAGCCAAGCTCCGCAAGCTCCTACTGCTTGAGGGGAGGCGCAATGGCTCCGACCGCACCTTTCTTAACACATTTGAGGGCAGAATGCCCCCCATTGCAGATGGAACAAGCGTGCCGGAATTTGCAATGCGGAAAGGGGCATGAAGACTTGTTGAATCGCCAACAAACATCTCCAGTGCCCCCCCTTGCCGTTCTCGGCACCGCTGGGGGCCCGCCCACCCGAAAGGGCCGCCCTGCACCCGATGTACCGGCCAACCCTCCCTTCGGCCCACTCGCCCCCCCTCCGCCCGGTCTGACTGCCATCTGCGTCAGCCATAAATTGATATCTTGCGTCCCCCATGACAGCATCTGATTTTCTTCCATCTTATCACGGAACTTCTCATCATAGTTGAGCCACACCCAACCGTCATGCGTCTGCGACGCCTCTAATATGGAGTCCGCGTAAGCCAGGAGCATCCTATACTGCTCTGGATGCAAATGCCCCTATACACTAGCCAGCCGCAGAAAAGCCCGAGTCCAGTTTACCACGTTCTGTGCCACTCTCCGCACCCTACCCGCCTTCTCGTCCTCCTTCCTCTTCCTTCTACTGTCCCCGTCCTTTTCCGACCTTCCAACAACCGGAAAATTTCTATATAGCGCCTCTTCTGAATTTTCTGCCTCAACTTCCTTGACACGCCCTCCCATAATTCTGAGAACGCTACCACCGTAGGCGTCGCCCCGCCCGATCCCGGCCTCCCCGCATTCACCTCCCCCCTTCTCTACACCTGCTCCCCTCCGCCGAAGACGAACACGACGATGAATCAGTGGTCGAAGTGGAAGAGGACCCCGACCTCCGACGCCGATGACAAGAATGTCTCCGCTTTCTCCCCGCCTTCTTACGCCCCCCTCGACCGTCACTGTTCCGCCCCCCCACGGCTGCACCTTGATCCTCTGCCAACTCACCTGCCGCGCCCGCAGCCTCTTCCGTAGTCGCACAGGTCTCCTGCCGCTCTGTCACCGTCTGAGCTGCTGCCTCCATCTCACCCGCCAATCCTCCAGCCACGTGACTTCCATCCCTGCGCACAATCACGCCGTCCCGTTGTCTCGAACCACTCAACCATGGACTTCCCATGTACTGCCATCCGGGAGGTACCTGCGGAGAGAAGATAGCAAAAGGCGCAGGGGCACCCGCCATAGCCCAAGTTGGCTGCCACGCCCCCAGCCACTCCGCCTGTGAGGAGCCTTGACCCCCACCCTGCCAATGCTCCCAAGCTGGCGAGTAACCGCCTTCCGTAACCCCCTGCCAGCTCGCCGTACCCGCTAAGCCCAACCAATCCCCTCCCCCCATCGCTCCCCTCGCATACACCTCCCCCTCTGGGGGAACTGGCCCTACGCTCGGGCGCCCAGCAGACCCCCGCACCGCCCCTTGTCCTGTAGCACCCCTTCCAGGTCCTCCTCCCCCTCTTCCCTGACCACCCCGAGCAACCCGACCATCTCCTTCTGGCTCACACCCCCCCCCCCCCCCGCACATCCCCCGCTACCCCGCTCCGCACCGGCGCTGCTCTCCCTACCGGCCTAATGCCCCACCTCGCGCCTTTGCCCCGGCTAGCTGCTCTGCCCCTACCCCCTCCTTGCCCCTTTTTTCCTTTTGAAGCCACCCCTTGTGGCCTGTTACCCCACCCCGTGCTCCCTCTGCCCACCTGCTCCCCTCTGGGAGCTGACCCTAGCTGCTCCTCCCCTCGTGCCTCCCTTTCCGCCCTTCTCCCCTTGCCTGCTCCTTTCCCTTTTCCTTGACCCCTCCCCTCCCCCCTGCGTTGGTGCATTGCAGCGCTACTCCCCTTTATCCTTTTCCCCTTTGTGTTTTTTTTTTTTAAATGAAGCCCTAACTGTCCTTTTGAGCCCGCAGCCACTGCGTTAATTCTTATCTAAGGTTTTTTTTTGTTGGTTTTTTTTTGTACACGCCGCCTGCCCCACTCACCTGCCCCACTCACCTGCTTCGGGCCTTGCCACGTGTGCCACGCTCCTCGTCCTCCGCTCACCCGTCTGCCAGCCCCAGGCCCACCGTCGATGATGTTGCGGCTCTCCACACATCCGGCATCTCTGGCTCCGACCCCAGAAAGGCTGGAACCACGCCGCGTCCCCGCTCTACTCCCCCATTGCCAGGCTCCTTACCCTCCCATTTGCTCCCGCACCTCTCAGCGGCCCGCGGGAGCCAATGACGCTGCAGGACGCCTTGCGTCCCGCCTCCACGCCGCCGCTGCAAGGAGCACCCGCGTCCGGCCAACCCCCCCCCGGTTACCGCCGGCCGCGCGCACGTGGGCCCCGCGGCCTTTCCATTTCCCATACTTCACTCATGCTGAATGTTAGTCAGTCCTATAATGACTGTTGTAAATAATCTCTCTGACTGTTTTAGAATTCCATACTTCAGTATCTCCTATAATGATTATTTAAATAGTTTTCTTGTCTATTATAATTTTTCCATACTATACTATCATCTGTAAATAATGAATAATTTCTCTCAACCAATGTAAATAGTTAATATGTTTTCCTTATATGTTAGTTACCTATGTACTTAATGTTCCATGTAATTTAATGTTAATGTTTTGACACGTTCTCTGTAAACCGCCCCTGATCTCTGGAAGGGGTGGTATAAAAAAACGCACAAATAAATAAATAAATAAAATAAAAATTATTTCCATTTCCAGATCATTTACGAATATGTTAAAAAGCAGCAGACCCAGCACAGATCCCTGGGGTACTCCACTATTCACCTTTCTCTATTGGGAAAATTGGCCATTTAACCCTACCCTCTGCTTTCTATCTTTTATCCAGTTCCTGATCCACAATAGTACACTGCCTCCTATCCCATGGCTTTTTAATTTCACCAAGAGTCTCTCATGAGGGACCTTGTCAAAGGCTTTCTGAAAATACAGATACACTATATCAACCGACTCACATTTGTCTACCTGTTTATTCACACCTTCAAAATAACATAACAGATTAGTAAGACAAGACCTTCCTTGGCTAAAGCCATGTTGACTGTCTCCCATTAAGCTATCACTATCTACATGTTCAGTAATTTTGTTCTTTATAATGGTTTCTACCGTTTATCCCAGTACTGACATCAGACTTACCGGTCTGTAGTTTCCCAGTTCACTCCTGGAAACCTTTTTAAAAATTGGTGTTACATTGGCCATCTTCCAATCTTCAGGTATTACAGATGATTTTAATGACAGTTCACAGATTACCAACAGTAGGTCTGCAATCTCATGTTTCAGTTCTTTCAACACCCTTGGATGTATACCCATCTGGTCCAGGTGATTTGATACTCTTCATTTTATCAAATAGTTGTAATACATCTTCCTGGTGTATCGATATTTCTTTCAATTCTTCTGCGGCATCACCTTTAAATACCATTTCAGTCATGGGCAACATCTCTACATCTTCCTCAGTAAAGACCGAAGCAGAGAATTCATTCAGTCTCTCTACTATGGCCTTGTCCCCTCTTAGTGCCCCTTTTACCCCTCTATGGCCCAACTGACTCATCGTTTTTTTGCTATAAATGTACTTGAAAAAGTCTTTATTACATGTTTTTGCTTCTACAGCAAGCTTCTTCTCAAATTCTCTCTTTGCCTGCCTTATGAATGCCTTGCATCTAACTTGCCAGTGCTTATGTAGTTTCCAGTTTTCATCATTTGGCTCCTTTTTCCATTTCCTGAAAGCTGCTTTTTTGTCAACAACAGCCTCTCTGACCTCACCTTTAAACCATGCTGGCAGTTTTTTTGACTTCCTTCCACTTTTCTTAAAGTGTGGAATACAGTTGGTCTGGGCTTCCAAGATAGTATTTTTAAACACCCATATTTGATGTAAATCTTTAACCTTTGCAACTGCTCCTTTTAGTTTTTTCTTAACTATTTTCCTCATTTTATCATAGTCTCCCTTTTGAAAGTTAAAAGGTAGTACTGTGAATTTCCTTGCCATCCTTATTAAATCAAACGCGATCATGCCATTATCACTATTGCCAAGTAGCCCCAATACTCTTATCTCTTGCACCAG
Organism: Ichthyophis bannanicus; assembly: GCA_033557465.1. NCBI lineage: Eukaryota > Metazoa > Chordata > Amphibia > Gymnophiona > Ichthyophiidae > Ichthyophis > Ichthyophis bannanicus. The sequence goes on along the minus strand of CM066033.1, from coordinate 291,957,661 downwards.
ATCTTGTGTTCCACTAAGGACTAGGTCCAAAATTGCTTCCCCTCTGGTCAGTTCATAACCCAGCTGCTCCAAGAAGCAGTCATTTATTTCATCTAGAAACTTTATCTCCCTAGCATATACTGCCGTGACACTGACCCAGTCATCTATTATTATTACAGTGCTGTAACTTTTGTTAGCTTCCCTGATTTCTTTGAGCAATGCATCATCCATTTGTTCATTCTGGCCAGGTGGCGCCTTCCCCTTCCCCTTTTTACATGGAATTTCTATCCATAGAGATTCTACATTGAATTTTGTTTCCTGTAAAACGTTAATCCTTTTTGACTCAATGCCCTCTCTAACATAGAGTGCAACCCCTCCACCAATTTGATCTGCTCTATCGTTATGGTATAGTTTGTACCTAGGTATCACAGTGTCCCACTGGTTGTCCTCCTTCCACCATGTCTCTGAGATACCAATCTTATCTAACTTCTCATTTAGTGCTATATATTCTAACTCTCCCATCTTTTTTTTTAGACTTCTAGCATTTGCATACAAGCATTTTACAGGCTGTATTTTATTCATATTAATGTGGCTATTGGTAGGCAGGGGTAATTTGGAATCTTTAAGCTCTGCCTGCTCTGTACTCAAGAGCATTTGGGTTACTTTTGTCTTTATTGGAACCTCTCTGTTGACATGCCCTAACTTCAATCTTTTGCTAGTATCCTTCTAGGATACATTGTTCCAAACAATGCACTCTTGGGCGACTGTCAGCATTCCCCTATTATTATAGGTTAATGCCAGCAGCCTATTTACATCCAGGTTAAGGTGGAGCCATCCCTTTGGAAAAACCCCTCCTTTCCCCAAAATGTTGCCCAGTTCCTAACAAATCCAAAACCCTCTTCTTTGCACTATCGTCTCACCCACGCATTGAGACTCTGGAGCTTTGCCTGCCTTTTGGGTCCTGCGCATGGAATGGGAAGCATTTCAGAGAATGCTACCCTGCAAGTTCTGGATTTCAACTTCCTTCCTAAAACCCTAAATTTGGCCTTCAGAACCTCCCTACAACACTTTCCTATGTCATTGGTACTGAAATGTACCAAGACAGCAGACTCCTCTCCAGCACTATCTAAGAGCTTGTCTAGGTGGCGTGTGAGGTCTGCTACCTTCACACCAGGCATGCATATTACCAGGCGATCCTCACGTCCACCAGCCACCCAGCTATCTACATGCCTAATGATCGAATCATCAACTATAACGGCTGTCTTAACCCTTCCCTCATTGGCACATGGCCCTGGAGAAACCTCCTCTGTGCAGTAGGGTTTTACATCACCTGGAGGACAGGTCCTAGTTACAGGATCACCTCCTGCCACACCAGGGTGATGCTCTCCTGTCACATGACCTCTCTCCTCTATGGCAACAGGGATGCTGCCAGACTGGAGGTGGGACTTCAGTACTATGTCCCTGTAGGTCTCGTCTATGTACCTCTCTGTCTTCCTTATGTCTTCCAAGTCTGCTACTCTAGCTTCCAGAGATCGGACTCGTTCCCTGAGATCAAAGAGCTCATTGCACCTAGTGCACACGTAAGACCCCTCTCCAACTGGGAGAAAATCATACCGGTATATGTAACACCAAGTGTAAAAAAAATGGAAAGCCCCCATCTCGCTGCTGGACTGCTGTCTGCATCTGAGTTTTAAGGTTGTGTTTAGGTATTTAAGTTGTTTTCTTACTAAGGTTTGCTGGGGATACTTATACTAATAAAACTGTACCTAATACATTTAATGGACTTTGTTCACCTCAGGCTTAATTAATGTCAGGTCCTTAATGTATGCCTGATGAGAATAAACAGCTGCACCTGAGAGTGAATATGGCACTTCATTTCCTTTAAGAGGTTTTTTTGTGTTTTTTTTTAACTTACACTTTTATTTTCAACCAACCGTGTTCACACTACAAACAATGCAAATGCTTCATGTCCCGCCTCACCCCCTCCAAATTACACATCATAAGTTCCCACTTAACATTCCCAATTCCTCTGCATGCTTCTAACCTTCCCCTCTGCCCGCTTACTTTGTACATTAGCTATACATCTTTTTCCACTTCACCCCCTCCCCCTCACCTTCCCCCCCACCCCACAACTACCCTACATGCATACAGTTTACAATAAACAACTTGACATTATGTGCACACTTCCCCTCCGATCCCAGCTTACCTCCTCTCATCTAGCCCCCTCTCAAGGCCGTGGTACCAGTTAAAAATAACGCTCCCCCTCCCCCTCCCATATCCTACCTCATCTTCCCTCCCATTAAGTAGTCCCATTCCTCATTTTCCTGCGCCATGCCTCAAACCACCCCCACTCCCCCTCAAATTTAGATACACTCTCCTTTTTAAGAGCGTCGACTTCACACACAAGCCATAATTGATCTAGCCGACCCAGCACCTCTGTTCTTGTGGGCACTTCTGGTTGGCGCCAATACCTCATCAATGCCAGCCGCCCTGCTCCCACACAATATCCCATAAAATTATCCGCTCACATGCCATTTCCCACTGGTTTATTAAAAATAATTTGTTCCTTAGTCACCCTAACCTTGATAGCTGTAATTTCCTCATACAGCACCTCCACGCTCTCCCAAAATTTTTGCACTTTCTCACAACCCCACAACATATACAACAAATCCCCCATCTTACCACACTCTTTCCAGCATTCCCCAGTTTGTTGCTTACTCATAGCCCTCATTCGCTCCGGGGTCCAATACATATGCAACCTAATCTTAATGCTATTCTCCAAATACACCGTACCCGGAGCCAATTTTTTTCTCTCCCCTGATTATCCTCCCCCACCTTTCCGCAGTCCACTCTCCCCCCAGTATTGTTTCCCACTTCTGATGCCCGCTCACTTCCCGTACTTCCTCCTCCATTAACATTTTAGACAGCCAGGATAGCAACTTCCTTGGCGACCCCTCCTTCGCCATAAGCTGCTCAAAAGCTTTCAGTGGTCTTTTCCAATCCTTCTGCACCTCCCTTCTCATTGCAAAGTAGTACAATTGTACATACGCATAATAATCCCTATCCCCCAACCCATATTTCTCTTTCAATACCCCGAAAGGAAGTAACTCTCCCTTTTCTGAGAGTACCTGCCCCATTCTCCACAGCCCTTTTTGCTCCCATTCCCTATAGATCTTCCCCTCCATACCCGGTACAAACTCTGTCGTCCCCCTGATGAACGCTCGTCTGGAATATTTCTTCCCCCCCCAACAACCGTTCTTGTGCCTTCTTCCACAGTTCTCTTGTTTATTTATTTTATTTATTTATTTAAAGGGTATTTGTATCCCGCCTTATCCTTCAATCAAGGCGGTGTTAGCTTAACAAGGCGGTGTTAGCTTAACAAATGGGTTAGCTTGATCCTCAAGGTACCCCCACCTACCTTTCCCGAATTGGCTATCCCATATTCCCTTCTCTGCCTCTTTCCTAGCCTTCTCCCCCCCCTGCTTCCATTTGTACCCAGTCCGGAATCTCCTCCTCACCCTTCCATCTAACAATTGTTCTCAACACTGCTGCCCTATATTTCCAAATTTGGCACTCCTAACCCCCCTTCCTCTCTTCTCATATACATTAGTTTCCTGGATATTCTTGGGCATTTTCCCTCCCACACAAACTCCATGAGCATCTGCTGCATTCTCTTAAGATATCTCCTAGAAAGAGGACACGGTATAGCGCTAAACAAAAACAATATCCTGGGCAAAATATTAATTTGCACAGTAGCTATTCTACCAAGCCACGTTAGATGCAACCCCTTCCATTTCCTGAAATCTTTCCTCGTGTCTATCACCAGCTTCTCATAATTCCACTCCCTCCACTGATCTATCGTCTTCCCCATCTCTATACCCAAATATCTGTACGTGTTCTGAACCCATCGAAATGGAAATCCATCTTTCAACCTCTGCACCAATCCCTCTGGTAGGTTAAACCCTAAAATTTCCGTCTTAGTGCCATTAATTTTGTACCCCGATACCTCACTATACTTCGCAATCTCTTTCATTAATACTGGCAAAGTGGTTAGGGGTTCCGTCAATGTCAAAATAACATCATCTGCAAAGAGCGCAATCTTTGCTTCAGTCCCCCTCATTTGTATTCCCTTAATGTCATTTTTCCTCCTAATCCTCTCTGCCAGAGGCTCCTTAACAAGCAGTGGGGACAAAGGGCACCCCTGCCTCGTACCTCTACCTAAGCGAAAGGGCTCAGAGTATCCCCCGTTAACTCGTATTCTAGCCGTCGGTCTAGTGTACAGAGCCCTGACCCAAGTTATAAACCGGCTACCCACTCCCACCTTTTCTAACACCTGCAGCATAAAGGGCCACTCTACACGGGCCACTCCACTGTTAGGATCACTGCTTTCTCGCCACTCCACCCCACCTTCCATGTCAGATTCACAATCTTCCGAATATTATCCCCCCCTTGTCTCCCTCCCACGAACCCTGTTTGATCTTTATTAACCAGAGTAGGCAATACCCCCTGTAATCTCTGCGCCAAGATTCTCGCCAAAATCTTGGCATCTATATTAATTAGGGAAATTGGCCTATAAGACCCACAACTTGTCAAATCCTTTCTCCAGGACCAAGCAGGAAGTCAGTCCTCACTTATGGGTAACATTGGCGCCGATGGAGCCCCCGTGTGGAGCATTTCCCCAGCTTTCTAAGAAAGCCTTTGGGAATACAGCACGCATGCGCGGTCCCCTTCCCGCCTAAAGGTGCCATCTTGCCCAGTCTTTCTTTTCCGTGGAGCCCATCGGACGTCTGTCTGTGTCACCCGGAAAAGTTGACGTTTTTTCTTGCGATTACTTCATTCTTTTTCTCCGGTTCCCCTTCCCGCCGGGTTCGGTACACCGGTATCGAGCCCGTCTTCTATTTTTTCGGTTTTTGCCCTTCGTGGCTGGCGTTCTCGCCCTTTTTTGCCTTTTCCCTGGAAAGCCGGTCCTTTGACCTCGCGGGAGCCCTTTTTTCCCCGATGGCTTCCAGTGGTTTCAAAAAGTGTGATCGGTGCAAGAAACTGATGTCTCTCACCGACACACATGATTGCTGCCTTCGGTGCCTAGGCCCAGATCATGATCCTAAGATCTGTGGCCCGTGTGGCAAAATGTCCACCAAGGCACTTCGAAGCCGTCAGCATCAGAAAGAGAGGATTTTCTCGGACTCTGCCTCCGGCCGGGTCCGGACCTCGTCTGAGGCCTCGATGTCTCGGGAGTCTGATCCCGAGCATCGCCGGGGATCCTCGGACAGGGGGTCTCCCGATCGGGAACGTAAGAGGAAGAAACGGCTCGTGAGGGCGTCGTCGGAAGAGGTCCCTGGTTCCTCGAGAGCCAGGTCTAAGACCCCCGAACGCCGCCCCGGGCCCTTGGAGCAGGAGAAGCCGTCCAGAATGCCTCGCGTGGAGCCGGAACCCGTCGGAGACGTAAGTCCTGTGGTCCTCGTGGACTCTAAACCGAGGGAGCCGACGTCGGACCCGGCACCGCCGGGGCCCGAGTCGGTGGCTGCTGAGTCTCCTGAGTTTGGACTCAGGCTGACAGTCTTGGAGTGCAGACTGTCTGCCTTCATGGATCAGCAGAGGCTACTGATGGCCAGCCTCGCTGGTGCATCTGCCCCGACCACCAGGACATCGACTTCGAAGTCGACCCTGGAGACCGAGCCGATACTCGAGATAATGAAGGCTCAAAGTCGTCCTCGGTCACGGTCATCCTCGACCTCCTGCTCAGAACCGAGGGTGTCGAAGCCGGTGCCTTCGGCGTCGGGGCGGGTGCCACGAGACCCGTGCGGTCGGAGCCCCCCGACTCCTATTCGGATGAGTCCGCATGGGAGACGGAGGACGAGGAGTCCCCCGATACTTTTCGGACTCGGTGCGTCCCTTAGGACTCACCGCAGTCCGAGCCCCGGAGTAGGTCCCCACCGGAGGACACCAGGTTCTTGGAGTTCGTCAGGGATATGGCCAAGGCGTTGGCGATTCCCGCGGACCCTGAGGAGGAGCCTCGAGCCGAGGAGCTCGAGGCCCTCCAGTATGACTCTCCTCCGAAGGAGGCCTTTACTGTGCCGGTCCCTCCGATGCTGGAACGGCTCTTCTTCCGGATGTGGGAGGCACCGGCCTCGGCGCCAGTTTTAAGCAAGTGGGTCGATTCTATCTATCGACTCCGTAAGACCCTGGCTTCCAAAAGGCGCAGCTACCGCATCATTCCATGGTGGTGGAATCGGCCATGCATCGTCTGAAGAGCCAGAAGATGCACTCTGCGGTGCCTCCCGGCAGGGAGGCCCAGAACCTGGATGCTTTCGGCAGAAAGTGCTTCCAGGGCTCGATGCTTGCTTGCCGTGTCCAGTACTACCAGCTGTACATGGGCATGTACTTACAAGACCTGGCGAAAGAGATTGCCGGGTTCTCTGCTGGCCTCTCCGGGGAACCTTTGCAGAGGTTCCAGACTTTGTCCTCAGGAATCTGGGACTGCTCGAAGTTCATGTCCCGAGCGGCCTACGATGGCTTTGAGGCTTCGGCTCGTGTAGCGGCAGTTGGCATCGGAGCCCGACGCCAGGCATGGCTGCAGTCATCGGACCTCGAGCCCTGGGTGCAGGACAAGTTGGTCGATGTCTCTTGCCGAGGTGAAAACCTTTTCGGCAAACCCATGGCCGAGAAGGCGGCTGAGCTCGAAACTGAGCACCTGACTAGGACAAGACTGTCCAGAACAACTTCTGCCCCTTCTCACAAAAAGAAGGGCTCGGGTAAAAAAGGCAGCTGCCTACAAACCTTTCCCTCAGTACCAGGCCTCCCCAGCTCCCCAGCAGAGTCAGCAGGCCAAGGGGCAGGGACATGGGCCCCGTAGGCAGAAGACCCCCAAGCCTCCGGCTCCTGCTCCTGCTCAGCAGGGAGGGGTTTTTGACTCCCACAGCATAGCCTTTCCACCTCTGCTGCCCCATTCCTGCACAGGAGGTCATCTAACCCTGTTTGCCCACAGGTGGCCACCCATTACAGGGGATGCTTGGGTACTGAGTATAGTCCACAGAGGCTATATGCTCCATTTCCAGCAGTTGCCCCCTGCCTAATTCCCAAGAGAGCCTCTAAGGCCTCCTCTACACACAGACCTCCTCCTTCAAGAACTTCAAGGTCTGCTTCTGGACAAGGCGGTGGAGCCTGTACCTCCTCGCCTGCAGGGGCACGGTTTCTACTCCAGGTACTTGCTAGTGCCAAAGAGAACCGGTGGCCTCAGACCTATCCTAGACCTCAGGAACCTCAACAAGTTCTTGGAGAAAGAAAAGTTCAAGATACTTACTCTTGGAACACTTCTGCCCTACCTGCAGCAGGGAGATTGGCTATGCTCCTTAGATCTCAAGGATGCGTACACTCACATCCTCATTCATCCAGACCACAGAAAGTACCTCAGGTTCATTGTGGGAGGAAACTATTACCAGCACAGAGTACTGCCTTTTGGCTTAACCTCCGCCCCAAGGGTCTTTATAAAGTGCCTGGCTGTGGTGGCAGCCTACTTGAGGACTCAAGGTGTTTTTGTCTTCCCCTATCTGGACGACTGGCTCATCAGGGGTCAGACTTACCAGGAGGCCAGGCAGGCCACCTTTCGAACTGTATCACTCCTTCAACACCTAGGCTTTGTCATAAACTTCGCAAAGTCCACTTTGCTACCCTCCCAGAACCTAGAGTTCATAGGGGCGCGGCTGGACTCTCTGCAAGCAAGGGCTTACTTGCCAGAAGACAGGGCTCAAAGGCTCATGGAGTTGGCATCCCGGTTTCTCAGCATGCCAAGGTTTCTGCCCGACTCTGTCTACAGCTCCTAGGCCACATGGCGTCAACAGTACATGTGACCCCCAATGCCCGCCTCCACATGAGGCCTGCACAGTGGTGCCTCAGAACTCAGTGGAAGCAAGCCACAGGGAGCCTAGCAGACAAAGTAAGAATGTCCAAACCCTTCCTGAATTCCCTGCAGTGGTGGCTACACCCCCTCAACTTACTTCAGGGGGTGCCTTTTCAGGTGCCTGTCCCCACAGTGGTGTTGACGACAGATGCCTCCTTGCAGGGCTGGGGTGCACATTGTCTGGAACGGTGCACTCAAGGCCTATGGTCTCCATGGGAGGCCATGCAACAGATTAACCTACTAGAACTTCGGGCTATCCGTTTAGCCCTCAGGACCTTTTCTCACACTTTGGCTTACCAGTCTGATCTCCAGGAACAAGCAGGAATGAGTCCTCACATATGGGTACGTCGGTACCGACGGAGCCTGCGCGGGAAAGCTCCCCAGCTTCCCAGAAAGAAAGCTTTTGGGAGCCTCCCACAGCGCATGCGCGCTGCCTTCCCGCCTTTCCTAACCAACTCTCCTCAGTTCTTCTTTTCCGCGGAGCCAGCAGGTCGTGTTCCTGTCACCGCTGAAGAAGTTCTTTATTTTAATTTATTTCTTTGGTCGCGTGTCTGCCTTCCCCGCGCCGGACCGGTACCTCCAGTCTTTTCTTTTCTTTAAAAAAATAAATAAATATATATATATATATATATATATATACTTTTCCTCACTTAGTGTATTTCTTTTCTTAGGCCTACAGGCCCACAAGAATTTTTCCTCCATGGATAAACCAGCCTCTGGTTTCAAAAAATGCACTAAGTGTAGCGGTACAATTTCTGTTACAGACACCCATGAATGGTGTCTTAAACGTTTGGGGCCTGAACACTCCATTCCGGATTGCCAAGCCTGCTCTCTAATGTCTAAACGAGGGTTACAGAACCGGGCAGCCAAGCTCCATGTGCTGTTTCCCACGGATGCACCGGCCGTGGCATCGACATCGTCCAGGTCTTCCTCTCCTGATGGATCTCAGGTAACCAAACATACTTTTAGCAGGTCCTCGAAGGGCAAATCTCCCTCTAAGCATCGAGATGCCTCCGGGCTTGCCCTTGAGGATCCTGCCCCAGCCAAACAACCCCGGCGGGAAGCTCCGGCTTCCAAAGCTCCTCCTATGGGGTTACAGGTTGACATCGATGGCACGGCCTCGACCGATCACCTGTTAGACTGCTCTGGGGTACCGGCACAATCTCCCGGTACCGACATCCAGGCAGTCGTGGCGTCCATGGATCACACTGTGCAATCCATGCAGCAAGCTATCCTGGCTTTCATCAAGGCTGCGACGCCGTCGGTACCACAACAAGCTCCGTTGTCGGTACCGACGCCGGTACCGGTACCAACTTCGATGCCGGTACCGGCTGCATCAACATCGGCCAGGAGACCAATTCCGGCTCCCTTTCCTGGGCTCTTTCTCGGTACCGACCCGGTACCGGGAACACCCGATGTTGGTACCAATCGATACGCCTATCGATCTTTGGAATTGAGCAGACGATACTTCGATTCTTCTGATGATTCTGATTCATCGGATGAGTCCCCTGAAGTATCTGTTACTCTTCCTGAGGAGCCTTCTTCTCCAAAAAGGAGAATGTCTCCTCCAGAGGATTTGTCCTTTCAAGACTTCATAATAGAAGTAGCTAAAGGACTATCTATTTCAGTAACCTCTGAAAAAGAACCTAGAGCAAAAAAATTAGATATTTTGGGATACTCTAAGGTTCCCAGAGAGGCAGTCACCTTACCAATTCATGAAATTCTTCAAGAACATTTGATTGAATTGTGGGAGACTCCTCTCACCCTTTCTCCTCATTCTCGTAGATTGGACACTATGTACCGTGTCCCTCCTTCTCCTGGATTTCAAAAAACTCAGCTTCCTCACCACTCCATTGTGGTGCAGTCAGCTATGAAGAGGATAAAGAGTACCAAAAGACACTCTTCTACTCCTCCAGGAAGAGAATGCAGGACCTTGGATGCTTTTGGAAGGAAAATCTTCCAAGCTAGCATGCTTATTGCCAGAATCAATTCATACAGCCTTTATATGGGTATGTTTCTGAAGGAGGTTGCAGAAAAGCTGCACAACTTTCTTCCTTTTATTCCAGAGGACAAAAGGGATGAGTTCCTTCTTTGGCTTAATCATACTCAAGACATTTCAAAGTTTTCCAACAGGGCAGCCTTTGATTCTTTTGAAGGTGCCAGCAGAGCCTCAGGCATTGCCATAGCGGCTCGTAGAATTGCTTGGCTCCAGGCTTCTGATCTAGAACCCTGGGTTCAAGATGGTTTAGGAAATCTGCCCTGTACAGGTGAAAATCTATTTGGCAAAGAGTGGCAAATTAAAGCCACTCAAATGGATGCAGAAAATGCTGCTCTGGATAGACTTTCTAAGTCTACCTCCACTCCAGCCAAGAAAAAATCTTTTAAAAAGTCTTTTTACAAGAAGGGCAGATTTCCTTCCACTTCTGGTCAACAATCTTCTACAGGTCGCTTTGCTACTAAGCGTCAGCAACCTAAACAGGCTAGGCCTAAACCTGCAGGGGCTGCTGCAACCCAGCAGTCCCAAGCCCCTCAGGGTTTTTGACTTGATACTAGAGAACTTAACCTTTCTGGCTCTACAACAGCCAGAACCTCTCACCATTCCAGGAAGGTTAGCTCATTTTGCTCCCAGATGGGAGCAAATCACATCAGAGCAGTGGACCCTCTCCATTATCAGAGAGGGCTACAAACTTCATTTCTCAGACCTTCCTCCCTACACCATTGTGAGACATTTCAATTCTCCCACATCTCTCCTCGACCTTCTGGATCAGGAGATAACCACCCTTCTGGCCCAGAGGGCCATAGAAGAAGTTCCTCTTCTTCAACAGGGGTCAGGGTTTTACTCCCCCTACTTTCTCATTCCAAAGAAAACAAGGGGATACAGACCCATTCTAGATCTCAGAGAATTGAACAAATTTCTATGCAGGGAGAAGTTCAAGATGCTTTCTTTAGGCACTCTCCTTCCATATTTACAGAGTCAGGATTGGCTTTGTTCTCTAGATCTCAAGGATGCGTATACTCATATACTCATCCATCCATCCCACAGAAAATTTCTACGTTTTCTGTTCCAGGGAAAACATTACCAATACAGAGTGCTTCCTTTCGGTCTAGCCTCTGCTCCAAGAGTGTTCACCAAATGCATGGCAATAGTTGCTGCATTTCTACGCACTCTGGGAATGTTTGTCTTCCCCTACCTAGACGACTGGCTCATCCGAGCTCCATCTCAGTCAGAAGCCCATATTTCCCTGGACCGCACCAGGCGCATTCTGCAGTATCTGGGACTTGTGGTAAACCTCCCAAAGTCTCAGCTCACCCCTACTCAGTCCCTAGAATTCATAGGGGCCTGGTTGGACACCACTACTGCAAGAGCCTATCTTCCCCAGGCTCGTTGCCAACATCTAGTGCAGTTAGCCTCCCAGATTCAGTCAAAGAGCCACTTAACTGCCCGGGAGATGCTACAACTACTAGGCCACATGGCTTCCACAGTACATGTGGTGCCCTATGCTCGCCTACACATGAGAGCAGCTCAATGGACTTTGTCCACCCAGTGGACTCAAGCTTCAGGAGCTCTCTCAGACCAAATAGCAAACTCCAAACGTCTCTTTTGGTCTCTCCAATGGTGGATGTCCACTCAAAATCTGTTGCTGGGGTCCCCCTTCCAACCTTTGTTGCCCCAAGCAATCCTCACCACAGATGCCTCCCAAACAGGTTGGGGAGCTCATCTACAGGACCTCTCCACCCAAGGCACTTGGTCCCCACAGGAGACCTCTCTTCATATCAACCTCTTGGAACTTCGAGCACTGTTCCTAGCTCTCAAGGTCTTTCATACCCTCCTCGGCTACCAGACAGTCCTCATTCAAACGGACAATCAGGTAGCCATGTTTTACATAAACAAGCAAGGAGGAACTGGCTCTCTGTCGCTTTGCAACGAAGCTCTAAGATTATGGGCCTTCGCCAGAGAGCATCAAATCCATTTCCTGGCAGTATACCTCCCAGGAATTCAAAACTCTTGGGCAGACAGACTCAGTCGAGTTCTGCTTCCACACGAATGGTCCCTGCACATGGATCAGGTACTCAGAATCTTCCAGGAATGGGGAACCCCGGACATACACCTATTTGCAAGTCTGTGGAATGCCAAACTTCCCCGGTTCTGCTCCAGAATTCCGTGTCAGGGAGTTTATGCCAAGGATGCCTTCCTCCTTCATTGGGGTCAGGACTTCCTGTATGCCTTTCCACCCATTCCTTTGATTCCCAAGACTCTGTTCAAACTTCAGAGGGATCAAGGATCTATGATCCTCATAGCTCCACGCTGGCCACGCCAAGTGTGGTACCCTCTACTTCTGCATCTCTCCCAAGCCCCCTCCCTGGACTTGGGAGCTGCTCCTGACCTTCTGTCTCAGGAGGAGGGGACTTTGTGGCATCCAAACCCCAAGTCCCTTCTCCTCAGAGCTTGGTTACTGAAGGCCTAGACCTTCAAGACTTCAATCTTTCGCAGCAAGTGAAGGATATCCTCCATGCTTCCAGGAAACCTTCCACTAGGCGTTCCTATGCTTTTAAATGGAAAAGATTTTCCATTTGGTGTGCTCAACAGGGTCTTGACCCTCTGGCACTTCCTGTGAATTCTCTATTAGAATATCTCCTGCATCTTTCCAATGCAGGCCTTAAGACGAATTCAGTAAGGGTCCATTTAAGTGCTATTGCAGCATCCCTTAAGCCTATCAATGGACAACCTGTTTCCTCTCATCCTCTTATTGCAAGATTTATGAGAGGCCTAACTTTAACTAAACCTCCCATTCGACCTCCTCCGGTGGCATGGGACTTAAATTTGGTTCTTGGTCAGCTTATGAAGCCACCTTTTGAACCCTTAGCCACTACCTCCTTGAAATTTCTTTCCTGGAAGGTTATTTTCCTTGTTGCAATCACTTCTGCTCGCCGCATCAGTGAACTGCAGGCCTTAGTGGCTAATCCACCTTATACAAGGTTCCATCATGATAAGGTAGTCCTTAGGACAAATCCTCACTTTATGCCTAAAGTGGTCTCACCTTTTCATCTTAATCAAGAGGTATATTTACCTGTCTTTTTTCCAGCTCCTCATGCATCCACTGCAGAGAGGAACCTTCATACTCTAGATTGTAAAAGAGCTCTTGCTTTTTACTTACACAGGACACAGCAACATAGAAAGTCTTCCCAGCTTTTTGTTGCTTTTGATCCTTCTCATTTAGGACTTCCAGTCTCTAAAAGAACACTGTCCAATTGGATTGCTCAGTGTATTTATTTTGCTTACCAGAGTAAGAACCTTTCTCTTGAGGGCCATGTCACAGCTCACAATGTGAGGGCCATGGCCGCCTCTATGGCTCATCTTCATTCTGTGTCCATCGACCAGATCTGTCGAGCAGCCACCTGGGCCTCGGTTCATACCTTCACAGCCCATTACTGTTTGGACAAGGACTCCCGCCGGGATGCCTTGTTTGGTCAGGCTGTCCTCAGACACCTGTTCCATTCTTAAACAACTCCTGCCCTCCGTCCATTTATGGATGCCTGAGATCCATAGAAAGACGAGGAACCTTTCAGGGTCTCATACCCTTGGGGATCTCCTAGGCATCTTAAGCTAGGGAGTCCCCATATGTGAGGACTCATTCCTGCTTGTTCCTGGAGATAGCACAGTTACTTACCTGTAACAGGTGATCTCTGGGAACAGCAGGAATTAGTCCTCACAACCCTCCCACCTCCCCTAGGAGTTGTTTCTCTCTCTATCTTTCCTTTCCTCTCTCTCTCTATTGTCTCAGCTTTAAACTCGAACTGAGGAGAATTGGTTAGGAAAGGCGGGAAGGCAGCACGCATGCGCTGTGGGAGGCTCCCAAAAGCTTTCTTTCTGGGAAGCTGGGGAGCTTTCCCGCGCAGGCTCTGTCGGTACCGATGTACCCATATGTGAGGACTAATTCCTGCTGTTCCCAGAGATCACCTGTTACAGGTAAGTAACTGTGCTTTCTGGTTCAGACGGACAATCAAGTGGCCATGTTCTATGTGAACAAACAGGGAGGCACTGGGTCCAGGCCCCTGTGTCAGGAGGCACAGGACCTATGTTCCTTTGCGCTCAAGCACAACATGTTTCTCAAAGCTGTGTATCTCCCCGGCCAGGAGAACTTCCTGGCAGACAGGTTAAGCAGGATTCTGCAGCCCCACGAGTGGCAACTGCACCCATTGGTGGTTCAGAAAATTTTCCTGAAATGGGGACTTCCATCCATGGATCTCTTTGCCAGTCCCCTGAATCACCAGCTACCCAGGTTCTGTTCCAGGCAACCGCACCCCCTGAGGTTAGCAGCGGATGCCTTCCTGATTTCTTGGTCCCAGGGCCTCCTATATGCATTTCCTCCCACACTTCTGGTGGCCCGAACATTGTTCAAGATTCTAAGGGACAAGGCCTCGGTACTTCTGGTAGCTCCCAGATGGCCGAGGCAGCCCTGGTTTCCACTTCTGCTTCAATTAGCAGTGGAAACACCACTATCTCTGGGGTTGCAACCCGATCTTCTCTCTCAGGATCAGGGTTCCCTTCTGCACCCCAATCTCAAATCTCTCAATTTGATGGCCTGGAGGCTGCAAGGGTAGTGTTGGCTCCCTGGGGCTTCCATCAGGAAGTGGAAGAGGTGGTCTTGGCCTCTAGAAAGCAATCCACCAGGAAAACTTATGCCCTGAAGTGGAGAAGGTTCTCCTTGTGGTGTCAGCAACTCAAGGAAGATCCTTTCGCCTGCACTGTGCCAGTAGTGCTTCAGTACCTACTGCACTTGTCCAATCAGGGCCTTAAGTCCAATTCTGTTCGGGTCCACCTCTCTGCTCTGGCAGCTCACCACTCTCTGGTGGAAGGACACTCTTTGTCGGTTCACCCCTTGGTGTCCAGATTTCTCAGAGGCTTGCTATTGCTCAAGCCTCCTCTCCATCCACCGGCCCCTGAGTGGGAGTTGAATGTGGTCTTGCAACAACTGACTCGCCCACCTTTTGAGCCGATGGCTACATATCCTCTCTGCTTCCTTTCTTGGAAGCCTCTCTTCCTAGTGGCCCTGACCTCAGCCAGGCGAGTGAGTGAGCTTCAAGCCCTGGTCTGTGACAGGCCATACACTCGCTTCTATAGGAACAGGGTAGTCCTTAGGACTCATCCTAAGTTCCTCCCAAAGGTTGTCTCCTCTTTCCATCTCAACCAGGAGGTGGTTCTTCCAACGTTCTTCCCTAGGCCCCATGCCAGCCGGGCTGAAACAGTCCTGCATACCCTGGACTGTAGGAGGGCCTTATCCTTCTACCTTGAACGTACGCAGGGGCATAGGAGGGCTACTCAGCTCTTCTTATCTTTTGACCCTAATAACTTGGGGTTACCTGTCTCCAAGCGTACCTTGTCCATCTGGGTGGCTGACTGTATCACCTGGGCTTACAGGGCAGCTGACCTTCCCTTGCAGGGTCGGGTCACGGCCCACCGTGTCAGGGCAATGGCTGCCTCAGTGGCTCATCTCCGCTCTGTACCGTTGGCAGACATCTGCAGGGCTGCAACTTGGTCCTCAAGCCAGACTTTTGCAGCCCATTACTGCCTGGAGAGGGAGTCCCGTAGGGACAGTGCTTTTGGTCAGGCAGTGCTCCGGAATCTCTTTGAGGTTTAGGCAACTCCTACCCTCCAGCCCTCTGGTTGGGCTACTGGTGGAGGTATGTTTCAGTGAAATCCTTTCTCTGATGCTGCGGCTAGAGGGAGCTCATTTTTCAGCTCTGGGTCCCCGGTAGCCTGAAGCTGGGGAGTCCCATAAGTGAGGACTGACTTCCTCCTTGGTCCTGGAGAAAGAGTAGTTACTCACCTGTAACAGGTGTTCTCCAGGAGCATCAGGAATCAGTCCTCACAACCCTCCCTCCTCCCCTGGGAGTTGCAGTTGTACATAGTTCATTTTTTTACATTTTTGTGTGCTATCTTTTAGCTATGTCACCTGACTGGGCAAGATGGCACCTTTAGGCGGGAAGGGGACCGCGCATGCGTGCAGTATTCCCAAAGGCTTTCTTAGAAAGCTGGGGAAATGCTCTGCACGGGGGCTCCATCGGCGCCGATGTCACCCATAAGTGAGGACTGATTCCTGCTGCTCCTGGAGAACACCTGTTACAGGTGAGTAACTACTCTTTCCCGGCTTTGGGATCAACGATATGCCTGCTTCCCCCATTGTATGTGGCAACACTCCCCCCCCCCCCCCACCATACAATCATTAAAGACCACCGCCAACAACGGACTCACTTGTTCCTGAAAAACTTTGTAAAATTTTGCCGTAAATCCATCCACGCCTGGCGCTTTCCCCACTTTCAGGGCTCTAATTGCTTCCACCACCTCCTCTTCCTGTATGGGTCTATTAATACCCTCCGCCTCCTCGGGATCTACTTGCAGCAATTCCACCCCCTGCAGATACCGTTTACCTTTCTCGTTCCCACCGCTCACCTCACTCCGATATAGATCCTCAAAAAAGGTCTGAAATGCTCCCCTGATCTCATTGTTCCCGGTCTGCAATGTACCCCTCCCATCTCTGACACTACTGATACTCCGCTGTTGCATTCTAGCCCTGAGCCGAGTTGCTAGTTCCCTTCCCGCTCTATTCCCCGCCTCAAAATGTGACTGCTTAAGGAGATTTAGTTGATGCGCAATTTCTTTCGCCCTCAATTTTCCTTTCCACCCTTAACAATTGCAATCTTTGTAATAATTCCCCATTCCTATCACTCTGATGCTTTCCCTCCAAGTCCGCTATCTCTTTCAACATCTGCGCCTCTTGTTTCCTCTGCTCCTTCTTCTTCTACGCCGCAATTCCAATCAAGTGCCCTCTAACCACTGCCTTGAGGCCATCCCACGTACACCCATTCGTAACCTCCCCATTCAAGTTATCCTGCAGGTACTCTCTCACCACCTTTCTGATCCTAGAAACCGTTTCCTTGTCCTACAGCAGCGAGTCATTCAGCTTCCAAAATCGCACTCCCAAGTCCTTATACCCTAGATTGAAACTGAGGCTTACGGCCGCATGGTTTGACCATGTTATCGATCCCTGTTCCACCTCGCTCACCTTGGATACCCATGGCCCACTCAACCAAAACATATCTAACCTACTATATGTCTGATGTGGATTTGAGTAGAATGTATAGCTTCTCTGCCCGGGGTGCCTCACCCTCCACACATTTATAAGCCCCAACCTATCTTTCATGTGCAACATACTTTCCCTCTCCTTTCTGCTCCCCCCCCTTCTCCACCACTATTATCTACTCTGGGGTTCACCGTCAAATTGAAATCTCCCCCCAGTACTTTTGACTGTAGCCCCAATTTTTCTACATCCTCCAGCACCCTATCGTAGAACTCCTTCCGCTTATCATTCGGCCCATATATGCTCAGCACCCAAATCTCCTCCCCAGCTACTGCCAACTTAACTCCTACCCACCACCCTCCTTTATCACGGTGCTCCTCCACCACCCAATCTTTGACCCTATTACTTAGCATCAATCCCACTCCCCCTCTCTTATATTCCGCTCGCTTGCCCCCCAGCAACACATAGGGGTATCGATGAGTCTGCAACATCCTCTCCTGCCCCACTTTCAAATGCGTTTCTTGCACACACAGCACATCCGCCTCCAAGTGTCCTCCCTCTCTCTCCACTAATCTTCTTTTCCGCCATGTTTGTAGCCCCTTCGCATTTATTGTAACAAGCTTCAACTGTAGTTGACCTATTGGCTTACCCCCCGTCCTCCCCCCGCCCCTCCCCCTCCCTCCATCCCCTCCATCTCTCCCCTTCCCCCCTCCCGCTCCCTCCCTCTCCTCCTCCTCCCCCCATTACCCTCTTACCCCCCCTCCCTTCCTTCCCTCTCCAACCTCCCCTCGCCCCATCTCCCTCCCTCCCGAGGGACTCCCTAGAGTAGTGGTCATCTTCCCAGATCCTGGCGTACCCTGCCCTCCCCCCCTCCTCCCCTCTCCTCTTGTTCCCCCCCTAATCCACCTTACCCTCGTGATCCTATCCATGGCACCGGCCCACCACACCAGTTCTTCTTCCCTTACCTGCCTCCCACATCCCCCCTCCCCTTCCATCATCCCCTCTAATATAACCCCTTAATCCAACACATTTTATTTCCTAATTAACCTTTCCCACATCTCTACTCCCCCCCCCCCTCCATCCTTTTCCACACCTCTGCATTGTTCTCTCAACAACTGGAGACCCGGAGCACCCATCCACTTTTATCTTTATCTCCGCTTCCTCTTACCTTATCCCTTGCTTCCCCCCCCCCCCCTCCATCTTCTTACCCAAGGATGCATTGAATATTTTTATTTTTTTGTTTTTGTTTTGTGGAGGTGCCCTGAGTCTCCCCACTCCGTTTTACTCCTACAGGTTCCCCCCAAATGTTCATGGATATTAGCTCTACTGAGCCTTCTGACAGCACAAGTCCCACACTCGCTGTCCTGCACCAGTCCAACAGTGCCACCTGCCTCTCTGGATATTCTCAGTTGCTCTCCTGCCTTCTTCATGCATCCGCGATGGCTTCTCCATGTGCCGCTCCAAAGGACCTCTGATCCCTCTGCTGCTGTCCCTCTTCCACCACACCTGGCGCATCCACCAACACCACCTTCGCTTCTTGTAGAGTTTTAACTTTCCACATCTTGGCCCCTTTATTAAACATAAGCCCAAAGGGATATAGCCAGCGATACTTCATGCCCGCTCGGCGTAACACCTGCGTTGCCGGCACCATTTCCCTTCTTCTCTGCAAGGTACCAGCTGCTAGGTCCCAATATATAGCAATCTTATAGCCTTGCCACCTGTAATCCTCTTTGGAATGCATTGTCGCCAATATAGATTCTTTGACCTCAAAGTCCTTTAAACACAGTACAATGTCCCGAGATCTGTTTGGCCTCACAGGGCCCAAGGCTCTGTGCGCTCTATCCATCTCAACTTTAATGCATTGCTGAGCTCCTTCATTTTGAGACAAAATATCCATCAGTATGGCCTCTGCCACTTTCTTGCTATTTTGGAAGCCCTGCTCCTCCGGGACTCCCCGTATGCGCAAGTTATTTTGCCGGGATCTGTTTTCTAGATCCTCTATTTTGTACAATATCTGTTCCTTCCACCGCTGCAGCTCAGCAACCTCTTGTTTGGTCGTGTCACTTTGCTCTTGCAAGTTGTCCAACTTGTGCTCCTGCTCCTCCAGCTGGGCCTTCATCTCCCCCATCTCTCCCTTTAGTTCCCCCAGCAAGTCTCCCATCTCCTCCTTCATTTTATTCATTTCCTCTTTCAGCTCTTTAAACCAACCTTGCAGTTCCTCGCGGGTAACTTTCTGAACCACCATTTCAGCTCGCACGTCCTCAGTGCCCCGACCACTCTTCTTTTCCCGCTCTGCCACCTCTCCTCCTCCTCCACTCTGCCCACTCGCCATCTTGCCTTCCAGCCCCTCGTGCTGTTGCGAGCCGCTGCAAGCATACTCCCGTATGTCTGCCGTCTTTCTGCAAGTCACCATCTCTCTCCTCCGTGTCTCCGCCACTCTTCCTCCTCTCCCCCACATTTTTTGCTCACTCCGGAGGGGAATTGCTTGCTTAATGCCGGCTGTGGCTCCGGAGCTTCAAACTCAGGCAGCCATCCGAGTCAATGACATCACTACCTCCCTCCTTTAAGAGTTTTAAGCACCTATAAGGCTACGATTATCCCAGAGGTAGTTGGGAGTTGGGGAGGGAGGAAGGAAAAGAAGACCTATTAAAAACTGGCTGCTACACAGTACCCTGTCCTGTGCTTCTAAGGTAATCTGTGACCAATTTCCTGGGTGATTCACACAGCCCTTGCTTGGGTAGAGGGAGTCTTTCAAAATGCCCCTTTGATCTGTCACTTGGTTTTAGCACCTATTTAAAACAATTTCACAAGTCTCTTGCTCCCTATCTAGAAGGCCTCTTTGTAAAGGTCCCTAGAATCAATTTATTGCTCAAAGAATACTGACCCTGTTTTTCCTTTTATGCTAAGTTATACTCTGCTTTAATTTAAGTTAAAACTCTTTGCGGATACTAGGCCCTGACTGAGTATTACATTTAAACTACAAGCTCTCTACTAGGTTTTAAATTTAACTGAAAGCTCTCTGCTGTGTTCTGAATTTAAACTGAATGCCCTCTGCTGGGTTTTAAATTTAAACTGAAAGCTACCTGTTGAATTTTTAATTTAACTAAAAGCTCTTTGCTGATACTAGGCCCTGACTGATTTAACAAATACACTGGATTCTAATTTACACAGATTAATCTGCTTTAATTTAAAGAATTTCTTTTTCTCCAAGATTTAGAAAAATTCCCAGAAGTAATACTTACAATTGCAGATCTCTTTCCAGAAATAGCAGTCCCTTTTTGCAGTCCTTTAAGACTGCGAGAGTGGTTATATATCTGGATTTCTGGCTACTTGGTGTGATGGCACAGGGATCTCCCCTTCCATGCCCATACAGACCTAACTAAGGTGCAGTGCCACAAAGCAGACTGTGGGTAGGCAGACAGGGTTACCCCACAGATAGCGGATGTATACAGACTGACATATGCCACAATGGGACAGGTGTAGCTGCTGTGAGAAATGCCAGTACCCAGATAGGTGGGTCTCAGATGCCATAGCCAGAAGGCAGGTAAATGTTTTGGACATCTCCTCACCCACTGTATTCTGAAGTTATACGTTTTGAATCCTGCCTATCCCCGCAATGTTTTGGTGTATGCAGCACTGCACAGACACATGTAAAAGATGGTCCCTGCTCATTGGGGATAACACAGCAGCTGTGGACAGGATACATCCATGGGGGAATGGTCAGGAAGCACAAGGGAGCTTAAGTGGATCAGATCCAACAGCAGCAACAAAGAGGTGAGTGATCTGCCTGGATTTGAGAGGGGCCAGAGATGAAGCCTGACGTACATACTCTGGTAGTTTGTTCCAGGCATAAGGAGCAGCAAGGTGAAAGGAACAAAGTCTGCATTTGGCAGTAGAAGAGAAGGACACAGATAGAAGCAATCTGCCAGAAGAGTTGAGTTCCCGGGGAGGGGTGTAAGGAGAGATAAGAGGGGAATGGTAGTGCACTTATAGGCCATAGGCACAAAAAGGGCATACATTTGTTGCTCAGCAATATTATGCATCCTTAGGGGAACTAAAATGTTAGTTCCAGGTTTTGTGTACTTGGTGTAAGGGTCCATCCCTACCAGTTTAAAGCTTGTTTGTAGAGACCGGGCAGGAATCACTGGGGCCAGTTCCTAATGCCACGTTCCATTTGATGCAAGCTATGTCCTGACATACATGTTCATATTTACATTCTCATATATGGAGTGCACTTGGATTACCTAGCACCTTTCAAGGCATGAAGAGGACTGGTATATGGTCTAGGTTACAGCAGCTGTCATTTCTCATTGGTATTTATTTCTAGTTTGCATCATCAGACGACGGTCTGTGAAGAGCAGTTTAGGAGATACAGCATCCCTGGGGTACATGTGGGGACAGGCAGGATTAAAAACGTGTAACTTTTCAGAATACAGTGGGTGCGGGGATGTCCAAAACATTTACCCACATCTGATAATATTGACGGGGATGTGTTTCTCTATTATATTGTATGGCGCGTGCCTGCACCTGTGCGCAGGCCGCAACCCGGATATGTGCATGGCCCGGCTGAATAGCGCTTGCCCGTGCCACGCCAAACACATCTATCTCCCTGATTCCTGACCCATGGGCTCATCCAGACCCGCAGATGCGGAATTAGGTTCAAACAGGGCCCGTTTTTAATTTAGACGTGTCCATGGCCGGATGTGCACATTATCAAATCGGGCTCTATATCAACCAGCTCACCGGTTTGTAGTATCTCCAGGAACAAGCAGGAATGAGTCTTCACATATGGGTACGTCGGTACCGACGGAGTCTGTGCGGGAACACTTCCCAGCATCCAATCAAAGAGCTTTTGGAAGCATCCCACCATGCCTGCGTGCTGCCTTCCCGCCTTTCCCAACTGCCTCTCCTCAGTTTTCATTTTTCCGCGGAGCCGGCAGGACATCCTCCTGTCACCGCAGAAAATTCTTATTTTTTAGTTTTAGTTTTCTTGTGGTCGCGGCTGTCTTCTCGACGCCACTGGTACCGCCGGTTTTTCTTTTTTTTTCTTATAAAATTTTTCAACGGGATATTTTTTCTTCATAGTGTCCCACGGGGTCTTAGGCCTTTCAGGCCTCCCCTATTTTTCCTTCATAGAACCGCCAGACACTTTCTCCACGAAATGTTCAGACTGTGGCGGTACAACTTTATTTTTAGACCCTCAAAGTCGGTGTCTAACCTGCTTGGGTCCTGACAACAGTTTGGTGAGAAGACATCTTCAACATCCTATGAAGAAAGGCTAAAAAGGTTGGGGCTCTTTAACCTGGAAAAGAGACGGCTGAGGGGAGATATGATAGAAGTCTATAAATTAATGAACGGAGTGGAACGGGTAAACGTAGATCGATTGTTTACCTTATCAGAATATAGAAAGACTAGGGGACATGCAATGAAGCTACAGGGTAAACTATTTAAGACTAATAAAAGAAAATATTTTTTCACTCAACGTGTAATCAAACTCTGGAATTTGTTACCGGAGGATGTAGTAAAGGCTGTTAGTGTAGCTGGGTTTAAAAAAGGTTTGGACAAGTTCCTGGAGGAAAGGTCCATAAACCATTATTAAGAAGGGACCCAGGATATCAATGCTTGAACCAATACAAGCATTGTGGAACCTGTGTCCCTTGGGGAAACTGCTAGGTACGTATGACCTAGATTGGCCACTGTTGGAAACAGAATACTGGGCTTGATGGACCTTGGTCTGACCCAGTATGGCATATCTTATGTTCTTATGTTCTTAATCCCTCGATACACGGTTGCCCTACAACTTCGGGGCACCGTCCCCTTCTTCTTCCACTTTGATTCAGGTAACCCACAAACAGTCTGTTAAGACTAGCCAGTCCTCGAGTGGTACGTCTTATGCACAGCATGTAGACAGCTCCGGCTTTGCCCTCGATGGCCTCCTGGCTTCAAAACCCCGGCGGGAGTCTTCGGTCTCCAAAGCGTATAAGGGGTTTCAGGTTGTTCCTGGGGTTCACCTCCCACAGAACATACCTGAGCCGTGCACGGTGGTGGCATCCGCTTCGAGCGGTACCGATACCCCTGCATCGGCACTGATGTTGGATGAAACACTCCTCACCAGGGATCGTCATCTGGCCTCCTCGGTGCCTTCGGGACTGATGGATACGTCCCAGATTGACTTTCCCTTATCGGTTCCAACACCGATACTGCCACCGATGTCGGTACCCTCCAGATGTGCATCGACAGCCTCGCTTCCTTCGATGACGAGTCTGGAATCGATCTCCAGTTTGGTACCGTCTCGCGGCGGTTCCGATGGCTCGGATCTGCAACTCTCGGTTCCCCTGAGGCTGCTTGACTTGCCACTGGTAGACCTTCATTCACTGGTGTCGGACACGGTACCGAAGTCGGTACCGATGTCTTCATTACCCTTACAGTCGGTGCCTTCCATGCTTCGCTTCTCAGGCTCCTTGCCCTCGATGCCGAGTTTGGAATCCATTTCTAGTCTGGAAGACTGGGTACCAATAGATTTTGGTACCGACACCGATCGGTACCGATGGCTTGGTACCGAGGATAGCAACCAGAGGTTTTCGGTTCCCTCGGTACCGATTGAAGTGTCACCGATGACTACTCCAATGTCTTTGTCGAGCCCGACTCCGACATCGGTACCGGTATTGACTTCAGTACCGGTATCCTCAGTAGCATCGTGGCAAACTCCTACCATGCTTTTTTCAACAGCATCGCTCCATTCTATACCAAGCTTGGAGTCGATACCTGGCATAGACAATGTGGTAAGGACGGTTGCTGCTCTTGACAACCAGTCCAAGCAATCATCCCTTAAGCATTCCACACTGCACCCTGCAGGATCTTCTATTCCTATATATTTGGGTAACTCTGTGGGTGCTCAGGCTAGTTCTTTAGATCTAGCCTGTCCAAGGGAGATTCCAGTTGGGGATCCCTCTTTTCAGAGTTTCCTCCTGGATATAGCAGGATCCCTTGCTATTCCTATTCCAGGACATGATCCTGCACCAGGCTCTGTTTCTACCAAAGCAAAGGACAACATAATGCTTCCTTTGCATCATTCCTTGCAGGATCTCCTTCTAGGAATGTGGGAAACACCTTTAAGGGTACCCCCACCTCCCAGAGCAACTGATCTCTTATATCAGGTGCCCCCCTCTCCAGGGTTTCAAAAGACTCAACTTCCTCATCATTCCATAGTAGTGGAATCAGCAATGAGGCGGATAAAGAGTAAGAAAAAGCACTCTTCTTATCCGCCAGGTCGTGAGTCTAAGACACTAGATGCCTTGGGACCGTCAAACCTTCCAGACATCTATGCTTTCTGCAAGAATTCTCTCATATATATTTTATATGAGTCTTTCTCTTGAGGAGGTCACAAAGCAATTACATCTTTTGACTCCTTTCCTTCCAGTTTCCAGGAGTACAGACTATTCCTCGCTGCTTAAGCATATCCAGAATATCTCTTGGTTTTATTCTCGTGCTTCCCTAGACTCTTTTGAGTCTGTTAGCAGGACTTTTGCTATAGCTATAGGGGCACGACGTAGAGCCTGGCTCCAAGCTTCAGATTTGGCCAAGTGGGAACAACAACGACTGGGACATACTCCTTGCACTGGAGAAAATCTTTTCAATAAGGAGTCTTTACGTCAGGTTACTCAGTTGTCCACTAATTTACCTGTTCCTAAGGGTTCTTCTACACCTTCTTCTGTCCCAGTAAGTAGGAAATGTCCTACCAAACTTTCTTCCCACAGGAGAAGAAGGTTTTATTCCTCATTTGCCCATCATACAGATGTTCCCCTACAGGGGAGCCATTGTCCTGGTCTGAAGAATTCAACCTCTCACCAGGCTCAGCAAACCCGGCCTCTGCAGGGTTTCTGATCAGTCATCATCAAATGCATGTGACCCTTGGGGTTAGAATCTACAGTTGCTTCTTCTCAACAGAGGCGATCCATTTCTCATTCTAACCCCTACACATGGATCTCTTTCCAAAAGACATCCATTTTTTCTATGAGCTGTCAGAATGTTCATGCCTATAAGTCACAGGTTTCTCCTCTTCTCCTGCCAGAGAAAGAGGTCTGACCACTATCAAATGATAGTTCCTGTGCCAGCATGTATTTTTCCTTTCTATAGACTTCTTGGTAAGTCTTCTTCAGCTCTATTCTCTTCACCTTCTTACCACTGTAAGAGCGGAATTACTTACTGGAGGGTTTTTCTTCAGCCTCTCTAGGTTTGTCACTTTCCACTGCGGAGTTTTTCCTCCCTGAGTTTCCTCCCCTGTCTCAAATTTACTTTAAGGCAGCTTATCAGACATGTCCAGAGTTTTCTACTCCTGTTCTGTCTGTTCTTTCTGGTTTTAAACAGTAATATTCTTTCTGCTGTCTTGCTAGCAGCTGCCTATGCAGGAGCCTTAATGTTTGGTCCACTGGTTCTTGCCCACAAACAACCAGATTTGTCCTCCTCTAACATTCTATCTGGTCTTAGTAGTGGCTCCAAGTCAGTGTTTTTCATCGATCTTGGAAATTATCCCACTACAAGCTTTCTGGGTTGGTCTTCTATTTCTGCCATCTCCATTCCCTTGGATTTGGCAGCATAGTGGACTGAGATACTGGTTCTAGCAGCCAGTCCTATCTCCTCATTCTCCTGCATCATGCTCTCTGCAATTCTACAGAGAAGCTTTCCACTATGGGCCCTTGCTAGAGAGCATGGGTTTTTTTCCTCCAACAGCTATCTTAGATGGTTGGAAAAGGCTTTTCAGTCATGTCTCCCATGACTAGAAGGTTCTCCCTTCTTTACTATCTCCTTTTGCCATAAAGGACATAGGCCTTCTCTTACCTAAGGGCTTAAGGAGTTGCCAATTCCATGCTTTGGTCCATAGCATTCCCAATCGGGGATATGCTCTTTCTCCTTGCAGCTCGTCCTCATGGTAAGAACGCATGAAACTTTTTGCCCTTAAGCAGGTCAACATGGTACCTCATCCTTATCTGTCTTCTGTCTACTTACCATGCTAGAGTCTTGGACGACTCAGGACTTGCTGGCTACAGATTGATATTATCCTCTGTTTTCATATAACCATCCTGGTTATTTCACTAGCTAGCATCCTTGCGGATCATAACCAGGGGGAATAGATTCTCTATATATCTTCTCAAGTTGGTTGCACCTCCTTGTTATTAGATGAATCTTCCTCTCCGCATGTTCTATGTGAATACCATGTTGTAGGCATATATCTGTCTGTTTAATTACAGACACCCATATTTAGGCCTACATATTCATATTTATCTTTGTGTGTATTTTATGCCCTTCCATATCTCACTATAGATATATTCTTATATGTCTATTCATATATCTATATTTATATATATATATATATGTATCTGTCGAGATATTTCATTATAGATAGATATGTCTCCACATACTTATCTATCTCACTGTCTATGCTCATATAGCTATCTCTTTTTGACAGAGGGGTTTTACCCATACTTCTGCTGTTCAGCAGGTTTGGGATTCTACACACACAACCACTCCTGTGGTAGTCAACAATTTTTATACCATAACCTAATGGGTTTAGGTACCTCTGAAGCTCTCCGTACCTAATATCTCTCCTAGCTTACCCCAGTTAGGAGAGATATTGTGGATCTTCAGTTAATCACAGGCTTTAACGCCTCAGGCATTTGTCTTCACCCTGGGATACAAGGGGTTCCCATACCCTTTCTCCCCACAAGGACTGTGCCTGTTTGTCCAAATCGGTTAGCCTTTCTCTTTTTGCTCCCAAGAGTGAGTTACTCTGCCGCCAAAAGAGTTTGGTTTTTACCATACAGCTTTTGCTGCAGGCCCACCGTTTTTGTACTACCCCATTTTTTCCTACCAGGGGTGCCTGTTACCTTTCAGGATCCTGACCTCCTCTGTTTTCCTACAGGTTTATTACCTCCACTTTTCAGTGAGGTCCTCTTCACGGTTCCTCTACTGGCTTCCCAGTAGATCCATGAACCTCCGTACTTCTATGAAATCCTGTTAGCGGAGGTTCATATTGCAATATTCTTTGCAATATCATTGATAACAATCATTATCCACACATGGACTCCTTTTCTGCAGTCCTGTGCTAGGTTAGCTGTTCCACAGCATCTTCTTTCTTCAACTCCTATCTGTTGACTCTTACCCTGCTGGGGTCTGGAATCCCATACACAATACCTGGGTTCTTTTATATCCCTTATACCACTCAACAGGAAGAAAAGACACGACACAATTAATTAGTTCATTAATCAATCTCTATTGAGCTCTATAGGGAAGAGACACATGGAGTCTAATTTGACATATCCATCTAGCCTCTTCAAAGATGGCCTGATAGGGCTCTGACTTTTATTGGGAGATATCAGCTGATTCAGTTAATCTTTAATTACATCTGGTACTTTCCAAATTCCACGTGTACATTATTTTTGCTAACATAGACAACATTATTAATAAAAAGCAGAAGTTATGTCTCATGACTATATTTACTAAATTCAGTAGGTGTCGCTGTTATTTCACTATATTAGTAAAAGCTAATTAGTTACTTATTGTATTTGCTGACTTCTATCAAGCTATATCCGTTATATTTACTAAGTGAATCAGAGCCAATTTCACAAGATCAGTGCAGTTTGACCCAGTAACTGTTTTAACCTATCCGCTTGCAGGATGAGCACCCTCACCCTCTGTTCTAAGAACATAAGAACATAAGAACATAAGAAATGCCATACTGGGTCAGACCGAGGTCCATCAAGCCCAGTATCCTGTTTCCAACAGTGGCCAATCTAGGTCATACGTACCTAGCAGTTTCCCCAAAAGACACAGGTTCTGCAGTGCTTGTACTAGGCCAAGCATTGATATCCTGGGTCCCTTTTTAATAGTGGTTTATGGACCTTTCCTCCAGGAACTTGTCCAAACCTTTTTTAAACCCAGCTATACTAACAGCCCTTACTACATCCTCCGGTAACAGATTCCAGAGTTTGATTACACGTTGAGAGAAGAAATATTTTCTCCTATTTGTCTTAAATAGTTTACCCTGTAGCTTCATTACATGCCCCCTAGTCCTTCTATATTCTGATAGCGTAAACAATTTATCCACGTTTATCCGTTCCACTCCATTCATTAATTTATACACCTCTATCATATCTCCCCTCAGCCGCCTCTTTTCTATTTAATTAAGGAACTACAATCTGACCTAATATCTATTGTTACACAAACTCTATTTGCTAATGCCACAAGCTCCAGTTGCTAAATTCAATAAAAGCAGAAATGTCTTTTAAAGAGATAGTTTTAAATGTAATTCAGACCTGTCTTTTCCTAGGTCTATAATCCTGTCTCATGCATAGTTTCATGTATAGCTGTTTTTGGTTCTATTCCAATAGATATTATTGATCCTGATCGGCTGTCTGTCTCTGAATCTGACAGCTCTAAGTCTGCATATCCTGGATAGGTCATAGGTGTATAAGTTTGTTCATCTGCAGCTGTTTCTTCTACCTCACTGATTATATCCAATTTACATTTGGGGCCTAGTAGAGTTATTCCTCGTCTACACTACCCTCCATCCTCAGGATGCCTGGTGTTGTGGGGGATAGCATGTTCCAACCTATGACATGCTCGGACTCCAGGCATCTCAGCTTGGGAGTCCCCATATGTGAAGACTCATTCCTGCTTGTTCCTGGAGATAGCACAGTTACTTACCTGTAACAGGTGTTCCTTTGTGTCCCTCTAGTCCAGTCCCGGAACCATAGAGTTGTCAACCTCCTCCAGCAGCTTTGGAGACTGAAAGATGTCATCGCTTTGATGTCACTGGTATAACTAGGCAAACTCCGCCCCTTTCCACCAGTACTTTCAGTCTCCAAGCAGCTTGGAGGTTCTGAGCCCGGGTCTGGGCTCAGTGGAAACAAATAAGCAGAGCTTAGTTTTTTGAAATTTCACTTATTTTACTTGTTTTACTTTTTTGATTTGGTTCTTTGTTTTTTCTGTTAGGTCCGAGCTTCTGCTGCTGAAAGGATTCCTGTATCTGTGGACCTTTCTCTTTTTCTCTCTTCCTCTCTCTCTCTTCCCCCTCCCTCTCTGCTTTGCCCCAGCGTCTAGATGAGCACAGGGGGAACAGGACCAATGTTCCCTCTAATTTTCTGTAGGCTGTGTGCACATAAAATATTAGCTGTGCAGCTTTTGAAGGAAGGTTACATTTTTGTGCGCCACATAACGACACTCGGAGTTATATACTTTAAAATTTGACTACACGTCAGGATACAGTATGTATACCACATTGATTTTAATTAAATTAAATGAAAATAGACGATTACTAAATGAAGCGGAAAATTTCTAGTAATTACAATCACAACTTTTAAATTTTAAGACGTCTGTGTTATTTTCTATCAGAATCAGAACCGTAATTTTTGTGCGCTCTGTTGTAAAGTATGTGCGCTCACTCGGCGAGGTGTGTGCGCGCGCACACGCGCACAGCTTAGAGGGAACAGTGAACAGGACTAATCAGTGGCCTCCCTGCTCCCGAACCCGCGTTGGAAGGGTGAGGAGCAGGTAGAAGGCGATTGCCCCAGAGTCTAAACCAGCACCGGAGGAACAGTGCTATTCGGTGGCCTCCCTGCTCCCGAACCCGCGTGGAAGGGGTGAGGAGCAGGTAGATGGCGGGCACTTGCAGCAGCAGCGAAGCAGAGGGCTTAAAAGCCAGTGGAAGTTGTGCCCGGCTCAGTCAGAGCAGTGAGCAGCCGGAGCTGAAGCCGTGAACAGGCTGTGTTCCGTGTGGCTCCTCTCCCTCATCCCCCCCAACCTCTGGGATCAGTGGCGGTAAGTTCCTGCACTGACCTGGTTTTTGGGAGATGGTTAACTTGGTGGGGAGGCTTTGTGGCGGCTCCCGGGCTTGCAGGGTGGCTCGGGGCCTCGCCGCGTGTGGTGAGAGAGGGTTCTTTTTTGAGCGGGAACGCTCACGGTGGCCATTTTGAGAGCCGCGTTTGCAGCGACAAGATTTCATTGTTTGTTGTTTGCAGCCGTGGGAGCCTTGTTTTGCCTTCGGGTCAACGGGGTTTGGCTAGAATGCTACCTTGCTTGCTATAATGCAAGAGAACTTGGACCCGCTCAGTCAGCACCCAGGGGGGCTGGGATATTTCTGGCTGTTAGGTGTTGCAGATATCAGCCTGGGGTCTTTCTGGCTGTTGCAAGTTGCGGTGATCAGCCTCCGGTGGGTCGGCTCTCCATGTAGCAGGAGGCACAGCTTCTGGGGGTGAAGGATAAGGGGCATTTTTGTTTTTAGACTGACAAATATGTAGGCTCTTATTCTTAGATAGGATTTTTCTTTGTCTGAGTTTCACTCTTTGAATTTTTGCAAAAGTGCTGTGCTGTGGAGTTCTGCCTGCTGTCTATTTTTCTTCTCCTCTCCTCTCCTCTTTGCCCCCTCCCCTCTGTCCTCTTCTCTAGCTGTGCTGTCTTCCCGTGCTTCGCACGAGCGGCTGTGAAAAGGCGGGGCTTCTGATTTCAGCTTCCCTGCTCCCTCACCCGCGATTAAGGGTGAGGAGCAGGGGAACAGTTGGGGGGGCGAGTTTGTGCGCGCCTCAGCCTGCATTGCCAGCGCGGAGCGGAAGCCGCGAAGAGGGCTGTGCTCCGACGCGGTGGCGTCGCCGGAGTTTGCTGGCAAGGGAGATTAGCCTTCGGTGGCTTGGGAGAGTAGCTGGTTATCCTTTAAGCTGCTTCTTTCCTTTTTCGGGCCTTCATTCCGTTGCGTTTCGCATCGGGGGTGATTGGTGCTGTGGGCCTCATGTCGCTCCGCGGGAAAAGCAGCGGGGGCCATGTTGGAAGCGGCTTTTGATGTTTCGGCGCTTCGGAGCTGGCTGTTAGTGTTTTTTGGAGCAACGATATGCCCTTAGCTGGGGGCACGATACTGCGGCACTGGGTATATTTAAAAAAAAAAAAAAAAGGGGGTCTGTCCTCTCTAGTTTTAAGTTTATTCTTAGTTTTATAGGACAGCCGTCTGGCATTGCTTCCACAGGTTCTTTCCCTCCTAATCATGCCTCGGCGGAGCATCTGTTCAATCCCCGGGTGTTAGGCAAATTGCCTGGTTTTAGGTTCCGGGGCAGAGCCCTCGCTTGTAGTTGAATAGAGGGTCCGGCTAGAAATGTACCTTGGTATATTTTGTAGGGTAAGTTGCCCAGTGGTCTGTGTTTCTCCGGAACTGGTTTAGGAAACCTTAGGATGTACTAAAGTATATAATGGTTAACTGTCAAGCAAGAAGGGCTATGGCCGCCAGGGGACGGCGGATACACTCAATGGGGCCTTTCTCTGACCGTGTGTTTACAGCTCTTTCATCTTGCTTATTCATCTTGCTTATTCTAGGTAATGCTCCGCAGATCCTCTTTATATGCCCAAGATTGAAGCTCTTGCCTTCTGTATCGTTGCTTGGGGCTCGGTTGCCCTACCGGCCACAGCTACTCATGCCTCACATGTTGTATTCGGAGCCCCCGTCCCTGCGGTGGGTGGGGTTGACGTACGACATCATTTTACTCCTCAGGTTCACACCGGCAGCGACCTCTCAGACCTCCACTTGCAAAGGTGCCTGTGTGTTTCCTGGCTCCACTTAGTGGGCTCATCCCGGGAAGTTCTTCTTCTCTTTCTGGAGCGGGATTTCGAAAGGATATACAAACTCTCTTTAGTGAGACATAGCCGGTTTCTTTTTTGGCTACAACTGTGGTTTTCTTCGGTGGCCTTTGGTGTCCTGAACCCCACCGTCTGGACGCGGTTTGCTTCCAGATGTTCTCCTCTCTCTTTCGCTCTTCAGCTCCCTGACGGACGCAGCAGGCTGGCAGGGGGTGAGCAATGCATCCAGCGACACTGAATCCCTCAGGATGAGGGGGGGAAGGTCAGCTGGGTACGGCGGGGGATGGTAGCTTCTTGCAAAGGTCTAGGTACAGTTCAGTTAGATTTTGACTGATCTGCTTTAAGTTCATTGGAGTTGGTGGAAACTTGGTTTTTAGGGTCCTATCCGCCCTTTCCAGGCCGGGCCCGAAACTCTCGGGCTCCCCTGTTCTGACTTCATACCCCTACCTAAGAGTGGATTCCCTAATCATCTTGGTTAGGAAGGGTATACTTTTCCTGAAATATGCTAATATTAACCTAGCTGCAGATTCTGTTTTGCAAAAACAACAACAACAAAAAAAAAAAAATCATCATCCAAACATACGAGCATAGCTATGTTGATTTTCAAGTAACTCCTCCCGCTTTCCATAGACGGTCTTCTCAAGCATTCGTTGGGGGATACCTATCTTGGACTGTTGTAACCGGGGCTTGGGTGACCGCCCTGGCCAGTCCACAGCTGTGGACTGCTCTGCCGTAAGCATTATGTTCTGGGTGGTTTCTTCTTGGAGAATATTCCCGTTTAGTTGGACTTTCCCTGACTTATTGGATTTCGTGGATTTCTAATGTTTTCGGTCTGCCTATAGGTGGTTTCCTTTTTACTTCTGGAAACGGCAGAGCAACGCAGAGAGGTTGCACATTCGCGCTCGGGCCGTTGAGGCTATTTAGGCTCCCCTGCCATTTATAAGAGGTTCTCCAGGGTGGAGAGTATCTGCGGGTATTCAGAGTCTGCTTTGCTAGTGGCCGGCGAAGCGCAGCCAGGCTAGTTCTCCATCAGCACTAGCGGCTGCTCAGATTCTGGTAAGCATACATCATCTGCTGTGTTGGCAAGGTGGCTTCCACGCGGCTTGGCATCAGCCTAGATGGCTGCCGGTTTGGACTGTGCCTGTGGAGGCTGCCTGGATGGCGAGCCTGGCGTTCTCTAGAACATATCCAGCATACCCTGGATCATTTAGCTTTGAACAGCTACGGACAGGACACAATGCACTCTCGCATGCCTTTTTGCTTCGGTGGTCTAGAAGTGTAGTCTTTACCAGGTGGTATCCTGGGAGCTTCTCTGCAGTTTCTCGGCTTCTTCTTAGTTGCCTCGGTGGCCGCTGCGGAATGAGAAGACGGTCTTTCTAACACCATGTGCTAGTGGACCTTAAAATATCAAGTCCTTCTTGGTGCAGTCAGATGGCATGCAGCGTTACCCTAGCAGGACAGCTGGGGATGTCTCTGACGGTGCTTGGGGGGTTCTTTCTGCTTCATGTTGTTGGCACCGAAAGAGCTTCTCCGCCTATGCTGCAGGAATTTTTCGTTAGACGATGTCTTTAAAAAAAACAACAAAAAAACCTCCCAGATGTTTCAGCTGTCCCGAATTTGCCTGTTCTTGTTTGACATGGTGTGACTCGGCAGGGACAGGTCTGGGTACTGCGTGAGTGGGTGCACGCCTTGCGCTTGCAGGGGCAGTGGACTCACTGTCTGGAGGAGAGCTCTTTCAATCTTCTTTAACGAACGGTACATAAGTAGATGGTTCACTGGGGCGGTCGTTGGGGGCACTGCTCTGTCCTTGCAGGATCCAATTTGGGAGTCTGGGGGGATGAGAGCATGCTTCCAGGGGTGCCAGTATTTCCGGCAGTCTATTCGCCTGCAGCAGGTAAGACTCAGGGTGTTGCATCGACTAGAGCCTGCTCTGCTTTATGTGGCAAATGTGCAGTATGGTTTAATTCGAGCGCTAGCTAGTATTATTGGCTTCCTTGGAATTCTCCCGGAGATCTCTTTGGTGGAGGAATGGGGCGGCTGTTGCTTCATCCAAGTCAAGGCTCCGTCAGCTCTCAGTTACTGGTCTTTGTCTTGTCCTTTCCCCCTCTGGTAGCCATTTGCTTCGCTTGGGGCTTTCGGTTTGGTAGGCGCTGTCTTGTAAGGCGCCGTCTTTGTCCGGTTTTCGGTCACAAGGGGGTGATGCGCAAGGTCCCAGCTTTTTGACTAAAGATGGTTTCGGTTGTTTCACGTCAACCAGGTGGTGTCGCTTCCAGTGTTTTCGGTGGGACAGAAGGATCAGTCGAGCGGTCAGTTGCTTCTTTTGGACGTTCGACGGGTGCTTAGGTAGTATCTCCGTAGAACAGCATCTGTCAGGAGGTCCGACAGGTTGTTTTGTCGCCTTTGGAGGCCCGCAGAAGGGGGCGGCGGTGGCGGAGTCCTCCATTTCGCGGGGGCTTGAGGAGTCTTTGGCATCGGCCTACCTGTGCAGGGTACGGTTGTTCCAGTTGGTTTTTGTGCGAATTCCCTGAGCCTCGTCCAGTTTGGTGCTGGTCGGAGACATTTGTAGGGTGTTGTCTTGGTCTGCACTGCATTCCTTTGCGCAGCACTATCGGTTTGCTGTATATGCGCAGCGGGCTGGACGTTTTGGGTCTGCAGTACTTCAGGCTGGGCTTTAGGGTCCCTCCCGTTGATATTCACTGCTCTGTTACATCCTCTATGGTTCCGGGACTGGACTAGAGGGACGCAAAGGAAGAGTAAATTAGACTTACCTGCTAATTGTCGTTCCTTAAGGAACTCTAGTCCAGTCCCGGACCCCTCCCAGTTTATGGCATGGCGTGCAGCCTGAAGTTCAAATAAATAAATAAAATAATTAAAATAAATGAATTACAATGACGGCAGAGGACTTCGGAACTCTGTCCGATAGGGAGACAAAATGACACACAGGTTTTCGAAGTGTATTTTTGTTTCCGGGTATGAACGTGCACAAGAGAGTCACAGGGCGACCCTTTCTTTATGCGTAGCGGTGCCCTGTCGGCTCTGGAGCGCGGTTCTTCCGTCTTCAGGGGCTAGATGTTTTTTGTCTGAGTGGCGGGGACGTCTAGTTCCTGGGCAGTTTTAACTACTTCTCTTCTTAGTTTTAACTACTTCTATTCTTTTATGCTTATTGCTGTACCTGCTTATTTGTTGTTCTGTTAAGTCTGCTTTGTCAATAGGTACTGGTGGAAAGGGGCGGAGTTTGCCTAGTTATACCAGTGACATCAAAGCGATGACATCTATCAGTCTCCAAAGCTGCTGGAGGAGGTTGACAACTCTATGGTTCCGGGACTGGACTAGAGTTCCTTAAGGAATGACAATTAGCAGGTAAGTCTAATTTACTCATCTCTGGGAACAGCAGGAATAAGTCTTCACAACCCACCCACCTCCCCAGGAGTTGTATCTCTATCTATCTTTCCTTTCCTCTCTCTCTCTCCCTTTGTCTCAGCTTTAAAACTTAACTGAGGAGAGGCAGTTGGGAAAGGCAGGAAGGCAGCACGCAGGCGTGGTGGGATGCTTCCAAAAGCTCTTTGATTGGACGCTGGGAAGCGTTCCCGCGCAGACTCCGTCGGTACCGACGTACCCATATGTGAAGACTTATTCTTGCTGTTCCCAAAGATCACCTGTTACAGGTAAGTAACTGTGCTTTCCCGGATCCTGGAATCCTTTTTAAAGATTGGCGTTATGATGGCCACTCTCTAGTTTTCAGGTGTACTATAGATTGTTTTAGCGATAGTTTACAGATTACTAATAGTAGGTCTTCAATCTTATTTTTGAGTTCTTCAGCACCCTGGGATGTATACCATCCAGTCCATGTGATTTGCTATTCTTTAGTTTGTCATATTGCTACATCACGTCTTCCAAGTTTATGGATATTTGTTTGAATTCCTCAGATACATCACCTTTAAATATCATTTCTAGCATGGGTAACTTCCTTATGTTGTCTTCAGTAAAGTCCTAAGTAAAGAATTTATTCAGTCTCTCCGCTATGACCTTGTCCTCCCTTACTGCCCCTTTTACTCCTCTATCATCTAATGGCCCAGCTGACTCTCTCATGTTTTTTTTTTTACTATGAATGTATTTGAGAATGTTTTTATTATGCTTTTTCCTCCCATGGCAAGCTTCTCATTCTCTCTTTGCATCTAACTTGCCAGTGCTTGTGTTTTTTCCTTTTTTTTGTCAATTGACAACTTTTCCATTTTCTGAAACAGACATTTTGGCTATAACAGCCTCTCTGACTTCACCTTTAATCCATTCCAGCAGTTGTTTGGCCTTCCGTCCACCTTTCTTAAAGCATGGAATACATCTGGTTTCAGCGTCTAAGATATGATTTTTAAACAATGGTCATGCTTGATGTAAACCTTTAACCTTTGCAGCTGCTCCTTTTAGTTTTTTCTTAAACATTTTCTTAATTTTATCATAGTCTCCCTTTGAAAGTTAAATGTTAGCGCCATGGATTTCTTTGCTGTCCTCCCTCCATTTATTAAATCAAATGCGGTCATGCTATGATCATTATTGCCAAGTGGCTCTAATACCATTGCCTCTTGCACCAGATCCTACGTTTCACTAAGGTCTAGTTCTAAAATAGCTTCCCCTCTTGTCTGTTCATGAACCAGCTGCTTCATGAAGCAGTCATTTATTTTATCTAGAAATGTTATCTCCCTAGCATGTCCTGATGTGCCATTAACCCAGTGAATACCGGGGTAATTGAAATCACCCATTATTACTGTGTTGTAAGCTTTTTTAGCTTCCATGATTTCTGTTAGCATTTTGACATCCATCTGTTCATTCTGGCCGCAGAAATATTAGTATACACGTACTGTCAATGCTTTCCCCTTTATACATGGGATTTCTTTCTATAGAGATCCTACAGTGCATTTTGTTTCCTGCAAAACTTTAATCCTATTTGACTCAGTGCCTTCTTTAATGCCACCCCTCCACTAACTAGATCTTCTCTATCATTGCGATATAATTCTTATCAGTGTTTTATTGGTTGTCCTCCTTCCACCAGATCTCTGAGATACCAATTATATCTAACCTTTCATTTGGTGTCAATTATAAGTCAGCCGCTTTATATTTTAGACTTAGCATTTGCTTACAAGCTTTCAGTTTGTATTTTGTTCATATTAACAATCTGATTATCAGTTGATAGGGATAACTTGGAATCTTTCATCTCTGTCAGCTCTTTACAAAAACACATCTGTGTTATTTTCACCTTTATTGGAACCTCTCTATCGGTATGCCCTAACTTCCCTGCTTTGCTAGTATTCTTCAAAGATACATAATTACAAACCATGCACTCTTGGGTGACTTTCAGTTTTCCCCATTATCTAGTTTAAAAGCTGCTATATCTCATTTTTAAAGATCAATACCAGCAGCCTAGTTCCTCCCTGGTTATGGTGGAGCCCATCCTTTTGGAAAAGTCTCCCCCCCCCCCAGCTTCCCTAGAATATTGCCAACTTTCTAACAAATCTAAAACCCTCTTCCCTGAACCATGATCTACAACACATTGAGACTCCAGAGGTCTGACAGCCTCTTGGGTCCTGCACATGGAATGGGAAGCATTTCTGAGAATGCTATCCTGGACTTTCTGGTTTTCAAATTTCTATCTAAAAGCTTAAATTGGGCTTCCAGCACCTCCCTCCCCACTGTCCTATGTCATTGGTACTAACATATACTAAGAGAGCAGGCTCCTCCTCAGCATAAGAGCATTAGATATGCCATACTGGGTCAGACCAGGGGGTCTATTGAACCCAGTATCCTGCTTCCAACAGCAGCTAATCCAGGCCACAAGTACCTGCCAGGTTTCCAAAAAGGTACACAGATTCCATACTGCTTATCCCAGGGTTAAGCAGTGGCTTTCCCTGGTCCTCTATAATAATGTTTTATGCACTTTTCCTCCAGGAACTTGTCCAAACCTCTTTTAAACCCAGCTACAATAATATCTTTTATTACATCCTCCGGTAATGAATTCCAGAGTTTGATTACACATTAAGAGAAAAAGTATTATCTCCAGGAACAAGTAGGAAGGCAGTCTTCACATATAGATGATGTCAGTACCAATGGAGCCTGACGCGGGAACACTTCCCAGCATCCAATAGGAATGCTTTTGGGAGCATTGCTCCATGCATGCGTGTATGCCTTCCCGCCTTCCCAACTGGTTTCCTCAGTCGTCTTTTTTTCCGCGGAGCCGTCAGGACATAGTCCTTATCACCGTGTGAAGAGACTTCATATTTTTCTCTGGTACCTTTTTTTGGTGCTATTTTTTGCCTTCCCGTCGACTGGTTCAACTCTCCATCAATTCCGGTACCCCGTTTATCTTATATTTTTTCTTTCTTTGCTGTAACTTTTTCTTTTTTTCAGAAAAACCTTTTGTGGGGCCTAGTGCCCACTGGGGCATCATTGCCCAGTTTGATTTTAGCCTCCCTCCTTTTCTCTAAATGGAGAAACCCTGCAGTGGCTTTAAAAAGTACACTAAGTGGCTGAGCACCATTTCAATCACTGATGAACATGACTGGTGTCTCAAATGCCTAGACACTGACCACAACATGGATTCCTATGCCCATTGTAAGAAGATGACCACCAGAGGGAGGAAAAACCATGAAAACCAGAAGGTTAAGCAGTTTTCGACAGATTCCCATGGCCTTGGGCAAGCCACGTAACCCTCCATTGCCTCAGGTATGCTTAGATTGTGAGCCCATCGGGGACAAGGGAATAAAAAGTGCCTGTTAGCATATATCTGTAAACCGCTTTGACCCGGTGAAAAGCGGTATATAAGCACAGCTAAATAAATATATAAATTCAGCTACTTCACTGCACTCCTTGGGGCATCGACACTATTAAAAGTCATCCCATGCTTCCAGGTCTTCTTCCCCAGCTAAACAGAGGAAGACGCATTGCTCGGGATCCCCAGTGTATAAAGCCGCAAGAACATCGACATCGAGGGGTTCTCATTCCTCGGCTTTGAGACCAGCATTGGACACCGAGCACTGGCATCGGTTCGGCATTCTTCTAATTACGATGCGGACCATCTGGATAAACAGCCCTGACGGGAGGTACCCACCTCCAAAGCCTTAGACGGGCTCAGGGATGCCCCTGAGGCTCAGCTCTCAGGAGAGTCCCCGATACCGTGCTCGAGAGTTGTGGCCCAGGTTTCTGCATCTGGAGCCGCTCCATCCCTGCACCGACCCTCAATGATCTAGTGATGGCTATCAAAAAGAGCCTCGCAGCAATACTGGCAGCCATGGTCCTGGCACCCTTGAGGCCTCCTGGCACTGCTTCAAAGCTGCCGCCCTCGATACTGCCGGGTACCGGGTTGGACATCAAGCCGATACCATTCATGGGAATCACTCTTCCAGCTTCATCGACATCCTCTGAGGTCCATGCTGTACAGCATGCTTCTGAGCCACCAGTACCAGTGCTTTTTGAACCGCCTCGCACTTTGCCATCTACCTCAAGTTGACCTCGATCTGTGGAAGATCATTGGTATCATGGGACCAACAGGGATTATTTCGATTCTCTGCCGGACTCTGACTCTGGCTCAGATATCTCTGATCCTGAATCAGCCGATTCTGGTCTTCATAGGGACTTATCCTCAGAACCGTCACCTCCCCATGAATGAAGTCGTTTACCTCCCAGGGATATGTCCTTTCAGGACTTTATTAAAGACATGGCAGCTGCCCTCGAAGTCTCAATATGGACCGAGATAGAACCGAGAGCTGAAGAACTTGACATCTTACAATATCCTTTGGCACCAAAGGAGGCTGCTACCCTCCCAGTGCATAACATCCTCAGGAATTTGATGGCCAGAATGTGAGAAGCTCCTATTACCACTCTTGCCATTTCAAAGCACTTGGATACCCTCTATAGGGTTCCTCCCTGTCCTGGATTCTAGAAGCCTCAGCTTCCACACCCGCCTGCTATGCATAGGATAAAAAGTCAGAAGAACCACTCTTCAGTTCCTCCTGGCAGAGAAGCAAGGACCCTTGATGCCTTTGGCAGAAAGGCCTTCCAGGCAACCATGCAAGCCTCTAGGATAAATTCCTACATGCTATACATGGGCATGTTCCTTCAGGATGTATCTAGAAATTTGGCTGAATTTATTTCGCTTTTGCCATCTGAGAAGCAGGCCCCTCATCAGGTCCTTGTCTCTCATGCCCAGAATACATGCAAATTTCTTACAAGGGCAGCTTTTGTTGCGTTTGAGGCCACCAGCAGGTCAGCAGCAGCCTGTATAGAAGCCAGAAGAACAGCTTGACTACAGGCAGCAGACCTGGAACAGTGGGTCCCGGATAAACTCATTAATATTCCCTTCAGTGGTGAAACCCTATTTGGTCAAAGGTGGAGAGAGAAGACAGGAGAAAGTGAGACCAATGACCTCACAATGAAGAGGTTATCTCGGAAAACTGCATATCTTTCCAAAAATGTTCCTGGTAAGAAGCCTTTTTATCCTAAGAAAAAGTGCTACTACCCGCCTTACCACTCCTACTCCACCTACCATTTGCAACAAGAGCAAAAGCAGCGGGGTCCCAAGCAGTTTAGGAAACCTAAAATTCCTAAGGCCCAGCCTGTTCCTCAATCACAACCGTCACAGTGTTTTTGACTCTTTCCTGCAGAGCATAGCCAGTCGTCCTGTACGATATCCTCTTCCTACTCTAATTCCAGGAATATTAGCTCTTTTTGCACATTGTTGGACAGCTATTGCCTCAGAATCTTGGACCTTGCAGTTAGTTAGCAAAGGCCACCAGCTACGCTTCAAGACTCTTCCAACGGCACACTTTGTGGGCCAACTCATGGATCTCCCTCAGTCCATCTTGCTGCAATAGGAGATCCAATCTCTTTTCTCTCTCGGGGCAATCGAGGAGATCCCTCCAGCCCAGCAGGGCCTAGGGTTCTAGTCCCGATACTTTCTTATCCCAAAAAAATTGGGAGGCTACACCCCTGTACTAGATCTCAGAAATCTCAACAAGTTTCTAGTCAAGGAGAAATCCAAGATCTCATTGGGTATGCTTCTCCCTTACCTTCAGTTGAATGACTGGATCTCAAAGATGCCTATACTCACATCATGATCCACCCCAACTACAAGAAATTCCTAAGAAATTCCCTTTGCTCTCCTCTTCTCCTATTCCTTTCGTCACTTCAATACGCTATCTTGGTGTCACATTGACTCTTCTCTTTCCTTTAAAAATCACATCTCCTCTGTGGTTCAATGCTCTTTTTTCACCCTAAAGCAACTTCGCGCCATCCGTCCCTTTCTCACCCCTTCTTCTATGACCACTCTGCTCCTTTCCCTTGTTATATCACGCTTGGATTACTATAACATCTCTCTAGCCGGTCTTCCCCAGTCGCAACTACATCGCCTGCAATGCATCCAAAACACTGCCACCCGCCTTCTTACCCACGCCTCCTGCTTCGACCACATCACCCCTCTTCTTATCCGCCTGCACTGGCTCCCTGTACCCTACCGGATTCAATTCAAGTTTCTCATTTTTGTTCATAGGTCGATCCACACTGGTATCCCCATTTACCTCGCTGATCTGGTCCGCCTTCACTCCTCCCACCGTCCTCTCCGTTCCTTTCACGTAAATCGCATGTCTCTCCCTTCCCCTTCCCAGGCCCATCTGGAATCCACCCGTTCCTCTGCCTTCTATTTCCTCGGCCCTCGTCTCTGGAACTTGCTCCCCACAGCCCTCCGCCTGGAATCTTCACTCAAAACCTTTAAGGCCAAACTAAAAACCCACCTTTTTTGCTCTGCCTTCAACCTTCCCCCTCCCACTGTCCCCCTCCCCCCCCCCCCCCCGCTGAAGTGCACTTACCAGCCTACTCCTTCACTTGCTCTCTGATTCTTTATCCCCCCTCTATTCTTTACCTCTACTCTGTCCTTTCCTGTCCATTTGAATTGGCGTTCTTTTCTCTTTCCAGCAGCCTTTGATATGTTTGTAAACTGCTCAGATGCTTTTGTGATGGGCGGTATAATAAGTTTTTAATAAACAAATAATAAACAAATAAAGGTTTGTGTTTCTCGAATTCCACTTCCAGTATTGAGTTCTTCCCTTCGGTCTGGCATCAGCCCCAAGGGTATTCACAAAGTGCCTGGCTGTCATCGCAGCTTATCTGTGCACTTTGGGTGTCTTTCTGTTCCCCTACTTAGACAACTGGCTGATCAAGGAAGATACCCCTCAATCAGTCACTGTGACTCTTCAGGAGACCATTCAGCTCCTCCAAAACTTAGGATTCATAATAAACTATCCAAAGTCACACCTTACTCCAACACAGGATCTGGAGTTCATAGGAGCTCAACTAGACACAGTTCAAGCTCAAGCTTTCTTACCAGATGACTGACAAGCTCAACTGATCTCTCTCTCCACCCACTGTCAGAGCCAGCCATTCATCTCTGCCAGAAACTTCCTTTGACTGCTAGGCCACATGGCCTCGACAGTCCATGTTGTGCCTCATGCTCGGCTGAACATGAGAGTAGGTCAATGGACCCTGTCACAACAGTGGACACAATCCACAGATCGCCTATCCGATTTCATAACCATTTCTCCTCAAATGATAAACTCCCTACAGTTGTGGCGCAAACCACAGAATCTCGTTGTAGGGTTACCTTTTCAGAAGTCTGTATCGCAGTGAACCCTGATCACCAATGCATCCAAGCACAGTTGGGGAGCACAACTCAACGGTCTCACCACTCGGTGTCTGTGGTCTTTCCAAGAGACTTTGCTTCACATCAACCTCCTGGAACTCCATGCAATCTCCATCGCCCTCTGTGCAATCTCCATCGCCCTCTGTGCAATCTCCATCGCCCTCCGCGCTTTCTCTCCCCACATTTCAGGATGGACAGTCCCAATTCAGACAATCAGCCATGTTCTGTGTGAACAAACAGTGGAACTGGCTCTTGCCCTTTATGCAGAGAGGCAGTTCGCCTGTGGAATTTTGCAATAGCTCATGATATTTACCTCCAAGCAGTTTGCCTTCCAGAGGAGGAGAATCAACTAGCCGACAGGCTCAGCCGAGTCCTTCATCCACAAGAGTGGATGCTGGATCATCAAGTTTCCCACCACTTGTTTCACATTTGGGGGATGCCCAATTGACCTCTTTGCCTCTCCTGTCAATGCCCAACAACCTCTCTTCTGTTCCAGAATTCCGTCTCTGTTCGGCGCGAGTTCAGATGCATTCCTCTTACATTCGGGACAGGGTCTGCTGTATGCATTTTCCCCTCTCCCTCTCATTCCAAAGACACTTTTCACGCTTCAGGCGAATCAGGGGACGATGATCCTCATTGTCCCCTTTTGGCCCAGGCAACTGTTGTTTCCACTTCTTCATCATCTATCCCAGGCTGCTCCTCTCCAACTGGGTTGCGCTTCCTGCCTGTTCGCGTAGGATCAGGGGACTCTTTTACACCCTAGTCTCAAGACTCTACGCTGGACAGCCTGGCTGCTCAATGCTTCGCCCTCTCGGATTTGGAACTCCCAGAAGATGTTTTACAAGTCCTCTTGTCATCCAGGAAGGACTCTACTAGATGTTCTGACTCCTTTAAATGGCGCAGGTTTTCACTCTGGTGCACGTAGAGTAACCTGGATTCTTTCTTGTTCTCTGCAACATCTCCTCCAATGTCTGCTGCACTTATCCTCATCTGGCCTCAAGACCACTTCTATTAGGGTCCACGAGCACCATCTCTGCTTCTCACTGTCCACTTCAGAATCATCCTTTGGCGGCTCGGTTTATGCGAGGTCTTCTTTTGACAATATCATCTCTTCATCCCTCACCTGTTGCATGGGACCTAAATGTTGTTCTTGCACAGCTGATGCATAGCCCCTTTGAGCCATTGGCATCT
Source organism: Ichthyophis bannanicus (assembly GCA_033557465.1). Classification (NCBI taxonomy): domain Eukaryota; kingdom Metazoa; phylum Chordata; class Amphibia; order Gymnophiona; family Ichthyophiidae; genus Ichthyophis; species Ichthyophis bannanicus. Next base: position 291,914,220 of record CM066033.1, on the reverse strand, counting down.
GCTCCTTTAAAATTCCTGACATGGAAAGTCCTTTTCCTAGTTGTATTTACTTCAGCCCATAAGGTCAACGAACTCCAAGCTTTGGTGGATTTCGCTCCATTCACCAGATTCCACCATGACAAAGTGGTCCTCCAGACACACCCTAAATTTCTTCCGAAAGTGGTCACTTCCTTCCACTTAAACCAATTCATTTTGCTTCCAGCATTCTTTCCCAGACCTTACTCCTCCCAAGCTGAGGCCAAGCTTCACACTCTTGATTGCAAGAGAGTTCTCATTTTCTATCTTAACCGCACTAGAGGTCATCGACAATCCTCACAGATTTGTCTCTTTTGACCCAAGTCATCTTGGCTTACCAGTTTCTAAAAGGCCTCTATCTAACTGGATAGCAGACTGAATTTCTTTTGCTTATTCCTAGGCTGGACTGTCTCTCCAAGATCATGTCACAGCCCATAATGTCCGAGCTATGGCTGCCACTGTAGCCAATCTTCATTCTGTTTCCATTCAAGAAATCTGCCAGGCAGCTACATGGTCTTCTTTGCATACCTTCGCAGCTCACTATTGCCTGGACAAGGTCTCCAGCAGAGATGCTCGATTTGGCCAATCTATCCTTCGTAATCTATTTCAGATCTAGATCAACTTGCCCATCCGACTACCCACGAGGAGTTTACCGAATCAGCTGAGTCTGTCGGATCCCTGCTATAACCTCTGGACAGTCATGGGATTCTTTTCCTCTCGCTGGTTGTCGTGGCCTAGGGAGTCCCGTATGTGAAGACTGCTTGTTCCTGGAGATAGTGTATTTACTCACCTGTAACAGATGATCTCCGGGATCAGCAGGAAGCAGTCTTCACAACCCCCCCCCCCCCCTTCAAGTTGTTCTCCACCTGCCTTTTCTTTGGGTTGTTTACTCCGCTGTTTACCTAACTGAGGAGACCAGTTGGGAAGGCAGAAAGGCATACATGCATGCATGAAGCAACACTCCCAAAAGCATTCCTATTGGATGCTGGGGAGTGTTCCCACACTGGGCTTTGTCAGTACCGACGTCATTCATATGTAAAGACTGCTTCCTGCTGTTCCCGGAGAGCACCTATTACAGATGAGTAACTATGCTTTCTTTGATTAGTCTTAAATGTGCTATATTGTAGCTTCAGTGTGTGTCCCCTAATCTTTCTACATTTTGAAGGAATAAAGTATTTAAAAAGTTATCTAGGTGGAGCATGAGGTCCATCATCTTTGCTCTATGCAGGCAAGTTGCCAGGCGTTCCTCACATCTACCAGCCACCTACATGCCTAATGATTGAATCACCTGATATAATAGCTGTCTAACCTTTCCCTCATGGTGACATGGCTCTGGAAACACACCCTCTGTGCAAGAGGATATTACATTACTTGGAGGACAGGTCTTAGCTACAGGATCACTTCTTGCTACACCAAGGTGATGCTGTCCCTTCAGGTGAACGCTCTCCTCTGACAGCAGAGTCTGCCAGACTAAAGGTGGTCCCTGAAGGCCTTGTTAGCAACACATTCATTTAGACTGGTCTAGGGGATGATAAGGAAGGATAGGTTTGGGCTGACTAGCTAGTTTTCTTTGTTTGAGTCCTTTCAGACCTGTCCAGCGTCCTGCCCTGTTTCTGAGGTTCATATTATTCACGGTTCACCAACTTGCATTTAAGAACCCCTGGGGTTTCCTGAGGGTATCAAGGCACTGCTGGTAAAAGTCATCTCACCCCCCCCCCCCCCCCCCCACCACCATTGGTTAGCTTATTTGGGGGAGGTCTACATTTTCTTTGCTATAGATTAAAACTGAAGAGGAGCTGGTTGCATGGAACCCTATATAGGGGAGGACTCTGGAATATTTAGTCTGTGTTGCCATCTGCTGGTAGAAGGGCATAACCCAATCATCTGGACTCGTTTGGTAGGATTCAAGGAAAGGAAGTTAGCAGGTAAGACCAAATTTTACCTTATGTGGTTGGCACTGCTGTCGACTGCTTAAGTATTTCTGAATATTGGCCAGATGCTTTGTATTTCTGGTTGTCGAGGTTTTGTTAGGCATTTGACCATTTTGTTTCCCTCCATCTATGCCATGAAGTTAGTACTTTTGATCCTTTTATAATAGAATAGAAAATATGTTAAAAATATGTATGTTATAATGCTGCCTGCTTAGAAACTGGGGATAGGTGGACTACAAATATCAGTAAACGAAATGAAAATCCTTCAGCTGTAGACATTTTCTAGTATGGCATCCTTTGACAGTGTCATGGGTTTTGTGTGCACTGTTTATCTTCTGTATCCATCCCCATTTTATGGGGTGGTCATTTGAGGAGGGAAGATTGTCTGTCTGTCTCAGTATTTTTTCAATATGATTCCTTTATAACAGTATATATATTTAGAAGTGCATGAAGAGTGCAAACATCTAATATTTTTTCTTGTAGGTTGAAAAACTTCTAGAAGGTTATCTTCAAGATATTGGAATTACTGAAGAGCAATTTCAAGATGCATGCAAATCTCCTTTTGCAGAGTCTCATTCACTTCAGGTATATTTAAATTTTTGCTGTCTAGTTATGTTGACTAAGGAAATGAAAAAGGCATAAGATTTTTGTAGTTAACTGCTGCCTATGCTCTGTGAATCAACTGTGACTGTCTCTCAGTCTTCTTTTGCTGCCAGTGGTGGCTCTTGGCATGGGAAGAGAGGTGAGGCAAGGGCTGCTGGTTTGACCATGATGGGTGGATATATTACTGACCTGGAGTCCTTTCCAGTCCTGATCTGTGCTGTATGTCCACCCTAGCCAGGACAAGTGAGCAGAGAACTGCAGTCTGCTCAGGGAGTTCGTACAAATGTGGAGATACTTCCCTTTGCCATTTGCCTTCTCTCTGCTGCTGCCTGGGTTCATGAGTTGTCTGTAACCTATGAGCTCACAGCACTCTGCTTTAAAGATGCAGGCACAGTATGAAGATGGTGCAGGGCAGGCAGCGTTGCCTCTCAGATGCAGGCGGTGAAAGTCATGGGAACCAGTGCAAGTGCTAGTGGCTTATGACCTGTGCTGTGTCCTGATTTCTCAGATCTCCTAGGGTTGCAGTCCAGCCTGCTTAGGGCTGGGCAAGACAGGAGGTGCCTTTGCCAATTGTTTGCTTCCTGCTGCCTTGGCTAGGCTCATGGGCCACCTGGCTATAAGTTTAGCAGCTCTCTGCTCTGCAGGTATAGGCAACATGGGAATAGTGCAGGCACTGTTGCCTCAGCTGCATCGAGGGCCTGTGTGGGGGTGAGGCTGGAGTACTCGTTCTGCTGCATGTGATGGATCTGAGGGGATTGGGGACAGTGTTGGGATTGGGAAGCACAGATCAACCTGAAGGTCCATTGCGTAGCTGCAGCAGACCCCATGAGACCTACAGGCACATCATCAGCTCAGCCCCAGCCGGCTGGCAGCCAGCATAGAATTCTTAAAATGGCCTGCACTAGAGGCGGAGTTTAGGGTGACATCAGATTGAGAGCCTGCCTGGGGAGAGATGATAGTGGCACAGTAGTCTTGATGCCATGGAGAGGAGTTGATTTAAGGCAGCTAGTCCAGCAGCATCAGTGAGTTTGACACGTGACCAGCATTATCAGCCTAATAGAACATTCCTGAATACCAAAAAGTGACCAGTGAAGGGCCACAGGAATTAGTGCTGGGCCCAGTACTCTGCAGTGTCTTCAAGAGTGACACTGAGGAAAGCTTAGGAGGGAAGGTGTACTGTTTCACAGATGGTATGAAAATTGTTAACAGAGCATATAGGTGTTAAATAAAATGAAAGTTCCTTATCATTGTGTTACACCAGTCCAGACAAATGGGTTGTGTTCCCCTACCAGCAGATTGATGGAGACAAAGAACCAATGAAGTACACAGGTTTCAATGACTTTTTAACATCTTTGTTAGCGATATAGCGGAAGGGTTGTCGGGTAAGGTTTGCCTCTTTGCGAATGATACCAAAATCTGCAATAGAGTAGACACCCAGGAAGGTGTAGATAACATGAGGAGGGATCTAGCTAAGCTTGAAGAATGGTCTAGAATTTGGCAGCTGGGATTTAATGTTAAAAAATGTAAGGTCATGCATTTGGGCTGCAGCAATCCAAGGGAGCAATACACTATAGGAGGTGAAGTACTTTTGTCCACTAAAGAAGAGCGGGACCTAGGCGTGGTTGTGTCTGATGATCTTAAAGTAGCTAAACAGGTAGAAAAGGCGACGGCAAAAGCTAGAAGGATGCTTGGGTGCATATGGAGAGGAATGGCTAGCAGAAAAAAGGAGGTGATAATGCTTCTGTATAAGTCTTTGGTGCAACCTCATTTGGAGTATAGTGTGCAATTCTGGAGACCGCACCTTCAAAAGGATGTGAACAGGATGGAGTCGGTGCAGAGGATGGCTACTAAAATGATTAGTGGGCTTCATTATAAAGCATATGAGGACAGACTTAAGGATCTTAATATGTACACCTTAGAGGAAAGGCGGGATAGAGGTGATATGATTGAGATGTTTAAATACCTCCGTGGCATAAATGTTCAGGGAGAGAGCCTCTTTCAATTGAAAGCAAGTTCTGCTACGAGGGGACATGGGATGAGGGTGAAGGGAGATAGATTCAGGAGTGATATGCAGAAATATTTCTTTACGGAAAGAGTAGTGGATCCATGGAATAGTCTCCCAGTGGAGGTGGTAGAGATGCGGACAGTAACTGAATTCAAAAAAGCATGGGACCAACACAGAGGATCTCTAAAGGTAAAAAGTGGACTGTTGTAGTTGTTGATATGGAAGGACAGACTAGATAGGCCATGTGGTCTTTTTCTGTCATCATGTTTCTATGTTTCTATCCCTCCCATGCCTCTATTTGTTTCAGCCACCAGTATTTCTCTGTCTCCACCAGATGGTGGATAGATTAGCTACACTCTGAAGAAAATCTGAATAATTGAGAGGAAAAGATTGATCTAAACACTTGTAAATGACCACCTTGAGGGTGACTCTTTCACTTGAGCACAATGAGAGACTCTACTAGTCTGTGGTCTTTTTGGGAGCCATAGGAGGAGGGAAAATTTGTTCAGCTCCACACTTTTATCCTGTTTAAGGGCCTGTTGAGCAGCCAGAAGATTGGAAGGATCTGGAAGAGTTCAGCAGCCTCACACAACCTCAACGCCCCCTCCCTCCTCCACTGTCCCCCGTGTTCCCACCAGAAGATTGCAGAAGGCTGTCAGAGAAATCTGCCTGCCAGCCATCTTAAATGCAGTGCCTGAAAAGCAGAGAAATAGTTTCAGGGGAGCAGAGCTGCTCCTGGCACAGATTTCAGCCTGGGGCTCTCAGAGGGTGATTACCAAGGCTTGACCTCGTCATTGTCATTGTTGGGGGCTTCCGATTCCATCTGTCTGGGGCGTAATTCGGGGTGGCCCACTGGCGACCATTGACATGATGTGGAGGTTTCCTACCATTTTCTGCATGTGTTAGTAGCGTCTTTTACTATTGTGCACCTGATGGTTGCATGGTCCGTGCGCACGTTCCACCTGAGTGGCTCTAACACGCGTTCTTGCCCAAGCACCTGTAGCATATGTTGCTGCATAAGCGCTATTAACACAAGCCTTTCAGGCCGCCATGGTCTTAACATAATATAGTAACATAGTATATGATGGCAGATAAAGACCAGTATGGTCCATCTAGTCTGCCCAGCAAGGTGGTAAGGGTAGGTGCACCTGCCGCTCTGTGCAGGCCACCCCTCCCCGTGCCTTTGTTTAGGGGTGTACCCATAGCTCCGTGTAGGTCACCCCTAATTGTTGAGATATAAGATAGTTCTGTTTATTTTGATTTTATTCTGTTGCTATAAAGGGATCTACAGAATCTGTCCCATGCCATTTTGAATTCTGTCACTGTATTTGCCCCAACACTTTCATCTGGAGGGCATTCCAAGCATCCACCACCCTTTCAGTGAAAAAGTATTTCCTGACATTGCCTTTCAGTTTTCCCCCTTGCAGCTTCATGTTATGCCCTCTAGTTTTATAGCTTCCCCGTCTTTGGAAGAGGTTTGTTGGTTCATTAATACTCTTTAATTATTTGAAGGTCTGAATCATATTGCCCCTGTCCCTCCTCTCCTCCAGAGTTGTACATATTTAGGTCTTCAAGTCTCTTCTCATAAATCTTCTAACGAAGGCTCCAAATCATTTTGGTTGCCTTCCTCTGAACCTTCAATTCTGGAGACTGCACCTTCAAAAGGATGTGAACAGGATGTAGTCGGTACAGAGGGTGGCTTCTAAAATGGTTAGTGGTCTTCATTATAAAGAATATGAGGACAGACTTAAGGATCTTAATATGTACACCTTAGAGGAAAGGCGGGATAGAGGTGGTATGATTGAGATATTTAAATACCTCCATGGCATAAATGTTCAGGGGGAGAGCCTTTTTCAATTGAAAGCAAGTTCTGCTACAAGGGGACATGGGATGAGGGTGAAGGGAGATAGATTCAGGAGTGATATGCGGAAATATTTCTTTACGGAAAGAGTGGTGGATCCGTGGAATAGTCTCCCAGTGGAGGTGGTAGAGATGAGGACAGTAACTGAATTCAAAAAAGCATGGGACAAACACAGAGGATCTCTAAAGGAAAATAGGGGACTGTTGTAGTTGTTGATATGGAAGGACAGACTAGATAGGCCATGTGGTCTTTTTCTGTCATCATATTTCTATGTTTCATTTCCAGCCTTTTTATATCTTTTGCGAGATACGGTCTCCAGAACTGAACACAATATTCCAAGTGAGGCCTCACCAGTGACTTGTACAGTGGAATTAGTACCTCTTCCTTTCTGCTGGTAATTCCTCTCTGTATGCAACCAGCATCTTTCTGGCTTTTGCCACTGCCTTGTCACACTGTTTCGCCACCTTGAGATCAATGTTCCCTCTAATTTTCTGTAGGCTGTGTGCGCATAAAATATCAGCTGTGCAACTTTTGAAGGAAGGTTAAATTTTTGTGCGCCACATAACGACACTCGGAGTTATATACTTTAAAATTTGACTACACATCAGAATACAGTATGTACACCACATTGATTGCACTAGAAAACATTGTAGAACTTGTGAAAACCATAAATACATAACAACTTTTAAATTTTAAGACATCTGTTTTGTTTTCTATCAGAATCAGAACCGTAATTTGTGTGCGCTCTGTTGTAAAGTATGTGCGCTCGCTCGGTGAGGTGTGTGCGCGCGCACACGCGCACAGCTTAGAGGGAACAGTGCTTGAGATCCTCAGAAATAATCACTCCGAGATCCTTCTACTGGTCCGTGCACACCAACCTCTCGCCCCCTATCGCATACAGTTCCCTTGGATTTCTGCTTCCCAAGTCCATGACACTGCACTTCTTCACATTAAATCTTAACTGCCAAGCATTAGACCATTTTTCCAGCTTTTGTAGATCTTTCCTCATGTTATCCACTCCCTCAGGGGAGTCCACTCTGTTGCAAATTTTCATGTCATTCCTTCAGCAATATCACTCACAAAGACATTGAACAGTACTGGTCGCAGGGCACACCGTTAATCACCTTCCTTTCATCCGAGTGAGTTCTGTTTACTACCATTTTCTATTTGTCAGTCAACCAATTTCTGATCCAGTTAACCACCTTGGGACCCATCTCCAAGCCGTTGAGGAAAAGTATCAAAAGCTTTGCTGAAAGCTAGGTAGATCACATCCATCACATGCCCTTGATCTAGTTCTTTGGTCACCCAGTCAAAGAACTCAATCAGATTTGTTTGGCAAGATTGTCCTTTGGTAAAACCATGTTGCCTTGGATCATGCAACCTGTTGGTTTCGAGGAAGTCCACTATTACTACTACTACTACTGAGCATTTGTATAGCGCTGCAGGTTGTACACAGCGCTGCACAGACATGTAAGAGACAGTCCCTGCTCATCATAGCTTACAATCTAGTCAAGACAAACACAGAAGGTGTAGGTGGGGATAAAGCAAGAGGAAAGAAAAAGGAGATCAGGTGAGTCAAGTTCCAAGAGCAGCAGCGAAGAGGTGGGTTTTCAGCCTGGATTTGAAGAGGGTTAGAGAAGGCACTTGGCATACAGACACAGGTAGTTTGTTCCAGGCTTAAGGCACAGCAAGGTGAAAGGAGCGAAGTCTGGAGTTAGCAGTAGAAGAGAAGGGTACAGATAGAAGCAGTTTGCTAGAAGAGCGGACTTCCCGAGAGGGGTTGTAAGGAGAGATAAGAGAAGAAATGTAGTGAGGAGCCGCAGAGTGAATGCATTTATAGGTCAGCAGGAGGAGTTTGAACTGGATGCGGAAACGGACAAAGAGCCAATGAAGTGACTTGAGAAGAGGAGTAATATGGGCATGACAAGGCTGGCGGAAGATTAGCCGCGCAGCAGAGTGTTGAACAGATTGAAGGGGAGAGAGATGATTCAGAGGGAGACCAGCAAGGAGTAGGTTACAGTAGTCAAGACGGGAGGTGATTCGCTCCTTCAGGAGTGCCTTCATTACTTTTTCCACCACTGAGATAAGGCTTACTGTCCTGATGTTTGTCACTTCTTCCCTACTACCACTTTTGTGAAGAGGTAACACATCAGCCCTTCTCCAGTCCTGTGAACTTCTCCTGTCTCCAAGGATCTTTTAAAAACATCCTTTAACGGCCTTGCAAGAAACACTCTGAGCTCTTTCAGTATCCTGGGATGTATCCCATCCGGTCCCATGGCCTTGTCCACTTTCAGTTTTGCAAGTTGTTCTAACACATCATCTTCTGTGAATGGTGTGGTATCTACTCCATTCCCATTTGTATATTTGTCAATCACAGGTGGTCCGTCTCCAGGATTTTCTTTAGTAAAAACAGAGCAGAAGTATTTCTTTAGCATTTTCGCTTTTTCAATGTCACTTAGGACAGTGTTTTTCAACCTTTTTTGTGCAAAGGCACACTTTTTTCATGAAAAAAATCACGAGGCACACCACCATTAGAAAATGTTAAAAAAATTTACCTCTGTGCCTATATTGACTATATATAAAGTAATTCTCTTGAATAGGAATCAAACACAAATAAATTATTTTATAATTACTTTATTATGAAATAATAAAGTATTTTATAATTGTTCATATTTCTGTTTACTTACTCAGTGCGAAACCTGGGCCTGTTTGGCTGAACACAAAGCTGATATTCTGGCAGGAATCGAAGAAAGACACACACGTAGCTCTTCGTCAACAGCTCTCAGTCTCTCTCTGTCTTTAGTTTTTATAGCAATCAGGCTTGAAAAGCTCATCTCACACAGATATGTAGTGGAAAATGGGAGCAATGTCAAAATAGCTTTGTTTGCCAGAACGGGGAACTCCTTGGCAGTATCCAACCAAAAACTGTCCAAAGGTAGATCAGCAAATCTTAGCTTGAAACCACGATTTTGTCTCAGTTCAGTTAGTTCCTCCTGCTCCTGTAAAGTCATGTCCTTTCCACCAACTGATGCTGAGCTATAAGGGTCCCTAACCCAGTCAAGGCATTCAGTGGAGACTGAAGAGAAATAACATGACAACTTCTCCTCGAGAGTTTTTAAATGTTTAACTATTATCTCACCCAGTGCAGCAGTGTGAACACCTTGCCATTGCTTGGTGAGTGTGAACATTTCAAGATTGCCACTTTCCATGTGTTGATTCCAGAGTTGCACCTTTGAACGGAATCCATTTATTTTATCTGTACTTGTAAGCAGATTTTCATTTCGGCCTTGCATTCGTGTGTTCAGCTCATTCAGATGATGAAAAATATCTGCCAGGTATGCCAGCCTTGCACACCACTCATCACTTGTAAGCAGCTTTTCGTAATCTGACCTCTCATTTGTCAGAAACACTTTAAGTTCCTCCCGCAGCTCATACACACGAACCAAGACCTTGCCACGCGACAACCACCGGACCTCCGTATGAAACAGCAAGGTTTTATGCTTCGCTCCCATCTCCTCACACAAAGCTGCAAACATGCGACTTTTCACGGGTCGTGACTTTACAAAGTTTACCATGCGCACAACATCATCCAACACAGGAACTAGGTCTGCTGGTAAAGTCTTGGCTACGAGGGCCTCACGGTGTAAAAAACAATGCGTAACAATCACATCTGGATTTCTTTCCTTCACTCTGCTTACAAAGCCTTTGGTGCGCCCGACCATGGCTGCAGCTCCATCGGTGCAGACACTTGTGCAGTTTTCCCACTTAAGTCCTCCTTGTTCAAGGTATTCTGATGTGACCTGAAAAATTTATTCTCCTGTTGTTTTTTCTGGCAATGCCTTGCAAAAAAAGAAGTTTTCTCTAATTGCATCACCATCCACAAAACGCACATTGGCCAAGAGTTGAGCATGTCCACTGATATCAGTAGACTCGTCAAGTTGCAATGCAAATTTCTCACTGATACGGATCTTTTCCAAAACCACACTTTCTATGTCTGCAGACATGTCATTAATACGTCTGGAAATTGTGTTGTCTGAGAGAGGGACTTTGTCTATTTCCTTAGCTGCTTCAGGTCCGAGCATCTCCTCTACAATAGCTTTGCAGGCGGGAAGTATTAATGTCTCTGCCACAGTGTGCAACTTTTTTGACTTGGCTATAAGTTCAGCAACTTGATAGCTAGCTTTAAGAACTCTTTCATTTACCTTTGTGGTTTTTCTCATGAAAGTTGCCTGTTTCTCCGTGTTTTCACGCAGGCGAACAAAAAAGTCCGCATTCTTGTTTTGAAGCGAAGGGTGTTTCTTTTGGAGATGGCGTTTAAGTTTACTTGGGACCATAGCACTGTTAGATAGCTTTTCACCACACACCACACACAGTGGAATTGGTTTCTTTGCATCTCCGGTGAAAGTAAATCCAAATGAAATATAGCTTTCGCTATATTGCCTTGTGCCAGAGAATTTCCTTGAGCTAACCATCTTTGCTTTCTTTTGATCCCCACTCATACTTGGGCTCTTATCTGGCTCCGAATTTTGTTCAGAATCCAGTTCTTTCCTTTTCAAAAATTTGTCCATCACTGCAGTATCTATTCCTGTCTCACTGTCACTCAGTACTTACTGCGCTTGTCTCCTCCAGATAGCCGCTGTCCGTCACACTCAGCACTCCATCCAGATCCATCAGTCAGCGCTCTTCTGCTCCTGTCTCCTCCAGATCCATCACTCAGCGCTCTTCTGTGCTGCGTCCGCGATAATCCTCCAGAGTCCAGATCCTTCGGTGCTCTTCTGCGCATCGGCGATCTACTGCGATGTCTTCTCCTGTCAGTGTAACAGTGACACTGGAGCTATTTATAGTCCGTAACATGCGCTTCGGCTCACAAATAGACCAATCATTAGAATCTAATGATTGGTCTATTTGTGAGCCGAGGCCACATGTTACGTATGAAATTGGAATTTTTCCCACGGCACACCAGACAATATCTCACGGCACACTAGTGTGCCGCGGCACAGTGGTTGAAAAACGCTGACTTAGGACAAATCCGTTCCCAGCACTTTTGAGTCCTGCAATTCTACCTCTGATTCCGCCTCTCACAAATATACCTGAAGAAAGTTTTGTCACCACACCTTCACATCTTTAGCCATCTTTTCTTCTTCCTTTGATTTTTCTATCCTTATTTCTCTTTTTGTCTCTTTTAGTTTGATCTTGTATTCTTTTCTGTGTTCCTCTGTTTGTAAACTTCTGAATTTTGTGAAAGCTGTGTTTTTTGCCTTTATTTGTGCAGCCACGTCTTTGGAGAACGTGTCCTTCTCCATCTGTCACCCCCTTTCCCTAGTTTAAATGCCTGTCCACATACTGCCTTAATTTTTCACTTAGGATCCTTTTCCCTGTGACGGAGAGATGTAGCGTGCGCTGTTGTGATACTTGCCTTAACTCTCTATGTCTTCTTCCAGGAAACGTTGTTTGGCCTACGTTATGCAAGGCACTTCATCGCTGGCTTCTGGACTATGCTCTTCATGCATGGCAGCTTCTGAGTTGTCCCTGGAGGGTTTGCGGAGTGGAACTAAGTAGCCCCTGCAGACCTTTCTCAGGCAGCAATGTGGGTATCACTTTCCACTTTTGTCAAGCATTTCCGCTTGGATGTCCACAGTTGGGCAGGCACGGCCTTTGTCTCTAAGGTTTTGCTAGCTGCTGTATCTTCTTCCCGCCCAGTGAAGGCACAGCTTTGGTATATCGCACTTGTCTGGACTGGTCTAGCAGGACAATATAGAAGGTGACATGGTCTAGCAGGACAATATAGAAGGTGACATTTTACTTACCAGATAATGTTGTTTTCTTGAGTCCTGCTAGACCAGTCCAGGGCCCACCCCTAGAATGATGTTGGCTCTGTTCTTCAGCAATGGTACCCTGGAGTCTGCTATGATTTATATAATTTGCTCTGCAGGTCCATCTTCTATTGACAGCCTTCTGTTTAAGCTTTCCTATAATAGTTCTCTACTGTTTCATTACTCATTGTTGCCCATGTTGAGGTGGTGTGAGGCTTGCTATGTTTTCCCATATGCTTTGGAACAGATGCTGAAGAGACCTCTGGTGACTGAGATGGATAGAGGCATGGGAGGGATGTCATTGAAACCTGGGCGTTTCATTGTTTTTTTGTCTCCAGCTATCTGCTGGAACATAAGAACATAAGATATGCCATACTGGGTCAGACCAAGGTCCATCAAGCCCAGTATTCTGTTTCCAACAGTGGTCAATCTAGGTCATATGTACCTAGCAGTTTCCCCAAGAGACACAAGTTCCACAATGCTTGTACTGGGTCAAGCATTGATATCTTCGGTCACTTCTTAATAATGGTTTATGGACCTTTCCTCCAGGAACTTGTCCAAACCTTTTTTAAACCCAGCTACACTAACAGCCTTTACTACATCCTCTGGTAACAAATTCCAGAGTTTGATTACACGTTGAGTGAAAAAATATTTTCTTTTATTAGTCTTAAATAGTTTACCCTGTAGCTTCATTGCATGTCCCCTAGTCTTTCTATATTCTGATAACGTAAACAATCGATCTACGTTTACCCGTTCCACTCCGTTCATTAATTTATAGACTTCTATCATATCTCCCCTCAGCCGTCTCTTTTCCAGGTTAAAGAGCCCTAACCTTTTTAGCCTTTCTTCATAGGAGTATCCTTCCATCCCCTTTACCATTTTGGTGGCTCTTCTCTGAACCTTTTCTAAAATCGCTATATCCTTTTTAAGATACGGCGACCAGAATTGCACACAATATTCAAGGTGCGTCTCACCATGGAACGATATAGAGGCATTATAATATCTTTTGTTTTATTTTCCATTCCTTTCCTTATCATACCTAGCATTCTATTTGCTCTCTTGGCTGCCGCTGCACACTGGGCCAAGGGTTTTAACATGGTATCCACAATGACGCCTAAATCTTTTTCCTGGGTGGTGGTTCCTAATGTGGAACCTTGCATCGTGTAACCATAGTTTGGGTTGTTCTTCCCTAGGTGCATAACCTTACACTTGTCCACATTAAATTTCATCTGCCATTTTGATGCCCAGTCTTCCAATTTATCAAGATCCTCTTGCAATTTTTCACAATCCTCTTGGGTTTTAACAACTTTAAATAGTTTTGTGTCATCTGCAAATTTGATAACCTCACTCGTTATTCCACTTTCCAGGTCATTTATGAATATGTCAAAAAGCAGCGGACCCAGCACAGATCCCTGGGGTCACTGTTCCCTCTAAGCTGTGCGTGTGTGCGCGCGCACACACCTCGCCGAGCGAGTGCACATACTTTACAACAGAGCGCACAAAAATTACGGCTCTGATTCTGATAGAAAACAACACAGACATCTTAAAATTTAAAAGTTATGATTGTAATTACTAGAAATTTCCCGCTTCATTTAGTAATCGTCTATTTTCATTTAATTTGATTAAAATCAATGTGGTGTACATACTGTATTCTGACGTGTAGTCAAATTTTAAAGTATATAACTCCGAGTGTCGTTATGTGGCGCACAAAAATTTAACCTTCCTTCAAAAGCTGCACACAGCTGATATTTTATGCGCACACAGCCTACAGAAAATTAGAGGGAACATTGCCTGGGGTACACCTCTATTCACCTTTCTCCATTGGGAAAATTGGCCATTTAGCCCTACCCTCTGCTTTCTGTCTTTTAACCAGTTCCTGATCCACAATAGTACACTGCCTCCTATCCCATGACTCTTTAGTTTTGCCAAAAGTCTCTGATGAGGGACCTTGTCAAAGGCTTTCTGAAAGTCCAGATACACAATATCAACCAACTCACCTTTGTCCATCTGTTTATTCACTCCTTCAAAAAAACATAACAGATTAGTAAGACAAGATCTTCCTTGTCTAAAGCCATGTTGGCTGTCTCCCATTAGGTTGTGACTATTTACATGCTGAGTAATTTTATTCTTTATGATGGTTTCTACCATTTTTCCTGGTACTGACGTCAGGCTCACCGGTCTGTAGTTTCCCGGATCACCCCTGGAACCCTTTTTAAAAATTGGTGTTACATTGGCGATCCTCCAATCTTCAGGTATTAGAGATGATTTTAATGATAGTTCACAGATTACTGATAGCAGGTCTGCAATCTCATATTTCAGTTCTTTCAACACCCTTGTATGTATACCATCCGGCGCAGGTGATTTGCTACTCTTCAGTTTATCTAATAGTTGTAAGACATCTTCCCGATGTATCGATATTTCCTCCAATTCTTCCGCACCTTTAAATACCACTTCAGTCATGGGTAACATCCCTACATCTTCCTCAGTAAAGACTGAAGCAAAGAATTCATTCAGTCTCTCCGCTATCGCCTTGTCGCCTCTTAGTGCTCCTTTAACCCCCTTATCATCTAATGGACCAACTGACTCTCTCACAGGTTTTTTGCTACGAATTTACTTGAAAAGGTCTTTATTTCGCGTTTTTGCTTCCGCAGCAAGCTTCTTCTCAAATTCTCTCTTTGCCTGCCTTATCAATGCCTTGTATGGACTGATTTAGTTGGACTCAGGGAAAGGACAATCTCCATGAACAAGCAGGAACATAATCTTCACATATGAGTGACATCGGGTACCAATAAAGCTTGCGCAGGAAGTTCCCCAGCTACCAATAGGAAAGCCTTTGGGAGCAATCCACTGCACCTATGCTGCTGTCTTCCCACTCTCCCAACTCCCTCTCCTTGGTTCTTTTTTTGACAGAGCCAATGGGTCACTACCCTATCACTGCAGAAAAGAATTGCTAAAACGTTTTTCATAACTGCTCTGCCTAACCGCACTAGTATCACTCAATACTACTCCCTTCATACTTTTACTTTTATTTTCTTTCTTCAAAAAAAAGACAGAAAAATTATTTTTTTTCCTTTTCCCTCAGGGCCTCATGCCCCTTGGGCCTTGCCCACCATCTTAGGATAGAGAAACCCTCCAGCGGTTTCAAAAAAATGCACCAAGTGCTCCAGCACCATCTCGGTTACTGGCAAACATGACTGGTGCTTGACAGGTCTTGGTCCCGACCATATTCCCCAGGACTGTTCCCTTTGCAAGCAGATGATGAAGAGGGCCCTAGGGAACCAGGCCAAAAGATTTGGGGAACTCTTCCCTTCGGACTCATTGTCATTGACCTCTGCTTCTTCCAGAGCTTCGTCCTGCTCTTCTGGTTCAAAGCATTCCAAGGAATCGAGGCACTCAGGGAAAAAAACTAAGAAAACCACATCTCCAAAAGATAAGTCAAAAGCCCGAGACTCCTCGGAGAAACTGAAGGAACTGAGAGAAAGATCCAAAGACACCTCGGGAAAGTCTCAGGACTCCAGAGAAAGATCTCATTCGACTCACTGGAAATCGTCCAGGACTTCCTCTGATTCTGGTCATAGGTCCAGACATCACCGGTGGGAAGACTTGTCCTCCAAAGCCTTGATGGGGATTCAGGAGGCACCCGAGGCCTCTGCCTCCGGAGAGCCCCCGATGCCTTGCTCTGGTACGGTGCTCCCAGCCCCGTTCTTTCAGTGGACCAGACGTAGGCTACTTCCCTGGATCAGTGTATGCTGTCCTTGGAAAGGACCATAGCGGCTCTTCTGGCGGCTTCGGTATCATTAGCACTGACAGCCTCAGGAATGAAGCCGGGGCATCGACCTTGATGACTCCGTCCAGTCCGGTGCAACAGCTGGCATCAGTCTTGCCTTTGACATCGATGCATCGTGCACTGAGTACTGAGGTATCGGTACTGGGCCCAGTATCGGCACCAACCATGGAACCTCCCTGGTCTACACAGCAATTGTCCAAGGGTATCAAAGGGCATCACTGCCGCTGCTCAGGACACTGTCGGCATCAGCGACACTCCCCGACATCGGATTCGGAATCTTCCGATTCTGATCACTGATCCCTCGATTCTGATGACCTCCAGGGCATTGTTTCTGAGCCCTCGCCACCGTCCATTAACACTCATCTTGTCTCCTCCTGAGGACATGCCCTTTCAGGAGTTTATCCGAAACATGGCGGCTGGCCTTTCCATTCCAGCAGCGTCGGAACCATAACAGAGAGCGGAGGAACTGGAGATCCTCCAGTACTCCACAGCCCTGAAAGAGGCCGCAATCCTCCCGGTACACTGGATCCTACATAATCTGATGCTAAGGATGTGAGAAACCCCCCTCACAGTTTCTCCCATAAGTTGCCAGTTAGACACCATGTATAGAGTGCTGGAATGCCCCGGCTTCCAAAAACCACAACTTCCACACCACTCTATGGTAGTAGAATCGGCGATGTGCCATATAAAAAGTGGGAAAAATCATGCATCCATTCCTCCGGGCAGGGAATCGAGGAACCTTGATTCCTTTGCTTGTCGCTCCTTCCAAGCATAAATGCTATCTAGGGAAGAATTTCTCCCTTTCCTTCAAGAGGAGAAGCATCCAACTTTCCAGGCTGTTCTGGCTCACAGTCAGAATGTTTCAAAATTCGTGAATAGAGCTGCTTTTGACGCCTTTGAGTCATCAAGCAGGGTTTCCTCTATTGCCAATGGGGCAAGACGTCTGGCTTGGCTCCAGGCTTCTGACTTGGAACAGTGGGTCAAAAACAAATTAGGCAACATACACTGCACTGGTGAAAACCTGTTTGGGAGAAACTGGCGGGAGAAAGCGGGAGAGCTAGAGGAAGGATACAACAATCAAAAGGCTCTCCAGAAAGACTTCTGATCCTTCTAAAAATAAGGAACCTAATAAGAAACCTTTCTACCCCAAAAAGAGGAAATTCTAGCCTTCATACTCCCAGCCAGCCTACCAGGCTCCACAAAAACAGCAGGGCCGTAAATAGGCTAAAAAGCCCAGGCTAGCCAAGCCACAACCAACCACTAAGCCAACTCCGGCCACATCGAGTTTTCAACTGCTACATAGGGAATACGGCCAGCCTTCTCCTTCACGTATCAGAGCCCACCATCATCCCAGGAAGACTCTCTCATTTTGCTCAGCAGTGGCATTCCATCACCATGGAGCAGTGGACTCTCAACATAATCCAGAGAGGTTACCAACTAAATTTCTGAGAACTTCCTCTTCCTAATTTCAAGGGAAGCTTCATTCCAAACCTCCCCTGGATACACTGCTCAAGCAAGAGATGGACATTCTCTTTTCCTAAGGAGCCATAGAACCAGTTCCAACAAACCAGCAGTTCAAAGGCTTCTTCTCCCCCTACTTCCTAATTCCAAAGAAGTCAGGAGGCCATAGATCCATTCTCAACCTCAGAGAGCTGAACAAATTCCTTGTCAAGGAGAAATTCAAAATGATCTCTCTGGGAACCCTTCTTCCCTACCTACAGGAACAAGACTAGTTTTGTTCCCTAGACCTCAAAGAGGCCTACACTCACATCTTGATACATCCAGACCACATACAGTATCTTTGCTTCACCTGTCAGGGCACCCATTACCAATACAGTGTCCTTCCTTTCGGTGTGGCAGCCGAACCAAGGGTCTTCATAAAATGCATGGCTGTTGTAGCAGCTCATCTTCGGAGCAGCAAGGTCTTTGTCTTCCCTTACTTAGATGACTGACTCATAAAGGCAGACTCTCCTAGAGAACTCTGCTCATCTCGACAAAAAATTCTTGCACTTCTGCAGTACCTGGGCTTTGTCATTAACTTCCCAAAGTCCCAACTCACTCCAATACAATGGTTGGAATTCATAAGGGCCGTTCTGGACACAACACGGTCTAGAGCCTTACTCCCTCTGGATCGCATGAACAGGTTAGTGCAACTAGCCACCAACATGTGCCAACAACAGACAGCTTTGGCTCAATGTTTTCTATCCCTCCTGGTCACATGGCCTCCACAGTGCATGTGGTTCCTTATGCGAGACTTCACATGCATCATTCACAATGGACCCTCTCAACACAGTGGACCCCGTCCACAGGTGGCCTTCAGGATGTCATCCAGATTATACCACCCATGGCCCAATCTCTCCTGTGGTGGTGCACCCCAGCAAACCTAGTAGGGTCACTTTTTGGACACCCTTACCTCAGCATACACTGACAACAGATGCCTACAAGCAGGGTTGGGGAGCACACCTGGATTCTGTATCTACACAGGGCCTCTGGGCAATCTAGGAATCCATGCAGCAGATAAATCTACTCGAGCTTCGGTTGGTCATGAATGCCCTCAAGGCCTTCCAGCACCACCTCTGAAACAGTAAGACTCTAGTCAGAACAGACAATCAGTAGCTATGTTTTATATAAACAAATAGGGGGGGACGGGCTCCCTACCTCTGTCAAGAAGCCTGCAAGCTCTGGGACTTTGCCATCCTCCACCACATGAACCTCTATGCAGTGTGCATTCCAGGAGAATCCAATCTCCTAGCAGACAATTTAGTCAGATCCTGCAACCCCACGAATGGTCTTTAGACCCAACAGCAGTAGAAAAACTGTTCCACATATGGGGAACACCAGTGATAGACCTCTTTGCCACTCTGTAGAATACTCAGCTTCCTCATTTCCGCTCCAGAGTGCCGTCCAGACTCAGCCTGGTGTCAGACGCCTTTATGATCCACTGGGGTTGGGGACTCCTCTATGCATTTCCTCCCATTCCCCTCATCTCGAAGACTCTCCTCAAACTACAAGCAGACAAGGGCTCTATGATTCTCATAGCCCCATGCTGGCCACGTCAACCCTGGTTTCCCCTTCTACTTCATCTGATGGAAACATCACCAATTCCACTGGGTTCCAGACAGGTCTCCTATCTCAAGACAATGGAGCGCTTCTCCATCCCAATCTGCAGTCCCTTCGACTGACTGCATGGCTGCTGAAAGCATAATCTTCCAGGATTTGCCATTGTCTACTGCTGTGAAACATACTCTCCTATCCTCCAGAAAGCTCTCCACCAGAATTCTTTCAAATGGCGTAGATATGCTTTATGGTGCTCTCAGAATGGTCATGAACCATTTGAAGCATCAGTACCTACGCTCCTCCAGTTTCTTTTGCATTTATCTTATCTCCAGGAACAAGCAGGAATGAGTCTTCACATATGGGTATGTCGGTACCGACGGAGCCTGCGCGGGAACGCTCCCCAGCGTCCAATCAGAAAGCTTTTGGGAGCATCCCACAGCGCCTGTGTGCTGCCTTCCCGCCTTTCCAACTGTCTCTCCTCAGTTGTTCTTTTTCCGCGGAGCCAGCAGGTCGTGTTCCTGTCACCACAGAAGAATTTCCTTATTTTTTCTTTATTTCTTTTCTGTCACGTCTGCCTTCTTCGACGCTGTACCGGTACCGCCGGTCTTTGTTCTTTTCTTTTTTAAAAAAAAACAACAACCTTTTTTCCATTTATTTTTCTTCAGGTGCACTTCAGTTTTGGGCCTTAGGCCCAAAACCTTTTTCCTTAAATATGGAAAAGCCTGCCTCAGGATTTAAGAAGTGCACAAAATGGGGTGGTACTATCCCCGTCACCGACACCTATGACTGGTGTCTAAAATGTTTAGGCCCTGACCATTCCATTACAGATTGTGTGTCCTGTTCTATGATGTCTAAGAGAGGTCGACAGAACCGAGCTGCCAAGCTCAGTACCCTGTTTCCCTCTGATGTGGCTTTGGTAGCATCGACGTCTTCCAGGGCTGCTTCTTCCTCACATGGATCTCAGGTAACTAAACATAAATCCAGCCGGTCCTCGAAGGGTAAATCTCCTTCTGAGCATCGAGATGCCCCTGGCCTTGCCCTCGAGGATTCTGCACCGGCAAAATTACCCCGGCGGGAGGCTTCGGCCTCTAAAGCATCATCATCGGGGTTCCAGGATGATCTCGATGGCGTGGCCACGACAGATCTCCTGGTGCCATCCTCTGGGGTACCGGTGGCTTCCACCGGTACCGACTTCCAGGCATTGGCGGCATAGATGAATCAGAGGATTCTGTCCATCGAACGCAGTCTGGCGGCTTTCCTTGTGGCATCGACGCCCGTGGTACCGCAACAGACTACTCAGCCGGTACCGGCTCTGGCATCGCCATCGGCACCGATCCCGGTACCGGTGGCGTCGGCATCGGTGTCCGCTATGCCGGTACTCTGCCCTCTGCAGCCCTCTGGTACCAATACCCCGGTACCGGTGATTCCCGATACCGATCCCAATCGGTACAGGTATCGGGCTTTGCAAGAGCATCCCGACAGACAATACTTTGATTCCTCTGAGGATTGTGAGGATTCTGAAGAGTCTTTTGATGCAGTGATGCTTCTTCCACAGGAGGAGTCCTCTCCTAAACGAAGAATGTCTCCTCCAGAGGACTTGTCTTTTCAAGACTTTATCAGAGAGGTGGCTCGGGACCTCTCTATTACAGTGGCCCCAGAGTCAGAGCCTAGAGCTAAGGAGTTAGATATTTTACAATATCCTAAAACTCCTAAGGAGGCAGCTACCTTACCTATTCATGAGATTCTGTATGATCTCATGTTAAGGATGTGGGAAGCACCTCTAACTACCTCTCCTCATTCTCGCAGGTTGGACATCATGTATCGTGTCCCTCCTTGTCCTGGTTTCCATAAAACTCAGCTTCCTCACCACTCTATTGTGGTTGAGTCTGCAATGAGAAAGCTTAGAAGTGCCAAGAGACATGCCTCTAATCCTCCAGGACGTGAATGTAGACCCCTGGATGCTTTTGGTAGAAGAGTCTTCCAAGCTTCCATGCTTGCTGCGAGAATTAATTCTTATAGTCTCTACATGGGAATGTTCTTAAAAGAAGTCACTGACCATTTGCAGACTTTAAGTCCTTTTATGTCTGACAATAAAAGGCAAGAATTTCTCACTGGGCTCAAACATGCCCAGGATATCTCCAAATTCTCCAACCGTGCAGCTTTCGACTCCTTTGAATGCGTAAGCAGAGCCTCAGCTATAGCTATAGGTGCACGTAGGATTGCTTGGCTTCAAGCATCTGATTTGGAGATCTGGGTCCAAGATGAATTGGGAAATATCCCTTGTACAGGTGAGAATCTGTTTGGTAAGGATTGGCAAGCAAAAGCCAATCAGATGGATGCTGAAAATTCTGCTTTGGATAGACTATCCAAATCTACAGCTGCTCCTGCTAAGAAAAGGTTGTTCAAGAAAACACCTTTTTCTAAAAAGGGAAGATCCTATCCTGCTTATAGTCAGAGAGCATCTTCTGCAGCTCAGTTCCCTTCCAAATGTCAGCAATCCTCCAAACAGACCAAGGCAAAGGCTGCGAGGCCTGCTCCAGCCCAGCAATCTCAGCCCCCTCAGGGCCTGACTTTCTGCTAGAGAACTTAGCCTTCCTGGCTCTAGAAGGACCAGAGCCCTCCACCATTCCAGGAAGGTTATGTCACTTTGCTCCCAGATGGGGGCAAATCACAACAGAGCATTGGACACTCTCCATCATAAGAGAGGGGTACAAACTTCATTTTTCCAGCTTGCCCCCTCTCACAAGAGTGCACCAGTTCAATTCTCCAACCTCCCTCCTCAGCCTGTTAGAGCAGGAGGTTGCCACTCTTCTAGCCCAGGGGGCAATAGAGGAAGTGCCTTCTCAACAACAGGGCACAGGGTTCTACTCCCCCTATTTTCTTATCCCAAAGAAAACAGGGGGTTTCAGACCCATTTTAGATCTCAAGAGAGTTGAACAGATTCCTAGTCAAAGAAAAATTCAAGATGGTTTCTCTAGGAACTCTGCTGCCATACCTTCAGAGTCAGGATTGGCTTTGTTCTCTAGATCTCAAGGATGCGTACATTCATGTTCTTATCCATCCAACTCACAGAAGGTTCCTTCAGTTCCTTTTCCAGGAGAAGCACTATCAATACAGAGTGCTCCCCTTTGGCCTGGCCTCTGCACCAAGGGTGTTCACGAATACATGGCAGTGGTTGCTGCTTTTCTGCGCACCCTGGGAATATTTGTCTTCCCTTATCTGGATGACTGGCTCATTCGAGCTCCCACTCAATCAGAGGTCAAGACTGCTCTAACCTGCACATTGCGTATCCTTCAATATTTAGGGCTGGTAATAAACATCCCAAAATCCAATTTGATCCCTACTCAGTCCCTGGAGTTTATGGGGGCGTTGCTGGATACCACAAAGGCAAGTGCCTATCTTCCTCAGGCCCGTTGCCTTCGCTTGATGCAGTTAGCTTCTCAAGCAGAGTCAAAACCCCTACTAACTGCTTGAGAAATGTTAGTTACTAGGCCACGTGGCATCCACCGTTCATGTGGTACCATTTGCTCGCCTTCACATGAGAGCAGCTGAGTGGACTTTATCCACCCAATGGACCCAGGCATTAGGCAGCCTGTCAGACAAAATAGCAAACACAAGTCGTCTCATTTTGTCCCTCCAGTGGTGGAAGTCCCCTCAAAACCTGTTGCTGGGGTCTCCCTTTCAACAGCCTCTACCCCAGGCAACTCTTACAACAGATGCTTCTCCAATGGGCTGGGGAGCTCATCTTCAGGACCTCTCCACCCAGGGCATCTGGTCCCCACAGGAGACTTGTCTACATATCAATCTCTTGGAACTCAGAGCAATCTTCCTTGCTCTGCGAGTTTTCCACACCCTGCTCAGCCACAAGACTGTCCTTGTCCACACGGACAATCAGGTAGCCATGTTCTATATAAACAAGCAGGGGGGAACTGGCTCTCTGTCACTTTGCAACGAAGCTCTGCAACTGTGGGCCCTCGCCAGAGAGCATCACATTCATCTTCTGGCAGTCTATCTTCCAGGTGTTCAAAACTCTTGGGCAGACAAACTCAGTCGAGTTCTGCTTCCACATGAGTGGTCCCTACATATGGACCAGGTATCCAAGATTTTTCAAATTTGGGGAACCTCGGACATAGACCTCTTTGCAAGTCCGTGGAATGCCAAACCTCCCCGGTTCTGTTCCAGAACTCCGGCTCAGGGGGCTCAGGCAAGGGATGCTTTCCTCCTTCATTGGGGTCAAGACTTCCTGTATGCCTTTCCACCCATTCCCCTAATTCCCAAAACCCTGTTCAAGCTTCAGAGAGACAGAGGCCACATGATTCTCATAGCTCCACGTTGGCCACGGCAAATGTGGTACCCTCTGCTTCTACATCTCTCAAGCTCCCCTCCCTAGAGTTAGGGTCTGCTCCAGACCTCCTCTCTCAGGAGGACGGAAAGTTGTGGCATCCCAATCCCCAGTCTCTGCATCTCAGGGCTTGGTTGCTGAAGGCCTAGATCTCCAGGATCTTCATCTTTCTCCACAAGTAAAAGATGTTCTTTATGCTTCCAGAAAACCTTCCACTAGACGTTCTTACGCCTTCAAGTGGAAAAGGTTTACCATCTGGTGTTCTGAAAAGGGTCTTAACCCCCATGCCATATCTCTGGAATCATTGCTGGAGTATCTCCTTCATCTGTCTAATGCAGGCCTTAAGACAAATTCAGTAAGAGTCCATCTGTGTGCTATTGCAGCTTCCCTCAAGCCTCTAAATGGACAACCTGTTTCCTCTCATTCCCTTGTAGTAAGGTTCATGAGAGGCCTCCTTTTAACAAAGCCTCCCATTAAACCACCTCCGGTGGCATGGGACTTAAATTTGGTTCTTGATCAGTTTATGAAGCCGCCTTTTGAAACTTTAGCTACTACCTCCTTGAAATACCTTTCAAGGAAGGTTATCTTTCTCATTGCAATCAAATCAGCACGCCGCATCAGTGAATTGCAAGCACTAGTAGCTAATCCACCTTATACAAGGTTCCATCATGACAAGGTGGTCCTTAGGACTAATCCACACTTTATGCCTAAGGTAGTCTCGCCTTTCACCTCAACCAAGAGGTCTACCTACCTGTCTTTTTTCCAGGACCTCATGCATCAAGTGCAGAGAGGAATCTTCATACCCTGGACTGTAAAAGAGCTCTAGCTTTTTACTTACAGAGGACACAACAACATAGAAAGTCTTCTCAACTCTTTGTTGCTTTTGATCCTTCTCATTTGGGACAACCAGTCTCCAAGAGAACACTTTCCAACCGGATTGCCCAATGTATTTCTTTCGCCTATCAGAGCAAGAACATTTCTCTGGAGGGCCATGTCACAGCTCACAATGTGAGAGCCATGGCAGCCTCAATGGCTCATCTAAACTCTGTGTCTATTGACGACATCTGTCGAGCAGCCACTTGGGCCTCAGTTCATACCTTCACAGCCCATTACTGCTTGGACAAGGATTCCCGCCGGGATGCCTTGTTTGGTCAGGCTGTTCTCAAACACTTGTTCCATACTTAATCAACTCCTACCCACCATCCCTCATGGGATGCCAGAGATCCAGGTGGGGAAGTGCAGCCCTGTCCCAGGGACACACAACTTATGGGCTCTCTCCCTGGCATCAAAAGCTAGGGAGTCCCCATATGTGAAGACTCATTCCTGCTTGTTCCTGGAGATAGCACAGTTACTTACCTGTAACAGGTGATCTCTGGGAACAGCAGGAATAAGTCTTCACAACCCACCCACCTCCCCTAGGAGTTGTCTTTCTCTCTCTATCTCTCTTCCTTTCCCTCTCTCTCCCTCTTTGTCTCAGCTATAAAACTCAACTGAGGAGAGACAGTTGGAAAGGTGGGAAGGCAGCATGTAGGCGCTGTGGGATGCTCCCAAAAGCTTTCTGATTGGACGCTGGAGAGCGTTCCTGCGCAGGCTTCCTGCTGTTCCCAGAGATCACCTGTTACAGGTAAGTAACTGTGCTTTCTGGGTCAAGACGAAGTCCGTGCAAGTGCACCTTATTGCTGTCTCAGCTTTCCATAAGTCTGTGGAAGGCAGACCCATTTAGTTATTTATTTATTTATTTAACATTTTTTATATACCGTCTTTCTGCAAATCAAGACGTTTTACATTAAACATATCATGGCAGTATATTTCAACTGTTTACATGGAACAATATAACAAGGATACATAGGTATAACTGTGAAACCTTTTACAGTGAACAACTAATTACATAGGTATTTACAGGTTACAGCATGGCTGCAGAGGTGAGTTTGAGAGGGCAGGAGTGAAGGGTTGAAGACAGAGGGCTGAGGGCTATGGTGGTAGGGAAAAATGTTCCAGGAAGAGATGAGTTTTTAGCTTCTTTCGGAATGCAAAGTGGTCAGAGCAGTTTCATAGTTCATGAGGTAGGGCCTCATGAACTACGAAACCCATCTCCACAGCTCCTCTGGTAGTTCATGGGTCTTGTAGTTCATGAGGTAGGGCCTCATGAACTACGAAACCCATGAACTACCAGAGGAGTTATGAATTCCAACCATTTCGGAATTCAAAGTGGTCAGAGCTGTTTCGTAGTTCATGTGCAGTTTCGTAGTTCATGAGGATGGGTCTCGTAGTTCATGAGGTAGGGCCTCATGAACTACGAGACCCATCTCCACAGCTCCTCTGGTAGTACATTTTATGAGGGGTCTTCTCCTCACTAAACCACCCATCCGGCTACCACCAGTGGCATGGGATCTCAATGTCATACTAGCTCAACTTCTGAAACCACCATTTGAGCCCTTAGCAACCACAGAGCTCTGATGCTTATCCTGGAAGGTATTGTTCCTCATCGCCCTGACATCAGCCAGGCACATTAGAGCTTCAAGCCTTAGTGACTCATGCTCTGTATACATGTTTTCATCATGACAAGGTCACCTTTCCATCTTAATCAGTCAGTAATCCTACCGGTCTTCTCGTGCAGAAGCCACCCTACATACGCTTGATTGTAAGAGGGCTCTAGCTTTCTATCTCCAAAGGACTGAGAACATTAGGAAGTCCTCCCAGCTCTTTGTCTCCTTCGATCCTTCTCACCTGGGCCGCCCAGTGACCAAACATACACTGTCCATATGGATAGCAGACTGTATTTCTTTCTCACACGACCAAGCAGGTCTTTCCTTTGCTGGACATGTTACTGCTCATAATGTTTGAGCTATGGCATCCTCTGTGGCTAACCTCTGGTCAGTAGCCATTGACGAGATTTGCCAAGCTGCTACATGGTCCGCTATCCATACCTTCGCAGCTCATTACTGCTTGGAGAAAGACTCCCGCCAGGATGCAGCTTTTAGCCAGGCTCTCTTTGGAACGTAAAAACAACTCCTACCCCCAACCACTTCTTGCCAGATCTCCTTGGCAGGGAAGTCTAGGTTCAAATGACCTTATCCAACTTTCTGACCCGGTTCAGCTCTTCAGAGATCTGGGAGCTAGGGATTCCCATATGTGAAAACTATATTCCTGCTTGTTCCTGGATATAGTGTAGTTACTCACCTGTAGCAGGTGATCTCCAGGAACAGCAGGAATTTAATCTTCACAAACAACCCACCCTCCTCCTCTTGGAGTTGTAGGGTTATTTTTATTTTGGTTTTGGTTTTTCCACTCCTTTTCTTCAGCTATAAACTCAATTGAGGAGAGGGAGTTGGGAGAGTGGGAAGGCAGCAGCACAGGCGCAGTGGATTGCTCCCAAAGGCTTTCCTATTGGTAGCTGGGAGCTTCCCGCATGGTACCCGATGTCACCCATATGTGAAGACTAAATTCCTGTTGTTCCTGGAGATTACCTTATACAGGTAAGTAACTACGCTGTATCTGGTAAATAAAATGTCACCATCATTTTAAAAAATTGGAAATATGGTAAATGCATGGCAACTATACTTTAATCCAAGTGCATGCAAAATTATGTTTTTTGCATATAGAATCCAGGGCCACATATCTTTCTGGAGAAGAAATCGCAGACACCAAGCAGGACGTAAGGGGGGTCAAAGGGAAGTGCAGCATAAAATTCACTAGCTGTGGTTGGTTAATTGCTGTGCATCTCTTAGGGGGAGACAATATAATTCCCTCGCCAAATCTTGCTGGGGACCTTCACGTGTTGACTCCCGTTGTACAAAATCTATACTGAATCTCAGCTAGGCAACACTATAATTGAAGTATGGTAGGAAGGAAAAAGAAAAATACATACTGGCCGCATGTCACCCAGGATAAAAAGATGCCCACCCTTAACCTCTGCACTAATACTAACAATGGTGGTAGTGATACGAGGTAGTGCAGAAACTGCAGATGCAGGTAGCATCCCTGCCATGGATGTTCATGGCCACTGCAGTAAGAGATAAACCACAGAAATTAATGAAAAAGTTAAGAGGATTAACTACGGTTACGTGGACTTCTGCAGATAAAGAAGAGATAATAATACTGCTACTTTTATGCTACAAACACTATATTTAAGTCAAGTGTATACAAATACAATCTGCCAAAAACTAGAAGAAAGAGGAAAATTGCCACAAGAAAAACTGCAAAAAGCAACGGATGCAAATTTAAGATCTTTAATTTCACAGATCAAAGTAAAGAAGTATGTGAATGATAACATCTTGAATCAATTAAGGGCTTCCGTAGAAAATGAAATACAGGAGGAGGAGGAGATCTAGGTGAGAGTACCAGAAGAAAAAAATACACAGATAAAGAAAGAGCAATTGAGGGGGAAACAGATTCACTAACTTAGGTTTCCCATTTTGTTGTCTTTTCTCGCTTTTAATGTCTTTTACCCCTTTGGGATTGTTTTCCCGCCCATGGCAGCTCTCCAGTTTAACTTTGCCGAGGTGGTATTTTTTGGCATGTCTAAGCCAGTTAGTGGCTTTAAAAAATGCACCAAGTGTGGCAAGACCATTTTGGCCACCGACCACCATAACTGGTGCTTGCAATGACTTGGACCCGATCATCAGCTGGTGTCCTGTGAGCTTTGCTTGCAGATGACGCACCAAGGACTGAAGGATCAGGAAAAACAGAAGGAGTCCCTCTTCGGCTCATTGGATTTAGTATCCTCAGTCTTGACCCCGTCAGTGCCAACCTAGGTTCCTGAGGTGGCCAAGGGGAAAGAGCTACACAACCAGTTGGAGCCGAGGGGCCTGAGCAGCGAAAGGAGACTGTCTGAGATCCTGTCAACGCCAAAAGGCAAGCACTGGGAGAAAGTCCAGGTGCATTGTCATCACTGTTCCCTCTAAGCTGTGCGCGTGTGCACGCGCACACACCTTGCTGAGCGAGCGCACATACTTTACAACAGAGTGCACAAAAATTACGGTTCTGATTCTGATAGAAAACAACACAGACATCTTAAAATTTAAAAGTTGTGATTGTAATTACTAGAAATTTTCCACTTGATTTAGTAATCATCTATTTTCATTTAATTTGATTAAAATCAATGTGGTGTGCATACTGTATTCTGACGTGTAGACAAATTTTAAAGTATATAACTCCGAGTGTGGTTATGTGGCGCACAAAAATGTAACCTTCCTTCAAAAGCTGCACAGCTGATATTTTATGCGCACACAACCTACAGAAAATTAGAGGGAACATTGATTGTCATCACAGCCCTTCACGACACGATGTAGAGAGTGATGGCCGGGAGCGACCGGCCAAGTCTACTCAGTGGGAAGAGTCGACCTGGACAGTGGAGTCAACTTCCATTGCCCAGGAAGGCAGCTGGAAGTCTCCTGATGCACCAATCATTGTGGAGTCCCCACCCGAGGTGTCAACACCAGTGTCCATGGCTGCGGCATCAGCCCCCTCACAAGTTTTGGTTCTGTAGGAATGCCTTCAAGCCCTTGAAGCTCACTTGGCGACAGTTGTAGCCTTGCAAAATGCAGGCTTTGCAGCACCATTACACACTGTTCAGCCCTTTCTGGAGACCCATGCCCTGCCCACTGAGGTAGGGACATCTGGTGGGAGATCGGAATAGACACCGGTTCCCAGGGCAATCTCCCTGCCCAGCATATCAGAATCCGAGGCTTGAGGGCATTGGTATCGGGCGACATGAGGGCCACCGGCATCCATCCTCTCCCAAGCAGAGGAACAGGCGGGAGGAGGACACCCAGTGCTACTTTGACTTCCTCTTGGAATCCAAATTGGAATGGGAAATGGAGGAGGAATCGACAGCTTCGGACCTCTGGTCCTCAGACCTCCCGTCCAACCCGTCTCCCCCTCGAGCAATGCATGTCACCCCCGGAGGACATGTCCTTTCAGGACTTTGTAAGGGACACGGCCAAGGCCATTCCCTTTTCTGTGGAATTGGAGGAGGAACCAAGGGCAGATGAACTGGAGCTGCCCCTGTACCCTTTGGCCTCCAGAGAAACAGTGACAGTCCCCATGCACTATGTCCTGCAGAGACTGCTTCTGTGACTGTGGGAAACACCTGTTATGGATCCTGTCATTAGCCGCAGACTTGACCCCCTGTACCAGGTCTAGAAGGCCCCAGGCTTTGAAAAACCTCAGTTAGCACACAACTTCATCGTGGTTGAGTCGGCCTTGAAGTGGGCTAAAGACATAAACACACTCTTCAGTGCTTCTGGGCCACGAGGCTCAAATCCTAGATTCCTTCTGGAGAAAACGCTAGCAGGGTTCCATGCTGGTTGCTAGGGTCCTGGCCTACTAGACCTATATGAGCATTTTCCTCAAGGATATCATGCTGGACCTGGAGGACTTTGCCACCCTCGTCCTCGAGGACTGTCAAGAGATGTTTCGGGGCCTGGTGGCCCATGGCAAAGACTGTTCCAAATTCATGGTGCATGGCACCTACACTGCCTTTGAGTTCACTGGCAGGGTAGCGGCAGTTGACATCACTGCCTGCCGGCTGGCATGGCTGCAGTCCTTTGACCTGGAACAGTGGGTCCAGGACAAGATCGCCAATGTCCCCTGCTGAGGGTAGAACCTCCTCAGGAAGCCAGTAGAGGAGAAGATAGAGGAGCTCAAGAAAGAGCATGTGACTCTCTCGAGGCTCTCCAGGAAAACCGTGGATCCAGTGCGGAAGAAACTAAGAAGGCTTTCTACTCGCATCTGCACTGGTACTTCCCGGCCCAGCTGCAGGCACAGTCCAAGAAGCAGACCCCCCACCAACAGCGGAGGGAAAAGACCCCAAAGGCACAACCTGTCCTGCAGCTCATTGGGGGGGGGGGGCGGGCATAGCCACCTAGCCGCTGTTCACCAGGTTTCCCCCACATGTAGGAGAGCTGTTCCTCTACTTTGCCCACCAGTAGCCCCTTGTCACCTTTGACACCTGGGTGCTACAGATCATCCAAAGCAAATACCGGCTGTACCTCACCTAGCTGCTGCCCTGTATGTCCCCAGGGAATACCCCTTGGGCCCCCGTGCACTGGAGCCTGCTGCAGAAAAAAGTCTCTGCTCTGCTAGCCAACTTAGCCATCGAGCCAGTTCCCCTAACTCAGGCCATTTGGGGCTTCTATTCCAGATACTTCCTGGTTCCCAGCCATCCTGGACTTGTGAAACTTGAATCTGTTCCTCATGCATGAGAAGTTGAAATGGTATCGCTAGGGATGCTGCTGCTGTACCTTCTACAGGGTGATTGACTATGCTCCTTGCATCTGAAGGATGCATATACACACATCCCGATCCACTCAAGTCACAGATACTATCTACGGTTCGTGCTGGACAGACTGCATTTTCAGTATTGATTGCTTCCCTTCAGGCTGGCCTCAGCTCAACGGTCTTCACGAAGTGCCTGTCATTCGTAGCCGCCTTCCTTCAGACCATGGGAGTCTTCATCTTCCCATACCTACACAACTGGCTCATCAAAGGTCCCACACTGGACAGCGTCCGGCAGTATGCCATGCTCGCCATGCAGATGCTTGAGCAACTGGGCTTCATGATCAACTACCTGAAGTCCCATCTCCAGCTCACGCAACAGCAGGAGTTCATCGGGACCCTCCTCAACACCACTCAGGCGTGGGCCTTTCTACCACTCGTTGACGTGGTGGGCGATGTGTTGCGCTAGCATCACACAACTGCCCACAGGATGTTGAGAGTCCTTGCTTACATGGCTGCCATGGTGCATGTCACTTCTCAGGCTGTCTCTTCATGCGGCAGACCTGTGAGGCCCTGTTACTCACAAGGGACCGATTACTAATTATCACTAATTTCCTGTTTAGTCCAGATCCAAAAGTCAGTACAGGTGCAATCAAAATCTCTGTTTATTAGATAACTGATGGAACAATACAGGCAAGAGAGGAGAATTTCTGTCAGTCATCAGACATCAGAATTCCTCCTCCCCCGAGTATAATAGTCATGTTACATATATACATTTTTTGCTTCCGTATATGCATACAGTCTCCAAATCCATCCCTCTGTGAGGCCCCCCTCTCCTCCCTCCTTCTGTTTCCTGTCATTGACCTTTCTGTCCCCTTTATTCCTGTTTCAACATTCCTCAGGCCTCTGTCTTGCCTATACTCGCCAACTGTCAAAAACCATCTACTGTCTTCAGGACTAACGGCTCAGCTTATGCTCTTTGCATGGTTTCCTGTGTACGTGCTCTCTGCACAAAGCCTCTGCATGTCTATGTCTGGACCCTTCAGTTCGGACATATGCATTGCTAAGGCCTGTGATATCCTTATGCTGGCCTGGGTTTTTTCCTTTGTCCACAGATATAGTAGTTTGTTTGACATACCTCTATTAGAGCAGAATAAAGGCCATTGAGTGATTATGAACCAGGAACATATCCCTAAACCTTATAATCCCTACAATTCACCCATTTTTTTTTATTTTTATTGTGGAGGAGATAAGACCAAGTCAGAGAATTCAGAAGTGGGGACCGTGGCATAGGAAGCATTCACATGTGTATGGCATGTTAACCAATTACCTACATTCAGTCCTCCCTTAAAGTCATCAATATGTAAATCTGACAGGTGGCGTATTTTATCCATAGCATTAAGCACAAACACTGAATGATTCGCTATGATTGTACAACAAATAGTGGCATTAATAAAAGATCAAAAGGCCTCCTTCAGATGCAAGGAGCAAATCTAGCGCTTGTCTATTTTGTAGAGTCATTTGTGTATTTTGTTCTAGGGACTCTGACAACTTACTAATAGAATCAATAACAGCTTTCATTTGAACATACAGTAAGCATTGCAGACGGCATATAGCCATACCAAGTTCAGCAGTTATGGCAGGGGTCTGGAAAGGTACCAAGGAAGTCCAGCATCTAACCTACGTTTAATAGCAATGAAGAACACAAGGGTATCAAAAAGTTCAACAGACTGTCCGATAAGAGTTCAGTTCAAGGCAGGGGGTTGAAGTGAGAACTTCTTTGGAGATGTGGGTTGAATTGTGAACACGCAGAAGTAAAACTAATTGTCCATCAGGATGAAGGAAACAGATGGTGTCCCGAGGAGCAGGTTTAGCAGCAATCATCTTGGTACAGGAAGGAAATAGATCAAACAGAGCTGACCGTTGGAGGAACCTTCAACTGACTGACATGAGTCCAAGTGCAGTGACAGTGGTGAGCTGGATACAGACTGTGTAGTAGC
The DNA here is from genome assembly GCA_033557465.1 of Ichthyophis bannanicus. NCBI lineage: Eukaryota > Metazoa > Chordata > Amphibia > Gymnophiona > Ichthyophiidae > Ichthyophis > Ichthyophis bannanicus. The sequence goes on along the minus strand of CM066033.1, from coordinate 291,881,588 downwards.
CACCCGATCAGCAATTTCTTGAAACGTGATCCGAAGCCAAGGCTCTGGTCGAACCTCTCTAATGTAATTAGCCAAATCAAATAGACAATGTGGGAATCACTTATTCAAAAGTAGCCTTAAAGAGGTAAGCCTAAAGCATGGCTTAGAAAAAGAGCAGAAATAGAGCCTGATACACTAGCTTCCAGGCATAAAAAGGATTAAGTACAACAGCAGTGAAACCCTGATATTCCTGGATACATGATAGCATTCAAAACATAATGCAGCAGACACTTGCCACTCTCCAGAGAGAGAGCATTAGGAGAGAACACACAATACTGTTTATACCATTATACCATTCTATATAAATTGCAAACAAGCTTGAACCATTTCAAAAGGTCACACAAAAGTCAGCATTATGTAGTTGCAGTAGGGGTCGCTGTTGTCCACAGGTGTGCTGTATCAGATCTGAAATAACTTTTTATCAGAATGTCCTTCACTCGCTCCACCAATTCAGTTGCCTGAAATCTACAAGCAGAAACAAAAGAATGCTATTTCCCTCCCCCCTTCTTCTTCTTGGATTGCTTTCTGGGATTGCTGCTCGCACACAACAGCTAATCCTGCTTCTAAAACAATTGTTAAAAGTCAAACAAATGGGAGGCAGAAAATATAAATTTAGATTCTTAAACAGTGTCCCAGTCCCACTAACTTAATTGGTGTAGTTTTGAATGGATATATGTGCTCATTCTAAACAGCAACTAAAGACAGAACTACTGGAACTGAAATTTAAAAGACTTCCAAAAAACAGTACACTTTTGCTCTGGACACTAACACATGACTTTAAAAACAGGTGAATTTATCCTAAAATCCAATATCGTAGCAAATAAAAACTGGGAAGATGAGTGAACGCCCATGGTGGCACTGGCCTGTTCATCAGTCATCAGTGCAGAGCTTAACAACACACACACAGTAATTTACCTTGAATCTCACAGTTCGGGGAAGCAGACATTTAAAACTGATATAAAATCCCTGTTTAACTTTTAATTTTGCTTAATAGCATAACAATCAGAACAAAATCCAAACATGATTAAATTCTTATTCACTCAGGATTTAAATCATTCTCAAGTTGCAATCTGGCAACCACTGGCCCAGAATACCACATTATCCTGCAGGGCTCTTAACCTCTACTTTGAAGGTCAAAGGAAAAAACGGAAACAGTCTTCCTTTGTTGTATCAGTAGAAAAGAATTCTAAGCAGTTCAATTTCAGAGATCATAAAATCTAATTAAGAAAGCACTGATTGCGTGATTGTTATACTAAACCAGGCACTTCCAGAAGGGAAACGACTGCACTGGTAATTCTGCTTCAAAAGCAAAGTAACTTTTGAATCACACTCTGCAGGTATCATAGCTGTTATTGTTCCTCTATTACCAATTTTGTTTCCAGAATATATATTACCACAAAACAATAATCATATATCAAAGCATGGAAGATCTTCCCATTCATTCATTCATTCATTCATAACAATTTATAACTAAAAATACATCACACATAGAATGGAATCAGGTCCCTAAGGTTTCTAAACAGTTTTTTCTTTCTCTCATCGTCATTTCCATACCTAGAAAGCTAGCAAGCTTATTACAGAGGAAAAAATACTTCACCAAAAGAGTTCTGTACTTCATCTCCTGTTTCGACTGAATAAATCCTTTATTTAAACAAACAAGAAAGACTGCTCAATCGAGAGTTTCCTCTAGGTAATGCGTCCATTCCCAGAAGAAAATCCCTTAGCAGCCCTTCTTCCTCTCTCTAGCTGAAACAGGCAACCATCTTATCCTGCTGCAGACAATTAGCTATCTTTCATCAGGCGACATATAGGAGCAATTATTCATTAAACACAGCTAGGCACTGGCCAGGTGACTGGCAATGTTCAAAGAACAAACCTCAAAGTTCATAACTCCATAATTACAATTGATGTGTACACTGTTATGTAACTAGACAAGTTCTTTTCAATTGATCTAATTGTCACCCTCTCTGGTCTGATCCCAGATAAGGAGATTTCTTCCAGTGTTTTCTTTTAGAACAATCTTTTATTCTCCTTCACTGTCCCTCAGCCTATAATCAGTAAACCTGGTGTTTTCACTGTGTGGGGGTGAAAATAGACAAAACTTTCTCCATTTCCTTTCCTAATAAGGGATTATCTCTCATCATCCGTTCGACCGGAGTCACTGGGGAAACTTGATTTACCATTATGTCCTGATTGCCATCTTTCTTTCTCCTAAACAGAGACATGATTCCTACGTGCAACCTTTTATTTAAGGATCTCAATATCCACCCTCTTTATTTACAGAGGAAGGAAGTGCACGAAATGTCCAGGACACCTTTCAAACAAGAATTCGCTTCGTTCAAGCCCAGCCAATCTCCTTGCGGAGGTATGGAACCGTGAGCAAGAACACACACACGCTTCGTGTCAGACGACACGTACTGTCTCAATCACTTATCATTCAGTCCCAGTTTATAACAGAAAATTATTCTTACACTTTATTCATATAACAAAAACAAAAATTAAACAACACTTACCAAGCTTGGTTAAAAATACTTATACTCACGACGCCGTCATCACAGCCGCCGTCATCCTAGGGAATCCGTCACTCACTTCTTCTCCTCCGGTCTCTACTACTCACCGGGAACGTACCTCCCTCTTCTTTCTTGAGGGGAATCCAAATCTTTAAATTTGTATCCGTACCCCAATTCCGGGTTTCGGCAAAAATTGTGAGGCCCTGTTACTCACAAGAGACCGATTACTAATTATCACTAATTTCCTGTATAGTCCAGATCGAAAAGTCAGTACAGGTGCAATCAAAATCTCTGTTTATTAGATAACTGATGGAACAATACAGGCAGGAGAGGAGAATTTCTGTCAGTCATCAGACATCAGAATTCCTCCTCCCCCGAGTATAATAGTCATGTTACATATATACATTTTTTGCTTCCGTGTATTACTTCCGTATATGCATACAGTCTCCAAATCCATCCCTCTGTGAGGCCCCCTCTCCTCCCTCCTTCTGTTTCCTGTCATTGACCTTTCTGTCCCTATTCCTGTTTCAACATTCCTCAGGCCTCTGTCTTGCCTATACTCACCAACTGTCAAAAACCGTCTACTGTCTTCAGGACTAACGGCTCAGCTTATGCTCTTTGCATGGTTTCCTGTGTACGTTGTCGCGCCTCCCCTTGCCAGTACCCGTAGGTAGGGGTTAAGGAGGTTAAGTCCTTCTTTAAACCAAGGGCCTTTCACTTCCTGGAGCAGTGCTTGTTGGGAAGTGTAGTTTTTACCATCAGTTTTAAAAGAAGAGTAGTGTGACTCGATGTGGTTATATGTAAAGGGATTTATTTCCCCTCCCGGGGTTGGACTTTCACAAGGACAAAAATGAACACAAATTAACTGCTTCTTAGCAGAAAACAAAAGGACAAATTAAATGCAGCTTTCTTCAGCAGGAACAAACAGTTTTCTCTTTCCATCAATTAGGGCTTCAGCACATGGTTAATACAACTCTGTTTTTTTCCACAGCCAGCATGTATTCTCTTCACCACAATGCTTAACGTAAAGATATACTTTCTTTAGCCCAGGCAATCATGTACTTCAATTCTTCCCTGTTAACATTCAACCAGGCTGTCTTTGTCTCAACACATCCCCTTACTGAAACAGGAAATGTTTGCTTGGCTTTTTCTGGAGCCGCGCCCTTTTTTCTCACCTCTGTTTTTTCACAGAGCATTTGGGTTTGAAACAGCCCTATGCCTTCCGTTTCTCCCCGGTACGTCTCACTGCAGCCCCAGCCTTCTGGATCAATAAAACCCCAGTATTTCTGTTCTCTCCAGCCCTTAGGCTTACCTGGGGACCCAGTTGTATAAGCCTTTCTCTGGGTTTTGCAATTACCCGTTAGCTCTCTGCTGTACTTGTGTGCAGTAATTCCCGGATGCCTTTCTGGCTTCTCATAAGCCTGTGGGTGCCTCAGCTGATCTGGTCTGCTCCTCCTGAAAATATCCACCAGAGCTCCTGACCTCCCGTCGGCTGAAAACTCTGCCCACCTCTTGGCTGGGTGTCTGCTTTCCTTCCTCTCCTTCCTTGCCTTGTAAGGTTGTGAGTGCTGTAGCTGATCTGGTCTGCTCCCCCGGTAGCCCTTAACCGGAGCCTCTGACCTCCCTCCAGCTGAGAACTCCTTCCATCTCCTTACTGGAAGTCTGCTTTCCTCACTCTGCTCTCCCTTTCTGCCTGCTGGAGCCTCCTTATGAGACTGCCCTTCTGGGTAGGGCCTAGTCCCGCCCCCTAGCAGGTGTTCCAACTTCCCCCGTGACTCCTGGCTATATTGATAGCAGGGGCGTGTTTCCTTCTCTTGTGTTTTGTTTCCCCGGCAACTAGTAGCCATGTGTCTTTGTTTATCCCTCAACCCTGCATTCTCTACCTGGTTTCCTAGCTTCTCTGCTGGGCCAGAAGGGCTTGCTACATCACAACGTGCTCTCTGCACAAAGCCTCTGCATGTCTATGTCTGGACCCTTCAGTTCGGACATATGCATTGCTAAGGCCTGTGATATCCTTATGCTGGCCTGGGTTTTTTCCTTTGTCCACATATATAGTAGTTTGGTTGACATACCTCTATTAGAGCAGAATAAAGGCCATTGAGTGTTTATGAACCAGGAACATATCCCTAAACCTTATAATCCCTACAGACCCAGAGTATCTTAAACACACAATAGAAGCAGGCAACAGGCTGCCTTTGGGACAGGGTCATGTTCACTGCATCCTTGGTGTGGTCCCTTGACTGGTGGTGTAGCAGCAAAGCGCAGACAAACCAATGATACCAGGAGTCTGTTCAGAAGGTCCAAATCAGTTTATTTGTGCACAAGTCTCGAACCAGTCAATTTCAAAATGGCTGAGCAAAGTTTTCAAGCATTACAACAACTTTTATAGACTTTTGTTCCATTCTAGGTATAGAAAAACATTTCATTGGTCCCGGTAACCTCCCGTACCTCCCGTACCTCTTCCATTGGTCCCGGTACTGATAAGTTTATCCAATTATGTCCCTTCTGTGAGCATGACACCTGCATGCCCCCCTTCTAGTCCCAATTACAATGGTCAGTTCATCAACTTGTTACTTTCACACTCTCAAGGCCATAGAACCAATTTGTGCATGCAGAAGAGCGAGGTTCTGTAACTCATCTGTCAGCACTCCTCATTATTTCTGTGCAGATGTACTTTGTCTTATCAGTAACTTTTAAACATGTCTTTTCTGTATTTTTCCATCTTTCAGTTTCTGCAGTTCTGCCTACCTAAGCTAATTCAATACTTCTACTGAGTTCTATCTTACAATAGCAGCATATTGGGGGATGTGCAATCCTATATGCCTCTCCACAGGCCTCATTTACAGGTCAAGCTAGCCCTGCTGGCCTGCCTATGTCAGACACCGTGGGTCACAGGCCTGCACCTGCCACATTCCCCCCTTTGATTAATCTCACCCTATTATTCAATAAGGTGTGAGAATTAAATCACTTTTTTTAGAAGAATCACATCATGATTGAAGGATTTCTACTAGGACTAGCTTTGTATAAAGCCATTATTTTAGTTGCGGTCTTCCGCTCTACTGTGTTATCAATAGCACTATGAATGGAACGCATACAACATGGGATTAAACATGGTAATAAGAAGATAACAGCAACAAGGATTAGTACTAAAACAATGAAAGTCTTAAATCCTCCCAGCCAAGAGAAACGGTTAGCAAACCAGTTAGGAAATTTCAATGCGTGCCAAGTCTGTACTGGCACATAAGCGTGTCTTTGCATATCTTTAGCAATTTCTTCAACTACTTGACCCTTATCATCTATTTTCAAACAGCAATTAGTTAAATTCAGCTTACCCATACTCCTCCTTCAGCTGCAAGCAAATAATCAAGTGCTAAGCGGTTCTGGTATATAGCAGTGCGCATCTGAGTACTTTGTCTAGCTAAGAGCGTAAGAGCATGACTAGTTTCATTGGTTATTATTTCAACTACTGCTTGTAAGTGAATAATACGATTAATCATATAAATTGGGGTACGATAACCATACATACCATCATCATTCCAAGTGGCAGGCCCATAATACTCAATAATTCTTTCTGGTGGCCAATCATCACCCTGCCACTTTTCCCATTTGCCTATCTGTAAGGCTTCTCTTTTCTGTCTTAATGCTCGCTTGTGTCTGTGGGTAGTGTATACAGGGTATCCTAATTGTTCTCCATGTTCAGTATTTAAAAGAAAGAAAGAAGGTCTGATGGTTCCTAAGACACATGCTCCTCCCCAGTGTGGTGGAAGTTGTGCATATGCTCGGTTTCCACAGATCCAATATAGGCCAGGTGGGGCTTGCCAGGCTTGGACTTTGGCAAGGTTAGTCCATAAACCCGCAAGTTCAGGAAATCTAGCTAATGGGTTAGGAGGTTCAGGATGTCTGATTCCTGACCACCATGCTGTCTTTTTGGTCGTGGCATTATAGTACTTCTGGCTAAGACAGACCAGCTGTCCTACCTTCTGGGTGAACTGGGGTCCAGTTCTGGCATAGCAAAGACGTCCAACGATTGAGTGCGCTAACACCCATTCACTGGTAGTCTTATGTAATTCAGTCTGATTGTAAATCATAGAATAATTCAATTCTTGGGCTTCCCAGGGCCACTGGTCTCCCATTTGGGTTCCGCCACAGAAATAACAATCTGTGATCTTAAGACTAGATACTACTGCTCCGGCTAATTCTAGAAATAAATTCTGTGAAGGGTGAGGGATCTCAAACTTATTTACATGCATAGCTTCATAAAAAGTATTATGAATATGATATTTAGATGACTTGTGGGCTTGAGTATTCAATCTGATATACACAATGGTCCCTGGATCTATTGCTCCTCCAGCAATGCGTAAACCAAACTTGTATCCTTGTTTCCATGCATGGGGATTGTGTATACGTAAGTGTAAGGGGTTGCAAGCATCTTTCTGACATTTATCATTTGTGGTTGGCTTGGTTAAAGTAGCCATTCGTTTATCTATTTTCTCATCAGTTATACCAGTGTTCCAGGTAGCATAAAAAACACATCCCCAATACGGGCAATAGTAATCTGCCGCTGTAGCAGTACTATAGCCTGATCCCGTTTTACCTGTACACTTCCACCAATTTGTGGCACCTTCTGGACACATATACTTATGGTCATTTCGATACGCTTTCTCCCATGTACCACAGGTGGACTGACTATCTCTATTAATAGCATTACATGCATCAAAATTCAAAACAGCAGGTTTAGTAATGTCCTTAAGTGGTGGTGTAGCAGCTAATATAGGTCCATCTGCATCCTTCCATCTTATCTCCAACGTGTAATAGGATGGATTCTGATGCGGATTATAGCATGCTTTAATTTTGCCATGAGTGCAAACATTTAGTTCAGTGGTGTTATAGATACACCGAGTTATTGTTCCCTTGCAGGTATAGTAAGAATGATAAAGCAAAGTCTGAGTTACTTTCAGTCCAGTTCTGGTAGAAGTAATGCAAGCAGTGCATGGAGGTAAAGCATAAGTCAGTTCAAAACCTCCAAAGAAGGCAACCAAGGCAAAGCAAAAACAAAGATACATGTTGATGTTGATTGGAGTTCTTCTGAATCCTCAGCTTGCTGATCTTGATCACGACGGTCTTTTATTCTTCGTCCCGTTTGCTAATGAAGCAATTTAACGGGTGCTGAGTGTTGATTGAAGATCCTCAGGTTGTCCAGTACACATTAACCAACTTTTTAGCACTTTCAGTTGGCTTGTGAAGTCTGGCTTAGTCAATGTAGTCTCAAAGTAGTGAGTCAAATCACACACAAATTGGGTTCGTTGAAACAAAACTGTTGCTGCATGGAAAACAGCAATCCTCTTCGAAAGACTTGGCTACTGCAAAGCACTTGTGATGAAGTGTCTATGCTGCTGGTTGCCGTCTCAGAGTAACTCGCAAGGGTGCATCAGGATGCTGCTCTGCTGTCCACGGCTCTGGTTCAGGATCGGCGGCGGGCTTGACTCTGCTGTGGTGGATCCAGGCGTCAATCTCGGCTACCTTTACTGCAGTTGGGGTAGACAGGATGACGGTGTACGGTCCCTTCCAATGGGGTTCCAACGGTATCTTCTTCCAATCTTTGATCCACACCGAAGTACCAGGCTGGTAGGGATGCAAGGGTTCCGTCAAGTTGATAGGCAACTGGTCTTGGATCCACGTATGGAGAGTCTGCAGAACAAAACTAAGAGCTAGGAGTTCTTGTCTGGTTACTTCTGAACCAATCTGGGCTAAACTTCCTTTGACTCCCTGCACTATAGGTGGGGGTTTACCATACAAAACTTCAAAAGGGGAAAATCCTGTTGACTATACAGGGTCTGAGCGTATTCTGAGTAAAGCTATGGGGAGCACTTGGGGCCATTTCAAGTGTGTCTCCTGACAAAGCTTGGACATTTGGGCTTTCAAGGTACGATTCATTCGCTCAACTTTCCCTGAACTCTGGGGTCTGTATGCAGTGTGGAGTTTCCACTGTATCTGCAAAGCTTTTGCTAACTGCTGAGTAACTTGGGAGACAAATGAGGGTCCATTGTCTGACCCTATTACTGCTGGGATTCCAAATCTGGGGACAATCTCTCTCATTAAGACTTTGGTAACTTCTCGGGCTTTCTCAGTTCTGGTTGGGAAGGCTTCTACCCACCCAGAGAAAGTACAAACTAATACTAATAGGTAATGGTATCCATTGGCTTTTGGCATTTCAGTAAAATCAACTTGGAGGTTGTGCATGGGGGTGACACCTCCTGACTGAACTCGGGGTGCCGTTATAAGGCCTTGCTTGGCATTATTTTTGGCACAAGTTACACATTGACGTGCTACTGAGGCTGATATGGTTGTCATCAGAGGGATGTAGAAATGTGGTCTGAGTGCTTTTTCCATAGCACTCTTCCCATAGTGGGTGGCTTCGTGGAAAGCTTTGACAAAGGATGGTCCTAACAACTCAGGAATTACTATTCGTCCAGGAGGTTGACTGCCCTCTTCTGGTGGCAGCTCAATCCATCCATCTTTCAGTATTCCATTTTCTCTGTCACAATAGTAATCCAATTCTTTGGTGGTATATCGTGGGGTCCATAGATTCAAGGGTACTGGAAACAATGCCGCTTGCATTGGCATAGCTTGTGGGGCAATCTGTCCTGTCATAGCTGCTTGTCGTGCTGAGGCATCTGCAAATCTATTCCCTCGGGCAACTTCTCCTTTTCCTGCTTGATGTCCTCTACAATGCATGACAGCTACACGTGTTGGGGCCCAGACTGCATCAAGTAACATCAATATCTCGGGACCATATTTGACTGATTTTCCTCCGGATGTGATGAGTCCTCTTTCTTTATAGAGAGCTCCATGGGCATGTAAGGTGGTGAAGGCATATTTGGAATCTGTATATACATTTAGCACAAGTTTTTCTCCTAATAGCAATGCTCTGGTGAGTGCTATCAATTCGGCTTTCTGGGCTGATGTGCCTGAGGCTAGGGCTGATGATTCAACTACTTCGTGTTGAGTGACGACTGCATATCCGGCACAGCGTCGTCCATCAAGGATGAGACTGCTCCCATCAACATAATAGATTTGGTCAGGATTGTCTATGGGCACATCTGTCAAGTCAGGTCGGCTGGAGAACACAGTCTCCATGACTTCGATACAGTCATGTTCTGGGAGTTCTTCACTGATGGGTATCAAGGTGGCTGGATTCAAGGCATGGCTCACTTCAAGTTGTATCTGTGGGTTTTCACATAACATGCTCTGGTACTTCAACATTCGGGAATTGGTGAGCCAATAATTTGCTTTTTGTTCCATAAGGGCAAGGACTGCATGTGGCACAGTGACTCGTATGTTCTGTCCTAGTGTGAGTTTGTCTGCTTCACTCACTAGTAGCGCTGTAGCTGCAACTGCTCTCAAGCAAGGTGGCCATCCTTTGGCCACAGGGTCCAATTGTTTCGATAGGTATGCTACAGGTCGCTCCCAATTTCCCAATTTCTGAGTCAACATGCCTAGGGCATTTCCCTGTGCTTCATGTACAAACAAGTGGAAAGGTTTGTGGACATCTGGTAGTCCAAGTGCTGGTGATGACATCAATTCTTCTTTTAACTTCTGGAAGGCTGTATCCTGCTCAAGTCCCCACTCCAGTGGTGACTTTTCTTCTCCTTTTGTGGCTTCATACAGTGGTTTGGCAATTTGGGCAAAGTTGGGTATCCAGATTCGGCAATATCCTGCCGCTCCCAGAAAGGCTCTGACTTGCTTTCTGGTTGTTGGTGTTGGAATTCTGCATACTGCTTCTTTTCTCTCTCTGCCTAATCTTCTGCTTCCTTGGGTAATACGAAAACCCAAGTATTTCACTTCTTTTTGGCATAGCTGTGCTTTGGCTCTGGAAACTTTGTATCCAGCTTCATCTAGTAACTGCAAGAGGTCTTTGGTGGCTAGTATACATTCACTTTCTGATACGGCAGCTATCAACAGATCATCCACGTATTGGAGAAGCACTCTCTTCCCCGGGGCTACTGGATAGCTTGACAGGTCTTGATTCAGTGCAGCACTAAAGATGGTAGGTGAATTCTTGAATCCTTGGGGTAATCTTGTCCAGGTGAGCTGGCCCCCTCTTCCAGAGATGGGGTCCTGCCATTCGAACGCAAACAATATTTGGCTTACAGGGGCTAATCTTATGCAAAAGAATGCATCTTTCAAATCCAGTACAGTGAAATGGGTAGCTTCAGCAGGTATCAGTCCCAGAAGAGTGTAAGGATTGGGTACAACTGGATGTATGGTTTCAACTGCATCATTTACTCTTCTCAAATCTTGCACTGGGCGATAATCATCTGTCCCAGGTTTCTTTACTGGCAAAAGTGGAGTGTTCCATGGGGATTGACATACTTTTAGTAGGCCATACTCGAGCAATCTTTGTAGGTGGCGATGGATGCCTTCAATTGCGCCTCTTGGGAGAGGGTACTGTTTGACGTGCACTGGTGTAGCACTAGGCTTGAGGGTTACAATCACTGGAGCTATATGCTTGGCTAGGCCTGGGGGACTGCCTTCTGCCCATACTCCAGGTGGTGCATCGATGTTCTTTAAAGTTTGTTCAAAATAGGTATCTTGGATGGAGTCATCAACGTAATACCTCCATTCTTCTTCTCGGGGCACTGTCAGCAGCATTACTCCTGCTGGTTTGGCTTGGGAATTTACTGTCATTTGCATTTCTCCTTGTTCAGAGAAAGATATCTGTGCTTGAAGCTTGGCTAGCATATCTCGTCCCAGTAGTGGCACTGGACATTCGGGCATGTAAAGGAATTGATGAGTTACTTGCTGTCCTCCTAGACTGCATATTCGGTTTTGAAGAAAAGACTTTGTGGCTTTGGCACCAGTTGCTCCTATAATGGTGACTGCTTTTGTAGTAAATGGGGCTATCTTTTTGTCTATTACTGAATGCTGTGCTCCAGTATCAACCATAAAGTTCATAATTTGGTCTCCTATTTGTATTCCGACCATAGGCTCCTGGAGACCTAAAGCAAACTTGGAGCCCGGTCTGTCCTAATCCACGTCATCCTCATCATGGGCTGGTGTGGCCAATGCTTGAATGGCTCCTCCTCCTCTCTCTCGCTGGAATTGTTCTCGGTTGGCTCCTCCGCGATTTCGGGGACGGCCTCGTCTTTCTTCTCGCCACTGATGATCGTTGTCGTCATCTTGCTGGGCGTCTTCGAGTTGCGGGCACGTATCTCTCCAATGTCCTTCTTCTCTGCAATAGGCGCATTGGTTCACGCCTAGTCTCTGGGTCCGGCCTCCGCCTTGACCCCGCCTTCTTCCTCTGCTCCTTCGACTAGGGACACCTCCCCTTTTCTTTTCAACTATGGCCGCAGCCAAAAAATCAGCTTTCTTCTTCATCTTTCTATCACATTCTTTCTGTCTTTCAGTATCACGATTCACATACACTTTATGAGCGACTTCCACTAACTGTGTTGCATTCATGCCCGCAAACCCTTCTAATTTCTGTAATTTACGTCTAATGTCTGGTTGAGACTGGTTTACAAAAGCAGAATTCACCATACATAAACTTCCTGGTGCCTCGGGATCATAGGGAGTATACATTCTGTATGCTTCGGTTAATCTCTCATAAAAATCTGCTGGGCTCTCATCTATCCCTTGGATAACTCCTGCAACTTTGGAAAGGTTCATAGCTTTCTGGCCCCCCCTCCTCAGGCCTTGTAAAAAGCCTTGGCGAAAGCGGGCTAGGGCTGTGGATCCTTCATCTGTATTTGGATCCCATTGGGGGTCTTCATTCGGGAATTCTCTCTGAGCTGCTTCCCGACGGTCTATTATATTCTGCCCTGGTCCCGGAGCTACGGGGTTTTCTGCCATCCATTCAATAGCTGCTTTTCTAATTCTTGCTCATTCTTCTGTTGTGAATAGGGTGGTCAGGAGCTGACGGCAATCTGGCCAAGTGGGTTGGTGAGTTTCCATAATACTGGTTACTAATTCTGTCAGCTCCTGGGGCTTACTAGTATAGGAGGCATAATGCGACCTCCAATTTAATAAATCAGTTGTAGAGAAAGGGATATACACATAAGTTAGGGGTCCCGCTACCACTTCATCATTATCATTCTTTACGGGCACTCCCGGGACTTGCCGTAAGGGAAACAGTTTGGCCGCCATAGGTGTCTTTTGGGATCTAAGGGTTATTGTCATTGCCTTTGCAGGAGTCACTTTCTTTTTCTCTACAGGTTTTGCTTTGGGTTTCTCTTTCACTGGCGTGCTAGTGCTAGCGCTGGCTTTCTCAATTATTTGTACACTGTCCTCTTCTTCTGGGGAATTCTCTTTCTCCTTCTTCTATCTCCACTTCTGACTCGCTTTTTATGTCCTCCTCTTCTCTTTCCACTAATTCTTCCTCTTTCTTTCCTCCGGGAGGGGGATCAGGGGTTGGGTCCCGCCTCGGCTCTGGCCGTCTCTGGGGTTCCGGGCCAGGACGCCGGGCTACTCTTATTGGACCTGGGGTTCGGGGCTGCCTAAGGACTATTTCTGGGGAATCAGGATCTACCAAGATGGGCTTTTTCTTGGCTTTCTTATCCTGCTCTTTCATTTTGGGCTGTTCCATTTTCTGTCTAGAATCTGTTCTCGCTAACATTATTCTGCACTGTTCCTCATAACAGCGCTGCGCCCAGGGGGGCGGATCTTCACAAATACTTAACCAGGAATCTATATAGGGGTACTGATCGGGGTGCGCTACCCGCACTCTACGGTGTATTGACTGAATAATCTCTACATTGAACGTTCCCTCTCGGGGCCAGATGGGGTCTAGATCGGGCCACTCCCTAGTACACAAAATCTGCAAACGGGCTGCTGTCATTTTAATACCATAATCTCCTGAATATCCCTCTTTAAAATGTGCGATCATACATTCTAATGGAGTGTTTCTAGTAGACCCCGCCCCTCCCATTTCGATGTGTGCGCGCAACAACAGACAGAAGAGAAAAGGAGGGCGGACCGTGGGTAAGGGGTCCGCACGGTCCTGGAAACGTATAAGGAGTACAAATAACAAGACAAGACGACAATCGCTTCCCCCTTTTTGCGACCTGAACGCGGTCGCCCGGTCAGGAAATGCGCTACTCAGGGGTCCGCCTTCACTTGGTCCGTGCTGCCAGACCTCTCATTCACACTTCGTTCACACAATCATGCTAGCAACGTATCCCAGAATGCATTCGTTTCTATCTGTTCTGACTAGTCTTTTTCCCAATTACAAAAAGGATGAGGGTTTCACCCGGCGAATTCCCATGCGGGGTTACTCGGCTCTTCCTTGAGAGTTGATCATGCTCTCTTACCAATTCCCAATATCTCGAGATTACAAATTCCAAGTTCCAATGGCAGTACTGCTCTTTCTATTTCTGTCTAGACCCAAAATCAAAACTATACTCACCGGATCCGGTCCTCAAACTTCCCAAGCAGGCGCATGAGTTGGACCTCGGACTCCCCTCACTCGGGTTCGAGGCGTTGGCTCCAACCGGGCCCGGCACCCGCCGAGGTCCGACCAGCTCCCTCCGATGCAAGGGACCGGTGGCGCCAGGGAGCAGCCCTCGTCGGAAGGGCGCGATCCCGGCAGGACCAAGCCTATAGAGGCGGAAAGTCGTGGTATATTGCCCTATATACACTTTGATTCCACAACTTCCCGGCCAACGCACCAAGGAATATGTAGCAGCAAAGCGCAGACAAACCAATGATACCAGGAGTCTGTTCAGAAGGTCCAAATCAGTTTATTTGTGCACAAGTCTCGAACCAGTCAATTTCAAAATGGCTGAGCAAAGTTTTCAAGCATTACAACAACTTTTATAGACTTTTGTTCCATTCTAGGTATAGAAAAACATTTCATTGGTCCCGGTAACCTCCCGTACCTCCCGTACCTCTTCCATTGGTCCCGGTACTGATAAGTTTATCCAATTATGTCCCTTCTGTGGGCATGACACCTGCATGCCCCCCTTCTAGTCCCAATTACAATGGTCAGTTCATCAACTTGTTACTTTCACACTCTCAAGGCCATAGAACCAATTTGTGCATGCAGAAGAGCGAGGTTCTGTAACTCATCTGTCAGCACTCCTCATTATTTCTGTGCAGATGTACTTTGTCTTATCAGTAACTTTTAAACATGTCTTTTCTGTATTTTTCCATCTTTCAGTTCTGCAGTTCTGCCTACCTAAGCTAATTCAATACTTCTACTGAGTTCTATCTTACAATAGCAGCATATTGGGGGATGTGCAATCCTATATGCCTCTCCACAGGCCTCATTTACAGGTCAAGCTAGCCCTGCTGGCCTGCCTATGTCAGACACCGTGGGTCACAGGCCTGCACCTGCCACAGTGGCTCAGGCCAGGGAATCTGCTGAAAAGGCCTTCTATTCCAATCAGCAATCCCCTGCAAGACGCTCATGATGAACGCATCCAAACTCGGCTGGGGGGCACACTTGGATGGTCTGCGCACCCAGAACCTGTGGTTCAAGCAGGAGAGCCTTTTTCAGATCAATCTTCTTGAGCTCTGGGCGATAGCAAATGCCCTCTGCACCTTTCAAGTGTACCTGGTCAATCAGGTGACCCTGATTCAAGTGGACGACAATGTTCAATTGTGGAAGTTTGCCCTGCTCTATGGCATAGATCTCTGAGCAACTTACCGGCGAGCTCAACGGTCTAGCGGGGGAGCTCAACAGTTTAGCAGACCAGCACAGCCAGGTGTTTCAGCCACACGAGTGGACCCTCAAGAGGGCAGTGGTGAACTGGATCTTTCGGGAATAGGACACTCCAGTGATAGATCTCTTCGCCATGGTGCACAATGCCCAGATGGCTCATTTCTGCTCTGGGAGGCTGGCCATCAATTGCCTGGCTTCAGACGCCTTCCTCCTCCACTGGGGGGGGGGGGGGGGGGGCTGCTGCATGCATACTACCTGATGCCACTCGTGGCCAAAACCCTCCTGAAGCTCCAGGCCGACAAGGGCTTCGTGATCCTCATCATCCCCTACTGGCCTCGGCAGCCATGGTTCCCACTGCTGCTACAGCTCTCGCAGAAGGAGCCTCTCCATCTGAGCTCCACCCTGGACCTCATCTCATAGGAGGGCAGAAACTTGCCGCATCCTAATGTCTGCTTGTTGGCTTTTACGGTATGGATTCTGAGCGGGTAGTCCTTTCCCAGCTCAGTCTGCCAGAGGGTGTTACCAACATCCTTCTGGCATCCCACAAGGGCTACGCGCAAACTGGCAGACATTTGCCACCTGGTACGTGGGCAGTGCATTGAACCCTTTCTCCTGTGCCGTGGACCAACTGCTGGAGTACCTTGTGCACCTCTCCGACTCCAGTCTGAAGTCTAATTTGGTGAAAGTTCATCTCAGCATGATAGGGGCATACCATCATGACTCCAGGGGGAAGCACATCTCGGCTCAGCCTCTCATGTCTCAACTGATGAGAAGTCGACTCCTCTTGAAGCCCCCTATGATAGTTTGGGATCTCAATGTGGTACTCACATAGCTGATGTGGGCCCCATTTGAGCCACTGGACATGCCTTCTGAAATTCCTGACCTGGATGATCCACTTTCTGTTGGCGGTAATGTCGGCCTGATGCATCAGTGAGCTCCATGCTCTGGTCGCTCACCCTCTATACACCAGGTTTCACCAGAACATGGTGGTGCTCTGCTCACACCCTCACTTTCTGACAAAGGTGGTCTCTGCATTCCACCTCAACCAGTCGATAGTCTTATTGATCTTCTTCCCCCAGCCTCATGCTAACTGGGGAGAGGTGATGTTGTATACTTGGACTGCAAGAGGGCGCTAGCATTCTATCTGAAGCACACGAAGGTGTACCACCAGTCCATCCAGCTATACATTTCCTTCATCCCCAGTAAGCTGGGCGCCGCTGTCTCAAAGCACATGCTATCCCTTTGGCTAGGGGACTGCATTGCTCATATCTATTCCCAGACTGTGTTGAGCCTTGAGGGTCATGTCACGGCACACAATGTCCATATGATGGCTGCATCAGTGGCCAACTTCTGCTGTGTTTCTGCAGAGGAAATCTGCAAGGCTGCTACATGTTCTTCGGTCCATATCTTTGCAGCCCACTACTGTCTGTATGGCAATTTCTGATGGGACAGCAATTTTGGCCAGGCCATGCTCCAGCATCTCTTTGGGTCTTAGAGTCAACTCCTGCCAGTGATCCTTCTGTCAGTCCAGGCTATGTGCTAAAAACCCCTCAGGTCGCTGTTTGCGGAGGATACTGAATCAGATGAGTCCCTTGGTGGGATTACCCTTCTGTTCTTTCTGGCTTCTCTAGTTTCATTGCTCCTGTTGGGCTGTTGATCTCCTTGGGTTCCGGTAGCCTGTAGTTGGGAGTCCTATACGTGAAGATTATTTCCTGCTTGTTCACGGAGAAAGCGTAATTACTCACCTGTAGTAGGTGTTCTCCGTGAACAGCAGAAATAAGTCTTCATAAGCCTCCCACCTCCCCAGGGAGTTGCTTTTTGGTTCCTGCTATTCTGTTAGGCTGGAGAAGATGGTGCCATGGCAGGCAGGAAGGAAGGCGTGCATGTGCGGTGTACCTCCCAAAGACGTCCTTTGGCAGCTGGGGAGCATTCCATGCGTGGCTCCGTCAGTGAAGTCACTCATATGTGAGGACTTATTCCTGCTGTTCACGGAGAACACCTGCTACAGGTGAGTAAATACGCTATCATATCAAATCTAATAACATCATGGCATTAGAGCAAAAGGGCAATAAGGGCATATGGAAACAAAGAACAGTTAATGTTAAATAAGGCCATCATGGCCAACACTAAGAAAAGCAGAAATATCAGTATAGTAGTCAGTAGCCACAGAGAGCTTTTGGCTTAAATTTAAACCTCAGTTAGTAGCTCCAGAGAGACTTTTTAAAGAGTGTTCTTATTTATGCAATTTTAACAATAAACCAAGAAGTAACAATAACCATCTTGTACAGAAAACAGAGCAATACAGTTGAAAATCAAATATAAGGAAAATTTAAGAAAACAGAAACATAATCACTGTTAGATCATCCTAGCCCTCAAAATGGAGGAGAAACTAAAAGAAATAACTACATATTAATTCACAGGCTATAAAGAAAAAGAATCAGAGCACCATCCAGGCAATACATAAACCTACAGCTCAACAATGGATGCTTCTAGATGACGAGCATTTATGAAAGCCACCAGCTGAGAGGGCTCATAAAAAACATATGAAGCCGAATGGTACTTGACCAAACACTTACATGGATATTTTAGAAAAACGTCCTCCCAGCTGGTGGATCCCAGGATGAAGTAAAAGAAATTACCTGCACCATCTCTGGGTATCTCTAGATAGATCTGGATAAATCCACACCATCAACCCCTTAAAAAGTAAATGTTGCTTCCTAAAGAAGAGCTTCAAAAGCCACTCCTTATCAGATGTCAAAGCAAAGTAACCTTTAGAGTAGATGGAGTCAGTTTTCTCTAGCGAAGACTCCAACAAAGACGTAACATTTAAAGCCTCAACAGATTGATCATCAATTCTTACTGAAGAAGCAGATTTTTTCCCAGTTCACAAAAAAACCCCTTTCACAATACGTGAAATCATGTCTATGGCAACCACAAGAGTCTCAAATCATTTCTAAACATGTCTCTCGGTGTTATTGTCGACACTCTAAGAAAATTAATGATCCTCACATTGTTTACACGAGACAAGTTCTCTAACTGTTCAGTCTTAGTATTCAGTAAGTTGAAATTTTTAACAAAAGATGTAGACTGTTCCTCCAGAAGTATTACCCATGTTTGAACCTCTGAAACCTCTGATTGCAGCACAGTTACCTTTGATGATAAAAGTTCCACTGCTGCTGTGTTAGACTGTACCTTAACCGCCAGAGAAAAAACCTGCAGCAATATAGCTTCTCCCAAGGAAACAATAGCTTGCCATATGGATTCTAGTGTGAAGTCACAGGGCGGTCCAGAGAAAAAGAAGCAGATCTAAAATCATGACCAGGGGTTTCTTCCATACCTACCGATGCTGATACAGCACCCACAGCTGCAGCCATTCCAGCTGCCATCCTCCATCTGGTTCCACCAAGGAACTAGCATACTGAAGATGTTCTGGGACAGAGGTCACCGCAAAACCTGCCACCCCAATGCCTGGCCTTCCCAACGTGAACCAGGACCCTTATCCTGAGGGTACATCCTGATGCAGGTCTCCCACCATGGCCTGCTATAGACACACCACCTTCGGGAATGGCTGTAGATCATAGGAGAGAGATGAACTCCCCAAGGCAGACACTGAGCACTCTTGCTCTGGTGTCACTGCAGCCGGGGTATCCTCCCCTGAAACAGCTGAGTATCGAGGCAGTCTTCGCATGAAGGAATCTAGCGGTCCAGAAGCAATCTGCATAGAGGTACCGGGAGTCACCAAGAACCCCTTTCCCTTATGCTTTTGACCTATAACACACATGACCAACTCGCTAAGCCCTGGCCGGTGCTATCTTAGCTCATCCTTCTGTCTGCCTCAGAAAGCTTTTAATTCAAATTTAAACCTCAGTCAGTAGCACCTGAGAGCTTTAAATTTAAATCAAATTAGAGTATAGCTTAACGCAGAAGAAAGAATAGGGTGAATATTCTTTGAGTAGGAAGAAAGAAATTCTTTCTAGAGACCTTTACAAAGAGGCCTTTCAGTTAGGGGGCAAAAGACCCATGAAACTGTTTTAAATAGATGTTAAAGCCAAGTGACAGGTCAAATGGGTAATTTGAAAGGCTCGCTCTATCAAACCAAGGGCTGTGTGACTCACCCAGGAAATCTTTAAGAGATTACCTTAGAAGCACAGGTCAGGGCACTGTGTAGCAAGCCAGCTTTTTCTAGATGTTCTTTCCTTCCCACCTACCCCAGGCATAATCTTAGCTTTAAAGGCTCTTTAACCTGTTAAAAGGGAAGCGGTAGTCAAATTCACTTCAGGATCAGCTGGTTATCCTCACCAGGAATAGACTGATTAATCTTGAGGTGAACAAAGTCCCTTAAACCTATTAGGTACAGTTGTATCAGTACAAGTATCCCTTGCAACTTTAAGTAAGTAAACAGCTTAGATAGCTAAACAAATCCTTAAAACTAAGGTGCAGAGACAGCAGTCCAGCAGCGAGATGAGGGCTATCCAGTCTTTTGCACTGAGTGTCTCGTGAACAATTTAATCCCAGTTGTTGAAGGGTCTTACATGTACACTAGGTGCAAGGACCTCTTTGCCCTCAAGGAACGAGTCTAGAGTGGCAGACTTTGGAGGACATAAGGAAGACAGAGAGGTATATAGATGAGACCTTCAGGGACGTAGTACTGAAGTCCCACCTCCAGTCTGGCAGCTTCTCAGTTGTCATGGAAGAGAGAGATCACATGAAAGGAGAGTTTCATCTTGGTGTGGCAGTAAGTGATCTTGTAGCTAGGACCTGTCCTTCAGGTGATATAAAACCCTCTCATGCTGAGGAGGTTTCCCCAGGGCCATGTGGCCATGAGGGGAAGGGTTAGGATGGCCGTTATAGTTGGCGATTTGATCATTAGGCATGTAGATAGCTGGTTGATGTGAGGATCACCTGATAACATGCCTGCCTGGGGCAAAGGTAGCGGATGTCACGCACCACCTAGATAACATTTAGATAGTGTTGAGGAGGAGCTTGCTGTCTTGGTACATGTTGGTACCAATGACATAGGAAAGTGTGGAGGCCAAATTTAAGCTTTTAGGTAGGAAGTTGAAATCCAGAACTTCCAGGGTGGCATTCTCCGAAATGATTACCATTCCATGCTCAGGACCCAAAAAGCAGGCAGAGCTCCAGAATTCAAATGCATGAATCAAACGATGGTGCATTGAAGGGGTTTTGGATTCATTAGCAACTGGGCAGTCTTCTGGGGAAGGAAGGGACTTTTTCAAAGGGATGGGCTCCACCTTAACTGGGATGGTACCGGGCTGCTGGCATTAACCTTTAAAAAGGAGATAGAGCAGCTTTTAAACTAGATAATAGGGGAAAGCCGACTGTCACCCAAGAGCGCAAGGTTCAGAAGGATATTTCCTTGGAGGATTATAGCAAAAGAAGGAAGTTAAGGCATACCAATAGAGAGGTTCCAATAAAGATAAAAGTAACCCAGATGCCCTTAGGTATAGAGCTGAAAGATTCCAAATGACTCCTATCAACTGATAACCAGATTAATATTAATAAAATACAACCTCTAAAATGCCTGTATGCAAATGCTTGAAGTCTAAAAAATAAGATGGGAGAGCTTGAAGATATATAACGCTAAATGAAAGGTTAGATATGATTGACATCTCAGAGACCTGGTGGAAGGAGGACAGTCAGTGGGACACTGTGATACCTGTACAAACTATATTGCAATGAGAGGGTAGATAAAATTGGTGAAGGGGTTGTGCTCTATGTTACAGAGGGCATTGAGTTACACAGTATTAAAATTTTTCATAAAACAAAATACACTGTAGAATTTCTGTGGATAGAATCTCTATGGATAGCGATGTAAAAAGGGGAAGGCAATAGCGGGAGGGGGTGTACTGCTGACCGCCTGGACAGAATGAATAGATGGATGATGAAAAGCTATGAGAAATCAGGGACGTTAACAAAAGTTATAACACATTAAAAATGGGTGATTTCAATTACCCCGGTATCGACTGGGCCAGTGCCACAGCAGGACATGCTAGACAAAATAAATTACTGCTTCTTGGAGCAACTGGTTCATGAACCGATAAGAGGAGTAGCTATTCTGGATCAAGTCCTTAGTGGAACACAGGATTTGGTGCAAGAGATAAGAGTGTTGGGGCCACTTGGCAACAGTGATTATAGCATGATCATGTTTGATTTAATTAATGGAGGAGGGATGGTAAGGAAATCCACAGTACTACCTTTTAACTTTTGAAAGGGAGACTATGATAAAATGAGGAAAATAGGAAAAACTAAGAGGAGCAGCTGCAAAGGTTAAAGATTTACATCAAACATGGACATTGTTTAAAAATACTATCTTAGAAGCCTAGATCAGATGTATTCCATGCTTTAAGAAAAGTGGTAAGAAGGCCAGCATGGTTTAAAGGCGAGGTGAGCCGAGGCTGTTTTAGTCCAAACAACATCTTTAAGGAAATGGAAAAAGAAGCCAAATGACGAAAACAGGAAACAACATAAGCACTAGCAAGTTAGATGCAAGACATTAATAGGACAGGCAAGGAGAGAATTTGAAAAGAAGCTTGCCATGGAAGCAAAAACATATAATAAAAACTTCTTCAAGTACATTCATAGCAAAAAATCTGTGATAGTCAGTTGGACCATTGGATGATAGAGGGGTAAAAGGGGTGCTAAGGGAGGACAAGGCTATTGCGGAGAGACTGAATAAATTCTTTGCTTCGGTCTTCACTGAAGAAAATGTAAGGAAGTTACCCATGCCTGAAATGGTATTTAAAGGTGATATATCAGAAGAATTGAAAGAAATATTGAGAAACCGGGAAGATATAATAGAAATATATGATAAACTGGAAAGTAGTAAATCACCATGACTGGATCGTATACATTCGAGGGTGTTCAAAGAACTGAAAGATGATATTGCAGATCTACTATAACTAATCTGTGAACTATCATTAAAATCATCTGTAGTACCTGAAGATTGGAGAATGGCCAATGCAATGCCAATTTTTTAGAAAGGGTTCCAGGAGTGATCCGGGAAACTACAGACTGGTGAGCCTGACATCGTAATCGGGCAAAATGGTAACATAAGAATATAAGATATGCCATACTGGGTCAGACCAAGGTCCGTCAAGCCCAGTATCTGTTTCCAACAGTGGCCACTCTAGGTCATACGTACCTAGCAGTTTCCTCAAAAGACACAGGTTCCACAATGCTTGTATTGGGTCAAACATTGATATCCTGGATCCCTTTTTAATAATGGTTTATGGACCTTTCCTCCAGGAACTTGTCCAAACCTTTTTTAAACCCAGCTACACTAACAGCCTTTACTACATCCTCCGGTAACAAATTCCAGAGTTTGATTACATGTTGAGTGGAAAAAATATTTTCTTTTATTAATCCTAAATAGTTTATACCCTGTAGGTTCATTGCATGTCCCCTAGTCTTTCTATATTCTGATAACGTAAACAATCGATCTACGTTTACCCGTTCCACTCTGTTCATTAATTTATAGACTTCTATCATATCTCCCTTCAGCTGTTTCTTTTCCAGGTTAAAGAGCCCTAACCTTTTTAGTCTTTCTTCATAGGGGTATCCTTCCATCCCCTTTACCGATTTGGAGGCTCTTCTCTGAACCTTTTCTAATAACGCTATATCCTTTTTAAGATACGGCGACCAGAATTGCACACAACATTCAAGGTGCGGTCTCACCATGGAACAATATAGAGGCATTATAATATCCTTTGTTTTATTTTCCATTCCTTTCCTTATTATACCTAGCATTCTATTTGCTCTCTTGGCCGCCGCTGCACACTGGGCGGAGGGTTTTAACATGTTATCCACAATGACGCCTAAATCTTTTTCCTGGGTGGTGGTTCTTAATGTGGAACCTTACATCGTATAACCATAGTTTGGGTTGTTCTTCCCTAGGTGCATAACTTTGCACTTGTCCACATTAAATTTCATCTGCCATTTTGATGCCCATTCTTCCAATTTATCAAGATCCTCTTGCAATTTTCCACAATCCTCTTGGGTTTTAACAACTTTAAATAGTTATGTGTCATCTGCAAATTTGATAACCTCACTTGTTATTCCCTTTTCCAGGTCATTTATGAATATGTCAAAAAGCAGCGGACCCAGCACAGATCCCTGGGGTACACCACTATTCATCTTTCTCCATTGGGAAAATTGGCCATTTAGCCCTACCCTCTGCTTTCTATCTTTTAACCAGCTCTCGATTCACAATAGTACACTGCTTCTTAAACCATGACTCTTTAGTTTTGCCAAAAGTCTCTGATGAGGGACCTTGTCAAAGGCTTTCTGAAAGTCCAAATACACTATATCAACCGACTCACCTTTGTCTACCTGTTTATCCACACCGTCAAAAAAACATAACAGATTAGTAAGACAAGATCTTCCTTTTCTAAAGCCATTATGGCTGTCTCTCATTAAGCCATGACTATCTACATGTTCAGCAATTTTATTCTTCATGATGGTTTTTACCATTTTTCCCGGTACTAACGTCGGGCTCACTGGTCTGTAGTTTCCCGTATCACCCCTGGAACCCTTTTTAAAAATTGGTGTTATGTTCGCCATCCTCCAATCTTCAGGTATTACAGATGATTTTAATGATAGTTCACAGATTACTAATAGCAGGTCTGCAATCTCATATTTCAGTTCTTTCAACACCCTTGGATCTATTTCATCCGATCCAGGTGATTTGCTACTCTTCAGTTTATCAAATAGTTGTACTACATCTTCTCGATGTATCAATATTTCCTTCAATTCTTCCGCACCTTTAGATACCACTTCAGTCATGGGTAGCATCCCTACATCTTCCTCAGTAAAGACCGAAGCAAAGAATTCATTCAGTCTCTCCGCTATCGCCTTGTCGCCTCTTAGTGTCCCTTTAACCCCTCTATCATCTAATGGACCAACTGACACTCTCACAGGTTTTTTTGCTACGAATGTACTTGAAAAAGTCTTTATTATGCATTTTTGCTTCCGCAGCAAGCTTCTTCTCAAATTCTCCCTTTGCCTGACTTATCAATGCCTTGCATTTAACATGCCAGTGCTTGTGCTGTTTCCAGGTTTCATCGTTTGGCTCTTTTTTCCATTTCTTGAAAGATGCTTTTTTGGCAACAGCAGCCTCTCTGACCTCACCTTTAAACCATGCTGGCAGTTTTTTGGACTTCCTTCTACTTTTCTTAAAGTGTGGAATACAGCTGGTCCAGGCTTCCAAGATAGTATTTTTCAACAACATCCAAGCTTGATGTAAGTCTTTAACCTTTGCAATTGCTCCTTTTAGTTTTTTATTAACTATTTTCCTCATTTTATCATAGTCTCCCTTTCGAAAGTTAAAAGGTAGTACTGTGGATTTCCTTACTATCCCTCCTCCACTAATTAAATCAAACGCGATCATGCTATGATCACTATTGCCAAGTGGCCACAACACCCTTAGCTGTTGCACCAGATCTGGTGTTCCACTAAGGACTAGGTCTAATATGGCTTCCCCTCTGGTCGGTTCATGAACCAGCTGCTCCAAGAAGCAGTCATTTATTTTATCTAGGAACTTTATCTCCCTAGCATGTCCTGCTGTGACACTGACCCAGTCGATACCGGGGTAATTTAAATCACCCATTATTATTACTGTGCTGTAACTTTTGTTAGCTTCCTTGATTTCTTTGAGCATTTCATCATCCATTTGTTCATTCTGGCCAGGCGGTCGGTAGTACACCCCCACTGCCATCGCCTTCCCCTTTTTCCATGGAATTTCAATCCATAGAGATTCTACAGCAAATTTTGTTTCCTTCAAAACTTTAATCCTTTCTAACTCAATGCCCTCTCTGACATAGAGCGCAACCCCTCCACCAATTTGATCAGCTCTATCTTTACGATATAGTTTTTACCCAGGTATCACAGTGTCCCACTGTTTGTCCTCCTTCTACCATGTCTCTGAGATTCCAATCATATCTAACCTCTCATTTAGTGCTATATATTCTAACTCTCCCATCTTATTTTTAAGACTTCTAGCATTTGCATACAAGCATTTTAGAGACTGTATTTTATTCATATTAATTTGGCTATTGGCAAGGATGGGTAATTTGGGATCTTTAAGCTGTGTCTGCTCCATACTCGAGGACATTTGGGCTACTTTACTCTTTTTTGGAACCTCTCTGCTTTTGGTAGTATCCTTCAAGGATACATACTTCCGAATCATGCGCTCTTGTGCGACTGTCGGCTTTCCCCTATTATCTAGTTTAAAAGCTGCTCTATCTCCTTTTTGCCAGCAGTCAGGTTCCATTCCAGTTAAGGTGAGGCCCATCCCTTTGGAAGAGCCCCTCCCTTCCCCAGAATGTTCCCCAGTTCCTAACAAATCCAAAACCCTCATCCTTGCACCATTGTCTCATCCAAGCATTGAGACTCCGGAGGTCTGCCTGCCTTTTGGGTCTTGCCTGTGGAACGGGAAGCATTTTGGAGAATGCTGCCCTGGAAGCTCTGGATTTCAACTTCCTACCTAAAAGCCTAAATTTAGCCTCCAGAACCTCCCTAACATATTTTTGTATGTCATTGGTACCGACATGTACCAAGACAGCAGACTCCTCCCCAGCACTATCTAAGACCTTAGCTAGGTGGCGCATGAGGTCCGCTACTTTTGCACCAGGCAGGCATGTTACCAGGCGATTCTCACGTTCACCAGCCACCCAGCTATCTACATGCCTAATGATCGAATCACCAACTATAACGGCTGTCCTACCCTTCCCTCATGGGCACATGGCCCTGGAGAAATGTCCTCAGTGCGAGAGGGTTTTACATCACCTGGCGAGCACGTCCTAGTTACAGGATCACTTCCTGCCACACTAGGGTGATAATCTCCTGTCACATGACCTCTCTCCTCAATGGCAACAGGGAGTCTGCCAAACCGGAGGTGGGACTTCAGGACTATATCCCTGTAGGTCTCGTCTTTGTACCTCTCTGTCTTTCTTATGTCTTCCAAGTCTGCTACTCTAGCCTCTAGAGAACGGACTCGTTCCCTGAGAGCAAAGAGCTCCTTATACCTAGTGCACACGTAAGACCTCTCACCAACTGGGAGAAAATCATACATGTGACACTCAATGCAAAAGACTGGAAAGCCCCCATCTTGCTGCTGGACTGCTGTCTGCATCTTAGTTTTAAGCTTGTGTTTAGATATTTAAGTTCTTTACTTATTAAGCGTTTCTATGGATACTTATACTAATAAAATTGTACCTAATATGTTTAATATACCTTGTTCACCTGAAGCTTAATTAATCTCAGGTCCTTAGTATATGACTGATTTGGATAACGAGCTGCACCTGAGAGCACCTCCTTTCCTTTAAGATGTCTAAGTATCTATAAAGCTACAATTATCCCAGCGGTGGGTGGGTGTTGGGGAGGGAGGGAGGGATATAACACTCATTAAAGGAGGGCTGCTACACAGTGCCCTGTCCTGTGCTTCTGAGGTAAGCTGTGACCAACTTCCTGGGTGATTAACAGTCCTTGCTTGGATAGAAGGAGTCTTTCAAAATGGTCTTTTGACCTGCCACCTGGTGTTAACACCTATTGAAAAGGTCTCTTGCCCCCTAGGTAGAAGACCTCTTTTGTAAAGGTCTCTAGAAGACTTTATTTGTTGCTCAAAGAATACTGACCCTGTTTTGCCTTTTATGCTAAGTTATATTCTGATTTGATTTAAATTAAAGCTCCTTGCTGCTGCTAGGCTCTGATTTATTATGAAATTTAAACTACTTAAAAGGTAGAAAGTAGAGAGTAGGACTAAATGGCCAATTTTCTCATTGGAGAAAGGTGAATAGTGGAGTACCCGAGGGATCTGTGCTGTGCCCGCTGCTCTTTAACATTTCCATAAATGACCTGAAAATGGAAATAACGAGTGAGGTGATCAAATTTGCAGATGACAAAAAATTATTCAGTTGTTAAAACGCAAAAGGATTGTGAAAAATTGCAAGAGGACCTTGAGAAATTGGAAGACTGGACATTCAAAATGCAGATGAAATTATTGTGGACAACTGCAAAGTTATTCACCTAGGAAAGAACAACCCAAACTATTGTTACACAATGCAATATGCAAGATGCCATATTAGGAAATACCATCCAAGAAAAAGATTTAGGTGTCTTCATGGATAATGTTGAAACTCTCCGCCCAGTGTGCAGTTGGGCACAGACTTTTCATTTTCAACTGAATATGGATAAGACTAAGGTGCTCTTTTTTTGTAATGGTAATCCGCTTCCAGACCTGTTGCTGACAGCGATTACTCAACTGATTCTCACTAGGGAACCCGTTTTGCATATGTTAGCAGTTTTGTTAGATGAGGAATTATCTTGGGATGCGCATGTTAGTTCCTTTATTTCTCGTTCTTTTTTTCAAATGTGACACCTTCGACAGCTTCAGCCGTATTTTGCGATGGACAGTTTAAATTTGTTGGTGCAGAGTACCGTATTGGCGTTTTTGGATTATGGTAATTTGGAATTAATTGCAACAACAGCTCGGGAGGCTGCAAGTATGTCAAAATACTTCTGCTAGGTTGATTTTTGGGGTTCCTAACTTTACCTCTGTTTCCCTGTTATATTGTAGGCTTCATTGGCTCTGAGTTTCAGAAAGGATACGTTTTAAGTTTTATGTGGTGGTGTTTCAATTTTTTAATAATTATTTCTCTATTTGTTTTGCAGACTTTTTTTTTTACCTTTGATTGAAGTTAGGTCAAAACGGCTTCGGGAAGTGCAAATTTTGTTGTTTCTCTCAAGTAGAGGTGTGATTGGTAAGAGATGTTTTATGCGCATTTTGTCATAGAAAGCTGTGGAGCAGTGGTCCAAATTACCATTGGAATTGAAATTTCTGTCTTTTATTGTTTTATTTAGGACAAGGTTGAAAGCTTGGTTATTCTCTACCTAATTTCTTATTAACTATTCTGATTTCATCACTTGTTGCCTTTTTGGTGTAAACTGCACTGATCCGACTTGTTTGGGAGTGTTGTGATATAGATATTGATTAAATAAAATAAATAATAAATAAAAGTAAATAGAATGTTAAAAATTATGTGTGACCACACCTTGAATATTGTGGCAATTCTGGTGGCCATATCTTAAAAGGGATATAGTGGAATTAGAAAAGGTACAGAGAAGAGCCATCAGAATGGTAAAGGGGATGGAAGGATACCCCTATGAGGAAAGGCTTAAAGGTTTAGGGCTTTTCAACTTGAAAGAAAGACGGCTGAGAGGAGTAGCGTTCTATAAATTAATGAATGGAGTGAAACGGGTTAATGTAGATCGGTTGTTTACACCATCAAAAAGTAGAAAGACGAGGACGTGCAATGAAGGTACAATGTAACCCATTTAAGACTAATAAGAGAAAATATTTTTTCACTCAATGCGTAATCCAACTCTGGAATTCATTATCGGAGGATGTAGTAAAAGCTATTAGTATAGCTGGGTTTAAAAAAGGTTTGGAAACCACCTGGAGGAAAGGTCCATAAGCCATTATTAAAGAGGACCTGGGAAAACCCCACTGTTTACCCCAGGACGAGTAATGTGGAAGCTGTGGACTTTAGGTACCTGCCAGGTACTTGTGATCTGGATAGGCCACTATTGGAAACAGGATACTCAGCTTGATGGACCTTGGTCTGACTCTGTATGGCATTTCTTATGTTCTTATGATTATAAGAAAGCTTTGACGGCATCTTACACTCTTGGAAAATAAATTGCCTTGAGATGTATAAGATAAATCCTGGTTTGATAGACTACATTATCATGACAATGTGTTAAATCACACTCTTTTTGAAGTATGAATATGGTCAGTATATCATTCCTAACATCAAGATCCAGCGAGGAATATTTCAGGGAGATTCCCTGTCGAGGTGCTTAATCCAATGAGTACTCTCATCATCTCTTTGGGATATGGATTTATCCTGAATTCTAAAGAAGGTAACAACCCAGAGTTAACATCCAATTTACTATTTGTACTAGACCTGAAACTTTATATTTCCAGTGACCAGCAATTAGCAGAGCAACTCTGTGTAGTGAAAAGCTTTTCTGATGACATCAGGATGTCTTTTGGCCTTGTCAAATGTATTAAGGCAACTTTCTTTAGAGGAAAATTGAGCAAAACAGAAATCATCTTCCTGGCTAAGGGCTGTGACTTCAAGGAACTTGAACGGGAAAGCATATATAAATATCTTGGAGTAGAGAGGAAGGAATGACAATTATGCAGAAATTATTGAGAGAAAAGATCAGTTAAGAATATTACAGGAGATTACTATTATATTGAAAAGTGCTTTAACATCATAGAATAAAATACAAGCCATTAATCAGTTGGTAATTCCTGTACTCTCATACAGCCTTGGGATTGTAGACTGGCCTCTTACAGATCTTGAAAAAAGTGCGAACAAGAAACATAGAAACATGATGGCGGAAAAAGACCACATGGCCTATCTAGTCTGCCCTTCCATATCAACCACTACAAAGTCCCCTTTTTTCCTTTAGAGATCCTCTGTTTGTCCCATGCTTTTTTGAATTCAGATACTGTCCTTATCTCTACCACCTCCACTGGAAGACTATTCCATGCATCTGCCACTCTTTCCGTAAAGAAATATTTCTGCATATTACTCCTGAGTCTATCCCCTTTCACCCTCATCCTATGTCCCCTCGTAGCAGAGCTTGCTTTCAATCGAAAGAGGCTCTCCTCATGCCTTTATGGCACAGAGGTATTTAAACATCTCAATCATATCACCTCTATCCTGCCTTTCCTCTAAAGGATACATATTAAGATCCTTAAGTCTGTCCTCATATGCTTTATAATGAAGACCACTAACCATTTTAGTAGCCACCCTTTGTACTGACTCCAACCTGTTTATATCCTTTTGAAGGTGCGGTCTCCAGAATTGCACACAATACTCCAAATGAGGTCGTACCAAAGACTCATACAGAGGCACTATTGCCTCCTTTCTTCTGCTGGCCATTCCTCTTCCTATGCACCCAAGAATCCTTCTAGCTTTCACTGTCGCCTTTTCTACCTGTTTAGCTACTTTAAGATCATCAGGCACAATCACTCTTCTTTTGTGGACAGAAGTGCTTCACCCCCCTATACCATATTGCTCTCTTGGATTGCTCCAGCCCAAATGCATGACCTTGCATTTTTTAACGTTAAATCTCAGCTGCAAATTCTAGACCATTCTTCAAGCTTAGCTAGATTCCTCCTCATGTTATCTACACCTTCCTAGGTGTCTACTCTATTGCAGATTTTGATATCATCTGCAAAGAGGCAAACCTTATCCGACAGGCATTCCGCAATATCTCTAAGAAAGATATTAAAAAGAATCAGATGAAGGACAGATCCCTGTGGCACACCACTGGTAACTTCCTTCTCCTCAGAGTGAGATCCATTTACCTGTACCCTTTGTTGCCTCCCACCGAACCAATTTCTAACCCAAGCAGTATCTTTAGGGGGTCCATCCCTAGGATGCTCAGTTTGTTTATAAATCACCTGTGCAGAACGGTGTCAAAGGCTATCTCCAGGAACAAGCAGTTCTCCAGGACCAAGCAGGAATCAGTCCTCACATATGGGTGACGTCGGCGCCGACGGAGCCCTCGCGGAGCAATTTTCCCCAGCTTTCAAAGAAAGCCTTTGGGAATTGCAGCGCGCATGCGCGGTCCCCTTCCCGCCCAAAGGTGCCATCTTGGCCAGTCTTCTTTTTTCCGCGGAGCCCTACAGACGTTGTCTTCTAGTCACCGCCGAAAAGTTGATTTTTTCTTATTATTTTCAGTATTTCTTCGGTTCAACGCCGGTCCTTTTTCCGCCCGGCCTCGCGACGCCGGTTGCGAGGCCTCCCCTTCTTTTTTCAGTTTTTTCTGTCCTTCGCAACAACTTCGCGCCTTTTTTCATTTTTCCCTGGCGGCCCACTCGTTCGACCTCGCAGGGGCCCTTTTTCCCCCGATGGCCGCCAGTGGTTTTAAGAAGTGTGTTAAGTGTAAGAAACTGATGTCTCTTACCGACACACATGATTGCTGCCTCCGTTGCCTGGGCCCCGATCATGAAGAAATGATCTGTGGGCCCTGTAGCAAGATGTCCGCGAAGTCTTTGCGGAGTCGGCAGCATCAGCGGGAGAGAATCTTCTCTGACCCCAGCCGTACCCGGACCTCGTCAGAAGCTTCGGTGTCCAGAGAATCTGGCTCTGAACACCGCCGGAGCTCTTCTGAGAGGGGGTCCCCTAGCCGGGAACATCAGCGGAAGAAGAAACCCGCGAGGGCGTCGTCGGTGGATGCTCCTGGCTCCTCGAGGGCCAGGTCGCATAGCCCCGACAGCCGTCCCGGGTCTTTGGAGCTGGAGCGGCCGTCCAAACAGCCTCGTCTGGAGATGGACTCCTCTGCTCACGTAAGTGCTGTTGTCTTCGTAGACTCGCCTCCGAGTGGTCCGACGTCGAGTCGGGGGCTGCTGGGTCTCCTGAGTTCGGACTCAGGTTGACGGCCTTGGAGCGCAGCTTGACTGCCTTCATGGACCAGCAGCGGGCATTGATCGCTGGCCTCGCTGGCACTTCTGCCCTGACCGCCGGGACGTCGACGTCTAAGTCGACCCCGGAGACCGAGCCGATCCTCGAGTCCATGCGGGCTCGAGTCGACCCTCGGTCGAGGTCGCCTTCAGCCTCCCGTTCGGGGCCGAGGTCGTTGACGCCGACGCCGACCCCCTCGGCGTCGGGGCGGACGGCGTCTGTGCCCGCCCGACCGGAGCCGCTCGACTCCTCCTCCGAGGAGTCCGCCTGGGAATCCGAGGTGGATGAGTCGCCTGGTTCTTTTCGGACTCGGTGTGTCCCTTCTGACTCCCCCGAGTCCGAAACTCGGAGACAGTCCCCCCCAGAGGACGCCCGATTCTCGGACTTCGTCAGGGATATGGCCAAGGCCTTGGCCTTCCCTGCGGATCCCGAGGAGGAGCCCCGAGCCGAGGAGCTCGATGCCCTCCAGTATGACTCTCCTGCGAAGGAGCACTTTACTGTACCGGTTCCTCCGATGCTGGAACGACTTCTCTTCCGCATGTGGGAGAGTCCGGCGTCGTCGCCGGTCTTAAGCAAGCGGGTCGATGCCATATATCGAGTCCGCAAGAGCCCTGGCTTCCAGAAAGCACAGCTGCCGCACCATTCCATGGTGGTGGAATCGGCCATGCATCGGCTCAAGAGCCAGAAGATGCACTCCTCGGTGCCTCCCGGCAGGGAAGCCCGCAGCCTGGATGGCATCGGTAAGAAGTGTTTTCAGGGCTCTATGCTTGCTTGTCGGGTCCAGACTTACCAGCTCTACATGGGCATGTATCTCCGGGACCTGGCTAAAAAACTAGCCGGATTCTCTGCTGGTCTCTCCGAGGAACCTTTGCGGAGGTTCCTGGCCTTGTCCACTGGTATTCGTGAGTGCTCCAAGTTCATTTCTCGAGCAGCCTATGATGGCTTTGAGGCATCGGCTCGAGTGGCCGCAGCCGGCATCGGAGCCCGCCGCCAGGCTTGGCTCCAGTCATCCGACCTCGAGCCCTGGGTGCAGGACAAGTTGGTCGATGTCCCCTGCAGAGGTGAAAACCTCTTTGGTAAGCCTATGGACGAGAAGGCTGCACAGCTCGAGACAGAGACTCTCACCAGGACTCGGCTCTCCAGGAAAACCTCTGCCCCTTCCCAGAAGAAGAAGGGCTCGGGGAAAAAGCCCTTTTACCTGAGGAAGGCGGCTGCCTATAAACACTACCCTCATTATCAGGCCTCCGCAGCTCCCCATCAGGGTCAGCAGGCCAAGGGACGGGGTAACGGATCCCGTAGGCAGCAAGCCCCCAAGCCTGCGCCACCAGCCCCTGCTCCGCAGGGTGGGGGTTTTTGACTCTTTCAGCATAGCCTCTCCCCCTCCGCTGGTTTCTCCCAGCACGGGAGGCCGGCTGGTCCACTTTGCCCACAGGTGGTCCAACATCACGTCAGATACCTGGGTGCTCCACATAGTCCGAGAGGGCTATCTTCTACACTTCCACCAGGTACCTCCCCCCTACTTTCCAGGGGAGCCTCTGCGACCCCCTCTTCACCGGGACTTACTCCTTCAGGAGTTGGCAAGTCTTATTCGGGAACAGGCAGTGGAACCGGTGCCCCACCACCTGAGGGGTCACGGCTTTTATTCCAGGTACTTCCTGGTACCAAAGCGAACTGGAGGCCTCAGACCCATCCTGGACTTGCGGAACCTCAACAAGTTCCTGGAAAGGGAAAAGTTCAAGATGCTTACCCTTGGAATCCTGCTGCCCTACCTCTGGCAGGGAGATTGGCTATGCTCCTTGGATCTAAAGGATGCCTACACTCACATCCTCATCCACCCCAGCCACCGGCAATACCTAAGGTTTGTGGTGGCGGGCAATCATTACCAATACAGAATACTGCCCTTTGGCCTATCCTCCGCACCACGAGTCTTCACAAAATGTCTCGCAGTGGTAGCGGCTTATCTCCGGCTTCAAGGCCTCTTCGTCTTTCCTTACCTGGACAACTGGCTCATCAGGGCTCCGTCCGCCATGGAGGCCACTCACGCCACGCAGCGTACTGTGGCTCTGCTCCAGTACTTGGGCTTTGTCATAAACTTTGAAAAGTCCACTTTGCTCCCCTCTCAGGACCTCGAGTTCATCGGCGCCAGATTGGACACGCTTCAGGCGCGGGCTTTTCTGCCGCTCGACAGGGCTCAACGGCTCATGGCTCTCGCCAGCCGTTTTCGCAGCCATCCCCGGGTCTCGGCCCGGCTCTTCCTGAAACTGCTCGGCCATATGGCGTCCACGGTCCATGTGACCCCCAATGCCCGCCTGAACATGCGGCCAGCTCAGTGGTGCCTTCGCTCTCAATGGCGTCAGGCCTCGGGGAGACTGGCGGACTCGGTACGCATCTCCAGCCCGTTAGTCTCTTCTCTGCGATGGTGGCTTCACCTACCCAACCTAGTGCTCGGAATGCTTTTCCAGTCTCCTCCGCCGGTTCAGGTTCTGACGACCGACGCTTCTCTCCTGGGTTGGGGAGCACATTGCCAGGGGTCATGTACTCAGGGTCTCTGGACCCCGTGGGAATCTGCCCAGCAGATCAACTTCCTGGAGCTCAGGGCCATTCGCCTGGCTCTAAGGGCCTTCTCCCACCTCACGTCTCACCAGTCTGTGCTGGTCCAGACGGACAATCAAGTTGCTATGTTCTACGTGAACAAGCAGGGGGGCACGGGCTCCTTCCTTCTCTGCCGGGAAGCACAAAAGCTCTGCGCTTGGGCCATCGGCCGGGGAATCCTCCTCAAAGCTGTCTATCTCCCAGGTCAAGAAAATCACCTGGCAGACAAACTGAGCAGAATCCTCCAACCGCACGAGTGGCGATTGGACCCGTTGGTGGTTCAACGGATCTTCCTACGGTGGGGCCTCCCCACACTGGATCTCTTTGCCAGTCCTCTGAACAGGCAACTTCCTCGATTCTGCTCTCGGGAACCGCATCCCCTCCGAGTAGCGGCGGATGCTTTTCTGCTCTCATGGTCCACGGGCCTTCTGTATGCCTTTCCTCCCATGCCGCTGGTGTCTCGAACTCTTTTCAAGGTTCTCCAGGACAAGGCCTCCGTGATCCTGATCGCTCCCCGGTGGCCCCGGCAACCGTGGTTCCCGCTTCTGATGCAGCTGGCGGTGGATACCCCGTTGCCTCTGGGGTTTCAACCCGACCTCCTGACCCAGGATCAGGGTCTCTCCTACACCCCAACCTCAGATCTCTCCATCTGATGGCCTGGCTGCTGAAAGGGTAGTCCTTGCTCCCCTCCTGTTGCCTCCGGAGGTGGAGGAAGTTGTGCTGGCTTCCAGGCGACCCTCTACCCGGAAATCCTACGCCCTTAAATGGCGTCGCTTTTCCAACTGGTGTGCACAACGGTCTCAAGATCCCTTCTCCTGCTCGGTGTCGGTGGTCTTGCAGTACTTGTTTTCCCTCTGCAATCTTGGGCTCAAGTCCAACTCGGTCAAGGTTCACCTCAGTGCTATTTCAGCGCATCATGTGCCAGTGGAAGGCAGGCCTCTTTCCGGCCACCCCCTCGTGGCTTGGTTCTCCCGGGGCCTTCTTCTTCTCAAACCACCATTGCGCCCCCCAGCCCCTGACTGGGACCTGAACGTGGTTTTACAGCGGATCACCTGCCCGCCTTTTGAACCCATGGCTACCTGTCCTCTCCGTTTTCTCTCTTGGAAAACCTTATTTCTGGTAGCCCTCACTTCCGCTAGACGCGTTAGTGAGCTGCAGGCCCTGGTGTCTGATCCTCCCTACACTCGGTTCTACAAGAATAGGGTAGTCCTGCGGACTCACCCTAAGTTTCTTCCAAAAGTGGTCTCCCCTTTTCACGTCAATCAGGAGGTGGTGCTTCCGACCTTCTTTCCCAGGCCACACTCCAGCCGAGCTGAGAGGGTCTTGCATACCCTGGACTGTAGAAGGGCGCTGAACTTCTACCTTGATCGTACGCGGGAGCACCGTAAGACGGTTCAGCTCTTCCTGTCTTACGACCCTAATAAATTGGGGCTCCCTGTCTCCAAGCGCACTCTGTCCATCTGGGTAGCTGACTGTATCGCTTGGACTTATGCGGCGGCAGGCCTCTCGTTGGAGAGTCGAGTCACCGCTCATCGGGTTCGGGCGAAGGCTGCGTCAGTGGCTTACCTACGCTCTGTTCCATTGGCAGACATCTGCCGGGCCGCTACTTGGTCTTCGAGCCAGACTTTCGCGGCCCATTACTGCCTCGAGAGGGAGTCCCGCAGGGACAGTGCTTTCGGACAGGCAGTCCTCCGTAATCTCTTCGAGGTTTAGGCAACTCCTACCCTCCATCCCGGATGTTGGGCTACCGGTTGGAGATTAATCAGAGAAGATTCCTTCCTTCTGTGCTGCTGAGCTAGAGGGAGCACATTTTTGTGCTTAGGGTCTCCGGTAGCCTTAAGCTGGGGA
This sequence comes from Ichthyophis bannanicus, assembly GCA_033557465.1. Taxonomy (NCBI): domain Eukaryota; kingdom Metazoa; phylum Chordata; class Amphibia; order Gymnophiona; family Ichthyophiidae; genus Ichthyophis; species Ichthyophis bannanicus. The sequence goes on along the minus strand of CM066033.1, from coordinate 291,845,439 downwards.
GTCCCATATGTGAGGACTGACTTCCTGCTTGGTCCTGGAGAAAGCGTAGTTACTCACCTGTAACAGGTGTTCTCCAGGAGCAGCAGGAATCAGTCCTCACAACCCTCCCTCCTCCCCTTGGAGTTGCAGTCATATGATTTAGTTTTTGCAAATTTTTTGCTGTCTTTTTGCTATGCCATCAGACTGGCCAAGATGGCACCTTTGGGCGGGAAGGGGACCGCGCATGCGCGCTGCAATTCCCAAAGGCTTTCTTTGAAAGCTGGGGAAAATTGCTCCGCGAGGGCTCCGTCGGCGCCGACGTCACCCATATGTGAGGACTGATTCCTGCTGCTCCTGGAGAACACCTGTTACAGGTGAGTAACTACGCTAAATGTAGTCTTCACATATAGGTGACGTCGGTGCCGACGGAGCCCGCGCGTGAATGCTCTCCAGCGTCCTTTGGGAGCATCCCACTGCGCCTGCATAGCTTCCTTCCTGCCTTTCCAGCTCTCCCTCCTCAGTTCTTCGTTTTCTTCCGAGCCGAGAAGAAGCAATTCCTGTCACTGCAAAAAAATTCATCTTTTTCTTATTTTTTGTGGTCATGCCTGCCTTCCTGTCAATGCTGGTACCGACCCCTGTCAGTGCTTCTTTCTTTCTTTCTTCAAAAAAAAAAAAGAAAAATCTTCTGTGAGGGAAAGAATTCTTTCTTTCCTTCAGGCGCATCGACACCATCTTAGACTTAGGCCTCCCCTTTTATCACTGGCAAAATGGAAAAACCATCCAGTGGTTTTAAGAAGTATTCCAAATGTGGCAGTACCATTTCGGCCACAGACACCCATGACTGGTGTCTAAAATGCTTAAGGCCAGATCATCAACCATCAGAATGTCTTCTTTGTAGGAAGATGACAAAGAGAGGCCTACAGCTGCAAAGCTGGGTACCATCTTTGCCTCTGATGCAGTATCTTTAGCATCAACGTTATTGAGAGCTTCATCTTCCTCCCAAGGATCTCAGGTATCGAAACCTAAGTCTTCATCAAAGACTGGTCAGCCCTCCAAGGATAGGTCTCCTTCTAAGCATCGAGATACCTCGGGCGTTGCCCTAGAGGGGATCACACTGCCCAAACAGCCCCGGCGGGCGGACCTTTCCTCCAAATTATTAGTGGGGTCCCAGGATGCTCCTGAGGCCTCCACCTCTGAAGAGCTCCTGGTACCATGCTCAGGGATTGTGTCCCGCAATTACGGTACTGATACCCAAGCATCGGCAAGCTCCATGGATCAACGTATCCTGGCCATTGAGCGGAACTTACTGGCGGACACGGTACCAGTAAAACTTTTACAGTCGATTCCACAGGCATTAGTACCCGCTCCGGTACCGACACAACCTGCATCAACTTTTTTGCTACTTGCAATACTACCACCCATGCTGGCCCTTGAATCTTTTTCTGGTACCGAGGTTCCGCCATTACAAGCCTCAGCTACCGGTTTTGATCGGTACCTGAGTACATGCAGTGTGGGAACACCCTGCCCATCGATACTTTGAGTCTTCCGATTCCGATTCGTCGGATGAATTGGCCAATACCCGGGACATGAGAACTCTCCTGGAAGACCCATCTCCGTCCCCACAACGTTGCATGCCCCCTCCGGAGGACATGTCTTTTCAAGACTTTATTTGCGATGTTGCTCACTCTCTGTCCATAGCAGTGACATTAGAGAAAGAGCCTAGGGCCAAAGAACTTGAAATTCTTCAATACCCTACAGCCCCGAAGGAGGTTGCTACGCATCACATACTTCATGACCTTATGCTTCGTATGTGGGAAACACCCCTTACCATCTCTCCCCATACCCGATGACTTGATACCATGTACCGGATACCGGAGTGTACCGGTTTTCAAAAGACGCAATTGCCACACCATTCCATGGTGGTGGAATTGGCAATGCATCGAATAAAGAGTGCTAAGACACATTCCTCGAACCCTCCAGGTAGGGAATCTAGAACCCTTGACGCCTTTGGTCGACATTGTTCTCCAGGAACAAGCAGGAAGTCAATCCTCACTTATGGGTGACGTTGGCACCGACGGAGCCCACGCAGAGCAATTCTCCAGCTTTCAAAGAAAGCCTTTGAAATTGCTGCCATGCATGCGTGGTCCTCTTCCCACCCAAGAGTGCCATCTTGCTCAGTCTCCCTTTTTCGCGGAGCCCTTCGGACACACATTCTTGTTCCTCGTTAAAGGGTTTTTACTTCGGCCTTTTGGCCCCTTTTTTCCAGTTGCATCAGTCCTCTCCCGTCCTCCCCTTCACCCCTGCTTCGGCTGTGGGCTAGGGGATCCCTTTTCTTTTATTCCTTAATGTTTTTCTGTAGGGCCCTTTTCACACCCTTTTATCTTCAGCCGCTGGCCTCAAGGGTTTTCAACCTCACAGGGGCCCTTTTTGCCCCTATGGCCACCAGGTTTAAGAAATGTGACAGATGCTCCAAAAATGTCGCTCACGGACACCCATGACTGTTGTCTACAGTGTCTGGGGGCTGACCACAACTCGGAGCTCTGCTCACTTTGTAAGAAAATGTCCGCTAAAGCCTTGCTAAGCTGCAAGCAGACGTCCGACGACATTTTCCGCAAGGCAGCCCCGGGATCCCCGATGGCACATCACCCTACTGATCCATCACTGGTGGGGTCCCCTGCAGTGACCCCACAGCCTAGGCATCACTCCAATCAGGGATCGCCCGAGGTGGAAAGGCGAAAGAAGAAGAAGACCTCGAAGTCGCTGTCAGGGGCTCCGGATAAGCGCGAGCGGTCTTGCGCTCGTTCCCTTAGCCCTCCCCGATATTCCTGGGTGTCGGACAAGGAGCGGCCTCGAAAAGTACCTCGTATGGACACAGAGGCCTCCAGCGATTGTGCCCAGTCTCCTGAGGGTCGTCCGAGTGAGGACTCCCTCTCCTACTCCCGGTAACACCGGCGTCAGTGTCGCAGGGACCCACTCCCAAGTGAGATTCCCAGATGCTGACACTGGACTGCAGCGTTTCTGCCTTCCTCACTGCCCAGCAGGCACTCTTGCCCAGCACAGCTGGCTCGCGCCTCAAGACTGAGAGTCACCTGACTTTGGTCCCGAAAACTGCCCTGGAAACCCCCGAGAGCCATGGACCTTGTTAGGGTCCTCGGCACCTGTCTCACTTGCCATCCCATTCCTCAGGGGCGAGGTCTTCCAGAGCTAGTGTCTCCAGCTCCAAGCCACAGGGCACAGGGACCAGCCTGACTCTGAGTCCTCCTCGGACCTCTCGGACTGGAAATCGGACAGGGGCACTTCCCCGGAAACCTGCGCCCACAGGGATCTCCCCTCTGACCCATCCCCACCTGCCTTCCAAAGGCGGTCACCTCCAGAGGACACCTCTATCCTGGCGTTTGTGTGGGATATGGCTCGGGCCCTCAACCTGCCGACACAGACCGAGAAGGAGCCGAGGGCAGAGGAACTCAACATCTTGCAGTACAAGTCTCTGCCCAGGGAGTCTCTTATGATTCCGATACCGTCCATTCTAGCCCAGCTGCTTCTCCGCATGTGGGAAGCACCTGCCTCAGTCTCTCTTGTCAGTAGGAGACTCGATGCCATGTATAAGGTCCAGCGCAGCCCAGGGTTTTGGAAGAGCCAACTTCCTCACACCTCCATGGTAGTTGAGTCTGCATTGCGGAAACAGAAGAGTCTGAAATCGAACTCTTCGGTCCCGTCTGGCAGAGAATCCCAAGCCCTTGATGCCCTCGAGTGGAGGAGTGGCCTAGTGGTTGGGGCAAGGTACTTCAGGCCGGAAGGTCGGGGGTTCAAATCCCACTAGAGGACAGCAACCTTGGGCCGGAAGGACTGGGGTTTCTAGTCCCACAGGTGCTCCTTGTGGTCTTGGGCAAGCCACTTAACCCTCCATAGCCCATGTTCCCTGTAAAATAGTTATTTCCAAGTTATAATGCCCTGTTCAATGTAATTTCAGTTTGTTCAATGTAAACCGCACTGATGCAGAATAGCGCGGTATATAAGAGAATGTAAATAAATAAAATAAAAATAAGGCTTACTAGTGTTCCATGCTGTCATGCTGCATCCAGGCGTGCCAATTGTATATGGGTATGTTTCTTCACAACCTCGCCAAGGAGCTCAGCAGGACTTTTGCAGGTCTGGGTGGGGAGCACTGTTCCCTCTAAGCTGTGCGCGTGTGCGCGCGCACACACCTCGCCGAGCGAGCGCACATACTTTACAACAGAGCGCACAAAAATTACGGTTCTGATTCTCATAGAAAACATAGACGTCTTAAAATTTAAAAGTTGTGATTGTAATTACTAGAAATTTTCCGCTTCATTTAGTAATCGTCTATTTTCATTTAATTTGATTAAAATCAATGTGATGTACATACTGTATTCTGACGTGTAGTCAAATTTTAAAGTATATAACTCCGAGTGTCGTTATGTGGCACACAAAAATTGAACCTTCTTTCAAAAGCTGCAAGGCTGATATTTTATGCGCACACAGCCTACAGAAAATTAGAGGGAACATTGGTGGGGAGCACCTCCTCAAGTTCCAGACCCTCCCGAGGTCGGTTGCAGACTGCTCGAAATACCTTTCCCATGCCACGTATGATGGGTTTGAGTAATCTGCTCGTGTAGCAGAGGCTGGCATCAGAGCCCGATGCCAGGCATGCCTCCAGTCTTCAGATCTAGAGCAGTGGGTCCAGGAGAAGCTCCTGGATGTCCCCTGCCTCAGTGAAAAGCCATTTGGCAAGCCCGTGGAGGACAAGGAAGCTGAGATCGAGATGGTGTTTGTGACTCGCAGCCGTCTCTCTCGCAAAACTTCCTCGCTTCCACAGAAGAAGCAGCGCACCAAAAAGCCCTTCTTCCAGAGGAAAGGGCTCCCCTACTGGGGATACCCACCATACCCGCCTGCCCCCGTGCCGACGACCAGCGTTCAGGGCAAGGGGGATGCTCAGAGTCATCAGAAACCCAAGAGGCCCAAGACCCAGCCACCGGCACCACCCCAGCCAGCACCAGGGTTTTGATGCCGAAAGCATAGCCTCTTGCCCCCAGGGTCGCTTCCACCATGGGAGGATGCCTATCTCTTTTCGCCCCAGAATGCGCGGCTATCACTTCAGACACCTGGGTCTTACAGGTGATTCGGAATGGGTATCGTCTTCACCTAGACAGATCCCCTCCTCCCTTCTCCCACCCCAGCCAGCACCAGGGTTTTGATGCTGAAAGCATAGCCTCTCGCCCCCTGGGTCGCTTCCACCCATGGTAGGATGCCTATCTCTTTTCGCTCCAGAATGCGCGGCTATCACTTCGGACACCTGGGTCTTACAGGTGATTCGGAATGGGTATCGTCTTCGCCTAGACAGATCCCCTCCTCCCTTCTCTCCAGCGGAGCCTACCCGGCTTCCCTCGCACCAGGCTTGCTTGCAGCAAGAGTTGAACAATCTCCTCGGTCAACAGGCGGTCGAAAGGGTTCCGCTGCACCTCCAGTGTCAGGGATTTTATTTCCGGTACTTTCTCGTTCCAAAGAGGACGGGGGGCCTGCGCCCCATCCTTGACCTCAGGAACCTGAACAAGTTTCTGGTGTGGGAGAAGTTCAAAATGTTATCCCTTGGCGTCCTGCTGCCCTACCTCCATCAGGGTGATTGGCTATGCTCCTTGGATCTCAGTGACGCTTATGCTCACATTTCTGTCCACCCCAAGCATAGGAAGTACCTGCATTTCAGGGTGCTGGGAGAGTACTTCCAGTACAGAGTGCTCCCCTTCAGGCTCATGTCTGCCCCGCGAGTCTTCACCAAGTGCCTGGCAGCGGCCGTGGCCCACCTCCGGCTGCAGGACATATCTGTCTACCCTTACCTAGACGATTGGCTCATCTCGGGCACCTCGGCAGAGGAGGCTTATCTCTCAACATTGTGCACAGTTCTCCTCCTCGAGCGCCTCGGTTTTCTGATCAACTACTCCAAATCCTACATCATACCGATGCGGACCCTGGAGTTCATTGGCATTCTTCTTGACACAGACTGTACGACCACTTTTCTCCCTCGAGCACATACGCATCGGCTCTGCGCTCTGGCTGCCAAGGTCCAGGGCTGGCACAGAGACTCGGCGCGGGCCATGCTGCACCTCCTGGGATACATGGCCTCGACTGTACACGTTGTTCCCATTGCTCACATGCACATGCAAGCGGCCCAATGGTGCCTCTGGGCGCAATGGGCCTAGGCCTCGGGCCACCTCCGGGACCCCGTCGGGGTGTCTCGCAGCCTAGTCGAGTCCCTAGTCTGGTGACAGGACCCCCAGAGCCTTTTTCAGGGCATGCCTTTCCAGGCTCGTCCGCAAGAACGCATCTTGACGACGGATGCCTCACTGTTGGGTTGGGGAGCCCACTGCGGCCACCTCTGTACTCAGGGACGGTGGTCACCTGAGGAATATCGACAGCAGATCAACCTGCTTGGGCTTCGGGCGGTCCAGTTGGCCTTGAAGGTCTTCGAGTGCCACCTGAGGGATAGGTCGGTGCTCGTGCAGATCGACAACAGATTCGCGATGTTCTACATAAACAAGGGGGGGGGCATGAGCTCCCGCCTCCTCTGCTCCTTTGCAGTGCATTGGGTCATGATCCTAAGAGCTGTCTACCTCCCAGGCCAAAACAATGTCCTCGCCGACAGTCTCAGCAGTTTTCTCCGCCCGCACAAGTGGCGCCTGAGTCCGCAGGTGGTTATCCACCTGTTCTGCCACTGGGGGACTCTGTCCATGGACCTGTTCACCAGTTCGGTGAACTCACAGCTCCCCTGTTCGACAGCACAGTCACTCTAATGGCAACCTCTGCAAATGGGCTTTGCTCATATCCTTTATCAGTTTTTCCTGATCTTTGCCAAACAGCAAGCCCCCCAGCAAGGGTGTGTCTGGTTGGGCTTCTTTATATATGGTGTCTCATAAGATGCACCTCTTGCTAGTCCAACAGATTCCTGCAGTGGGGGAGGGGCTTTTAGTTCTGCTGCTCGTGTCTTATGGCTAGGACTTAAGCTCAGTCTTTGTAGCCCCCTTAGATCCAGTTGCAAGTCTGTGGTCCATGAGATCATGGGTTCAATCCCTGGCACATCTAACAGGAGAGAGAGACACACACACTGGTGGGGACTGGCTGGAGGGAGAGACAGAGAGAGATTAGTTGGGACAGGCTGTGGGGAGGAGAGAGAGAGAAAGAGACTGGTGAAGACCAGAAGGGAGATAGAGGGCAAGTAGGCTTAAGAACATAAGATATGTCATACTGGGTCAGACCAAGGTCCATCAAGCCCAGTGGCTAATCTAGGTCACAAGTACCTAGCAGTTTCCCTAAAAGACACAGGTTCCACAATGCTTGTATTGGGGCAAGCAGTGGATATCCCAGGTCCCCTTTAAAAATGGTTTATGGACCTATCTCCAGGAACAAGCAGTAATGTAGTCCTCACATATGGGTATCATCGGTACCGACGGAGCCTGCGCGGGAACGCTCCCCAGTGTCTAATAGGAAAGCTTTTGGGAGCATCCCTCAGCACATGCGCGCTGCCTTCCCGCCTTTCAAACTGTCCCTCTTCAGTTCTTCATTTTCCGTGGAGCCAACAGGACCTATTCCCTGTCACCGCAGAAAATTCCGTCTTTAAAATTCTTTCTTGTGGTCGCGTTTGCCTACCACACAACGCCTACCGGTACCGCCGGTTCTTTTCTTTTCTTTTCATACAAAAAAACCCCCAACCTTAAACTTAGACTGTTTCTTTTCAGAAACTTTCCTTTTTGGTGCTAGGCGCCATTTTGGGCATTAGGCCCCATTTTTCCTAAATCATGGAAAAGCCAACTAGTGGTTTTAAAAAATGTACTAAGTGTGGCAGTACCATTTCCATCACTGACACCCATGATTGGTGTCTAAAATGTTTAGGACCTGATCATTCTCCAACTGAATGTCTCTCCTGCATGGGGATGACCAAAAGAGGAAGACAGAACTGGGCCGCAAAGCTCGGTACTCTCTTTTCTTCAGATGCCAGATCCATTGCATTGACATCGTCAATGGCCTCTTCTTCCTCCCATGGATCTCAGGTAACTAAACACAAAAGCCGGTCCTCAAAAGGTAGCTCTCCTGCTAAGCATCGAGAGGCCTTTGGCATTGCCTTTGAGGGAACCACACCGGCAAAACAGCCCCGGTGGGAGGCTTCGGCTTCCAAAGCATCGATGGGGCTTCAGGATGTTTTCGAGGCCTCAACCTCGCAAGAACTACCTGTGCCATGCTCAGGGGTTCCGACCGTTCTTACCGGTACCGACACCCAGGCATCAGCAGCGTCGATAGACCAGAGGTTTCTTGCTATCGAACGCAGTATCATAGCTCTTATTTCAGCTGCGGTACCGGTGGTCCCAAGGGCACCGGTGCCGACATCGACACCGATACCGACACCGACAATGCCGGTACCGATGGTACCAGCCCCCGTGGGAACTCTTCCCATGCCACCTCTGGCTGGAGTGGATAAAGCGGTACTGGGTCACCTCGGTACCGATTTCGATCGGTACCGGGGTCATGCTTTGCAAGAGCATCGGGGTCAGGAATACTTTGATTCCTCCGATTCCGAAGACTCTGACAATTCTGCTGGCACTAGAGGGTTTCTTCTAGAAGATCCCTCTTCTCCCCAACGCAGAATGTCACCTCCAGAGGACATGTCATTTCAGGATTTCATTCATGATATGGCCAAAGGTCTATCAATCACAGTAGCTCCTGAAGAGGAACCCAGAGCAAAGGAATTGGAAATCCTCCAATATCCTAAAGCTCCTAAGGAGGCAGCTACTCTGCCTATCCATGAAATTCTGAATAGCTTGATGCTCAGAATGTGGGAGACACCTCTGACTACTTCTCCTCACTCTAGGAGACTTGATACTATGTATCGAGTTCCACCATGTCCTGGATTTCAGAAAACTCAGCTGCCACACCATTCAATGGTAGTGGAATCAGCCATGCGTAGGATGAAAAGTGCAAAGAGGCATGCATCCAACCCTCCAGGTTGTGAATGCAGGACTCTGGATGCTTTTGGACGTAGAACTTTTCAAGCTTCCATGCTTTCAGCTAGGATCAGTTAATATATCCTATATATGGGAATGTTCCTTAAGGAAGTCACAGGAGACTTGGAACTTATGAGCCCATTTCTCCCAGATGATAGGAGACAAGATTTTCTTGCTCTAGTTAAGCATACTCAAGATGTCTCCAAGTTTGTCAATCGTGCAGCCTTTGACTGCTTCGAATGCATCAGCAGAACTTCTTTTATTGCCATTGGTGCACGACGGATTGCCTGGCTATAGGCATCAGACTCGGAGACTTGGGTACAGGACAAGTTAGGCAATATTCCTTGCACGGGGGAGAATCTCTTCGGCAAGAACTGGCAGGAAAAGGCTAACAAATCAGATGCTGACAATTCTACCTTAGATAGATTGTCAAAGTCTACAGCCACTCCAGCCAAAAGGAAACCTTATAAAAAAACCTCTTTTAGCAAAAAGAGAAAGTTTTATCCTTCCTATACCCAGCAGAGCCAGACTCCAGGTCAGGTTGCCCAAAAGGGACAAACCAGACAGCAAAAGAAACCAAAAGGCCCGAGAGCCCAACCAGTTCTCCAGGTTCAGCCCCCTCAAGGGCTTTGACTCCTTCCTAGAGAGCTTTGCCTTCCTGCCTCTGAGGGGTCCCCAACCCCCCAATATTCCAGGCAGGTTATGCCACTTTGTCAACAGATGGCATCAGATAACAGCAGACTTTGTCCATTGTAGGAGAGGGGTACAAACTTCATTTTCACAGCATACCCCCTCCTACAATTCTAAAGCAATTCAATTCACAAACCTCTGCAGACAATCTGCTAGATCACGAGGACTCCACACTTCTTGCCCAAGGGGCAATAGAGGAAGTACCCATTTTTCAACAGGGGACAGGGTTCTGCTCCCCCTATTTTCTTATGCCAAAGAAAACAGGGGGACACAGACCCATTCTAGACCTCAGAGAATAGAACAAATATCTGTTTCGAGAGAAATTCAAAATGATTTCTCTAGGAACTCTTCTGCCATACCTTCAAAGCCAGGACTGGCTTTGCTTTCTAGACTTAAAGGATGCATACACTCACATTCTCATCCATCCAGATCACAGGAAATTTTTACGTTTCCTTTTCAAGGGAAGACATTTCCAGTACAGGGTTCTTCCTTTTGGTCTGGCTTCAGCACCAAGGGTGTTCACGAAATGCATGGCAGTAGTAGCAGCATTTCTATGAACCCTGGGGATTTTTGTCTTCCCTTACTTAGACAACTGGCTCATTCGAGCCTCCACAGTTGCAGAGGCCAGCACTGCACTGTCCTGTACAATGCGAATCCTCCAATACTTGGGATTGGAAATAAATTTCCCGAAGTCTCAACTAGTTCCTTCCCAATGCCTAGAATTCATAGGAGCCTGTCTGGATACCAGACAGACAAGGGCTTTCCTTCCACAAGCCCGGTGTCTTCGCATTATGTAGCTAGCTTCCCAAGCAGCAGGCAAATCCTCCCTCACTGCTCGGGAACTACTGCAGTTACTGGGACACATGGTATCCACAGTTCATGTAGTCCCATATGCTCGCCTCCATATGCGAGCAGCTCAGTGGACCCTCTCCACACAGTGGACACAGGCCACGGTTCATTTGTCGGACAAAATAACAATCTCTCAACGACTAATTTTGTCCCTCCAATGGTGGCAATCACTAGAAAATCTGACAGTGGGGGTCTCCTTTCCATCAACCCCTCTTTCAGACCACCCTAATAACAGATGCATCACAGGTGGTTGGGGAGCACACCTGAATCATCTCTCTACCCAGGGCACCTGGACTCCACAGGAGGTTGGTTTACACATAAACCTCCTGGAATTAAGAGCAATTTATTTAGCTCTTCGAGTGTTCCACGCCCAGCTCAGCTACAAGACAGTCCTAGTCTAGATGGACAATCAGGTAGCCATGTTCTATGTGAACAAGCAGGGCGGGACAGGCTCTCTGTCGTTATGCAACAACAATTATGAATATGGGCCCTCGCCAGAGAGCATCAAATTCACCTTCTAGTGGTATATCTTCCAGGCATTCAAAACCTTCGGGCAGACAAACTCAGTCGAGTACTGCTACCTCACGAGTGGTCACTTCACCTAGACCATGTGGCAAAGATATTTCATCTCTGGGGCTCTCCAGACATAGACCTCTTTGCAAGTCCACTGAATGCCAAACTTCCCCGGTTCTGTTCCAGGATTCCAGCGCACAACTGTCAGGCAAGGGATGCCTTCCTCCTTCACTGTGGTCAGGAGGACTTCCTTTATGCCTTCCCACCCATTCCCCTCATCACCAAAACACTCTTCAAGCTTCAGAGAGACAGGGGTCGCATGATTGTCGTAGCACCACGATAGCCACACCAAACGTGGTATTCCCTGCTTCTGCTTCTCTCTCAAGCGGCACCTCTGGAGTTAGGGCATGCTCCAGATCTCCTTTCCCAGGAGAACGGGACGCTATGGCTCCCGAATCCCCAGTGCCTGCACTCACGGCCTGGTTGCTGAAGGCTTAGATCTCCAGGATTTCAACCTGTCCCAGCAGGTAAAAGATATCCTTCAGGCTTCTAGGAAGCTTTCCACAAGAAGATCTTATGCCTTCAAGTGCAAACGTTTTACTATATGGTGCTCCAAGAGGGGATTAAACCCCCTGGTCATACCCTTAGAATCAATACTAGAGTATCTCCTTCACTTATCGAATTCTGGGTTAAAGACCAATTCGGTAAGAGTCCATCTTAGTGCAATTGCAGCTTCTTATAAGCCTCTAAATGGACAACCAATTTCCTCTCATCCATTCCTATCAAGATTTATGAGAGACCTTTTATTAACTAAACCTCCCATCAAGCCACCACCGGTGGCATGGGATCTAAATCTAGTTCTCGGGCAGCTCATGAAGCCACCTTTTGAACTGTGATAGACGATGGCCTAGTATGTAGCAGAGCTAGGCCTGAAGCCCTTTGCCCCTGCTTTAGAGTACTATTGCTGACTTTGGAAAATTACAGAATGCTGTTAGCTGTTAGAAAGAAAAAACGCTCTTTTCTGCCTTGATAACGTGCTCTGCTTTCCTGAAGATAAGAGAATAAAACTTCTCCACTGTTTATTGTTTTGGTAAGCCAGATGTCTGTTTCAGTAGAATACCGCTCCACTGTATCTTTGCTAGATGTGCTCTGACCTTGCAATTAGAGTGAGAAAAGCAGAAAAGAGTTAGAATATTTTGTCTAGAGTTTTGAGCCAGGGCTAGAGAAATGTGCACAGAGGGAGGGCAAGGGGGTAAGCCCGGTCAAAGATGGCTATTGGATGAAGGTATGTGAGCTACCAGGACCAATGAGGAGTTTGGCCTGTATTAGCTTGGAGAAGAAATGTATAAATGCTGTTCTTTGACTTAGCTCAGGGCTCAGACATTTTGTATGCTATTGCTGAGACTGTATATACAATAAAAAGGAGTTGAATCCTCGTCAATAGACTCCGGGTATTATTGGGTTGCGGGCGCTTCGCTATTACAGAACATTTGGCCACTACAGCCCTTAAGTTTTTGACTTGGAAGGTCATCTTCCTAACTGCAATCACCTCTGCCTGTCGCATTAGTGAATTGGAAGCTTTAGTGGCTGATCCTCCTTATACTAGATTTCATCATGATAAGGTTGTTCTTCGAACTCACCCACACTTTATGCCAAAGGTGGTTTCGCCTTTTCATTTAAACCAATCAATTTATCTTCCTGTATTTTTTCCGAGGCCTCACGCCTCTAATGCAGAAAGAAACCTTCATACTTTGGATTGTAAAAGGGCCTTAGCCTTTTACATACAAAGAACACAGCAACATAGAAAGTCATCGCAACTTTTTGTAGCTTTTGACCATAGTCATTTGGGACTTCCAGTCTCCAAAAGAACTTTATCTAAATGGATTGCCCAATGCATATCCTTTGCTTATGAGAGTAAGGGTCTTCCTCTTCATGACCATGTCACAGCTCATAATGTGAGAGCCATGGCAGCTTCTATGGCTAATCTCCACTCTGTGTCTATCGATGACATTTGTCGAGCAGCCACCTGGGCTTCAGTACACACCTTTACAGCCCACTACTGCCTAGATAAAGCCTCCCATTGGGATGCCTTCTTTGGCCAAGCTGTTCTTCAACATCTCTTTCAAACTTAAACCAACTCCTACCCACCAACCCTGGTGGGATGCCAGAGATCCATGGGAGGAAGGATTCTCACCTTCGACGGTGGCACCTTCCTGGGGCTATCTCCCTGGCATCTTCAGCTAGGGAGTCCTCATATGTGAGGACTACATTCCTGCTTGTTCCTGAAGATAGCGTAGTTACTCACCTGTAACAGGTGATCTCCGGGAACAGCAGGAATTTAGTCCTCACAACCCACCCACCTCCTCTAGGAGTTGTCTCTCTCTCTTTGTCTCTTTCCTCTCTCCCTCTATCCTTTCACTCAGCTACAAGCTTAACTGAAGAGGGACAGTTGGAAAGGCAGGAAGGCAGCGCGCATGTGCTGAGGGATGCTCCCAAAAGCGTTTCTATTGGACGCTGGGGAGCGTTCCTGCACAGGCTCCGTCAGTACTGACGATACCCATATGTGAGGACTAAATTCCTGCTGTTCCCGGAGATCACCTGTTACAGGTGAGTAACTACGCTTTCCTTCAGGAACTTGTCCAAACATTTTTTAAACCCGGCTACACTAACAGCTTTTACTACATCCATCGAATTCCAGAGTTTGATTACACGTGGAGTGAAAAAATATTTTCTCTTATAGTCTTAAATAGGTTACCCTGTAGCTTCATTGCATGTCCCCTAGTCTTTCTATATTTTGATGGCGTAAACAATTGATCTACGTTTTCTCCAGGACCAAGCAGGAAGTCAGTCCTCACTTATGGGTGACGTCGGCGCTGACGGAGCCCTCGCGGAGCAATTTTCCCCAGCTTTCAAAGAAAGCCTTTGGGAATTGCAGCGCGCATGCGCGGTCGTCTTCCCGCCCGAGGGTTCCATCTTAGCCAGTCTTCTTTTTTCCGCGGAGCCCTACAGACGTCCCCGTCTTGTCCCCGCGAAAAAGTTGATTTTCTTCTTTATTTTATCCTTTTTTCTTTCGGTTCGACGCCGATTGTTTTCCCGCCCGGACTCGCGACGCCGGTCTCGAGTCCTCTTACTTTTTTTCGGTTTTTTCTGACTTAGTCAGCTTTCGTTTTCGTTTTCCCTGGCAGCCCGGTCCTTTGACCTCGCAGGGGCCCTTTTTTCCCCCGATGGCTGCCAGTGGGTTTAAGCGGTGTGGTCGGTGTGACCGAAATATGTCACTAACCGACACACACGACTTTGCCTCCGCTGCCTGGGCCCGGATCATGAGGAACTGATCTGTGGGCCCTGCAGCAAACTGTCCTCAAAGGCGTTGAGAAGTCGGCGGCATCAGCGTGAGAGGATCTTCGCTGACCCCAGCCGTACCCGGACCTCGTCGGAGGCCTCCGTGTCGAAAGGCTCCAGCTCGGACCGTCGCCGGAGCTCCTCCGACCGGGGTTCTCCCTCCGGGGACCATCGTCGGAAGGAAAAACCCGCGAGGGCGGCGTCGGTGGACGCTCCTGGCTCCGCGAGGGCCAGGTCGCATAGCCCCGACAGCCGCCCCGGGTCCTTGGAGAAGGAACACATCCCGAAGCGACCTCGACTGGAGTCGGAGATGCCTGCCCGGGTAAGTCCTGTGGTCCTTCTGGACTCGCCTCCGCGACAGCCGACGTCGGGCCCGAGTCGGGGGCTGCTGGGTCACCTGAGCTCGGACTCAGGTTGACGGCCTTGGAGAGCAGACTGTCTGCCTTCATGGACCAGCAGAGGGCACTGCTCGCTGGCTTCGCTGGCGTCGCTGCCCCGACCGCCGGGACGTCGACGTCCAAGTCGACCCCGGAGACCGAGCCGATCCTCGAGTCGATGAGAACTCGAGTCGATCCTCGGTCGAGGTCACCCTCGGCCTCCCGTTCGGGACCGAGGTCGCCGACGCCGACTCCCTCGGCGTCGGGGCGGCTGGCGCCGCACCCTGCCCGGGCCGACCCCACCGAGTCCTCGTCGGAGTCGGTCTGGGAGTCTGAGGAGGAAGAGTCACCTGATTCTTTCCGGACTCGGTGTGTCCCATCGGACTCACCGGAGTCCGAGCCTCGGAAGCAGTCCCCCCCGGAGGATGCCCGGTTCTCGGACTTCGTTAGGGATATGGCCAAGGCTTTGGCCTTCCCTGCGGATCCCGAGGAGGAGCCTCGAGCCGAAGAGCTCGACGCCCTCCAGTATGACTCTCCCGCGAGGGAACACTTTACTGTGCCGGTTCCTCCTATGCTGGAACGACTGCTCTTCCGCATGTGGGAGAGTCCGGCCTCCTCGCCGGTCCTGAGCAAGCGGGTCGATTCTATCTATCGGGTCCGCAAGAGCCCTGGCTTTCAAAAGGCACAGCTGCCACACCATTCCATGGTAGTGGAATCGGCCATGCATCGTCTTAAGAGCCAGAAGATGCACTCCTCGGTGCCTCCTGGAAGGGAGGCCCGTAACCTGGATGGCCTTGGCAAGAAGTGCTTCCAGGGCTCTATGCTCGCATGTCGTGTCCAGACTTACCAGCTATACATGGGCATGTATCTCCGGGATCTGGCTAAAGAGCTAGCCGGATTCTCCGCTGGTCTCTCCGAGGAGCCCTTGCGGAGGTTCCTAGCCTTGTCCACGGGCATTCGGGAATGCTCAAAGTTCATGTCCCGAGCAGCCTATGATGGCTTTGAAGCCTCGGCTCGAGTAGCCGCAGCCGGCATCGGTGCCCGCCGACAGGCTTGGCTTCAGTCGTCCGACCTTGAGCCCTGGGTACAGGACAAGTTGGTCGATGTCCCCTGCTGAGGCGAAAACCTCTTTGGCAAGCCCATGGCGGAAAAGGCTGCACAAATTGAGACTGAGACTCTCACCAGGACCAGGCTTTCTAGGAAGACCTCCGCCCCTTCCCAGAAAAAGAAGGGCTCGGGGAAAAAGTCCTTTTACCCGAGGAAGGCGGCTGCCTACAAACAATACCCCCATTATCAGGCCGATGCATCCCTCCTGGGCTGGGGAGCGCATTGCCAAGAGGCGCGTACTCAGGGCCTCTGGACCACGTGGGAGTCTGCTCAGCAGATCAACTTCCTGGAGCTCCGGGCGATCCGCCTAGCTCTCAAGGCCTTCTCCCACCTGACTTCCCAACAGTCTGTCCTTGTCCAGACGGACAATCAAGTTGCCATGTTCTACGTGAACAAACAGGGGGGCACGGGCTCCTTTCTCCTCTGCCGGGAGGCTCAGAAGCTCTGCTCTTGGGCCGTCAGTCACGGCATTCTCCTCAAGGCAGTTTATCTCCCGGGCCAAGACAATTGCCTTGCGGACAAACTCAGCAGGGTCCTCCAGCCGCACGAGTGGTGTCTGGATCCCTTGGTAGTTCAGAAGCTCTTCCTCAAGTGGGGCCTCCCCACGATGGATCTCTTTGCCAGTCCTCACAACCGGCAGCTTCCTCGCTTCTGCTCTCGTCAGCCACACCCCCTTCGGGTTGCGGCGGACGCTTTTCTGATCTCATGGTCGGGGAGCCTTCTGTACGCTTTCCCTCCCATCCCGCTGGTCTCTCGGACTCTTTTCAAGGTTCTCCGAGACAAAGCCCTTATGATCCTGGTGGCCCCTCGCTGGCCCAGACAGCCGTGGTTTCCGCTCCTGCTGCAACTGGTGGTGGAGGGTCCGATCCCTCTGGGGGTACAACCGGATCTCCTCACTCAGGATCAGGGGTCCCTACTGCACCCCAACCTCAGGTCTCTCAACCTCATGGCCTGGCTGCTGAGAGGGTAGTCCTTGCTCCCCTTCTCCTGCCGGCGGAGGTGGAGGAGGTCGTCCTGGCTTCGCGACGCCCTTCTACCCGCAAATGCTACGCCCTTAAATGGCGTCGCTTTGCAGTCTGGTGTACCCAACAGTCGCAGGATCCCTTCTCCTGCCCGGTGGCGGTGATCTTGCAGTACTTGCTACACCTCTCTAATCTGGGACTTAAGTCCAACTCCGTCAAAGTTCACCTCAGTGCTCTTTCGGCACATCATGTGCCGGTGGACGGTAGACCTCTCTCCAGCGACCCTCTCGTAGCGAGGTTTCTCCGAGGTCTCCTTCTACTTAAACCACCTCTGCGCCCGCCAGCGCCGGACTGGGACCTGAATGTGGTTTTGCAGCGGATCACCTGTCCGCCTTTTGAACCTATGGCTACATGTTCTCTCCGTTTTCTGTCTTGGAAAACACTGTTCTTGATAGCCCTCACTTCCGCTAGGCGCGTAAGTGAATTGCAGGCCCTCGTGTCTGATCCCCCCTACACTCGGTTCTACAAGAATAGGGTAGTCCTACGGACGCACCCAAAGTTTCTGCCTAAAGTGGTCTCCCCTTTTCACATCAATCAGGAGGTGGTACTTCCAACCTTCTTTCCCAGGCCACACTCCAGCCGAGCTGAGACGGTCCTCCATACCCTGGACTGTAGAAGGGCTTTGAACTTCTACCTTGACCGTACGCGGGAGCACCGTAAAGCTGCTCAGCTTTTTGTGTCTTTTGACCCCAATAAATTGGGGCTCCCGGTTTCCAAGCGTACTCTGTCCATCTGGGTTGCGGACTGTATCTCTTGGGCTTATGGGGCAGCCGGACTCTCCTTAGAAAGTCGAGTCACGGCTCATTGCGTTCGGGCAAAGGCCACGTCAGTGGCTTACCTCCGCTCTGTTCCGCTGGCAGACATCTGCCGGGCCGCTACTTGGTCTTCGAGCCAGACTTTTGCGGTCCATTACTGTCTCGAGAGGGAGTCCCGTAGGGACAGTGCTTTCGGACAGGCAGTCTTCCGTAATCTCTTTGAGGTCTGAGCAACTCCTACCCTCCATCCCGGATGTGGGCTACCGGTGGGTGATAATTCAGCGAAGATTCTTTCCTTCTGTGCTACTGAGCTAGAGGGAGCTCATTTTTGTGCTTAGGGTCTCCGGTAGCCTTGAGCTTGGGAGTCCCATAAGTGAGGACTGACTTCCTGCTTGGTCCTGGAGAAAGCGTAGTTACTCACCTGTAACAGGTGTTCTCCAGGAGCAGCAGGAATCAGTCCTCACTACCCTCCCTCCTCCCCTTGGAGTTGCAATCGTCTGCTTATGTTCTTTTGCAAATTTTTATGCTGTCTTTTTTAGCTATGTCATCTGACTGGCTAAGATGGCACCCTCGGGCGGGAAGACGACCGCGCATGCGCGCTGCAATTCCCAAAGGCTTTCTTTGAAAGCTGGGGAAAATTGCTCCGCGAGGACTCCGTCGGCGCCGACGTCACCCATAAGTGAGGACTGATTCCTGCTGCTCCTGGAGAACACCTGTTACAGGTGAGTAACTACGCTTACCTGTTCCACTCCATTCATTAATTTATAGACCTCTATTATATCTCCCCTCAGCAGTCTCTTTTCCAGGTTGAAGAGCCCTAACCTTTTTAGCCTCTCTTCACAGGGGTATCCTTCCATGCCCTTTACCATTTTGGTGGCTCTTCTCTGTACATTTTCTAATAATGCTATATCCTTTTTAAGATGTTGAAAGAAGAATTGTAGGGATGGAATGGGGGTCTCTGAAACTTTTGGAGGTTAATAAGGGTTCCATACAACCAGAAAGGTTGGAAACCTTTGCTTTATGACATCAATACTCCACAATGTCAAGGCTTGATGGCATCAATGCTGATACTTCTTAAGGGTGACACCCTGTGGCTCCATGGCGTCAACATTGATATTCCTTGGTGTTCCAGTCAAGTGTTTTGGGGTTTTTTGTTTGTTTTTAGAGGACAAGTCTCTTGGACCTAATTCTCATGGCCACAGGTATATCCAGTGTACTGAGAAGATGAGACATGAGTGTCCTACTCAAAGTCTGCATATCTCACTCTCTCACTCTTACCTGTTTTCTAAGTGAATGTCTCTCAGCTTTAATCTAGCCAAACCCTCAATTGGCTTCCATGCAATTGAGTTCTTGTGTGTATAACAGACCTTGTAGGGGGAAACTGTGTTGTTTAACAGCCTGAAAAGCCTAAACTTGAGCGACTTTGCATGGAGAGATCACTCGTGGGGTAGAAGGACTCGACTCAGTTTGTCTGCCAAGTCATTGTGTTTGCCCGGAAGATACACCACATGCAAGTGAAAGCGATACTGTATGGCAAAAAAACACAATACAGGGTCTCGCTGCAGAGGGTCCAAGAGCCTGTTCCGCCCTGCTTGCTCAAGTAGAACATGCCTACTTGATTGTCCGTCTGGACTAGAACTGTACAGAATCGAAGATGGTCCTGGAACCCTTTGAGAGCATTGTGAATAGCTCTGAGCTCCAGCAGATTTATGTGGAGCTGCGACTCCTGATGAGACCAGAACCCCTGAGTGGAGAGATTGTCCAGATGAGCTCCCTAGCCCAATTTGGACGCATCCATCATCAGGGTACATTGATGTGCTGGCATCTGAAAAGGTGACCCTACCAGGAGGTTTTCTGGGGATTGCCACCACTGGAGAGATGAGATTAGGCAGGTAGAGAGCATTATTTTGTCTCCCAGGTGATCCAATGCCTGAGACCACTGGGAAGCCAGTGTCCATTGAGCTGCGCGCATATGTATACAAGCATATGGAACAACATATGACCCAGAAGATGTAGCATTTCTCGAGCAGTGAGAAAGTTCTTGAGGCATGTCTGAGATGCTAACAGACTGAGTCAAGCGCAGCAGAGTTGGGGCAGAAATGCCTTTGATTGCTGAGTGTCTAGGAGAGCCCCTATAAACTAAAGTTTGAGAGGGGACGAGTTGGGATTTTGGAAGATTTATTACAAATCCCTAGTGTTGCAGCACCTGCATGGTACACGAGAGGGAAAGGCTGGACTCTAGAGAGGTGTTTGCTCAAATGAGCCAGTCATCTAAGTAAGGGAAGACAAATATCTTGAGAGTCCTTAGAAATACGGCTACTACCGCCATGCATTTTGTGAAGGCTCTTGGGGCAGAGGCGAGGCCGAAAGGCAGGACTACTCTGTATTGATAATGTCTCCCTTGGAACATGAAGCGCAGGAACCTTCTGTGCTGTGAGTGAATAAGTATGTGAGTATATGCCTTCTTTAGATATAGAGAACAGAGCCAATTCTGACTCTGGAGTTGGGGAGAAGGGTCCCTAGGGAGATCCCGTAGTAGGTACTTGTTCAGTTCTCGGTGGTCCAGAATGGGCCTGTACCCTCCTGTTTTCTTTGGAATGAGGAAGTATGAATAATAAAAGCCCTTTCCCTGCTGGGATGGTGGAACCTCTTCTATTGCACCCTGTAAGAGAAGGGAGATGACCTCTTACAGCAACAGAGCAGGGGGCTGAGAGCGGAACTCTCTTGGAGGAGTCCAGGGGGTAGACTTCGTAGATGAAGCTTGTACCCCTCCCGTACTATGGACAGTGTCCACTGCTCTGATGTGATAAGGTGCCACCTGTGGGCAAAGTGATAGAGTCTGCTGGGGATGTGGATGGGATCTGGAATCTCCAGAGGCAGAACAACTATGTTCTCCAGAAAGGAGTCAAAGACCCTGAGGAGACTGCGTCTTCTGAGGTAGCTGTGACTTAGGAGTCTGAGCCTTTTTTTGCTGCTTTGATGGTTGCTGCCCTTTCTGAGGAACATGGTGTTGACACTGAACAGCAGGGGTGTAAGAAGGATAGTACTTCTTACTGAAAAAAAGCTTTCTTTGATGCTTTTTTCCTAGCTGGGTTGGCAGTAGATCTAGATAGCCTATAAAGAGTGGTGTTCTCGGATTCTAACTGAGAGGCCTTGTCCTGCCAATCCTTGCCAAAAAGGTTTTCACCGGTGCAAGGGATATTACCCGGCTTATCTTGAACCCATTGTTCAAGATCCGATGCTTGGCGCCAAACAATCCTGCGTGCACCGATGCAGATGGATGGTTCTGCTGATGCACTCAAAACAGTCAAAGGTTGCCCTGTTAACAAACCTTGAAACATTCTGAGCATGCTTTACAAGGGTGAGATAATCTGCTCTCTTGTCATCGGGGAGAAGAGAAGCCATTAACTCCAAATCCATAGCCACCTCTCTAAGGAACATACACATATACAGTATGTAGGAACTAATTCTGGCCGATAACATGGAGGCCTGAAAAAACATAGTTACTCACCTGTAACAGGTGTTCTCCAGGGACAGCAGGAATCGGTCTTCAATTTTGGCTAACGTTGGTGCCGACAGAGCCCGCATGGAGCAATTCACCAGCTTTCAAAGAAAACCTTTGGGATTGCTGCCATGTATTCACGGTCCTCTTCCCACCCAAGGGTGCCATCTTGCTCAATCAGGTCGCAGGGCTAAAGCCCTACTAAGCAGACGGCAAGGGAAGGACAAAAAAATTGCAACTCTTCAGGGGAGGTGGGAGGGTAGTGAGGACTGATTTCTGCTGTCCCTGGAGAACACCTGTTATAGGTGAGTAACTTCGTTTTCTCCAGGAACAAGCAGGAAGTCAGTCCTCACTTATGGGACTCCTCAGCTACAGGCTACCGAACCTGTAAGCCAAAAAGTGCCTCCACAAGGTCATGAGCAGAAGCCGATGTCCTAAGGAAGCCTGAGTCCTCGGGCCCTCGGGGCAAGCTCTCGGTAGCCGCAGAAGAAGGGTCGAAGGGCAGGAGTTGCTTATACCCCAAACAGACTACGGAGTACAGCCTGGCCGAAGGCACTGTCCCAGCAGCACTACCTCTCCAGGCAGTATTGCGAAACAAAGGTATTCGCTGAAGACCAGGTCACAGCCCAGCAGATGTCCGTCAGAGGCATGGAGCGCAGCAAAGCCACCGATGCTGCCTTGGTGCGGATGCTGTGCGCGGTGACCCGCTGATTCAGCGGGGTGCCCGCCTTTGCCTGGGTGGAGAGGGTGTGCTTGGTGACTGCCAGCCACAGACGGTTGGGATCATAGGCGATGAAGAGCCAGGTGGACCTGCGATGCCCTTGGGTGCGTTGCAGGTAGAAGGCGAGAGCCCTCTTGCAATCGAGTGTATGCAGGACCTCTGATGCCCGGTCAGCATGAGGTCTCGGGAAGAAAGTCAGCAAGACCACCTCCTGATCGAGGTGAAAATCCGGTGCAACCTTCGGTAGGAACTTGGGATGGGTGCAAAGGACCACCTTGTTCCTGTAAAACCTGGTGTAGGGGATCTCGGCCATGAGGGCTTGATGTTCGCTGACTTGACATGCCGACATCAGTGCCACCAGGAAAATCACCTTCCAGGAAAGGTGCCGGAGCGAGTACGGCGCCATTGGCTCAAAAGGCGGCCGTGTCAGCTGCATGAGCACGATGTTCAGATCCCATTCCACCGGTAGAGACCAGATTGGGGTCTGGAAAGCAGGAGACCTCACATAAGAACATAAGATATGCCATAATGGGTCAGACCAAGGTCCATCAAACCCAGTATCCTGTTTCCAGCAGTGGCCAATCTAGGTCATACGTACCTAGCAGAAGTGGAGAGAGACCAGAGGCTGGCCCGAGAGGGGTTTGCCCTTGACGGGCAAGTGGTTGGCCGAGATGGCACTTAGGTGGACCCTGACCGAGTTGGACTTCAGTCCCACCTGCGAAAGGTGAAGAAGGTACTGGTGCAGGAGAATGGGTGGAGCAGGAGAACGTGTCGATCTGGAGCTCAGAGCATCAGATCAAAAACCGCTGCCACTTCAGGGCATAGGCCCGCCTCGTTGAGTCCTTCCTCGATGCAAGGAGGACATCCTCGATCTTGACTGGGAGGTACAGAGAGGCTAAAGAGACCCCTTCAGCAGCCTGTCAGAGATAATGAGGCCAAGTTCGGATGAAGCACCCACCCCTCCTCCTGTGTCAGCAGACCGGGGGCACTGCCTAGGGAAACTGGAGGCTCCGACGAGAGCCAGAGTAGAAGCGGGAACCAAGGCTGTAGAGGCCACGAAGGGGCCATGAGAATCACCGAGGCTCGGTTGCACTGGATCTTGTGGAGGGTCCTCGCCAGGAGAGGAGTGGGAGGGAACGCATACAGAAGCCCGGCGTTCCATTTCAGGAGGAAGGCATCCGGGGCCACCCTGCTCGACAGCTCAGTGGAATTCTTGTGGGACCTGGAAGCACCATGAGGATCCAAGGGCATCACTTCAGCCCATTCCTCGGCCACTTCTGGAACTGGCAAATCCTCACAATGAGATCAAATTGGACCCTTCCAAAGGACAACTGGTGGGAAGGCAGCTCTAGCATCTTCTTTCAGAATGGATCCAGATCACTTTGGACCAGTAATGCTAGAGATTCTGGGTTAGAGGTATACATTGGATTTTGCAGAGTTGCTCAGAGGTGCCCTTGTGGAGTCTCTCTGCAGCCCGCTCATTGGGCAGTGGTTGCAGAGACGTTACAGTGCCTCCTGCAGTTGCAGGCTATTGTACACATGCCTTTTGCAAGCAAGGTGAGGGCAGCTATTCCATCTTCTTTGTGATACCTAAAAAAGGAAGGTCCTATCAGTCCATTCTTATCCTAAAGACAGTCAACGCCAAAGTTCAAGTTCCTCATTTTCGAATGGAGACACTCCGCTTTGTCATTGAATTTATGCATCAGGGGAAGTTCCTCATTTCCCTGGATCTGGCTGAGGCCTACCTTCATATTCCCATGAGGGACCAGCATCAGCGATTCCTGCACTTTTGCATCCTGGGTTATTATTTCCAGTTCATGGCTCTGCCCTTTGCTTAGCCACGGTTCTCTGCACTTTCTCGAAAGTGATGGTGATGGTGGCTGCCTTCCTGCATTGGCAGGGAATCTGAGTATACTCATACCTGGACGACTAGCTCATCCGGTCTGATTCATTGAAGAAATCCAGAGAGGACACAGCCCTAATGATTTAGTGGCTGAAGCGTTTTAGGCTAGTGATCAGTTACCCCAAGGGCATTATCAGTCCATCTTGGAATTTAAAGTATTTGGAGGCACGTTTCAAAATCCTATGATGGCATGAGTTCTTAACAATGGAGGGGATGCTAAAACTACAGATTCAGCTGATGGAGTTCTGTCAGTGGTCTGCTCCTTGGGCATGGGATGATCTGGAGCATCTGGGGTCCATGACGTAGACTCTAGAGTTGGTTCCATGGGCCAGAGTGCACATGTGTCTGCTCCAGAAGCACCTCCTACCTCTGTGGTCTCTGAGTTCGCAACTCTTGTAGCAAGCCCTTTCCCGTCAAGTGTCCTGAGGGGGATCAGTTGACTTTATAGTGAAAAGCCCACTGTTTGATGTGCAGTATGCTTCTGGAAGCCCTGAATTCAGTGGTCCTGACCTCCAGTGCCAGTCAGAAGGGCTGGAGGGGGGGGGGGGGGGCGCAGGAAGCTTCCTGGCCTATCAACTGACTGAAGGCCAGAGTGATTCTTCTAGTCCTCAAGAGCTTTCATCCCTTGTTGGAGGGCAAAGCGGTCCAGGTCTTTTCCGACAATGCCACAACGGTGGCCTATGTCAACAAGTTGGGAGGGACCCATTCTTTGTAGCTGGGTGGAGGAGCACCTGGTGCTCTGTCGGTGGCTCACATAGCTTGTGTAGGAAACATTTATGCCATCTTTCTCAGTTGGAACATAGAGGATCCTGGGGAATGGGAAATGAATCCTCACACATTCCAGCTTGGATGCCCTGTTTCAAGCACCACCCCAGAAGAGGGGTGCTCTCTGTCTTCCCTCCGTGGCCTCTAGTGAGCCAGCTCCTCCGCAGGATGCATGTGTGCCTAGTGATTCTGGTTGCCCCAGGCTGGCCACCCGGCCACAGAATATGGACCTGATCTGCTGGCTGGACCTCTGTTATGTCTTCAGCAGGAGACTGGCCTCCTTTGTCAAGGTAATGGAAGACCTGCTCTCTTCTTGCTTATAGTCTGGCCTTTGAGAGATAGAGACTTAGCTAATTGTAGCTACTCAGGTGCAGTCTTCAATATTGTGCTCAACGCCCATAGGGCTTCTACCTCTTTAGTCTTTGTCAGGTATGGAGATGTTATGAGAGCTGGTGTTCTTTCCGGTCCCTGATGTCTGGAAAAAGACATTGCAGCCTTGCTAGCTTTTTGGCCCTGAACTACCTCAAGGTTCAGGTGGTGGCCTTGAAGTGCTAGTGGGATTGGGTACAGGGTGGGTCCTTATCGGTCCACTCTGATGTCGCTCTCTCCCTTAGGAAAGATAAGCACATTTGGCCTCCTATGCTCCCGATCGTCCCTCAGTGGAGCCTCACATTGGTTTTGAAGGCACTGAAAGGTTTGCATTTCAAACTCATTTGGAAAACCATTCTCAAAAATGTTATTATTAAGGCGTTTTTTTGGTGGCGGTTGCTTCTGCCAGACGGGTCTTGTTCAGGCTTTGTTTTATCAGGAGCTTGTTTGCTGATTTTCACAACTTCTGTTGCCTTGCAGACAGTACCTTCCGTCTCTTCGAAGGTGATTTCCTCTTTTAACCTAAATTGAGAAGTGGTTTTGCCCTCCTTTGCAGAGGATGACCTCTAGTCTGATCCCTCATTATGCCTTCTCGATGTGAGGAGAGTTTTGCTCAGATATTTGGAGGTGACTAATGCCTTTCCACAGTCAGACCATTTCTTTGTGCTTTTCAGTGGCTCGAGGAAGGGTCAGGTAGCAGCCAAGTCCTCCATTTCGCACTGGATCAACGAGGCCATTAATTCAGCATACATTCTGGTTGGGAAGTCGGTGCCAGAGGGAGTCAAACTTACTCATTTAGGTCATAGGCCTGGGCTAAGTCTGCCTTGCTGTCTCCAGAGAACATCTGTAAGGTGGTTATAAGAACATAAGAAATGCCATACTGGATCAGACCAAGGTCCAGCAAGCCCAGTATCCTATTTCCAACAGTGGCCTATCCAGGTCACAGGTACCTGGCAGGTACCCAAAGTCCACAGCTTCCACAATTCTCATCCTGGGGTAAGCAGTGGATTTTCCGGGTCCTCTTTAATAAGGCTTATGGACCTTTTCTCCAGGAAGTTTCCAAACCTTTTTTAAACCCAGCTACACTAATAGCTTTTACTATACCCTCCGGTAACAAATTCCAGAGTTGG
The DNA here is from genome assembly GCA_033557465.1 of Ichthyophis bannanicus. Classification (NCBI taxonomy): domain Eukaryota; kingdom Metazoa; phylum Chordata; class Amphibia; order Gymnophiona; family Ichthyophiidae; genus Ichthyophis; species Ichthyophis bannanicus. Next base: position 291,819,410 of record CM066033.1, on the reverse strand, counting down.
ATTACGCGTTGAGTGAAAAAATTTTTTCTCTTATCAGTCTTAAATGGGTTACATTGTAGCTTCATTGCGTGTCCTCTAGTCTTTCTACTTTTTGAAGGCGTAAACAACCGATTTATGTTAACCCTTTCCACTCCATTCATTAATTTATAGACTTCTATCATATCTCCCCTTAGCCTTCTCTTTTTCAAGTTGAAGAGCCCTAACCTTTTAAACCTTTTTCATAGGGGTATCCTTCCATCCCCTTTCCATTTTGGTGACTCTTCTTGGTACCTTTTCTAATTCTGCTATATCCTTTTTAGGATACAGCGATCAGAATTGCACACAATATTCAAGGTGCGGTCGAACCATGGAACGATACAGAGGTATTATAATGTCTTTGGTTTTATTCTCCATTCCTTTCCTTATGATTCCTAGCATTCTATTAGCTTTCTTGGCCGCTGCTGCACACTGGGCAGAGGGTTTCAACGTCTTATCCATGCTGAAGCCTAAATCTTTTTCCTGGGTGGTGGTTTCTAAGATGGTACCTTGCATTGTATAATGAAAGTTTGGGTTGTTTCCTACGAACATAACTTTGCACTTGTCCACATTAAATTTCATCTGCCATTTGGACGCCCAGTCTTCCAATTTTTCAAGGTCCTCTTGCAATTTTTCACAATCCTCTTGGTTTTTTAACAACTTTGAATAATTTTGTATCATCTGCAAATTTGATCACCTCACTCGTTATTCCCTTTTCCAGGTCATTTATGAATATGTTATAAAGCAGCGGGTCCAGCACAGATCCCTGGAGTACTCCACTATTTACTTTTCTCCATTGCGAAAATTGGCTATTTAGCCCTTCTCTCTGCCTTCTATCTTTTAACCAGTTTCTGATCCATAATACTAAATTACCTCTAATCCCATGACTTTAATTTCGCCAAGAGCCTCTAATGAGGGACCTTGTCAAAGGCTTTCTGAAAATCCTGATACACTATATCAACTGGCTTACCTTTGTCTACCTATTTATTCACACCTTCAAAAAAATATAATAGATTAGTAAGACAAGACTTTCCTTGGCTAAATCCATGTTTGCTTTCTCCCATTAAACCATGACTATATACATGATCAGTAATGTAATTCTTTATAATGGTTTCTACCATTTTGCCCAGTACTGATGTCAGACTCACAGGTCTGTAGTTCCCCGGATCACCTCTGGAACCCTTTTTTTTAAATTTAGATTTTAATTTGGTACTGCACAAATTGTTACATCACTTTTTCTCATCATTTACAATCAATGTTATATCATACATCTGGCTGTCTTCATCAGCCCAAAAGAAAAAACTTAAATCCATAATTGGCATACCCATCCATCTCAAGACTATCTTTTGATTCTTATCTTCCAGTTATTACCCAGTTACCATTTTTCCTCTTACATCACATTATGCATTCCTCTCCATGTACCTATACATTTTTTGATATTCCTCTCTCCCCCTCCCCCGCTGGATCCTGTACAGTATACACCCTTATTTTGCTAACACATTCCCTAAACTTGATTAGACTTATCCCATTAATTCATTATCCTCCTTTTGCAACCATTCCCTATACCTTTCCCATCTTCTTTTAAAGACCTCTATCCTGGGTGTTTTATATGCAGTAATTTCACTCATCCTATAGATGTAGGCTAGTCTGCTTAGTATTCTCTCAGGGGCTGGCTCTCTCTCTGACCTCTACCACTTTGCTATTTCCATCCGCACTCCAATCGTTAGCATCTTTAACATATACACCAGTTCACTCTTCATATCTCCCCCCCATTAATTCAATATCACCCCTGCTGGTGTAGTAGATCCAACCCAACCCACCATCTCTTGAGCCAAATCAGACAATCATTGCCATGTTTCTGTAACACTGGGCATGCCCACCACATATGCATATAATCCCCTCTCTCTCCACAACCCCTCCAACACACCAAATCCTTATATTTCCCCATCTTACACAAACACACTGGGGTTAAATACATTCGGTACAATATCTTATAGCAGTGTTCTTGAATTGCTGTTGAGACCACTGGTATTTTTACCCCTTCATATATTTTTTCCCATCTCTGATAATCCCAGTGACCTCCCAAGTCTTCTTCCCATGCCTGCATATGTGTTCCTTGTCCACTGGCCCACTCAATGCTTTATACAATCTAGAGATTGCACCCCTAGATATATCTCCCATCCTAAACATATTTTCAAATTGTTTCTGCTTATTACCTAAGCATTCCTTTATTTGTTTTCCCCCCAGGAAATGTGCTAATTTGAAGTAGCCATATCAATCACTTGTCTCTATTTGAAATTCTCATTGAGGCTCCCCAAATGGTCTTAATTGGCCCATAGCTGTTAATACCTGTCCCATATATTGTAGCCCTTTCTCATGCCACTTTTGGAATATACCAAAGACTCCTCCCACCTTAAATCCCTCCCACTGTACAATCCGCTGTGTTCTTATCTCTCCCCCCCCCCCCCTTTGTGTCAATATCTTATGTTTCCTATCCCATATTCGGAGTGTGCATGCATATATGGGTTTCTATCCTGGCCCCTTCCTCTCCCCCCTCTTCCGTGCCACATCAAATTAATAAGGCAATTTGGTCTTACCATCTCCTGTTCTAGTGTACTCCATTGGGGCACATTTTTCTCTAGCCTCCATCCCATTAACACTCTCAGCTGTGCCGCCTCATAATACCTTGCTATCTCAGGGGCTGCTAGGCCCCCTTCCTTTTTCTCTCTATACATTATCTTCCTTTGCACCCTTGGAGTTCTGCATCTCCAGATAAAAGAGAAGATTCTTCTCTGCACCAAGTTTAACATTGTAGTGGGGATTTCTATGGGCAGAGACATAAATAGAAACAGCAATCATGGTAGTATGTTCATCTTCACTATGGCAATTCTTCCCATCCATGAAAAAATAGGTTTGTCTCATTGTATTAAATCCATTAGCACTTTTTTAATTGTTGGGTCATAGTTCATCTTTTATAACTCAGACCACTCTGCACTAATCTGAATCCCCAGGTATCTCACACTTTTATTAGTTCACTTAAACGGGAATGTGGTTCGCACCTTATCTTCTTCCTGTGGGTCCAACTGAATTTTTAGAACTTCTGTTTTCCCCATATTCATTTTGTACCCAGATACTTACTGTATTTCTTGATTTCTTGTACTAAGGCTGGTATGGATTCCATAGGTTGCCCTAATGTATATATAACATCATCCGCAAATAATAAAATTTTGTATTCCTCTTCACCCACCTTTATACCATGTATTTCCTTATTCCATCTAACACTTTCGGCTAGTGGTTCTATCACCATTGCAAACAACAATGGGGAAATCGGGCAGCCCTCTCTTGTACCTTTGCCCAATTTAAATAACTCTGAATATGCCCCATTTACCTGTATACATGCTTTAGGCTCTATATAAAGAGCTTTTATCCATTTCTGGAAATTATCCCCCAGCCCCATCTTCCGCATAACTGCAAACATAAAAGCCCATTCTATTCTATCAAAAGCTTTCTCCGCATCCACCGCCATCATTATAGATGATGTCTGCTCCTTATGTACTTGCCATATTAAATTCAGCAATTTACGTAAATTATCACTCGCTTCTCTACCCGGGATAAATTCTGCTTGATCCTCCTTTATCAATTGTGGTATGTATTTCTGCAACCAGGTTGCTAGTATTTTAGCTAATATCTTTGCATGCAAATTGATGAGAGATATGGTCCTATATGAGTCACACTTCCCATGGTCCTTTCCAGGTTTGGGTATTACTACAACTACCTCCATTGAGCTTGGTAACTTTTCTCCTTTTAATACTTCATTGAAAACATCTCTCATTATTGGGCTAACTTCCTCACAAATGTTTTTATAAAACCTGGCTGTAAAGCCATCCAATCCTGGTGCCTTGCCATCTTTCAAGCTCTTTATAACCTCTATACTTCTTTTCTTTCAATCTCTCTGTTCATCCACTGCTGTTGCTCTATATCTAATTGCTTCAATGTGATCTCTGCCATATACTGTTCTATATCCACTCCCTGTCCCTTTTGCTCTGATTCATAAAGTTTACAATAATATTCCCGAAATACTTGTTGTATTTGTTCAGTATCATTAACTCATCTACCCTGCTCATCCTTTATTCACAGGATCTGCTGTTGCATCCTTCTTTCCCTAAGTTTTCGCGCCAGGTATCGGACTGGCTTATTTCAGGCCGGAGGGCCAGTGGTTCAAGTCCCACCTGGGGACAGCAATCTTAGGCCGACGGGACTGTGGTTTCTAGTCCTATAGGCACTCCTTGTGGCCTTGGGCAAGCCACTTAACTCTCCATTGCCCACCGCTTTGATTGAAGGATAAGGCGGTATAGAAAACTGGATAAATAAATAAAATAAATTTCCCTGTACATAAAATTCATGTCTGAGCTGATTCAACTTAAATGCTTCTTCCTCCTTGTTTAGTCTTTCTAATTCTTCCCATAAGTTTCTAATACTTTTCAGCCTCCTCCTTCCACCTTTCTGTTTGTGTATTGTCTCTTCTAATCTCAACTTTGTTAGTAACTCATGTTCCTTTTGTTCTTTTTCCCCTCTTCTGCCTCGCCGCCAACACTATACAGTGCCCCTTTACCACTGCTTTCAATCCATCCCACACCCCAGCTGGTCCCACCTCTCCCCCACTATTATGTTGCATATAGTCCTTTTTTTTTTTTTTTTTTAGTGCCATCAAGTCAGTGTTGACTCATAGCGACGCAGCTACCTCTGGGTTTTCTTGGCAATGTATCACTGGAAGTAGATTGCCAGCCTTTTCTTCCGAGGCAATGGAGGGTAAAGTGACTTGCCCAAAGTCACAAGGAGTGCCAGTGGGAATTGAACCCTTGATCTTCTGGGTATGAGGCAGTTGCTATAACCACTAGGCTACTCCTCCACTCCTTTATACTCCTTTATAGTGTTCTTAATACATCTTAGCCCCTCTTCCTTGTCTATAAGGGATTCATTCAACCTCCAGAAACGCAGGCCGCCTCCCTTTATTTGGAAATTCAATGAAAGCTCCACTGGTGCATGATCTGTCCAATTTGTGGGTCCTATATCCACTCATTTTATCTGTTCTACTACTATCCTTCCATCCACCCATATCATATCCAATCCTATTGTAGGTTTTGTGTGTGTGTGAGTAATGCGTATATTCTTTCTTATTCCCATGCATGTATCGCCAAGCATCCACTGTGCCCAATTTGTGTAGCAATTTCCCTAACTTCTTGCTCACACCCTTAGTGCCTTGCTTATTCCCCCCCCCCCCCCCGTGGTGTCTATTCTGGGGTTTAGAGTTGCATTAAGATCCCCCCTAGTATGACTGGATTTTGCATATGCACTTCCACCACTTCATATAGTTTCCCGTAAAACCCCTCTTGCTGTGTATTTGGTGCGTATACACTCCCTACTACTATGGGCCTCCCTGCTATTTTACCCTTCTACAGATTGAAATGCCCTTCTGGGTCCCTCACAACCTGTTCTTCTTCCAGGCTCAATCCTTTTGCAAAGAGAATTCCAACTCCCCCCCTCTTTGGTGAGTCCCGATTATGTGCCAGGTATACTTTATCATAGTCTTTACTCATCAACCACCTTTCTTGTGTGTTTTTTAGATGCATTTCTTGTATAAGCACTACATCAGCTCATAATCTGTTACCCTCTTTTAATAGGGCCTGTCTTTTATACCAGGAATTGAGGCCTTTAGCGTTAATGGTTACTACCTTACATTCATCAAATTTCTTTTGCTTACTCCCCATGATTCCAGATCTCTATATCTCTTCTTTGTACATTCACAAGATCCAGTTACCCCTCCTCTTCCCACCCTTCACTCCCCCCTCTCAGCCCCCTTCCCCTCTTTCCTCCCCTCCTTCATGCTACCATTTAGTAGCTTCCCCTTCCTCAGTGACATCATCCTCCCCTTCCCACTCATGACTCATGTTTCTGAACATTATCTCTCTTTTCTTAATCTCCCCCTTGCTCACTTTACTCTACCCCTTGCTCCCCTTTCATGTTATATACTCAGTCTTTCTTTGCAGCTTCTTTTTCTTGCTGTTGCCTTCAACTCTTTTTCAGTTCACAAAATATGCTTCCTTCCCATCTTTCCTTCTTGACTGTGGGTTCCTTTCCATTTCCTGACATCTCACCTCTGCTTATTTACTCAGTCCCAAGTCCTTTCTCTTTTGCATTACATGTTTACTTTTTCTCTCTTTGCTCTCCACTTTCTGCCATCCTGTCCATTTCCCGGTTTCCTCATTTCTCTCACTTCTGGTAAACGTGTTACTCCTGCCTCCTTCATCGCAGCCGCCAACTGCGTCACTGTTGTCGCCCATCTTGTAATATCATTGCTGGTAAATGCAATTCCTGCTGGGTACATCCATTTGTATTTAATGTTCTCTTCCCACAATCTCATTGTAAATCCTCTCCATTCTCTTCTGCGTTGTAGCGTGGCCGTAGCCAAGTCCACAAAGATTGCCACCTTGTTTCCCTTCTGTTCGAGTTGACCTGCTCCCCTCACCTTGTTAATTATTCTTTCTTTAATTTTAAAGTCTTGGAGGCATTTGATTATATCTCTCGGTGCCTCCCCTCTCCTTACGCCAAGCGTGCAGTGCGCTCTGACAATTTTTACTTCCTGAGCCATCCCTCTTTCCTCAAGGTCTTACAGCACCGCCTTGCATATTTCTCATGCCATTTGCTCACAGCCTCTCCATCCCTGCTCTCCCAACCCTGCACAGGAGGTCGCCTAGCCCTCTTTGCCCACCAGTGGCCCCTTATCACCGGGGACAGTTGGGTGTTGGACATAGTCCACAGGGGCTGTGCACTGCATTTTCACCAACTGCCTCCTCCTTACTTTCCAGGGGAGCCCCCAAGGCCTCCCCTGCACACAGACCTTCTCCTTCAAGAGCTTCAAGGTCTGTTGGTGGACAGGGCGGTGGAGCCTGTGCCTCCCCACTTGCAAGGTCACGGATTCTATTCCAGGTATTTCCTGGTCCCCAAAAGAACCGGTGGCCTTCGACCCATTCTGGACCTCCAGAACCTCAACAAGTTCCTAGAGAAAGAAAAGTTCAAGATGCTTACTCTTGGAACACTTCTGTCCTACCTCTAGCAGGGAGATTGGCTATGCTCCTTAGATCTAAAGGATGCGTATACCCACATCCTCATTCATCCAGACCAAAGAAAATACCTCAGGTTCATTGTGGGAAGAAACCATTATCAGTACAGAGTACTACCTTTTGACCTCACCTCCGCTCCCAGGGTCTTTACCAAATGCCTGGCTGTGGTAGCGGCCTACCTGAGAAATCAGGGAATCTTTGTCTTCCCCTATCTGGACGACTGGCTCATCAGGGGTCAGACGTGCCAGGAGGCCAGACAAGCCACCCTCAGAACTATTGCTCTTCTTCAAAGCCTGGGGTTTGTAATACACTTCGCAAAGTCCACTTTGCTCCCCTCCCAGAACTTGGAGTTCATAGGAGCAAGGCTAGACTCTCAGCTGGCAAAGGCTTTCTTACCAGAAGACAGAGCACAAAGATTGATAGCCTTGGCAAACCAGTTTCTCAGCAGGTCACTAGTCTCCGCCAAACTCTGCCTGAGGCTTCTGGGCCACATGGCTTCGACAGTACATGTGACCCCCAATGCCAGGCTCCATATGAGGCCTGCACAGTGGTACCTTCGGACTTAGTGGTCACAGGCCACAGGCAGCCTCAGAGACAGGATAAGGGTGTCCAGACAATTTCTGACATCCCTCAACTGGTGGCTGCACCCACCCAATCTACTAAAGGGGGTGCCTTTTCAGATTCCAGAGTACACGGTGGTACTGACCACAGACGCCTCCCTGCAGGGCTGGGGAGCTCATTGTCTAGGCAAGTGCACCCAGGGCCTGTGGTCTCCTTGGGAAGCTGCACAGCAGATCAATCTCCTAAAGCTCAGAGCTATTCGATTAGCAATCAAAGATTTCTCTCCTACCCTGGCTCATCAATCTGTCCTGGTTCAGACAGACAACCAAGTAGCCATGATTTATGTGAACAAACAGGGTGGGACTGGGTCCAGAATCCTTTGTTGGGAGGATCAGGACCTTTGTTCATTTGCCCTCAAGCACAACATGCTCCTCAAGGCCATGTACCTTCCAGGCCAGGACAACTACCTGGCCGACAGGTTAAGCAGAATTCTGCAGCCCCACGAGTGGCAGCTGCATCCTTCAGTAGTTCAGAGGATCTTCCTAAAATGGGGTCTCCCTTTGGTAGATCTCTTTGCCAGCCCAATGAACAATCAACTGCCAAAGTTCTGCTCCAGGCAACCGCATCCTCTGAGAATAGCAGCAGATGCTTTTCTGATTCCGTGGTCTCAGGGCCTCTTGTATGCGTTTCCTCCCACGCCCTTGGTGGCCCGAACTCTCTTCAAAATTCTTCAGGACAAGGCCTCGGTCCTGCTGGTGGCTCCCAGGTGGCCGAGACAGCCTTGGTTTCCTCTTCTGCTTCAACTGGCGGTGGATCCCCCACTGCCTCTGGGGTTGCAACCTGACCTTCTCTCACAGGAGCAGGGCTCCCTTCTGCACCCCAATCTCAAAGCTCTCAATTTGATGGCCTGGAGGCTGCAAGGGTAGTTTTGGCTCCTTGGGGCCTGCCTCAGGATGTTGAGGAGGTTGTCCTCGCCTCTAGAAACAGTCCACTAGGAAAACCTATGCTCTCAAATGGAAAAGGTTTTCTGTGTGGTGTCAGCTATGTACAGAGGATCCTTTCTCCTGTACTGTGCCAGTAGTGCTTCAGTACTTACTGCACTTATCCAATCAGGGACTTAAGTCCAATTCTGTTTGGGTCCACCTCTCAGCTCTAGCAGCTCACCACTCATTGGTGGAGGGACATTCTCTGTCAGGTCAGCCCTTGGTGTCCCGCTTTCTCAGGGGCTTGCTTTTGCTCAAGCCTCCAATCCGTCCTCCTGCCCCTGAGTGGGATTTGAATGTGGTCTTGCAACAACTGACTTGCACACCTTTTGAGCCGATGGCTACTTGTCCACTACGCTTCCTATCCTGGAAGACACTCTTCCTGATAGCCCTTACCTCGGCTAGGCGAGTGAGTGAGCTTCAGGCCCTGGTCTGTGATAGGCCTTACACCAGGATTTATAGGAACAGGGTAGTCCTCGGGACTCATCCCAAGTTCCTTCCAAAGGTTTTCTCCTCTTTCCACCTCAATCAGGAGGTGGTTCTTCCAGCATTCTTCCCTAGGCCTCATGCAAGCCAGGCTGAAGCAGTCCTACATACCCTGGACTGTAGGAGGGCCTTATCCTTCTTCCTTGACCATACGCAGGGGCATAGGAGGGCTATTCAGCTCTTCGTATCCTTTGACTCCAATAAGTTGGGGTTGGCTGTGTCCAAGCGTACCTTGTCCATCTGGGTGGCTGACTGTATCACCTGGGCTTACAAGGCGGCTGACCTTCCTTTGCAGGGTCGGGTCACGGCCCATCGTGTCAGTGCAATGGCTGCCTCGGTGGCTTATCTCCGCTCTGTGCCCTTGGTAGACATCTGCAGGGCTGCAACTTGGTCTTCAAGCCAGACCTTTGCGGCCCATTACTGTCTGGAGAGGGAGTCCCGTAGGGACAGTGCTTTTGGCCAGGCAGTACTCCGGAATCTCTTTGAGGTTTAGGCAACTCCTGCCCTCTGTTGGGCTACTGGTGGAGGTTGTGTCCTTGAAAAGCCTTTCTTTGCTGCTGAGACTAGAGGGAGTTCTCGTGTTCAGCCTGGGTTCCTCGGTAGCCCAGAGCTAGGGAGTCACCCATATGTGAGGACTGACTTCCTGCTTGGTCCTGGAGAAAGAGTAGTTACTCACCTGTAACAGGTGTTCTCCAGGAGCAGTAGGAATCAGTCCTCACAACCCTCCCACCTCCCCTTGGAGTTGCAGTTGTACATAGTTTATTTTTCATTTTTGTGTGCTGTTGTTAGCTATGTCATTTGACTGAGGTAAGATGACACCTTTAGGCGGGAAGGGAACCGTGCATGCGTGCCTGCATTCCCAAAGGCTTTCATAGAAAGCTGGGGAAATGCTCCGCTGGGGGTTCATCGGCACCGATGACACCCATATGTGAGGACTGATTCCTGCTGCTCCTGGAGAACACCTGTTACAGGTGAGTAACTACTCTTTCCGGCCCAAGGTTGCTGTCCTCTAGTGGGATTTGAACCCCGACCTTCCGGCCTGAAGTACCTTGCCCCAACCACTAGGCCACTCCTCCACTCCATTAGTTTACAGTTGCTACTGATACTTGTACTAATACAACTATACCAAATAAGTCTACTTTCAGGGCCTTAACTCATCTATTCCTGGTGAGGATAATCAGCTGAACCTAGAAAGGAATATGAATACCCACTCCCTCTTTAATAGGTGTAAGACCCCATAAAGCTAGGATTATGCCTGTGGTGTGTGGGAGTTGGGTGGGAGGGAGAGAACTAACACTTAGTAAAGGTTGGCTTGCTACACAGGTCCTAGACCTGTGCTTCTAAGGTAATCTGTGACCAATTTCCTGGGTGTTTCACACAGCCCTTGCTTTGATAGAGGGCATCTTTCAAAATGTCCCTTTGATCTGTCACTTGGCTTTAACACCTATTTAAACAATTTTACAGGTCTCTTGCCCTCTATCTAGAAGGCCTCTTTGTAAAGGTCTCTAGAAACAATTTTTGTTCAAAGAATACTGACCCTGTTTTTTCTTCTATGATAACTTATGCTCTGATTTGATTTAAAGTAAAGCTCTTTGCTGATACTATGCCCTGACTGAGTATTACATTTATGTTTATGTTTATTTAACTTGATATTGTAGCGGCGGAACGCCACCAAACCAATTACACCAGGAGTCTTTATCAAGGTTCAAGCCAGTTTATTGTATACAAGGCAGTCTAAAAAGCGACAGAGCCCCGCTTTAGCGGAAACATGTTCATTTTATACAGTTTAAACATTTTGATACATGAAAACATTCTATTGGTCTCATGCTAATTTCTATAAACTTTTTATTGGTCTGACATTTCCCTGAATTTGACCAATCAGGATCTATGCCCTTTGCTCTGCTTTCTCCAGCTAGCTGAACAATGGCTTGGTTCAAACCTGGTTACTTTCCTTCATCAAGGTCATATCTAGCTCCTAAAATGTGTAAGTAACAATTCTGGAGTAACGATTTAACATACAGGCATTGTATTCACTTTGTGCAAACTTTGCTATAGCAGCATTTCATTCTAAAGCAATATTCAATTCTGTCTTTTAATTTTATGTCTCAGCACTACTGAAATCCAGGCTTGGTTCTTAGGCCTGTCATTTTTCAGGTTCAGGCTTATGGCCTAGTCTATAGGTCTTGGCTACCACATTCCCCCCTTTGATTATTCTCACCCAGAATATTAAGATGGGTGAGAAACAAATCACTTATACTTGAGTTGTTGCCATGTTATGTGGTATAGGCCGATACCGTCTCATAGCTAGAAGCTTAGCTGTTGTCTTTCTTTCTACAATATTCTCAATGATTGCAGATATATTACGTAGGCAGAGGGGTAAAATGCATGGAAGTATTAAACATGTTATTACTACTAGTGCTGCAATTACCGCAAGTGTTTTCAGGCCACCAAACATTGAGAACACAGAACCAAACCATCCATTTAAGTCTAGTCCATGCCAGGTCTGAACTGGTATGTATGTTTGTTTGCGCATATGTTCAGCAATTTCTTCTACTACATGACCTTCATTATCTGTTTGTAAACAACAATTGGTTAAATTCAATTTTCCACATACTCTTCCTTCAGCTGCTAGTAAATAATCAAGTGCTAAACGATTTTGATATATAGCTGTACGCATTTGAGTACTTTGCCTGGCTAAGAGCGTTAATGCTCTACTTGTTTCATTAGTTATTATTTCTACAACAGCTTGCAAACGTATAATTCTATTCAACATATAAACTGGGGTACGATATCCCCATGTGCCATCTTGCTCCCAAGTGGCAGGTCCATAGTAGGAAATAATTCTTTCAGGTGGCCACTCATCCGTACCACCCCATTTGTCCCATTGACCTATTTTTAAGGCTTCTCTTTTCTGTCTTGTTCTGTATATTGGGTATCCTAACTGTTCTCCCTGGGCAGTGGATAGAAGAAAGAAGGACGGTCTTATTGATCTCCAGGAACAAGCAGGAATGAGTCTTCACATATGGGTACGTCGGTACCGACGGAGCCTGCGCGGGAACGCTCCCCAGCTTCCCAAAAAGGAAAGCTTTTGAGAGCATCCCACAGCGCCTGTGCGCTGCCTTCCCGCCTTTCCTAACCAACTCTCCTCAGTTCTTCTTTGCCGCGGAGCCAGCAGGTCGAGCCCTGTCACCGCTGAAGAAGTTATTTATTTTATTTTATTTCTTTGGTCGCGTGTCTGCCTTCCCCGACTCCGGACCGGTACCGCCGGTCTTTTCTTTCTTTCTTTAAAAAAAAAAAAAAAAAAATCGATATTTTTTTTCCTCACTTGGTGTACTTTTCTTCTTAAGGCCTCAGGGCCCACAAGAAAATTTCCCTCATGGAAAAACCAACCTCCGGGTTCAAAAAATGCACTAAGTGTAGCAGTACTATTTCTGTTACAGATACCCATGAATGGTGTCTTAAATGTTTGGGTCCTGAACACTCCATTCCGGATTGTCCGTCCTGCTCCCTAATGTCTAAATGGGGGTTACAGAACCGAGCAGCTAAGCTCCATGTCCTGTTTCCCGCTGAGGCACCGGCAGTAGCATCGACATCTTCCAGGTCTTCTTCTCCTGAAGGATCTCAGGTAACCAAACATAAACCTAGCAGATCCTCGAAGAGTAGATCTCCCTCTAAGTATCGAGATGCCTCCGGGCTTGCCCTCGAGGATCCTGCACCAGCCAAACAACCCCGGCGGGAAGCTCGGCTTCCAAAGCTCCTCCTATGGGGTTACAGGTTGACATCGATGGCACGGCCTCGACCGATCACCTGTTAGAATGCTCTGGGGTACCGGCACAATCTACCGGTACCGACCTCCAGGCATTCATGGCGTCGATGGATCAGAATGTTCTGTCCAAGCAGCAGGCTATTTCAGCCTTCATTCAAGCTGCGACGCCGGCGGTACCGCAACGAGCTCCGTTGTCGGTATCGGCTCCGGTACCAGCGCCGATGCCGGTACCGAGGGCATCGACATCGACCAGGATACCGACTGCTGCGGTTCCTTGTCCAGGGCTACTTCTCGGTACCGATCTGGTACCGGGGACGCCCGATGTCGATACCGCTCGATACGCGTATCGAGCGTTAGAAGAGCACCCTGACAGGCGATACTTCGATTCCTCTGATGATTCTGATACATCAGATGAGTCTCCTGAAGTATCCATAGCCCTTCCTGAGGAGACTTCTTCTCCAAAAAGAAGAATGTCTCCTCCAGAGGACTTGTCCTTTCAAGACTTCATAAGAGAAGTAGCTAAAGGACTCTCTATTTCAGTAACCTCTGAATCAGAGCCTAGAGCAAAAAAATTAGATATTTTAGGATACTCTAGGGCTCCTAAAGAGGCAGTCACCTTACCAATTCATGAGATTCTTCATGAACACATGATTGATTTATGGGAGACTCCTCTCACTCTCTCTCCTCATTCTCGCAGGTTGGACACTATGTATCGTGTCCCTCCTTGTCCTGGGTTCCAGAAAACTCAGCTTCCTCACCATTCCATTGTGGTGCAGTCAGCTATGAAGAGGATAAAGAGTACAAAGAGACACTCTTCTGCTCCTCCAGGAAGAGAATGCAGGACCTTGGATGCTTTTGGTAGGAAAATCTTCCAGGCCAGTATGCTTATTGCCAGAATCAACTCATATAGCCTTCATATGGGTATGTTTCTGAAAGAAGTGGCAGAAAAGCTGCACACTTACCTCCCTTTTATTCCAGAAGATAAAAGGGAAGAATTCCGCATGTGGCTTAAGCATACTCAGGACATCTCCAAGTTTTCAAACAGGGCAGCCTTTGACTCCTTTGAAGGTGCCAGTAGAGCTTCAGGCATTGCCATAGCTGCTCGCAGAATTGCTTGGCTCCAGGCTTCTGATTTAGAACCCTGGGTTCAAGATGGCTTAGGAAATCTGCCCTGTACAGGTGAAAATCTGTTTGGAAAAGAATGGCAAATTAAAGCCACTCAAATGGATGCAGAGAATTCTGCTCTGGATAGACTTCCAAGGTCTACCTCCATTCCTGCCAAGAAAAAGACTTTTAAAAAGTCTTTTTTCAAAAAGGGCAAGTTTCCTTCCACTTCTGGCCAACAATCTTCTACAGGTCGCTTTACCGCTAAGCGTCAACAACCTAAGCAGGCCAGGCCTAAGTCTACAGGGGCTGCTGTAACCCAGCAGTCCCAACCCCCTCAGGGTTTTTGACTTGATGCTAGAGAACTTAGACTTTCTGGCTTTAACACAGCCAGAACCTCTCACCGTTCCAGGAAGGTTAGCTCATTTTGCTCCCAGATGGGAGCAAATCACATCAGAGAAGTGGACCCTCTCCATCATAAGAGAGGGCTACAAACTTCATTTCTCAGACCTTCCTTCCCACACCATGGTGAGACACTTCAATTCTCCCACATCTCTTCTCGACCTTTTAGGTCAGGAGATAATTACCCTTCTTGCCCAAGGGGCAATAGAAGAAGTTCCTCTTCTTCAACAGGGGTCAGGGTTCTACTCCCCCTATTTTCTCATTCCAAAGAAGACAGGGGGATACAGACCCATTCTAGATCTCAGAGAATTGAACAAATTTCTATGCAAGGAGAAGTTCAAGATGCTTTCTCTGGGCACTCTCCTTCCATACCTTCAAAGTCAGGACTGGCTTTGTTCTCTAGATCTCAAGGATGCGTACACACATGTACTCATCCATCCAACTCACAGAAAATTCCTACGTTTTCTTTTCCAGGGAAAACATTACCAATACAGAGTCCTTCCTTTTGGTCTGGCCTCTGCTCCGAGAGTGTTCACCAAATGCATGGCAATAGTTGCTGCATTTCTACGCACTCTGGGAATATTTGTCTTCCCATATCTGGACGACTGGCTCATCCGAGCTCCATCTCAATCAGAGGCCCAGATTTCCCTGTACTGCACAAGGCGCATTCTGCAGTATCTGGGACTGGTAGTAAACCTCCCAAAGTCCCAGCTCATCCCTACTCAGTCTCTGGAATTCATAGGGGCCTGGTTGGATACCACCACTGCAAGGGCCTACCTTCCTCAGGCCCGTTGCCAACGTCTAGTGCAGCTAGCCTCCCAGATTCAGTCAAAGAGCCACTTAACTGCCAGGGAGACGCTACAACTGCTAGGCCACATGGCTTCCACAGTACATGTGGTACCCTATGCTCGCCTAAACATGAGAGCAGCTCAATGGACTTTGTCCACCCAGTGGACTCAAGCTTCAGGAGCTCTCTCAGACCAAATAGCAACCTCCAAACGTCTCTTTTGGTCTCTCCAATGGTGGATGTCCACTCAAAATCTGTTGCTGGGGTCCCCCTTCCAACAGTTGTTGCCCCAAGCAACCCTCACAACAGATGCCTCTCAAACAGGTTGGGGAGCTCATCTACAAGACCTCTCCACCCAAGGCACTTGGTCTCCACAGGAGACCTCTCTTCATATCAACCACTTGGAGCTTCGAGCAGTGTTTCTAGCTCTCAAGGTCTTTCATACCCTCCTCAGCTACAAGACAGTCCTTATTCATACGGACAATCAGGTAGCCATGTTTTACATAAACAAGCAAGGAGGAACTGGCTCTCTGTCGCTTTGCAACGAAGCTCTAAGATTATGGGCCTTCGCCAGAGAGCATCAAATCCATCTCCTGGCAGTATATCTCCCAGGAATCCAAAACTCTTGGGCAGACAGACTCAGTCGAGTTCTGCTTCCACACGAATGGTCCCTGCACATGGATCAGGTACTCAGAATCTTTCAAGAATGGGGAACCCCGGACATAGACCTCTTTGCAAGTCCGTGGAATGCCAAACTTCCCCGGTTCTGTTCCAGAATTCCGTGTCAGGGGATTCAGGCCAAGGATGCCTTCCTCCTTCATTGGGGTCAGGGCTTCCTATATGCCTTTCCACCCATTCCCTTGATTCCCAAGACTCTGTTCAAACTCCAGAGGGATCAAGGATCTATGATCCTCATAGCTCCACGCTGGCCACGCCAAGTGTGGTACCCTCTACTTCTGCATCTCTCCCAAGCCCCCTCCCTGGACTTGGGAGCTGCTCCAGACCTTCTGTCTCAGGAGGAAGGGACTTTGTGGCACCCAAACCCCAAGTCCCTTCACCTCAGATCTTGGTTACTGAAGGCCTAGACCTTCCAGACTTGAATCTTTCTCAGCAGGTGAAGGATATCTTCCATGCTTCCAGGAAACCTTCCACCAGGCGTTCCTATGCTTTTAAGTGGAAAAGATTTTGCATTTGGTGTGCTGAAAAGGGTCTTTGACCCTCTAGCACTACCTTTAACTTCTTTGTTAGACTATCTCCTGCATCTCTCCAATGCAGGACTTAAAACAAATTCAGTAAGAGTCCATTTGAGTGCTATTGCAGCATCCCTTAAGCCCATCAATGGACAACCTATCTCCTCTCATCCTCTTATTTCGAGATTCATGAGAGGCCTAACTTTAACTAAACCTCCCATTAGGCCTCCTCCGGTGGCATGGGACTTAAATTTGGTTCTTGGTCAGCTTATGAAGCCACCTTTTGAACCCTTAGCCACTACCTCCTTGAAATTTCTTTCCTGGAAGATTATTTTCCTCATTGCAGTCACTTCTCGCCGTATCAGTGAACTGCAGGCCTTAGTGGCTAATCCACCTTATACAAGGTTCCATCATGACAAGGTAGTCCTTAGGACAAATGCACACTTTATGCCTAAAGTGGACTCACCTTTTCATCTTAATCAGGAGGTATATCTACCTGTCTTTTTTCCAGCTCCTCATGCATCCAGTGCAGAGAGGAATCTTCATACTCTGGATTGTAAAAGAGCTCTTGCTTTTTACTTACATAGGACACAGCAACATAGAAAGTCTTCCCAGCTTTTTGTTGCTTTTGATCCTTCTCATTTGGGACTTCCAGTCTCTAAGAGAACACTGTCCAATTGGATTGCTCAGTGTATTTCTTTTGCCTACCAGAGTAAGAACTTTTCTCTGGAGAGCCATGTCACAGCTCATAATGTGAGGGCCATGGCCACCTCTATGGCTCATCTAAATTCTGTGTCCATCGACCAGATCTGTCGAGCAGCCACCTGGGCCTCTGTTCATACCTTCACAGCCCATTACTGCTTGGACAAGGATTCCCGCTGGGATGCCTTGTTTGGTCAGGCTGTCCTCAGACACCTGTTCCATTCTTAAACAACTCCTGCCCTCCTTCCCTGGATGGATGCCTGAGATCCATAGGAGGATGCAGACCCCTTTCAGGGTCTCATATCCTTGGGGATCTCCCAGGCATCTCAGCTAGGGAGTCCCCATATGTGAAGACTCATTCCTGCTTGTTCCTGGAGATAGCACAGTTACTTACCTGTAACAGGTGATCTCTGGGAACAGCAGGAATAAGTCTTCACAACCCACCCACCTCCCCTAGGAGTTGTATCTCTTTTCTATCTTTCCTTTCCTCTCTCTCTCTATTGTCTCAGCTTTAAACTCGAACTGAGGAGAGTTGGTTAGGAAAGGCGGGAAGGCAGCGTGCAGGCGCTGTGGGATGCTCCCAAAAGCTTTTCTTTTTGGGAAGCTGGGGAGCGTTCCCGTGCAGGCTCCGTCGGTACCGACGTACCCATATGTGAAGACTTATTCCTGCTGTTCCCAGAGATCCCCTGTTACAGGTAAGTAACTGTGCTTTCGCAATACACATGCTCCTCCCCAATTAGGAGGAAGTTTAGCATATGCTCTAGTTCCACAAATCCAGTAAAGTCCTGGTGGAGCTTGCCAGGTATTAGATGATACTAGATTTGTCCATAACTTAGCAAGTTCAGGAAAAATAACTAGAGGATTGGTGAGTTCAGGATCTTTTACTCCTGACCACCAGGACGTCTTTTTCGTTGAGGCATTATAAAACTTCTGGCTGAGACAGACCAGCTGTCCAACCTTTGCAGTAAATTGTGGCCCAATACGTGCAAAACATAGACGTCCGACAATGGGGTTAGCTAATACCCATTCACTTGTAGCTTTATGAATATTTGTATAATTATATGATACAGAAAAATTTAATTCTTGTGCTTCCCATGGCCGTTGATCTCCCATTTTAGTTCCTCCACAGAAGTAACAATTAGTTATATTGAGACTGGTTACCACGGCTCCAGCTAATTCAAGAAACAAATTCTGTGCGGCATGAGGAACTTCAAACTGTGATTTCATAGTTTCATAGAATGTATGGTGTATTCTATATGGTGATGATACATGCGTTTTAGTGTTAAGTTGTATATATACAAAAGTTCCAGGATCTGATCCTCCCGCTGCTATGCGTAAGCCAAATTTATACCCTTGTTTCCATTGACTAGGATTTATGACCAGGAGCCTTAAAGGATTACAGGCACCTTTCTTACACGTGTTTGGATCAGATAAAGACAGTTTTTCTAAGTTGGCTCTACGATTATCTCCTTCCTGTCCTGTAGGGCTACCTGATCATGTAGCATAGTATACACATTCCCATTTTGGACAATAATAATCAGCTTTTGAAGGTTTACCATAATGTGTTGGAGAGTGTACCCCTGTACATATTCCCCATTTATATGCTCCTTCAGGACACATATATTTATCATCAACATAATAATTTCTCTCCCAAGTCCCACATTTCTGATTATAGTTTCTGTTTATGGCATCACAAGCATCATAGTATAGAGCTGCAGGTTTTGTAGGGTCTTCAAGTTGTTGAGTAGCATTTAAGAGAGCTCCATCTTCATCATTCCATCGTATTTTTAGCACATAATAGGATGGATTCTGTCGTGGGTGAAAACAAGTTCTGCTCTTTCCTTTTGTGCAGATGTTTAGTTCCGTGCCATTATATATGCATTGACTCACTATACCTGTACAAGTATAGTAGGTGTGATATAGCAAAGTCTGTGTAATCTTTTCTCCAGTACGAGTAGTAGTTATGCATGCAGCACAGGGTGGCAAGGCAAAAGTCAGTTCAAAGTATCTCAAGGTTGCTATCAAGATGAAACAGTAGAGAATCATGATGAAAAGTCTCTGAAGATTTAGTGCAAGTCTTTGAAAAACTAGTGCAACTGTTGATAATTCTTGACCACGAAGTCTTCTTCTTCTTTACTGTACATTGACCTGTTTTGCTCTCAGTAGCATGCAACAGGTGTAGCGTTGATTGTAGATCCTCAAGCTTCCGCTGTACATGACCTTACCAATATCATTGGTAGGTGTGTAGAGCTGTAGATTCCAATGTATTTCAATAGACACAGTCCTTTTAGTTTGCACTGTTGATCAAAATGGCACAAAGAATTTTAAATAATATAGTCCATAATACAGTCTTTTTCTGTTGATAATAATTTCTTCAGAATAAACAAATAGTCTCTTGGGATTCAGGATTTCTATATTAACACAGTCTTTTTTTAAAATTTCCTGAATTTTTCAATTTGCTTGTCTTCGCAAAGTTAGCCGCAATGGAACTTCTGGATCATGTTCTGATGTCCACTGGTCTGGCTCTGGAGCTGCTGCTGATTTCACTCTGCTGTGATGAATCCAGGGTTTGAGTTCTGCAACTTTCACTGCTGTAGGTGTTGACAGGATGACGACATATGGTCCTCTCCAGTATGGTTCCAATGGTGTCTTCTTCCAGTCTTTGACCCACACCGAAGTACCAGGCTTGTAAGGATGCAGTGGTTCAGTTAGGTTGATGGGTAATTGGTCTTGTACCCATTTGTGAAGATTCTGCAAAATAGAACTTAGTGCTAATAGTTCTTGCCTAGTAATTTCAGATCCTATCTGCTTCATATCCCCTTTGATCCCTTTGACAATAGGTGAAGGTCTACCATACAAAATCTCATAGGGAGAAAGTCCTAATGACTTAGTAGGTGCTGAACGTATCCTTAAAAGAGCTATTGGAAGTACCTGTGGCCATTTTAAATGTGTTTCCTGACAAAGTTTGGACAATTGAGATTTCAGAGTTCTATTCATTCGCTCTACTTTCCCTGAACTCTGAGGTCTGTATGCCGTGTGTAACTTCCCTTGTATCTGTAGAGCTTTAGCTAACTGTTGAGTTACTTGGGATATAAATGAGGGCCCATTGTCTGACCCTATGACTAATGGTATTCCAAATCTTGGAACAATTTCACGAAGTAGGACTTTAGTGACCTCTTTGGCTTTCTCAGTCTTGGTGGGAAAAGCTTCTACCCACCCAGAGTAGGTACACACTAGAACAAGCAAGTAACGGTATCCATTTGCTTTTGACATTTCAGTAAAGTCCACTTGAAAATTACTCATGGGAGTAACTCCTGTTGATTGAATTCTTATTGGTAGATTAGGACCTTGCTTGGCATTGTTTTTGGCACATGTTTTACATTGACGAGCTACTGAAGCTGTCAAAGGTCCCAACAAAGAAATATAAAAATGAGGTTTCAAAGCTTTTGTCATTGCAGTTTTTCCATAATGTGTTGCTTGATGAAATGCTTGAACAAAGGCTAAACGTAATGCTTCAGGAATCACTATTTGTCCAGGAGGTTGACTCCTCTCCTGTGGTGAAAGTTCTATCCATCCATTTCTGAGTACTCCCCCTTCTTGTTCACAATAATAGTCCAATTCTTTTGTAGTATATCTGGGATCCCATGAATTAAGAGGTACAGGGAATAGAACTGCTTGAATTGTAGTATTCTGAGTTAGAGTCTGTCCGGTAATGGCTGCTTTACGAGCAGAGGCATCTGCAAATCTGTTCCCTTGTGCAATTTCTCCTTTTCCTGCTTGATGTCCTCGACAGTGCATAACTGCAACTTGCTCAGGGGCCCATACAGCATCTAACAATGTCAATATCTCTGGGCCATATTTGATAGATTTTTCCCCTGAAGTTATCAAGCCCCGTTCTCTGTACAAGGCTCCATGAGCATGCAATGTTGTAAATGCATACTTAGAATCTGTGTATACATTTATACAGAGTCCTTTTCCCAGTATTAGTGCTCTTTTGAGTGCTATCAATTCTGCTTTCTGTGCTGATGTTCCTGAGGCTAGGGCTGAAGATTCAATTACAAGATCCAGGGTTACTACTGCATATCCAGCACAACGATGTCCATTGACTACAAGACTGCTTCCATCCACGAAGAAAGTTTGTTCTGGATCTTCAAAAGGTACATCTGTCAGGTCTGGTCGACTTGAGAATACAGTATCCATGACTTCTATGCAGTCATGATCAGGAGGGTCAGTTCCAATTGGTAACAGTGTAGCTGGATTCAAGGCCTGACTGACCATCAATTGTAATCTAGGATTTTCACACAATATGCTCTGGTACTTTAGCATTCGTGAGTTGGTGAACCAGTAATTTCCTTTGTGGTCCATAAGGGTTTGAACAGAATGTGGCACTATTACACAGAGATTTTGTCCTAGAGTGAGCTTGTCTGCTTCAGTTACTAGAAGTGCTGTAGCTGCAATGGCTCTCAGACAAGGTGGCCATCCTTTTGCAACAATGTCCAATTGCTTAAATAGATACACTACAGGTCGCTGCCAAGATCCAAGTGGCTGAGTCAACACTCTTAAGGCATTTCCTTGTGACTCATGAACATATAGACGAAATGGCTTCTGTACATCTGGTAATCCAAGGGCTGGTGATGTCATCAGGGCTGTCTTCAGAGTCTTGAATGCTGTTTCTTGTTCAGGTCCCCATTCTAATGGAGATTGTTCCAATCCTTTGATGGCTTGTTATAGTGGTTTTGCAATTAGAGCAAAGTTAGGTATCCATATTCGACAGTATCCTACTGCACCTAAAAAAGCTCTTACCTGTCTTCTGGTAGTTGGAATTGGAATGCTGCATACTGCTTCTTTGCGTTCTGGTCCCAGTCATCGTGTTCCATTGGATAGCTGGAAACCTAAGTATTTGACTTCTTTTTGGCATAGCTGTGCTTTTGCTCTGGAGACTTTGTATCCTGCTTCATTCAAGAGATGTAGAAGTTCACTTGTGGCTTGCAAACATTCTTCTTCTGAGTTGGTGGCAATCCGCAAATCATCTACGAAGAAGAATTCTCTCTCCTGGGATAACTGGATAGCTTGATAAATCCTTGCTGAGTGAAGTACTGAAGATTGTTGGTGAAGTTTTGAATCCTTGTGGTAACCTTGTCCAGGTAAGTTGGCCTCCTCTTCCTGTTGTTGGATCTCTCCATTCAAATGCAAATAAAAGCTGACTGGCAGGGGCAAGCCGTATACAGAAGAAAGCATCCTTTAAATCTAGAACAGTGAAGTGAGTAGCTTCAGTATGAATTAATCCCAGCAGTGTGTATGGATTCGGTACTACTGGATGTATAGTTTCAATTGCATCATTGACTCTTCTCAAATCTTGTACTGGTCTGTAGTCACCTCCAGGTTTCTTGATTGGAAGTAAAGGAGTATTCCATGATGATTGGCATTCTTTTAGTAATCCATGTTTCAATAATCTCTTCAAATGGATATGTATTCCTTCTATTGCTGGTCGTGGAAGAGGATATTGTTTCACATGCACAGGTTCTGCTCCTGATTTGAGAGTTACAAGAATTGGAGCTATATTCTTTGCTAGGCCAGGTGGATTATCTTCTGCCCATACTCCAGGTGGTGCTGAAATTTCAATAGGAATAGTTGCTTTCTTGACAAGAAAAATGCTGTAGAATCTCCATTCTTCTTCTCGTGGAACTGATCTCCAGGAACAAGCAGGAATAAGTCCTCACTTATGGGTACGTCGGTACCGACGGAGCCTGCGCGGGAAAGCTCCCCAGCTTCCCAGGAAGGAAGCTTTTGGGGCCTCCCACTGCACATGCGCGCTACCTTCCCGCCTTCCTGACCAGCTCTCCTCAGTTTCTCTTTTTCCGCGGAGCCAGCAGGTCGTGTTCCTGTCACCGCTGAAGAAATTATTGTTTTAGTTTGATTCTTTAGACCGCGTACCTGCCTTCCCCATACCGAAACCGGTACCGCCGATCTCTCTTTTCTTTTCTTTAAAAAAAAAAAAAAAATCTTTATCTTTGCACAACTTGGTGACTTCGGTTAGGCCTCAGGCCTACACAAATTCTCCTCATGGAGAAACCAGCCCCTGGTTTCAAGAAGTGTACCAAGTGTAGTGCTGTTATTTCTGTCACAGACACCCATGAATGGTGTCTTAAATGTTTGGGACCTGACCACTCCATTCCGGACTGCCCATCCTGCTCCCAGATGTCTAAACGTGGTTTGCAGAACCGGGCCAACAAATTCCATGTGCTGTTTGCTTCAGATAATCCAGCATCACAGTCATCCAGGTCTTCCTCTCCGGATGGATCTCAGGTAACCAAACCTTCTTCGGGCAGGTCCTCAAAGAGCAAATCTCCTTCAAAGCATCGAGAGGCTCTCACTTTTGAATCTGAGGATCCTGCCCCAGCCAAACAACCCCGGCGGGAAGCTCTGGCTTCCAAAGCTCCATCTATGGGGTTACAGGTTGACATCGATGGCACGGCCTCGACTGATCACCTGTTAGACTGCTCTGGGGTACCGGCCCATACCGGTACCGACATCCAGGCAGCAGTGGCGTCTATGAGCAATACTGTTCAGACCATGCAGCAGGCCATGCTGGCTTTTATTACAGCTGCGACGCCCTCGGTACCGCGTTCAGCGGTACCGGGTCCGGTTCCGGTATCGTCTCCCATACCGGAACCGAGACCATCGACTTCCAAACGCAGATCGGTTCCGCATGCCGGATCCGGGTTTTCACCCGATACCGATCCCATACCCGGTACACCCGATGTCGATACCGATCGGTATGCGTATCGTGCGTTGGAAGCAAATAGAGAATACTCTGATTCTTCTGAGGATTTTAACTCCTCTGAGGACTCTGATGAGCTGTCTCTAGTTCTTCATGAAGACCCTTCTTCCCCAAAGAGGAGAATGTCTCCACCAGAGGATTTGTCCTTTCAAGACTTCATTATAGAGCTAGCTAAAGGACTTTCTATTACCACATCCTCTGAAAAAGAACCTAGGTCAAAGAAATTGGATATTTTAGGATACCCTAAGGTTCCTAAAGAGGCAGTCACCCTGCTTATCCATGAAATCCTTCAAGAACACTTGATGGACTTATGGGAGGCTCCTCTAACGTTGTCTCCTTACTCTCGTAGGTTGGACACCATGTACCGGGTCCCTCCTTCTCCTGGGTTTCAAAAGACTCAGCTGCCTCACCATTCCATTGTGGTGAAGTCTGCGCTGAAAAAGATTAAGAGCACGAAAAGGCACTCTTCTACCCCTCCAGGGCGAGAATGTAAGACCCTAGACTCTTTTGGCAGGAAAATTTTCCAGGCTAGTATGCTTATAGCCAGGATTAATTCTTACAGTCTGTATATGGGCATGTTTCTCAGGGAACTTGCCCTCAAGGTACGGCATTTTGCCTCCTTTATCCCTGAGGATAGAAAGGAGGAGTTCATTTCTCTGGTGAAACAGCTTCTAGATGTTTCTAAGTTCTCCAACAGAGCAGCTTTTGATTCCTTTGAGGGTGCCGGTAGAGCTTCGGGCATTGCTATTGCAGCCCGACGACTTGCTTGGCTCCAGGCCTCTGACCTAGAACCCTGGGTCCTGGATGGCTTACGGAATCTGCCCTGTACAGGTGAGAACTTATTTGGTAAGGACTGGCAAATTAAAGCCACTCAAATGGACGCAGAAAATGCTACATTAGATAGACTTTCTAAGTCTACCTCTACTCCTGCCAAGAAAAAGTCTTTCAAGAGGCCTTACTACAAGAAGGCCAGATTTTCCACAAATACTGGCCAACAATCTTCTCAGCCTCGCTTTGCTGCTAAACGTCAGCAACCTAAACAGGCAAGGTCAAAGCCTGCAGCATCTGCCACTCCTCAGCAGGCTCGACCCCCTCAGGGGTTTTGACTTGCCCCTAGAGAACTTAACATTTCTGGCTCTAGAACAACCAGAGCCCCTCACCATTCCCAGAAGGTTAGCTCACTTTGCTCCCAGATGGGGGCAAATTACATCAGAGCACTGGACCCTCTCTATCATCAGAGAGGGCTACAAACTTCATTTTTCCAACCTTCCTCCATATACCATGGTGAGGCACTTCAATTCTCCCCCATCTCTCCTGGGCCTGTTGGATCAGGAAGTCTCTTCTCTCCTTGCCCAAGGGGCAATAGAAGAGGTTCCTCTTCTTCAACAAGGGACAGGATTCTACTCCCCTTATTTTCTCATAACAAAGAAGACAGGGGGATTCAGACCTATCCTAGATCTGAGAGAATTGAACAAATTTCTATACAAGGAGAAATTCAAAATGCTTTCTCTAGGCATTCTCCTTCCATACCTTCAGAGTCAGGATTGGCTTTGTTCTCTAGATCTCAAGGATGCGTACACACATATACTCATCCACCCATCCCACAGAAAATATCTAAGATTTCTGTTTCAGGGAAAACATTTCCAGTACAGAGTGTGGCCTAGTGGTTGGGGCAAGGTACTTCAGGCCGGAAGGTCGGGGGTTCAAATCCCACTAGAGGACAGCAACCTTGGGCCGGAAGGACTGGGGTTTCTAGTCCCACAGGTGCTCCTTGTGGTCTTGGGCAAGCCACTTAACCCTCCATAGCCCATGTTCCCTGTAAAATAGTTATCTCCAAGTTATAATGCCCTGTTCAATGTAATTTCAGTTTGTTCAATGTAAACCGCCTTGATATCATGAAAGGCGGTATATAAGAAATGTTAAATAAATAAATAAATAAATAAATAAATGGACGCAGAAAATGCTACATTAGATAGACTTTCTAAGTCTACCTCTACTCCTGCCAAGAAAAAGTCTTTCAAGAGGCCTTACTACAAGAAGGCCAGATTTTCCACAAATACTGGCCAACAATCTTCTCAGCCTCGCTTTGCTGCTAAACGTCAGCAACCTAAACAGGCAAGGTCAAAGCCTGCAGCATCTGCCACTCCTCAGCAGGCTCGACCCCCTCAGGGGTTTTGACTTGCCCCTAGAGAACTTAACATTTCTGGCTCTAGAACAACCAGAGCCCCTCACCATTCCCAGAAGGTTAGCTCACTTTGCTCCCAGATGGGGGCAAATTACATCAGAGCACTGGACCCTCTCTATCATCAGAGAGGGCTACAAACTTCATTTTTCCAACCTTCCTCCATATACCATGGTGAGGCACTTCAATTCTCCCCCATCTCTCCTGGGCCTGTTGGATCAGGAAGTCTCTTCTCTCCTTGCCCAAGGGGCAATAGAAGAGGTTCCTCTTCTTCAACAAGGGACAGGATTCTACTCCCCTTATTTTCTCATAACAAAGAAGACAGGGGGATTCAGACCTATCCTAGATCTGAGAGAATTGAACAAATTTCTATACAAGGAGAAATTCAAAATGCTTTCTCTAGGCATTCTCCTTCCATACCTTCAGAGTCAGGATTGGCTTTGTTCTCTAGATCTCAAGGATGCGTACACACATATACTCATCCACCCATCCCACAGAAAATATCTAAGATTTCTGTTTCAGGGAAAACATTTCCAGTACAGAGTACTTCCCTTCGGTCTAGCCTCTGCTCCAAGAGTGTTCACCAAATGCATGGCAGTGGTGGCTGCATTTCTAAGACGTCTGGGAATTTTTGTATTCCCATATCTGGACGACTGGCTCATCCGAGCTCCATCTCAGTCAGAGGCCCAGATTTCCCTGGACCGCACAAGGCACCTTCTGCAGTATCTGGGACTGGTGGTAAACCTTCCCAAGTCTCAACTTACCCCTACTCAGTCTCTAGAATTCATAGGGGCCCAGTTGGACACCACCACTGCAAGGGCCTACCTACCTCAAGTCCGGGGCCAACGTCTGATGTGCTTGGCCTCCCAAGCTCAGTCCAGCAGTCACTTGACAGCCAGAGAAATGCTACGACTTCTGGGCCACATGGCCTCCACGGTACACGTGGTGCCCTACGCTCGTCTTCATATGAGAGCAGCTCAATAGACCTTGGCCACCCAGTGGACTCAAGCATCAGGAGTGCTCTCCGACCAAATACTCACCTCAAAGCGTCTGTTTTGGTCCCTCCAATGGTGGATATCCACCAAGAATCTGTTGTTGGGGACCCCCTTCCAACCTTTGTTGCCCCAAGCAACCCTCACAACAGATGCCTCCCAAACAGGGTGGGGAGCCCATCTTCAACACCTTTCCACTCAGGTTACTTGGTCTCCACAAGAGACCACCCTTCACATCAACCTCCTGGAACTGCGAGCAATCTTCTTTGCCCTCAAAGTCTTCCATACCCTCCTAGTCAAACTGACCGTCCTAGTCCAGACAGACAATCAGGTGGCCATGTTCTACATAAACAAACAAGGAGGGACAGGCTCTCTGTCGCTTTGCAACGAAGCTCTCAGATTATGGGCCTTCGTCAGAGAGCATCAAATTCATCTTCTGGCAGTCTATCTTCCAGGGGTTCAAAACTCTTGGGCAGACAGACTCAGTCGAGTTCTGCTTCCACACGAATGGTCCCTACATATGGACCAGATAAACAGAATCTTTCAGGAATGGGGAACCCCGGACATAGACCTCTTTGCAAGTCCGTGGAATGCCAAACTTCCCCGGTTCTGTTCCAGGACTCCGTGTCAGAGAGCTCAGGCCAACGACGCCTTTCTCCTACATTGGGGTCAGGAATTCCTATATGCCTTTCCACCCATTCCTTTGATTCCCAAGACTCTGTTCAAAGTACAGAGGGATCACGGATCGATGATCCTCATAGCTCCACGCTGGCCACGCCAAGTGTGGTTCCCTCTACTTCTGCATCTCTCCCAGGGACCCTCCCTGGACCTGGGAGCTGCGCCAGACCTTCTCTCTCAGGAGGAAGGGACTTTGTGGCACCCAAACCCCAAGTCCCTACACCTCAGAGCTTGGTTACTGAAGGCCTAAGCCTTCATGACTTCAATCTTTCTCAACCAGTGAAAGATATCCTTCATGCCTCTAGGAAACCCTCCACGAGGCGTTCCTATGCTTTCAAATGGAAACGCTTTTCCATTTGGTGTGCTCAACAGGGTCTTGACCCTCTAGCACTTCCTTTGAATTCTCTACTAGACTATCTCCTGCATCTTTCTAATGCAGGCCTTAAGACGAATTCAGTAAGAGTCCATTTGAGTGCTATTGCAGCATCCTTAAAACCTATAAATGGACAACCTGTCTCCTCTCATCCGCTTGTTGCAAGGTTCATGAGAGGCCTGACTCTAACTAAGCCTCCCATCCGACCTCCTCCGGTAGCATGGGACTTGAACCTAGTTCTGGGTCAGCTTATGAAGCCACCTTTTGAACCGTTGGTTTCTACCTCCTTGAAATTTCTTTCCTGGAAGGTCCTTTTCCTTATTGCAGTCACTTCGGCTCGCCGTATCAGTGAACTACAGGCCTTAGTGGCTCATCCACCTTATACCAGCTTTCATCATGATAAGGTGGTCC
This sequence comes from Ichthyophis bannanicus, assembly GCA_033557465.1. NCBI lineage: Eukaryota > Metazoa > Chordata > Amphibia > Gymnophiona > Ichthyophiidae > Ichthyophis > Ichthyophis bannanicus. Next base: position 291,790,876 of record CM066033.1, on the reverse strand, counting down.
TTAGGACGAACCCCACTTTATGCCCAAAGTGGTCTCGCCTTTTCATCTTAATCAAGAGGTATATCTACCTGTCTTTTTTTCCAGCTCCTCATGCATCCAGTGCAGAGAGGAACCTTCATACTTTAGATTGTAAAAGAGCTCTTGCCTTTTACCTCAACAGGACTCAGCCACATCGAAAGTCTTCCCAGCTTTTCGTGGCTTTTGATCCTTCTCATTTGGGACTTCCAGTCTCCAAACGTACACTTTCCAATTGGATTGCTCAGTGTATTTCCTTTGCTTACCAGAGTAAAAATATTTCTCTGGAAGGCCATGTCACAGCTCACAATGTGAGAGCCATGGCCACTTCTATGGCTCATCTTCACTCTGTATCCATAGATCAGATCTGTCGAGCCGCCACATGGGCCTCGGTTCATACCTTCACAGCCCATTACTGTTTGGACAAGGACTCCCGCCGGGATGCCTTGTTTGGTCAGGCTGTCCTCAAACACCTGTTCCATACTTGAACAACTCCTGCCCACCTTCCCAGGATGGATGCCTGAGATCCATACGAAGATGGCGAACCCTTGGAAGGGGATCTCCCAGGCATCTTAGCTAGGGAGTCCCCATAAGTGAGGACTTATTCCTGCTTGTTCCTGGAGATAGCACAGTTACTTACCTGTAACAGGTGATCTCTGGGAACAGCAGGAATTAGTCCTCACAACCCACCCACCTCCCCTAGGAGTTGTATCTTCTATCTATCTTCCTTTCCTCTCTCTATTGTCTCAGCTATAAACTCAAACTGAGGAGAGCTGGTCTGGAAGGCGGGAAGGCAGCGCGCATGTGCAGTGGGAGGCCCCAAAAGCTTCCTTCTGGGAAGCTGGGGAGCTTTCCCGCGCAGGCTCTGTCGGTACCGACGTACCCATAAGTGAGGACTAATTCCTGCTGTTCCCAGAGATCACCTGTTACAGGTAAGTAACTGTGCTTTAGTGTCATTAACCCTGCAGGTTTGGGATTTGTGTTCACAGACATTTGCATTTCTCCTTCTTCAGTGAAAGTTATCTGTGCCTGCAGTTTAGCAAGCATGTCTCGACCTAAAAGTGGAATAGGGCATTCTGGTATGTATAAAAATCGATGTGTTATCTTTTGTCCTCCTAATTCACACATGCGATTCTGTAAAAATGGTTTAGTTGCTTTTGTCCCAGTGGCTCCAACAATAGTGACAGTTCGTTTAGATAAAGGAGCTACTGGTTTTGCTACTACTGAATGTTCAGCTCCTGTATCTATCATAAAGTTCATGTATTGATCCCCTATCTTCATGCAGACCATAGGCTCTTGGGGACCTAGAGTAAACTCAGAACCCGGTCTGTCCTAATCTTCATCACTATTGTATTCTGCTTCTGTCACCTCAACTGCTTCAATAGCCTCTTCTCTTTTTTTCTGAAACTGCATACGACTTGTTCCTGCTTGATTCTGGTTACGCCCTCTTCCTCTCCAGCTCCCTCCTCCCCTCTGTGAGGTAGGGTTTCTCTGCGGGCATTCATTTCTCCAGTGCCCCTCCTCCTTGCAATAGGCACGTTGGTTCTCACCTAGTGGGGGTAGGCTATTTCCTCGACTCCTCCCTCGCCCTCTCATTCTTCTGTTGGAAAAACTTCTCCCTCGCTGTTCTACCAAAGCTGTGGCTAAAAGATCTGCTTTCTTTTTCATTTTCCGTTCACTTTCTCTCTCTCTTTCATTATCACGATTTATAAATACTTTTTGAGCAACTTCCATCAATTGTGCTGTATTCATACCTGCAAAGCCATCCATTTTCTGCAATTTTCGTTTAATATCCCCTTGGGATTGACTTACAAAAGCTGCGTTTACCATGCGCAAATTTTCCATAGCTGCTGGATCATATGGGGTATACAGTCTATATGCTTCAGATAATCGCTCATAAAAAGCTGCAGGACTTTCAATTGGACTTTGTATTACTTCCTCTACTTTTCCAATATTCATTGCTTTTTGGCCTCCCTTTTTTAGGCCTTGTAATAGGGCTTGGCGAAACTGTGTTAAAGCTCTCGCCCACCCTTCACTATTTGGATCCCATCCAGGATCTTCGTTTGGAAAAGCTGCAGCAGCTGCTTGTTGAGGATTTAAATTTGCTCTTTCAACAAAGTTTTCTTCTAGCCACTTAGTGGATGCCTGCACAATTCTCACTCTTTCTTCAGTAGTAAATAGAGTAGACAAGAGCTGACGACAATCTGACCAGGTAGGCTGGTGCGTTTGCATAATACTGCTCATTAATTCAGTTAAATCTTGAGGCATGCTAATATAGGATGCATAATGTGTTTTCCAATTTAAGAAGTCAGTTGTAGAAAATGGTACGTAAATCAGGCTGGTAGGTCCTAAAGCCATCTCTCCCTGATCGTCCCTGTTAGGCAGGCCAGGTACCTGACGTAGGGGCATTACCTTTTTACTGGCACCGCCAATACTTCTTAAATCGTATGTTTTCTGAGAAAAACTTTCTATAGCTGCAGGAGATTCTATACTTGTGGATGATTCTGCTCTCTCAGTTTCGTCAGTAGTCTGTCTCCCTGAAGTGCTAGGACTTTCAATCGGGGAAGTCTGCCCTTCCCCCAGCCGCAGAGGCGGCACATCAGGTCTAGGCAGTGCTAGTGTAACAGAATGCTGCAGTGATCGTGTTAAAATATCTGGAGACTCTGGGGCAGAGTATATAGGCAATCCTCCCTTCCCGGGTTTCTGTTCAGCTGTCTCTAATCCTTTTGCTAGCATAATTTTTCTTAACTCATAATACTGCCTTATCCAGGGTGGCTGCTTCTCACAAATATCTAACCAAGAGTCTATGTAAGGAAACTGATCTGGATAACGTTCTCTCACACTCTTATGCATAGAAGAAATAATTCTCACATTGAAAGTGCCCTCACGGGGCCATGCACTGTTTATTAACGGCCACTCTCTTTCACACAGCACAGCCATTCTATTAGGAGACATTGTAATACCATAATCCCCAGTAAACCCTTTATTAAAGTTCTTGATCATGATTTCTAATGGAGTTTGCGTAGACTCTATCCCACCCATTTTACGTGTAATGTGGTGCGTCTGTACTACGTAATCACGTACAACAAATTATTACTTCAAACAGTAGGAGAGGGAGGTCGAACTGTGGGGTAAGGGGTCCTCACAGCTCTGGAGACAGATAGGGACACAAACAGCAATCACTTCCTCCGTTTCGCAACCTGGACGCAGTCGCCCGGCCAGGAACTGCGCTAGTCCGGAGTCCACTCTCGCTCGGCCTTGTCAAGACCTCTCACACATCTCACACACAAACACAATTGCATTTCCCAAAAGCCCAATCTTGACTATCTAGGCTTACCAAAAATATTTTATTACCAGAAGGAGTCAGTGGTTTCCTCTTGCGCTCTTAATAGCCCTTGCAAGAGTACTCAGACCGCTCCGGACGTGATCAGTGTCCTTTTACCATTTTTCCCATTACCATATGGTTCCAGGTTCCAGTACTGTCTGACTTAATAATATAAAAACTCTATACTCACCCAGATCTGGTACCCGTCCCCCAAGCCAGCGCATGGGTTGAAGCCTGGACTCCCCTCCTCGGGTTCGAAGGTGTTGGCCTAGCCGGACCCAACGCCCGCCGAGGCTAGAACCCTCTCCGATTCAATGGACCGGTTGGCGCCTGAGAATTCACACGTCGGTCAGACGCTTTCCCAACCAGGCCAAACCTTGAGGCGAATTTCGTGGTAAATCAGTTTGATCACTCTCTACCACTACACCTTCCCGGCCAACGCACCAAGAATATGTAGCGGCGGAATGCCACCAAACCAATTACACCAGGAGTCTTTATCAAGGTTCAAGCCAGTTTATTGTATACAAGGCAGTCTAAAAAGCGACAGAGCCCCGCTTTAGCGGAAACATGTTCATTTTATACAGTTTAAACATTTTGATACATGAAAACATTCTATTGGTCTCATGCTAATTTCTATAAACTTTCTATTGGTCTGACGTTTCCCTGAATTTTACCAATCAGGATCTATGCCCTTTGCTCTGCTTTCTCCAGCTAGCTGAACAATGGCTTGGTTCAAACCTGGTTACTTTCCTTCATCAAGGTCATATCTAGCTCCTAAAATGTGTAAGTAACAATTCTGGAGTAACGATTTAACATACAGGCATTGTATTCACTTTGTGCAAACTTTGCTATAGCAGCATTTCATTCTAAAGCAATATTCAATTCTGTCTTTTAATTTTATGTCTCAGCACTACTGAAATCCAGGCTTGGTTCTTAGGCCTGTCATTTTTCAGGTTCAGGCTTATGGCCTAGTCTGTAGGTCTTGGCTACCACAATATACCGCTCTTCATTACACCAGAGCGGTTTACAAAATATTACAGTGGTGGGCACAAGCCCTCATTGCAAGAAAAGAAATACATAACTGGACAGGAAAGAGGAAAGAAAAAGAGAATACATAGGAAGGCCGAAACAGAGGGGGAGACACAGGCAAACATGTATAAACCAGGTCAGCTGGCTGCGGCTGGGAGATTAAAAGCAGAGACAAAGAAGTGTGTTTTTAGCAGGGACCGAAAAGTAAGATAATTTTCTTCCAGACGAAGAGGAGTAGGTAGCGAATTCCACAGAGCTGGGCCATAGAAAAAGAAGGCAGAATGGCGGGTGGATTGTAAATGTGCACGAGACGGTGAAGGGAGATGAAGCCGGTTAATATGGAGGGAGCGAAGACTACATGTGGGAGTGGTAAAATGGAGAAGATCGGTAAGATATTGGGGTGTACGTGTGTATAGGGCGTGGTGAACGAGAGTCAATATCTTAAATTTGATACGATGGTCAATGGGGAGCCAATGAAGATGAAGCAAGAGGGGGGTAACGTGATCAAAGCGAGAGGAATGGCAAATAAGTCTGGCTGCAGTGTTTTGTATGAGTTGTAATCGATGGAGTTGAACTTTAGTGATACCAGCAAAGACTGAGTTGCAATAATCTATCCGTGATAAGACTGTAGCCAGTGTAAGAGTAGTCAGGGCTGAAGGGGAGAGAAAGGGACGAATAGATCAAATTTGCCGAAGAAAAAAATAAGATGTCTTAGCCAGGTGTGATATGTGTTCTTTGAAAGTGAGGTTTGAGTCATGGAAAACCCCAAGGTATTTGAAAGAAGAAGTGATAGGAATGGTAGAGTGGTCCAGGACTGGGGCAAGAGAGGGACAAGGGCTTCCAAATGTGAACCAGATAGCTGAAGTCTTGGTGACATTGAGATGAAGACAGTTGGAGGACAACCAATTAGAGACGAGGGTAAGACAGGCGTTCAGGGGTGAAAGATCTGGAGAAACTAGAAGCTTTCTGCTGGGTTTTAAATTTAAACTGAAAACTCTCTGCAAGGTCTTAAAACGTAAACTGAAAGCTACCTGCTGAGTTTTTAATGTAAACTAAAGGTTCCTTGCTGATACTAGGCCCTAACTGAGTATTACATTTAAACTAGAAGCTTTCTGCTGGGTTTCAATTTTAACTGAAAGCTTTCTGCTGGGTTTTAAATTTAAACTTACCCACTGAGTTTTTAATTTAAACTAAAAGCTCTTTGCTGATACTAGGCCCTGACTGATTTAACAAATACACTGGATTCTAATTTACACAGATTAATGAGCTTTAATCTAAAGAATTCCTTTTTCCCAAAAATTTAGAAAAATTCCTAGAACTAAATATTTACATTTGCAGAACTCTCTCCAGAAGTAGCAGTCTCTTTTTGTAGTCCTTCAAGACTCTGCAAGGGAAGCCTTATACTCTACCTCTCCCCACCCCAGTTTTGACCCTTCTCTGTAAATATTACAATGCTTTCAAGTTCTCTCCACTCTTTGCGTTCTCTCATTTGCTGAAGACACAGTGGTCACCATCACAGACAGTTTACAGCAGAACAACCTTACCTAGCTCTCTATGGGTTCCCATAAGACACACATGACAGAACTATGTGGGCGCGATCTAGCATGAGGCTACCTATGATGATCTACTCCTGGTTACCTGGTCCTCCTTGAATACCTTCGTGAAGCACTGTCGGTTGCATGGGGGAGCAAAAGCAGATGGTGTCTTTTGCAAGGCTGTTCTGGCCAGAGCGTCATCTTCCACCCAAGACTGGATGGTACATCCCACTCATTTGGACTGGTCTAGCAGGATAAGGAAGCAGAAATTTTAATTATACCTGATAATTCCCTTTCCTTGAATTCTGCTAGACCAAACCAGGACCACCCTGGAGGATTTTGCTGTCAGTTAGGGAGTCCTACTGCCTTTTCAATTATTAGCTTTTGCAGAATCTGACCAGCTGTAAGATATAATGATTATAAGATGAATATAGGGAAGACTGAGGTCCTGAGCACAGAGTTACAGCAGCAGTTGGAACAGTGGCTGAAGGAGGCATTCCCCTTCCATTGGGCACAAACTTCCATAAAATACCTGGGTGTGCAGGTAGGGAGAGAGTTTCGGGATTTGTATAAATTGAATTATGTGCCACTGCTGAACAAGTTACAAGGGGACTTAGAAATGTGGGATTGACCTGGATTCTCTTGAATGGGTAGAATGGCTATAGTGAAAATGAATGTTTTTCCTAGGAGTTTGTTTTTGTCTATGGTTGTACCTATTGATGTTTTGGAGCAGAGATTAAAAATGTTACAGCATTGCCTTCTCCAGGACCAAGCAGGAAGTCAGTCCTCACATATGGGTGACATCGACGTCGATGGAGCCCTTGCGGAGCATTTCCCCAGCTTTCCATGAAAGCCTTTGGGAATGCAGGCACGCATGCGTGGTTCCCTTCCCGCCTAAAGGTGCCATCTTGCTTCAGTCTCTCGTTTTCCGTGAAGCCCACCGGATGTGAGTCCTAGTCATCCCGGAAAATTGTTTGATTTTTTGCGATTCTTCGCTATTTTTCTTCTCCGGTTCGACACCGGTTCCCCTCCCACCGGGTTCGGTACACCGGTATCGAGCCCGATCTTTTTTCGGTTTTTGCCCTTAGTGGCTGGTGTTCGCACTCTTTTTTCTTTTTCCCTGGAAGGCCGGTCCTTTGACCTCGCGGGGACTCTTTTTTCCCCGATGGCTTCCAGCGGTTTTAAGAAGTGTGATCGGTGCAAGAAGCTGATGTCTCTCACTGACACACACGACTGCTGCTTTCGGTGCCTTGGTCCTGATCACGACCCTAAGACGTGTGGACCATGTGGGAAAATGTCTTCCAAGGCACTGCGAAGTCTTCAGCACCAAAAGGAAAGGCTTTTTTCTGACTCGGCCTCCGGCCGGGCCCGGACCTCGTCTGAGGCCTCGACATCTCGGGAATCGGATCCCGCGCACCGTCGTGGCTCCTCGGACAGGGGGTCCCCCGACCGGGAATGCAAGAGGAAGAAGCGGCTCGCGAGGGCGTCGTCGGAAGAGGTCCCTGGCTCCTCGAGAGCTAGGTCTCAGACCCCCGACCGTCGCCCCGGGCCCGTGGAACAGGAGAAGCCTTCCAAAGTCCCTAGACTGGAGCCGGAGTCTGCTGGACACGTAAGCCCTGTAGTCCTCATGGACTCTCCTCCAGGGAGCCGACGTCGGGCCCAGCGCCGCCGGGGCCCGAGTCAGGAGCTGCTGAGTCTCCTGAGCTGGGTCTCAGGTTGACAGCCTTGGAGAGCAGACTGTCTGCCTTCATGGAACGGCAGCGGGCACTGATGGCCAGCCTGTCTGGCGCATCTGCCCCGACCACTGGGACATCGACATCGAAATCGACCCCGGAGACCAAGCCAATACTCGAGACCATGAGGGCTCGAGGTCGACCGCGGTCGCGTCTCCCTTGACCTCCCATTCGGGACCGAGGGCATCGACGCCGGTGCCTTCAGCGTCGGGGCGGGTGCTCGCAGGCCCCGCGAGGTCGGACCCCGATTCCTCATCGGACGAGTCCGCATGGGAGACGGAGGACGAGGAGTCCCCGACACCTTCCAAGACTCGGTGCATCCCATCGGACTCACCGTAGTCTGAACCCCGGAGTAGATCCCCTCCAGAGGATACCTGGTTCTCAGAGTTCGTCCGGGATATGGCCACTGCGTTAGCTATCCCTGCGGACTCCGAGGAGGAGCCTCGAGGCGAGGAGCTTGAGGCCCTGCAGTACGACTCTCCTCCGAAGGAGGCCTTTACTGTCCCGGTTCCTCCGATGCTGAAAGGGCTCCTCTTCCGGATGTGGGAGGCACCGGCCTTGGCGCCGGTTTTAAGCAAGCGGGTCGATTCGATCTATCGACTCCGGAAGAGTCCTGGCTTTCAGAAGGTGCAGCTACCACACCATTCCATGGTGGTGGAATCGGCCATGCATCGCCTGAAAAGTCAGAAGATGCACTCCGCGGTGCCCCCTGGCAGGGAGGCCCGAAACCTCGATGTTTTTGGTAGAAAGTGCTTCCAGGGCTCGATGCTTGCTTGCCTTGTCCAGTCTTACCAGCTGTACATGGTGTCTAATATTGCCTTGTTTTAATATTGTTTGTTCATTTTACGTTAGCTGTATGTCCCCCGAAGAAGGCGTTTGCCGAAACGCGTAGGGCTTATCATCAATAAAGCAGTCTGTTACCAATCTACGTCTCTTGCTCCGTTTGTTCCTCGTTCGTTCTGCAAGAGCGACACTCCTCCTCTTGTTACCTTACAGTCTTACCAGCTGTACATGGGCATGTACTTGCGAGACCTGGCCAAGGAGCTGGCCGGGTTCTCTGCTGGTCTCTCCGGGGAACCCTTGCAGAGGTTCAAGTCCTTGTCCTCGGGGATCCGGGAATGCTCCAAGTTTATGTCCCGCGCTGCCTACGATGGCTTCGAGGCTTCGGCCCGTGTTGCGGCAGCCGGCATCGCGGCTCGATGCCAGGCATGGCTGCAGTCATCGGACCTCGAGCCATGGGTTCAGGACAAGTTGGTCGATGTCCCTTGCCGAAGTGAGAACCTTTTTGGCAAGCCCATGACCGAGAAGGCCGCACAGCTCGAGACCGAGCACCTCACAAGGACAAGGCTGTCTAGAAAGACTTCTGCCCCTTCTCACAAGAAGAAGGGCTCGGGTAAAAAGCCCTTTTACCCGAGGAAGGGCACTGCCTACAAACAGTACCCACAATATCAGGCTGCCCAAGCTGCCCCTCCGGGTCAGCAGGCCAAGGGGCAGGGTAATGGGCCCCGTAGGCAGAGGACCCCCCCCCAACCCTCCGGCCCCTGCTCTCACTCAGCAGGGTGGGTTTTTTTGACTCCTTAGGCATAGCCTCTCCGTCCCTGCTCTCCCAACCCTGCACAGGAGGTCGCCTCGCTCTATTTGCCCACCAGTGGCCACTCATCACTGGAGACAGTTGGGTCTTAAGGATAGTCCACAAGGGCTATGCACTGCACTTCCAGCAACTGCCTCCTCCATACTTTCCAGGGGAGCCTCCAAGGCCTCCCCTGCACACAGATCTTCTCCTTCAGGAGCTACAAGGTCTGTTGGTGGACAGGGCAGTGGAGCCTGTGCCTCCCCACTTACAAGGTCGAGGGTTCTACTCCAGGTATTTCCTGGTACCCAAAAGAACCAGTGGCCTTTGACCTATTCTAGATCTCCGAAACCTCAACAAGTTCCTGGAGAAGGAAAAGTTCAAGATGCTTACTCTTGGAACCCTTCTGCCCTACCTCCAGCAGGGAGATTGGCTATGCTCCTTAGATCTAAAGGAATGCTTATACTCACATCCTCATTCATCCAGACCACAGAAAGTACCTCAGGTTCATTGTGGAAGGAAACCATTATCAGTACAGAGTACTACCTTTTGGCCTCACCTCCGCTCCCAGGGTCTTTACCAAGTGCCTGGCAGTGGTGGCGGCCTACCTGCGAAATCAGGGAGTCTTTGTCTTCCCATATCTGGATGACTGGCTCATAAGAGGTCAGACGTGCCAGGAGGCCCAACAGGCTACTCTCAGAACTATTGCTCTTCTTCAAAGCTTGGGGTTCGTCATAAACTTCACAAAGTCCACTTTGCTCCCCTCCCAAAACTTGGAGTTCATAGGGGCAAGGTTGGATTCTCTGCTGGCAAAGGCATTCTTGCCAGAAGACAGAGCCCAAAGACTGATAAACTTAGCAAACCAGTTTCTCAGCAGGTCACTGGTCTCCGCCAGACTCTGCCTGAGGCTTCTAGGCCACATGGCTTCAACAGTACATGTGACCCCCAATGCCAGGCTCCATATGAGGCCTGCACAGTGGTGCCTTCGGACTTAGTGGTCACAGGCCACAGGCAGCCTCAGAGACAGGATAAGGGTGTCCAGACAATTTCTGACATCCCTCAACTGGTGGCTGCACCCACCCAATCTACTACAAGGGGTACTTTTTCAGATTCCTGGGTTCACAGTGGTGTTGACCACGGATGCCTCCCTGCAGGGCTGGGGAGCTCATTGTCTCGGCAAGTGCACCCAGGGTCTGTGGTCTCCCTGGGAAGCCGCACAATCTCCTGGAACTCAGGGCTATTCGGTTAGCCCTCAAGACTTTTTCTCAAACCCTGGCTCATCAGTCTGTCCTAGTTCAAACAGACAACCAGGTAGCCATGTTTTATGTGAACAAGCAGGGCGTAACTGGCTCCAGGCTCCTTTGTCAGGAGGCACAGAACCTGTGCTTGTTTGCTCTCAGACACAACATGCTCCTCAAAGCAGTGTATCTACCTGGCAGACAGATTAAGCAGGATTCTGCAGCCCCACGAGTGGCAACTCCACCCACTTCCTGTTTGGCTGCAGCACTGAGAGGCTCAGTTGAGCAGAGCTCCTGCTAGGGAGAGGTTCCTGTTTCTCTGCTCGTGCCTGGATGTCGGGACCTGGGCCGCCTCCGGCGGGGGAGGCCCAGGCCCAGAGGCCTGCCAAGCCGGGTGGGCCTCCTATTTTGGAAGTGGCTGGCGGAGCCAGCAACCTGGAACAGCTGGAACCCCGGGAGGGGGCTTCCCCCAGTAGGACTGCACCTGGCCAGGACCGAGGGACCCACAGGTATGGAGGTATGGGCCCGCCACCCCAGGGAGGAGGCTCCTGTCTCCTCCCCAGGCATGGTGTGGAGGCTGGGTGGCAGCAGGGAGAGGCCCTGGGGAGACCCTGGAGGACCGTGGAATGTAGTACTGAGGGAGGTGGGTTCCCCCCTCCACCTCGGGTCCTGGAGGAGGCCTCTACCTCCTCCAGTGAGGATGAGGGGGAGGGGTCGGTCCTGCCTTCTTACCAGCAGCCCGCTAGGGCCCCTGAGGCAATTGTAGCAGCGGTGCGACGGCTTCGGGGTCTCCAGGAGGAGGCGGCCCAGCTGCGAGCCCAGCTCTCCCACCTGGAGAGCCTGCAGGCCACCATTTCCGGGGAGGAATGGGTGGCCTATGTCACCTATCGGAAAGGGGTGAAGCGGGCCTTGAAGGGCAAACACCGAGAAATAATGTACCTCAAGCAGCAGGGTTGTGGGTCCCTCACAGAGATATATCAGGCCTATGATAGATGGGCAGTACAGGGAGCAGTTCAGGGGGGGCCCCCGGGGGTAGGTTGGATGGGTGGGACTCCCCATTCTCATAGTCTGCCCTTTTCCTATCATGCCCCGGCGAGGGGAGAAGATGATAGATGGTCCAAGGACCCTTACCTGAATACGTCTCATCGGACTGGAAGGAGAGTTGCCCACTTTGTGAGCCCTGGTCCGGTCGCTGTCCCACCTCCAAGGGCTGGTATAGTGGCTCCCTGTCCGAAGCGCTCTGTTTCCAGCAATGTCAGGGAGGGGCCTGGTGATATCCTCCCCCCCCAAAAATCGCGGATTTCTGGGACCCGTTTTCCGGCGCCATACAAAAATCCAGAGGCAGAAGATTCCTGGCAGTATGATCGCCGAGGGATGCTTGCAGAGAGCGGCAATGGTCTAGAGCAGGGAGCCCCGATGCGGGATGTCGTTCAGGGGTGTTTTCCCAATACTTCGGACTACAAAGATGGCCGCCGTGAAGTTCATGAGGTCACTTCCGGGTTTTCCCGGAAGTGTGTCACTGCTAATTCTCCTTCTCCTCTCCTGTCACTGAAGCACCGGCACGGTTCCATGAATGCAGACCGGACCCCCATCGGAAGGCCTGTTGTCGGAGGGGAGTCGGTGCTGCCTAGTAGGGGTTTGTCTGCTGTTCCCTCCTGTCGGGGATTGGATTCAGAAACAGCAGCTTCGGGGCTGCCTTCTACGATCCCGCGGAGCAGTATTTCATCTTCTTTGGCTGAGCCCTCTCTCAACGTGGCCAGGAGCCTGAAGACTGGCTGTCCCCCGTCCTTTGAGCCTGCTGAGTCTTTGGAAATCCGGAGGGTGGCTGATTTGTCCATTCCCTGTCTGGATCTGCAGCGTCAAGGGACAGTACAATCTACCATGGTTTTGGGTGGGGGGGAGGTTGAAAGTTCGGCCCCCCCTAATGTGGATGTTTTTCCGGTGCTCAAACAGTTGCGGGATGGCCGCCCGGCTTTCCCTGAGGCGGCTGTTTGGCGCCGGAAAGGCATGAGTAAAGGGATAGGGAAAGATAGGGGGCCACTATCTTTGAGTTTTGGATCAGCGGAGCGGGATGCACCGGTGTCTATCCTGTCTGGTGGCATGGCTGAGGTGGGCCTGGCTCGCAGGGGGGTGTCCGCCCTCCCTGCTGGAGCCCTGGCTGCCGGCCGGACTTCTCTGGATCCCTGTGCTACGGCTGGCACCGACGACCAGGTAGGACCTGAGAGGGCAGAGGGGCAGGGGGGTGACTGTTTGGGGGGTTTTGATATGCAGGGATCTGCCCCACTGTCCCGGGATGGTCCTACCTTGTTGGCGGTGGCCATGCAGGGAGTGGAGGACGGTGGGTTGGTGGAGAGTATGGCGGAGGGAAAGGGGGAGCGGACGACAGGTTTCGTTGTAGGGCAGGAGGGGGAGGTTGCTCAGGATGGAAGGAAGGGGATGTTAGAAGGGGGAGTGAGGGAGAGGATGGTTCCCCTGGCTTCCGGGATTGGAGGGGAGCGGGGTTCGTCCCCGGTAGTGGTGGCCGAAACCCAGGAGCCTTCTGCTGGGTCGGAGAAGCAGGATGGAGGTTTGGGGGGGGTTTCCGGTTCCCTGGGTATTAACGAGAACCAGGTTTGTGCCGCTTTAAAATTGGCTTTGGAGACCCCGACGGGCCCTCCTGGGGCCTTTGCTGCATTTCAACATCAGGCGGTGGCGACGGGGGATGATCCAGGGGTTCTCGGTGGTACCCAGGGATCCGGAAGGGAGAGCATCCCGGACTCTGTATTTGCGGAGCTGACCCTACCCAGTCCTCAGGTTGCTCCAAGTGAGGAGATCACGGATCCTGTGGTCCGGCAACAGGTTCCCCCGCAGGTGGAAGGAGGAGAACGTCCAGAAGGGCGGGGGATGGAGGCTGGGGGGTCGGCTCCCCCCCTCCGTACCTTTGCGGAGGCTCTGAAGGGGTCGGGCACCACTCCGGGGACGTCGGGGGAGGGTGGGGGGAGGGGAGGTATGCAGGGGAATGGTCCCGTAGGAGGGGAAGGAGGAGGGGGAGGGTTTCAAAGGGGAGTAGGGGTTGAGGTCCGACGGCGCAACGTGGCGCAGATCCGATGGGCTGGGGAGGGGTCCCCTCCAGCCAGGGAACAGGTCTTGAGGATGGTCCTTGGGCTGGGGTTTCTCCCAGGAGATCTCTACGCCTTTATCCACATGAACAACACCATTGAATATGATGTTAGTTTCATGTTGCGACGGGGGCTGGAGATTTTCTGGGACCGATACCAGCAGCAGAGGGGGCAGGGAGGGTGGGCTGACTTTCGTGTTGTGCCTATCTCTCGCCAGGGGACGGTACCTGTGACCATCCTCTCCAGGAATGAGTCGCTCCCAGGGCAGGACATCCAGTTTTGGTTGTCGCGCCATGCGGTGCTTCTCGCACCCCTGGTTAAGGGCGCTGGGCCCCTAGGGGTGTGGGACGGGTCGTGGAAGGGCAGGATCCGTTTGCGTGAGGTGGGAAACGTGGTGCAGCACGTGCCCTCGGCCGGTTTCCTCGGTCGGGATCGCATCTTGTGCTATTACCCCGGGCAACCCCGTGAGTGTCACCGCTGTGGCTCATTTCGCCATTTGAGCATGAACTGTCCCGAGCAGGTCTGCACCCGTTGTGGTGGACGGGGTCACGCTTCGGCCGGGTGTTTGCTAATTCGGTGTAACCTTTGCGGGGAGTTGGGCCACCCCTTTGCCCGCTGCCCCTCCGCGTCACACAATGGACCGGGGGGGGTTGCCGTCACTCCACCTCGGGCTCCTGTGCGGGAGGAGGCTGTAGAGGCCCCTCTCCCTCAGGAGGAGACCGGGGGCCCTAGTGCAGAGGAGTCCATCGAGCCGAGGGAGCCACCAGGGGGAGGGGATTCGGGTAGGACGGAGGAGAGGGTTGATGTGGTGGAGGTTGCTGGTGCACAACAGGATAGGGGGTTGCGGGTGGTGCCGCCTGAGGAATGGACTACCGTCTCTTCCAAGGGTGGCAAGTCCAAGAGGAAGAAACGGGAGACCTCCCCATTGTTGGAGTTAGAGCCCGTGTTGGACGTCAATCGTTTCGTCTTCTTGACTACTGATGTGGCTGAGGCAGATGAGGGCTTGCCTGTGGAGGCAGGGCCTCCTGTGCGGCGTTCGGTGCGGTTAGCGGCGGAGGCAGCCCCTCTTCCTCAGTGGCGGCCTCAGAAGGTCCCGAGGGCATGCCGCAGTCAGGGTCCGCCTAAGAGCGTGGAAACTGGCTCCCGGCCTCCGGTAGTGGCCCTGGAAAAGCTACCGGGGAGGGTGAGGGAGGACAGGCGTTTGCCTCCACAGTTGGGTGCTGGGCCTTCTCAGGGGCCCCCTGCTGACCCGGCCGCCCCGACCTCCCCCGCCAGGGTGGGCACTGTTTTGTTGTCTCAGTCTCTGTCTGGGGAAGGGAAGGGGGAGGAGGCACCGGTGGTGGACCCCACGGAGGAGGTCATTCCTCCGACCCCTGACCTGTCTCTGCCCCCTCGTTCCGTGGGGACTGGACTTGCCCTCGCGACAGCTTTGCCTGGTGGTCCCGAGGGCGCCAGCACCCGCTGGGGTGACTGGGTCGAACAGGAGGAGGGGGAGCTCCTCGAGGTGGTCGACGTGGACCGGGAGGAGTTATTTCAGCTTGCGGGCATCTCCTGTAAGCGGGATTCCGGGATCCCGGGGTTGGGGAGAAGAGGAGGAAGGGGTCACTACACAAGAAATAGGTATGGCGTGCACTCCTGCATTCTCGTGCGCCACTATCAACGTGGCTAGCATTTTGACAGACCAGGCGCGGGCTGCAGCCTATGATTTTCTTTCTACGAGCGGGCTGGATGTCATCTTCTTGCAGGAGACCAGACTCACCTCGCTCGCTAGCCTTCATCGGGCGAAGCGAGAGTGGAGGTGGGGCCCTTCATACTGGTCCCTTGCGGCACAGCCCTATGCAGGAGTGGCGGTTTTGTTCACGTCCAACCGATTTCAGGTGCAGTACGTGTGGGAACTGGAGCAGGGCCGGTGCTTGCTTTTAGATGGCTACTGCGGGCCCCATCGGTTTCGTTTCGTGGTGGTCTACGGGCCCCAGTCTAAGTTGGGGCGGAAGACCCTGTTTGGGGTCATCCGCCCCTACTTACACACCTCCCGTTTGGTGGTCCTTGCCGGGGATTTCAACACCACCACCTTTTTGAAGGACCGAGGGGGGGAGCGTTGCCCACCTAGTTACGAGGGCCTCTTTTTGGCCGAGATGACCCGGACGGCTGACCTGGTGGATGTTTTCCACCGGGCCTTTCCTAGGTCGCCGGGGTTCACCTACTACCATGGGACCTGCAGGAGTCGTATCGATCGGATATATGTGAGTGCCCGGGTGGAGTGTTCCCCTCCGCAGTTGCAGGCGGTTGACTTTTCGGACCACCGTGTCCTCTCTGTGTCCTTCCTGGCCAACCACGAGGAGCTTAGCAGGGGTCCTGGCCTGTGGCGACTGAATGTGCAGTTGTTGGCAACATCAGAGGTGGTCCAGGAGTTCTTGGCCTTTCTCGCAGACCAGGAGACCCTGCTAAGTGTTTTTCCTTCCCGTGGCGCCTGGTGGGATGAGGTGAAGACGCGTGCCCGCCAACTCTTCCGTTCTCGGGGTACCTCCATGGCTCGATCCCGCTACCTCACCTACACTGTCCTCCGGAGGTCGCTGGATCGTTTGGTATCCCGAGGGGCAGCGCGGGAGGAGGTTGAAGAGGTGCGTGTCCAGCTCCGTGGCCTGCTTTACGATCGCCATGCCTCCCTATGCTTCGAGGGGGCGGCCGGTGGGGGCGCCACTCCAGACCCTTTCCGGACTTGCAGGGAGAGGGTTCAGCGTCGGGAGGTCATGGCCCTGCGGGGCGAGGACGGTACCATTCATACCTCCCAGGAGGACCTTTTGCGGATGGTGGGGGAATACTTCTCGGACCTGTTTGGGGATCGCCCCGTGGACCTCACACATATCCGAACGTACCTGGGCCTTCCCCCGGTGTATTCGGCTGTGGTCCAGGCACAGGTTGATGCACTCGCTGCTCCGATTCAGCAGGTGGAGGTGGAGAGGGCGATTCGTGCCATGCCATTGGGGAAGGTGCCTGGGCGCGATGGGCTCCCTGTGGAGTTCTATCGCACTTTCATCGCCCAGCTGGCCCCCTTCCTGACCTCCCTGTTTCAGGAGATCATGGACAAGGGGTATCTCCCGCGGTCATTTCGCGAGTCTGTCCTGCTGCTGCTCTCCAAGGGGAAGGACGATAGCTCCTTGGACTTCTGGCGGCCGCTCTCTCTTCTGAACGCGGACCGGAAGATCCTGGCCAAGTGTTTGGCCAACCGACTGGTGGAGGTGTCGGGCGATTTGCTGTCCCCTTCCCAGTATTGTTCCGTTCGGGGGAGAGGGGTTCTGGACGCTGTCGCCACAGTCCGGGAGATGGTGGAAAGAGGCCGGTCGCTCCAACGGGACCACTGGTTGGTCTCCTTGGATCAGTCCAAAGCTTTTGATCGAGTCAGTCACCGGTACCTGTGGGTGGTGCTCCAGCACTTCGGCCTCCCCGCGGGTTTCCTCTTCGTCGTGCAGGCGCTGTACCGAGGGGGGGTGAGTTTCCCGTTTATTGACGGGTGGCTCGGACGGCCGTTTGGTGTCGCCTCGGGGGTGCGGCAGGGGTGCCCTTTGAGCCCCCTGCTGTATGTTTTCTCCCTCGACCCCTTCCTCCGGAGATTGTCCTCAGGTGGGTTGCGGGGCCTGGAGGCGCCCGGTGCGCCCCCGGTGTCCGTCGTTGCTTACGCTGACGACATCTCAGTTTACGTGGACGGCACTGATGGGGTAGAGGCCCTGCGAGAGGCCGTGGAGGAGTACTCGGAGGTAGCCCATTCTGTTGTAAACCACAGCAAGTGCCAGACGCTGTGGTTGGGCTCCTCGGAGGCCTCCCCGCCTTCCTGCGCCCCCTTTCCTCCTCCTGTGGGGGAGGTCCGCGTTTTGGGCCTCGTCTTCGGGTCGGAGGACTGTGCGGAGTCAAATTGGGACCGTTGTCTCGAGACTGCACGGTGTCGGGTGCTGCGGTGGAGGGGGTGGAGGTGTACGTACGAGGAGAAGATCAAACTCCTCGGGACGTTTCTGCTTCCTCTCTTTCTGCACGTAGCCACGGTTTTCGTCCTTCCGTTGTCCCGTCAGGCGTCTGTCTGTGCCGTCTTTTTCTGTTTTCTGTGGGGTAACCGCTTGAACCCTGTCCAGCGCAACATCGTCTGCCTGGATCGGGCAGAGGGTGGTTTGGGTATGTTGCACCCCCTTGTCTTTCTGTCAGTCTTGTCCATGGCGTTTCACTTAGGTAGGATGAGGGAAGGGGGTGGGGTTTGGTGGGTGGCCTCCTATCGGGAATGGTTCTCCCGCTTCTGGGAGCAGTGGGAGGGGGCGTCCTCGGTCCCACGTGTGCGCCGGAGAGGGGAACAGGCTCCATCGTACGTATTCGTGATGGTGGGGCTCATTCGGCGGTGGGGGGTGACCGACCCGCTCGCCCAGTCGTTGGGGCGGAAAGGATTATACCGGATGGTACTCACCTCTCACTATCAACCACGGTGGGCCCTGCGGGACTGTCCGGCGGATGTGATGCAGCGGGGCCTTCGGCTGTTGAACTCCCCTCGGCTACCGAAGAAAGTTCGGGATGTAGCCTGGTTGTCTTTCCACGGGCGTTTGTACGTGAGGGACAACCTCAAGTACAGGTCACAGGCCGAGCGGGTCTGTCCGAGGGCCGGGTGTGAGGGGCAGGCGGAGACCATGGACCATTTCCTCCGGCAGTGCCCCTTCAACGTGGAGGCCTGCCGGTTGGTGTCCGCTGCTCTTCACCTGCGCGACCTTTCCCTCCTCACGTATGCGGAGTGGGTGTACGGGGCCTGGTCCTTTCCTCTAAGGCAGGACTCCGGGACCCTCTACCTCGTCACGGCCGTAGTACGCTACCACCTGTGGCAAGCGCACTGCCATGTCTCGACCCGGGGGTTGGTCCTGCCCCTCGACGAGGTGGTGCGGGACATTCTGGAGGAAGTGTCCAGCATGGCGCAACGTGAAAGACGGGTGGTGGAGGCTCATCGTTGGGAGCGTCTGTGGCGTCACCTCACCCTTCGCCCCCCGTGAGGGGGAGGGGTTCCCTGGGGTTCCTATCCCTGTAGGACTGTGCGGTTGTGGGTTGTTGTTCCCTGGGGGAGGGGTGTGATCGGAGGGGTTAGTTTTTCCCTTCCCTGGGGTTTCCTTCTCATTATGCTTTGGGATGTATCCCTCCCGGGAGGGGTGGGGGGGGGTGAGCTGGGGCTCCATAAGGGGGTTTTTGACCGGTTGTCCGCTTTCCCTTTCTTCTTAGAGGGTGGCCGTCCCAATATTTTTGTTTTCCGTGTTTGTTTGTTCTTTTTGTTTTCTGGGCGTCCCGCTCCGTTGTCTGGAAGGCAGGGAAGTACAAGGGTTCTGTATTTTTGTTGTATTTAGCTATTTGATTTATATGATTACTTATGATTTGTTTTGATGGGATTGTGTTGGGGATGGGCTAAGGGGGCCCTTATGTTTACATTTGGTTTTGGGGGTGGGGGTGGGGAGGTTTGTTTTTGAGGTGTTTGTTTGGATGGGATGGGTCTGAAGGGGGAGGGAGGGGGATAGGGGGCTTTGTTTATGGATGGGTGGGGAGAGGGAGTCTGAGAGTCAGACAGACTGGACACTTGGACATTTGGACTGGTGGGGGTGTTGTGCGGGGTAGGGGTTCAGGGATTGCAAGATGCAATGTGTGGACTATGCTGGGGTGTTCTTGCAGGGGGAGGTTGGGTCGGGCATGGACATTGGACTGAGGGGGGGGAGGGGACAAGGACATTGACAAGGACTTTTTGGGGGTTGTTGTTGGGAGGAGGGCACGTGTGTGGACTGCTGGTTTGGTGGTGGGTTTGGGGAGGTGGGTCACGGGGGGGTTGTGATATTTGTTTTGTGCTATGTCGGGGGGTGGGGGTTTTGGGGGGGTGTGGGACTTGGTTGGGGTGATTGTTGTTGTTTTTGTTTTTGCTTTTTGATATGTCTTTTGTTGCTTGTATTAATAAATTCAAAATTTCCATCCTTTGGTAGTTCAAAAGATTTTCCTGAAATGGGGACTTCCATCCATAGACCTGTTTGCCGGTCCTCTGAACAAACAGCTGCCAAAGTTCTGCTCCAGGCAACACATCCTCTGCGGATAGTAGCAGATCCTTTTCTAATTTCCTGGTCTCCGGGCCTCCTGTATGCGTTTCCTCCCACGCCCTTGGTGGCCCGCATCCTGTTCAAGATTCTTCAGGACAAGGCCTTCGTCCTGCTGGTGGCTCCCAGGTGGCCCAGACAGCCTTGGTTTCCACTTCTGCTTCAGTTGGCATTGGAGCCCCCACTGCCTCTGGGGTTGCAACCCGAACTTCTCTCTCAGGATCAGGGTTCCCTTCTGCACCCCAATCTCAAAGCTCTCAATTTGATGGCATGGAGGCTGCAAGGGTAGTTTTGGCTCCCTGGGACCTACTTCAGGAGGTTGAGGAGGTTGTCCTAGCCTCTAGGAAACAGTCCACTAGGAAAACCTATGCTCTTAAATGGAAAAGGTTTTTCATGTGGTGTCAGTTACGTACAGAGGATCCTTTCTCCTGTACTGTACCAGTAGTGCTTCAGTACTTACTGCACTTATCAAATCAGGGACTTAAGTCCAATTCTGTTCGGGTCCACCTCTCAGCTCTAGCAGCTCACCACTCACTGGTGGAAGGACATTCTCTGTCGGTTCACCCCTTGGTGTCCTGGTTTCTCAGAGGCTTGCTCTTGCTCAAGCCTCCAATCCGTCCTCCTGCCCCTGAGTGGGAGTTGAATGTGGTCTTGCAGAAACTGACTCGCCCACCTTTTGAGCCGATGGCTACTTGTCCACTACGCTTCCTGTCCTGGAAGACACTCTTCTTGGTCGCCCTTACCTCGGCTAGGCGAGTGAGTGAGCTTCAGGCCCTGGTCTGTAACAGGCCTTACACCAGATTTTATAGGAACTCATCCAAAGTTCCTCCCCAAAGTTGTCTCCTCTTTCCATCTCAACCAGGAGGTGGTTCTTCCAACATTCTTCCCTAGGCCTCATGCAAGCCAGGCTGAAGCAGTTCTGCATACCCTGGACTGTAGGAGGGCCTTATCCTTCTACCTTGACCGTACGCAGTGACATAGAAGGGCTACTCAGCTCTTCATCTCTTTTGACCCTAATAATTTGGGGTTAGCTGTGTCCAAGCGTACATTGTCCACCTGGGTGGCTGACTGTATCACCTGGGCTTACAGGGCGGCTGACCTTCCTTTGCAGGGTCGGGTCACGGCCCATCGTGTCAGGGCTATGGCTGCCTCAGTGGCTCATCTCCGCTCTGTACCGTTGGTAGACATCTGCAGGGCTGCAACTTGGTCTTCAAGCCAGACTTTTGCGGCCCATTACTGTCTAGAGAGGGAGTCCCACAGTGCTTTTGGCCAGGCAGTACTCCGGAATCTCTTTGAGGTTTAGGCAACTCCTGCCCTCCAGCCCTCCGTTGGGCTACCAGTAGAGGTTCTGTCAGTGAAAAGCCTTTCTTTGATGCTGGGACTAGAGGGAGTTCTCTTGTTCAGCCTGGGTTCCTTGGTAGCCCAGAGCTTGGGAGTCACCCATATGTGAGGACTGACTTCCTGCTTGGTCCTGGAGAAAGAGTAGTTACTCACCTGTAACAGGTGTTCTCCAGGAGCAGCAGGAATCAGTCCTCACAACCCTCCCTCCTCCCCTTGGAGTTGCAGTTGTACATAGTTTATTTTTCATTTTTGTGTGCTGTTTTTAGCTATGTCATTTGACTGAAGCAAGATGGCACCTTTAGGTGGGAAGGGAACCGCGCATGCATGCCTGCATTTCCAAAGGCTTTCATGGAAAGCTGGGGTAATGCTCCGCAAGGGCTCCATCGACGTCGATGTCACCCATATGTGAGGACTGATTCCTGCTGCTGCTGGAGAACACTTGTTACAGGTGAGTAACTACTCTTTTTCTCCTTTATCTGGAAGAGGCAATCCTCTAGAGTGAGTAGGAGGGTGCTAGTACAGCGTAAAGAGAATGGAGTTATAGGAGTCCCTGAGTTGCCTCATTATTACATGGCAGCCCAGTTAAGGGCTGTCTTGGAGAGGAAACAAGGAGATCAGGGCAAGCAGTGGGTTGGTATAGAGTAAAACCTCTGTGGGGGTATGCTAAAAGGTATATTGGGGATACATGTAGACCTGGTCCTGGTGGGTGGGCGTTTGTTGAATAGTTGGGGGAGGATAAGTTGGTGAGTCATATTTGTATTGTGGTGCATATGGAAATAGCGAGGGAATGGAAAAGTTGTTCCTTGTCTGATGTACAAAAAATTGTGAGTAGATTTTATTAGATGTGTAAGTGAGTTCTTATGTTCGGGACTTAGCCCTTCTTGACAGTCAATTGAATATGCAAACTTATATTGAAAAACTCGCTAAGGCTGCCTTTTTTAAAGTACATTTACTTCAAAAACTTAAACCGTATTTATTTGCTGAAAATTTATGTACTGTGATTCAAACCTTGGTGCTGTCGCCGCTTGATTATGTAATAGTTTGTTGTTCGGTCTTCTTTCATATGCTGTTCGACCTTTGCAGACTGTACAGAATGCTGCTACATGTCTCCTTACTGGCAGTAGACAATTTGAGCATATTTCTTGTGATTTATACAGCCTACATTGGTTATAATTAAATTTTGAATACTATATAAAATTATCACGTTGGTATTCAAATGTCTCAATCATCAGACACCACTCAGTTTATCTGCTCTTTTGGGGTTTACTGCTCTCTTTGTGCTTTATGCTCACAGAATACACTGTTATTAGATGTTCCATCATTCCGAAAGGTGAATTTTCAAGTATTTCATAACAGAATTTTTTCTATGGCTGTTCCACATACTTGGAATGCTTTGCCAGCCGAGTTACATTGCATTTCAGAGAGCGTGACATTCCGAAAAAAATTGAAGGCACACTTATTTCAACAGGCTTTTGTAACATCTGCAACTATTGCATGAATGGTTATTTATAATTCTCCAGGAACAAATAAGGAGTCAGTCCTCACATATGAGTGAAGTCGGTGCCGATGGAGCCCGCGCGGTAACCTTTCCCCAGTTTTCAAAGAAAACCTTTGGGAGATGCACCACACATGCTTAGTCCCCTTTCCGCCTCAGGGTGCCATCTTGCCTCAGTCTCCTTTATTCTGCAGAGCTCATTGAACATGTGTCTGTTCCCCCCAGGAAAAATTGATTTTTTTTGTCCCTTTTTTCTTCGGTTCTCAAATCGATTCCTTCTCTGGTTGTGTACCAGTACTCTTCTCGCCTCATGGATCAGCTTGCCTTGGCGTCATGGTTTTTCTCAGGTTCCCTTTTTTCTCTCTGAGATTATTCTTGGTGTGTGGATTTTCATGCTCTTTCTGGCCGGGCCATAGGAGTTTGACCTTGTGGGGGCTGTATTCCCCGCCATGGCCTCGGTCAGTGGCTTTAAGCCTTGTGACCGCTATGCACATAATATGTCACGTATGGATCCACATTATTGTTGTCTTCGGTGCCTCGGGCCAGATCATGATGCCTTAATGTGTGGTCTCTGCCAGCAGATGGCCCTCAAGGTCCTCTGAAGCTGTAAGAAGCAACACGAGTCGATTTTTCATAAGACCAACTCAGTCCCAGAGTCGTCGGTGGAACCAGCGCCCTCTAAAGCCACCGCGGAGGCCTCAGTCTTGCCTGGCGACCACAGTTCCTGAGAGTCTTAAGGCCTCTTAGAGGGTATTGAGCAGGAGTTCCATTGGGGATAGACACACCTTGAAGTGCCAGATGTTGTTGGTGGCCTTATCTGGTGATGATACCAGGGCCATGGGGAAGTCCCAAGGCCTCTAGCCTTGGAGTCCTTGACGTTCGGCTGAGAGCGATGGCTGGGAGCAGCTCTCAAAACTGCCCAAGTAGGAGAAAAAGCCATCAACGTCCAGGGATGGTTTAGATCCTCCGAGGCCATCCTCATCAAGGGCATCCCTCGATGGTGCTGGCACCAGACCCAAGATCCTTGATGCCTGCACCAGTGACTGCGGAGCCTTCTGACCTCAAGGCCAAGGAACGCAGCTTGTCTACCTTCATGACCCAACATCGGGGTCTAATGCCTAGTTCCTCTGGGTCATCACTCCTCACCACCGGCCCCTCCACAGCGAGGGAGTCCCCGGAGATGGAGCCAAAACTTGAGTGCCACTAGTCTTGCGAGACACCTTGGTACTGGTCCCGGTCCCACTCCTGCTCAGGGCCGAGGACTTCACCGCACAGCACTCCTGATTTGGAGCACAGAGGTGTCGGGGCCCCCAGGCCATCTGGGCCGGGGCATGAACCTGAGGCCCAGAGGACCCTTGAGATCTCCTCCAACTCTAGGTTAGACTGGGAGACTGAGTATGATGAGTCCCTGGACACTCGACTCCACAGGGATGTGCCCTTAGACCCTTCCCCTCCCGAAGCCTAATGCCTGTCTCCACCCAAGGACATGGCCTTTCTGGACTTTGTCCAGGATATGGCTAAGGCCTTCACTATCGAGTCCAAAGAGGAGTCTCGGGCGGAGGATGTCAAGATCCTCCAATATGAGGCTCTCCATAAGGAGGCTCTCATGATGCCTATGCCCCCCATCCTGGAATGGCCGCTCTTCCATATGTGAGAGATCCTGACCTCTGTGCCTATTGTAAGCAGATGGCTGGACGTGATGTACCGAGTCCGTTGGAGCCCTGGCTTCCAAAAGCTCAAATGCCTTACAACTCCATGGTAGTGGAGTCTGCCATGCGTACGCTTAAGAGTCAGAAAATGCACTCCTCTGTGCCCCCGGGCAGGGAGGCCCGCACTGTGGATGTCCTGGGTAGGGAGTGCTTCCACGGCTTGATGCTAATCAGCCGGATCCAGGCCTAGCAGCTGTATATGGAAAGACACAACTAGGAGCAGCGGTCTTGCAACACCATCCAGGATACACAAAAAAGCAAGAGACCAGGTGGGTATGGATGATCAATGGACGTTTATTCATAAGAAACCCCAACGTGTTTCGGCGTTATCGCCTTCTTCAGGGGGTGTGCAGCTTAAAAACATAAAACACATTTAAATAAACATACATTTAAATAAATAAATGCAATCTCAAATAAAAGAAGCCCCATATAACAATCTAAAAACAATATACATGTATATAAAACATTGTTAAATACAAATAAAACCTCCATGATAAAAATAATTTTATAAACGCAGGACATGAGATATTAAACCATAATGCAAAAATATGCATAGACAAACTTGCCAACTGAAGAAATAATAACCCATAGATATATAGTCTGAGAATCACAGCATTGTGTATACTTGTTTACATCGTGTAATACTATAAAATTCTCATATGGTGACTTAGTTCTAATTATCTTGCGCCCAATAAAATTAATAATAATGGATATTTAATAAGATTACATTGTTAGTAAATTACGTCATTATGTAATGTACCAATAGTTATTGTAAATATCAAAAAAGTATATATATAGCTATTTAAACAAAGCTATATTATTAAGATAAACACCAATAAGACAAAAGACACTACTGTGCTAAACTATAATAACACCTAAGTTATAAGGCACTAGATAAGTTATAGCAAGTGTCTGGTGTAACTATCAGCCAATATGTATTGTAAAAAATGCATGCTAGGTCAACTGACCTGAACATTAAAACTGAACTTTTATTTCTTCAGTTGGCAAGTTTGTCTATGCATATTTTTGCATTATGGTTTAATATCTCACGTCCTGCGTTTGTAAAATTATTTTTATCATGGAGGTTTTATTTGTATTTAACAATGTTTTTTATACATATATATTGTTTTTAGATTGTTATATGGGGCTTCTTTTATTTGAGATTGCATTTATTTATTTAAATGTATGTTTATTTAAATGTGTTTTATGTTTTTAAGCTGCACACCCCCTGAAGAAGGCGATAACGCCGAAACGCGTTGGGGTTTCTTATGAATAAACGTCCATTGATCATCCATACCCACCTGGTCCCTAGCAGCTGTATATGGGCATGTTCTTGCGGGACCCAGCGAATGAACTCACTGGGTTCTCGGCTGGTCTCTCTGAGGCACCTCTTCAGCAGTTCCAGACCCTGACCTCCATGGTCAAAGAGTGCTCCAAATTTATGACTTGGTTGGCCTATGATGGCTTCGAGTCGGCAGCTAGAGTAGCCGCGGTGGGCATTAGTGTCCACCGCCAGGCCTGGCTACAGTCTTCAGACTTGGAGCAATGGGTGCAGGACAGGTTGGTTGATGTCCCTTGCTGGGGAGAGAATCTCTTCGGCAAGCCCACAACGGACAAGGCTGCCAAGCTCGTGTCCGAGTTCATGACCAGTACCAGGCTCTACAAAAAGACCGCTGACCCTTCCTGAAGGAAGGCTTCTGTAAAAAGCCCCTATACTCAAAGAAGAGAGAGGCTCATGGAAACTACCCTCAGTACTTGGCCTTCCCAGCTCCCTAACAGAGTCAGCGGGCAAAGGGACCAGGGCACGACCCTTGTAAGCCTAAGACCCCCAAACCACAGACCATGCCTCTGGTGCAACCTGGAGGGGGCTTTTGACTCCTTGAGCATAGCCTCTCATCCCCCAGGAGGTCCTGCCCTGCAGCATACAGGGGGACATCTGGTATTCTATGCTGACCAGTGATCCTCCATCACACTGACGCATGGGGCCTACAGGTGGTGAAGGAGGGTTACCTCCTCCACCTCAAATAGACACCCCCACCATTTTTTATGGGAGAGGCCCCCTATGACTTCCCTTCACCGGGGCCTACTTCAGAAAAAACTCGCAGGTCTTCTGGCAGACAGGGTGGTGGAACCCATCCCCCTCCACTTCAGGGGCAAGGGATTCTACTCCCGTTACTTTCTATTTCCCAAAAGGACCAGAAGGTTTTGGCCCATTCTAGACCTGCAGGACCTCAACCGGGTGAGAGAGAAGTTCAAAATGGTCTTCCTTGGAACATTGCTGCCATACCTCCAGCAAGGAGACTAGCTATGCTCCTTGGATCTGAAGGATTCATATACACACATCCTCATCCATCCCCTTCTCAGATAGTACCTCCAATTCATGGTTGGAGGCTGCCACAACCAGTACAAGATTCTGCCCTTCAGTCTGGCCTCCACCCTGAGGGCATTTAACAAGTACCTAGCAGTGGTCACCATTTTCTTGCATCTCCAGGGGGTGTCTTCCCTTACCTGGACTACTGGCTCATCAAGGGCAGCAGCGCTGCTGAAGCATATCGGGTGACGGCCCACACCATCCTCATTCTGGAGCACTTGGGGTTCATCATAAACTACCCAAAGTCCCATCTCCATCCAGCCCAATGCCTGGAGTTCATAGGGGCATGTTTTGCCTCGCTAGGATATTAAATTCAAGAGCAAATAGCCACAAGTGCATGGTATTTAATAAGCTATTTAATATGACAATTAGCTAGACAAGATAACAATAAGTTAGTGATATTACAGTGACAACACAACAGTTGATATCCCTACCTAATGATCTGAGAGCAGCTCAGGACATCAAAGACTTTAGAAAACAACTGAAAACAGTTTTGTTTACGGAGCACTACGGTCATGCAATCAACTAATTAATTTTTAAGAAAGCAATTATTTATATATACATTGTACAATAGCTCACTTTATAGTATAGCTCACAATATATATAGTGCACCTTTTCCAAAAACATTTAATCATATATTTACAAACTATGTATATATTATCACAGATTTTTTCACTATTACTAATTTTCTCTCTTGTTAAACCGCTTTGATTGTATGATAAGGCGGTATAAAAATCCAATTAAATAAATAAATCTCCAAACTCCCTGACATCATTGCAGGGCAATTCACCAAACTCTGACATCATCGCAGCCCCTTTAACATCAGCTGGGAGAGGCACAGCGAAGGCTGGAGAAAAGTGTGGGATCCTTCACGCGCTGGCCAGGCGGATATCAGCTCTCTACCTGTTCTGGATTTTCTAGCTCTTTTTATAGGCTGTAACAAATGTGTCACAGCTGGACCGCGTGACTCCTCACGTGAGGTTTTTCCTACAGATATTCTCCATCCCATACACCTTTGCTAAACAGTAATTTCTGACCAGTCCTTCTCCAGCCTTTGTTTGTTCTCCGAGTTACTAAACAATTCTGGTCATTCATTCCCTACACCTTTGGTCTCCGGTCTAGTAAACAGCTGGCTCAGCATGATATCTCACATATGGGATGGTTCAAAAGTTCAATATTCCTTGCTGATTCAAATAAATCTTTAATTTGTAATACATTCCACCTGTGGATCAGCAAGGATATTGTATGTAAGCACTGGCTGAATTGCCCTTGTAGTTCATTTGGAAATACAATAAGTGAGAATACCGTTCCATAAGGTTAAGCCAATCAATATAATTATTATTATTATTATTATTAACATGGGATGAAACATAGTGGATAACATTAAGATAAATGCTTGAGGGGACAAGAAGTTATGGTGTAAATTGGGTGATATTTTTCCAAGGTATCTTATATGCCGTTCCCACCGGCATTGCAATTGCCGAAGCCAAATGGCTTGTAGATCTCAGTTACTCTTATCAGTTCTCCATACAATGGGGACTCATTTCGCTTGCATGTTCAGGACTTTTTCTACTGTACATCTGCCCCATGGATTTCAATCTACTAGTTACATGTAGAGGGTAGTGGAACAAGTGGTGAGGGAATAACAATAGTATACCTTCAGCAACTACTACTCCCTCCACCAGCTATGAATCTGGTCTTAGATATTTTACCCAAACGTTTGCACCATTGGGCACCCGTAGATCCAAAAGCCGTATGAGCAGGAGAAAAGCAGAAAAAATCTGAGATACTGGAATATACAGTTACTTTCCAAGGAAACAATAATAAAAGGATTACAATACATAAGACAAAATCATTCACAAAAGCTTCCAATCAGTCTAATAGTCCTCTTCCTATTTTCAGATAATTTGGTCCTGCTTCTCAGCAGTTCTTCAGGACTTCGTAGTGTGTTTCATCTTTCTCTGAAGTTTGTTTGGTTTCTCCCAAAAGTTGAACCTCTCAGTCTCATAGGCAGATATCTTGGCCCTTTTGCAATGTGACACATGGATCCAGGTAGGGGCTCCTTCACACATTGCTGTGGTATGTAGTTGGGATGGTCTGTTCCATCTGGATTCTGGTCAATTTCCTCTGCTGGAATCTCTGGATTGCAGTTGGTGACATGGCTCCAGGCCTCATTCAGAAGAGCAGCAACCAATATTAAATGAAAAGACTAAATATTCTAGATTAGATTTTGCAACAAGACTTAATTTTATTCCATATTTTCTAAGATCATATCCTATAAATATTTCTTTATAAACTTTCAGTGGTCTACCAGTAACTATCTCGGATGGTGTCAACCCTGTCTCACAGTTTGATAAACTCCTTGTCTCTCTATCACTAGAGATTCATTTTCTGGTAGGAAATACTCCATTGTGCCCTTGACTGATCTTTACATGTTTAGCCCCCTTTGCACCGTTTACAGATCAGACAAGTTGCACACACGTCTTCTGCAATTTTTGGAAGTTTAGGATCATACCAATATTATGAGAATTTGTGCATCAAATCATCTCACTTTGCCTTTGTATGCCTGGCCAGGACATACAGAGGCAAAATGAGGCAAAAAGCATCTGGAAGTACCACATGGCCAGAATGGGTTTTCCAAAGCTTATCAGAGTGCAAGGTGCACCTAGCCTGTCTCCAAGTATCTATTTCCAATTGTTGAGTATGTGTTGGGGCTTAGATGACTTCCTGCCTTGAAGGTACTGGAGACGGCATAATTGAATAAAGTGCTCATCATTTTTTAGTTTACATATTAGGCAGACACATCACTTCACATCAGTAAATTACCTTCATCAATTTACTGTCCATCAGAGTCCTTCCTCTTAATATCCCGCTTCACCCCTCACAACACTTTTTCATTGCTTGCATCATTCCACCAACTACATACATAGGTCCTTTTCATATTTTTTATACCATACTAATGTATCCTAATTTGATAAGGCTGCTGAGAACATCAAACAATTGTTAAAAGCTTAGTATTGTAAACAAATGGTAGGTAGAAAATATAAATTTAGATTCTTCTCAATAAGCATAACAGTATGAGTAAACAGTGCCCCTTTCCCACTAACTTAATTGGTCTAGTACTAAGTGGACATGTGCTCATTCTAAATAGCAACTGTCTAAGCAAAACATTTTATAACATCAATCCCAGTATGGCTTCTAACAGGATGACCACATATCTCTCAGGTGTGTTTCCAGTGAGAGTGCTGTAGGAAACTCAAAACATTTGAAGACTGATCTTGTAACTGCAGTGTCCACAAGGATTTGTGTAAGCTACCCATTAATTATGCTGTTAAGAGATCCTTTGAGGTGAGAGGCCTAAGAGGGTACAAGGCATTTGTGGTTGGGCCTCATGGCGATACTTCCTCGGGTTCTTCTTGACCTACTCTCCCCTGCCTATTCATGTCTCTGCAGAGGCATAAATATACAAGGTTCATTTTCTTCAGGCCTTGTGGGTCCTCGAGGAAGCTTAGAGCAGTCAGAATTCCAGTGGCCCAGATCACCACATTAGAAGCATCACGTTTATTGTCTTTTCCTAGGCTGTGGCCTCACCTTCTGTCTCTCTCTCTCTGTTTCTTTTTCCCAAACCTCTCCTGGTTTGTTGCTGACAAGCAAGATTTTGTTTTGTCCAATCAACTCAAGTTAGTGTTGTTGTTTTGTTTTTATACAAATAAGCTAGGAAAAAAAAGATATTCTCATATTTTCTGGGAACTCGGTTCCATCTTTTTGCTAAATGTGATCCATATGCTTGGGAACAAAGCAATTTCAGATCAGCCTCTGTCCAAAATTCCAGTAAACTTAAGGGCAATGCAATTTCAAAAGAAACACTAATGTTTACTCATCTTGTAATTGCTGAGTGTATACTGGACCTCTACATAATGTACTGCTACAACAAGGATCACATTTGGTAACATAAGTGCAAGTGTATAAACTAAATATCTCACAGTGCTACAACATATATCTATTTTCTCAGGAACTGTACTCCTAAAACTGAGATAAAAAAAAGCTTTCAAAACAAAGTACGCTTTTTCTCTGGACACCAACATGTAAAATTCAAATACAGAAAAACAGGTGAATTTATCCTAAAACCCAATATTGTAACAAATAAAACTGGAAAGATCAGTGTAGGTAACCCCTATGGTGTTACTGTCCTGTTCATCAGTCATCAGCACTGAGCTTAACAATGCAAAGTAATTAACTAAAATCTTACAGTTCAAGAAACAGGCATTCAAATGAAATGAAGCTGCAAGGAGGTGAATTCAAAATCATCATAAGGAAGCACATTTTCATGGAAAGGTTGGTGGATATCTGGAATGCAAATACTCCCCTTTTTATATTTTTAACCAAAATGCTAGTACTTCGTCACATTTAAATTAAAACCTTTTACATTTATACCTGAGACTGGAATCAAACTGATCTGAAAACAATGAAGTTATTTTAAAGCAAATTATCTAGAGTTACAACCAACCTTGATGTTATCTTAAACACAGATAGCAAAGTAAACAGTAGGTCTCTCTTCTGTCCAAACTCCTTCAGGCAACTGCAGATTACTATGTCTAAATATCTGCAGCTAAACAAGAGAGAGGCGTCGTAAACACTAAGGGGCTTGTTTACAAAGCCGCGGTAGCGATTCACGATCGTTATCGGAGCCGTGGCCCCATTGAAATCAATGGGGCCGCGGCTCCGATAACGATCGCGAACCGCTACCGCGGCTTTGTAAACAAGCCCCTAAGAGTTAAAATAAAAAGTTGCTTGAGAATTGTTACTAATTGTGATTGCTATTGAATTCCTAAATAAGCCTATAGTTACAGCTCTTTGTGTTTCTGTAGTATATGAACAATAATTATGCCTTCTATGAGGTGCCTGCCACAATATATAAAATCCCCCTTTAACTTTTAAGTTTGCTTGATAGCATACACAGTCAAAGACAAAGAACAGACACATAACATATACCAAAAATAAGACTCAAGCAGGATTACCTTCTTATTCACTCAGGATTTAAATCATTTTCAGTTGCAATCCCGTAACTACTGGCTCAGGATGCCCCATTGTCCTGACAGGGTTCTCAACCCTTATTTTGAAAGTCAAAGGAAAACAAAATAAACTCAACCCAGTTAACAGATACAAATATCATACCACATATACCACAACACCTAACATGTTATCTTGTCAATGCAAGATCTATGAGAAAGAAAATCCCAATCTTCCAAGACCTAATATCTGAACACTCTCCAGATATTATTTGTATCACAGAAACCTGGCTAACAGAAATTGATACTGTTACAATCAATCAGTTGAAGAGTCCAGGCTACGAAATCTTTCACACCCATAGATCGGTAAAAAGAGGAGGTGGCGTGCTCATAATTATAAAAGAATCCCTCAAAGCATCACTATCAGCATCTAATAATATTGAAAACATAGACATCCTCACTATAAACATAAAACAACTCCAAATATGCTTAATATACAGACCACCTGACTCAACTCCTGATAATTTGGACACACTAATAGAACTCCTGGGCACAGCCATTGATGCAAAACCCCTAATCCTTCTCGGGGACTGAACTTACCCTCCACTTCAGACTCACAAATGGAGGCATTCATAAAAACCACTGAAGAGATGGATTACACACAAATCATAAATGAAAACACACATCATAAAGGAAATACACTAGACCTTATTTTCCTACCCAGACACCTCAACAGCGCATATGATCCCACAACCCTAGAAGTACAACCCATCCCCTGGTCTGATCACCATCTGATAGATTTCCAAATCCCACTAGTTGACTCTGCCTTTAACAGACCTTCACACTCCCATTACATTAACAGATTCAAAAAATTTAATAAGAAAGAATTTTTGAATCACATCATCCCACACCTCCTTTTAGACCCTACAGAACTTGGCAAAGCTCTTACAATATGGAACACCACCATAACTAATGCAGCCACCTCAAATCAGAATCTCAAACAACCCCCAAAAAGGCAAAAGAGACAAAATGCCCCATGGTACAACCGAGAAATACCCAGAAAACAGCTAAGGACAGAGCTACGCAAAGCCGAACGCAAATGGCGTCAGGCTAAAACTAAAACACTCCAATCCCATTACCTAAACACCCTAACAATATACAGAGAACAAATTAATGACGCCAAGAAAAATTACTATTCAAGTCAACTCACAAAAGCTCTTAACCGCCCAAGAGAACTTTTCAGAATTGTTCAATCCCTAACTGACAGTACTGCCAACAAAAGCTCTTTTAATCATGCTATCTCACTCCAGACACTTGCCACTTACTATGAGAGTAAACTAAAACAAATTTCATCCCCCACCATAACACAAAGCTCAATCCCATCCCCACATATAACACAATGGTCTACATTTTACCCTTTTATTTATTTAGCGTACATTTGTAACCCGCTGCTTCCAGTGATCAGCAGCGGTGTCTATACATAGGAGGTGTGGCTGTACTGGCCAGGATTAAATTATATACAATGTGATTTGGGGAGGGGGATAGTGCACCGCAAGCATAGGGTTACATGATTTACAGTAGATTGAATGTTGCAGTTACATACAGGTACTTAATACATATTTACAGTTGATGCCTGTTAGGACTTTACAAATGATGACCCTTATATACAAATTTACACATTGCTGAGTTTGCTTCAGGAGGTTAACATATTTCATGCGGTTAAGTTGTAATGTGCTTGGAAAAGATGTGTCTTGAGTAGTTTTCTAAAGTCTTTCAAATCACTGACTTCACGTAGTTCGGTTGTCTTTATATAAAGACATGCTGAAACACACTTTATCCAAACTAAACACGATGACTACATCCCACCTTGACCCATGTCCAGTAAACTGGATAAAAGCATCTATCCCTGAATTCTCCTCATTTATCCTACCAATAATAAACCTCTCACTTAAGAATGGTCACCTACCAGCTCCCCTTAAACATTCACAAATCCACCCCATATTAAAAAACATGTCCAGGGACAAAAGCTCCCCAACCTCATATAGACCAATTTTCAGCCTACCACTCTTAGCTAAACTAACGGAAAAAACAGTACAGATCCAACTGCAAGACCATATTGACTCCTCTGCACCATTAAATGACCATCAATACGGTTTTAGACCGCACCACGGAGTGGAAACACTCCTCACAGTTTTAATTGACACTCTTGCCAGAGGGACTGACAACATAAAGCATGTTTTCCTTCTCATCTTCATTGATATCACAGCAGCCTTTGATAGCGTTATCCATCAAATAATGCTAACACGGCTACAAACGATGGGAATCACAGATACGGTATTGAAATGGTTTCGCTCATACCTATCAGATAGAACCCAGGAAGTCAGAATTGAACAACAAATATCAGACATATAAACAAGAACAAGGTTTCCCCCAAGGTTCTGCCCTTTCTGCACTACTTTTTAATATTTACTTACAACCCATCTCTTCTATCTTTAAAAGGTGCCGCATAATTTACCATATTTACGCGGATGACATAATGATCTGTCTCCCGTGGAATATTCTGAACCTCCCAAAGAATCTACTGGCTGAGCGCTTCACAGAAATTACGACATGGCTTGATAGCCACAATCTCCATATTAACTTTTCAAAATCCGACGCCATATTTGTTACTAGAAACCAAAACTTCTCCTCCCCAAACTCAATCACAATCAACGACATCAATATTCAAATTAGAAATGAAGTGAAATACCTTGGCGTCATAATTGATCGCTCCCTCAGCTTCAGCTCCCACATAAATATCTTTCTTGTTGTTTGCTTTTACAAAATCAAACTCCTCAAGCAACTCCGCCCTTTTCTCCACCTGCATAATTTTAGATCTACAATCCAAGCTATGATTACCCCTCACTTCGACTTTGCTAATAACATCCTTCAAGGCATCGCCAAAAAGGATCTAAGACGACTCCAATTAGCCCAAAATGTGACAGCTCGCATAACTAGAAAAACATAAACGCTATGGAACACATCACACCCACACTGTATGCCCTCCACTGGCTACCTATACATAGCTGCATAACATACAAAATTCTCGTAACAACGTTTAAACTAATTCATGGCATCACGCCCTCTCACCTAACAACCCTCATAACTATAGAAAACAACAATCGTACACAACGCTCCATGAATAAAAGCAAACTCTCCTTACCAATAGACTTCAGGAAAGCCAAAGAGATAACAACTAATAAGGCCTTCTCCCACACTGCTCCTGTCCTCTGGAATGCCCTCCCTGATCACCTCAGACAACCAAGAGACCTACTAATATTTAGAAAGCATCTTAAAACACACCTATTCAACACACACTTTGGCACGCATGACCAATCGGATAACCCAGCACCAACACAATAGTATACCTAAGACACACCACCAACACAACACATGACTCCAGTCAAACATATGAATTGTATATAGTTCCTTTTTTTATTTGTTTGGATTATGCACAATTAAATGTCAGATGATAGTTTTATCATTACCATGTACATAGTTAATTTCTGTTCTATGTAATTGAGCATGTACCTGTTTGTACTACTTACACCTGTTGTTCTATGTAAACCGCAATTGATCTATGGAAATTACGGTATAAAAATTATTGTTAAATAAATAAAAACCAATTTCCTTAATTTTCTGTCTTTTTGTTGTTTGTTTGTTTCGTTAAGCTTTAGTAAAGAGCTCTAGTCAGTTCAGCATCCAGGGGCCATGAAACCTACTTGAGCAGCCAGCAATGAAAGAAAAACAGATATACTGTAGACTAAAACATACATTGCAGAGGTTCTGATTTAAACACAAGACAAATCAAAGCTTACAAGTGCTTTATGCCTAGGCATCTATTAGTCTTTAGGTATAACAGCCTATCTGATCAGAATAAGGAGGTTTTCTTGAGAAACTTCACCCTGCATACTGAACTAGACCCTGCCCTCCTGGGTAGTTCTGAAAAGCAACATGCCTTAACAGCTTGGAAAACCAGGGACCTTGGGAAAAATAACAAGTAATAAAGTCTTCACTTCTTCATAATCTTATAAGGAGTTTCCCTAACAATTAATCTCCAGGAACAAGCAGGAATGAGTCTTCACATATGGGTACGTCGGTACCGACGGAGCTTG
Organism: Ichthyophis bannanicus; assembly: GCA_033557465.1. NCBI lineage: Eukaryota > Metazoa > Chordata > Amphibia > Gymnophiona > Ichthyophiidae > Ichthyophis > Ichthyophis bannanicus. The sequence continues at coordinate 291,755,162 of CM066033.1, read as the reverse complement.
CGCGGGAACGCTCCCCAGCGTCCAATCAGAAAGCTTTTGGGAGCATCCCTCAGCGCCTGCGTGCTGCCTTCCCGCCTTTCCAACTGTCTCTCCTTAGTTTTCGTTTTTCCGCGGAGCCGGCAGGACATCCTCCTGTCACCGCAGAAACTTTTTTCTTTAATTTTTTAATTCTTGTTTTCTTGTGGTCGCGGCTGTTTTCCCGCCGCCACTGGTACCGCCGGTGGGGTTTTTTCTTTTCTTTTTCTCAAACTGAGGGAGAGTTTTCCCTCAGTTTCTGTCTTACAATTTTTTGGGCCTATAAGGCCTCTCCATCATGGAGCCTTCTTCTCCTAAGAAGTGCCTTCACTGTGGAAATACAGTTTTCTTTTTAGACTCCAATGACTGGTGTCTAACCTGTTTGGGTCCTGACCCTTTTTCCCCTGAACCGTCAGGCTACAATACTGTGAGAAGAGATTCTCTCTTTCGAGTTTCCCTCGATACCGTTTTCCCTCCCTATGGCAGGGCACCGGCCATTTCTTCTCTACAGGATCAGGAAACCCACAAACAGTCTGTTAAGACTAGCCAATCCTTGAGTGGTAAGTCTCATGCTAAGCATGCTGACGGCCCCGGCCTTGCCCTCAAGACCCCATTGGCATTAAAACCCCAGCGGGAGTCTTCGGGCTCCAAAGCATTTCAGGGGTTTCAGGTTGTTCCTGGGGCTCACCCCTCACAGAACATACCTGAGCCATGCTTGGTGGTGGCATCCGCTTCGAGCGGTACCGATACCCCGGCATCGACACCGGTGTTGAGTGATCCGCTCTTCACCAGGGATCGTCATCTGGCGTTCTCGGTACCTTCGGGACCGACCGAAACGTCCCAGATTGACTTTCCAGTATCGGCAGTACCGCCAATACCACCACCGACGTCGGTACCCTCTAGGCATGCATCGATAGACTCGATTCCTTCGATGCCGAGACTAGAATCGATTTCTAGTCTAGAGGACTGGGTACCGACGCGTCTCGGAACCGATGTTTACCGATTCCGCATGCACGGTACCGAGGATAATCACCAAGGGTTTTTAGTTACCTCGGTACCGTTTGAGCAGCCTCCGATGACTGCTTCGGTGTCGGTTTCGCCTTCGATTCCGGCACAACTACCGGTATCGGTATCGATGCCGGTACCTGCAGTATCATCGGAACCAGCTCCTTCCATGCTTTTTTCACCCGGATCCCTCCTCTCTATACCTAGTTTGGAGTCGATACCTGGCATGGATGATGCACTACTGACTGTCTCAACTCATAACTGCCAGTTCCAGTGTCCATCCATTACAAATCCTGTTCTGCACCGGACAGGTACATCCTCCGGTGCCCAGGCTACCTTTTCAGATTTAGCCTGTCCAGGGATGGTTCCCATCGGAGATCCTTCATTTCAGAAATTTCTCCTCGACATGGCAACCTTCCTTAATATTCCTATCCCTGGCTATGAGTCTTCTCAGGGTTTTTCTGCAGGAAAGGAAAATATAATGCTTCCTTTACATCACTTTTTGCAGAATCTTCTTCTGAGGGTATGGGAAAAACCTTTAAGGGTTTCTTCACCTCCTACAGCAACTGATCTTCTGTATCAGGTGCCCCCCTCTCCAGGATTTCAAAAGCCTCAACTTCCCCATCATTCCATTGTAGTGGAATCAGCAATGAGGAAGGTAAAAAGCAAGAAAAAACATTCTTCTTTCCCGCCAGGGCGTGCATCTAGAACACTGGATGCCTTTGGATGTCAAACCTTCCAAACATCTATGCTGGCAACAAGGATTCTCTCATATATTTTCTATATGAGTCTATCCCTTCAGGAGATCACAAAGAAATTATCTCTTTTGACTCCTTTTCTATCAGAGCCCAAGGCTGCAGACTATGCCTTACTTCTTAGTCATAGCCAAAATATTTCTTGGTTTCTTTCTCGTGCTTTCCTAGACTCTTTTGAGTCTGTTAGCAGGACTTCTGCTATAGCCATAGGAGCACGTCGTAAAGCCTGGCTCCAAGCATCAGGCTTGAGTAGATGGGCACAACAAAGACTGAGTAATACTCCTTGTACTGGAGAAAATCTCTTCAATAAGGAGTCTTTACGTCAGGTTGCTCATTGCTCCAATGACTTTCCTGTTTCTGAGGGCCATCCTAAGCCCTCTCCTTCCTCAGCAGGTAGGAAATGCCCTACCAAACCTTCTTTCCCCAAAAGAAAGAGGTTTTCCTCTTCTCTTGCCCATCCTTCAGATGTTCCCAAGCAGGGGAAGTCTCGCCCTGGTCTGAAGAATCCAAACTCTAGCCAGGCTGAATAAACACAATAACCATAGGTTTCTGATTAATCTTTTTATAACTACAGTTAATTTCTTTTCAGCAGAAGTTTTTCACTGTTTTTCCATTCAAAACTCTGCTCAGGGATTCCTATTCTCAGGAAATCCATTTACTCTTCAGTATGCTGAACTGTCAGGATATTCATGTCTATACGTTACAGGGTTTTCCACCTCTTCCTGACTAGAAGAGAGGTTTAGCAACTATCACATGATAGTTTCTCTGTACTAGCATAAATGTTTTCCTTCCAGGGACTTACCATGTGGTAAGTCCTTCTTCAGCTTCTATCTCTACCCTCTTCGCCAGGGTTTCCCCTGTAAGAGTGGTACCATACCATTGAAAGACTTTTCTTGTCTTTCTTTTCACTGTAGAGTTTCTTCTCCTGAGTAAACTCCCTTCTTTATCTGGGCAGCTCTGCAGACAGAGACAGCTTGCTCTCTTTGTTCAGTCTGTTCTCTCTGTTTGACACAGACCGACTCTCTCTGTTGTCCTATTCAGTAGCTGCCCATGCAGGAGTTCCAGTAATTGACTACTGGTACTTTTCCACAAGTCCCAGTCTTGTCTTCCACCACTCCTGTCTGGCCTTAGTAGTGATTCCAAGACAGTTTTCTACATCTTTCTTGGATAATCCTTTTCACTACAGGCTTCTTACACTATCTTCTACCCTTGCCATCTCCACTCTCTGGGTTTGGCAACGAAGTGTACGTGGCTGTCAGTTTTCTCCATCAGCCAGTTCTACATCCCAGTTCTCCTGCATAATGCTCTCTGCAATCCTGCTGAGAAGCTTTCCACTATGGGCCCTTGCTAGAGAGCATAGAGATTCTCTAATGGCTATCCATCATGGTTGAAAAAGGCTTCCTCAGTCATCCCCTATGACTGTGAGGGTTCTTCACACCCTACTATCTTCTTTAAAAAAAAAAAAAAGGAGGGAAAAGGACATAAGCCTTCTCCACGTGAAAGTCTAAGGGTTATCCCATTCATATAGGGAATATACTCTTTTTTTCTTGCAGTTTGTCCTCATGGTATCCTAATACTTCAAGGACAGCACATATTAATCTGGAAAACGCCTGATACCTCCTTTGTCCCTCACGTAGGTCAACCTGGTATCTCATTCTATGCGTTTCTGTCCTTTTACCATGCTGGAGTTCCACAGGACTCCGGACTTGCTGTTTACAGACTGATATTATCCTCTGTTTTTTCACGTAACCATCCTGGTTATTCACTGGATAGCATTCCTTTACCATCTTCTCTGGGGGAATAGATTCTCTATATATCTTCTCAAGTAGGTTTCACCTCCTTGTTCTTAGATGAATCGTTTCCCTTCACATCTCCATGTGAATGTCCTGATATGCATAGCTCTGTCTGCTTAGTTGCAGGCATCTATCTTTAGACCTATATATACAAGTATATATATATATACCTATATACATCTCTGTAGATGTATCTGTCAGCTAAGTGTGCATATGCTATGCCCTTTAGATCTCATTATAGATATATATATATATATATATATATACCCGAATGTATATATATATATATATACACACATATATCTACATATATGTGTGTATCTGTCCAGATACTTATTATAGGTAGATATGTATTTCCATACTTATCTCTCTGACTGTCTATGCGCATAAAGGTTTTTACCTTCCTGTATGTTTCTGACAGTGGGCTTGCACAGCTTCATACTGTTCCACAGTATGTTTCGGATATTATGCACACAACCACTGCTGTGGTACTGACAGCCCTACCGTATCCTAGGTTTACGTATCCCTGAAGCTCCATGCCCCAATGTCTTCCTACCTCTCACCAGTTAGGAAAGACATGGTGGATCTTCAGTGGATTTCAGATTCAATTCCTCAAACATCTGTCCTTTCTTGGGAGTATGGGGTTCTTCTCATACCCTTTCCTCCCTCAAGGACTAGGTCTGTTTGTCCAGATCGGTCAGTCTTCCTCTTTTGCTCCTACCTCTGAATACTTCTGTAGCCAAAAGAGTTTTCAGCTTTCCATGAAGCTTCCCACTGAAGACCTGCCGTGTTTGTGCTACCCCAATTGAATCCTGAGGTCACCTCTCACTTCCAGATGTTGACCTCCACCTTCACTCCAGTGAGGTCACCTTGAACATTATTCTACTGGATCCCCAGTAGACTCCATCAGCCTCTCTACTTCCTGCAATCCAGTAGGTGAGCGTCATATGGTGATTGTTCATTTCAATATTATGGTGATTGTTCATTTCAATATATCTTTTGATAATGATCATACATACAAGGACTCCTTGTGGGTAGTCCTTTCTTAGGTTAGCTGTTTTTTCTGCAGCTCCTCTCTTTTCAACTCCTGCTCTCCATCCTCAGGATGCCTGGCCATATGAGGTGTAGCATGTTTTCAATCTTCAACATGTTAGGGCTCCAGGCATCTTAGCTTGGGAGTCTCCATATCTGAAGACTCATTCCTGCTTGTTCCTGGAGATAGCACAGTTACTTACCTGTAACAGGTGATCTCTGGGAACAGCAGGAATAAGTCTTCACAACCCGCCCACCTCCCCTAGGAGTTGTATTTCTATATCTATCTTTCCTTTCCTCTTTCTCTCTCTTTGTCTCAGCTATGAAACTCAACTGAGGAGAGACAGTTGGAAAGGCGGGAAGGCAGCACGCAGGCGCTGAGGGATGCTCCCAAAAGCTTTCTGATTGGATGCTGGGGAGCGTTCCCACGCAGGCTCCGTCGGTACCGACGTACCCATATGTGAAGACTTATTCCTGCTGTTCCCAGAGATCACCTGTTACAGGTAAGTAACTGTGTTATACTAGCTCTACAGGAAAGAGTCATTTTGTTTAAAGCACTGAACTAAACATCTTTGCATCTCAAGATTATATATTTACCTAAATTAAGTTTTACTTTTCCTCTGCTGCAGAATCCAGCTGCAGTCATTTCATTTATCAATTTGATCTTGAATTTAATATTCAATCCCACCCTTGTCACCATTTTGTTTTGCCTCGCTAGGATATTAAATTCAAGAGCAAATAGCCACATGTGCATGGTATTTAATAAGCTATTTAATATGACAATTAGCTAGACAAGAGAACAATAAGTTAGTGATATTACAATGACAACACAACAGACATCATTGCAGGGCAATAAAACAATGCACCACCAAACTCCCTGACATCATTGCAGGGCAATTCACCAAACTCGGACATCATTGCAGCCCCTTTATCATCAGCTGGGAGAGCCACAGCGAAGGCTGGAGAAAAGTGTGGGATCCTTCACGTGCTGGCCAGGCGGATATCAACTCTCTACCTGTTCTGGATTTTCTAGATCTTTTTATAAGCTGTAACAAATGTGTCACAGCTGGACTGCATGACTCCTCACGTGAGGTTTTCCCTACAGATATTCTCCACCCCATACATTTTTGCTAAACAGTAATTTCTGACCAGTCCTTCTCCAGCCTTTGTTCTCCGAGTTAATAAACAATTCTGGTCAGTCATTCCCTACACCTTTGGTCTCGGGCTAGTAAACAGCTGGCTCAGCATGATTCCTCACATACGGGATTGTTCAAAATTTCAATATTCCTTGCTGATTCAAATAAATCTTTAATTTGTAATACAGGGCACTGCTGGACACCATCCAGCCCAGGGTCTTCCTCCCGCCCTCCAGGTAGGGCCCAGCACCTCAAGGCACTTGCAGGCAACATCCAGGGTTGCCCCTCGGCCTCTGCCCACCTGCTGGATCACATGGCGTCCATGGTACATATCACCCCAGGCGCCCATCTGCATATGTGTCCGGCCCAGTGGGCCCTACACTCCAGTGATCTCAAGCAACTGGGCACCTGTGGGACAGAGTGGTCATGACCTGTCCTCTGGTTGACTCCCTCGACTGGGGTCAACAGCTCCAGCACTTACAGGCCGGGATGCCCTTCCAGGCCCCCACCCCCCAGAGGATCCTCACCACAGATGCCTCCAAACTGGGCTGGGGAGCCCATTGTGACAACCTCTGCCTTCAGGGCAGTTGGTCTCAGACAGAGAGCCTCCAGCAGATCAACCTCCTGGAGCCCAAGCCATAGCTCTAGCCCTCTGAGCTTTTCGCCACCACCTTCGGCATCAAGCAGTGCTGATCCAGACTGACAACCAGGTGGCAATGTTCAACATCAACAAACAAGGAGGTACAGGATCGTCCTTCCTGTGTCAGAAGGCATTGAGCCTTTGCTCTTTTGCCAATAACAACAGGATGGTCCTGCGGGTGGTCTGTCTCCCTGGCCAGGACAATATCCTGGCAGACTGGCTCAGCTGGGTCCTCCAACCGCACGAGTGGTGGCTGGACCCCCAGGTGGCCAGCTGGCTCTTCCATCTCTGGGCGCTCGCACAGTTGGACCTTTTTGCCACCCCCACCAATGCACAGCTGCCCCGCTTCTGCTCCAGGGAGCCATATCCCTCTTAGGTAGTGGTGGATGCATTTCTCATCCCTTGGATGGAAGGTCTCCTCTACACCTTTCTGCCCACACCGCTGATTGCTAAGACCCTGTTCAAGATCAAGCTCAACAGAGCCACCTTGATATTGGTGGTTCCTTGGTGGCCAGGCAGCCATGGTTCCTACTGCTCCTCCATCTGTCCCAGGCACCCCCAGTTCCACTGGGGTGCATCCTGGGCCTGCTCTCGCAGGAGGACGGCTCTTTCCTACACCCTAATCTGAGCTCCCTTACCCTAACGGCCTGGCTGCTGAAAGGGTAGCCTTGGCCCACTTAATCTCTCAAGCGAGGTGGTCTTCCTGGCCTCCCACAAAGCCTCCACCCACCGGGCCTATGCCTTCATGTGGCGGAGGTTCTCTGTGTGATGCACGGAGAAGCAGATCAACCCCTTTTCCTGTTCGGTCCAGCTGGTGCTGCAGTACCTACCTTCACCTCTCTGAGGCTGGGCTGAAGTCCAACTCTGTCAAAATAGACCTTGGTACACTCTTGGCACACCACCATCTTGTTGAGGGCAAGCCCCTTTCCGCTCAGTCCTTCGTGACTCACTTCCTGAGGGGCCTACTACTCTAAGGCCACCCATCCGCCCCTGGTGGCAGAGTGGGATCTCAGTGTGGTTCTCTCAAAACTCACAGCACCACCTTTCGAGCCTCTTAGCTCTTGCCATCTCAAGTATCTCTCCTGGAAGGTGGTCTTCCTAGTAGCGCTCACCTCCGCTCACACGGTTAGCGAGCTCCAGGCTCTGGTGGCCCATCCACCTTATAGAAGGTTCCACAAGAACAGGGTCATGCTCCGCACGCCCCCCAGGTTTCTGCCTAAGGTGGTGTCTCCATTCCACCTCAAACAGGAGGTGATGCTCCCCTCCTTCTTCCCTTGTGCTCACACTAGGAGAGTGGAGGCCACTCTCTACACTCTGGACTGTAAGCTGGCCGTTGCCTACTACCTCGAGCATGCCTGGGCCCACCATTGCTCCTCACAGCTCTTCATCTCCTACGATACAAATCGGCTGGAGACAGCGGTCTCTGCTGTAAGTGTACTCTGTCCATTTGGCAGATTGCATTGCGTTTGCCTACGAGCAGGCCGGTCTCTTGCTGGAGCGTCATGTCATGGTAGCCTCTGTGGCAAACCTGCACTCCGTTTCCTTGTCGGAGATCTGCCGCGCTGCCACCTGGTCCTTAGTCCATACCTTCACAACTCATTACTGGCTGGAGAGGTAATCTCGCCAGGACAGCGCCTTTGGCCAGGCAGTACTCCCATCATTTGTTTGGGGTGTAAGGCAACTCCGGCCCTTTTTTGTGTTCAGGCTACTGGAAAACTGGTTCCTCGCTTGACACTCTTGGCCGCTCGTGGCTCTGCTGTTCCTTGACTCCGATGCTGCTTCACACAGTTCGCCTTTTTCTGGTCACTTGTGGCTTTTACAGTTTTTTTCGGTAGCCTGTAGATGGGAAGTCCCATATGAGAGGACTGACTTCCTGCTTATTCCCGGAGAAAGCATAGTTACTCACCTGTAAATGGTGTTCTCCAGGGACAGCAGAAATCAGTCCTCACAACCTTCCCTCCTTCCCGTGGAGCTGCTTTTCTTTTTGACGTCTTGAGCTATGTCATCATACTGAGGCAAGATGGCACCCTTAGGTGGAAAGGGGACCACGCATGTGTGGTGCATCTCCCAAATGCTTTCTTGGAAAGCTGGGGGGAGGTTACTACGTGGGCTCCATCGGCGCCGACATCAGCCATATGTGAGGACTGATTCCTGCTGTCCCCGGAGAACACCTGTTACAGGTGAGTAGCTACACTTTATTGTTTGGCTTCTGATGAAGGCAGTAGGTTCAGAGGCATTTTCAGTATGAATATGCTGTGTTTTGTTTTGTTGTAATTTTTTATGTATATTTTTATGTTATCTGCCTTGGGATGTAGTGCAGTATACACATCCTTTTAAATAAATAAATAAGTTAACTACAATACAGAATCATCAGTATGGGGGGTTTGAGAGCATATGGCAACCCTATGACCATTTGAGGAGTGCACAGTGATTTAGTTTTGGTGCTGCGGGGAAGGGGTAGGGTCCGTGGGTACTTAGGGAAGGGTACTTGTTATGATGCTATGGGTTGTTGATGTATATACAGAAAATTCAATAAAAGCCTCAGTTCAGAAAAAAAATAAAAAAGCTAAAAGGAGCAACTGCAGAAGTCAAGTGTTTATATCAGACATAGATGTTGTTTAAAAATACAATTTTGAAAGCCCAGACCAGAATGTATCCCATGCATTCAGAAAGGCAGGAGGAAGGCCAAACGGCAGCCAGTTTGCTAAAAGGTGAGATGAAAGAGGCTTTTAGAGCAAAAAAAAAACCTTTCAAAAATGGAAAAAAGGAACCAAATGAAGAAAATAGGAAACAGTATAAGCACTGGCAAGTTAAGTGCAAGGCACTGATAAAGAAGGCAAGAAGAGTATTTGAAAAGAAGCTTGCCATAAAGACAAAAACTCGCAATAAGAACTTTTTAAGGTACATACGAAGCAAGTAGCCAGGGAAGTTGGACCATTGGGTGATCAAGGGGTAAAGGGCGTACTCCTTTGAGAAGTGTTCAACTACTGTTTTTCTCTGTAACATTTTATGGTGTGCTGTGAAGGTTAATATATATCCTCAGTTTTTGGCTTGTTTCTCTAATGTAGCACCTTTCACATTTGTTTGTGTTGGATCATATATGCTACATTCATTGTGGAGCATATATGTGAGTCTTTCATTTTGAATGTCTTTCCCATGTGGGTAGCTATAGTGTACTGTGATATGTGCTGGCATAAAAGATGCATATACATATTTTGCAGTAGAGGAAGGAACAACACTCAAGCAGAAATTACTGAGAGAAAAGATCAGCCAAGAATACTATAGAAGATTAAAATCATTATTGAAAAGTGCTTTGACATCACAATAAGATACAACCATGAATCAGCTGATAATTCCTGTACTCTCATACAACTTTGGGATTGTAATTGGCCTCTTAAAGATTTTGAAAAACTGCATGTGTGAACAAGAAAACTCCTCCATGCCCATGAGGTAATTTACAAGAATTTACATGCTGAGACTGTACATCCCTAGAGCTGAATGAGATCTAGGCCTCATAGAGATTTATTACACATACAGAGCTACTATCATAGGCTTCCAGGCCTACCTAACAGGTTCCTGGAATTCTTTTCCTTCTTTGGCAGATTCAAATACGCAAAAAAGTGTTTAAATATGAAAGTAAATGTCCAGAATCTGTCTCAATCATCAAACTTGGGCAAGCGTTCTGACGACTAGAAGGAATGAGTGAGAACCCACAAGCACACACTAGAAACATAGAAACATGATGACAGAAAAAGACCACATGGCCTATCTAGTCTGTCCTTCCATAACAACAACTACAACAGTCCACTTTTTACCTTTAGAGATCCTCTGTGTTGGTCCCATGCTTTTTTGAATTCAGTTACTGTCTTCATCTCTACCACCTCCACTGGGAGACTATTCCATGGATCCACTACTCTTTCTGTAAAGAAATATTTCCACATATCACTCCTGAATCTATCTCCCTTCACCCTCATCCCATGTCCCCTCGTAGAAAAACTTGCTTTCAATTGAAAGAGGCTCTCTCCCTGAACATTTATACCACGGAGGTATTTAAACATCTCAATCATATCACCTCTATCCCGCCTTTCCTCTAAGGTGTACATATTAAGATCCTTAAGTCTGTCCTCATATGCTTTATAATGAAGCCCATTAATCATTTTAGTAGTAACCCTCTGCACCAACTCCATCCTGTTCACATCCTTTTGAAGGTGCGGTCTCCAGAATTGCACACCATACTCCAAATGAGGTTGCACCAAAGACTTATACAGAGGCATTATCACCTCCTTTTTTCTGCTAGCCATTCCTCTCCGTATGCACCCAAGCATCCTTCTAGCTTTTGCCGTCGCCTTTTCTACCTGTTTAGATACTTTAAGATCATCAGACACAACCACGCCTAGGTCCCGCTCTTCTTTAGTGGACAAAAGTACTTCACCTCCTATACTGTATTGTTCCCTTGGATTGCTGCAGCCCAAATGCGTGACCTTACATTTTTTAACATTAAATCCCAGCTGCCAAATTCTAGACCATTCTTCAAGCTTAGCTAGATCCCTCCTCATGTTATCTACACCTTCCTGGGTGTCTACTCTATTGCAGATTTTGGTATCATCCGCAAAGAGGCAAACCTTACCCGACAGCCCTTCCGCTATATCACTAACAAAGATGTTAAAAAGAATCGGACCAAGGACAGATCCCTGGGGCACACCACTGGTAACATCCTTCTCCTCAGAGTGAGCTCCATTTACTTGTACTCTTTGTCGCCTCCCACCCAACCAATTTCTAACCCAAGCAGTAACTTTAGGGTCCATCCCTAGGGTGCTCAGTTTGTTTATAAGTCGCCTGTGAGGAACAGTGTCAAAGGCTTTACTGAAATCTCAATACACCACATCTAGAGCTCTCCCTCGGTCCAACTCCCTGGTCACCCAGTCAAAGAAATCAATCAGATTTGTCTGACAAGACCTGCCTCTGGTGAATCCATGCTGCCTCGGATCCTGTAACCCACTGGACTCCAGAAACCTCACTATTTTCTCTTTCAGCAGTGTTTCCAATAATTTACTCACCACCGAAGTTAAACTAACCGGCCTGTAGTTTTCAACCACATCCTTACTTCCGCTTTTGTGTAAAGGCACCACACGAGCCTCTCTCCAGTCCTTTGGCACCACTCCCGACTCCAATGAGGCATTGAAAAGGTCAGTCAGTGGAGTTGCTAGAACGTCCCCAAGTTCCCTCAGTATTCTAGGGTGTATCCCATCCGGTCCCATCGCTTTGTCTACTTTAAGTTGAGCTAGTTTCTCACGAACACAGTCTTCTGAAAATTGTTCAAGATGTCCCTCGCTTCTGTTCTTATTTGTGGGTGTTTTCTGAGGTCCTGCTCCTGGTTCTTCATCTGTGAACACAGAACAAAAATATTTGTTAAGCAATTCCGCTTTATCCTTATCAGCTTCTACATATTCCCCCCCTGCACCCTTGAGTCCGACAATACCACTTTTGCCCTTCCTCTTCTCACTAATATATCTGAAAAATGTCTTATCCCCCCATTTTATTGCATTGGCTATTTCCTCCTCCTTTTGAATTTTTGCCTTCTTGACTACTTTGCTAGCTTCTCTAAGTTTTTCCAAATACAGATGCCTGTCTTCCTCTCTCTGTGATCTCTTGTATTTCATGAAGGCCTCCCTCTTTTTCAGCTACTTCCTTCGAAAACCATAGCGGTCTCCTGTTCCTTTTGCCTTTATTTACCATTTTAACAAAAAGGTTGGTTGCCTTTAAAATACCCCCTTTCAGTTTTGCCCACTGTTTTTCTACATCCCCCAGCTGTTCCCATCCCACTAACGACTCCCTGAGGTATTGGCCCTAGAAAGGTAGCAACAGAATTTGCGATGCAAAAGAAAAAAAACTCTTCAAAGAATTAGATCAGCAGACAAGGAAAAACAAGTGGCAAATGAACAAAGACAGTGGAAAATACAAAGTGTTACTCTTTGTCAATCAAGAAAGGACACATGAATGCTTTCCTGACTACTTTGCTAGCTTCTCTAAGTTTTTCCAAATATAGATGCCTGTCTTCCTCTCTCTGTGATCTCTTATATTTCGCTGTGATCTCTTTTTCTTCACTTTTTCAGCTACTTCTTTCAAAAGCCATGGCGGTCTTCTTTTCCTTTTACCTTTATTTACCATTTTAACAAAAAGGTTGGTTGCCCTTAAAATATGTCCTTTCAGTTTTGCCCACAGTTTTTCTACATCCCCCAGCTGTTCCCATCCCGCTAACAACTCCCTGAGGTATTTGCCCATCTTGGCAAAGTTAGTCTTCCTAAAGTCTAAGACCCTCACCTTTGAATGGATTCTAACAGCCCTAGTCCTAATACTGAACCACACCATCTGGTGATCACTGGATGCAAAATGATCTCCTACTATAACATCAGAAACACTTTCACCACTGGTATGCACCAAGTCCAGTATGGCCCCTTCACGTATGGGGTCTGTTACCAATTGTTTGAATAGTTCTCCCTGTAGAGAATCCAGGATCTCTTTACTTCTAGATGATACTGCAGCAGGAATGTGCCAATCAACATCTGGCATATTGAAATCCCCTATCAGTAGCACTTCCCCTTTCCTAGCAATGCTGCGTATGTCTTCAATTAACTCTCTGTCCACCTCTTCCTCTTGTGAGGGAGGTCTGTATATCACGCCAATGCAAATAGATTTCTCCAGGACCAAGCAGGAAGTCAGTCCTCACATATGGGTGTCATCGATGCCGATGAAGCCCCAGCGGAGCATTTCCCCAGCTTTTTATGAAAGCCTTTGGGAATGCAGGCACGCATGCGCGGTTCCCTTCCCGCCTAAAGGTGCCATCTTACCTCAGTCTCTCTTTTTCCGAGAAGCCCACCGGACGTGTGTCCTGTCATCCCGGATAAAAGTTTGATTTTTTCGGCGATTCTCGCTATTTTTTCTTCCCGGTTTGACGCCGGTAGCCCGATTCTTCTTTTTTGGTTTTTGCCCTTCGTGGCTGGCGTTCACGCCCTTTTTTACTTTTTCCCTGGAAGGCAGGTCCTTTGACCTCGCGGGGACTCTTTTTTCCCCGATGGCTTCCAGCGGTTTTAAAAATTGTGATCGGTGTAAGAAGTTGATGTATCTCACGACACTCACGACTGCTGCCTTCGGTGCATCGGTCCTGATCACAACCCTAAGACGTGTGGACCATGTGGGAATTTGTCTTCCAAGGCACTGCGAAGTCGCCAGCAGCAGAAAGAAAGGCTTTTCTCGGACTCAGCCCCGGCCGGGCCCGGACCTCGTCTGAGGCCTCGATACATTCAAGACTCGGTGCGTCCCGTCGGACTCACCGCAGTCTGAGCCCCGATGTAGATCCCCTCCAGAGGATACCCGGTTCTCGGAGTTTGTCCGGGATATGGCCACCGCGTTGGCTATCCCGGCAGACCCCGAGGAAGAGCCTCGAGCCGAAGAGCTCGAGGCCCTGCAGTACGACTCTCCTCCGAAGGAGGCCTTTACTGTCCCGGTTCCTCCGATGCTGGTACTGCTCCTCTTCCGGATGTGGGAGGCACCGGCCTCAGCGCCGGTTCTAAGCAAGCGGGTCAATTCGATATATCGACTTGGGAAAAGCCCTGGCTTTCAGAAGGCGCAGCTACCACACCATTCCATGGTGGTGGAATCGGCCATGCATCGCCTGAAAAGTCAGAAGATGCACTCCGCGGTGCCCCCCTGCAGGGAGGCCCGGAACCTTGATGGTGTTGGCAGAAAGTGCTTCCAGGGCTCGATGCTTGCTTGCCGTGTCCAGTCTTACCAGCTGTACATGGGCATGTATTTGCGAGACCTGTCCAAGGAGTTGGCCGGGTTCTCCGCTGGTCTCTCCGGGGAGCCCTTGCAGAGATTCAAGTCCTTGTCCTCGGGGATTCGGGACTGCTCGAAGTTTTATGTCCCGCGCCGCCTACGATGTCTTCGAGGCTTCGGCCCGAGTTGCGGCAGCCAGCATCGCGGCTCGACACCAGGCATGGCTGCAGTCATCGGACCTCGAGCCATGGGTTCAGGACAAGTTGGTCGATGTCCCTTGCCGAGGTGAGAACCTTTTTGGCAAGCCCATGGCCGAGAAGGCCGCACAGCTCGAGACTGAGCACCTTACGAGGACAAGGCTGTGATTATCCCAGTGAGAAGTACATGGATGAGATGCTTCTTGAAACATCCAAGCTCTCTATCAGAGGAGAAGATGGGTGCCAACAGAATGATGAAGGTTGGACACAAGTCACCAAGGCCTGCAGAATCACCCGTCCAACTTCTCCAGCCCTTGAACTGAAGAACCATTATGCATCCCTGGAAGTGGAGGAGGTGAAAGCATCCCTGGAAAGGAAAGAACCAGAGCTCAAGTACCCCAAAGTTGCAGAATCAGTGACCAGAAGGAAACGAAGGGTAGTAGTGGTTGGAGACTCTCTTCTGAGGGGTACTGAGGCGTCCATCTGCCGACCAGACTTGATGTCCAGAGAGGTATGCTGTCTGCCTGGTGCCAAAATCCAAGATGTGACAGAGAGTTTGCCGAGACTCATCAAGCACACTGACTATTACCCAATGTTGCTAATCCATGTTGGAACAAATGATACTGCCAGGTATACCTCAGAACGTATCAAAAGTGACTTCATGGCTCTGGGACAGAGGGTGAAGCAGTTAGGTGCACAGGTGGTGTTCTCTTCAATCCTCCCTGTTGAGGGTAAAGGCCAAGGCAGAGAGGCTTACATCCTGGAGATGAATGCATGGCTGCGTGGATGGTGTCATCGAGAGCGTTTTGGTTTCCTAGACCATGGGATGCTGTTCCAAGAGTTGAAGAGCAGAGATGGCATCCATCTGTCCAAGAAAGGTCAACGCATCTTTGGTAGTAGACTGGCTAATCTACTGAAGAGGGCTTTAAACTAGATTCGTTGGGGATGGGTGAAGAAAGCCCCCAGGTAGGTGAAAGCCCCCAGGTAGGTGATACATTAAATACCTTTATGGAAATGGGTAACATGGGTAACATATGTTGAGCAGTGTGTAGAAATGCCTGTAGCATGGGAAATAAGATCCCTGATGTTGAACTTTGGTGGGAGTGGCTGACTTGGATTTAGTGGCAGTTACAGAAACATGGTTCACAGAAAACCATGATTGGGATGTAACTATACCTGGCTATACTTTATTCAGAAAGGACAGGGTAGGAAGAAGGGGAGGAGGAGTGGCACTATATGTAAAAACTACTATTAAAGCTTTGGACTTACAGAGCTTAAAAGGGAGAGAGGAGGCATTGTGGGTTAAACTAGAAAGAGGGAAAGAGAAATCTATTTGCATTGGTGTGATATACAGACCTCCCTCACAAGAGGAAGAGGTGGACAGAGAGTTAATTGAAGACATACGCAGCATTGCTAGGAAAGGGGAAGTGCTACTGCTAGGAGATTTCAATATGCCAGATGTTGATTGGCACATTCCTGCAGCAGTATCATGTAGAAGTAAGGAGATCAAGGATTCTCTACAGGGAGAACTATTCAGGCAATTGGTAACAGACCCCACACGTGAAGGGGCCATACTGGACTTGGTGCTTACCAATGGTGAAAGTGTTTCTGATGTTGTAGTGGGAGATCATTTTGCATCCAGTGATCACCAGATGGTGTGGTTCAGTATTAGGACTAGGGCTGTTAGAATCCATTCAAAGGTGAGGATCTTAGACTGTAGGAAGACTAACTTTGCGAAGATGGGCCAATACTTCAGGGAGTCGTTAGTGGGATGGGAACAACTGGGGGATGTAGAAAAACAGTGGGCAAAACTGAAAGGGGATATTTTAAGGGCAACCAACCTTTTTGTCAAAATGGTAAATAAAGGTAAAAGGAAAAGGAGACCGCTATGGTTTTCGAAAGAAGTAGCTGAAAAAGTGAAGAAAAAGAGGGAGGCCTTCATGAAATACAAGAGATCACAGAGAGAGGAAGACAGGCATCTGTATTTGGAAAAACTTAGAGAAGCTAGCAAAGTAGTCAAGAAGGCAAAGATTCAAAAGAAGGAGGAAATAGCCAATGCAATAAAATGGGGGGATAAGACATTTTTCAGATATATTAGTGAGTGGAGGAAGGGCAAAAGTGGTATTGTCAGACTCAAGGGTTGTGATAAGGAAGCTTATCATAGCTCAGGAAGGAGCTATAGAAAAGGTGAAGTATCTCTGAACAAGCAACCTGTCAGTTCTGGTAGAAATAAGAAAACAGAATTTTGCCATAAAAGACTACCAGTCCCAGAATGCACCAGGTTTCCAACAGCCATTAGAGGAGCTGAAGTGGGGAAACGTGTGTTCAATCAGGAGGGCTATGAGGTAATCCCTAAGCATTCATCTCAAAGGGCAGGGCCTGATTCAGCACAGCTGCGCTGTGCTAGGGTGGAGCACTCATCAAAGCAGAATAAAGGTAGAGTTTATTCTACAGAGAATTATCCTCATCCTCAGGATCAGCTTGGAGATCCTCATCTTGGACAGCTTCATCATCTGGAGGATCATCAGAAGCAGAAGCCAAACCGGACGGACAGAGAGGGCAAGAAACCCTTTGGAAGAAAGAAGAGAAAAACCTTTGGGAGGTCTAAAGGAGTCCAGAGCAGTACGTATACTGGAAGGCATTCCAAGGGCCAGCATACACCATTGGACTGGGGAAAGCCAGAGGAATGGTGCTGCAGGGCTAGGAATCTCCAGACGGTACCTGTGAGGGAGACGGCTGCACGTGGAAGGGACCCTAAGACCCGTGCCAGAAGGTATGTGAAGAGAGATCCAGTGTCCAGGGATCTGGATTGGAAGGCTGGACATAAGAACTGGACTACATACTGGCCAGGCTATTTAGAGAGGAACTCTAACAGCAATGGAAGCTCAGGTATGAACACTGATCTATGCCCTAGCTATAACCTTGAAAGACAGCAGGGAAACAAGTATTCTCCTGAAAGTACTCCATTGAGAAATTCCTCTATGCCAATCCCTGATATTGAACCCATGATTGTTGAAGAAGGGGAAGGAGCGGTCTTAGATACAGGCTGTGAATATATGGATTGCTCTCTGTCTAAACTCCTTTGGTAATTTTCTGTTACAAAGTACAGCAACCATCACAAAGAAATACAAACTTGTTCTTTAATCTACTCAGAAAAGCTCCTGAGTAGGATTTTGGGCCACACAGTAGAAAGCAAGCCAGCTAAGGGGTTTCAGCTGGATAACTGCTAGCAATTGAGCCTTACCTAATTGCTTGTGAGCTCTGAGGGAATCACTTCTGAGTCTATGTGTGAAGATATAAGAAGTTAACCTGAAAAGAACAGTTTTTCCCTTCTTTGTGGGTTTTGCTTGTTGTTTGAAACACTGTTAAGAAAATATTAGATAAAGCCTACAGAAAAGACCAGTTTGTTACCAGCCAGGTCTTTATTCTTTTCATTTGATTGCCTGACAAGTTCATCTGTTGTTTTCCTGATTTTGTTTTTCTAAGTTTAACACTGAAAGCAAGTATCCTGTTTTATGTGCTACCAAGCATATCTGTGTTGGGAGAAATAACCCCATAAATAAATATCTTATTGGCTTTACACTCAAGCACAACTAATTATTGTGAGTGGCTGTGTCTGGTGTGAATGGACTGCATTTCCCACAATCCCTTGCAAACCATATTGATATATGCCTTTGCCAAGACTGTGAACATTCTCACCCAGGCAGCCGTCTGACAGGGTGCAGGGGAGGAATATGTAGAAGCTGATAAGGATAAAGCGGAATTGCTTAACAAATATTTTTGTTCTGTGTTCACAGATGAAGAACCAGGAGCAGGACCTCAGAAAACACCCACAAATAGGAACAGAAGCGAGGGACATCTTGAACAATTTTCAGAAGACTGTTCGTGAGAAACTATCTCAACTTAAAGTAGACAAAGTGATGGGACCGGATGGGATACACCCTAGAATACTGAGGGAACTTGGGGACGTTCTAGCAGCTCCATTGACTGACCTTTTTAATGCCTCGTTGGAGTCAGAAGTGGTGCCAAAGGACTAGCGAGAGGCTCATGTGGTGCCTTTACACAAAAGCGGAAGTAAGGATGTGGTTGAAAACTACAGGCCAGTTAGTTTAATTTCGGTGGTAAGTAAATTATTGGAAACGCTGCTGAAAGAGAAAATAGTGAGGTTTCTGGAGTCCAGCGGATTACAGGATCCGAGGCAGCATGGATTCACCAGAGGCAGTTCTTGTCAGACAAATCTGATTGATTTCTTTGACTGGGTGACCAGGGAGTTGGACCGAGGGAGAGCCCTAGATGTGGTGTATTTAGATTTCAGTAAAGCCTTTGACGCTGTTCCTCACAGGCGACTTATAAACAAACTGAGCACCCTAGGGATGGACCCTAAAGTTACTGCTTGGGTTAGAAATTGGTTGGGTGGGAGGCGACAAAGAGTACAAGTAAATGGAGCTCACTCTGAGGAGAAGGATGTTACCAGTGGTGTGCCCCAGGGATCTGTCCTTGGTCCGATTCTTTTTAACATCTTTGTTAGTGATATAGCGGAAGGGCTGTCGGGTAAGGTTTGCCTCTTTGCGGATGATACCAAAATCTGCAATAGAGTAGACACAGAGGAAGGTGTAGATAACATGAGGAGGGATCTAGCTAAGCTTGAAGAATGGTCTAGAATTTGGCAGCTGAGATTTAATGTTAAAAATGTAAGGTCATGCATTTGGGCTGCAGCAATCCAAGGGAGCAATATAGTATAGGGGGTGAAGTACTTTCGTCCAATAAAGAAGAGTGGGACCTAGGCGTGGTTGTGTCTGATGATCTTAAAGTAGCTAAACAGGTAGAAAAGGCGACGGCAAAAGCTAAAAGGATGCTTGGGTGCATACGGAGAGGAATGACTAGCAGAAAAAAGGAGGTGATAATGCCTCTGTATAAGTCTTTGGTGCGACCTCATTTGGAATATAGTGTGCAATTCTGGAGACCGCACCTTCAAAAGGATGTGAACAGGATGGAGTCGGTGCAGAGGGTGGCTACTAAAATAATTAGTGGTCTTCATTATAAAGCATATGAAGGATCTTAATATGTACACCTTAGAGGAAAGGCGGGATAGAGGTGATATGATTGAGATGTTTAAATACATCCGTGGCATAAATGTTCAGGGAGAGAGACCCTTTCAATTGAAAGCAAGTTCTGCTACGAGGGGACATGGGATGAGGGTGAAGGGAGATAGATTCAGGAGTGATATGCGGAAATATTTCTTTACGGAAAGAGTAGTGGATCCGTGGAATAGTCTCCCAGTGGAGGTGGTAGAGATGAGGACAGTAACTGAATTCAAAAAAGCATGGGACAAACACAGAGGATCTCTAAAGGTAAAAAGGGGACTGTTGTAGTTGTTGATATGGAAGGACAGACTAGATAGGCCGTGTGGTCTTTTTCTGTCATTATATTTCTATGTTTCTTACACTAAATTTTATCTTAACAGAATGGTGCTTTGTATTCATCCCATATTTTTTCTGAAGGTGGTTACAGAGTTTCATCTTAACCGGTCAATCGTCCTTCCAACATTCTTCCCAAAGGCCCATTATCACAAAGCGAAAACTGTGCTAGATATGTTGGACTGCAAGCGAGCCTTAGCTTTCTATTTGGAGCGGATGAAAGCTCATAGAACAGGGCTCAAAAATCCTAGGCACCAGGTCACCATGGCAACCAGAAATGTTCAGCTGGCATTTAGGATTTTTTCCCCTCCACTCTTTTTTTGTTTTTTTAAATATATGCTCTCCCACAGGCAGAGCAGAAGGGGAAGGCCACGATCGTGGCTTGCAAGGTAGCTGGCTGCGCATGGCAGGGATCGCATCCTGCACGGACAGAAGAGGAGAAGAGAGCTGTGATCATGGCAAAGACCCCTACTGTCTGCCCATGCAAGATCTGACCCCCACAGGCAGAACAGAAGAGAAAGGCCACGATCGCAGTTTGCAAGGCAGCAGGCTGCCCATAGGGATTCCATCCCCCCTTAGGCAGAAAAAGACAGCCTATCGATTGTCCTTGCTAAAAAAAAAAAAAAAAGGATAGACAGCTTTTTGTTTCTTTTGACCCCAGCAAGCTAGGGGTTGTCATCTCCAAACACAATTTATCAGTTTGGCTTGCAGACTGCATCTCTTTCACTTATGCCGAGGCAGGTCTAAACCTTGAGGGTGATGTCACAGCTCATAATCTCAGACCCATGGATGCGTCAGTGGCCTACTTGCACTCGGTCTCCATGGAATTGATTTTTAAGGTTGCATTGTGGACTTCTGTTCATAGCTTCACATCTCACTACTGGTTGGGCACTGTATTACCCCTTTTTGTTTAAGGCAACCTGTAGCTAGGGAGTCCCATAAGTGAGGACTTTTTTCATGCTTGTCCACGGAGAAAAGATAGTTACTCACCTGTAGCAGGTGTTCTCCATGGCAGCAGGAAAATTCTCACATCCCACCCACCTTCCCTAGGAGTTGAAGTCTCCTCAGCTTTTTGATTACACTGAGGATAAGATGGCACCATGGCTGTAGGTGAGAAAGCATGCACATGCACCTTGGGCTTCCAAAAGCTTCTAGAAGGAACCGAGAATGGTCCCGTGCAAAGGTTCCGTTGCATGACGTCACCCATAAGTGAGAACCTTTTCTGCTGTCCACACAGAACACCTGCTGCAGGTGAGTAACTACCCTTTCAGCCCATTTTCTCCATTGGAAATGCATATCAGGGGAGTCGGAGCCCACTCCACTAGGGCACAAGCCACCTCCTGGGTGGAGTCCGCATTGGTGTCCCCAGAGAGCATTTGTAAGGCTTATTGCCTTTAAGTATCTTGCTGAAGCACTATAGATTGCATGTGGGAGCTGGAGCAAATTGCATGTTGAGCAGAGCAGGACAGGGCAGTTCTGTCCATAGCATCATCATCTTCCCACTCTGGGTCCTGACTGTTTGGATACATTCCATTCATCTAAATTGTTCTAGCAGGATGATAAGGAAGGAGAAACTTTGCATACCTGATCATTTTCTTCCCTTGAATTCTGCTAGATCAATCCAGGAGCTACTCTGGAAGACTATCACTACAAGTTTTGGAGCCCTGCAGCCTCTTGTTTGCATTGTCAATATGTTTATGTTTATTAGGCTTGATATACCGCGGTTCCAAATAGAGCACTGCGGTTTACAAAAAATCAAATAATACACAGAGGGGCCAACTGGCCTGGAAAGGAAAAGAAATTACAATGGATGACAGGAGAGCACTCAAGACATTAAACTAGACATGGACAAAAAGAAGGAAAGACAAGGGAAAGGAGGGGAGAGGAGTCACACAAAAGGGGAGGGGAGGTCGAAGGCGGTGGAGAAGAGATGTGTCTTGAGGTCTTTCTTGAAGGTGGGATAGTGTTGCTCAAGTCTGAGGGAAAGGGGGAGGGAGTTCCAATAGGCAGGGCCAATAAAGAAAAGGGCAGAGGAACGTGTGGATTGTTGATGGGCACGTGATGGAGATGGAAGGTGGAGCCGGTTAATGTGAATGGAGCGAAGTGAGCGAGTGGGGGTGTGGAATTGAAGCAGGTCTGCCAAATATAAAGGAGTGCGGTTATATAAGACTTGATGGACCAGTGTGAGGATTTTATAACGGATGCGAAATTGCAAGGGGAGCCAATGTAGGTGAAGGAAAAGAGGAGTAACATGATCGCAGAGGGAGGCGTGAAAGACAAGGCGTGCAGCGGTATTCTGAATACGTTGAAGGCGGTGAAGGTGTGAGAGAGGAAGCCCGGCTAGAACGGAGTTGCAAAAGTCAATACGTGACATTACTAGAGACAGGAGAAGGGTGGTGAGGGCTTCAGAGGTGAGAAAGGGGCGAATGGACCGTATCTGTCGAAGAAAGAAGAAGGAAGTCTTTGTAATGTGGGAAATGTGGGCATGGAAGGAAAGGTCAGAATCAAAAACTACACCCAAGTAACGAAAGCTCGTAACAAGGGGGATTGGTGAACCTGAGAAAGAGGGAGTAATCAAAGGAGAAGGGCTGCCATGAGTGAACCAGATAGCTACTGTTTTCGCAAGATTGAGGTGCAGGCAGTTTAGAGTGAGCCAGTTAGCGACAGCTGAAAGACAAGAGTTCAGTGGGCTAAGATCCGGGTGAAGGGGAGAAGTGTGATGTAGAAGGAGCAGATCATCAGCATAATAGAATGCAGAGATCGTAAACTGCTGAACTAGAAGTGCCAGTGGTGCTAGGAATAAGTTGAAAAGAAGAGGTGCTAAAACAGACCCTTGAGGGACACCACAGGGCAGAGGGAAAGAGTCAGAGGGAGTGGGTGGGGCGGATGAGACTACTGTGCATGAACGGGAGGAGAGAAAGGAGTGAAACCAGTGGTAGACTGTGCCATGGAGACCAGCTTCGCGTAAACGAGACAGAAGAAGGGAGTGATCCACTAAATCAAAGGCTGCTGAGAGGTCTAGGGACACCGCCACCGAGAGGTCACCACGATCGTGAGCTACGTGGAGTTCGTTAAGGAAACCCAAAAGGACAGTCTCTACACTGTGACCTTGTCTGAAGCCGGACTGACGGGGGTGAAGGAAGTGAATTGAGTCGAGGTGTTGTGAAAGTTGCGTGAAAACTGTTTTCTCAAGTATCTTGGAGAGGAAGGGAAGGTTGGAAACGGGGCGATAGTGAGCGGGAGTCTGAGGATCTGTGTCGGCTGTAGAGTCAATTATGGTGAGAGAACCAACAATCATTAAAAGTTGTTGTTTAATAGTTTTATGATTTTTTCAGTCTTGCTTTCTGCTTGGGAAGTGTTATTCTCCAGGACCAAGCAGGAAGTCAGTCCTCACATATGGGTGTCATCGGCGCTGATGAAGCCCCCAGCGGAGCATTTCCCCAGCTTTCTATGAAAGCCTTTGGGAATGCAGGCACGCATGCGCGGTTCCCTTCCCTCCTAAAGGTGCCATCTTACCTCAGTCTCTTTTTTTCCGAGAAGCCCACAAGACGTGTGTCCTGTCATCCCGGATAAAAGTTGTGTTTTCTTCGGCGATCCTCGCTGTTTTTTCTCCCGGTTCGACGCCGGTTCCCCTCCCACCGGGTTCGGTACACCGGTATCGAGCCCGATCCTTCTTTTCGGTTTTTGCCCTTCGTGGCTGGCGTTCGCGCCCTTTTTTGATTTTTCCCTGGAAGGCTGGTCCTTTGACCTCGCGGGGACTCTTTTTTTCCCCGATGGCTTCCAGCGGTTTCAAAAAGTGTGATCGGTGTAAGAAATTAATGTCCCTCACCAACACACACGACTGCTGCCTTCGGTGCCTTGGTCCTGATCACGACCCTAAGTTGTGTGGACCATGTGGGAAGATGTCTTCCAAGGCACTCCGAAGTCGCCAGCAGCAGAAAGAAAGGCTTTTCTCGGACTCGGCCTCCGGCCGGGCCCGAACCTCGTCTGAGGCCTCAACATCTCGGGATTTGGATCCCGAGCGCCGTCGGAGCTCCTCGGACAGGGGGTCCCCCGACCGGGAATGCAAGAGGAAGAAGCGGCTTGCGAGGGCGTCATCGTCGGAGGTCCCTGGCTCCTCGAGGGCCGATTCTAAGACCCCCGACCATCGCCCAGGGCCCGTGGAACATGAGAAGCCTGCCAAAGTTCCTTGTGTGGAGCCGGAGTCTGCTGGACACGTAAGCCCCGTAGTCCTCGAGGACTCTCCTCCCAGAGAGCTGACGTCGGGCCTGGCACCGCCGGGGCCTGAGTCGGTGGCTGCTGCTTCTCCTGAGCTGAGTCTCAGGATCAGCCTTGGGGAGCAGATTGTCTGCCTTCATGGAGCAGCAGCGGGCACTGATGGCCAGCCTGTCTGGCGCATCTGCCCCGACCACCGGGACATCGACTTCAAAGTCGACCCCAGAGACCGAGCCGATACTCGAGTCCATCATGGCTCGAAGTCGACCTCGGTCGCGGTCTCCCTCGACCTCCCGCTCGGGACCGAGGGCATCGACACCGGTGCCTCTGGCGTCGGGGCAGGTGCTCCAGGGCCCCACGGGGTCGGACCCTGACTCCTCGTCGGACGAGTCCACCTGGGAGACGGAGGATGAGGAGTCCCCCGATACGTTCAAGACTCAGTGCGTCCCGTCGGACTCACCGCAGTCTGATCCCCGGAGTAAATCCCCTCTGGAGGATACTCGGACCCTGAGGAAGAGCCTCGAGCTGAAGAGCTCGAGGCCCTGCAGTATGACTCTCCTCCGAAGGAGGCCTTTACTGTCCCGGTTCCTCCGATGCTGGAACGGCTCCTCTTCAGGATGTGGGAGGCACTGGCCTCGGTGCCGGTTCTAAGCAAGCGAGTCGACTCGATCTATTGACTCAGGAAGAGCCCTGGCTTTCAAAAGGCACAGCTACAACACCATTCAATGGTTGTGGAATCGGCCATGCATCGTCTGAAGAGCCAGAAGATGCATTCTGCGGTGCCCCCCGGCAGGGAGGCCCAGAACCTCGATGGCGTCGGTAGAAAGTGCTTTCAGGGCTCGATGCTTGCTTGCCGTATCCAGTCTTACCAGCTGTAAATGCGCATGTACTTGCGGGACTTGGCCAAGGAGTTGGCCGGGTTCTCTGCTGGACTCTCCGGGGAACCCTTGCAGAGATTCAAGTCCTTGTCCTCGGGGATTTGGGACTGCTCGAAGTTCATGTCCCGCGCCGCCTACGATGGCTTCGAGGCTTCGGCCCGAGTGGCGGCAGCCGGCATCGCGGCTCGACGCCAGGCATGGCTGCAGTCATCGAGCCATGGGTTCAGGACAAGTTGGTCGATATCCCTTGCCGAGGTGAAAACCTTTTTGGCAAGCTCATGACCGAGAAGGCTGCACAGCTCGAAACAGAGCACCTTACACGGGCAAGGCTGTCTAGGAAGACCTCTGCCCCTTCTCATAAAAAGAAGGGCCCGGGTAAAAAGCCCTTTTACCCGAGGAAGGGCACCACCTACAAACAGTACCCTCAATATCAGGCTACCCAAGCTGCACCCCAGAGTCAGCAAGCCAAGGGGCAGGGTAATGTGCCCCGTAGGCAGAGGACCCCCAAGCCTCCGGCCCCTGCTCCCACTCAGCAGGGTGGGGGTTTTTTGACTCCTTGAGTGTAGCCTCTCCATCCCTGCTATCCCAACCCTGCACAGGAGGTCGCCTCGCCCTCTTTGCCCACCAGTGGCCCCTCATCACCGGGGACAGTTTTGTGTTGGACATAGTCCACAGGGGCTATGCACTGCATTTTCATCAACTGCCTCCTCCATACTTTCCAGGGGAGCCTCCAAGGCCTCCCCTGCACACAGACCACCTCCTTCAAGAGCTTCAAGGTCTGTTGGTAGACAGGGCGGTGGAGCCTGTGCCTCCCCACTTGCAAGGTCACGGATTCTACTCCAGGTATTTCCTGGTGCCCAAAAGGACCGGTGGCCTTCGACCTATTCTGGACCTCAGGAACCTCAACAAGTTCCTAGAGAAGGAAAGGTTCAAGATGCTTACTCTTGGAACACTTCTGCCCTACCTCCAGCAGGGAGATTGGCTATGCTCCTTAGATCTAAAGGATGCGTACACTCACATCCTCATTCATCCAGACCACAGAAAATACCTCAGGTTCATTGTGGGAGGAAACCATTATCAGTACAGAGTACTGCCTTTTGGCCTCACCTCCGCTCCCAGGGTCTTTACCAAATGCCTGGCAGTGGTAGCGGCCTACCTGAGAAATCAGGGAA
This sequence comes from Ichthyophis bannanicus, assembly GCA_033557465.1. NCBI lineage: Eukaryota > Metazoa > Chordata > Amphibia > Gymnophiona > Ichthyophiidae > Ichthyophis > Ichthyophis bannanicus. The sequence goes on along the minus strand of CM066033.1, from coordinate 291,729,131 downwards.
TCTTTGTCTTCCCCTATCTGGACGACTGGCTCATCAGGGGTCAGACGTGCCAGGAGGCCAGACAAGCCACCCTCAGAACTATTGCTCTTCTTCAAAGCCTGGGGTTTGTAATAAACTTCGCAAAGTCCACTTTGCTCCCCTCCCAGAACTTGGAGTTCATAGGAGCAAGGCTGAACTCCCTGCTGGCAAAGGCTTTCTTGCCAGCGGACAGAGCCCAAAGACTGATAGACTTAGCAAACCAGTTTCTCAGCAGGTCACTGGTCTCCGCCAGACTCTGCCTGAGGCTTCTTGGCCACATGGCTTTGACAGTGCATGTGACCCCCAATGCCAGGCTGCATATGAGGCCTGCACAGTGGTGCCTTCGGACTCAGTGGTCACAGGCCACAGGCAGCCTCAGAGAAAGGATAAGAGTGTCCAGACAATTTCTGAACTCCCTCAACTGGTGGCTGCACCCACCCAATCTACTAATGGGGATGCCTTTTCAGATTCCTGAGTACACGGTGGTACTAACCACAGATGCCTCCCTGCAGGGCTGGGAAGCTCATTGTCTAGGCAAGTGCACCCAGGGCCTGTGGTCTCTTTGGGAAGCTGCACAGCAGATCAATCTCCTCGAACTCAGAGCTATTCGATAAGCACTCAAAGCTTTCTCTCCTACCCTGGCTCATCAATCTGTCCTGGTTCAAACAGACAACCGAGTAGCCATGTTTTATGCGAACAAACAGGGCGGGACTGGCTCCAGAATCCTTTGTCGGGAGGCTCAGGACCTTTGTTCATTTGCCCTCCAGCACCACATGCTCCTCAAGGCTGTGTACCTTCCAGGCCAGGACAACTACCTGGCCGACAGATTAAGCAGAATTCTTCAGCCCCACGAGTGGCAGCTGCATCCTTCAGTAGTTCAGAAGATCTTCCTAAAATGGGGTCAACCTTTGGTAGATCTCTTTGCCAGCCCAATGAACAAGCAACTGCCAAAGTTCTGCTCCAGGCAACCGCATCCTCTGAGAATAGCAGCAGATGCTTTTCTGATTCCATGGTCTCAGGGCCTCCTGTATGCGTTTCCTCCCACGCCCTTGGTGGCCTGAACTCTCTTCAAAATTCTTCAGGACAAGGCCTCGGTCCTGCTGGTGGCTCCCAGGTGGCCGAGACAGCCTTGGTTTCCTCTTCTGCTTCAACTGGCGGTGGATCCCCCACTGCCTCTGGGGTTGGAACCCAACCTTCTCTCACAGGAGCAGGGTTCCCTTCTGCACCCCAATCTCAAAGCTCTCAATTTGATGGCCTGGAGCCTGCAAGTGTTGTTTTGGCTCCCTGGGGCCTACCTCAGGAAGTTGAGGAGGTTGTCCTAGCCTCTAGGAAACAGTCCACTAGGAAAACCTATGCTCTCAAATGGAAAAGGTTTTCTGTGTGGTGTCAGCTACGTACAGAGTATCCTTTCTCCTGTACTGTGCCAGTAGTGCTTCAGTACTTATTGCACTTATCAAATCAGGGTCTTAAGTCCAATTCTGTTCGGGTCCACCTCTCAGCTCTAGTAGCTCACCACTTACTGGTGGAGGGACATTCTCTGTCAGGTCACCCCTTGGTGTCCCGCTTTCTCAGGGGCTTGCTTTTGCTCAAGCCTCCAATCCGTCCTCCTGCCCCTGAGTGGGAGTTGAATGTGGTCTTGCAGCAACTGACTCGCCCACCTTTTGAGCCGGTGGCTACTTGTCCACTACGCTTCCTATCCTGGAAGACCCTCTTCCTGATAGCTCTTACCTCAGCTAGGCGAGTGATTGAGCTTCAGGCCCTGGTCTGTGATAGGCCTTACACCAGGATTTATAGGAACAGGGTAGTCCTCAGGACTCATCCAAAGTTCCTCCCAAAGGTTGTCTCCTCTTTCCACCTCAGTCAGGAGGTGGTTCTTCCAACATTCTTCCCTAGGCCTCATGCCAGCCAGGCTGAAGCAGTCCTACATACCCTGGACTGTAGGAGGGCCTTATCCTTCTACCTTGACCGTACGCAGGGGCATAGGAGGGCTACTCAGCTCTTCATATCCTTTGACCCTAATAAGTTGGGGTTGGCTGTGTCCAAGCGTACCTTGTCCATCTGGGTGGCTGACTGTATCACCTGGGCTTACAAGGCGGCTGACCTTCCTTTGCAGGGTCGGGTCACGGCCCATCGTGTCAGGGCAATGGCTGCCTTAGTGGCTCATCTCCGCTCTGTGCCCTTGGTAGACATCTGCAGGGCTGCAACTTGGTCTTCAAGCCAGACTTTTGCGGCCCATTACTGTCTGGAGAGGGAGTCCCGTAGGGACAGTGCTTTTGGCCAGGCAGTACTCCGGAATCTCTTTGAGGTTTAGGCAACTCCTGCCCTCTGTTGGGCTACCGGTGGAGGTTGTGTCCTTGAAAAGCCTTTCTTTGCTGCTGAGACTAGAGGGAGTCCTCTTGTTCAGCCTGGGTTCCTCAGTAGCCCAGAGCTAGGGAGTCACCCATATGTGAGGACTGACTTCCTGCTTGGTCCTGGAGAAAGAGTAGTTACTCACCTGTAACAGGTGTTCTCCAGGAGCAGCAGAAATCAGTCCTCACAACCCTCCCTCCTCCCCTTGGAGTTGCAGTTGTACATAGTTTATTTTTTCATTTTTGTGTGCTGTTCTTAGCTATGTCATTTGACTGAGGTAAGATGGCACCTTTAGGCTGGAAGGGAACCGCGCATGCGTGCCTGCATTCCCAAAGGCTTTCATAGAAAGCTGGGGAAATGCTCCGCTGGGGCTTCATCGGCGCCGATGACACCCATATGTGAGGACTGATTCCTGCTGCTCCTGGAGAACACCTGTTACAGGTGAGTAACTACTCTTTCTGGCTGCACCAGTATATATCCTAATGATAACATCATGGAAAATTGCTCTAGTCTTCATCCACCTGCAGGCTGGAGTGCATAACCCACTAGTATGGACGGTCTAGCAAGATTCATGAAAGAAAATTATCAGTATATAAAATTTCTTTTTAACTTGGGTTGGGAACTGAATTTATTGTTCAGTATTATTAATGGACTATACATAAACTCCAGAAATTGACTGTATTTACTAGAACCCAAAGAGGCCTGCACTCACATAGAAAATTATCACAGAAGTAGGTTGACAGTATTTTTATTAACATGTTTTGCCTTGTGACCTGATATCAGTGTTTCAGTACTAAGCAATCATCTAGCAGTATTTGTGATGTATTTGTACAGACTTCAGGCATGAAAATGTAATTAGTATCACTAATGGTAATTTTGTATGCTTTTAAATTAGATATTGTTTTATTAGTTCTGAATTAATATAAACACATTTTCTCATAGACAATCCTACAACCAGTGTTGGCAGCAGAAGATTTCAGTATGTTTAAAACCATGATGGTACAGAAAAATGTTGAACTGCAGTTGCAAGCAATTCAATTAATTCAAGATAAAAATGGTAATGCTATACAAATTTGTTTGAATTTATAAATTGCTGAGATTATTTTATGATGTAATTTAAATACATATTTAGCCCACACATTTGCTAAATTTTGGTACCTCAGTTATTGCAATTGTTTTACATTTAAAACATTGGTACATAAATTAAGATAACGGCTAATCAAAAATGAACTTTAGCAAATAATATTGGAACAGATACAGTTTATATAGTTTAGACATTGTGGAGGCAATTTTTAAAACAACTTATCAAAGGGCAAAGTTTCCAAGTACTTGTAGCCACTGACTTGTACGAATTTTCAAAGGGGAAGTCTGTGTGTACTTTACCATTAAAAATTACCGACGGATACAAATGGTCATGCACATATTAGAGAATTCTGTGCATTTGTATATTTTCCTAATCCCACTCAAAATCCCTGAAGAACCTGTCTTAATGCAACTTTAAGTACGCATATTTTTAATCAGGTTAAGGGTGAACAATTTTCAGACAGTCCTTTTACCTGGGTAAATTGGCATTTACCTAGGCAAATGTTTTTTTGAAAATGTTCCACTTTGTGTATTTGCAACAGTTATCATAGATCCCGGTAAGAGGAGGGCAGTCTATAATAATATTGATTTTCAGCCAATTGATGAAACCATTCTTTTCCCCTATTTTCACTCAAGGTTGCATATTTTGATACAGTAGGGTAGACAGGAGGTGATTCTATAACCCCCTTCTGTACATAAAGAGGGTAATTTTTTTAACAGGACTCCTAGGTTAAGATAGTCAAAATGCACCTATTTTATAAAGACAAGTAGGTAAGTGGCAGAGTTCGCACCTTGAGTTGACATTTGAACATTTCCACATGCTCTAGAGCAAGTGTAAATGAAAGCTCGTAAAGTTTGCAATAAACATGCAGATTAAGGTATTATAAATCAACATGTGCACTTACTAACTCTGCTGCACTCTGCCCAGAATGCACCCCTGGTTGCACCTACTAGCAGCCTACACACCTTCATGTCACAGCACTTTTACACTGATTTTGATTTTATAAGAGGCTAGTTTGCATTTCCTCCAAAAATGCTGATTTATGCATGTAAAAGGCCTCATATAAAATTAGGTCATGTGAAATTAGGGCATACTTGCATGTGATTTTAGAGTAGATAGGTTCAGGGAAGGAGTTTGGGCAGAGCACAAGTAAAGTTTCAATGTACGTGCATAACACTGTATATTTTATGCACAAACATTTATGCCTGCTTATGAGCAAGCATAATTGTTCAGAGCTTCGATCTAGCTGCTATTTCTGCCAGATTTCTGCTAGTAATGTATAAGACAGATGCTTATGGGAGTTATTTTAGGAGTCTTATTTGCATGGAAATGGCTTCCAAGTGTAAATGGAAATTTTAGAAAATGCTTAATATCTCCAGCAACAAACAGGAATGTAGTCTTCACATATGGGTATCGTCGGTACCGACAGAGCCTGCGCGGGAACGCTCCCCAGCGTCCAATAGGAAAGCTTTTGGGAGCATCCCACAGCACCTGCCTGCTGCCTTCCCACCTTTCCCAACTGTCCCTCTCCAGTTCTTCGTTTTCTGTGGAGCCAACAGGTCGCACATACTGTCACCGCAGAAAATTTCCCTTCTTATTCTTCTTTTTTATGGTTGCGTCTGCCTTCCCTTGATGCTATACCGGTACCGCCGGTTCTTCTTTTCTTTTTTCTAAAAAAAAAAAAAAAACGTTGTTTCTGGAGTCTGTCTCCAGTAATTTTCTTCTCGGGTGCCACGCGCCATTTTGGGCACTAGGCCCAATTTTTTCCCTCATAATGGAAAAATCCGCTTCGGGTCTTAAAAAGTGTTCTAAGTGTGGCGGTACCATCTCCTTCACCGACACCCATGAGTGGTGCCTCAAATGTTTAGGTCCTGACCACTCTATTTCAGAGTGTGTTGCCTGTGGGATGATGTCGAAAAGGGGCCGGCAAAACCGAGCTGCTAAACTTAGCACCCTTTTTACCTCCGATGCAGCCTCCATGGCATCAACGTCTTCCAGGGCTTCATCTTCCTCCCATGAATCTCAGGTAACTAAACATAAATCTAGCCGGTCCTCAAAGGGTAGATCTTCTTCTAAACATCGAGATACCTGTGGCGTTGCCCTTGAGGGATTTTCACCGGCAAAATTGCCCCAGCGGGAGGCTTCGGCTTCCAAAGCACTAACGGGGCTCCAGGATGTTCTCGAGGCTTCAACCTCGGCAGAACTACTGGTGCCATGGTCTGGGGTTCTGGCTGCTTCATCCGGCACCGATACCCAAGCATCGGCAGCGTCGATAGACCAGAGATTCTTAGCTATTGAACGCAGTCTGGCGGCTCTTCTCACGGCCTCGATGCCCCTGAAACCGCTTCAGACAATTCAACCACTACCGGCACCGATTCTGGTACCGGCACCGACTGCATCGAAATCGGCAGGTATTCTACCGGGACCAAGTCATGCGTCTCTATCCAGCATCAACAAGTCAGTACCGGACCACTCCATTGCTGACTTCGATCGGTACCGGTACCGTGCCTTGCACGATCATCCGGATCGGAGATACTTCGAATCCTCGGATGAGTCTGAAGACTCTGAAAGCTCTGCCATTACCAGAGTACTTCTTCCTGAGGATTCCTCTTCTCCTCAGCATAGGATGTCTCCACCAGAGGATATGTCCTTTCAGGATTTTATCCAAGATGTGGCCTGAGGTCTTTCCATCACAGTGACTCCTGAAAAAGAGCCTAGGGCAAAGGAATTAGAAATCCTACAATACCCTAAAGCTCCCAAGGAGGCAGCTACCTTACCTATTCATGAGATCTTGCATGATCTTATGTTAAGGATGTGGGAAACACCTCTGACGACATCTCCTCACTCTCGAAGACTCGACACCATGTATCGAGTTCCTCGGTGTCCTGGGTTTCAGAAGACTCAATTATCACACCATTCCATGGTGGTGGAATCAGCCATGAGACGGATAAAGAGTGCAAAAAGGCATGCATCTAATCCTCCAGGACGTGAGTGTAGGACTCTTGACGCCTTTGGACATCGATCCTTCCATGCTTTCTGCTAGGATCAGTTCCTATATCTTGTATATGGGAATGTTCCTTAAGGAGGTCACAGGAGACTTAGAGCTTATGAGCCCTCTCCTTCCTGATGATAAAAGGCAAGATTATCTCGCTCTTGTTAAACATGCTCAGGATGTTTCCAAGTTTGTGAATTGTGCAGCCTTTGACTGCTTTGAATGCGTAAGCAGAACCTCTGCTATTGCCATAGGTGCACATAGAATTGCCTGGCTCCAGGCATCTGACTTGGAAATCTGGGTACAGGACAAACTGGGGAATATACCTTGCACAGGAGAGCATCTCTTTGACAAGAATTGGCAGGAAAAAGCTAATGAGATAGATGCTGACAATATCACTTTGGATAGATTGTCCAAATCTACAGCTGATCCTGCGAGGAAAAGATCCTCTAAGAAACCATTCTTCAGCAAGAAGAAAATGTTTTATCCCTCCTATACCCAGCAGGGACATTGTTTAGGTCAGTCTGCCCAAAAGGAACAGCAGCAACAACCTAGGCAACAAAGGAAACCAAAAGCAGCTAAGCCTCAACCGGCTCAGCAGACTCAGCCTCCACAAGGGCTTTGACTCCTATCTAGAGAACTTTGCCTTCCTGGCCCTGAATGGCCCAGAACCCTCCACCATCCCAGGGAGGTTTATTTATTTATTTATTTATTTATTTATTTAACATGTTTTATATACCGTCTTTCTACAAATCAAAACGGTTTACATAGAACAATAAAAGGCAGTATATTTCAACTGTTACAAGGAACGAATAACAGGGTACAGAATAAAACATGAAACAAAATTATATTATACAACTAATTACAATGAACAGTGAACAACTATTTACATATTTACATATGTATTTGCATATGTATTTGCTAAGCTACGGATAGGAGTACTGTACAGTTTGATGGGACAAGGGTAGGGAAATAACTAAGGGGGTTTAGGTATTAGGGTGGGAGAGAAAAATGATCAAGGAAGAGATGAGTCTTTAGCTTTTTCCTGAAGTCAGCATGGCTCACGCAGTTGTGCAGGTCATGTGGAAGGGTGTTCCAAAGGGATGGAGCATAGAGAGAAAATGTCCTGTTGCATGTAGATTGTTTACAGTGTTTTTTAATTGTAGGTGTAGTCAGTAAGTTTTTAGTGATAGAACGGTGATTTCTAGTGTTGTAGGGAGGAGCAAGGAGAGGGGAGAGGCAAGGAGCTGACTCCTTCGAAATAATTTTGTGTATTAGAGTAAGAACCTTGAATTTTACTTGGTGATGAATTGGGAGCCAGTGGAGATCATAGAGGATCGGTGTAATATGAGCTCGTCTAGGATTGTTTGTTATGAGCCGCGCTAGTGTGTTCTGGGCTAGTTGGAGGGGTTGAATAGAGTTCTTGGGAAGGCCCTGATAGATCAGATTACAGTAGTCTAGCGTGGGGGTTGTAAGGGCCTGACAGACAGTGCGAAAGGAGTCAGGGCTTAGTAGAGGTTTGAGGTTCCTGAGTGTGCGTAGCTTAGCGTATACGGTGTTAGTGGTTTTCTTTATTTGATCTGTGAAGGATAAGTTCTGATCGAGTATGATACCAAGATATTTCACCTGGTTTTTTAAAGTGATAGTGAGATCGTCAAAGGTGAGGGTTGTAGGTGGGATGTATGAGGGGTTAGAGAAGACTTGGAGTGCTTCAGTTTTGGATTGATTGATTATTAGGTTGTGTTGAGAGAGCCAAGATTTGAGGCTGGTTAGACATTCATTTAGCTTAGAGAAATTAGGGTTAGAGAGGTTAAATGGGAAGAAAACACATCATATCGTCTGCATATATTTGATATTGGATGCCATAATTTTGGAAGATCGTGCATACAGGTTGGAGGAAGATATTAAAGAGTAACGCTGATAGACTGGAACCTTGAGGTACGCCTTGTTTTAGTGTGAAAGGGAGGGATGTATCACTTCCTAAACGGACCTGTTGTGTTCTGTGGTCAAGGTAGGATGTGAACCATTTTAGAGTTGTGCCCCCAGACCTATATCATGAAGTCTGAGTAGGAGTTGATGGTGGGGGAGGGAGTCAAATGCAGCGGATAAGTCTAGGAAAATGAGTAGACATCCTTGGGTGGAGTTCCGGGTGTGAGTATAAAGGGAATCGAGTAAGGAAGTTGTGGTGAGCAGCGCACTCCTGAGCCTATGGAGACAGAGGAAAATTCTGAGGTTCAGCAGGATTTACACCAAAATGACAGGGCAAGGAAAAAAGAGAGACTCTATTACACAGAGCTGAGCATGGAGACCAGCCCAGGGGAGGAGTCCTGCAGTTCCGATTGGGCACACCCAGCCCTGGGAAGGGGCGTGCCTAAGAGAGAACGTACTTTTAAACCAGAGCATGGCTCTGAGAAGGAGATTCGAGAGGGGAAGCAGTATGAGTATGGGAAGAAGTTTAAGAAGAAGCAGCCCAGGAAGGAATACAGGAGGAAGAAACTAGAGGATGGTTGGAAAGCCAGAGGAGAGTCTAATGATGCTTGGGAACCTGGCACAGGAAGAAAACCTGCACAATTCTATTCAAGGGAAGTAAGCAGAAGTCCCACGGAGAGAGGACTTAGCCTTGAATGGGATAGCCGTTGGAAGGCACCGCCCTGGGGAAGAAAGCCTTCAAGGCAAACACAGGTGAGAGAGCCATCATTCTCTGAAGTGTCGTTTGTACCAGAAAGCAGCAAACAGAACAGCTGGAGAACCTTGGAGCCGTCTGAAGACAGAAGGGCTGTGCAAACAGTGAGTAATTTGCCACACGCTTGCCAAGCTGAATATAAAGATAATTCTCCTATCTATGAAACAATTGCCAAAGAGACTAGCAATTATTCTGATACCTTTAACTTACAAGATGAGAAGACAAACAGCCTTGAGCAGAAGGGAAGTTCTATAGCAGATAATAGTACCCTATCTCACAAGGAACAGGCTGAATTGCTTCTACAAAGCTTTAAACAATTCTTAGAGTTACAAGCTAGACAACAGCTAATTTCACAAGAAGCTAGTAATGCCTTACAGCTAGAAGGTGTAACAGAGAGTAATACAGACTTACCAGGCTGTGAACAAATGGACTGTACGATCTGTTGTATAGATAAGTCAAGCTGAAGGAAATGCTTTTGCCGTCTGTGATCTGAGAGTTACGAAGCTGTTGTTTGCATTGCTGAAAGAAGCTCTAATTATCTGCACATGTTTTCCCAAGCACTGTAAGAGTAACGTAAGAGGCTGCAGTGAGCCTAACTGGCCTCTGGAGGCAAAAGAGAGTAATTGGCTGGAAAGTGAAAAGCAGCAATATACTTTTGAGTTGCATTTATCCTGAGTTTCTGTTAGCCTTTTGAAGCACCTTTGTTTTGCATTATTACATGCCATGTGATGGAACATTTATCTTTTGCTTTAATAAAATACTTATTATCAAGAAACCCCACAACTACAGTTTCTTTAATTTCGGAGTGAGAAGAACTGAAACTACAACTCCCAGCATTCCTGGGGTAAAGGTTTCACTCTTCCCTCACGAAGCACAGCGGCTGCTCCTGCCTTTAACCCCTTAAGCCGGGCAGGGTCGCCGCAAAGTGAGGAGGGTTTCGACTCCATGATGTTTTTTGAATCCATGTTGGAATAAGTCGAGGGGGGAGTGGTCATCAATGTAGTCCTGGAGTTGGATTTGGACAAGTTTCTCAGTTATTTTTGCAAGGAAAGGGATACTAGATATTGGTCTGTAGGAAGATGGTGAAGTGGGGTCTAGTTTTGTACCTTTTAGGATTGGACGGATAGAGGCACTCTTAAGTGAAGGTGGAACGGAGCCTGACTGGAGAGAGGTTTGTACAATATTCAAGATGAAAGGAGAGAGAGAACTTCTGGTAGATTTAATCCAGGGGACAGGACAAGGGTCAAGGGCAGAAGTTGAGGCGTTCAGTTCTTTAATAACATCAGAAACATTGGACAATGTGATGGTGTGAAATTCGTTCCAAGAATCTGGAAGGGTTGCCTCATGAATTTGGGTGTCATGGATAAAGGTGGGTTGAGGGTTATCGGTTAAAGGAGGGAGGAATTTAGATGTAAGATGGTTAGCTATAGCTTGTGCAGATATTTTTGGTGGTTGGTCATGTTGCAGAGGTTCATTAATTAGGGATTTGGTGATAGAGAAGAGTTCTCGTGGTTTGTTAAGAGCTTTTTGGATGATATTCTCATTATACTCTCTTTTGTGAGTGAGTGTTTCTAAACAGTAGGATTGGAGTTTAGTTGTGTAGTCAATATGTATATTGGGGTCTTGAGTACGTCTCCATTTACGTTCAAGACGTCTAAGTTCCCTTTTAAGGTTTCTCAGGTTTGTGGAGAACCAGGGGGTTCTTCTTCGGTGTTTTTGAGGGAGTTGCTTAGGTGGGAGTAAGGAGGCTGTGGATAAGATTTCATTCCAATTAGCTATGAAGGACTCTTGGTCTAGGTTGTTATTGTCTAGATGGTCGAGTGAAGGGATAGTTTGCTCCAAGAAGTTGGCTGCGTTAAATTGCTTGAATTTACGGGTATGTAGGAGCTGGCTTTGTGGTTGGTTTCTAGGGGCAGAGTAGGGAATGGAGAAGAGAATAAGTGCATGATCGGACCAAGGTATGGGTTGAATAGAGTGTTGGATCTGATCATTGAGACGAGGATGTTGTGGGATAAATATAAGGTCAAGGATGTTCCCTTTAGAGTGTGTAGGGAGTTGGAGTATTTGAGTGAAGTTAAGCGACTTCATTGCTTGTAAGAAGGAGGATGATTGCATTGAAGATGTGGAGTGCAGGTTTAAATCTCCTAAGATGATTAGGGGGCATGAGGGAGGTTGAGGAGAGCAGGCTATGTCTAGTATTGTAGAGAGATCAGATGATTCAGACAAGGGGGCACGGTATAGCAGGTGCAGTGAAAGCATGGAGTTAGAGACAGTAATCGCATCCATTCCTGATGTGGATGTGGCTTCAACAGAGGAGAATTATAAATTTGATCTGGAGATAACAGCTACACCTCCTCCTCTTCCATGTAGTCTGTTACATATATTCATAGAAAATTCTTTGGGGCATAGTAGATTTGTTAGCACTGTGTCAGAGTCTTGAAACCAGGTTTCAGTGAGACAAAGAATATCGAGGTTGTGATCAGTAATAAGATCTGTAATTAAGGGGATTTTGTTCCTGGCAGAACGGGCATTGAGTAGGGCGCATTTAAGGGGGGGGAGGAGGGAGCTCAGGTGAGGAGTAGGGTTTAAGGTTTGAGTTTATAGGAATGGCCTTAAGTTTGCATGGCCGGTAGTTTGTATGGGGGTTATGATGGATGTAGGGGGGAGGTGTTATGGAATTGAGGTGCCTGTGGGAGTAGATAATTGGGATGGGGGTGCTATGAGTTAAAGTGAGTACATAAGGGAAGGTAAGCAAGAAGATGTAAAGTAAACTGAGGACGAGCCACATGGTGGATGCACATGATTTGGGAGTAGCCATTTATGTGAAAGAAGAGGAATAAGAAGGAAGGTTGGATCAGGGATGTGGATCAAATGGAATATAGGGGTGAGAAGCAGCAGGATTGAGGCCAATACAATTGCAGGTGAGAAGTAGCAGATAAATATTTTTGTAATTTAGTTGAAGTTGATACTTTTGTATCAAGTAGTACAATTGCAAGGTATAAACAGTGGCAAGTATCAATGAGTTGTAGTAGATACTTTTGTGGCAAATAGAACAATTGCAAGGAATAAACAGTGACTACATATCTAAGTGTAGAGACATGTGAACAATTATGTAACAAACTACAATTTCAGAGTAAAGAACAGCTGAAGGAGTGAAAGAATAGTGTCCATAATAGGCTATAGTTGGAATACTTGCAGCATGTAGGCAGGTAGTGGACAGTTAGAGAGTTGGAATCTCGAGGCACAGTTGCAGCTTTCTTCAGGATCAGAGCATAGATGGTAGAAGTTCCTGACTCTTGTTTGCTGAATATCGGGTACTTCAGGGGTTGTATGGGGTAGTAAATACCTATGTCATTTTGCCCCCAGATGGGGTCAGATAACAGCAGAAAATTGGACTCTGTCTTTTGTAAGAGAGGGGTACAAACTTCATTTCCTCAGCATGACCCCTCCTACAATAGTAAGACAGTTCAATTCTCAGATCTCTCTCAAGGACCGGTTAGGCCAAGAAGTCACTATGCTCCTTGCTCAAGGGGTAATAGAAGAGGTACCCATTCCCCAATGGGGTACAGGGTTTTACTCCCCCTATTTCCTTATTCCAAAGAAAACAGGAGGACACAGACCCATTCTAGACCTCAGAGAATTGAACAAATTCCTGTTCAGAAAGAAGTTCAAAATGATTTCTCTAGGAACTCTGCTACCATACCTTCAGAGTCAGGATTGGCTTTGTTCTCTAGATCTCAAGGATGCATACACTCATGTTCTCATCCATCCAACTCACCAAAAGTTCCTTTGATTCCTGTTTCAAGGGAAGCACTACCAATACAGGATTCTTCCTTTTGGCCTGGCTTGCTGCACCAAGGGTGTTCACAAAATGCATGGCTGTGGTAGCAGCATTTCTCCGCACCCTGGGAATATTCGTCTTCCCTTACTTAGATGACTGGCTCATTCAAGCTCCTTCAGAGCCAGAGGCCAGGGTTGCTGTGTTTCGCACAATGCACATCCTTCAGTATTTGGGACTTGTCATAAACTTCCCAAAGTCCAACCTTGCTCTCTCTCAATCCCTAGAGTTTAGAGGAGCTCTTCTAGATACCAGACAGACAAGGGCCTACCTTCCACTGCCCCGCTGCCTTCGCATTGTGCAGTTAGCTTCCCAAGCAGTGCTAAAACCTCACCTCACTGCTCGGAAAGTGTTACAGTTGCTAGGCCAAATGGCATCCACCGTGCATGTGGTTCCTTATGCTCGCCTCCATATGAGGGCAGCCCAGTGGACCTTATCCACTCAGTGGACTCGGGCGTCAGGTTGCCTGTCAGACAACAGATGCTTCACAGGTGGGTTGGGGAGCCCACCTGCAAGGCCTCTCTACCCAGAGTACCTGGACTCCACAGGAGGCCTATCTCCATATCAATCTCCTGGAGCTCAGAACAATCTTCTTTGCTCTTCGAGTATTTCACACTCAGCTCAGCTACAGGACAGTCCTAGTTCAAATGGACAATCAAGTAGCCATGTTCTATTTGAACAAGCAGGGCAGAACAGGCTCTCTGTCGCTCTGCAACGAAGCTTTGCGACTATGGGCCCTCGCCAGAGAGCATCACATTCATCTCCTTGCGGTGTATCTTCCAGGCATTCAAAACCCTTGGGCAGACAGACTGAGTCGAGTTCTGCTTCCACACGAATGGGTCTCTCCATGCAATCCAAGTGGCCAAAGTTTTTCAAATTTGGGGAACCCCAGACATAGACCTCTTTGCAAGTCCGCTGAATGCCAAACTTCCCAGGTTCTGTTCCAGAATTCCGGCTCAAGGTTGTCAGGCCAGGGATGCTTTCCTCCTCCATTGGGGTCAGGACTTCCTGTATGCCTTTCCACCCATTCCCCTAATTCCCAAAACCCTGTTCAAGCTTCAGAGAGACAGAGGTCATATGATCCTCATAGCTCCACGTTGGCCATGGCAAATTTGGTACCCTCTGCTCCTACATCTCTCTCAAGCTTCGCCTCTGGAGTTTGTATCTGCTCCAGATCTCCTTTCTCAAGATGACGGGATGCTGTGGCATCCGAATCCCCAGTCTCTGCATCTCAGGGCCTGGTTACTGAAAGCCTAGAACTTCACGGTCTTAACCTTTCTCAGCAAGTAAAGGATATCCTTCATGCTTCCAGGAAACCTTCCACAAGACACTGTTATGCATTTAAGTGGAAAAGGTTTACCATATGGTGCTCACAGAAGGGTCTTAACCCTCTTGCGATACCTCTGGAATCATTGCTGGAGTACCTCCTTCATTTATCAAATGCAGGTCTTAAGACTAATTCAGTGAGAGTCCATTTGAGTGCTATTGCAGCTTCTTTCAAGCCTCTAAATGGACAACCTATTTCCTCTCATCCTCTCATAGCGAGATTTATGAGAGGCCTTCTTTTAACGAAGTCTCCCATTAAGCCACCACCGGTGGCATGGGACTTGAATCTGGTACTTGGGCAGCTCATGAAACCGCCCTTTGGACCATTAGCCACTACCTCTTTGAAATTCCTTTACTGGAAAGTTATCTTTCTCATTGCAATCACATCAGCACGTCGCATCAGTGAATTGCAAGCCTTGGTGGCTGATCCTCCTTATACAAGGTTCCATCATGATAAGGTAAGTCCTTAGGACTCATCCACACTTTATACCAAAGGTGGTTTCGCCCTTTCATTTGAACCAAGCGGTTTACCTTCCTGTATTCTTTCCAAGGCCTCACGCCTCAAATGCAGAAAGGAACCTTCATACTTTGGACTGTAAAAGAGCTTTGGCCTTTTACTTGCAAAGGACACAGCAACATAGAAAATCCTCTCAACTCTGTTGCATTTGATCCTAGTCATTTGGGACTTCCAGTCTCCAAAAGGACACTGTCCAACTGGATTGCACAGTGTATATCTTTTGCCTATGAGAGTAAGAACCTTCCTCTTGAAGGCCATGTCACAGCTCACAATGTGAGAGCCATGGCAGCCTCAATGGCTCATCTTATCTCTGTGTCTATCGACGACATCTGTCGAGCAGCTACTTGGGCTTCGGTTCATACCTTCACAGCCCATTACTGCTTAGACAAGTACTCCCGCCGGGATGCCTTGTTTGGTCAGACTGTTCTTCAACACCTGTTCCAGACTTAATCAACTCCTACCCACCATCCCTGGTAGGATGCCAGAGATCCATGGGGGGACGTGGAGCCCTTTCACAAGGGCACACAACTTTCTGGGGCCATCTCCCTGGCATATGCAGCTAGGAAGTCCCCATATGTGAAAACTACATTGCTGCTGGTTCCTGGAGATAGCATAGTTACTCACCTGTAACAGGTGATCTCCAGGAACAGCAGGAATTTAGTATTCACAACCCGCCCACCTCCCTAAGAGTTGTATCTCTCTCTCTTTCTCTCTTTCCCTCTCTCTTTTGTCTCAGCTATAAACTCAACTGGAGAGGGACAGTTGGGAAAGGCGGGAAGGCAGCACACAGGCGCTGTGGGATGCTCTCAAAAGCTTTCCTATTGGACACTGGGGAGCATTCCCGCGCAGGCTCCGTCGGTACCAACGATACCCATATGTGAAGACTAAATTCCTGCTGTTCCCGGAGATCACCTGTTACAGGTGAGTAACTATGCTTTACATGTGGATGTATATAAAATCATAGAAATTGTAAAAGGACTTGGGGGTGTGGTATAGAGATGGCCTGGAAAGGTCAAAAATCTGTACATGTATTTGACATTTCATGAGGGGAATGCACATTTATAGCCAAAACTTTTCATATCAGGATTTATAGCTACTACCTGGCATGTTTAGGATTTAAGAAGCACGTGTTTGAGCCAGTTTTTTACAAGATGATTTAAGGGCTCTATTCTCCTTAATTCCCCATTGTTTATTTCTCTCTCCACACTGAAAATAAATGAAGATTACAGACTCTATATTTAATTAGCGGCATTTATATGTATAGGTTTGCAAAATTATGTCAAACAAAGGAAGAAGGGAAGTCTCTGCTATTTGCGTGCTCTAATCCTGACTGGGGGGCAACAAGTAAAATCCCTCCTCGGTTTTTGGCTCCAATTCACTGATCTCGGTGTAAGTGAGAAGAAATGAAATTAAAACAAAGCATACAGAATTATAATATAACATAACAGAGTCTGCTTAAAGCTTTAAATGAGGAATTCACAGGCCTGTAAACCCAAGCAGTCTCCTGTAATCCCTCTGTCAGCTTAGCTGCAGTACTTTCTTTTATTAGGAAAAAATTGCCACATTGTACAGTTTCATCTTATCACTCTACGTCACGCTATTTGCTTTACTTTTGTTTATCTGTATTTACATGTTACAGGGCATGCCAAGCACAAACATATTGCTCACTCTTAATCAGGACAAAAAAATCCTGCCAGCAAAAAAACATTCTGTTCAACTCTCACAAATATCTGCAAAATACGACCTTGGCTTCTCTAATACATACACTATTAGGCTGTTAGCAAAATTCCAAGCCATTATCATTCTTTATATTATTAAATCTTTGAGTTCCTTTCTACATCTACAATGGATCAAACCAAATATGCAGAAACGGCAAATGAAGAAGGACCATAGAAATAGAATGTGAATATCCTTAAATAAAGGTTTTGTTGAAGGGACCCGACTCTGCCGGGTTTTGACAAACACACCTACATCAGGGGTCTACAAATAAGATTATAAAAGAAGAGAATAACAACCATAAAATCATAATGATATGAAAATAGAGAATAAAAATCATAAAAACAATAATGAATAAATAAACGTAGTACTATTAATAATAAGAAAACAATACAAAAAATAAAAAGCTAAAAACGATCATATAGAACAAAACCCTTCTCAAAGGAACAGAGCAACACATGAAAAATATCTTTAACCAAGATATTAAAAGCAATATTCAAAGCAAATAAGCAAATATATATTAATGTGCCAACCCTCTCTAATCCACTGCAGAGAGGGGATCGTCTCACAAATTAATAGAATACATAATAGAGAAAGAAAAATTGAAGTCGAAATCCAGACCAACATCTAATATGAGCCTAAGTGGATTCAATAGAAGATTCTAAGCGCCTAGCATTTATAAAAGCAAGCAATTGAGAAGGCTCAAAAAATACATAGGAAACAGACTGATATTTACTCAAACACTTGCATGGATGTTTTAGAAAAAATAGCCCGCCCAACTGCAAGATCCCAGGACGGAGCAGTAAAAACTCTCTGCGCCGTTTCTGGGTATCTCTTGCCAAGTCTGGATACATACAAACAGCTAAACCCCGAAACAGAAGCTTCCTTTTCTGAAAAAACAATTTTAACATCCACTCTTTATCAGACAACAGGGCAAAAGTTATTAATAAGGTAGAAGGCTCCTGAGAATCAAGACCCAAATTTTCCAATAAATCGGTAACATTGAGAGCCTCTCCTTGCACCAGCCCACCCCCTGAATTCCCCGTGAGAGTAACACGTTTAGCTTTAGGAAGATAATAAATTTTTACCAAAGGTGGAATTAGGTCAGGAGAGACCCCCAGTATCTCTGTTAAATATTCTTTAAACATATCTCTGGCAGAAACAGAAAACACTTTAGGAAAATTAACAACTCTTAAATTATTCAAGCGTGAAAAATTATCTAAGTGTTCTAGTTTGACCTGTACCGATGAAAAGTTCTTTTTAAAAACATCTGCTTGATCTTCTAAATTTGTAATTCTCTTCCGTTCAACTTCAAATTCCCTGGAAATTCCGGATACTTTCTTCTCTAGATCTGTTACGGTTTCCATCGAAGTCTTTACTTTAGAAGATAAAGATGTAATTTGTGGGAGTAAAACTTCTCCAAGGGAAACAATAGCATCCCAAATTGCTTCTAATGTAAAGTTTGTAGGACGTTGAAGAAAGAAAGCTCCGTCCGGAGGAAACGCCGTTGCGCTTGCCATCTCCACAGGCTGCAATGAAACTTCTCGACGCACAGGAGAAGGAACCTTTCCTGTGTGCTCACCTCCAACAAGCGCCAATGACAAAGGGGAGTGAGACTCACTGCCGGCCCCAATCACAAACTCCTCCAGTCCACCTTTTCCCGGCTCTCGCGAGGTAGAGACCCCTCCCATCACAGCAGGAGAGGAAACCTCCAGGAAGCCTTCCGGCAGCGAACCACCACGGAGGATCTTAGGCGCAGGGCTCACAGCTGGGGAGGAAGATATCGCCGAGGCAACCACCGAGCACTCCGACTCCGATGATACTGCCAATCGGTATTCTCCACCAGTAAGACCCGGATCCCGAGGAGTACGTACTAAATAAGAATCCAAAGGGCCAGATACTGAAGCAAGAGGCGTCGAGGTAAGAGCGGGCTGCGAGAGCCTCTGCCCAACCTTCCCCTTACGCTTCTTCCCCATGAGAAAGGAAAAGCGTGCTCACTCAGTCACGACTCCAACCGCCATCTTGAAACTCCCCCCGGGGGGGGGGGGCACTGTGTTTTAATGCCGCACGGTGGAAACAGTAAGAGATCTGGGGTGATCGCAGTGGCAGGGGGGATGAGAGATAAATCCGGTCTGATGGCTGATGTGAGGGAGGGCAATGAGAGAGACCCGAAGTGATGGCTATATTTTACGTGGTTGTTTCCCGGATCACCTAATTAATAAGACGCTACCCAGAAGCCATATTTAGTGTGTGACTTCCAGGTCACCTGATTGCATTACCCCTCATCTCTACACAGACCTATGTACTAGCTCAGCAGCGACTACAAGTAATTGGCCTTTTGCAACATACAATTAGCCTGTGCACTTTTGTCCTTATTTAAATATTCTATACCTGTATCCACAGTCGACATTACAATCCCTCTGAATTTACCAACATTCACAGACACTTCCCCACTCTCACTATTACTCCGTTGGCTCCTCCTCCCCAGATACTATTACTAGAAAAATCTAAACTACCACGATTACAGAGAACAAACATGGGATTCAAATCCTTTATAACTAATGCTCTGTGCATTCTCCTACTCAATCTAACTCTTAATAGCTCTCTCCAGACTCACCAAAATCCATTTGCAGTTCATCCCATCCCCATCATCGCCCAGACATTAACCAAATTTGGTACTGGCACAATCAGCAAAATACTGGATATAGTAATCACCATAAATACAAAACTCATCAAAGACTAATTAGCATTGACCCAATCAACTATATCAAACCATTCAAGCAGACAGAGCCTGATAAAACTTTGAAATGCATACTAATAAACTCCCAATCTGTTAGAAACAAAATACCATTAATACTTGATATCATATCAGATGAATCCCCAGACATCTTTTGTATCACGGAGACATGGCTCACTGCTCATGATACCATTCTTCTAAACCAACTAAAAACAAAAGGATATAGACGGTTTAATTGCCCAAGAGACTCCAAACGAGGTGGTGGAGTCCTAATATTAACCAAAGCTGAATTCAACACCTCCATCAGTGCCTATAATAATGATTTTTATTATTTATTTATTTATTACAGGCTCTTATATACCGTTCTATTCGGCATCAGCGCGCTTCACAATATAACAACAGACCAGAACAACAAACTGTTTGGTTTTACATAGAACAGGTCAGAGAACCTGGATAAAACATGGGGAAGTCATTACTGCAACTATTCACATGAGTATTTACATGTATATACATGACAGGATTTATTCTTAGTTTGGGTAGTGTTCGAGATTGGTTGGATGGTCTAGTAATATTGGGGGAAAAGGTGGGATTTGAGGGCCTTTCTGAAAAGAGATAGATCGGTGATAGCCCGAATCTCTGGAGGTAAGGCGTTCCAGCACTTAGGGGCATAGAAGCTGAAGGCCCTGTTAGATGTCGCTGATAGGCATTTTGTGGCTGCTTTAGGGATAATTAGCACATTAGTTGATATTGTTCTCCTAGATCTGTTGGGTGGAACGGTCTGAATGAGTTCTATTAGAGAGGAGGAAGTGATGCTTTTAGTGGCCTTGAAGGTGAGTACTAATGTCTTGAATAATAGTCTGCCATGTATGGGGAGCCAGTGGAGTTGCTTTAGGATGGGTGTTACATGGTCCTTTCTTGATGCTCCGTATAGGACTCTAGCAGCGGTATTCATGGCGAGTTGCAAAGGGTTTAAGGTAGAGTGTGGGAGGCCTTGAAGAATGGCATTAGCATAGTCAAGGTGGGGTAAGGTTAAGGCTTGAAATATAGTTCGGAAGTCATCAGGATCAAGCAGGGGGCGAAGATGGCGGAGTGTCCGGATCTTGAGGTAGATTGCTCTGACTACGTTGGTTATATGAAGTTTCATATCCATGCCTTGGTCCAAAGTGACCCCAAGGTATCGAATGGAAGGTTTTGATTGGAGCTCGGCTTCTTTCACCTTTATCTGGGATGGGGGGGTGAAAAGTGGGTCCCTAGTGATGAAGAGAACCTCAGTCTTCTTGTGTTGAATTCGGAGGTTCTGAGATTGAAGCCATTCAGACACTGCATCAAAACAATTGGCTAGCGGAGAAAGGTCCATATGGACTGTGGAGAAAGGCATGTATAGAAGGATGTCGTCCGCGTATATCAAGCATTCGACCTTGAAAGACCTGATGATATTGCAGACGGGCTGTATGTATATATTGAATAAGAGTGACGATAAGGATGATCCTTGTGGTATGCCTTGCTTTTGGTGGTAAGGTGTGGATGTTGCGGTTCCTGAGGTCACGTACTGCCATCTCTGATCAAGGTATGACTTGCACCAATCCAGAGCAGTGTTGTTGATGCCCTTTTCTTTTAGTCGCCCTATTAAAAGATCATGATGTACAGAGTCAAAAGCCGCAGCAATGTCCAAGAAGATAAGAGCAAAGCCTTGGTGGATGTTGTCAATGCCTGTGATGATGTTGTTGCAGAGAGTGGTAAGGAGGGTTTCAACACCGTGGAACTCTCTGAAGCCATGTTGGCAGTGGTCCAGAGGGGAGGCGGTGTCGATGTGGTCCTGTATTTGTCTTTGAGCTTCCTTTTCAATTATTTTAGCTAGGAGGGGTATACTAGCTATTGATCTATAAGATTCAACTTTTTGTGGGTCGAGTTTGTGGTTTTTCAAGAGGGGTCTGATGGATGTTCTCTTGAGGGTTGATGGGAAGGAACCGGTTGTAAAGGATAAATACATCATGCTAGTGATGATGGGGCTGAGATCTTGGTGTAGCTCCTTTATCCAGTGGGCTGGGCAAGGGTCAGTTTGTGCAGTGGTGGTGTTTAGGGCAGCGATGGTGTCCTCAACATGTTTTCTGGATGGTGTGGAGAACATAGATAGGTTTGCTATGCATACGGTGTCTTGAGAAGGGATTGTTGCAATGTTGTTGGTTTGAAGCAGCTTGGATTGCAGATAATCGGCGAAAGCTTGGGGTTGAATGGGTTCAGGTTGTTCTGGTGATGGTTCCTTAGATAAGGTCTTGACTAAATTGAAAAGATCACGTGGTTTATTTAGTGATCTTTTCAGCGTATCGGAATGGAATTGTTTCATCTTGATCATGACTGACTCTCGGTGCGCAGATAGATGTACTCTGTAGGCTGCTTGGTCTTCTGGGGAATGTGAGCGACGCCATCGTTTCTCCAGTCTTCTTAGGTGTGTGAGGGAGGCTCGTAGGTCAGGGGAGAACCAAGGAGAGGATTTTCTTTTCTTTGGGTTGTTACTCTGGATTGGTTGCAGTGCAATGGTACTGATAGTGCTGTTCCAGGTGGTGATCAGATTTTCGAGATTGAGAGAAGTGTCATGGAGGAGAGGGAGGGTTTCAGCAAGAATATGTTCTTTGTTGAAGGTTTTGAATTTCCGAGATGTTACTTTTGTTGAGTCAATGGAGTTTTTGATGTGTGATGACTGCTTGCCTGTGATGAGGATGGGGAAGGTGATTAAGTTATGGTCTGACCAAGGTACTGGGGTTACAGATGTGTCAAGTTTATTGTTGGAATCAAGGGCTGTCAGAGGGATGATGGACTCAACCTACTCAAAATTGAGAATAATAATCTAGCTATTTGCTTCCTCTGTAGACCTCCCACTAATAACCACACCATCATTACGACAATCTTAGAATCAGCTACCACATCTCATACGAAAATACCCAACGTCATCCTCTGAGATTTCAATCTAGCATCACTCCCCCTCCAGCAATCTACAACCTTCTTAGAATTCATGGAAGACTTAGGCTTCCATCAGACAATGAACAAGCCCACTCACGTCAAGGGAAATACCCTTGACCTAATATTCCTCCTCAACTCTATCATTGACCACCCCAATTAATCCCCCCCTAGCACAACTCAGGTACCCTGGACAGACCATTTCATCATTAGTTTTGCCTACCAATTCCCCATGAAGAACAAAAACCCACTAACATTGAACTGCATAGACCACTATTTAGACACTTCAACAAAGAAGCTTTCCTGAACAACATGGCCACCCAGAGAATCAAAGATGTATATATGTAAAATGTACATATGTAAACCACTCCTCCATAACTAATGTGTGTTGTGCTTACCTTACAGAGGTAATACCTCTGTAAGGTAAGCACAGATTGAAATCTCCGAGGATGATGTTGGGTATTTTCGTATGAGATGTGGTAGCTGATTCTAAGATTGTCGTAATGATGGTGTGGTTATTAGTGGGAGGTCTACAGAGGAAGCAAATAGCTAGGTTATTATTCTCAATTTACAGTTTGTATATACTTTAAATTTTCTGTCCTGATTTGACTGTTTCCAATGTGTAATCTAATTCCGCTACTGATTGCTGGAAGTAGCGGTATACAAATGTATGCTAAATAAAATAAATAAATAAACATACTCCCTCAACTCTCAGCTAAAACCTCTAACTTAGAAGAGTCAGTAAAGAACTGGCACTCAACAATCAATAAATCAGCTTTATCCACAAGCCCCTACAGGAAAAGCAACCGCAGACCATCCAAAAAATGGTACACTCATGATATACACATGCTTAAAAGAAAGCTCCGCAAACTAGAGAAAAGGTGGAGCACTAAAAAATCCCCAGATCTCAAGTCCCTATACACAACAGCTCTTATATCCTATAAAGAAGCCATACAAACTGCTAAAAGGAACCACTACACCAGCACTCTAAATAAAGCCATCAACCGACCCAGAGAGCTATTTGATATAGTTAAATCCCTAACTAAAACCAACCAAAACGAAGCCCCCAACTCCGCCATCAACCCACAAATCCTGGCAGACCACTTTGACACTAAATTAAAAACTAATAAGCATACAAGCAACTCATTAGCTCAGATAGATCAATCCTCCCACAGCATATGGAACACTTTCCACAATGTACAGGAAAAACAACTTCTTGATACAATTACTAAAATT
This sequence comes from Ichthyophis bannanicus, assembly GCA_033557465.1. Taxonomy (NCBI): domain Eukaryota; kingdom Metazoa; phylum Chordata; class Amphibia; order Gymnophiona; family Ichthyophiidae; genus Ichthyophis; species Ichthyophis bannanicus. Next base: position 291,705,680 of record CM066033.1, on the reverse strand, counting down.
AACATCACCACCTCACATCTAGACCCATGTCCAGTTTCCTGGATAAAAGCAACTAAAGCTAAACTAGCTGCAATCCTACTTAGTGTGGTTAATCAATCTCTCTTCCAAGGAACTATGCCAAATGACCTCAAGCGCTCGGCCATTCGCCCAATACTCAAGAACAGATTTTTAAATAGCAATGACCCTTCACATCCTATAAGCCAATAGCAAGCATCCCCTTCCTAGCAAAAATCATTGAAAAGATAGTCCAATTGCAGTTACAGGACTTCATAGACATGAACGCACCCTTAGACGACCACTAATATGGTTTCCGCCCATATCATGTAGAAACGTTATTAACGGCTTTATTTGTCTCCCTCATCCTTGGTATGGATAATGTTAATCAAGCTTATATACTTGTTTTCATTGACATTGCCTCTGCCTTTGACAATGTAGATCACCCCACACTCATCTCTAGACTAGCACAATTAGGAATATCTGGTACTGCCTTACAATGGTTTATATGATACTGTACATTTCCAACAGATACCAATTTGTAAGAATCAACCAAGAACCTTCCCCTAAGAACAAGGAATCCCTCAAGGCTCTGCATTATCTGCCCTCCTCTTCAGCCTGTACATACAGCCCATCTGTTCAATTTTTTAGAAGCATAAAATAGAGTATCTTATTTATGCCGACGATATTATGTTGTATACACCAGTAAATATAAAAGGTCCCATCTATAGCAACATGATTGAGTGCATTCTGGAAGCACAATACTGGCTCGCTAAAAACAACCTCAAAATTAACTTAAAAAAAACAAAATTATGATCATGACAAGAAATCCAGATTTTACTCCCCCTTGCGAATTCAACATACAAAACACCACGATCCCGGTAAAGCAGGAGGTGAAATACTTGGGCATCATCCTGGACAAGTCCCTCAGTATCTCAGCTCATATAAAACAAACAGCTAGGACCATATTTTTCAAACTAAGATCCATCCAGAACCTCAGACCTCTCCTTGAACCCAGCGATTTCCGAACTGTGGTCCAGGCGCTAATAACTCCCCATTGGGACTATTGCAACATCTTACTAGAGGGCCTCCCCAAAAAAACCATCAACACCTTACAACTTGCCCAAAATGTGACAGCCAGAATTATTTCAAGAACTCACCTAACAGATCATATGACACCTGTGCTTAAAAATCTACATTGGCTTTCAATAACAAGTAGAGTAAAATATAAAACAATAATTCTCCAGGACCAAGCAGGAAGTCAGTCCTCACATATGGGTGACGTCGGCGCCGACGGAGCCCTTGTGCGGAGCATTTCCCCAGCTTTCAAAGAAAGCCTTTGGGAATTGCAGCGCGCATGCGCGGTCCCCTTCCCGCCCAAGGGTGCCATCTTGCTCAGTCTTCTTTTTTCCACGGAGCCCGATGGACGTAGTTCGTTTTTTGCCAAGGAAAAAGTTGATTTCCCTGGTTTTTGTACTTCTCCTTCGGTTCGACGCCGGATCCTTTTCCCGCCTGGGCCCAATACGCCGGTATCGAGCCCACTCTCTCTTTTTCGGTTTTTGTCCTTCATGACTAGCGTTCGCTCCATTTTTTCTTTTTTCACTGGCAGCCCAGTCTTTTGACCTCGCAGGGGCCCTTTTTCCCCCGATGGCTGCCAGGGGGTTTAAAAAGTGTGATCGGTGTAAGAGACTTATGTCTCTTACCGACACACATGACTGCTGCCTCCGCTGCCTCGGTCCCGATCATGACCCGATGATCTGTGGTCCGTGTGGCAAAATGTCCTCGAAGGCGTTGAGGAGTCGGCAGCACCAGAAAGATAGGATCTTCTCTGACTCCGCTTCCGGACGGGCCCGGACCTCTTCAGAGGCCTCGACGTCTCGGGACTCCGGTCCCGAGCAGCGTCGAGGTTCCTCTGAGCGGGGGTCTCCTTCGCGGGAACAGCGCAGGAAGAAGAAACCCGCGAGGGCGTCATCGGTGGACGCTCCTGGTTCCTCGAGAGCCAGTTCACATAGCCCCGATAGCCGTCCCGGGTCTTCGGAGTCGGAGAGGCCTGTCAAGCAACCTTGTATCGAGATGGAGTCTCCTGGACACGTGAGTGCTGTAGTCCTCGTGGACTCTCCTCCAAGGGAGCAGACGTCGGGCCTGACGCCGTCGGGGCCCGAGTCGGGGGCTGCTGGGTCTCCTGAGCTCGGACTCAGGTTGACGGCCTTGGAGAGCAGCCTCGCTGCCTTCATGGAACAGCAGCGGGCATTGATCGCTGGTCTCACCGGTGCATCTGCCCCGACCACCGGGACATCGACATCCAAGTTGACCCCGGAGGCCGAGCCGATCCTCGAGTCCATGCGGGCTCGAGTCGATCCTCGGCCACGGTCTCCCTCGGCCTCCCGTTCGGGACCGAGGTCGTCGATGCCGGTACCCTCGGCGTCGGGGCGGAGGGCATCGGTGCCCGCCCGACGGGAGCCGCTCGACACCTCCTCCGAGGAGTCAGGCTGGGAGACGGAGGACGAAGAGTCACCCGACACCTATCGGACTCGGTGTGTCCCATCGGACTCGCCGGAGTCCGAACCTCGGAGGCGATCCCCACCGGAGGATACCCGGTTCTCGGACTTCGTGCGGGATATGGCAAAGGCCTTGGCCTTCCCCGCGGATCCCGAGGAGGAGCCTCGAGCCAAGGAGCTCGAGGCCCTCCAGTATGACTCTCCCCCGAAGGAGGCCTTTACTGTACCGGTTCCTCTGATGCTGGAGCGGCTGCTCTTCCGCATGTGGGAGACCCCGGCCTCGATGCCAGTGTTGAGCAAGCGGGTCGATTCCATCTATCGAGTCCGCAAGAGCCCCGGGTTCCAAAAGGCACAATTACCGCACCACTCCATGGTTGTGGAATCGGCCATGCATCGACTGAAAAGTCAGAAGATGCACTCCTCGGTGCCTCCTGGCTGGGAGGCCCGAAACCTGGATGCCCTCGGTAAGAAGTGCTTCCAGGGCTCTATGCTTGTTTGCCATGTCCAGACATGCCAGCTCTACATGGGCATGTATCTCCTTGCCGGGTTCTCTGCTGGTCTCTCCGAGGAACCTTTGCAGAGGTTCCAGGCCTTGTCCACCGGTATTCGAGAGTGCTCGAGGTTTATCTCTCGAGCAGCCTACGATGGCTTCGAGGCTTCGGCCCGAGTAGCCGGGGCCGGCATCGGTGCCCGCCAACAGACTTGGCTACAGTCATCCGACCTCGAGCCATGGGTACAGGACAAGTTGGTCGATGTCCCCTGCCGAGGTGAAAACCTCTTTGGCAAGCCCATGGCTGAAAAGGCTGCAGAACTCGAGACCGAGACTCTGACCAGGACTAGGCTGTCCAGAAAAACCTCTGCCCCTTCTCAGAAAAAGAAGGGCTCGGGAAAAGAGACCTTTTACCCGAGGAAGTCATCTGCCTTTAAATAATACCCTCATTATCAGGCCTCTGCAGCTCCCCAACAGGGTCATCAGGCCAAGGGGCAGGGTCATGGGCCCCGTAGGCAGAAGACCCCCAAGCCACCAACACCAGCCCCTGCTCAGCAGGGTGGGGGTTTTTGACTCAGAAGGCATAGCCTCTTCTCCTCAGCTGGCTCCCATCAGCACAGGAGGCCGGCTGGCCCACTTTGCCCACAGGTGGTCAGCCGTCACATCAGACACCTGGGTGCTCCATATAGTCCACAAGGGCTATCTTCTCCATTTTCACCAGGTGCCTCCCTCCTATTTTCCAGGGGAGCCTCCAAGACTCCCTCTGCACAGGGATCTACTCCTTCAGGAGTTAGCAAGTCTGCTAAAGGAACAGGCTGTGGAACCGGTGCCCCACCACCTGAGAGGTCACGGCTTTTATTCCAGGTGCTTTCTGGTACCAAAAAGAACAGGAGGCCTCAGACCCATCCTAGACTTGCGCAACCTCAACAAGTCCCTGGAGAGGGAAAAGTTCAAGATGCTTACCCTTGGAATCCTGCTGCTCTATCTCCAGCAGGGAGATTGGCTATGCTCCTTAGATCTAAAGGATGCTTATACTCACATCCTTATTCATCCAGACCACAGACAATATCTCAGATTTGTTGTGGGGGGAAACCACTACCAGTACAGAGTTCTACCCTTTGGTCTAACCTCCGCCCCCAGGGTGTTCACCAAGTGCCTGGCAGTGGAAGCAGCCTACCTGAGGCTTCAGGGTCTTTTTGTGTTTCCATACCTGGACGACTGGCTCATAAGGGGCCAGTCTTCCCAGGAGGCCAGTCAAGCCACCCTTCGCACTGTGGCTCTGCTTCAGCACTTGGGGTTTGTCATAAACTTCGCAAAGTCCACTTTGCTCCCGTCCCAGAACTTAGAATTCATAGGAGCAAGGCTGGACACTCTTCAGGCGAAGGCTTTTCTGCCCATGGACAGAGCCCTCAGGTTGATGGACCTAGCCAGGCAGTTTCGCAGCAATTCCCTGGTCTCCGCCAGGCAATTCCTGCGACTTCTCGGCCATATGGCTTCCACGGTTCATGTAACCCCCAATTCCCGCCTGCACATGCGGCCTGCTCAATGGAGCCTTCGAACTCAGTGGCATCAAGCCACAGGAAGCCTTGCAGACTCAGTAAGAATATCCGCCATGCTTGTCTCCTCTCTGCAATGGTGGCTTCATCTTCCGAATCTGGTACTTGGAGTGGTTTTTCAATCCCCTCCGCATTCTCAAGTGCTGACGACGGATGCTTCTCTTCTAGGTTGGGGAGCACATTCCCAAGGGGCATGTAATCAGGGTCTCTGGACCCCTTGGGAGTCTGCTCAGCAGATAAACTTCCTGGAGCTACGGGCGATACGCCTAGCTCTGAAAGCCTTCTCCCACCTCACATCTCACCAGTCTGTACTGGTCCAGACGAACAATCAAGTTGCCATGTTCTACGTGAACAAACAAGGAGGAACAGGCTCCTTCCTTCTCTGTCAGGAGGCACAACAGCTGTGCTCTTGGGCCGTCAATCACGGAATCCTCCTCAAGGCGATCTACCTCCCAGGTCAAGAGAATTACCTGGCGGACAGACTGAGCAGGATCCTGCAACCACACGAATAGAGATTGAATCCGTTGGTGGTTCAGCAGATCTTTCTCAGGTGGGGCCTCCCCACCATGGATCTTTTTGCCAGTCCTCTGAACAGACAACTCCCGAGATTCTGTTCCAGACAACCGCATCCTTTCAGAGTAGCAGCGGATGCGTTTCTGATTCCGTGGTCCCAGGGCCTCCTGTATGTGTTTCCTCCCACGCCACTAGTGTCCCGAACACTGTTCAAAGTCCTCAAGGACAGGGCCTCCATGATTCTAATAGCCCCCAGGTGGCCGAGGCAACCGTAGTTCCCACTTCTGCTGCAACTGGCGGTGGATGCTCCTCTTCCTCTGGGGTTTCAACACGATCTCCTGTCTCAGGACCAGGGATCTCTCTGGCACCCCAACCTCCAGTCCCTTCATCTGATGGCCTGGCTGCTGAAAGGGTAGTCCTGGCTCCCCTACTACTGCCTAGAGAGGTGGAAGACGTAGTCTTAGCCTCTAGGCGGCAATCCACCAGGAAATCCTTCGCTCTTAAGTGGCGTAGATTCTCCGCATGGTGTGCTCAGCACAGCGAGAATCCCTTCTCGTGCTTGGTAGCGGTAGTATTGCAATATTTGCTTTACCTCTCCAATCTAGGCCTTAAGTCCAACTCTGTCAGGGTTCACCTCAGTGCTCTCTCAGTGCACCACTCGCTGGTGGACGGACGACCGCTTTCCAACCACCCTTTGGTGGCTCGCTTTCTCAGAGGCCGCCTCCTGCTTAAGCCTCCTTTACGTCCACCAGCCCCTGAGTGGGATCTGAATGTGGTCTTACAGCGGATTACTTGTCCGCCATTTGAACCTATGGCTACCTGCCCTCTCCGTTTTCTCTCCTGGAAAACCTTATTTCTGGTAGCTCTTACCTCTGCTAGGCGAGTGAGTGAACTTCAGGCACTAGTGTCTGATCCCCCTTACACTAGGTTCTACAGGAATAGGGTAGTCTTACGGACTCACCCGAAGTTTCTTCCTAAGGTTGTCTCCCCTTTTCACCTCAACCAGGAGGTGGTTCTTCCGACCTTCTTTCCCAGGCCACATGCCAACCGGGCTGAGATGGTCCTGCATACCCTGGACTGTAAGAGGGCGTTATCCTTCTACCTTGACCGTACGCGGGAGCATCGGAAGGCTGTTCAGCTCTTCGTTTCTTTTGACCCCAATAAGTTGGGGCTGCCTGTCTCCAAGCGTACCTTGTCCATATGGGTTGCTGACTGTATCGCCTGGGCTGATGGGGCAGCCGGCCTCTCAATGGAGGGTCGAGTCACGGCTCATCGTGTCAGGGCGAAGGCTGCGTCAGTGGCTCATCTCCGCCCTGTTCCGTTGGCAGACATCTGCCGGGCCGCTACTTGGTCTTCAAGCCAGACTTTTGCGGCCCATTACTGCCTTGAGAGGGAGTCCCGCAGGGACAGTGCTTTCGGTCAGGCAGTACTCCATAATCTCTTTGGGGTTTAGGCAACTCCTACCCTCCGGCCCTGGTGTTGGGCTACCGGTCGGGGGCGTTCTCAGAGAAGATTCCTTCCTTACGTGCTGACGAGCTAGAGGGAGCTCATTTTTTCGGCTTGAGGTCTCCAGTAGCCTTAAGCTGGGGAGTCCCATATGTGAGGACTGACTTCCTGCTTGGTCCTGGAGAAAGAGTAGTTATTCACCTGTAACAGGTGTTCTCCAGGAGCAGCAGGAATCAGTCCTCACAACCCTCCCTCCTCCCCTTGGAGTTGCAGTCATATGATTTATTTTGCTAATTTTTTTGCTGTCTTTTAGCTATGTCATCAGACTAAGCAAGATGTTATGGAGAGTTTGCCGAGACTCATCAAGCCACCTGACTATTACCCAATGTTGCTAATCCATGTTGGAACAAATGATACTGCCAGGTATACCTCGGAACGTATCAAAAGTGACTTCATGGCTCTGGGACAGAGGGTGAAGCAGGTAGGTGCACAGGTGGTGTTCTCTTCAATCCTCCCTGTTGAGGGTAAAGGCCAAGGCAGAGAGGCTCGCATCCTGAAGATGAATGCATGGCTGCGTGGATGGTGTCTTCGAGAGCGTTTTGGTTTCCTAGACCATGGGATGCTGTTCCAAGGGTTGCAGAGCAGATATGGCATCCATCTGTCCAAGAAAGGTCAATGCATCTTCGGTAGTAGACTGGCTAATCTACTGAAGAGGGCTTTAAACTAGATTCGTTGGGGATGGGTGAAGAAAGCCCCCAGGTAAGTGAAAGCCCCCAGGTAGGTGATACATTAAATACCTTTATGGAAATGGGTAACAGGGGTAACACATGGAAAGCAGTGTGTATTAATGCCCGTAGCATGGGAAATAAGATCCCTGAAGTTGAAGCTTTGGTGGGAGTGGCTGACTTGGATTTAGTGGCAGTTACAGAAACATGGTTCACAGAAAACCATGACTGGGATGTAACTATACCTGGCTATACTTTATTCAGAAAGGACAGGGTAGGAAGAAAGGGAGGAGGAGTGGCACTATATGTAAAAACTACTATTAAAGCTTTGGAATTACAGAGCTTAAAAGGGAGAGAGGAGGCATTGTGGGTTAAACTAGAAAGAGGGAAAGAGAAATCTATTTGCATTGGTGTGATATACAGACCTCCCTCACAAGAGGAAGAGGTGGACAGAGAGTTAATTGAAGACATACGCAGCATTGCTAGGAAAGGGGAAGTGCTACTGCTAGGAGATTTCAATATGCCAGATGTTGATTGGCACATTCCTGCTGCAGTATCATCTAGAAGTAAGGAGATCCTGGATTTTCTACAGGGAGAACTATTCAGGCAATTGGTAACAGACCCCACACGTGAAGGGGCCATACTGGACTTGGTGCTTACCAATGGTAAGAGTGTTTCTGATGTTGTAGTGGGAGATCATTTTGCATCCAGTGACCACCAGATGGTGTGGTTCAGTATTAGGACTAGGGCTGTTAGAATCCATTCCAAGGTGAAGATCTTAGACTTTAGGAAGACTAACTTTGCGAAGATGGGCCAATACCTCAGGGAGTCGTTAGTGGGATGGGAACAGTTGGGGGATGTAGAAAAACAGTGGGCAAAACTGAAAGGGGGTATTTTAAAGGCAACCAACCTTTTTGTTAAAATGGTAAATAAAAGCAAAAGGAACAGGAGACCGCTATGGTTTTTGAAGGAAGTAGCTGAAAAAGTGAAGAAAAAGAGGGAGGCCTTCATGAAATACAAGAGATCACAGAGAGAGGAAGACAGGCATCTGTATTTGGAAAAACTTAGAGAAGCTAGCAAAGTAGTCAAGAAGGCAAAGATTCAAAAGGAGGAGGAAATAGCCAATGCAATAAAATGGGGGGATAAGACATTTTTCAGATATATTAGTGAGAAGAGGAAGGGCAAAAGTGGTATTGTCAGACTCAAGGGTGCAGGGGGGTAATATGTAGAAGCTGATAAGGATAAAGCGGAATTGCTTAACAAATATTTTTGTTCTGTGTTCACAGATGAAGAACCAGGAGCAGGACCTCAGAAAACACCCACAAATAAGAACAGAAGCGAGGGACATCTTGAACAATTTTCAGAAGACTGTGTTCGTGAGAAATTAGCTCAACTTAAAGTAGACAAAGCGATGGGACCGGATGGGATACACCCTAGAATACTGAGGGAACTTGGGGACGTTCTAGCAACTCCACTGACTGACCTTTTCAATGCCTCGTTGGAGTCGGGAGTGGTGCCAAAGGACTGGAGAGAGGCTCATGTGGTGCCTTTACACAAAAGCGGAAGTAAGGATGTGGTTGAAAACTACAGGCCGGTTAGTTTAACTTCAGTGGTGAGTAAATTATTGGAAACGCTGCTGAAAGAGAAAATAGTGAGGTTTCTGGAGTCCGGCGGATTACAGGATCCGAGGCAGCATGGATTCACCAGAGGCAGGTCTTGTCAGACAAATCTGATCGATTTCTTTGACTGGGTGACCAAGGAGTTGGACCGAGGGAGAGCTCTAGATGTGGTGTATTTAGATTTCAGTAAAGCCTTTGACACTGTTCCTCACAGGCGACTTATAAACAAACTGAGCACCCTAGGGATGGACCCTAAAGTTACTGCTTGGATTAGAAATTGGTTGGGTGGGAGGCGACAAAGAATACAAGTAAATGGAGCTCACTCTGAGGAGAGGGATGTTATCAGTGGTGTGCCCCAGGGATCTGTCCTTTGTCTGATTCTTTTTAACATCTTTGTTAGTGATATAGCGGAAGGGCTGTCGAGTAAGGTTTGCCTCTTTGCGGATGATACCAAAATCTGTAATAGAGTAGACACCCAGGAAGGTGTAGATAACATGAGGAGGGATCTAGCTAAGCTTGAAGAATGGTCTAGAATTTGGCAGCTGGGATTTAATGTTAAAAAATGTAAGGTCATGCATTTGGGCTGCAGCAATCCAAGGGAGCAATACAGTATAGGAGGTGAAGTACTTTTGTCCACTAAAGAAGAGCGGGACCTAGGCATGGTTGTGTCTGATGATCTTAAAGTAGCTAAACAGGTAGAAAAGGCGACGGCAAAAGCTAGGAGGATGCTTGGGTGCATACGGAGAGGAATGGCTAGCAGAAAAAAGGAGGTGATAACACCTCTGTATAAGTCTTTGGTGCGACCTCATTTGGAGTATGGTGTGCAATTCTGGAGACCGCACCTTCAAAAGGATGTGAACAGGATGGAGTCGGTGCAGAGGGTTGCTACTAAAATGATTAATGGGCTTCATTATAAAGCATATGAGGACAGACTTAAGGATCTTAATATGTACACCTTAGAGGAAAGGCGGGATAGAGGTGATATGATTGAGATGTTTAAATACCTCCGTGGCATAAATGTTCAGGGAGAGAGCCTCTTTCAATTGAAAGCAAGTTCTGCTACGAGGGGACATGGGATGAGGGTGAAGGGAGATAGATTCAGGAGTGATATGCGGAAATATTTCTTTACGGAAAGAGTAGTGGATCCGTGGAATAGTCTCCCAGTGGAGGTGGTAGAGATGAGGACAGTAACTGAATTCAAAAAAGCATGGGACCAACACAAAGGATCTCTAAAGGTAGAAAGTGGACTGTTGTAGTTGTTGTTATGGAAGGACAGACTAGATGTGCCTTGTGGTCTTTTTCTGTCATCATGTTTCTATGTTTCTATGTTTCTAAGATGGCACCCTTGGGCGGGAAGGGGACCGCTCATGCGCGCTGCAATTCCCAAAGGCTTTCTTTGAAAGCTGGGGAAATGCTCCGCACGAGGGCTCCGTCGGCGCCGATGTCACCCATATGTGAGGACTGATTCCTGCTGCTCCTGAAGAACACCTGTTACAGGTGAGTAACTACTCTTTACCACTTTCAAACTAATTAATGACATCTCTCCCTCCTTCCTTAAATCTAGAATCCAACCGCAAACAGACTCTAGGAACAGAAGAAAGAGTAACCAAAACATACTTGCAATACCTTCCTCAGTCCGTAAAACAAAACAAACAACCAGCAACAGGGCCATTACTTACACCACACCGACACTTTGGAACTCATTACCAGACCCCCCATCAGGTCAATCAAAGACCTGCAGACCTTTCGAAAAAGAGCTAAAGACTCTTCTTTTTACCGAATACTTCAACAACATTGACTGGGGCAATATTGTCACCCAGGCCCATCTACAACCCTCAAATTCAAGTTTATGTTAACAATTGTCGTTTAATCTGATGATCCAGAAACTCACTTTGTACATAGTTTATTGTATTTATACTTATGTTTCACGTTCTCATGTAACTGTAAATAGTTAAACCATTTTGGTTTGTAAAACTGTTCTATGTAACTGGTTTCTTTAAATGTAAACCACCCCTGATCTCTGGAAGGGGCGGTATAGAAAAACTGTTTAAGTAAATAAATAAATAGAAATGGCTGATGGTTGGAGGGCAATGAGAAAGACCCAAGGTGATGACTGATGGTGGGGGAGGGAATGAGAGAGGTACAAGGTGATGGCTGTTGTGGGGGGGGGGGAGGTTACGATGAGAGAATGAGACCCTGTTACCCTGTCTTCCTTTTCTAAGATCTCTGAAGAGAAAACCACTCATCTTCTTTCCTCCTCTAAACTTATTACCTGTTCCGCTGATCCTATCTCCTCCTGTCTTCTTAATTCTATCTTCTCCTCTGTCATATCTTCCATCACACACATTCTCAACCCATCATTCTCCACTGCTACTTTCCCTGCAGCCTTCAAGCATGCTCTGGTCACACCTCTCCTCAAGAAATCTTCACTTGACCCTATTTGTCCCTCTAATTATCGACCCATCTTCCCTTCATTTCCAAAATTCTTGAATGTGCAGTTCTCCAGGACCAAGCAGGAAGTCAGTCCTCACTTATGGGTGACGTCGGCGCCGACGGAGCCCTCGCGGAGCAATTTTCCCCAGCTTTCAAAGAAAGCCTTTGGGAATTGCAGCGCGCATGCGCGGTCGTCTTCCCGCCCGAGGGTGCCATCTTAGCCAGTCTTCTTTTTTCCGCGGAGCCCTACAGACGTCCCCGTCTTGTCCCCGCGAAAAAGTTGATTTTCTTCTTTGTTTTATCCTTTTTTCTTTCGGTTCGACGCCGATCGTTTTCCTGCCCGGACTCGCGACGCCGGTCTCGAGTCCGCTTACTTTTTTCGGTTTTTCTGACTTAGTCAGCTTTCGTTTTCGGTTTCCCTGGCAGCCCGGTCCTTTGACCTCGCAGGGGCCCTTTTTCCCCCGATGGCTGCCAGTGGGTTTAAGCGGTGTGGTCGGTGTGACCGAAATATGTCACTAACCGACACACACGACTTTTGCCTCCGCTGCCTGGGCCCGGATCATGAGGAACTGATCTGTGGGCCCTGCAGCAAACTGTCCTCAAAGGCGTTGAGGAGTCGGCGGCATCAGCGTGAGAGAATCTTCGCTGACCCCAGCCGTACCCGGACCTCGTCGGAGGCCTCCGCGTCGAAAGGCTCCAGCTCGGACCGTCGCCGGAGCTCCTCCGACCGGGGTTCTCCCTCCGGGGACCATCGTCGGAAGGAAAAACCCGCGAGGGCGGCGTCGGTGGATGCTCCTGGTTCCGCGAGGGCCAGGTCGCATAGCCCCGACAGCCGCCCCGGGTCCTTGGAGAAGGAACACATCCCGAAGCGACCTCGCCTGGAGTCGGAGATGCCTGCCCGGGTAAGTCCTGTGGTCCTTCTGGACTCGCCTCCGCGACAGCCGACGTCGGGCCCGATGCCGTCGGGGCCCGAGTCGGGGGCTGCTGGGTCACCTGAGCTCGGACTCAGGTTGACGGCCTTGGAGAGCAGACTGTCTGCCTTCATGGACCAGCAGCGGGCACTGCTCGCTGGCCTCGCTGGCGCCGCTGCCCCGACCGCCGGGACGTCGACGTCCAAGTCGACCCCGGAGACCGAGCCGATCCTCGAGTCCATGAGAACTCGAGTCGATCCTCGGTCGAGGTCACCCTCGGCCTCCCGTTCGGGACCGAGGTCGCCGACGCCGACTCCCTCGACGTCGGGGCGGCTGGCGCCGCACCCTGCCCGGGCCGACCCCACCGAGTCCTCGTCGGAGTCGGTCTGGGAGTCTGAGGAGGAAGAGTCACCTGATTCTTTCCGGACTCGGTGTGTCCCATCGGACTCACCGGGGTCCGAGCCTCGGAAGCAGTCCCCCCCGGAGGATGCCCGGTTCTCGGACTTCGTTAGGGATATGGCCAAGGCTTTGGCCTTCCCTGCGGATCCCGAGGAGGAGCCTCGAGCCGAAGAGCTCGACGCCCTCCAGTATGACTCTCCCGCGAGGGAGCACTTTACTGTGCCGGTTCCTCCTATGCTGGAACGACTACTCTTCCGCATGTGGGAGAGTCCGGCCTCCTCGCCGGTCCTGAGCAAGCGGGTCGATTCTATCTATCGGGTCCGCAAGAGCCCTGGCTTTCAGAAGGCACAGCTGCCACACCATTCCATGGTAGTGGAATCGGCCATGCATCGTCTTAAGAGCCAGAAGATGCACTCCTCGGTGCCTCCTGGAAGGGAGGCCCGTAACCTGGATGGCCTTGGCAAGAAGTGCTTCCAGGGCTCTATGCTCGCATGTCGTGTCCAGACTTACCAGCTCTACATGGGCATGTATCTCCGGGATCTGGCTAAAGAGCTAGCCGGATTCTCCGCTGGTCTCTCCGAGGAGCCCTTGCGGAGGTTCCTAGCCTTGTCCACGGGCATTCGGGAATGCTCCAAGTTCATGTCCCGAGCAGCCTATGATGGCTTTGAGGCCTCGGCTAGAGTGGCCGCAGCCGGCATCGGTGCCCGCCGACAGGCTTGGCTTCAGTCGTCAGACCTTGAGCCCTGGGTACAGGACAAGTTGGTCGATGTCCCCTGCCGAGGCGAAAACCTCTTTGGCAAGCCCATGGCGGAAAAGGCTGCACAAATTGAGACTGAGACTCTCACCAGGACCAGGCTTTCTAGGAAGACCTCCGCCCCTTCCCAGAAAAAGAAGGGCTCGGGAAAAAAGTCCTTTTACCCGAGGAAGGCGGCTGCCTACAAACAGTACCCCCATTATCAGGCCCCTGCAGCTCCCCAACAGGGCCAGCAGGCCAAGGGACGGGGTAACGGGTCCCGTAGGCAGCAAGCCCCCAAGCCTGCACCACCAGCCCCTGCTCAGCAGGGTGGGGGTTTTTGACTCGCTCAGCATAGCCTCTCCCCCCCCGCTGGTTCCTCCAAGCACCGGAGGCCGGCTGGTTCACTTCGCCCACAGGTGGTCCAGCATCACCGCAGATGCCTGGGTACTTCAGGTCGTGCGAGAAGGCTACCTTCTCCACTTCCATCAGGTCCCTCCCTCCTATTTTCCGGGAGAGCCTTCGCGCCCCCCTCTGCACAGGGAGTTGCTCCTTCAGGAGTTAGCAGGTCTTCTGCAGGAACAGGCGGTGGAACCGGTGCCCCACCACCTGAGAGGTCAAGGCTTTTATTCAAGGTATTTTCTGATACCAAAGAGAACAGGGGGCCTCAGACCCATCCTGGACTTGCGCAACCTCAACAAGTTCCTTGTGCGGGAGAAGTTCAAAATGCTTACCCTTGGAATCCTTCTGCCCTACCTCCAGCAGGGAGATTGGCTATGCTCCTTGGATCTAAAGGATGCCTACACACACATCCTCATCCACCCAAGCCACCGCCAATACCTAAGGTTTGTGGTGGCAGGAAATCATTACCAGTACAGAGTACTGCCCTTTGGCCTATCCTCCGCACCGCGAGTCTTCACAAAATGTCTCGCGGTCGTGGCGGCCCATCTCCGGCTTCACGGCCTCTATGTCTTTCCGTACCTCGACGACTGGCTCATCAGAGCAGCGTCCGCTCAGGAGGTCACCAACGCCACGTGCCGCACGGTGACTCTGCTGCAGCACTTGGGCTTTGTTATAAACTTCGCAAAGTCCACTTTGCTCCCCTCACAGGATCTCGAGTTCATCGGCGCAAGGCTGCACACTCCTCGGGCACGAGCGTACCTACCGCTCGACAGGGCTCAACGGCTCATGGACCTAGCCGACCGCTTTCGCAGCCAGCCCCTGGTCTCCGCCAGGCGCTTCCTGAGACTGCTCGGCCATATGGCTTCCACCATCCATGTGACCCCCAATGCCCGCCTGAATATGCGGTCTGCTCAATGGTGTCTCCGCCAGCAGTGGCGACAAGCCACAGGCGGCCTGGCAGACCTAGTGCGCGTCTCCGAGCCGCTGCTCTCGTCTCTCCGGTGGTGGCTCCGGCAGCCGAACCTGATATTCGGAATGCCTTTCCAGTCACCTCAGCCGACCCGGGTGCTGACCACCGATGCATCCCTCCTGGGCTGGGGAGCACATTGCCAAGAGGCACGTACTCAGGGCCTCTGGACCACGTGGGAGTCTGCTCAGCAGATCAACTTCCTGGAGCTCAGGGCGATCCGCCTAGCTCTCAAGGCCTTCTCCCACCTGACTTCCCACCAATCCGTCCTTGTCCAGACGGACAATCAAGTTGCCATGTTCTACGTGAACAAGCAGGGGGGCACGGGCTCCTTCCTCCTCTGCCGGGAGGCACTGAAGCTCTGCTCTTGGGCCGTCAGTCACGGCATTCTCCTCAAGGCGGTTTATCTCCCGGGCCAAGAAAATTGCCTTGCAGACAAACTCAGCAGGGTCCTCCAGCCGCACGAGTGGCGTCTGGATCCCTTGGTAGTTCAGAAGCTCTTCCTCAAGTGGGGTCTCCCCACGGTAGATCTCTTTGCCAGTCCTCTCAACCGGCAACTTCCTCGCTTCTGCTCTCGTCAGCCGCACCCCCTTCGGGTTGCGGCGGACGCCTTTCTGATCTCATGGTCGGGGAGCCTTCTGTATGCTTTCCCTCCCATCCCGCTAGTCTCTCGGACTCTTTTCAAGGTTCTCCGAGACAAAGCCTTCATGATCCTGGTGGCCCCTCGCTGGCCCAGACAGCCGTGGTTTCCGCTCCTGCTGCAACTGGCGGTGGAGGATCCCATCCCTCTGGGGTACAACCGGATCTCCTCACTCAGGATCAGGGGTCCCTCCTGCACCCCAACCTCAGGTCTCTCAGCCTCATGGCCTGGCTGCTGAGAGGGTAGTCCTTGCTCCCCTTCTCCTGCCGGCGGAGGTGGAGGAGGTCGTCTTGGCTTCGCGACGGCCTTCTACCCGCAAATGCTACGCCCTTAAATGGCGTCGCTTTGCAGTCTGGTGTACCCAACAGTCTCAGGATCCCTTCTCCTGCCCGGTGTCGGTGATCTTGCAGTACTTGCTGCACCTCTCTAATCTGGGACTTAAGTCCAACTCCGTCAAAGTTCACCTCAGTGCTCTTTCAGCACATCATGTGCCGGTGGACGGCAGACCTCTCTCCAATGACCCTCTAGTAGCGAGGTTTCTCCGAGGTCTCCTTCTACTTAAACCACCTCTGCGCCCGCCAGCGCCTGACTGGGACCTGAATGTGGTGTTGCAGCGGATCACCTGTCCGCCTTTTGAACCTATGGCTACCTGTTCTCTCCGTTTTCTGTCTTGGAAAACACTGTTCTTGATAGCCCTCACTTCCGCTAGACGCGTAAGTGAATTGCAGGCCCTCGTGTCTGATCCCCCTTACACTAGGTTCTACAAGAATAGGGTGGTCCTACGGACTCATCCGAAATTTCTGCCTAAAGTGGTCTCCCCTTTTCACATCAATCAGGAGGTGGTACTTCCAACCTTCTTTCCCAGACCACACTCCAGCCGAGCTGAGACGGTCCTCCATACCCTGGACTGTAGAAGGGCTCTGAACTTCTACCTTGACCGTACGCGGGAGCACCGTAAAGCTGCTCAGCTTTTTGTGTCTTTTGACCCCAATAGATTGGGGCTCCCGGTCTCCAAGCGTACTCTGTCCATCTGGGTTGCGGACTGTATCTCTTGGGCTTATGGGGCAGCCGGACTCTCCTTAGAAAGTCGAGTCACGGCTCATTGTGTTCGGGCAAAGGCCACGTCAGTGGCTTACCTCCGCTCTGTTCCGCTGGCAGACATCTGCCGGGCCGCTACTTGGTCTTCGAGCCAGACATTTGCGGTCCATTACTGTCTCGAGAGGGAGTCCCGTAGGGACAGTGCTTTCGGACAGGCAGTCCTCCGTAATCTCTTTGAGGTCTGAGCAACTCCTACCCTCCATCCCGGATGTGGGCTACCGGTGGGTGATATTTCAGCGAAGATTCTATCCTTCTGTGCTGCTGAGCTAGAGGGAGCTCATTTTTGTGCTTAGGGTCTCCGGTAGCCTTGAGCTTGGGAGTCCCATAAGTGAGGACTGACTTCCTGCTTGGTCCTGGAGAAAGCGTAGTTACTCACCTGTAACAGGTGTTCTCCAGGAGCAGCAGGAATCAGTCCTCACTACCCTCCCTCCTCCCCTTGGAGTTGCAATCGTCTGCTTATGTTCTTTTTGCAAATTTTTTTATGCTGTCTTTTTTAGCTATGTCATCTGACTGGCTAAGATGGCACCCTCGGGCGGGAAGACGACCGCGCATGCGCGCTGCAATTCCCAAAGGCTTTCTTTGAAAGCTGGGGAAAATTGCTCCGCGAGGGCTCCGTCGGCGCCGACGTCACCCATAAGTGAGGACTGATTCCTGCTGCTCCTGGAGAACACCTGTTACAGGTGAGTAACTACGCTTTCTCCAGGAACAAGCAGGAAGTCAGTCCTCACATATGGATGACATCAATGCCGATGGAGCCCTGCGCGGAAGCATCTCTCCAGCTTTCGAAGAAAGCCTTTAGGAGATGCCACCATGCATGCATGGTCCCCTTCCTGCCCAAGGGTGCCATCTTGCTAGGTCTCCCTTTTTCCGCGGAGCCCTACAGACATTGTCTCATCCCCTGGAGAAAAGTTGATTTAACCCGTACATTTTTGTACTTGTTCTGGCTCGTGTCTGTTCCTTCCCATCTTGAGACCTGCTGCTGCAGCATCGGGCCTCGAAAAACGTTCTCCTTGTCATATTTTTTTTTCCCTTCAGCGCTTTCGCACCCTTTTCAACCGCTGGCCGTAGCGGGGGTTTTCGACCTCGCAGGGGTCTTTTTCACCCCAATGGCCACCGGTTTAAAAAAGTGTGATCGGTGTTCGAAAAACATGTCCCTCACCAACACTCATGATTGTTGCCTCTGGTGTCTGGGCTCACACCATGACCCCGAAGAATGCCCTTCATGCAAGAAAATGTCCGCAAAGGCCATCAAGAGCCATCGGCCTAAGCAGGACGACATCTTCTACAAGGCAGACTTCACCCCGGTATCACCGGTAACTTCACACTCAAAGGCCCCGCACGGCTCCTCCGCGTCACGCAAGGCTCCCGCGGCCCCTCAGCGGACCCGCAGGCACTTCAAACAAGGTTCCCCAGAGGGAGAGCGAAAGAAGAAGAAGAAGAAGAAGACTTTGAGGACCTCTTCCAGGGAAGTAGACAAGCACAGGAAGTCCCGCGTCCAGTCCCTCAGTCCCAGAAGAGGACCCCAGGAGTCGGAATAGGAGCACCCCCAAAAGTTGCCCAGGACAGACGTCATGGCTTCCGGCAACTGATCTCGGTTCTCTCAGACCCATCCCATCGAGGACCCCCTCTCCTCCTTGACACCCAACTCAGTCACACCAGCGTCACCATCAGTGGCTGCTGCCCCTGAATGGGAAGCCCACATTTTGGCCCTGGAGCACAGCATTTCTGTGTTCATTGCCTCCCAGCGGGTGCCACCCAATCCTGCAGAGACCACAGGATCCTTGACCTCAAGGACTCCCCAGGTCGCCAAAGTGATCGCTGAGAGCCAGATGCCTAGGTCGGATCTTCAGCTACCAGAGCTCGATTCTGACATGCTGGATTCCGACTTACCAGCTTTATATCAGCATCTTCCTCCAGGACTTGGCCAAAGAGCTTGGTGGCCTCGAAGCCTGGCATTTCCAGACTATATCAAAGTCTGCCTCAGAGTGCTGCAAGTATTTGTAACAAGCCGCCTACGACTGCTTCGAGTCCAGTGCAAGGGTGGTGGCTGCTGGCATCAACGCCCCACGCCAGGCCTGGCTCCATTCATCAGATCTCAAGCAGTGGATACAAGAAAAACTTCTTGACGTCTCATGCCTCAAAGAACAGCTCTTCGGCAAACCAATGGAGGATAAAGCGGTCAAAATCGAAACGAGTACATCACCCATACCTGACTCTCGAAGAAAACTTGCACCCTCCCTTGGAAGAAGCCGCAGGGCAAGAAACCTCCTTTTCTCCAGAAGAGCCAGCCTTACAGGGGCTATCCCCCATACCCTGCTGCCCAAACCCATCAATAGGGTTCCCAGAGCGAAGGTACTGCCCAGGCTCCGTGCAAGCCTGAGGGCCCAAAGCCCCAGCACCAACCCCATCAGGGTCAGGGTTTTGACGCCATTGGCGTAGCCTCTCTTCCACTGGAGGACCAACTCCCGGCAGGGGGATGCCTGGTTCACTTCGCCCTTCAGTTTTGCCTCCATCATCACCAACTCCTGGGCTCTCCAGGTGGTCAAGGAGGGCTCCCCACTCCACCTCGACCAGGCCCCTCCACCCTTCTTTCCCAGGGAGCCCATTCGGTCTCCCCTGCACCAGGCCCTGCTGAGGCACGAACTCACGGCCCTTCTCAGAGATAGAGCTGTGGAGCCCGTTCTGCACCACGCAAAGGACAAAGGTTTTTACTCCAGGTACTTCTTGGTTCCAAAGAGGACAGGGGCCTTGAGGCCCATCCTGGACCTCAGAGGTCTCAATAAGTTTCTGGTGCGGGAGAAATTCAAGGTGCTCTTCCTTGAGACACTACTGCCCTACCTTCTGAAGGGAGATTGGCTATACTCCTTGGACCTAAAGGATGCTTATATTCACATCCTGATCCACCCAAGCCACAGACAGTACCTCAGGTTCGTGGTAGGAGGTGACCACTTCCAGTACAGAGTACTCCCATTCGACCTCACCTCCACCCCCAGAGTCTTCACCAAGTGCCTCACAGTGGTGGCGACCTACCTCTGCCTTCACAGGACCTTCGTCTTCCCTTACCTCGACGACTGGCTCATCAAGGGGGAGATGGTCTCGGAGGCCGGATAGGCCACCGGCCGCTCTGTTCAGGTCTTACAGCACCTGGGCTTTCTGATAAATTGTCCGAAGTCCAACCTCATTCCAGCGCAGTCTCAGGAGTTCATTGGGGCCCGCCTGGACTCCGTGCAGACAAGGGCTTTTCTCCCTCTCAACAGAGCAGACCGTCCCATGGCCCTCATAGCCGATGTACAGTGATGCTGCACCACATCAGCTCGAGCGCTCCTCCACCTCTTGGGCAACATGGCCTCCATGGTCCATGCAGTACCCAACGCACGCCTCCACATGCAAGCGGCTCAGTGGTGCCTCCGGTCCCAGTGGACCCAGGCCATTGGTGGGATTTGGGACAAAATCATGGTCTCTCGCCAGCTCATGGAGTCCCTCACCTGGTGGTAGGATGCCCAGCACCTACAGGCGGACATGCCCTTCCAACCCCCAAACCCCCAGAAAGTCCTCACGACGGATGCTTCCAGATCAGGCTAGGGTGCCCATTGCAAGGAGCTGCGCACCCAAGTGACCTGGTCCTCCGAGGACAGCCAGCAACAGATCAATCAGCTTGAGCTCAGAGCTGTCTTCCTTGGCCCTGAAGGTCTTTTGACACTGCCTGTGGCACCAGTCAGTGCTAGTCCAGATGGACAACCAGGTCACGATGTTCTACGTGAACAAGCAGGGCGGCACTGGCTTCTATTCCCTCTGCCAGGAAGCCATAGCCCTCTGCTCCTTCGCGTCCAGCCAAGGGATGCTCCTCAGAGCTGTCTATCTCCTGGGTCAAGATGCCTGGCAGACAGGCTGAGCAGGGTTCTTCAACCACACGAGTAGTATCTGGACCCTGAGGTGGCGCTCATGCTCTTCCGGCGATGGGGGATCCCCAGCATGGACCTCTTCGCCAGCCCAACCAATGCCCAGCTGCCCCAGTTTTGCAGCCCTCACCCCCACCCCTCCCGAGTGGCAGTCGACACTTTCCTTCTCTCGTGGTCAGGGGATCTCCTGTATACCTTCCCTCCCATGCCACTAATTGCTCAGACCCTATTCAAGGTCTAGTGTGACAGGGCATTGATTATTCTCGTAGCCCCGCAGTGGCCCAGGCAACCTTGGTTTCCCCTGCTTGCTCCATTTTTCGCTGGAGCCCCCAGTTCCCCTCAGGAGCTCTCCAGACACAGGAGGGAGGGTTTAATCCTACATCACAATCTTGGAGCCGCCACCCCTCGCAGCATGGCAGCTGAGCGGGTTGCCCTTGCTCCACTAAACCTTCCCAGGGAGGTGGAAGAGATCATCCTTGCCTCTTGCAAGGATTCCACAAGATGAGCTTATGCAAGGAATACCACCTCGACCTGTTCTCCTGCCCGGTGCATTGGGTCCTTCAGTACCTTCTCCACCTGTCGCAGTCTGGGCTTGTCCAACTCTGTCAGGGTGCATCTCAGCATTCTCTCAGCTAATCACCACCCCATCGAGGGCAAGACACTCTCCATGCAGTCCCTCATCACCTGGTTTATACGGGGTGTATTGTTCTCCAGACCTCCCAATCAACTGCTGCCAGTGGAATGGGACCTCAATGTGGTTCTGGCGCAGCTCACTAAGCCACCATTCGAGCCCTTGGCTACCTGCTTCCTGCGCCACTTGTCCTGGAAGGTTGCCTTCCTCATAGCGCTCACATTGGTTCGCAGAGTCAGTGAACTCCAAGCCACCCTACACTTGATCATGCCCTCTTGAGGCCTGCTCCGAAGCAAATCTACCGATTCTGGGCACATTTCTCTGGCATCTGGGAGCTATGGAGTCCCATATGTGAAGACTACATTCCTGCTTGTTCCTGGAGATAGTGTAGTTACTCATCTGTAACAGGTGATCTCCGGAAACAGCAGGAATATAGTCTTCACAACCCACCCTCCTCCCCTAGGAGTTATAGGGTTTTTCTCTCTCTCTATTCTCTCCTTTTATCTCAGGTACAAACTCAACTGAGGAGGGAGAGTCACAAAGGTGGGAAGGCAGCAGCACAGGCGCAGTGGGATTCTCCCAAAAGCTTTCCTATTAGACGCTGGAAAGCATTTCCGCACAGGCTCCATTGGTACCGACACCACCCATATGTGAAAACTAAATTCCTGCTGTTCCCGGAGATCACCTGCTACAGGTGAGTAACTATGCTTTCCTGACCATGGTAGTCTTCAATACCTTTGAGTCTATCAGCAGAGCTCCTGCAGTTTGCATAAAAGCTCATAGTATGGCCTGGCTTCAGGCATCGGATCTCGAGCAGTGGGATCAGGATAAATTGGCCAATATTCCTTGCTCTGGAGAAAACCTGTTTGTTAAAAGTTGGAGAGAGAAGGCTGGAGAGCTTGAGGCAGATGATCTCGCCCTCAAGCACCTCTCTAGAAAGACTTCAGACCCCTCTAGGAGGAAGGCTGCTACAAAGAAGTCATTCTACACCAAAAGAAGAGATATTTTCTTTTCTTACCAACACTCTGCTGGTTTTCAACCTCAACAACAAACAGCAAAGGTCACAAGGTTCCCGTCAGCCTAAGAAGGCCAAGACTCCTAAACCCCAACCAGCTTCTCCACCACAGCCAGCACCTGGTTTTTGACTCCTTCCTAGAGAGCATAGCTACTCTGCCTCTGCAGAGTCCACAGCCCTTTCACATAGCAGGCAGACTTTGTGTTTATGCCCACAGGTGGCATCTCATCACATCAGAGTAGTGGACTCTCAACATCGTCCAAAGGGGCTATCTGCTTCACTTTCAGAGCTTACCCCCAACCACGTCTACAAGAGATTATCCTGCAAATCATTTGCAGGCCAATCTCCTGTTCTCCAGGACCAAGCAGGAAGTCAGTCCTCACATATGGGTGTCTTCGGCTCCGATGAAGCCCCAGCGGAGCATTTCCCCAGCTTTCTATGAAAGCCTTTGGGAATGCAGGCACGCATGCGCGGTTCCCTTCCCGCCTAAAGGTGCCATCTTACCTGTCTCTTTTTTTCCGAGAAGCCCACCGGATGTGTGTCCTGTTCTCCCGGTTAAAAGTAGATTTTTTTCGGCGATTATCGCTATTTTTTCTCCCGGTTCGACGCCGGTTCCCCTCCCGCCGGGTTCGGTACACCGGTATCGAGCCCGATTCTTCTTTTTCGGTTTTTGCCCTTCGTGGCTGGCGTTCGCGCCCTTTTTTCCATTTTTCCCTGGAAGGCCGGTCTTCTGACCTTGCGGGGACTCTTTTTTCCCCGATGGCTTCCAGTGGCTTTAAGAAGTGTGATCGGTGTAAGAAATTAATGTCTCTCACCGACACACACGACTGCTGCCTCCGGTGCCTCGGCCCTGACCACGACCCTTAATCGTGTGGGCCATGTGGGAAGATGTCTTCCAAGGCACTCCTAAGTCGACAGCAGCAAAAGGAAAGGCTTTTCTCAGACTCAGCCTCCGGCCGGGCCCGGACCTCGTCTGAGGCCTCGACATCTCGGGATTCCGATCCCGAGCGTCTTCGAAGCTCCTCGGACAGGGGGTCTCCCGACCAGGAACGTAAGAGGAAGAAGCGGCTCGCGAGGGCGTCGTCGGAGGAGGTCCCTGGCTCCTCGAGGGCCAGGTCTAAGACCCCCGACCGTCGCCCCGGGCCCGTGGACCAAGAGAAGTCTGCCAAAGTTCCTCGCATGGAGCCGGAGTCTGCTGGACACGTAAGCCCCGTAGTCCTCGAGGACTCTCCTCCCAGAGAGCCAACGTCGGGCCCGGCGCTGCCGAGGCCCGAGTCGGTGGCTGCTGCGTCTCCCGAGCTGAGTCTCAGGATGACAGCCTTGGAGAGCAGACTGTCTGCCTTCATGGAGCAGCAGCGGGCAATGATGGCCAGCCTGTCTGGCACATCTGCCCCGACCACCGACATCGACTTCGAAGTCGACCCCGAAGACCGAGCCGATACTCGAGTCCATCATGGCTCATAGGCATCCTCGGTCGCGGTCTCCCTCGACCTCCCGTTCGGGACCGAGGGCGTCAACGCCGGTGCCTCCGGCGTCGGGGCAGGTGCTCCAGGGCCCCGCGGGGTCGGACCCCGATTCCTTCTCGGACGAGTCCGCCTGGGAGATGGAGGAGGAGGAGTCTCCCGATACATTCAAGACTTAGTGCGTCCCTTCGGACTCACCACAGTCTGAGCCCCGGAGTAGATCCCCTCCGGAGGATACTCGGTTCTCGGAGTTCATCTGGGATATGGCCACTGCTTTGGCTATTCCGGCGGATCCCAAGGAAGAGCCTCAAGCTGAAGAGCTCGAGGCGCTGCAGTATGACTCTTCTCCGAAGGAGGCCTTTACTGTCCCGGTTCCTCCGATGCTGGAGCGGCTCCTCTTCCGAATGTGGGAGGCACCGGCCTCGGCGCCGGTTCTCAGCAAGCGAGTCGACTCGATCTATTGACTCCGAAAGAGCCCTGGTTTTCAGAAGGCACAGCTACCACACCATTCTATGGTTGTGGAATCGGCCATGCATCGTCTGAAGAGCCAGAAGATGCACTCCATGATGCCCCCTGGCAGGGAGGCCCGAAACCTCGATGGCGTCGGTAGAAAGTGCTTCCAGGGCTCGATGCTTGCTTGCCGTGTCCAGTCGTACCAGCTGTACATGGGCATGTACTTGCGGGACCTGGCGAAGGAGTTGGCCGGGTTCTCTGCTGGTCTCTCCGGGGAACCCTTGCAGAGATTTGAGTCCTTGTCCTCCGGGATTTGGGACTGCTCGAAGTTCATGTCCCGCGCCGCCTACAATGGCTTCGAGGCTTCGGCCGAGGTGAAAACCTTTTTGGCAAGCCTATGACCGAGAAGGCCGCTCAGCTTGAAACAGAGCACCTTACACGGACAAGGCTGTCTAGGAAGACCTCTGTCCCTTCTCATAAAAAGAAGGGCTCGGGTAAAAAGCCTTTTTACCCGAGGAAGGGCACTACCTACAAACAGTACCCTCAATATCAGGCTGCCCAAGCTGCTCCCCAGGGTCAGCAAGCCAAGGGGCAGGGTAATGGGCCCTGTAGGCAGAGGACCCCCAAGTCTCCGGCCCCTGCTACCACTCAGCAGGGTGGGGGCTTTTGACTCCTTGAGCGTAGCCTCTCCTCCCCTGCTCTCCCAACCCTGCACAGGAGGTCGCCTCGCCCTCTTTGCCCACCAGTGGCCCCTCATCACCGGGGACAGTTGGGTGTTGGACATAGTCCACAAGGGCTATGCCCTGCATTTTCACAAACTGCCTCCGCCATATTTTCCAGGGGAACCTCCAAGGCCTCCCCTGCACAAAGACCTTCTCCTGCACGAGCTTCAAGGTCTGTTGGTGGACAGGGCGGTGGAGCCTGTGCCTCCCCCCTTACAAGGTCACGGCTTCTACTCCAGATATTTCCTGGTGCCCAAAAGAACCGGCGGCCTTCAACCCATTCTGGACCTCAGGAACCTCAACAAGTTCCTGGAGAAAGAAAAGTTCAAGATGCTTACTCTTGGAACACTTCTGCCCTACCTCCAGCAGGGAGATTGGCTATGCTCCTTGGATCTAAAGGAAGCGTACACTCACATCCTCATTCATCCAGACCACAGAAAGTACCTAAGGTTCATTGTGGGAGGAAACCATTATCAATACAGGGTGCTGCCTTTCGGCTTCAGCTCCGCCCCCAGAGTCTTCACAAAGTGCCTAGCAGTGGTGGCGGCCTACCTGAGAAATCAGGGCATCTTTGTCTTCCCCTATCTGGATGACTGGCTCATCGGGTCAGACGTGCCAGGAGGCCAGACAGGCCACCCTGAGAAATATTGCTCTTCTTCAAAGACTGGGGTTTGTCATAAACTTCGCAAAGTCCACTTTGCTCCCCTCCCAGAACTTAGAGTTCATAGGGGCAAGGCTGGACTCTCTGCTGGCAAAGGCTTTCTTGCCAGATGCCAGGGCCCACAGATTGATAGCCTTGGCAACTCAATTTCTAAGCAGGTCACTGGTCTCCGCCAGGCTCTGCCTAAGACTTCTTGGCCACATGGCTTCGACAGTACATGTGACCCTCAATGCCAGGCTCCATATGAGGCCTGCACAATGGTGCCTTCGGCCTCAGTGGTCACAGGCCACAGGCAGCCTCAGAGACAAAGTAAGGGTGTCCAGACAATTTCTGAACTCCCTCAGCTGGTGGCTACATCCACCCAACTTACTGAAGGGAGTGCCCTTTCAGATTCCTGGGCACACGGTGGTACTGACCACCGACGCCTCCCTGCAAGGCTGGGGAGCTCATTGTCTAGACAAGTGCACCCAGGGCCTATGGTCTCCTTGGGAGGCGGCACAGCAGATCAGTCTCCTGGAACTCAGGGCTATTCGCCTAGCTCTCAAAGCTTTCACGCCTGCCCTGGCTCATCATTGTGTCCTGGTTCAAACAGACAACCAGGTGGCCATGTTTTATGTGAACAAACAGGGCGGGACTGGGTCCAAGTTCCTTTGTCGGGAAGCCCAAGACTTTTGTTCCTTTGCCCTAAAGCACAAGAAGCTCCTCAGGGCTGTCTACCTTCCAGGCCAGGACAATCACCTGGCCGACAGATTGAGCAGGATTCTGCAGCCCCACGAGTTGCAGCTGCATCCTTCAGTAGTTCAGAAGGTCTTCCTGAAATGCGGTCTCCCTGTGGTAGATCTCTTTGCCAGTCCACTGAACAAGCAACTGCCAAAGTTCTGCTCTTGACAACCGCATCCTCTGAGAATAGCAGCAGATGCTTTTCTGATTTCATGGTCTCAGGGCCTCCTGTATGCGTTTCCTCCCACGCCCTTGGTGGCCCAAACTCTCTTCAAAATTCTTCAGGACAGGGCCTCGGTCCTACTGGTGGCTCCCAGGTGGCCGAGACAGCCTTGGTTTCCACTTCTGCTTCAACTGGCGGTGGATCCCCCACTGCCTCTGGGGTTGCAACCCGACCTTCTCTCACAGGAGCAGGGTTCCCTTCTGCACCCCAATCTCAAAGCTCTCAATTTGATGGCCTGGAGGCTGTAAGTGTAGTTTTGGCTCCCTGGGGCCTACCTCAGGAAGTTGAGGAGGTTGTCCTAGCCTCTAGAAAACAATCCACTAGGAAAACCTATGCTCTCAAATGAAAAGGGTTTTCTGTGTGGTGTCAGCTACGTACAGAGGATCCCTTCTCCTGTACTGTGCCAGTAGTCCTTCAGTACTTACTGCACTTATCAAATCAAGGACTTAAGTCCAATTCTATTCGGGTCCACCTCTCAGCTCTAGCAGCTCACCACTCACTGGTGGAGGGACATTCTCCCTCAGGTCACCCCTTGGTGTCCTGCTTTCTCAGGGGCTTGCTTTTGCTCTAGCCTCCTATCCGTCCTCCTGCCCCTGAGTGGGAGTTGAATGTGGTCTTGCAGCAACTGACTCGCCCACCTTTTGAGCCGATGGCTACTTGTCCACTGCGCTTCCTATCCTGGAAGACTCTCTTCCTGATAGCCCTTACCTCAGTTAGGCGAGTGAGTGAGCTTCAGGCCCTGGTCTTACACCAGGATTTATAGGAACAGGGTAGTCCTCAGGACTCATCCAAAGTTCCTTCCAAAGGTTGTCTCCTCTTTCCACCTCAATCAGGAGGTGGTTCTTCCAACATTCTTCCCTAGGCCTCATGCAAGTCAGGCTGAAGCAGTCCTGCATACCCTGGACTGTAGGAGGGCCTTATCTTTCTACCTTGACCGTACGCAGGGGCATAGAAGGGCTACTCAGCTCTTCGTATCCTTTGACCCCAATAAGTTGGGGTTGGCTGTGTCCAAGCGTACCTTGTCCATATGAGTGGCTGACTGTATCACCTGGGCTTACAAGGCGGCTGACCTTCCTTTGCAGGGTAGGGTCACGGCCTACTGAGTCAGGGCAATGGCTACCTCAGTGGCTCATCTCCGCTCTGTGCCCTTGGTAGACATCTGCAGGGCTGCAACTTGGTCTTCAAGCCAGACTTTTGCGGCCCATTACTGTCTGGAGAGGGAGTCCCGTAGGGACAGTGCTTTTGGCCAAGCAGTACTCCGGAATCTCTTTGAGGTTTAGGCAACTCCTGTCCTCCTGCCCTCTGTTGGGCTACCGGTGGAGGTTGTGTCCTTGAAAAGCCTTTCTTTGCTGCTGAGACTAGAGGGAGTACTCTTGTTCAGCCTGGGTTCCTCGGTAGCCCAGAGCTGGGGAGTCACCCATATGTGAGGACTTACTTCCTGCTTGGTCCTGGAGAAAGAGTAGTTACTCACCTGTAACAGGTGTTCTCCAGGAGCAGCAGGAATCAGTCCTCACAACCCTCCCTCCTCCCCTTGGAATTGCAGTTGTACATAGTTCATTTTTCTTGTTTGTGTGCTGTTCTTAGCTATGTCATTTGACTGAGGTAAGATGGCACCTTTAGGCGGGAAGGGAACCGCGCATGCGTGCCTGCATTCCCAAAGGCTTTCATAGAAAGCTGGGGAAATGCTCCGCTGGGTTCTTCATCGAAGCTGATGACACCCATATGTGAGGACTGATTCCTGCTGCTCCTGGAGAACACCTGTTACAGGTGAGTAACTACTCTTCCTCCGAGGTGGCCACCCTGTTAGCTCAGGGGGCTGTCAAAAGAGTTTCTCCTGCCCAAGAATGCAAGAGCTTTTACTTTCCTTACTTTCTTATCTCAAAGAAAACAGGTTTCAGACCTATTCTAGATCTGAGGGATCTCAACAAATTTCTCATTCGCGAGAAGTTCAAGATGATTTCCCTCGGCACCCTCCTGCCATACCTTCAGAGGAACGACTAGCTATGCTCTCTAGACCTCAAAGATGCTTACACCCATTTGCTGATACACCCTCACCACAGGCACTATCTGCGCTTCTGGATTCAGCAAATCCATTACTAGTATTGGGTGCTTCCCTTTGGGCTGTCCTCCGCACCCAGAGTATTCACAAAATGCATGGCAGTCATCGCAACATACCTGCGTACTTTGGAGATCTCTGTCTTCCCCTGCTTAGACGATTGGCTGATAAGGAGGGAATACCCAGAGGTTATAAAAAAGTCACTTTCTCCCACCATCATGGTGCTCTAAAGTCTAGGCTTTGTGTTAAACCTTCCAAAATCCAGCCTGCTTCCCTCACAGCAACTCGAGTTCATTGGAGTACTTCTCGATACACGTCAAGGCTGAACTTTCCTTCCTCAGGATCGCTCTGCTCATCTCATCAAGCTGACCCTCACCATACAAGATCAAAGTGCCATGACAGCTCGAGACATGCTCTGTCTTCTGGGACCCATGGCTTCCACGGTCCACGTCATCCCATATGCCCAGCTACACATGAGACAGGCCCAATGGACACTCTTGCCCCAATGGAGTCAGGCAACCAGACATCTCTCAGAAAAGATTTGCATCACTCCTCTTGTTGTCAACTCTCTTGAGTGGTGGTGCTGCCCCGAACATCTTCTCGGAGGGTCACATTTTCAAATGCCTTCACCCCAATGCACCCTAACAGCGGATGCTTCCAAACTTAGATGGGGAGCACATCTGAACAATCACACTACACAGGGGACGTGGACAGTACAGGAAAGCCAAATGCAGATCAATGCCGTGCTCTCATGAATGCCATTCGGGTTTTTCAACCCCAACTATCGGGCAAACACGTCTTAGTCCAGATGGACAACCAAGTAGCTATGTTCTATGTGAACAAGCAAGGAGGAACTGGTTCCTATCCCAGCTGCCAGGAGACCCTTTGGCTCTGTTTCTTCGCTATTGCACACCACATCCATCTGTTTGCTACTCAGGAGAATGCGCAACCACTGCTCTTTTGCTCCAGACTTCCCTCCCGACACAATCAGGCAGCAGAAATCCTTATATTGGGGCTTGGGCCTGCTTTATACATTCCCACGACCCCCCTCATACCCAAAACTCTGTTCAAGCTGCAGTCCGACAATGGCTCCGTGATTCTCATAGCCCCATACTGGCCCTGTTAACCGTGGTTTCCTCTGCTGCTTCCTCTAGTGCAGACTCCACCCCTCAGTTTGGGTCATGCCCCCGACCTTCTCTCTCAGGATCAGGGGTTACTCCTCCATCCCAATCCACAAGCCCTCCATCTCATGGCATGGCTGCTAAAAGCATGACCTTTGATAACCTGGATCTCCCTCAACCGGTCAAGGATGTCTTGCTTGCATCATGCAGGCCATCTACCAGATGTTTTTATGCCTTCAAATGGCGACGGTTCACCCTTTGGTGTGCACCAAAGCAGATCGACACATCTGATTGCCCAGTGGAACTTCTTCTGCAATATCTTTTACACATGTCATCCACAGGGCTTAAGACTAACTCTATCAGATTTCACCTCTGTGCCATGCTGCGTATGTCTTGTAGCACTATACAAATGCTCAGTAGTAAAAGTAATAGTGCCATTGCAACGTATCACTGGCCACTGAATAGGCATCCCATTGCCTCGCACCCCTTGGTGCAGCGATTCATGCGGGGTCGTCTTCTTTCCAAGCCACCAATCAAATCACCGCCAGTGGTTTGAGACTTCAACATGGTCCTAGCACAGCTTTTAAAAGCCCCATTTGAGCCCTTTGCTACCACTTCTCCAAAATTTCTGTCTTTAGCATCGACCTCATTGTCTTCCTCTCATGGATCTTAGGTATCAAAGCACAAGACGTCTTTGAAGACACACCGTTCCCCCAAGGGTAGATCTCTTTCTAAGAATCGAGATGCCTTGAGCATTGCCCTAGTGGTGGATTTATTTATTTTTTATTTATTTATTTATTTGATTGTTTTTATATACCGCACTCTTAAAAATTAGCGAGGTTCACAGTCAACAGTATTGTACATAACAGGCTCACTATTAAGCACTTACATTGAACTGGAGGTTACACTTGGGTTTCAACTGGGGGAACTATATACATCTATTTACAGTTATCTACAGTATGGACATGATTTGACTATAACTTATGAGTTCCTAGCTGGATGTGTAATGGATGATGTTAGGTTGCTGGGTTGAGAGTAGTGCAAGAGAAAGAGGTGGTGTTTTAGTGCTTTTCTGAATTGGGTGAGATCTGTTATGGCCCTGATGGTAGTTGGTAGCGCATTCCAGCAGCTGGGAGCATAGAACTTGGTTGGTAGAGCTGGGAGTGGTTCCTTGTTGTCTTGGTGCATTTTGTTATTTCCTTGGGAATTTGTACGGTATTGGCGGTGAATGTTCTCCTTGTCCTATTTGCTGGCATGGGGTGAACAAGGTCCGTTATCGATGTGGGAGATATTTTGTTGATGACCTTGAAGGTAATTAGGATTACTTTATAGGAGAGCCGGTAGTAGATTGGTAGCCAATGTAAATCCTTAAAGATTGGTGTGATGTGGTCACCTCTAGCGGCTCCAGTCAGGACGCGTGCAGTCGCATTCATTGCCAACTGTAGAGGGTTTAGCGTGTTTTTGGGTAGACCGTGCAGGATCACGTTAGCGTAGTCAAAGTAGGGTGTCACCAGTGCCTGAAAAACTGATCTGAAGTCGTCCGGATGCAGCAGGGGTCGGAGATGTCGCAGTGTTCGTATTTTGTGGTAGATTTGTTTAATGGTGTTGCTGATGTGTGTTTTGAAATCGAGCTGCTGGTCTGGGTCTGCTTGGGAACTCTGCGTCTCTTGTCTTTAAGGTTGGCGGAGGAGAGAAGGATTGGTTTCTGGTAACAAACAGGACATCCGTCTTGTTAAAGTTAATCTTGAGGCTCTGTGAGTGGAGCCAGTCGGTTATGGCATCGAAGCATTTTACCAGTTGGGAGAAGTCCGGATTCTCAATTGCGAATGGGGTGAAGAGTAGTACATCGTCTGCGTAGAGCAGGCATGAAATGTTAAATGAGCGAATTATATCACATATGGGTTGCATGTAAATGTTGAATAAGAGGGCAGAGAGTGAGGAGCCCTGAGGTACACCATGCTTTTGTTGGAAAGGCTCAGAGGTTGTGGATCCTGTCCGTACCTGCTGCCATCTGTCGGTTAGATAGGATTTGCACCAAACCATGCTGATTCACTTATTCCCTTATCTTGGAGCTGTATTAGGATTTGCTCGTGGTTTACAGAGTCGAATGCGGCAGCAATGTCTAGGAAGATTAAAGCGTACCCTTGTTTGATATTGTCAGTCCCCGTGATCAGCGTGTTGATGAGTGTGGCAAGGAGCGTTTCAACGCCATGTGATTTCCTGAAGCCATGTTGGCATGGGTCAAGGGGAGCTGTAGTGTCAATGTGATCCTGTATTTGGCATTGGACAACCTTCTCGATTATCTTTGCTAGCAGTGGGATGCTCGATATTAATTGGTATGATTCCACCTTCTGGGAGTTTAGTTTGGTGCTCTTCAGGAGGGGCCGGATGGATGTCTGCTTGAGGCATGAGGGGAATTGTCCATTGGAGAAGGATAGGTTAGTGATCTTGGATATTATCGGGCTGAATTCATTACGTAGTGACCTTATCCAAGATGCCGGACAAGGGTCATTTGGGGCAGTGGTGGCATTGATGTCAGCTATGATGTTCTCAATACTTGTATCCAATGGTGTTATGAGAGAGGTGAGTTGCTTGGGTGGTTTCTTAGTGGGGCTGGAGAGTGTAGCTTTGCTAACATTTTTGGTTTTGGCCATCAGGTAGTCTGCATAGTCTTGAGGGTGTATCAAGGCTAGTTGGGAGGATGAGGGTTCCTTTGTTAGGGTCTTCACTATATTGAACAACTCATGGGGTTTGTTCAGGGATCGGCCTAGAAGTTTGGAGTGATGTTCTTTAATTTTACTGGATATTAAGTTCCGATGTGCTTGTAGGTGGGAGTTGTAGGCTGTCTGGTCTGTTGGGGACCGGGTACGTCGCCATTTTCTTTCTAGTTTCCTCAGCGTTCGCAGTGAGGTCTGTAGCTCGGTAGTGTACCAGCGTGCATGATTTTTCCTTCTTGGTTGCTTATCTGAGGTATGTGGCTTAGTTTGGTTAGTTATGTGTGCCAAGGAACTCAGGTTGTTATTCCATGAGGCCATCACATCTTCAGGGTTTGGTGATATAGTCGTGATGTTGGGGAGAACATTTTTGATGATCTCCTCTTTGTCAAAGGGTCTAAAACATCTGGTGTGAGCTGCTGCTATTTCCGTTAATTTTGATGCCTGTTCTCTGTCTTGATGCATAGGTATTTGGAAACTGATTAGATTGTGGTTGGACCATGGGACAGGGGAGATAGTTACGTTGAAGTTGTAGTTTGGGCTGACCTCTGGTTGGGTGCTAAAGATAAGGTCTAGTATGTTGCCTTTTTGGTGTGTGGGGGCATCGACTATTTGTTCGTAGTCCAGGTTGTTGAGTGCTTCAAGGAAGGCTCTGGAGTGGTTATCCTGCAGGGCTGGTAAGTTAAAGTCGCCTAGTATCCAATTTGGCTTGATACTAGGCCAGCCAAACACCCCAGCGGGAGGACCTTTCCTCCAAAGCCATAGAGGGGTCCCAGAATGCTCCCGAGGCCTCCATCTCTGGAGAGCTCCTGGTGCCATGCTCTGGGATGGTAGCCTGCATGTCTGGTACCGAAACCCAAGCATCGGCAAGCTGTATGGATCAACGTATCCTCACTATCAAGTGCAGCTTAGGGTTCTACTAGCAGTGTTGGTTACGATCAAATCCATACCGGCAGTACCTCTGACACCGGTACCGCCCACCGTACCGATGCAGACTGCATTGGGGTTTGTATCGATAGATCCACTACCACCCATGCCTGCCCTCAAATCCATCCCTGGTACCGGGGTCTCCTCCAAACAAGTTCCCCAGTCTGATGTCGATTTTGATCGGTACTGGGCCTTAGCAGAGCGCGGACATTGCTCTCGGTGATACTTTGAATCTTCTGATTCCGATTCATCCAATGATGAATCAGTTGATACCCAAGGACTTCAAAGTTTACCAGAGGATCCATCTCCCTCTCTGGAACGGCGCATGTCCTCTCCTGAGGACGTCTTTTCAAGAGTTTATTCGAGACCTGGCCAGAGGCTTATCCATAACAGTAACATCGTAAAAAGAGCCTAGAGCAGAGGAATTGAAGATCCTCCAATACCCTACGGCTTCTAAAGAGGTTGCCACTCTTTCGGTTCACCGCATCCTCCAGGTTCTCATGCTTGGGATGAGGGAGGCGCCCCTTACCATTTCTCCCCATACTCAATGACGCAATACCATGTATCAAGTACCGGATTCCAAAAGACTCAGTTGCCTCATCACTCAATGGTAGTGGAATCGGCAGTGCATCAAATTAAAAGTTCAAAGACGCATTTTTCAAACCCTCCCGGTAGAGAATGGAGAACTCTCAATGCTTTCAGATGCCGATGCTTTCAGGCCCCATTTCAGCCAGAATAAGTTCATACATCCTCTATATGGGCATGTTCCTCAAGGAGGCTACTATAGATCTTGAGTCAATGGCTCCTCTTCTCCCTGATAAGAGAGCTGACTATCTCACCTTGGTCAAATATGCCCAAAACGTATCAAAGTTTGTAAATAGGGCAACTTTTGACTGCTTTGAATGCACTAGTAGAGCCACCTCAATCTACATTGGAGCACGCAGGATTACTTGGCTTCAAGCATCAGATCTGGAATAATGGGTTGGCAAGATAAAACTTCTCAATTGGAATCCGAGAATTCTACCTTAAATAGGCTTTCTAGAACCACTGCCAACCCAGCTAAGAAGAAAGCAGCTGCAAAGAAAGCTTACTTCAATAAGAAAAATAAGTTTTACCCTTCTTACACCCCTGCTTCACAGTATCAACCTCAGGGTGCTCAAAAGAGGCAACAGCCCCCCAAGCAACAAAAGAAGCCACAGGCTCCCAAAAAACAACCAGCTCCGCAGTCTCAATCTGCGCCTGTTTTTTTACTTTTTTCCTAGAGAATATAGCCACTCTGCCTCTGGAGACCCCCCCCCCCCCGCCCAACTTTGCTTGCAGACTCTGTCACTATGCCCACTTGATTATTTCAGAGCACTGGACCCTGACCATTGTGACAGAAGGGTACAGACTTCACTTGCAAACTCTGCCCCCCTCCACACTGGTAGGGGAATATCCTGCTCAGCCTCCTCTCATGGCTCTTTTGCTGCAAGAGGTCACTTTTCTTCTATCAGAAGGTGCCATAGAGGGAGGTCGCAACATCTCAACAGGGAATGGGTTTCTACTCTCCTTACTTTCTCATGCCAAAGAAACTGGAGGATACAGACCCATCCTGGACCTCAGAAACCTGAACAAGTTTCTCGTCTGGGAGAAGTTCAAGATGGTCTCTCTGGGCACCCTCCTACCCTATCTCCAGTCAGGACTGGCTCTGTTCTCTAGATCTAAAGGAAGCGTACACACATATCCTCATTCATCCAGAACACAGGAAATATCTATGCTTCATGTTTCAGGGAAGACATTATCAATACAGGGTCCTGCCATTTAGACTCGCCTCTGCCCCAAGAGTCTTCACAAAGTGCATGGCGGTCGTGGCCACATTTCTAAGTTCTCTAGGGATATTTGTCTTTCCTTACTTTGATGACTAGCCCATAAAGGCAGGAACCTCCCAAGAGGTCTCTCTCGTACCATGCAGGTTCTTCAACATTTGGGATTTGGGATAAATCTTCCAAAGTCCCATCTCGCACTTACTCAGACACTAGAGTTCATAGGGGCTCTCAAACACTCAGCAGTCAAGGGCATTTCTACCTCAGCCCCGCTGTTCTCGTCTCATTCAGCTGGCATCTCAGGTACGTGTCAGAGACCACCTAACTGCCTGAAAAATGCTGCAGCTTCTAGGTCATATGGCCTCAACAGTACATGTAGTACTACATGCACCATCTGCATATGTGCACAGCCCAATGGACTTTGACCTCCCAGTGGACACAGGCCTCAGGCCTTCTCAGGGACAAAATCCAAGTGCCTGCCCCTCTTGCCTCATCTCTTTTATGGTGGTGCTCCCCAGAGAATCTCCTCGTCGGGTCACCTTTTCAAATGCCTCCACATCAATGTACCCTGACAACGGATGCCTCCAAACTGGGATGGAGAGCCCATTTAGGAACCCTCTCCACTCTGGACAGAAAAGGAGTCCAAGCTCCAGATAAACCTACTGGAACTTCAGGTGATCTTCAATGCCCTCAAGGTTTTTCAGGGTCATCTAAGCTCCCAGAGGGTCCTGGTACAGATGGACAATCAGATAGCCATGTTCTATCTGAACAAACAAGGAGGGACAGGATCTTGGCCTCTCTGCAAAGAAGCCCTCCGTCTCTGGTCCTTTGTCATTACTCATCAGATACACCTTCAAGGGGTATATCTCCCAGGGGAGCAAAATGTCTTAGCAGACAGACTAAGTCAGGTCTTCCTTCCCACAAATGGTCTCTCCACATGGACACAGCATCCTTCATTTTTCAGACCTGGGGAACTCCAGGCATAGAACTATTTGCCACTCCGCAGAATGCCTAACTTCCTCACTTCTGCACCAGGACTCCCATGTCGGGCAACCAGGAAGTGGATGCTTTTCACCTCCACTGAGCTCGAGAATTCCTGTATTCCTTTCCTCCCATCCCCTTGATTCCCAAGATGCTTTTCAAGCTCCAGGCGGACAGGGGGCTTCATGATACTCATAGCCCTACGTTGGCCATGTCAACCGTGGTTTCCTTTCCTACTACGTCTGTCTCAGACTCAACCCCTAGATCTCTGATTTGCTCCAAATCTCCTCTCTCAAGAGGAGGGGATGCTGCTCCATCCCAACCCACAGTCTCTCCACCTCAAGGCATGGCTGTTGAAAGCATAGTATTACAGGATCTCAACCTTTCTCAGGAAGTAAAAGAGATCCTTTTAGCCTCTAGAGAGCCTTCCACCAAATGCTCTTACTCTTTCAAATGTCATAGATTTTCTCTCTGGTGTTCCCAGAAGGACTTTAATCCCTTCTCAGCTCCAGTGGAAGCGCTCCTTCAGTATCTCCTCCATTTATCCTCTTCTGGTCTCAAGACCAACTCAGTAAGAGTTCACCTGAGTGCAATTGCAGCCTCTCATCATCCCTTGGATGGACAACCAATTTCCTCACAACCACTCGTGGCATGCTTCATGAGAGGTCTCTTGCTCAGCAAACCTCCCATCACTGTTACCTGGGATCTCAGTGTTGTTCTGGGGGCACTTCTCAAGCCATCCTTTGAAACCTTAGCCACTACCTTACTAAAGTTTCTAACATGGAAGGTCATCTTCCTTATAGCACTCACTTCAGCTAGACGCATTAGTGAACTTTGGTGGCAGACCCACCTTACACACGGTTCCACCATGACGAGGTTGTCCTAAGGACTCACCCCCATTTCATGCCAAAGGTGGTATCTCCTTTTCATTTGAATCAGTCAGTTTATCTTTATGTCTTTTTTCCTAGACCACATTCATCTAGGGTAGAGACAACCCTCCATACCCTGGACTGCAAATGTGCCTTAGCATTCTATCTTCAAAGGAAAGCTGAGCACCGTAAGGTGTCACAGTGATCCTAGTCACTTAGGGTTGCCAGTATCCAAACGTACTCTTTCCAAATGGATAGCAGACTTCATTTAATTTGCTTTTGATAAAGCAGGACTATCCTTAGACAGTTATGTCACTGCCCATAATGTTCGCGGCGTGGCCACTTCGATGGCGAATCTACGCTGAGTAGCCATTGACTAAATCTGTAAAGCAGCAACTTGGCCTTTGGTACATACCTTTGCTGCTTACTACTGTCTGGACAAGGACTCCTGTTGGGATGCCATATTTGGTCAGGCTGTGCTCCAGCACCTCTTGCAGACTTAAGGGCAACTCCTACCCTCTGTCCCGGAACCTAACGATACCAGACATCCAAGAAGGATTCATGACCTCTTCAACTCTGCCCTGAGGCAAACCTTCCGGCTCTGAGGTCATTCCCTCTGGCCCCTGGGAGCTAAGAAGTCCCATATATGAAGACTACATTCCTGGAGATAGCGTAGTTACTCACCCTTAACAGGTGATCTCCAGGAGCAGCAGGAATTTAGTCTTCACAACCCTCCCTCCTCCCCTAGGGGTTATAGGTTTTCTTTTCTCTCCTTTTCTCTCAGCGCTGGGAAGGTGGGAAGGCAGCAATGCAGGTGCAGTGGGTTGCTCCCAAAAGCTTTCCTATTGGATGCTGGGGAGCATTCCCGCATGCACTCCATCTGTACCAATGTCACCCGTATGTGAAGACTAAATTCCTACTGTTCACAGAGAAATCAGGGAAGATAACAAAAGTTACAGCACAGTAGTAATAATAATGGGTGATTTCAATTATCCTGGTATCGACTGGGTCAGTGTCATGGTAGGACATGCTAGGGAGATAAAGTTTCCAGATGAAATAAATGACTGCTTCTTAGAGCAGCTGGTTCATGAACCAACCAGAGGGGAAGCCATTTTGGACCTAGTCCTTAGTGGAACACCAGATCTGGTGCAAGAGATAAGTGTGTTGGAGCCATTTGGCAATAGTTATCATAGCATAATCACGTTTGATTTAATTTGGAGGAGGGATGGTAAGGAAATCCACAGTACTACCTTTTAACTTTCAAAAGGGAGACTATGATAAAATGAGGAAAATAGTTAAGAGAAAACTAAAAGAAGCAATAGTTAAGAGAAAACTAAAAGGAGCAAAGGTTAAAGATTAACATCAAGCATGGGTGTTTAAAAATACTATCTTGGAAGCCCAAGAAAGCCCAAGGAAATCATAAAAACTGCCAGCATGGTTTAAAGGTGAGGTCAGAAAGGCTGTTGTTGCCAAAAAAGCATCTTTCAGGAAGTGGAAAAAGGAGGCAAATGAAAACTGGAAAAAACATAAGCACTGGCAAGTTAGATGCAAGGCTTTTATAGGCAGGCAAAGAGAGAATTTGAGAAGAAGCTTGCTGTGGAATCAAAAATGCATAATAAAGACTTTTTCAAATCCATTCGTAGCAAAAAACCTATAAGAGAATCAGTTTGGCCATTAGATGATAGTGGGTAAAAGGGGCACTAAGAAGGAAAAGGCCATAGCGGAGAGACTGAATTAATTCTTTGCTTCGGTCTTTACTGAGAAAGATGTAGGGATGTTACCCATGACTGAAATGGGTAACATCCGTTGCAAGAAAAATGAAAGAAATATCGATACACCGAGAAGATGTATTACAACTATTTGATAAACTAAGGGGTAGCAGATCACCTGGACTGGGTGGTATAAATCCAAGGGTGTTGAAAGAACTGAAATATGAGATTGCAGACATACTATTAGTAATCTGTGAACTGTCATTAAAATCATCTGTAATACACGAAGATTGGAGGATGGCCAATGTAACGCCAGTTTTAGAAAGAATTCCAGGAGTGATCCGGGAAACTACAGGCTGGTGAGCCTAACATCAGTACCAGGAAAAATGGCTTAATGGGAGACAGTCAACATGGCTTTAGCCAAGGAAAGTCTTGTCTTATTACTCTGTTGTGTTTTTGTGAAGATGTGAATAAACAGGTAGACAAAGGTGAGTTGGTTGATATAGTGTAGCTGGATTGTCAGAAAGCCTTTGACAAGGTTCCTCATGAGAGACTCATGGTGAAATTAAAAAGTCATGGGATAGGAGGCAGTGTACTATTGTGGATCAGGAACTGGTTAAAATATAAAAAAGCAGAGGGTAGGGCTAAATTGCCAACTTTCCCAATGGAGAAAGGTGAATTGTGGAGTACCCCAGGGATCTGTGCTGGTTCCGCTGCTTTTTAACATATTCGTAAATTACCTGGAAATTGGAATAACGAGAGAGGTAATCAAATTTGCAGATGACACAAAATTATTTAAAGTTTTTAAAACCCATGAGGATTGTGAAAAATTGCAAGAGGACCTTGATAAATTGGAAGACTGGGCATCCAAATGGCAGCTGAAATTTAATGTGGGAAAAGTGCAAAGTTATGCACCTAGGAAAGAACAATCCAAACTATGGTTACACAATGCAAGGTTCCACATTAGTTACCATCACCCAGGTGTCATCATGGATAACATGTTGAAACCCTCCCCCCAGTGTGCAGTGACGCTCAAGAAAGCAAATAGAATGCTTGGAATCATAAGGAAAGGAATGGAGAATAAAAGAAAGGATATTATAATGTATCTGTATCGTTCCATGGTGCGACTGCACCGTGAATATTTTGTGCAATTCTAGTCACCGTATCTTAAAAAGGATATAGCATTATTAGAAAAGGTACAGAGAAGAGCCACCAAAATGGTAAAAGGGATGGAAGGATACCCCTATGAAGAAAGGCTAAAAAGGTTAGGGCTCTTCAACCTGGAAAAGAGACACCTGAGGGGAGATATGATAGAGATCTATAAATTAATGGATGGAGTGGAACGGGTAAACATAAATCAATTGTTTACACCATCTAAATATAGAAAGACTAGGGGACATGCAATGAAGCTACAGTGTTATTTGTTTAAGACTAATAAGAGAAAATATTTTTTCACGCAATGTGTAATCAAACTCTGGAATTTGTTACTTAAGGATGTAGTAAAAACTGCTAGTGTAGCAGGGTTTAAAAAAGGTTTGGACAAGTTCCTGGAGGAAAGGTCCATAAACCATTATTAAAGGGGAACTGGGAAATCCACTGCTTGCCCCAATACAAGCATTGTGGAACCTGTGTGCCTTTTTGGGTACCTGCCAGGTATTTGTGACCTGGATTGGCCACTGCTGGATACAGAATACTGGGCTTGAAGGACCTTGGTCTGACCCAATATGCCATATCTTAAGTTATGTTCTTATTCTACCATGATAAGGTAGTTCTCCGTACCATCCACATTTCCTTCCAAAAGTGGTTGCTCCATTTTATATCAACCAGTCTGTCATTCTACCGGTCTTTTTTTCCCCAACCGCATGCCTCTATGACTGAGGCAGCTTTGCATACTTTGGATTGCAAGCGTGCCATTGCCTTCTACTTGGACAGGACCAAGGATTTTAAAAAATCAATTATTTATCTCCTTTGACCCAAGTCACTTGGATCTTCCGGAGTCCAAACGCATCCTATCCAACTGGATTGCGGAATGCATTTCTTTTGCCTATGCTCAGGCAGGACTCTCTCTCAAGGGTCATGTCACTGCTCATTCTCGAGGACCAAGCAGGAAGTCAGTCCTCACATATGGGTGACATCGACGGAGCCCCCATGTGGAGCATTTCCCCAGCTTTCAAAGAAAGCCTTTGGGAATGCAGGCAGGCATGCGCGGTCCCCTTCCCGCCCAAAGGTGCCATCTTGCTTAGTCGTCTTTTTTCCGCAGAGCCCTACGGACTCCTGTCCTTGTCACCCGTGAAAAAAGTTGATTTTTCTGCAAGTTTTTTCTTTGGTTCGACGTCGGTTCCTTTCCCGCCTGGACTCGGTACACCGGTGCCGAGCCCGGATCTCTTTTTTCGGTTTTTGTCCTTAGAGACTGCGTTTGCACCTTTTTTCTTTTCCCTGGCAGCCCAATTTTTTGATCTTGCAGGGGCCCTTTTTCCCCCGATGGCTGCCAGTGGCTTTAAGAAGTGTGATCGGTGCTAGAAACTGATGTCTCTCACTGACACACACGACTGCTGCCTCCAGTGCCTGGGGCTAGACCATGACTCTACGGTTTGTAGTCTCTGTGGCAAAATGTCTTCCAAGGCATTACGGAGCCGTCAGCACCAGCGTGAGAGGATCTTCTCCAAATCTGTCTCTGGATGGGTCCGGACTTCGTCAGAGGCCTCGACGTCTCGGGAGTCTGACCCCGAGCATCGTCGGGGCTCCACTGAAAGGGAGTCCCCCTTGAGGGAGCACCGAAGGTAGAAGAAACCCGTGAGGGCGGCATCGGTGGACGCTCTTGGCTCATCGAGGGCCAGGTCGCATAGCCCCGATCGCCGTCCCGGGTCTTCGGAGTCAGAGAGGGCCTGCAAAGCATCCTCGTGTAGAGTCAGAGGCCCCGAGTCACGTGAGTACTGTGGTCCTCGTGGACTCTCCTCCGGGGGAGCCGATGTCGGGCCCGACGCTGTCGGGGCCCGAGTCAGAGGCTGCTGGGTCTCCTTAGTTCGGACTCAGGTTGACGGCCTTGGAAAGCAGATTGCCTGCCTTCATGGAGCAGCAGCAGGTGCTGATTGCCAGTCTCACTGGCGCATCTGCCCCAACCACTGGGACATCGACGTCCATGTCGACCCCGGAGACCGAGCCGATCCTCGACACCATGCGAACTCAAGTCAATCCTCGGCCGAGATCACCCTCGGCCGCCCGTTCGGGACCGAGGTCATCGACACCGGTACCCTCGGCGTGGGGGTGGATGGCGTCGGTGCCCGCCCACTCGGAACCACTCGATTCCTCCTCGGAGGAATCAGCGTGGGAAACGGAGGAGGAGGAGTCCCCTGACACCTTCCGGACTCGGTGCGTCCCTTCGGACTCACCGGATTCTGAGCCTCGGACAAGGTCCCCTCCGGAGGATACCAGGTTCTTGGATTTCATAAGGGACATGGCCAAGGCACTGGCATTCCCTGCGGACTCCGAGGAGGAGCCTCAAGCCGAGGAGCTCGAGGCTCTGCAGTATGACTATCCTCCCAAAGAGGCCTTTACTGTCCCGGTTCCTCCGATGCTGGAGCGGTTGCTCTTCCGCATGTGGGAGGCGCCGGCCTCGATGCCGGTTCTAAGCAAGCGGGTCGATTCCATCTATCGAGTCTGCAAGAGCCCCGGGTTTCAAAAGGCACAGCTACCGCACCATTCCATGGTTGTGGAATCGGCCATTCATCGCCTGAAGAGTCAGAAGATGCACTCCTTGGTGCCTCCCGGCAGGGAAGCCCAGAACCTGGATGCCCTCGGTAGAAAGTGCTTCCAGGGCTCTATGCTTGTTTGCCGTGTCCAGACCTACCAGCTGTACATGGGCATGTACCTTCAAGACCTGGCAAAGGAGATTTCCGGGTTCTCTGCTGTTCTGTCCGAGGAACCTTGGCAGAGGTTCAAGGCCTTGTCTTCTGGTATTCGAGAGTGCTCGAAGTTTATATCTCGAGCAGCCTACGATGGATTTGAGGCTTCAGACCGGGTAGCAGGGGCCGGCATCAGTGCACGCCGCCAGGCCTGGCTACAATCCTCGGACCTCGAGCCGTGGGTACAGGACAAGTTGGTCGATGTCCCTTGCCGAGGTGAAAACCTCTTTGGCAAGCCCATGGCCGAAAAGGCTGCAGAACCCGAGACCGAGACTCTTACCCGGACAAGGCTGTCCAGGAAAACCTCTGCCCCTTCTCAGAAGAAGGGCTCAGGGAAAAAGACCTTTTACCCGAGGAAGACCGCTGCCTACAAAACCTACCCTC
Source organism: Ichthyophis bannanicus (assembly GCA_033557465.1). NCBI lineage: Eukaryota > Metazoa > Chordata > Amphibia > Gymnophiona > Ichthyophiidae > Ichthyophis > Ichthyophis bannanicus. Next base: position 291,663,004 of record CM066033.1, on the reverse strand, counting down.
ACTACCAGGCCTCTGCAGCTCCCCAACAGGGCCAGCAGGCAAGGGACAGGGTCATGGGCCCCGTAGGCAGAAGGCCCCCAAGCCTCCTACTCCAGCTCCTGCTCAGCAGGGAGGGGGTTTTTGACTATGCCAGCATAGCCTCTCCTCCTCTCCAGGGCACAGGAGGTCAGCTGACCCTTTACGCAGACAGGTGGCCAGTCATCACAGGGGATACTTGGGTGTTAAGCATCATCGAAAGGGGCTATCTGCTCCACTTCACCCAGATACCCCCCTCCTACTTTCCAGGGGAACCTCCAAGACCCCCTCTGCACAGAAACTTACTCCTTCAGGAGTTGGAAGGTCTACTAAGGGACCAGGCGGTGGAACCGGTACCTCACCACCTGAAAGGGCAAGGCTTCTACTCGAGGTACTTCCTGGTACCAAAAAGAACAGGAGGCCTCAGATCCATCCTCGACCTGAGAAATCTGAACAAGTTTCTGGAGAGGGAAAAGTTCAAGATGCTTACCCTTGGGATCTTACTGCCCTACCTCCAGCAGGGAGATTGGCTATGCTCCTTAGACCTGAACGATGCTTATACTCACATCCTCATCCATCCAAGTCACAGACAATTCCTCAGATTTGTGGTGGGAGGAAAGCACTTCCAGGACAGAGTGCTTCCTTTTGGCCTCACCTCCGCCCCCAGGGTTTTTACAAAATGCCTGGAGGTGGTTGCGGCCTACCACAGGAACCAGGGGATCTTTGTATTCCCTTACCTGGACGACTGGCTAATCAGGGACCAGTCTCCATAAGAGGCCAGGCAGGCCACCTGCAGAACCATATCCCTGCTTCAGCACCTGGGGTTCGTTATAAACTTCCCAAAGTCCACTTTGGTCCCCTCACAGGACATGGAATTCATAGGGGCAAGGTTGGATACCATCCATGCAAAGGCCTATTTGCCTGTGGACAGAGCTCACAGGCTGATAAAGTTGACCGGCCAGTTTCGGGCGAACTTTCTGGTCTCAGCCAGACACTTCCTCCGGCTCTTAGGTCACATGGCTTCCACAGTGCATGTCACCCCACATGCCCGGCTGCACATGAGGCCGGCTCAGTGGCACCTCAGGGCACAGTGGCTGCAGGCCACAAGGAAATTGTCAGACAGAATAAAGGTGTCCAAACTCTTGGTGGACTCCTTACGCTGGTGGAGACATCTCCCAAATCTGGTCAGGGGTGTTCCTTTTCAGGCCTCCCCACACACTCAGGTACTGACAACTGATGCTTCCCTGCAGGGCTGGGGGGCACACTGCCAGGGAGCCTGCACCCAAGGCCTGTGGTCTCCATGGGAGGCCGCCCAGCAGATCAACCTGTTGGAATTGAGGGCCATTCGACTAGCCTTATGGACTTTCTCTCAGATTCTGTCTCACCATTCTGTCCTAGTTCAGACGGACAACCAGGTGGCTATGTTCTACGTCAACAAGCAGGGAGGCACAGGCTCCAGACTTCTGTGCCTGGAAGCACAAGCTCTCTGCTCCTGGGCTGTCACTCAGGGCATGACCCTCAGGGCAGTCTACCTCCCAGGCCAGGAAAACTACCTGGCGGACAGGCTAAGCAGACTCCTGCAGCCTCACGAGTGGCAGTTGGATCCTCTGGTAGTTCAACAGATCTTTCTGAAGTGGGGTCTTCTGACCATGGATCTTTTTGCCAGTCCGCTGAACAGGTAACTACCCAGGTTCTGTTCCAGGCAACCGCATCCCTTGAGAACAGCACCAGATGCATTCCTGATCCCCTGGTCAGGGAGCCTGCTGTATGCCTTTCCTCCCACACCTCTTGGTGGCCCGGACTCTATTCAAAATCCAGCAGGACCGAGCCATGGTGATCCTGATAGCCCCCAGGTGGCCCAAGCAGCCGTGGTTCCCTCTTCTTCTGCAGTTGGCAGTGGATACTCCACTTCCTCTCGGGTTGCAACCCGACCTTCTGACTCAGGATCAGGGGTCTGTCTTGCATCCCAACCTCAAATCCCTCAATTTGATGACCTGGCTGCTGAAAGGCTAGTCCTTGCTCCCTTGCTCCTATCAAGGGAGGTTGAAGAGGTGGTGTTGGTCTCCAGGAAGCATTCCACTAGGAAGGCCTATGCTCTGAAGTGGCGTAGGTTCTATACTTTGTGTTCTCAACAGCAAGAGGACCCCTTCTCCTGCTCGATTCAGGTGGTGCTACAATACCTGCTCCACCTTTCCAACCTAGGACTTCAGTCCAACTCTGTCCAGGTTCACCTCACTGCCCTCTCAGCTCACCACTCACCGGTGGATGGATAATCTCTCTCAGGCCACCCTCTGGTGTCTCACTTTCTCAGAGGTCTGCTTCTGCTTAAGCCTCCTAGTCGTCCACCAGCCACTGAGTGGGATCTCAATGTGGTCTTGCAGCAACTGACTCGCCCACCTTTTGAGCCGATGGCAACCTGCCATTTACGCTTCCTCTCCTGGAAGGTGTTGTTCCTTGTAGCACTCACCTCGGCTAGGCGGGTGAGTGAGCTTCAGGCCCTGGTCTCGGATAGGCTGTATACCAGGTTCTATAGGAACAGGGTAGTCTTGCGGACTCATCCTAAGTTTCTTCCAAAGGTAGTGTCTTCCTTCCACCTCAACCAGGAGGTGGTCCTTCCGACATTCTTTCCCAGGCTGCACGCCAGTAGGGCCAAAACTGTCTTGCATACCCTGGATTGTAGAAGGGCGCTGTCCTTTTACCTAGAACGTACGCAGGGGCATAGAAGGGCTTCTTAGCTCCTCATTTCCTTTGACCCTAATAAATTGGGGTTGCCTGTCACTAAGCGTACGTTGTCCATCTGGGTGGCAGACTGTATCGCCTGGGCGTACAGGGCAGCCAGCCTCTACCTGGAGGGTCGAGTCATGGCCCACCAGGTCAGGGTGAAGGCCGCATCAGTAGCTCACTTCCGTTCTGTTCCGTTGGCAGACATCTGCCGGGCCTCTACTTGGTCTTCAAGCCAGACATTTGCGGACCACTACTGCCTCAAGAGGGAGTCCCATAGGGACAGTGCTTTCGGGTAAGTGGTACTCCGTTATCTCTTTGAGGTTTAGGCAACTCCTACCCTCCGGCCCTGGTGTTCGGCTACCATTCAGGTGTGTTCTCAGAGAAGATTCTCTCACTGTTGCTGAGGCTCTAGAGGGAGCTCTGTTTTTCAGCCTGGGTTCCTGGTAGCCCAGAGCTAGGGAGTCACCCATATGTGAGGACTAACTTCCTGCTTGGTCCTGGAGAAAGAGTAGTTACTCACCTGTAACAGGTGTTCTCCAGGAGCAGCAGGAATCAGTCCTCACGACCCTCCCTCCTCCCCTTGGAGTTGCAGTTGTATATAGTTCATTTTCTTTTTGTGCTGTCTTTTAGTTATGTCATTAGACTGAGCAAGATGGCACCTTTGGGTGGGAAGGGGACCGCGCATGCGTGCCTGCATTCCCAAAGGCTTTCTTTGAAAGCTGGGGAAATGCTCTGCATGGGGGCTCCGTCGACGTCACCCATATGTGAGGACTGATTCCTGCTGCTCCTGGAGAACACCTGTTACAGGTGAGTAACTACTCTGAATGTGAGGTCCATGGCAGCCTCAGTCACCAACCTCCATTCTGTCTCCATAGATAAGATCTGCTGGGCAGCTATCTGTTCCTCTGTTCACACCTTTGCTGCTCACTGTTTTCTTGACAAGGGCTCCCGTCAAGACACTGTCTTTGGCCAGGCTGTTCTTCAGCATCTCTTTGGGACTTAATACAGCTCCTACCAATTATATTTCTCTGGCACCTGATTCCTGGCTTCAAGCTCTGGCTTTCTGCACCTTGGCTCCTTTTTTTAGCCTTAGGGATTTCTTTACAGTCTGGTTCCTGGGAGCTCACATGTCCCATATATGAAGACTGCATTCCTGTTTGTTCCTGGAGATAACGTAGTTGCTTACCTCTAACAGGTGATTGCTGGGAACAGCAGGAATCAGTCTTCACAACCCACCCGCCTCACTAGGAGTTGTTGGGTATACTTTTTCCTCAAGAGTAGGTGCACCTGCCACACTGTGCAGGTCACCCCTCCCCATGCCTTTGTTTAGGGGTGTACCCACCTTTGTTGAGATACAAGAGATAGTTACGTTTATTTTGATTTTATCCTGTTGATATAAAGGGGTCCACTGTGGCTGTCCCATGCCATTTTGAATTCTGTCACTGTATTTGCCCCCACCACTTCTATCGGGAGGGTATTCCAAGCATCCACCACCCTTTCAGTAAAAAAGTATTTCCTGACGTTGCCTTTCAGTTTACCCCCTTGCAGCTTCATGTTATGTCCTCTAGTTTTGCAGCTTCCCCATCTTTGAAAAAGGTTTGTTTGTTCATGAATACTCTTTAAGTTTTTAAGTCTGTATCATATCTCCCCTGTCCCTCCTCTCCTCTAGAATATACATATTTAGGTCTTCAAGTCTCTTCTCTTATGTCTTCTGGCGCAGGCACCAAATCATTTTGGTCGCCTTCCTCTGAGCCGTTCCATCTTTTTATATCCTTTGCGAGATATGGTCTCCAAAATTGAACACAATATTCTAAGTGAGGCCTCACGTAGCAACTTGTACAGAGGCATCTGTACCTCCTCCTTTCTGCTGGTAATTCCTCTCTGTATGCAACCCAGCATCCTTCTGGCTTTGGCCACTGCCTTATCACACTGTTTTGCCACCTTGAGATCCTCAGAAACAATCACTACAATGTCCTTCTGGTCCATGCACACCAACCTCTCACCCCCTATCGCATACAATTTCATTGGATTTCTGCATCACAAGTGGATGACACTGCACTTCTTCACATTAAATCTTAACTGCCAAGCATTAGACCATTCTTCCAGCTTTTGTAGATCTTTCCTCATGTTCTCCACTCCCTCAGGGGAGTCTACTCTGTTGCAAATTTTCATGTCATCTGCAAAAAGACAGACTTTTACATTCAGTCCTTCAACAATGTCACTCACAAATATTTTGTACAGTACTGATCCCTGGGGCACGCCAGTAATCACCTTTCTTTCATCCAAGTGAGTTCTGTTTACCATCACTTTCTGTTGTCTGTTAGTCTACCAATTTCTGGGTTTAAAAAAGTGTTGGACAAGTTCCTGGAGGAAAGGTCCATAAACCATTATTAAAGAGGACTCGGGAAATTCACTGCTTGCCCTGGGACAAGTATTGTGGAACCTGTGTGCCTTTTTGGGTACCTGCCAAGTACTTGTGACCTGGATTGGCCACTGTTGGAAACAGGATACTGGGCTTGATAGACTTTGGTCTGACCCAGTATGACATTTCTTACGTTCTTATTTTGCGTCGGCTCCAGGGCCAAAGTCCTCCTTTTCAATTTTTTGGTTTTTTTCTCCATTTCCATTTTTCTCTCTTGTTTTTTTTTCTCGCGGCTGGCAACACTGAGCCGTTTGATCTTGCCATGGCCGTGTTTCCGGACATGTCCAAGCCAGCCAGCGGCTTCAAAAAGTGCACTAGGTGTGCATGCACCATGTTGGTCACCGACAGGCATAATTGGTGCCTGCAGTGCCTTGGGCCCAACCATCAGCCCACCTCATGCAATCTGTGCCTGCAGATGATGAGGAAGGGCCGGTAAATACACAGGGAGTCCCTCTTCAGGACATTGGATTCAACATCCTTGTCCCCAGCATCGTTGACCCTGTGGGGCTCCACTGAGGCGGCATCATTGAGAGGTGCCCCGGAGCACTTGGAGATGAGGGGCCACGAAGCCATGGAGCAAAGACTCTCCATTGACCTCCAGACGGAAATGAGGAAGCATCTGTCATTGACTCCAACGTCAAAGGGCTGGCCGAGTACAGGGCCAAGGGCCATGTGCATCAGATCAGAAACCTTCCAAACGTGACATCAAAGGTGATAGCCATGAGCAACCCGCTAAGCTGTCCCGGCAGGAAGACTCCATTCCCAGGACCCCGGAGGGCTGCCAGCTGTCTGCCGATGAACCTACCATTGTGGAGTCCCCGTCAGGCGTAAAAAAAGCAGAACCTGGACTGACAATAGATAAAGGTGATAAACCTTGTTTATTACGCCCCGACGCGTTTCGGCTACCAGCCTTCTTCAGGGGGTCTTAAAAGGAGCACACCTCAAAGAAAAATAACAATAATAATAGATAATAATAATCATAAACATATATATAATAAATACAATTAAAACATGACTTTAATTAATACATTAAGCACGTTAATCAAACAGTTAAAAACCTGCGATACTAAACATATCTTAAAAATGAGGACAATCAATTGAACATAAACATATAGAAATATTATCATTAAAAATCATAAACTTTAAATAATGATATAAAAACAAGAATGTATCACTGAATAAATGAAAGTTAAAATAAACAATCAAAAGCAAATTAAAAGCAAAAGAAGAGAGATGAGGAGGACAAAAGGGGTGAATAAATACCTTAAATCTGTCAAGTAGAACATTAAAAACATGAACCAGACATGTAGGACGCTAAAAGCTGACAATAAATAAATAAATAAATAAGTGTAATGCAATATATCTAAAAACTCATGTATTAAACAAATAAGCACCATTTATAAAAAGACACTTGTTATAAAAGCAATTATAAATAACTGATATAATGGTATTAAAATAACAAGCAAGTACCAGATACAGAATATGTAAAAACCAAAATGGTAAAAGCACGTCTTACATAAATACAATTTAATGTGGAGAACCATCTCTCCAAATGTAATTAGAAGTGTATAACATTAAAACGTTGACTAATAGGCAGGAGCGCTCATAAAAATACAAATTAATTGACTAGAGCCTTGAATACATGTATTAAAAAAGATAACGAATAAATATATTGGGCTACTGCTCAACAACTCGAAAGATGTTCAAAAAAAGTTGACATCACAGCTGAAGCTTAGGAATCAGCCAAAAATGTGCAATGTGCGTTTTATTACAAGTTAAGTAATAATGCAAAAAACGGCAAAGTATAACCAAGCCATTGTGTCACACAAAGTAAACAAATTATCTACTGCTAGCAAAACCAATGAAAACAAACTTAGTTTCCAAAAATGTGCATTGCAAAAACATTGTAAATAAGCATGAAGAGTAAAAACCCGAAATTTTACATTAAACATACCCAAGACAGCGATTCTGCCCAAAGTGACAAGAAGGCGTTCAAAAACAAAAACATCAGATATCCGCATTTTCCGCCCTCATGAATTAAAAATAAACACATTAAATAACATTGAAAGTGGTCCTATGTAAATGACCATATGCTTTGTTGCTTTAAAAATAGCCACCAAACAGTGGACAGCCAAAGGATGCCGATGAATCAAATTTCGTAGCATATGTCATGTGCAGATCCTAAAAAATGGATCTTAAAAAATAGAACACCACCAGGTAATTCAGTCTTTAAAAAGAGGCAAGTCAATCTTCAAAAAGGATGTGCCATAAGATTGTGTCATGAATTCTTATAAATTAATACATACAACAATAAAGAAGGGTTACGTAAGCCCCTGAAAAGAAGATGAGAAGGTAAGAGCTTGCCGTGAGATACATTCTGACAACGATGCTTTCTAAAGTAACAAATTAACGTCCATTGCCGATAAAAATGGCACATTCCCGCATTTTAAAATAGGGGTTAGCAGGGCAAACAAAACAGCTCTAAATGAATTGTATCACATAATACTCTTAATGAAAAACATGCTGCAAAACTATTATGTTATGTTTAATACATGAAAGCTGAAAAACAAAATATTATCATCAGAACCCGCAATGTGCAGCAAATCTGCTCTAAAAAATAAGCCGGCACTCAGAACAAAGATGTTGGCGTTTTCCCGCTTTTTTTGAATTAGGGGTCAGTAAAACCGAATGAATCATTGTATGAAAACGATTCTATATAGCTAGTAATATGTGTTATTGTCTAAGGAATATGCACATTGCCAAAAAACCTTAGACAGCCAGGGGCAGCTAACAGATCTACAATTGCGACGTGTATCATATAAAGGGGTCTAAAAGACAACGCTTAACAGACAAATCAACCTTCAGAAAAGCTTGTGAACTGTACCATAAAGTTGTAACATAAAACTTTATAAATTAATACATATCAATGATGTAAAAAGATTGCATAGACTCTTGAAGGAGACTGAAGTGATAAAGGCTTACTGTGAAGTGCATTCTGCACAGCTATACTGCTCAAAATAACGCGATGATGTCTAATGCAAATGAACACCTAAATAACGGCACTTTCCCGCCTGTGTGGGTTAAGGGTCAGCAGGATAGAGAAGCTATTTTAACCGAATTATAAAGTCTAACATCCTTAATGAAAAGCATGAAAGACCATACTGCAAGATCTATTATATTGAAATGCAAAGATCGTTAAATCTTAAAAACAAAAACCAAAGGGGGGTTAAAGAGGGGAAAGGGAAAAGGAGGGGGAAGGAAAGAAGGGAGGGGGAGGGGGGAGAGGGGAAAGAGGGGAAAAAGAGGAAGGGGGGAAGGAAGAAGAGGGGAAGGGGAAGGAAGAAGGGAAGGGGAGAAGAAAAAGGAAGGGTGGGGGGGGGGAGGAAAGAAAGGTGAGAGAGAGAGGGTAGGAAGAAGGAAAAAAAAAGGAAAAAAGAAAAAAGCCTAGATTCACTCCAAAAGCATGTGGACATTTTAAGTGGTGGTAGGTGTTGTGTTTGTGAGAACGTTCTGGTGACTAAAAAGGAATTTTTTAAGCCGGGCTCGGCATATAAAGTCTTGGTGAAAGATTTTTCCAATTGTGATACCCAGAATGTCATCTACTTGATCCTTTGTCCTTGTAACCTTTGTTACATTGGAAAAACCAAAAGGAGTATAAAGACACGTATAATTGAGCACAAGAGCAACATTCGTAGACAGGCGGTTGATAAACCTCTAGTAGATCATTGGTTAGAAGCCCGCCATACACTTTCTGATCTGAAATTTTTGGTTTTAAAAGTAGTACGGCCCCATTGGTGAGGGGGTGATTTGGAGAAGCTCCTCCTTCGCCTTGAACAGAGGTTCATTTATGAACTCGTACCTTACACCCATTGGGTTTAAACCAAGAGGTTGATCTTTCCGTTTTTTTATAAATTTCCCCTCTTCTTCCTTCCCCCCTTCCTCTTTTTCCCCTCTCCCCCCCTCCCCCTCTCCCTCCCCATCCCTTCGGATAAAAGTAGATTTTTCAACGATTTTTTGCTCTTTTTCTTCCGGTTCGACACCGGTTCCCCTCCCGCCGGGTTCGGTACACCGGTATCGAGCCCGCTTCCTCTTTTTCAGTTTTTGCCCTTCGTGGCTGGCGTTTGCGCCCTTTTTTCTCTTTTTCCCTGGAAGAACGGTCTTTTGACCTTGCGGGGACTCTTTTTTCGACGATGGCTTCCAGTGGTTTTAAGAAGTGTGATCGGTGTAAGAAACTAATGTCTCTCACCGACACACACGACTGCTGCCTTCGGTGCCTCGGCCCCGACCACGATCCTAAGTCGTGCAGGGCCTGTGGAAAAATGTCTTCCAAGGCACTACGAAGTCGCCAGCAGCAAAAGGAAAGGCTTTTCTTGGACTCAGCCTCCGGCCGGGCCCGGACCTCATCTGAGGCCTCGACATCTCGAGATTCCGATCCCGAGCGCCGTCGAAGCTCCTCGGACAGGGGGTCCCCCGACCGGGAACGCAAGAGGAAGAAATGGCTCGCGAGGGCGTCGTCGGAAGAGGTCCCTGGCTCCTCGAGGGCCGAGTCTAAGACCCCCAACCGTCGCCCCGGGCCTGTGGAACCGGAGAAGCCTGCCAAAGTTCCTCGTGTGGAGCCGGAGTCTGCTGGACACATAAGCCCCGTAGTCCTCATGGACTGTCCTCCCAGGGAGGCGCCGCCGGGGCCCGAGTCGGTGGCTGCTGCGTCTCCTGAGCTGAGTCTCAGGATGACAGCCTTGGAGAGCAGAATGTCTGCCTTCATGGAGCAGCAGCGGGCACTGATGGCCAGCCTGTCTGGCGCATCTGCCCCGACCACTGGGACATCGACATCAAAGTCGACCCCGGAGATCGAGCCGATACTTGACTCCATCGTGGCTTGGAGTTGACCTCGGTCGCGGTCCCCTTCGACCTCCCGTTCGGGACCGAGGGCGTCGACGCCGGTGCTTCCGGCATTGGGGCGGGTGCTCCAGGGCCCCGCTGGGTCGGACCCCGACTCTTCCTCCGATGAGTCGGCTTGGGAGACGGAGGACGAGGAGTCTCCTGACACCTTTAAGACTCGGTGCATCCCTTCGGACTCACTGCAGTCTGAGCCCCGGAGTAGGTCCCCCCCGGAGGACACCCGGTTCTCTGAGTTTGTCCGGGATATGGCCACTGCCTTGGCTATTCCGGCGGATCCCGAGGAAGAGCCTCGAGCTGAAGAGCTCGAGGTGCTGCAGTATGACTCTCCTCCAAAGGAGGCCTTTACTGTCCCGGTTCCTCCAATGCTGGAATGGCTCCTCTTCCATATGTGGGAGGCACCGGCCTCGGCGCCGGTTCTTAGCACAGAGGGTCGATTCGATCTATCGGCTCCGTAAGAGCCCTGGTTTTCAGAAAGCACAGCTACCACACCATTCCATGGTTGTGGAAGCGGCCATGCATCGTCTGAAGAATCAGAAGATGCACTCCGCGGTGCCTCCTGGCAGGGAGGCCCGAAACCTAGATGGCGTCGGTAGAAAGTGTTTTCAGGGCTCGATGCTTGCTTGCCGTGTCCAGTCTTACCAGCTGTACATGGGCATGTACTTGCGGGATCTGGCTAAGGAGTTGGCCGGATTCTCTGCTGGTCTCTCCGGGGAACCCTTGCAGAGATTTAAGTCCTTGTCCTCGGGGATTCGGGACTGCTCGAAGTTCATGTCCCGCGCCGCCTACGATGGCTTCGAGGCTTCGGCCCGAGTTGCGGCAGCCAACATCGCGGCTCGACGCCAGGCATGGCTGCAGTCATCGGACCTCGAGCCATGGGTTCAGGACAAGTTGGTCGATGTCCCTTGCCGAGGTGAAAACCTGTTTGGCAAGCCCATGACTGAGAAGGCCGCTCAGCTCGAGACCGAGCACCTCACCCGGACAAGGCTGTCGAGGAAGACCTCTGCCCCTTCTCATAAAAAGAAGGGCTCGGGTAAAAAGCCCTTTTACCCGAGGAAGGGCACTGCCTACAAACAGTACCCACAATATCAGGCTGCCCAAGCTGCCCACCAGAGTCAGCAAGCCAAGGGCCAGGGTAATTGGTCCCGTAGGCAGAGGACCCCCAAGCCTCAGGCCCCTGCTACCTCTCAGCAGGGTGGGGGCTTTTGACTCCTTGAGCATAGCCTCTCCTCCACTGCTCTCCCAACCCTGCAAGGAGGTTGCCTCGCCCTCTTTGCCCACCAGTGGCCCCTTATCACCGGGGACAGTTGGGTGCTGGACATCATCCACAGGGGATATGACCTCCATTTCCACCAACTGCCACCCCCATATTTTCCAGGGGAGCCTCCAAGGCCTCCTCTGCACACAGACCTTCTCCGTCAGGAGCTTCAGGGTCTGTTGGTGGCCAGGGCGGTGGAGCCTGTGCCTCCCCACTTGCAAGATCACGGATTCTACTCCAGGTATTTCCTGGTGCCCAAAAGAACCGGTGGCCTTCGTCCCATTTTGGACCTCAGGAAGCTCAACAAGTTTCTAGTGAAGGAAAAGTTCAAGATGCTTACTCTTGGAACCCTTCTGCCCTTCCTCCAGCAGGGAGATTGACTATGCTCCTTAGATCTAAAGGATGCGTACACTCACATTCTCATTCATCCAGACCACAGAAAGTACCTTAGGTTCATTGTGGGAGGAAACCATTATCAGTACAGAGTGCTGCCTTTCGGCCTCACCTCCGCCCCCAGAGTCTTTACAAAGTGCTTAGCAGTGGTGGCGGCCTACCTGAGAAATCAGGGCATCTTTGTCTTCCCCTATCTGGACGACTGGCTCATCAGGGGTCAGACAGGTCAGGAGGCCAGTCAAGCCACCCTCAGGACCATTGCTCTTCTACAACGCCTGGGTTTTGTCATAAACTTCGCAAAGTCCACTCTGCTCCCTTCCCAGAACTTGGAGTTCATAGGGGCCCGGTTGGACTTTCTCCTGGTAAAGGCATTCTTGCCAGAAAACAGAGCCCGAAGGTTGATGGCCTTGGCAAGTCAGTTTCTCAGCAGGTCCCTGGTCTCCGCCAGACTCTGCCTGCGGCTTCTAGGCCCATGGCTTCCACAGTACATGTCACCCCCAATGCCAGGCTCCATATGAGGCCTGCACAGTGGTGCCTTCGGACTCAGTGGTCACAGGCCACTGGCAGCCTCAGAGACAGGATAAGAGTGTCCAAACCATTTCTGCACTCCCTCAACTGGTGGCTACACCCACCCAATCTGCTGAAAGGGGTGCCCTTTCAGATTCCAGGTTACACAGTGATTCTAACAACAGATGCCTCCCTGCAAGGCTGGGGAGCGCATTGTCTGGGGAAGTGCACCCAGGGTCTGTGGTCTCCTTGGGAGGCTTCACAGCAGATCAATCTCCTAGAACTCAGAGCTATTCGATTAGCACTCAAAGCTTTCACTCCTACCCTGGCTCAACAGTCTGTCCTGATTCAGACAGACAACCAAGTTGCCATGTTTTATGTGAACAAACAGGGCGGAACTGGGTCCAGGATCCTTTGTCGGGAAGCTCAGGACCTTTGTTCTTTTGCCCTCAAGCACAACATGCTCCTCAGGGCTGTGTACCTTCCGGGCCAGGACAACTACCTGGCAGTCAGATTGAGCAGGATACTGCAGCCCCACGAGTGGCAGCTGCATCCTTCTGTAGTTCAGAAGATCTTCCTGAAATGGGGTCTCCCTTTGATGGATCTCTTTGCCAGCCCCATCAACAAGCAACTGCCAAAGTTCTGCTCCAGACAACCACATCCTCTGCGGATAGCAGCAAATGCTTTTCTGATATCTTGGTCTCAGGGCCTCCTCTATGCGTTTCCTCCCACGCCCTTGGTGGCCCGAACCCTATTCAAGATTCTCCAGGACAAGGCCTCGGTCCTGCTGGTAGCTCTCAGGTGGCCGAGACAGCCTTGGTTTCCTCTTCTACTTCAACTGGCGGTGGATCCTCCACTGCCTCTGGGGTTGCAACCCGACCTTCTCACACAGGACCAGGGTTCCCTTCTGCATCCCAATCTCAAAGTTCTCAATTTGATGCCCTGGAGGCTACAAGGGTAGTTTTGGCTCCCTGGGGCCTACCTCAGGAAGTTGAGGAGTTTGTCCTAGCCTCTAGGAAACAGTCCACTAGGAAAACCTATGCTCTCAAATGGAAGAGGTTTTCTGTGTGGTGTCACCTATGTACAGAGGATCCTTTCTCCTGTACTGTGCCAGTAGTTCTTCAGTACTTACTGCACTTATCCAATCAGGGATTTAAGTCCACTTCTGTTCGAGTCCACCTCTCAGCTCTAGCAGCTCACCACTCATTGGTAGAGGGACAATCTCTATCTGGTCACCCCTTGGTGTCCCGCTTTCTCAGGGGCTTGCTTTTGCTCAAGCCTCCCATCCGTCCTCCTGCCCCTGAGTGGGAGCTGAATGTGGTCTTGCAGCAACTGACTCGCCCTCCTTTTGAGCCAATGGCTACTTGTCCATTACGCTTCCTCTCCTGGAAGACACTCTTCCTGATAGCCCTTACCTCGGCTAGGCGAGTAAGTGAGCTTCAGGCCCTGGTCTGTGACAGGCGTTACACCAGGATTTATAGGAACAGGGTAGTCCTCAGGACTCACCCAAAGTTCCTCCCAAAAGTTGTCTCCTCTTTCCACCTCAATCAGGAGGTGGTCCTTCCAACATTCTTCCCTAGGCCTCATGCAAGCCAGGCTGAAGCAGTTCTGCATACCCTGGACTTTAGGAGGGCCTTATCCTTCTACCTTGACCGTATGCAGGGGCATAGAAGGGCTACTCAGCTCTTCGTATCCTTTGACCCCAATCAGTTGGGGTTGGCTGTGTCCAAGCGTACCTTGTCCATCTGGGTGGCTGACTGTATCACCTGGGCTTACAAGGTGGCTGCCCTTCCTTTGCAGGGTAGGGTCACGGCCAATCGTGTCAGGGCAATGGCTGCCTCAGTGGCTCATCTCTGCTCTGTGCCCTTGGTAGACATCTGCAGGGCTGCAACTTGGTCTTCAAGCCAGACATTTGCGGCCCATTACTGCCTGGAGAGGGAGTCCCGTAGGGACAGTGCTTTTGGCCAGGCAGTACTCTGGAATCTCTTTGAGGTTTAGGCAACTCTTGCCCTCCTGCCCTCTGTTGGGCTACCGGTTGAGGTTGTGTCCTTGAAAAGCCTATCTCCAGGAACAAGCAGGAATGAGTCCTCACATATGGGTACGTCGGAACCGACGGAGCCTGCGCGGGAAAGCTCCCCAGCTTCCCAGAAAGGAAGCTTTTGGGGCCTCCCACAGCGCATGCGCGCTGCCTTCCCGCCTTCCTGACCAACTCACTTCAGTTCTTCTTTTTCCGCGGAGCCAGCAGGTCGTGTTCCTGTCACCGCTGAAGAAATTGTTATTTTAATTTGTTTCTTTGACCGCGTGTCTGCCTTCCCGATTCCAGACCGGTACCGCCGGTCCTTTTTTCGTTTATTTAAAAAAAAAAATATATATATATATATAATTAATTCTACACTTGGTGTATTTTTTCTGTGAGGCCTCCAGGCCTTCTCTGGTCTCCCTCATGGAAAAACCAGCTTCTGGTTTTAAGAAATGCACTAAGTGTACCGGTACTATTTCAGTTACAGACACCCATAAGTGGTGTCTTAAATGTTTGGGGCCTGATCTTCCATTCCGGATTGTCCATCCTGCTCTCTGATGTCCAAAAGGGGCTTACAGAACAGAGCAGCTAAATTTCATATGCTGTTTTCTACCGATACTCCAGCATCAACATCCTCCAGGTCTTCTTCTCCTGATGGATCTCAGGTAACCAAACATTCTTCGGGCAAGTCCTCAAAAGGCAAATCTCCCTCTAAGCAGCGAGAGGCCCTTGCAATTGACCCTGAGGACCCTGCCCCAGCCAAACAACCCCGGCGGGAAGCTCCGGCTTCCAAAGCTCCTCCTATGGGGTTACAGGTAGACATCGATGGCACGGCCTCGACCGATCTCCTGTTAGACTGCTCTGGGGTACCGGCTAACACCGGTACCGACTTCCAGGCAGTTGTGGCGGCTATGGGTACTACGGTACAATCCATGCAGCAGGCCTTACTGACTTTCATTAATGCTGC
Source organism: Ichthyophis bannanicus (assembly GCA_033557465.1). NCBI lineage: Eukaryota > Metazoa > Chordata > Amphibia > Gymnophiona > Ichthyophiidae > Ichthyophis > Ichthyophis bannanicus. The sequence continues at coordinate 291,647,802 of CM066033.1, read as the reverse complement.
ACCGCCATCGGTACCGCGACAATTGGTTCCGACTCCGATTCCGGTACCGCAACCGATACCGGTACCCAGAGCATCTACTTCCAGTAGCATGCCGGTTCCGGTCTCCGGTTCCGGAGCTTTCTTTGATACCGCTCTGATACCCGGTACGCCCGATGTCGGTACCGATCGGTACGCGTATCGATCTCTGGAAGCAAATAGACGATACTTTGACTCCTCTGAAGATTCTGATACATCAGATGATTCTGCTGACGTCTCTTTTACTCTTCCTGAGGAGCCCTCTTCTCCAAAAAGGAGAATGTCTCCTCCAGAGGATTTGTCCTTTCAAGACTTCATTATTGAAGTAGCTAAAGGACTCTCCATATCTGTATCCTCTGAAAAGGAACCTAGAGCAAAAAAATTAGATATTTTAGGATACTCTAAGGTTCCCAAAGAGGCAGCCACCTTACCCATACATGAAATTCTTCAAGAACACATGATGGATTTGTGGGAGGCTCCTCTCACCCTATCTCCACATTCTCGACGTTTGGACACCATGTATCGGGTTCTTCCTTCTCCTGGTTTTCAAAAGACTCAGCTTCCTCACCACTCTATTGTGGTGAAGTCTGCTATGAAAAAGATAGAGTACCAAAAGGCACTCTTCTACCCCTCCAGGAAGAGAATGTAGGACTCTGGATGCTTTTGGCAGAAAAATCTTCCAAGCTAGCATGCTTATTGCCAGAATCAATTCATACAGCCTCTATATGGGCATGTTTTTGAAAGAGATTGCATTAAAGATACGTCAGTTTCTCCCCTTTATCCCAGAGGATAAACAGGAGGAATTCCTTCTTTTGCTAAAGCACACTCAAGATGTTTCAAAGTTCTCCAACAGAGCAGCCTTTGACTCTTTTGAGGGGGCAAGCAGAGCCTCTGGCATAGCCATAGCTGCTCGCAGACTGGCTTGGCTCCAGGCCTCTGATTTGGAACCCTGGGTACAAGAAGGCTTGGGCAATCTGCCCTGTACAGGTGAAAATCTGTTTGGCAAGGAGTGGCAAATCAAAGCCACTCAAATGGATGCAGAGAATGCTGCTTTAGATAGACTTTCTAAGTCTACCTCTACCCCTGCCAAGAAAAAACCTTTTAAGAAAACTTTCTATAAAAAGACCAGATTCTCCACAAATACTGGCCAGCAATCTTCCCAAGTTCGCTTTGCTCCTAAGCGTCAGCAAACTAAACAGGCCAGAACAAAGTCTACAGGGGCTGCTACAATCCAGCAGTCCCAACCTCCTCAGGGTTTTTGACTTCATTCTAGAGAACTTAACCTTTCTGGCTCTGCAACAGCCAGAACCTCTCACCATTCCAGGAAGGTTGGCTCATTTTGCTCCCAGATGGGAACAAATCACATCAGAACCGTGGACCCTCTCTATCATCAGAGAGGGCTACAAACTACATTTCTCCAGCCTTCCTCCCCATACCATGGTGAGACAATTCAATTCTCCCCCATCTCTCCTGTACCTGTTGGGCCAAGAGGTGACCACTCTTCTCGCCCAAAAGGCAATAGAAGAGGTTCCTCTTCCTCAACAAGGGTCAGGTTTCTACTCCCCTTATTTTCTCATTCCCAAGAAAACAAGGGGGTACAGACCCATTCTGGATCTCAGAGAATTGAACAAATTCCTATACAAAGAGAAATTCAAAATGCTTTCTCTAGGTACTCTCCTTCCGTACCTACAGAGTCAGGACTGGCTTTGTTCTCTAGATCTCAAGGATGCGTACACACATATACTCATCCATCCATCCCACAGAAAATTCCTACGGTTTCTGTTCCAGGGAAAACATTTCCAATACAGAGTACTCCCCTTCGGTCTAGCCTCTGCTCCAAGGGTATTTACCAAATGCATGGCAATAGTAGCTGCATTTCTCTGCACTCTGGGGATCTTTGTCTTCCCGTACCTGGACGACTGGCTCATCCGAGCTCCATCTCAGTCCGAGGCTCAGACTTCCCTGGACCACACCAGACGCATACTGCAGTATCTGGGACTTGTCATCAATCTGCCAAAGTCTCAACTCACCCCTACTCAATCCCTAGAATTCATAGGGGCCTGGCTAGATACTACCACTGCAAGGGCCTATCTTCCTCAGGTCCGTTGCCACCGTCTAGTGCACTTGGCCTCTCAGATTCAGTCCTGAAGCCACTTGACTGTCAGAGAGATGCTACAACTGCTAGGCCACATGGCATCCACAGTTCATGTGGTGCCTTATGCTCGCCTACATATGAGAGCAGCTCAATGGACCTTGTCCACCCAGTGGATCCAAGCATCAGGAGCTCTCTCAGACCAAATAGCAACCTCGAAACGTCTTTCTTGGTCTCTCCAATGGTGGATATCCACTCAAAATCTGTTGTTGGGGGCCCCCTTCCAACCTTTGTTACCCCAAGCAACTCTCACTACAGATGCCTCCCAAACAGGTTGGGGAGCTCATCTCCAAGACCTCTCCACTTTTGGAGCTGCGAGCAATTTTCCTTGCTCTCAAGGTCTTTCATACCCTCCTCATCAACATGACAGTCCTTGTTCATACCGACAATCAAGTAGCCATGTTCTACATAAACAAACAAGGAGGGACTGGCTCTCTGTCGCTTTGCAACGAAGCTCTAAAACTGTGGGCCTTTGCCAGAGAGCATCGGATCCATCTCCTGGCAGTGTACCTCCCAGGAATCCAAAACTCTTGGGCAGACAGACTCAGTCGAGTTCTGCTTCCACACGAATGGTCGCTGCACATGGATCAGGTACTCAGAATCTTTCAGGAATGGGGGACCCCGGACATAGACCTCTTTGCAAGTCCGTACAATGCCAAACTTCCCCGGTTCTGTTCCAGGATTCCGTGTCAGGGAGCTCAGACCAAGGATGCCTTCCTCCTTCATTGGGGTCAGGCCTTCCTATATGCCTTTCCACCCATTCCCTTGATTCCCAAGACTCTATTCAAACTTCAGAGGGATCAAGGATCCATGATCCTCATAGCTCCACGCTGGCCACGCCAAGTGTGGTACCCTCTACTTCTGCATCTCTCCCAGACACCCTCCCTGGATCTGGGAGCTGCTCCAGACCTTCTGTCTCAAGAGGAGGGGACTTTGTGGCACCCAAACCCCAAGTCCCTTCACCTGAGAGCTTGGTTACTGAAGGCTTAGACCTTCAAGACTTGAATCTTTCTCAACAGGTGAAGGATGTCCTCCATGCATCGAGGAAACCTTCCACCAGGCATTCTTATGCTTTTAAATGGAAAAGATTTTCAATTTGGTGTGCTAACAAAGGTCTTAACCCTCTAGCACTACCTTTGAATTCTTTACTCGAATATCTCCTGCATCTTTCCAATGCAGGGCTTAAAACCAATTCTGTAAGGGTCCATTTGAGTGCTATTGCAGCATCTCTTCAGCCTATCAATGGACAATCTGTTTCCTCTCATCCTCTTATTGCAAGATTCATGAGAGGTCTAACTTTAACTAAACCTCCCATCCGGCCTCCTCCGGTGGCATGGGACTTAAACGTAGTTCTTGGTCAGCTTATGAAGCCACCCTTTGAACCCTTAGCCACTACCTCCTTAAAATTCCTTTCCTGGAAAGTCATTTTCCTTATTGCAATCACTTCTGCTCGCCGCATCAGTGAACTGCAGGCTTTAGTGGCTAATCCACCTTATACAAGGTTCCATCATGATAAGGTAGTCCTTAGGACAAATCCCCACTTTATGCCTAAAGTGGTCTCACCTTTTCATCTTAATCAAGAGGTATATCTACCTGTCTTTTTTCCAGCTCCTCATGCATCAAATGCAGAGCGGAACCTTCTTACTCTAGACTGTAAAAGAGCTCTTGCCTTTTACCTCCACAGGACACAGCAACATCGAAAGTCTTCTCAACTTTTTGTTGCTTTTGATCCTTCTCATTTAGGACTTCCACTCTCAAAAAGAACACTATCCAATTGGATTGCTCAATGTATTTCTTTTGCTTATCAGAGTAAGAACCTTTCTCTGGAAGGCCATGTCACAGCTCACAATGTGAGAGCCATGGCCACATCTATGACTCATCTTCATTCTGTATGCATTGATCAGATCTGTCGAGCAGCCACCTGGGCCTCGGTTCATACCTTCACAGCCCATTACTGCTTGGACAAGGACTCCCGCCGGGATGCCTTGTTTGGTCAGGCTGTCCTCAGACACCTGTTCCATTCTTAAACAACTCCTGCCCTCCGTCCCTTACTGGATGCCTGAGATCCATAGGAAGACGAGGAACCTTTCAGGGTCTCATACCCTTGGGGATCTCCCAGGCATCTTAGCTGGGGAGTCCCCATATGTGAGGACTCATTCCTGCTTGTTCCTGGAGATAGCACAGTTACTTACCTGTAACAGGTGATCTCTGGGAACAGCAGGAATTAATCCTCACAACCCACCCACCTCCCCTAGGAGTTGTATCTCTCTCTCTTTCCTTTCCTCTCTCTATTGTCTCAGCTTTAAACTCGAACTGAAGAGAGTTGGTCAGGAAGGCGGGAAGGCAGCGCACATGCGCTGTGGGAGGCCCCAAAAGCTTCCTTTCTGGGAAGCTGGGGAGCTTTCCCGCGCATGCTCCGTCGGTTCTGACGTACCCATATGTGAGGACTAATTCCTGCTGTTCCCAGAGATCACCTGTTACAGGTAAGTAACTGTGCTTTGTTTGCAGCTGGGACTAGAGGGAGTTCTCTTGTTCAGCCTGGGTTCCTCGGTAGCCCAGAGCTAGGGAGTCACCCATATGTGAGGACTGACTTCCTGCTTGGTCCTGGAGAAAGAGTAGTTACTCACCTGTAACAGGTGTTCTCCAGGAGCAGCAGGAATCAGTCCTCACAACCCTCCCTCCTCCCCTTGGAGTTGCAGTTGTACATAGTTTATTTTTTCATTTTTGTGTGCTGTTCTTAGCTATGTCATTTGACTGAGGTAAGATGGCACCTTTAGGCGGGAAGGGAACCGCGCATGCGTGCCTGCATTCCCAAAGGCTTTCATAGAAAGCTTGGGAAATGCTCCGCTGGGGCTTCATTGGCGCCAATGACACCCATATGTGTGGATTGATTCCTGCTGCTCCTTGAGAACATCTGTTACAGGTGAGTAACTACTCTTTCCGGCCCTGATGCTGGAGGACCACCTTCAAGCCCTCGAGGCTCACTTGGCGGCGGTGCTGGCCAGGCAACAAGCTGGCCTCCCAATGCCATCAGCATCATTACTACGCTCCATCCAGTCCATCCTCGAGACCCATATGATGCCTGTTGAGGTAGGCGCATGGGGTTGGCGGTCAGAATCTATGCCGATTCCCATGGTCATCTCCCTCTCCAGTGTCTCAGGTTCCAGTGCACCTGCACCCCCACTCCATGCACCATCAATCCCGCCAATACCCTGCTTCTCCACCAAACCGGAGTCAGCGTCAAGAAGAGGCCTGGCGCTATTTTGTTTTCCTCTCAGAGTCGGACTCCAATGGGTGGGAGACAGGAGGAGTCATTGGTGTCCAACCAAGAGTCTCCGGACCAGACCTTGGACCCCTTCCTTCCATATGAATGGCGGAAGTCACCCCCAGAGGAAATTTCCATCCAGGACTTCATCAGGGATATGGCCAAGGCCATATCATTCCCCTTGGAATCTGAGGACGAGCTGAGGGAGGAAGAGTTAGAGATTCTCCAGTACCCTTCAGCTCTCAAGGAGGCAGTCACAGCACCCGTGCACCGAATCCTGCAAAGGTCGCTGTGGAGGATGTGGGAGAACCCCTTTATGGTGCCAGCCATCAGCCAGTGGCTGGACTCCATGTACTGGGTCCAGAAGGCCCCAGGTTTCAAGGAGCCTCAGCTCCCCTACAACTCCTTAATGGTGGAATCGGCCATGAAGTGGATTAAGAGCACCAAGAGATGCTTCCAGGAAGCATGCTTCCATGCTGGTGGCGAGGATACTGTCATACCAGCTCTATATGAATATGTTCCTCAAGGACATCATGGTGGACCTAACTGAGTTTGGCTCCCTCATTCTCTCAGAGCACCTTGATTCCTTCTGTGCCCTGGTGGGCCATGGCAAGGACTGGTATAAATACATGGTCCAAGCAACTTACGATGTCTTTGAGTCAGCCGGCAGGGTTGTAGCTGTGGGCATTGGTGCATGCTGTCTTGTTTGGTTCCATTCCTCTGACTTGGAACAGTGGGTCCAAGATAAGCTGGCAGATGTACTTTGCTGGGGAGAGAACCTCTTTGGGAAACTGGTGGAGTACAGGGTGGATGAAATCGAGAAGGAACACATGACTCTCTCCAGGTTCTCGATAAAAACTGCCGACACCTCGTGCAAGAAGTACCAAGGCAAAAAGTCCTCCTACCAGCTCAAGCACCGGTACTACCAAAACCCTCAGTGCTCAGCCGAAGGCACCAGCCCCTTGCCAGCAGGAAGGGAGAAGCCTCAGAAGACTCAACCTGCCCCTTAGCCAAAGCCGGGGGCAGGTTTTTGACTGGTTCCTCAAGGGTGTAGCCAATCTGCCGGTGCCTGAAGGGGTATCACCTCAGGTAGGGGTTGGCTTGTCCACTTCGCCCACAGGTGGCCTCTCATCACCTCGGATGTTTGGGTCCTGCAGATAGTCCAAAGCAGCTACATGCTGTACTTCTAGTTGCCACCTCCCTTCTCCACAGGGAAGTACCCCCTGGACCCGCTGCAGCGCAGCTTGCTACAGTAGGAGGTCTCCACTCTCCTGACCAAGCTCCAGGTCTACTCCAGGGGATTCTACTCCAGGTACTTCTGGTCCCAAAAAAAACCAGCGGAATTCCAATCCATCTTAGACCTTTGGAACCTCAACCACTTCTTGGTGCGACAAAGGTTCAAGATGGTCTCGCTGGGGACACTTTTCCCCTATTTTCTTAAAGATGATTGGCTATGCTCTCTGGATCTCAAGGATGCGTATTGTGATGGCGAAAGTGTTTCTGAGCCTATGGAAATAGGAGAAAAACACCCATTTACCTTTAGGGAGAGAGACAGGCAGGAAGGCCGTAGCTCTCATGCTGAACCTAAACAGCAAAAACTACATGTAGCTCCTGGTTACAAGCCACGCCCAAGCTCTGAAGCAAGTAGTAAAGTTAATGAGAGCCACCTGGGAGAGGAGCACGGGACCCTAGTTCAGGCACACTCATATAAACGCAGGGGAATAGAAGGAAAGGGAACCACCAGGGAAATAGAAGGAAGCAGAAACTCGAGGAAGTCTGAAGGAAGGAAGACCTTCAGGGCCGCTGAAGAGAAGATTATTTCCAAGGACAACACTAGAGAGGATTCCAGAGGGAAGGAGGATGTGAGACCGAGTCACAGGAAAAGTTTAACCACCGAGAACGCTGAGGAATACAGTGAAGCTCTCAGTGGTAGAAGCCATAATCCAGAGAGGAGCCAGCGCTGCAGAGAAAATGCTTTGGGCTCTAGAGGGAGGAGATTTATAACGGAGAGAAGTCCTGATGAGGAGCAAGGTATTTTGGCAGTAATCCAGGAAGCTATTGGAAATTTGTCAGCTCAAAAAGGAAACGTGAGTAAATCTGTGACTAAAAGTAATTTAAGTCATTTAGAGGCACTGTACCTCTTAATGAGAGAGAAGAGGCTTCACGTGCCTGCTGAAAAGCCTGTGTGCAAAGAGAAGTCTTATTGGAGGAAAGTACTAGAGCCGCTAGAAGAGGTAAAACCTGAGTTTGTACAGGGAGAATTAAAGCAGGATACAGAAAGCACTGATGCTGAAGAAATGCAAACTGAATGTTATGAATCTGACCAGGACTCCGAGTCTTCTATAATGGACTGTTCTTTATGTCATAAGACTTTGTAATGATCTTAACTGAAAAGAGAAAGGCCTAGAATCTTACTGTTTGGTAAAGCAGAAAACAAAACAGGCTGGACGTTGTTTAAGTCAGTATTGCTCAAGAATCCTGTTTGCCTTTAAAAGAAGGAAACAGCTACACGTGCTTTATGTTGAGTGAAACAGCTAAAACCTTATGCTGAAGGCTGGAACTTTAGAAGAAAACAGCTACATGTCTTTAATGCTGAAGGAAGCAATTAAAGCTTTGGTCTGAATGCTGGAAGTTGTAAGAAAGGTAACTACAAATGTTTTAACCTGACAGAAACAGTTACTGTGTGGTGCTGTATGTAAAAGTCTTTTCTTTTGTGGAAAACATGGTTTTGGGAGAAAGAATCCTATATTAATTTGTGTAACATGCGTTGAGCTTTTTAAAGGCTCTTTTTGGAAGGTGGAAAACAAAAATAAATATTCCTGTGTTTGCCTTAAACTCTCGGGCCTCAATATTATTTGAACCCACAACTACAATCCCCAGAAGCCCCGGCTCTGGACTATATTAAGGCACGTCCCCTCCTCTAGGCAGCCGCCTGGAAAGAAGGGGGCGCGACAGTATACGCACATGTCGATCCACCCTGTTTACAGGAAATACCTCCGGTTTGCTCTGCAGGGTCAGCACTACCAGTACCAAGTTCTTTTATTCAGACTCGCATTGGCTCCCAAGGTCTTCATGAAGTGTCTCGCAGTGGTGGCCGCTTATCTATGAACCCTGAGGGTCTTCAACTTCCCCTTCTTAGATGACTGGCTCATAGAGTTCCATCCCGGATGGTGTCCAGCAGTCAGCTCATTTCACCATTCAGGTACTCGAGCAGCTGTGGTTTGTGATCACCTACCCCAAGTCTCAACTCCAGCACTCTTAGCAGCTGGAGTTCATTGAAGCCCTCCTCAATACCACTCAAGCTTGGGACTTTCTCCCTGTGGATCACATATAGCAGCTAATGGGAATGGTTGGCGATATCCAGAGGAAGTGCCACACAACAGCACAAGGTTTGCTAAAGATGCTTGGCTATATGGCTTCAATTGTACACATCACTCCTCTTGCTCATCTCTGTATGCGGCAGACTCAGTGGACTCTGAGTACGGAGTGGAAACAGGCCACTGGCCACCTCAGGGACCAGGTAGTGGTCACCACACCCCTAGTAATATCCCTACGCTGGTGTCTGGAGCCACAGAACCTGCTCTGGGGTCTCCCCTTTCAGATGGCAATGCCACAGAAGACACTAACCACAGATGCATCCAAGCTTGGCTAGGGGGGCTCATCTAGACTGCCTGCACACGCAGGGCCTGTAGTCAGAGAAGGAGAACCTGCACCAGATAAACTTCCTCAAGCTCTGAACCACAGAGAATGAACACCAGATGTTCCAGACACACCTGGCTAACCAGCTTGTGGAGATCCAGACGGACAATCAAGTAGCGATGTTCTATGCAAACAAGCAGGAAGGCATGGGATTGTATCATACCTCCTGTGCTGGGAAGTGGTTCGCTTGTGGAAGTTTGCTGCCGCCCATGGGATGGAGCTACATGCGACCTATCTGCCCAGGAGCTCAATGCCCTGGAGGATCACCTGAATCTGGTCCTTCAGCCGCACAAGTGGACCCTCAACAGGACAGTGGTGGACTGGAATTTTTGGGAGTGGGGTACTCCCATGATAGATCTCTTTGCCACACTGCACACCACCCAGATGGATTAGTTCTGCTCCTGGATGCCTTCCTCCACTGGGGGGTGAGTCTGCTTTATGTATACCCTCTGATCCTGCTCATGGTGAAGACCTTGCTGAAGCTTCAGGCTAACAGGGATACAATGATCCTTATCGCCCCGAATTGGCCCAGGCAGCCATGGTTTCCCCTGCTGCTTCAACTCTTTTCGGTGGGAGTCTCTCCATCTGGGCACCACCCCAGATCTCATCTCTCAGGAGGACGGGACCTTGCTGCACTCCAGCACCGGTCCTTGGCTCTCATGGCTTGGATGCTGAGCAGGTAGTTCTTACAGGACAATCTGCCCATTGATGTAACAGACATCCTCCTGGTTTCACGCAGGGATTTTACATGCAGATCCTATGCATTCAAGTGGTGGAGATTTTCCACCTAGTACACTGACAGGGCTCTCATCGTAGACAAGCTGCTGAAGTACCTCGTGCACCTCTCGAACTCCGGTCTCGTCCAATTCGGTCAGTCCTCCTGAGTGCGATTGGGGCCTACAATCATGGCTCAGAGGGAAAGCCTATCCCAGCTCAGCCCCTGGTGGCTTGCTTCATGTGGGGCTTACTCCTCTCTTCCATCCAGGCCCCTGCCGGTGGCATAGGACCTTAATGTGGTTCTGACGCAGCTCTTGTCAGCTCCCTTTGAACCACTTGCTTCCTGCCTTCTGAAATTCCTGACCTGGAAGGCCTTGTTCTTGATGGCAGTTACTTTAGCATGGTGTGTCAATGAGCTCCAGGCCCTGGTGGCTCACCGGCCATACAGAAGGTTCCATCATAATACAGTGATTTTGCAGACACATCTGCATTTCTTGCCTAAGGTGGTCTCCGCTTTCCACCTCAATCAGTTAGTCGGTCTGCCCACCTTCTTTTCCAGGCCTCACGCCAACTGTGGGGAGGCTGCGCTGCACATGCCAGACTGCAAGCATACCCTAGCCTTCTACCTCAAGCACCAGCTATTCATCTCTTTTGACCCCAGTAAACTGGGTGCTGTTATCTCCAAATACACACTCTCCATTTGGCTGGAAGACTGCATCTCTTTCGCTTATGCCCAGGCAGGCCTGAGCCTTGATGATCATGTCATGGCTCATAATGTCCGAGCCATTGCTGCGTCGGTGGCCAACTTGAGCTCTGTCTCCATTGAAGAGATCTGCAGGGCTGCTGTGTGGTCTTCTGTTCACACATTCACAGCTTATTACTGTCTGGATGAAGATTCTAATAGGACAGCAACTCGAGCCAAGCCATACTCCAGCATCTCTTTGGGATCTCCTTCTCACCAGCCCTTCTGTCTGTCCAAGGTCTGTCTCCTTCAGGCAGCTGGATCTTTCCAGGCCTGTGCGGGATACTGAGGAGGCTCTTGTTTTTTTTCCAGTTGGCCTAAGAGATGTAGGGATTCTTTTACTGATCAGGGATTCCTTTTTTGTCACTGGTTTCTTTTCCATTCGGGATTTTTTTCTTTGACCATGTTTGAGCTTTCTCATGATACAAGGTGTACTGAGATATCCTGCTTGTGTCTTCCATTGAATGAACTCCATGGCTGGTGCTTTTTCCCTGAGTACAGTGGAAAAGCCGTGGGGCACATTTATTTTGGCAGTTTCAGAAACCCTATGGGGGGGGGGGGCCCCGATGTTGATTTCTTTATCATCTTGCTGGACTGGCCTGGACGAGTGGGTTATGTCCCCCTGCCAGCAGGTAGAGGCAGACTTGAGCAACTTTCAGTGATGCCAGTACCTGGTATATCCTCTGGTACAACAGTGAGAGAACACAGCAGGTGGCAAGGTATATGGACTGGTAATAGCAGTGAACATAGGCTTGATTCTCCTCTCCCATATTTTGGTGCAAAGGCCTTGGATAGACTCAGACTGTCCTTGCCCACACTGCAGTGCAGAGTCTTGAATTGAGTTCTGAAAGGCCCAGTGATTCAGAACGTGAGTATGTCCATGTCTGCTGGAGAAGACAGTTGCCCTGCATCCATGCTGTTTCCTCTGGGTTACTAGCACTGGTGGACCTGAAGAGGGAGCTGGAGGACCCCACCGGGCCCCTGAGTGGGGGTCAGAAGTCGATCCCAGTCCCCCTTCTCTCTTGCTATCTTTACCTGATCTTTTTTTCAAATTTTATTCTAAGTCCTTTTTTCTCGTTGATTTCAATGGGAATTGACTTGGCTCTCAACTTCTTTGAATAAAGCAGCTTTAATTAAAAAAAAAAAAAAAACACATTGACCTTCCCCACTGGGGCTCCCCAAGCCTGTTTGAGTGTCCGTGGCCTCCCAAATAGGGTTTTCCCAGCCGACCCAAGTGACAAACCTCGGGATTCCCTTTTCAGGGCTCCCTTTTGCCATGGTTCTGCAGCACTTTTTTTGGCATTGCAGTTTTTTGCCCTCAATTGGGCTCCAATGCACAGGGCACCTTTTGGCTGTCATCCTACCCAACCCCCCATCCCCCCTTCTGGGGGAAGACTGGGGCCTGATGCCATGCCTGTGGTCCCTTCTCTTTTCTTTTTTTCTTTGCCACTGGTGAGCTCTACAGCCACTTTGGTCGACTGTGTGGGACTGGCAAGAGTGGAGCATGGCACTCACAGTGCTGCAGTGGTCACAGAGATGACAGAGCTCTGTCACTGGGTGGAGACTCATCTATTAGCTCAGTCAGCAGTCCACATAGTGTGTGTCGACAACATGTAGGCTATCTTGAGTCAGAACACAGTGGATCCTAACGAGTGGGAGCTAAACCCTCACATGTTTGATCGCATTGTGCAGAGGTGGAGCCTGGCAGTGTTCAGTATGATGGCCATCCAGAGGAATGCCAAGGTGAAAAACCTTTTCAGCCACAGGAAAGTATCTACAGGTGGTAGGTTTAGATGCCCATATTCAGGGGTGGCCCTAGGAAGGGCTCTTCTATATCTTTCCCCCATGGCCCTTTATGGAAAGAGTGGCAAATATATGGAATAGTCTCCCAGTGGATGTAATAGAGACCAGAACAGTATCTGAATTCAAGAAAGCATGGGACAAAAATAGAAGATCTCTAAAGGAAAAAAATGAATTATAATAGTTGGTATGGAAGGGCAGACTGGATGGACCATGTGATCTTTTTCTGCCATCATGTTTCTATGTTTAATAATGTGTGCTACCCAAGTAGCATGTGCTTGGCGCATGGTATCGGCGCCACGCTAAAAAGTAGTGCAGGGCCTCATGCTAAAAAACCCACATCTGGGTGGGATAAGGCATTCCCACTGCAGCACTGCTAGTGCGGGTGTTAGAGGTCCATGCTAACAGTGCTCAGCACAGCTAGCCCAGCTTCAACTAACACCACCTCAGTGAGTGGCACTAGTTGCTCCCTTGGCAATTTTACCACGGCCAGCTGCGCTAACTGTAGAGGGAGAGTTATAGCTGCTCCTCTGCAGTTAGTGCAAAGCCCTGCACTAGTAACATGGCCCAAACCCCCGTTACCAGTGCGGAGCTTAGTAAACATGCCCCCGGGGTCTGGCAATGGAGGGAGTTTCTGTTGTTGTCACTGATATGACACCAGAATTCAAATAGAATCTTTTTGTATGTTGCATTGTACAGTGAAAGAATTCACTTCTGCTCTACACCTATTGTTGGGAGAGTTTCATTGGTTAGTCTGGGAATATTCCATATGAATGAATAATTATATTCCATCAGACTGATATTTAAAGGCAATTATGCATTCTCTGGCAAACATATAGGCCCATATTAGCCCATATGTATGTATAAGCCCATGGATGGGTTTAAGATGTTAAAAATCATCTTAAACTGCCCAAAATTAATGCTGCAAAAAATACTTTTTGAACACTAGTATATTCATTCTAAAGCAGAGGAATAGCCTCAGTAACAGGGCTGGGGACTGCACTTGCTGTTGATTTTCACCACGACACCACACCCATAGCATATATCCTTGTTCTCATTCATAGGCCACTGGATTTATTTTTACAACTTTTAAATGCATTTAAAAAATTGAAAAAAACTTAGCTTTCATTATCGTTGAAACCCGACCCTCAGAGTTGATGATATTGCCAGACCCTTGGTCGACTCGAGTTTCACCCACACCTTTACAGGGCTGCCACGGGACGGGTCATATGTAGTTTAGGTTGTAGGATCACTTGTACTCTCTTTTTTTTTTTTGGGTGGTGTAGGTATTCTTAGTGGATGCCTGGAGCAAAACAAAAAAAGATTGGCCAAAAATACCAAACCGTACTTCAGTCGAGCTGCCTCTGCCTGGCCCGCAGAATCTGTAAGGGAATCTTCCGGGATCCTCTGTGACCACCTCAGGCAGGCCCTGGCCACATAAGCCTTGCAGTCAGCCCCCTGCAAAGCCAGAGCAGAGATGTCAAAAGATTGGTTAAGCAAGGCCTCCATTCGATGGTCCTGTAGGTCATTCAAGGCGGCACCACATTTCACCGGTATGATCGTCTTCCTGGTGGATGCAGCCACTAGTGCATTCATGCACAGAAGACGTAACCCCTCCCTCTTCTCAGGAGGACTGGGATAAAGCTTCACCATGCTCTGGCCAACCCACAACCCCGCATCAGGGGAATTCCACTGTGACACAATTATCTCCTTTATATCCCTGTGAAAGAGAAAGGATTGTGGCAGCTTCCAGATACCCACAATCAGGGGATCCTCAGTCATCTCCGACGGTTCCAGCTGAGATTCCTCAGCAATGCCGCCTAGTCTGCGAAATCAAGGAGGGCAACTCATCTCTGTGAAAGATCCTCACCACTATTGGATCCTCCCCCTCCCCCCACCCTGCAAGAAATGCTCACTTTCCTCCAACTCCTCCTGGGTCTGCTCCTCCAAGAGGCTTGAGGAACCTTCCAGAGTCCAACAACCCCATTGAGGTTGCATCCTTGTTATCCTCCAACCTCTCTTTGCGAAGGCACTTCACCAATGCAAGGACACCCTGCACCCTGGGTAAGAGAGGTGTGACCAGGGCTGAGAATCCTTCTCAAAGTCCCTGCTTCAAGCAGAAGGCCTGGTGAAGTAAAAGCACAAACTCCACAGTGAAAGGAGAGCACCTCCCTCCAACACTCTTTCCAGCCATCTCAGCTGTGGCTGTGGAGATATGGATTGCATTGGCTGCAGCCCTGGTGGCTCTGACTGCCCCAGTAAAGGAACACCTGCAGCACCCAACATGGTGATGGTTCTCACCAAAACCACCAGGCCTCCTAACTCCATAGCAGCGAGATCGCAGTCAGCAAGCTGTTCTCCAACTACCTCCTGCACTTCTGGACTGTTAGTAAGCCGATCCATGGCAGCTGTGCTTTCTTTAACACAGCTGCAGCACAGCCTGACTTTGGAGAGCTATGCTCCATGGCTGCTACAGGCCATGCACAGACTGTGCTCCAGTTTGGACATGTGCACTAAGGCCCAGATACTTGTGGCGCACTCTGCCTGGCTGAATCGTCCCCCTCACTAGCGCTGATCCAGGACTTACCAGGCAGCCATGCCCGGAAGCCCGTTGCACTTTTAAAGCTGTTCCCCCCTTGTTCCCCATTGCGTTGTTCTTTTCTTTTTTTTTCTTCAAAGAAACTTTAAAACAACACAAGGAAGGCTCAACCAGGTTGGGGAGGATGAAAAAGGGAGCTGCTATTACCCTTCCTGCCAAGAAGGTAACTAGCTGAGGATCGGCTAGGGGGAAAAGAGAAAGAGACCCAGCTCCGTTGAGTTCTGTACCCTAGGCCCACTAGAACTGCTGTGGTCCATTGCCACTAACTCCAATTTCCACTCTGCATAGGCTATGCTCATCTACCATCTGCTGGAGACTGAGAAATAGTGGTGTGGATAGGTTGCACAGGCTTCTTATGAGAGGATGTTTAAAGTCAGCGTGTCTCAGTCTCTATCTGCTGGTAGATGAACAGAACCCATGCGTCTGGACAGGACCGGACTGGAGGGACGATTAGGAAGGATAATTTTCTGGCTTGTCCTCATTCATCCCCTAACATGGCCCACAAATATAAAGATTATATCTAGCTGCTTAGCAATTTAAATTGGCCAGATATCATCCATATATTTTTTGAACATACATGGATGGGCTAATATGTTATAAGCCCATATGTATGTTGTGATGGGGCCCGTATGATAGACCCTCTGGGAACCCTATTAGGCGGCTGCCTAGGGTTTTGAGTTTCAAGTTGCCTTTTCTACTAAAAAGAGTCTTTCAGTCGAATGGTAAAGCAAAATAAATCAGGGCTTTATTCCCTTTCCCGAAACAGATATTCTTTGGATACAGACACAACAAACAGCATCAAAACAAAAGACGGCTACAGAGAAAAATATCTTCTTTTCCTTTGTTGTTAGCACAAGGGTGTTTTCTTCAGGGTTAACATAAAGAAATGACATCATCCGAAAAGCATATCGTGCAATCCATAGGGATTGGGTCTGAAGGATAGCTATTATTCTCCCACTGCATTACTTCGGGTTCACGCCTGATAATACCGGGGTCACACTCTTTACATGTGCTGGCTTCTTGCAAACCCTCCTGTGGTACATGGATCACTTTTCCCACAAAGTGTTCTTTAAACCTAGGGCTGTGAATGCCCGGTATGAGAACAGCTTCTTGCTGGCTTTCCTTTCCCTTCCCACCTAGTGGGAACACTGGATACCTTTCAGCATTACAGTTACTTCCAGGGCCACGCCCTTTAAAACATACAGAGCTTTTAGCCTCTTCTTTAGAAAAACAAGGTTCCCACCTTTCTACCTTGTTTCTGGCTCTTGCTTCTGTGCTGTTGAGAACTTTCTCCCGGACTCTCCAACCACCCTCAGAGCTAGCAAGGTCCTGGTTACGTCCCTGGCTGTTTCTTGCTCTGATGTCACACCTACTGTTTCCTTCTATCGGCAAACTTCCTTCAGCATGACCTGTGCTCATTGGTTGCTTGCTCAGTCCTTTTGAGTTGCTGCCCCTCCTCCTGCTCCTACTGGGACTCTCTCTAGGACTGCTTCTGAGTCTCTCCTCTCCGGGTCTGCCTCTTCTCCAGGACCAAGCAGGAAGTCAGTCCTCACATATGGGTGACATCGGCGCCGACGGAGCCCTCGCGGAGCAATTTTCCCAGCTTTCAAAGAAAGCCTTTGGGAATTGCAGCGCGCATGCGCAGTCCCCTTCCCGCCCAAGGGTGCCATCTTGCTCAGTCTTCTTTTTTCTGCGGAGCCCTACAGACGCTGTTTGTGATCGCCGCTGAAAAAGTTGATTTTTATTCTTTTTTCTTGTCTCGATTCGACACCGGATCCTTTTCCCACCTGGACTCGATACACCGGTATCGAGTCCTTTCGTGATTTTTCGGTTTTTGTCCTTTGTGACTGGCGTTCGCGCCATTTTTTCCTTTTCCTGGCAGCCCTGTCTTTTGACCTCGCAGGGGCCCTTTTTCCCCCGATGGCTGCCAGCGGGTTTAAAAAGTGTGTTCGGTGTAAGAAACTTATGTCTCTTACCGACACACACGACTGCTGCCTCCGCTGCCTTGGATGCGATCACGACCTGATGATCTGTGGTCCATGTAGCAAAATGTCCTCTAAAGCGTTGAGGAGTCGGCAGCAACAAAGGGAAAAAATCTTCTCTGACTCCGCGTCCGGCCGGGCCCGGACCTCGTCAGAGGCTTCGACGTCCCGGGACTCCGGTCCTGAGCATCGTCGGAGTTCCTTTGAGCGGGGGTCTCCTGCCCGGGAGCATCATCGGAAGAAGAAACCCGCGAGGGTGGCGTCGATGGACGCTCCTGGTTCCTCGAGGGCCAGGTCGCATAGCCCCAATAGCCGTCCTGGGTCCTCGGAGTCGGAGAGGCCTTCAAAACATCCTCGTCTCAAGTTGGAGTCTCCTGGACACGTGAGTACTGTAGTCCTCGTGGACTCACCTCCGAAGGAGCCGATGTCGGGCCCGACACCGTCGGGGCCCAGGTCGGGGGCTGCTGGGTCTCCTGAGCTCGGACTCAGGTTGACGGCCTTGGAGAGCAGTTTGGCTGCCTTCATGGACCAGCAGCGGGCATTGATCGCTGGCCTCGCCGGTGCTTCTGCCCCGACCGCCGGGACATCGACGTCCAAGTCGACCCCGGAGACCGAGCCGATCCTCGAGTCCATGCGGGCTCGAGTCGATCCTCGGTCGCAGTCTCACTCGGCCTCCCGTTCGGGAATGAGGTCGTCGACGCCGACTCTGTCGGCGTCGGGGCGGAAGGCAACAATGCCCGCCCAACCGGAGCCGCTCGATTCCTCCTCCGAGGAATCGGTCTGGGAAACTGAGGACGAAGAGTCCCCTGGTACTTTTCGGTCTCTGTGTGTCCCATCGGACTCGCCCGAGTCCGAACCTCGGAGAAGATCCCCCCCGGAGGACACACGGTTCTCGGACTTTGTGCGGGATATGGCCAAAGCCTTGGCATTCCCCGCGGATCCCGAGGAGGAGCCTCGAGCCGAAGAGCTCGATGCCCTCCAGTATGACTCTCCCCCGAAGGAGGAAAAACAAGGGGGAGCTGCTACTCTTGCAGGAACCACGAGGAAAGCAACAAGGAGCAAGAGTCGTAGGTGGGTGTAAACGGACTTTATTACCCCTACGCGTTTCGGCCGTAGCCTTCTTCAGGGGGCACACAGCTAAATGACATACAACATAGAAAACATATAAATATATTTAAAATCATAGTACATGATATTTGCCTTAAAATAATTTTCAATCTCCTCCGCCTTCTCAGGTGCTGACAACCGATGCTTCTCTCCTGGGTTGGGGAGCACATTGCCAAGGGACATGTACTCAAGGCCTCTGGACTCCTTGGGAGTCTGCTCAGCAGATAAACTTCCTGGAGCTCAGAGCCATCCGCCTGGCTCTGAGAGCCTTCTCCCACCTCACTTCTCACCAGTCTGTGCTGGTCCAGACGGACAATCAAGTTGCAATGTTCTACGTGAACAAACAAGGAGGCACAGGCTCCTTCCTTCTCTGTCAGGAGGCACGAAGACTGTGCTCTTGGGCCGTCCTTCACAGCATCCTCCTCAAAGCTGTCTATCTCCCAGGTCAAGAAAATTACCTGGCAGACAGACTGAGCAGGATCCTCCAACCTCACGAGTGGAGATTGGATCCATTGGTGGTTCAGCAGATCTTTCTCAAGTGGGGCCTCCCCACCATGGATCTATTTGCCAGTTCCCTGAACCAGCAGCTTCCCAGATTCTGCTCTCGACAACTGCATCCTCTCAGAGTAGCGGCGGATGCTTTTCTGATTCCATGGTCCACAGGCCTCTTGTATGCCTTTCCTCCTCAGAGACAAAGCCTCGATGATCCTAGTGGCTCCCCGGTGGCCGAGACAACCTTGGTTCCCGCTTCTAATGCAGCTGGCGGTGGACACTCCTCTTCCTCTGGGGTTTCAACCCGATCTCCTGACACAGGATCAGGGATCTCTCCTACACCCCAACCTCCGGTCCCTTCATCTGATGGCCTGGCTGCTGAAAGGGTAGTCCTTGCTCCCCTCCTGCTGCCTCGGGAGGTGGAAGAGGTCGTCTTGGCCTCGAGGCGGCCTTCCACCTGGAAGTCCTATGCTCTTAAGTGGCGTCGGTTCTCCATTTGGTGTGCTCAGCAGTCTGAGAATCCCTTCTCCTGCTTGGTGGCAGTGGTCTTGCAATATTTGCTTTACCTCTCCAATCTGGGCCTTAAGTCCAACTCTGTCAGAGTCCACCTCAGTGCTCTCTCTGCGCATCACGCACAAGTGGATGGCAGGCCTCTTTCCAACCACCCTTTGGTGGCTCGTTTTCTCCGAGGCCTCCTTCTCCTTAAGCCTCCTTTGCGGCCTCCAGCCCCTGAATGGGATCTGAATGTGGTCTTGCAGCGGATTACCTGTCCGCCTTTTGAGCCTATGGCTACCTGCCCTCTTCGTTTTCTTTCCTGGAAATCTTTGTTTTTGGTAGCCCTTCTGCTAGGCGTGTTAGTGAACTGCAGGCCCTAGTGTCTGATCCCCCTTACACTAGGCTCTACAGGAATAGGGTAGTCTTGAGGACTCACCCTAAGTTTCTTCCAAAGGTGGTTTCTCCGTTTCATATCAGCCAGGAGATAGTTCTCCCCACCTTCTTTCCCAGGCCCCACTCCAGCCGAGCTGAGATGGTCCTGCATACCCTGGACTGTAGGAGGGCCTTATCCTTCTACCTTGACCGTACGCGGGAGCATAGAAGGGCTGTTCAGCTCTTCGTTTCTTTTGACCCCAATAAGTTGGGGCTGCCTGTCTCCAAGTGTACTTTGTCCATATGGGTAACTGACTGTATCGCCTGGGCTTATGGGGCGGCCGGCCTCTCGTTGGAGGGCCGAGTCACGGCTCATCGTGTCAGGGCGAAGGCTGCGTCAGTGGCTCATCTCAGCTCTGTTCCGTTGGCAGACATCTGCCGGGCCGCTGCTTGGTCTTCAAGCCAGACTTTTGTGGCCCATTACTGCCTCGAGAGGGAGTCCCGCAGGGACAGTGCTTTCGGTCAGGCAGTCCTCCATAATCTCTTTGAGGTTTAGGCAACTCCTACCCTCCGACCCTGGTGTTGGGCTACCGGTCGGGGGCGTTCTCAGAGAAGATTCCTTCCTTATCTGCTGCCGAGCTAGAGGGAGCTCCGGTAGCCTTAAGCTAGGGAGTCCCATATGTAATGACTGACTTCCTGCTTGGTCCTGGAGAAAGAGTAGTTACTCACCTGTAACAGGTGTTCTCCAGGAGCAGCAGGAATCAGTCCTCACAACCCTCCCTCCTCCCCTTGGAGTTGCAGTCATATCCTTTCGTTTTTGCTAATTTTTTGCTGTCTTTTAGCTATGTCATCAGACTAAGTAAGATGGCACCCTTGGGCGGGAAGGGGACCGCACATGCGCGCTGCAATTCCCAAAGGCTTTCTTTGAAAGCTGGGGAAATTGCTCCGCGAGGGCTCCGTCGGTGCCGACGTCACCCATATGTGAGGACTGATTCCTGCTGCTCCTGGAGAACACCTGTTACAGGTGAGTAACTACTCTTTCCTGGTTCTAACCAGGAACTTATATGCTTCCCTTCTCTGCACGTTACGTGGGTCTTTGGGAACAGGTGCTCCTGATGAGCCTTTCTGTTTCTCCCTACGTCAGGACTATTACAGGGAAAATTCATTCTAATGCCTTTTGGCTTTTCCTGTGCTGAATGCATTTGCTGCTCAGCTGTTTCTACGTGTACTGAGTTTTGCTGTTCAGTTAAATCTGAGGTAAGTTCCTCATTTTCTCTCACCTCCATGTGCTTTATACTGCCTACTGTGTCACAATGTATAAGCCCAGTTTTAGATGATTTTTACCCTTTCATTTTCTTTTGGGTTTGTCATATGTAATTTACTTTGTAGGATCACTTGTACTCTCTTTTTGGGTGGTGTAGATGTAGTAAGAGTTTTGGAGTTTTGATATTGGTAGGTTTATCCACTAAGAATATGACCACAGTTGTGGCAGCACAGAGTTTCTTGTGGTTTATTTATTTATTTAACATGGTTATGTAACTGGTTGGCCTAGGTGGCCTCCAAGACACACCACAGCAGGCTTCCCTTTTTGGAGAAGTAGCTGTTTAGTGAGGACTTGGAAAAGTTAGTAAAGGATCTTGGTGACTTCATGGTGCCTAGGCTCCCGGAGGAGAGGCCTAAAGGTGCTGGCAGGGCGACCTCCTCTCGGGGCCGGGGACACAATTTTTGGAATTTTCATCTGGCCAGATTGGCTAACTTGCAGAGATCCAGGTTTCTCCTTTGGGGTCAGCCTTTCAGGGAGGCTGCCAAGGTGACAAAAAGGAGCCTATTTTAGGTCCTGGGGCCTCTAAGACTTCTCAATGAAGATTTGGGGGTCCTGGTAGGGATACAACTGGTAGGTGGTCATCTGCAGTGGTTTTATCCTGCTTGGGCTCAGATCACATCGGACTCCTGGTGTTGGCAGGGCCGACCTCAGAGTTGGTTCAAAGTGTTGGCACCCTAGGTATACCTTGAGCCTTATGCCCCCCTGGCTGTCAGAATTTATTATTTAATGTTGAATGCCTTACTCTTTGCCAAAAAAACCCCAAACATACACAGCCCAGAAGCTGCCACTCTAGGTGGCTGCCTAATTTGCCTAGTGGTTGGGCTGGCCTTGGGATTTGGAGGTGATCCGGGATGGCTATACCCTCAAGTTGGCGCAGCCCCTCTTGGACACTTTTATGGTCTCTACTTGCCAGTCTTTTGTCAAGGCGCAGCAAGTACAGGTTACTCTTGACCACCTGTTGCTGCTCGAGGCTGTCATTCTGGTATCCCGACACAGGTCAGAATTCATAGAAACATAGAAAAGTAACAGTAGATAAAGACTATATGGCCTATCCTGTCCGTGCTTTCATACCAAGTACTAAGCTTTACAGTCTCTTTATTCCCCTCTTAGAAATCTGTGTTTGTCCCATGCTTTCTTGAGTTCAGATATAGTCCTCCTCTCTACTATCTCCACTGAGAGGCTATTCCACACATACACCATTCTTTCCTTAAAGAAATATTTCCTCAGATTACTCCTGAGTCTATCCCCTTTCTGACCCCTGGGTGCAGAGCTCTCTTTCACTTAAAAAGAGGCTCTCCTCCTGTGCATTTTCACCATGGAAGTATTTTTAATGTCTCTATCATATCTCTCCTTTTCCACCTTTCTTCCAAAGAATACATATTCAAATATATCCTTCTGTCCCCATATGCTTTATGATGAAGACCATTGACGATTTTAGTAGCTGCACTCTGTACTAACTCCATTCTGTTTATATCCTTTAAAGGTGTAGTTTCCATAACTGCACATAGTACTCTAAATGAGTACCAAGTTAGAAGTGTGCTCTGTGCGACTCATGAACTCGATGCCCCGCTCCCCCTATCCATAACAGAAATTCTCCAGGAACAAGCAGGAAGTCAGTCCTCACAATATGGGTGATGTCAGCACTGACGGAGCCCATGCGGAGCATTTCCCCAGCTTGCAAAGAAAGCCTTTGGGAATGCTACTACGCATGCATGGTCCCCTTTCCGCCCAAGGGTGCAATCTTGTTCAGTCTCCTTTTTTCCGCGGAGCCCAAAAGACGTGATTTCTTTACCCTTCCAAATTGTTTGCTTCGGTCTTGTATCGTCTCCCTCCTCGAGTCGGCACCTCAGTGCCGTTCTCAGCCTTGTTGCGGTCCCTTTTTGTCAAGGTTCCTCCTTGACTGGCATTCACATATTTTTTTCGCCCGGGGGTCTTCGACCCTGGTCGGATGTTCTTCCACCATGACTCCTGGTGGATTTAAAAAGTATGACCAATGTGGCCAGACCATATCAGTTACCGATACTCATGACTACTGTCTCCGCTGTCTAGGCCCGGACCACGACAGCTCCATCTGTGACTGGTGCCAGGCCATGATGCCCAAGACCAACAGGAAGAGGTCAGAGTTGCAGGAGAAGCTGTTCCCTAAGCCAGATTCCACTCCAGCGTCTCCCTCTCCCAGTCTGAAGTAGGGTTCCTCTCGGGAGGTCTGGGTGTCATAGGAGCCCCGTGATGGCAGTACCTCCAGTAAATTGCCAGACCCTCCTAAGAAGAAGAAAAAGGCATGGCCTCCCGAGTTGCCGATGAAACCTGGGAAGGTCCCGCGGCAGGACTCAGGTGACTCGGTGCAGCGCCCTCCTAAAGTCTCGAGGCAGGAGCCCTTGGCCGCCGGTGACTGCACCAGGGTTTGAGAGCCTATAGTCCTCCTGGAGGATGCACTCTCCAGAGTGCTGACATTGGATCCGAGGCCCTCGATGTCCATGCTGAAGGCTGCTGAGCCATCGGGTTTCGAGGCCCGTATGGCGACCATGGAGCAGGGTCTCTCCTCCATACTGGCCTTGCAGCAGGCGTTGATGTCTGGACTCACAGCATCATTGGCCCCGACACCCAGCCCCCTGGCCTCGGGGGATCCCCGGGGCATTGAGCCAGGCACTGAGCGCCGTTGGCCTCGGGTAAGTCCTCGGCCCCGTTCGAGACCCAGGTCCCGATCCTCGGGGCTCCAGTCCTACCCGGCGAGCCTATGGGGGGTCTGACCCCCGGTCCTTGGGTAGTCCCCGGTTCCTCAGGGATACCCCCGAGGACGAGTCCTCGACTACTTCGGGATCCGAATGGGAGACAGAGGACGAGGTTTCTTCCTAGTCTTCCTGGCATTGGGACTTCCCCTCGGAGCCCTCACCCCCACAGCCTCGATGCCACTCCTCACCCGAGGACGTGATATTCCATGATTTTGTTCGGGACATGGCCCACGCTCTCTCGGTGTAGACAGAGTCTGAGGAGGACCCGCGCTCCGATGAGCTGGAAATTTTGCTGTATGAGTCTCCACTCAAGGAGACTCTCACAGTCACGATCCCGCCCATCCTCGAGAGGCTCCTGCTCTGGACATGGGAGAGGCCGGCCTCTGTGCCGGTGGTCAGCCGGCATCTCAACGTCATTTACAGAGTCCAATTCAATGGTGGTGGAGTCGTCAATGCAGAAGCTCAAGAGTCAAAAGACCTACTCATCCGTGCCCCCGGGCAAGGAGGCCTGGATCTTCAATGCCCTGAGCCGTGTTACAAGGGCGCTATGCTCAGGTGCCGTATACAAACCTATGGGCTGTATATGGGAATGTATTTGAAGAGCCTGGTCCAGGAGCTCTCGGGGGTTTTGGCGGGCCTCGCCGGGGAACCCCTCAACACTTCCTGTCCTTGACCGTGGCTGTCCGGCACTGCTTTAAGTTTCTCTCTAGAGATGCCTATGATGGGTTTGAGGCCTCAGTCCAGATGGCGGCCACAGACCGGTGCCCAACGCAGCTGCAGACCTCAGACCTCTAGAGCTGCCTATGATGGGTTCAAGGCCTCCACCCATATTTATTTATTTTTATTTATTTATCTATTTCTTCTATACCGCCCCTTCCAGAGATCAGGGGCGGTTTACATGGAACAATTGCATACATTTGCATAACATTACATAGAACAAGAACTTCTTAACTTTTTACATATAACAGAACAGTAAATTGTCAGAACTATTTACAGGGTGTATACTTTTGTATACTGCTGAATTTACAGGGGAATGTCAGTGAGCTGACATTGCTATTTATAGAAAATTATTTACAAGAATACATGATTCGCTATTCAGGTGTGTGTGAGTGTGTGTGTGTATGAGTGTGCGTGAGTTTGTGTGTGTATGTGAGTGGGTTTGTGTGTGATGGAATTTATTTCCATTTTTTTTTTTTTTTTTTTTTTCTCGTGGGTTGTTTGGGGTGTCTTTGGGGGCTGTTAGAGGAGTAGTGTGTTCAGTTAATTGTGTTTCTGCGGGGTTTTTTGTTTGTGTGTCTGTGGACGCTGTGTGTCTGGACTTGGAGGGTAGGGGATTCCGAAGTGCTCAGAGAATAGGTATGTCTTGAGTTCTTTCCTGAATTGGGAGAGGTCCTTTATGATTCGGATGTCTATTGGGAGGTCATTCCAAAGTGTGGGAGCGGTGAATGAGAAGGCTCTGGCACTGGTGGAGTTTTTGGTCCTCGTGAATGCTTTTGGCAGCTCTAGTGAGAGGGTTGCATTTAGTCTGCGGGCTCTTAATTCGTTTGGGACGTGAAGGAGTGTAGATAGATGTGAGGGGGCAATATCGTTTAGTAGTTTGAAGGTTGTTAGTAGTATTTTGTATTTGATTCGATAATTTATGGGGAGCCAGTGTAGCTCTAGCAGTATAGGGGTTACATGGTCTGTTAGGTGGGCTTTAGTGACTACTTTTGCACAAATGTTCTGTGCTCTTTGTAATAAGTAGATATTCTTTTGTGGGAGGCCGGTTAGGAGACTATTACAATAGTCAAAGTGAGGGGTTATGAGGGCACTAACGACTGATCTAAAGTCATGCGTGTCAAGGAGGAGCCTTAAGTGTTGAATAGTTTTGAGTTTGTAAAATATAGTTTTTACCGTCTGTTTTATGTGAGGTAGCATGGTGAGTGTGTGATCGATTATAACGCCTAGGTATTTTACCTCTTTTTAACAGGTATCGATGTGTTATTGATGGAGATTGTTGTTGGGTAGGTATCTTCAGCCACAGGCGATCTTGATACAAACATTGCCTCAGTTTTTTGAGATTGATGCTGAGGAAGTTGGTTCCCATCCAGGATGAGATTTCCGCCATGCATTCGGATAGAGTGTTATAATTGGGGTTTTTCGTGGTTATGGGGAGGGCGAGCATGATGTCGTCGGCGTAGATAAAGTGATTGATTTTGTGTTTTCTAAATATTTTTGTGATGGGTTGCAGGTACAGGTTGAAAAGGAGAGCAGAAAGGGCTGATCCTTGTGGTATTCCTTGTCCTTGGGGGAAGGTTTCCGATGCTTCCTGGTTTAATTGAACTCGTATTAGTCTGTGTGATGTAGGACTTGAACCAATTAAGGACAGTCCCACCTATTCCTAAGTTTTCTAATCTATTAATCAGTGTAAGGTGGTTGATGTTGTCAAATGCAGCGGAGATGTCTATGAAAAGGAGTAGGAGGCCTTGGGTGTTATCATCTGTATGTCTTATGAGGAAGTCCATCAGAGTAATTAATAGGGTTTCTACCCCATGGAAGGGGCGGAAACCGAATTGGTGGGAGTCAAGGGAGTTGTGGTCATCTATATGATCTTGCAATTGAAGTTGAACAGTTTTTTCTATTATTTTAGCCATAAATGGAATGCTGGCTATTGGTCTATATGAGTTTGGGTCTTTTGGGTCGAGTTTATTATTTTTTATTATTGGGCGGATTGTTGTGAGTTTTAGGGCATCAGGCATAATGCCCTGGGAGAGGGATTGATTTACTATGTATTGAATGTTTCCAGCTAGTTCTTCCTTAGTATTTTTGATCCATGATACGGGGCATGGATCGAGTGGGGAAGTTGTGGTGTTGATAATTGTTATAATCCTGAGGAGGTGTTTCCGGTCTATCGTATGAAAGGTTGTCCAGCTGTTGTTATTAGTTTCGGTGTTTGTGTGGGTTAGTGTTGGTGTAGTATTAAGTTTGCATTTTAGTTTTTCTGCAAAGTGGGTTGCAAGGGCTTGTATACTTATTGCAGATTGTTTTGGTTCTGGATTTTTGACTTTTGTCAGTGTATTTACAATTGCAAATAGTTCTCTGGGACGATTGATAGCTGAGTTTATTACCTTGGAGTGGTAATCCTTTTTTGATTTATTAATCGCATTCTTGTATTCGTTGAGTGTGTTTAAGTATTGGGATTTATTCTCAGCAGATTTAGTTTTCCTCCATTTCTTTTCTTGTTTTCTCAGTTGTTTTTTTAGGTTCACTAGTTCCTTCGTGAACCATTTTTCTGTTTTTTTTAACTGTCTATGTGTGGGTTGTGTGGGGGCAGCTGCTTTTTGAACTGTAAGGTTCCAGTGATTTACGGTGGAGTTGATGTTTGGGAGGTTTGTGAGGGCCACGGGATCGATGCCAGGCGCCATACATGGCTGCAGACCTCGCACCTGGAGCAGTGGGTACAAGAGAAGCTCCTGGACGTGTCCTGCAATGGGGAGAATCTTTTTGGAAAGTCTATGTCCGATAAGGCCACCGAGATCGAGGCCGAGGTAGTAACCCGGCAGAGACTTTCTAAAAGAAAGAAGCCCTTGGGAAAGAAGGCCTTTTTCCTGAGGAAAAAGGGTTACCCCTCGGCTAGTCATTACCAGCCTTACCAAGGTCACCCTCACCAAACCGCACAGCCAAAGGGCCAGGGGCATGGGTCCAGGAAACCCAAGGCCCTAGGCACCAGCCCCCTCTCAGCCAGGCAGGAGATTTTGACTCTGTGGGCAGGGTCTCCCCTCCCCCAGGAGACCCACCTGAGCCCATAGGGGGTCGACTGGCCTCCTTCACCGACAGTTGGGCCACCATCACTACGACTAGTGGGTCCTGTGGGTGGTGAAAGAGGATTATTCTCTCCACTTATAGCAAAACCTCCAGATTACTTTCCAGGGGAGCCATCCCGTCCACCCTTTCACCAGGCCTTGCTCGTCACAGAACTTGCAAACTTGCTCAAGGACAAGGCGGTGGAACCTGTGCCCCATCATCTCTGGGGTGGGGGCTTCTACTCAAGGTATTTCCTTGTCCCCAAAAAAACAGGAGGCCTCCAGCCTATCCTGGATCTGCGCAACTTTAACAGGTTCCTGGTGAGGGAGAGGTTCAAGATGCTCTCCCTTGGAACATTACTGCCCTACTTCCGCCAGGAAGACTGGCTCTGCTCCTTGTATCTCAAGGACATTTATGCCCACATCTTGATTCATCCCTACCACAGGTGATTCCTGAGGTTTGTGGTGGGGGATCAGCACTTCCAGTACAGGGTGCTCCCATTTGGCCTTGCCTCCTCTTCAAGGGTCTTCACAAAGTGCCTGGCCGCAGTGGCCATGCAAGTGCGCCTTCAAGGGACTCACATCTTCCCCTATATGGACGACTAGCTCATCAGGGGCAGCACCGCCCGGGAGGCGGACTGGGCCACAAGGCTCACCATTCACACCCTCCACCAATTGGACTTCGTCATCAACTACCCCAAGTCCAGGCTCTCCCCAGTTCAGACCCTGGAATTCATAGGGTCCCAGCTGAACACTCTGCAGGCCAAGGCTTTCCTCCCAGAAGACAGAGCCCACTGCCTGATGTGGTTGGCCGGGGAGGTGCAAGCCTGCTGGTCAGTGCCGGCCCGTGGCTCCTCCGCTTGTTGGGCCACATAGCCTCACCGGTGCACGTTACACCCCTAGCCTATCTACACATGCGGGTGGCCCAGTGGTGCCTCCAGTCTCAGTGGTCTCAGGCTACAGGCGGACTAAGGGATAGGGTGTGGGTCACTCAGCGGCTAGCGGCCTCCCTTGCCTGGTGGCAGTCCCCACGCCACCTCAGGGTGGTGATGCCTTTTTAGACACCAGCACCTCAGAGGGTTCTGACTACGGATGCTTCCCTGACGGGCTGGGGTGCACATTGCGAGGGCCATCACACTCAGGGCTACTAGTCTTCCGAGGAGTCTCTCCTGCAGATTAACCTCCTTGAGCTCCGGCCATCTTTCTGGCCCTGCAGACCTTCTGCCACCTGCTCCGAGGTCTTCCGATCATCATACAGACAGACAACCAGGTGGCCATGTTGTACGTGAAATTTACTCCTTTGCAGTAAGCAACCGCATGATCCTAAGAGCTGTGTACCTGTCGGGCCAGGACACCATCCTGGCGGACAAGCTCAGCAGGGTCATTCGGCCACACGAGTGGTGCCTGGACCCCGAGGTGGCCCAGAGGCTCTTCCAACTCTGGAGCAGGCCCTGCCTGAATCTGTTTGCCTCTCTGGACAACTCGCAGCTACCGTGGTTCTGCTCCCCTCAACCACACCACGGGAGGGTGGTGGCAGATGCGTTTCTGATGTCATGGTCACAGGGCCTGCTTTATGCATTCCCACCGACCCCCCCTGATACCCAAGTATCTGTTCAAAATCCAGAGCGAGCATGCCTCAGTGATCCTGGTGGCCCCCAAGTTGCCCAGGCAACCCTGGTTCCCCCTGCTGCTCTCTCTGTCAGTGACAGCCCTAGTATCCCTGGGCCAGGAACCGGGCCTCCTCCTGCAGGAGGAGGACTCCCTCCTGCACCCCAACCCTGAGGGCCCTAGCGCTGACAGCATGGCTGCTTAAATGATAGTGTTGGCCCTTTTCTACCTCACAGGGGAAGTCAAGAAGGTCCTCCTGGCTTACAGAAAGCCCTCCACTAGGAGGACTTATGCCTTCAAGTGGAGGAGGTTTTCCGTCTGGTGTGCAGACAGAAAAGTGAATCCGTTCTCCTGCCAGATACATCTCATATTGCAGTACCATTTGCATCTCTCGCATTTGGGCTTGAAATCTAATTCAGTCAGGGTTCATCTCAATGCTATAACTGCGAACCAATACCCTGTAGAGGGGAAGCCCCTCTCGAGCCTGTCCCTGGTCTCCAGATTCTTCAGGGGCCTTCTGTTGTCAAAATATATTTCATCTGACTGAACAAGATGGCACCCTTCGGCGGGAAAAGGACCATGCATGCGTGGTATTATTCCCAAAGGCTTTCTTTGAAAGCTGGGGAAATGCGCCACACGGGCTCCGTCAGCGCCGACGTCACCCATATGTGAGGACTGATTCCTGCTGTTCCCGGAGAACACCTGTTACAGATGAGTAACTACGCTCTCAGTCTTTTTGAGCTTCCTAGAAGCCCTGTGATGATATCAGCGCCCCTTCTATATTTGTGCCCTGTGCAGCCGTACCACTTGCACGTCCCTTGGAATGGCCCTGGGTCTCACCAAATATTTATGCAGAGGCACTATCACCTCCTCCTTCTTGCTGGCCATTTTTCTCCCAATGCATCCAAGCATCCAGGCTTTTGCCATTGCCTTTCCTAACTGTTTAGCCACCTTCAGTATACTTTGTGGTTCCAAAAAAAGAAGGGTCTTGGTTCCACATTTTAGATCTGAAGGACATGAATAGGGCCCTAAATGTTCCCCGCTTCCGCATACAGGCTCTTCGATCTACGATAGTGGCCATCTGAAAGGGGTAGTTTTTAACGTCTTTAGATCTGACTGGGGCTTATATTCACAATCTCTGTCATCCTGAGCACCAGCATTTTCTGTGGTTTGTGGTTCCAAGGGGGCATTTTCAGTTTCAGTTCCTGCCATTCGGCCTGGCAACAGCCCCTCTGGTGTTCACCAAGGTGATGGTGGTGATAGGGGCTGCCCTGTGAAAGCAGAGTATTTTGGTCCATCCATATCTGGATGATTAGTTGATTCAGGTGAAGTCTCTTCAGGAAAGCTGAGAGGCAACGGCCTTAGTATTCTGATGCCTTCAGGACTTAGGTTGGGGGTCAACTTTGTGAATAGCAAAATGGTGCCACCCCAATCCTTGGAATATCTGGGGGCTTGCTTCGATGCGCAATGGGGCTTGATGTTCCTGCCAGAGGGCAGGATCACAAATTGCAGACCCAGGTGCTGGCGCTGTAGAGGATTCATCATCCGAGGGTGTTGGGACTATATTCAGGCTCATTGATGGTTACACTGGAGCTGGTGCCCTGGGTGAGGTTACACATATGACCTCTTTAAGCAGCGCTTCTGTCGCATTGGTCTCCACAGTTGCAATCCATGGTGGTCCGGCTTCCCCTGCAGAGCGAGGCTAGAATGAGTTTACAATGATGGCTGAATTCAGCATAGTTCGTGGCAGGTATATCTCTCGACTCTCCAGACTGAGTGGGGGTGACCACGAATGCCAATCTGTTTGCTTGGGGAGATCATTATCTTTTTCAGGTGCTCAGGGCAGGTGGCCTCAGGTGGAGAGCCTTTGGCCCATCAATCATTTGGAGGCTGAGCAGTGCATGTGTTTCTGGAAGACTTTCTTCCCCTGATGCACCACGGGGCAGTGAAAGTCCTGTGTGACAATGGTGGCTTGCATCAGTCGTCAGGGCGGCACACGGAATTTGCTATTTCACTTCTGCAATGGGCAGAGGTTCACCTGCTGGCATTCTTGGCGGCTCCTTGGCTGGAAAGGAGACTATGCAAGCTGATTACTTGATTTGCCATTTTTTGGATCTGGGAGAGTGGTCGCTGTTGGAGTCAGTTTTCCAGCTGATTAGGGAGGGCTGATGATGGATTTGATGGTGGCCATGGTGAATTCAAAGGTGAGCTGATTCTTTAGCTGGCACAGAGCGCACATGGAAGAAGGGCTGGATGCTCTGGTCCAGCCTTGGCCCAGCACTGGCCTTCTTTACATGTTTCCTCCATGGCTGTTGATAGGCAAGGTACTTCAACAAGTGGAGTCTCAACCTGAGCGAGTGGTGTTGGTGGCTTTGGATTGGCTACAGCAGTTATGGTATGCAGATCTTGTTCTCCTATTGGTGGCAGATCATTCCCACTCTTGGTGGAGGAGGATCTTCTGAAAAAGGGTCCCATTTAGATGCAGAGCATGGGTTGGTTCTTGCTTATGGCCTGGCTCTTGAAAGAGCGAGATTAAGGCACAGAGATTATTCTCCTTAAGCGATTGACACTTTGCTACAGGCTTGAAGATGTTCAACATCACTGGCTTATATGTGTGTGTGGTGAATTTTTGAAGCTTGGTGAGGGAAGCAGGGGGTGCAGCCCTTTGAGGCCTCGCTTCCTGATATCTTGGCGTTCTTGCAAGCGGGACTGGTGAAGAGGTTGGCCTTGAATTCCCTAAAGATGTAAGTCGCAACTTTGGCCTGTTTCCAGGATTGAGTTCAGGGATCTCAATTTGATTCTCTCAGCTTTGGCAGTGCCTCCCTTTAAGCTTCTTAAGAGTGCTTCCCTGAAGGACCTGATGCTGAAGGTGATGGTCCTGATTGCAATTTGCTCAGCATATCGGATCTGCGTTGCAGGCTCTGTCATGTAGTGAACCCTATTTGGTGATCTCCAAGGTGAAGATGGTGATTCACCTTGTACCTTCCTTTCTGCTAAATGTGGTTTTGGCTTTCCATCTTAATCAGGAAAGGGAGGAGTCAAAGATTGATCCTAAGGTTGCAAGCTGAGAAAACAGGGAGAAGAAGAGTGTTATCCACAGAAATAAAGAAAGGAGTAAGGGAGAAAAAGATAAAAAGATAAAAAGCTTGGTTTTGGCCATTTTCAATTTCAGACTGTTGCGGGACATCCAGGCATCAATGCCAGATAAGTAATCGGAGATCCCGCCTGAATTCCTGGCGAGATTCCAGGTGTAGATAGGTAGATCTGAGAGTAGTCCATGTAGAGATGGTACTGAAAACCATCGGAGGCAATGAGTGGTGAAGAATAAGTCATTGGAGACTTGGCAAGAGCCATCTCTTCGAAAAGAGATGCAAGACAGAAAAGCAATTCACAGTAAAGTCCCGAGTGGGTCTTGGACTGGACTGGAGGGATGCCAGGAAAGAGCATTAGCAGGTAAGGCCTAATTTCACTTTCCTAATAATCCCTCCCAGTCCATTCTAGACGTGTGGGGATGTACCATAGTAGTACCAATGATGGGCAGGTACCGAGATGTACACATGTGCACCAAAGGCACATTCCACAGAGACCATTATGGTGGTACTCTTAAATGATCTCCACAGTGCACTTGACTCTAGTGATATCTCCCTTGTTTCTTTGGATCTCTCCAGTGCCTTCGACCTTGTGAATCATGACTGCTGCTATCGCGCCTTCATTCAATTGGTCTTAGAGGTATAGTTTTGCAATGGTTCCAGTCTTCCTATTAGACCGTTATTTTTGTGTTTTCACCAACAGTGACTCTTCTGAATCCTACCCCCTCACGTGCGGAGTGCCATAGGATTCTGTGCTTTCCCCTACTCTTTTCAATATTTTCTTGTCCATTACTTACCCTCATTTGACCACAGGGATCTCTACATTTGTATACACGAACAATATCCTTCTTGTCTCTCATATCAATAGTATTAACCCTGATATCGGCCCGATGAATTACTGTCTTGCCACAGTTGCAGACTGGCTTCACCAAAATTGCCTGCAACTGAAATACAGTAAGTCCTCGGCCACATGGATGACTGGAGCCCATGACCTCATCCTTTCGTTACTTAGCTGTCCTATTTGACCATGAACTCACCTTCTCACAACGTATCACCCAGGTGGAGAAAATGTCCTTTATTCTTTAAAGCATTTTTGTGCAGTCTGAGCATTCGTAGACACTTCTGTTCAGACTTCTATAATTCATGCCACGGTGACATTTTGGATTGATTTCTATAATTCTGTGTATGCAAGTCTGCATAATTTTGAACTTAAATGCCTTCAGACAATACATAAGAACCTAAGATATGCCATAGTGGGTCAGACCAAGGTCCATCAAGCCCAATATCCTGTTTCCAACAGTGGCCAATCTAGGTCATACATACCTAGCAGTTTCCCCAAAAGACACAGGTTCCACAATGCTTGTACTGGGTCAAGCATTGATATCCTGGGTCCCTTCTTAATAATGGTTTATGGACCTTTCCTCCAGGAACTTGTCCAAACCTTTTTTAAACCCAGCTACACTAACAGCCTTTACTACATCCTCCGGTAACAAATTCCAGAGCTTGATTACACGTTGAGTGAAAAAATATTTTCTTTTATTAGTCTTAAATAGTTTACCCTGTAGCTTCATTGCATATCCCCTAGTCTTTCTATATTCTGATAACGTAAACAATCGATCTACGTTTACGCATTCCACTCCGTTCATTAATTTATAGACTTCTATCATATCTCCCCCCCAGCCGTCTCTTTTCCAGGTTAAAGAGCCCTAACCTTTTTAGCCTTTCTTCATAGGAGTATCCTTCCATCCCCTTTACCATTTTGGTGGCTCTTCTCTGAACCTTTTCTAATAACGCTATATCCTTTTTAAGATATGGCGACCAGAATTGCACACAATATTCAAGGTGCGGTCTCACCATGGAACGATATAGATGCATTATAATATCTTTTGTTTTATTTTCCATTCCTTTCCTTATGATACCTAGCATTCTATTTGCTCTCTTGGCTGCCGCTGCACACTGGGCCGAGGGTTTTAACATGTTATCCACAATGACGCCTAAATCTTTTTCCTGGGTGGTGGTTCCTAATATGGAACCTTGCATCGTGTAACCATAGTTTGGGTTGTTCTTCCCTAGGTGCATAACTTTGCAATTGTCCACATTAAATTTCATCTGCCATTTTGATGCCCAATCTTCCGATTTATCAAGATCCTCTTGCAATTTTCCACAATCCTCTTGGGTTTCGACAACTTTAAATAGTTTTGTTTCATCTGCAAATTTGATAACCTCACTCGTTATTCCACTTTCCAGGTCATTTATGAATATGTCAAAAAGCAGCAGACCCAGCACAGATCCCTGGGGTGCACCACTATTCACCTTTCTCCATTGGGAAAATTGGCCATTTAGCCCTACCCTCTGCTTTCTATCTTTTAACCAGTTCCTGATCCACAGTAGTACACTGCCTCCTATCCCATGACTCTTTAGTTTTGCCAAAAGTCTCTGATGAGGGACCTTCTCAAAGGCTTTCTGAAAGTCCAGATACACTATATCAACCGACTCACCTTTGTCCACTTGTTTATTCACACCTTCAAAAAAAACATAACTGATTAGTAAGACAAGATCTTCCTTGTCTAAAGCCATGTTGGCTGTCTCCCATTAGGCCATGACTATTGTGGTGGCAAAGCAGGTTTAGAGTGGAAGGAAAAGGGGGAAAAACAGTCTTTTTTCCCTGAGCCCAACAGAACTGCAGGCACAGCAAGGGTTAAAACTCTAAACAAAGCTAAAAACTCCCTGCACAGAAGTGTAGAACCAGAGACACACCCAGTCCCCATGGAAACCGAGGGAGGTAATGGGAGTGGTTTGGGGGCGGAGTCTAGAGCTATAGGACAGCCCCAAACATTTAAGCAGGGAAGTTTCAGTCACAAGAATCAGCGTGGCAGAGAGGAGAATCAGCGTGGCAGAAAGCAGCGTGGCAGAGAGGAGAATCAGCGTGGCAGAAAGCAACGTGGCAGAGAGGAGAATCAGCTTGGCAGAAAGCAGCGTGGAAAAGAGGAGAGATCCAGGAGGAGCTCTGAGAGAAACCTGGAGGAAAGGGCAGAGGCAAGCTCTGGGGAGGAATCTTCTGAGGAGGAGATATTCTCTAGAAGCTGGTAGACTGGCCATACAAAAAGGGATTCCTCTTGCAAACAGTACAGAGACAGCTCAAGCCTAGAACGCAGTTCAGCTGACATGAAGTCTGCAGCTAACGTGGAGCCTTGGAGAGCCTGTTTTAAAGAAGGTACTGTTGGGGAGCAGGAGAAAGGAATATTCCTGGGAGGACCAGAAAGCAAGTGTACATCTGTGGCAGGGTCTGAAAGGAGACACACTACTGCTAGCAAGGTGAGCCCATTACAAACTATTAAAGAGCTTCTGAATAAGAAAGCTCTTTCATGCCCTTTCCCCACAACCTCATGTAGCGAGGGATCTCAATGGGAACAGCTGAAAACAGTGTTGCAGCAGTTGAAGCCATCACATGCAGATGCTGTGGATAGCAAGTCAATGAGGGAAGCAAGTGAAGAGGAAATGGAAATAGGAGACAGTTATATAGAGGAAGATTATTCTGATATGGAAATAGAATGTTCTTTCTGTGCCAGTCAGAAGTAAGAAACTGAGGGGTTTTAAAGTAATTGGGAAAACCCAGAAGTTTTAAATGGAGAACATTCTCTGCTGAAGCTCATGACTTTAATTAGGCAATTAATGAGAGCTGGTTGAATAAGCTTCAAGAGTTAATGGATGCCTGTGAAACTAAAGTCTGAAAGCATCTTTGGAAAAAGAAAATGTCATAAGTTTTAAACTGTTGGTGGACCAGGAAGTTAGAGTGCGGCTAAAACCTGTGAAAGAAACAGTTAGGTGCGGTGCTGCATCCTGGAGACCTGATTTCTGCTTGTAAAGGAATGATTTTGGAGACGTGTTCAAACTAAGCCGCAGAAACAAAGCCAAGGCTTTGGACTGTGTATCAAGGCTTATGTTTTTGTGAATGGAGAAGCATCCTGAGTTTTGTTTATAGTAGCTGAATTCCTAACCAAAGAATTCAATTTGGTTATGTAGAACTTTATTTTCCAAATAAAAGAAATTTTCCTGTGACCTTCAATCTCGGCTATAATCTGTAAGACACAACTACATGCGAAGAGGCCAGTTTCATTAAGAAGGACGATCGGGGCACCCCTTACTCCTAGGCAACTGCCTGGCCTCAAGGGGGAGCGCCGACACTATCTACATGCTGAATAATTTTATTCTTTATGATGGTTTCTACCATTTTTCTCGGTACTGACGTCAGGCTCACCGGTCTGTAGTTTCCCGGATCACCCCTGGAACCCTTTTTAAAAATTGGTGTTACATTGGCGATCCTCCAATCTTCAGGTATTAGAGATGATTTTAATGATAGTTCACAGATTACTAATAGCAGGTCTGCAATCTCATATTTCAGTTCTTTCAACATCCTTGGATGTATACCATCCGGCCCAGGTGATTTGCTGTTGTTAAGTGCCGTCGAGTCGGAGTCGACTTATGGCGACCCTCTGGATAGCTATCCTAAATTGTGTTCGGTCTTCAGTCAGGCGGCTCATTGTTGACAAACTGGTACCCGTAGCTGCTGTTATTGTATTGATCCATCTCATTGCTGGCCTTTCTCTTTTGCGTTGACCTTCTATCTTGCCAAGCATGATGTCTTTCTCTAATGATCTCTCTCTTCACATGATGTGTCCAAAGTATGAAAGTCAAAGTCTTGTCATCTGAGCTTCTAAAGAAAGCTTAGGTTTGATCTCCTCTAGTACCGACTGGTTTGTTCTTCGGGCAGTCCATGGTATACACAGTATTCTCCGCCAGCACCATAATTCAAAGGCATCAATTTTCTTCCTGTCTGTCTTTTTCACTGTCCAGCTTTCACATCCATATGATGTTATTGAAAATACCATGGCTTGAACAAGTCAAATCTTTGTATGGAGAGAGACATCTCTGCTCTTGAGAGTCATATCTAGGTCTTTCATAGCCATTCTGCCAAGAGCAATGCGTCGTTTGATTTCTTGACTGCTTGTTGCTTCTTTATTGATAGTTGATCCAAGTAGGTTAAAGTTGTTCACAATTTCAATTTCTTCTCCTTCAACGATGAACCTGTTGATTATGCCAGTTGTCATGATCTTTGTCTTCTTTACATTAAGGTGCAGGCCCATTTTGAGACTATGTTCTTTGATTGTGAGAAGCAAATGTTTCAGATCATCTTCACTTTCAGCCAGTAATGTAGTATCATCAGCATAGCGAAGGTTGTTGATGAGTCTTCCACCAATCTTCACACCTCTGTTGTCTTCATACAATCCTGCTTCTCTGATGATTTGTTCTGCATATAAATTAAACAGGTAGGGGGAAAGTATGCAGCCTTGTCTTACACCTTTGCTTATTTTAAACCATTCTGTTTCTCCTTGTTCCGTTTGAACTGTTGCTTCTTGATCAATGTACAGACTGCGCAATAGAACGATCAGGTGTTCTGGTATACCCATGCTTCTTAATGTGGCCCAGAGTTTCTCATGGTTTACACAGTCAAAAGCCTTGCTATAGTTGATAAAGCACAAATAGATATCCTTTTGGTATTATTTAGTCTTTTCAAGGATCCATCTCACATCCGCAATGATGTCTCCCGTTCCTCGCCCTTTCCTGAACCCTGCTTGCACTTCAGATAGTTCTTGTTCCAGGTATGGTTGTAGTTTCTTTTGAATAATCTTCAGTAGAATCTTGCTGGCATGTGGGATCAGAGCGATTGTTCGATAATTTCCACAGTCAGTTGGATCACCTTTCTTTAGTATTGGTATAAACACAGATCTTTTCCAGTCAGTTGGCCATGATGTTGTCTTCCATATTTCTTGGCAGAGCCTTGTAAGTATGGTAACAGCTGCATCAGATTGCTGCAATACTTCTATAGGAATGCTATCAATGCCTGGTGCTTTGCTCTTTGATAAGGCTTTCAATGCTGCTTCAACTTCTTCTTTCATCACCAATGGTTCCCGATCATAAGGTACAGGTTGAAACGGCTGTTGGTCCACTTGATCTTTATCATATAAAAACTCTGTATATTCCTTCCATCTTTTCTTGATCTTCTCAGCATCATTCAACATAGAACCTTGAGCATCTTGTAACATTTCAATTCGAGGCTGGAACTTTTTCTTTAACTCTCGTAGCTTTAGGAAAGCCGATCTTGTTCTTCCTCTAATAGTTTCTGCTTCTATTTCCTTGCAAGTGTCATTGTAGTACTTTTCCTTGTCCTGTCTTGCTGCACATTGGAAATCTCTGTTGAGTTCTGCAATTGTCTTTCTTTCTCCTCTGGCTTTAGCTTCTCTGCGTTTCTGGGCAATTTTCAGAGTTTCTTCCGTCATCCATTTTGGCCGCTTTTGATTTTTCACCTTTTGTAGAGACTTCTCGCTTTCTTCCAACACAACCTTCTTGATGTCATTCCATAACTCTTCCGGAGCTCTGTCATTTGTATCTAAAGCAGCAAATCGATTTTGCAGGCAGTCTTTAAATTCCAGTGGTATATTCTCAAGGTCATATTTTGCTGCATTCATGAGTGGTTTGCTCTTTTTCAACTTTAGCTTGAGTTTGCATACTAGTAGTTGATGATCTGTACCACAGTCAGCTCCAGGTTTTGTCTTTGTTGATGTTATAGAACTTTTCCATTGTTGACTTCCACAGATGTAGTCAATTTGATTTTTATACAATCCATTGGGTGAAGTCCATGTGTACAGTCGCCGCTTGTGTTGCTGGAAGAAGGTGTTTGAGATGAATAGATCATTGGTCTTGCAGAATTCCATCAGTCTTTCTCCAGCTTCATTT
The DNA here is from genome assembly GCA_033557465.1 of Ichthyophis bannanicus. Taxonomy (NCBI): domain Eukaryota; kingdom Metazoa; phylum Chordata; class Amphibia; order Gymnophiona; family Ichthyophiidae; genus Ichthyophis; species Ichthyophis bannanicus. Next base: position 291,609,035 of record CM066033.1, on the reverse strand, counting down.
CTGTTGCCAAGTCCATATTTGCCAACTACTTTGCCTTTTTCTTTGTTGCCAACTTTTGCGTTCCAGTCACCCACCCAGTTTGCATGTTCTGTCAATTTCAGCTTGTACTTGTTCATAGAACTCTTCAATTTCATTCTCCTCTGCAGCTGTTGTTGGGGCATATACTTGAATTATAGTTGTGTTGATAGGCAATCCTCGTAGACGAATAGAGATTAAGCGTTCGCTGACTGCATTGTATTTCATTACAGTTCTTGCAAGTTTCTTCTTTATTATAAATGCAACACCATTTCTTCTTTGTCTTTCATTTCCAGCATAGTAGACCATGTGATCATCTGATGCAAAGTGCCCGATGCCAGTCCATTTCAGTTCGCTGACACCCAACAGATCAAGTTGTACACGTTCCATTTCATTCTTGACCACCTCCAACTTCCCTTGGTTCATGCTTCGTACGTTCCATGTTCCAATGTGTAAGACATCTTTACAGCTTCTGACTCTCATTTCATGCGCAGCTACATCAGCAGTCAGACTTCCCGAGGGCTTTGATCCAACCACATCATAAATGCTGGCTTTACTCTGAAAAGTCTTCAGCTCTTCCCCAGTAGCTAGTTGAGTGCCTTCCGAACTGGGGGCCTCATCTTCCAGCACCATAGCACAATTTATTTATTTATTTATTTAGTGTACACTTGTATCCCGCTACTTCCAGCGATCAGCAGCGTTTTTCTATACATAAAGGGAGAGGCTGTACAGGCCAGAATTAGAACATACAATAAGATTGCAGGGATGGGTAATAGGTACATCAAACGGTTACAGATTTACATATGATTGTTTGAGAGGAGTCTTTACATATATACATTTGATTGCTTGAGAAGCGGCTTTACCTATATACATACTTTACATAAATACAGGACGCATTTCTTGTTTTGTTGTAACTATCCATTGGGTTTTCATGGCAAGAAACAGAAGTAGATTGCCGGGCCTTTCTTCCGTGCAGTTTAACTTTGGTGGTGTTGCCGTTGTCACAAAAATGTGATCCTCCGCCGTCAACACTATCCCATTCTGCTGCTGCCCAGATGGGTTGTTTGTCTTGGTCTGGCACCTCAGCTGAGACCTGTCGATCTTGGGAGACCCTGCCAGTAGTTAAACTACCGATAGTTTAGCTCTCAGCATCACTGATGCATGCAAGCCCTCACAGCACGACAAGCTGCAAACCAAGTGAGAGGGTGATTTGCTACTCTTCAGTTTATCTAATACTTGTAATACATCTTCCCGATGTATCAATATTTTCTTCAATTCTTCCACACCTTTAAATGCCACTTCAGTCATGGGTAACATCCCTACATCTTCCTCAGTAAAGACCGAAGCAAAGAAGTCATTCAGTCTCTCCGCTATCGCCTTGTCGCCTCTTAGTGCCCCTTTAACCCCTCTATCATCTAATGGACCAACTGACTCTCTCACAGGTTTTTTTGCTACGAATGTACTTGAAAAAGTCTTTATTTCACGTTTTTGCTTCCGCAGCAAGCTTCTTCTCAAATTCTCCCTTTGCCTGCCTTCTCAATGCCTTGCATTTGACTTGCCAGTGCTTGTGTTGTTTCCAGGTTTCGTCATTTGGCTCTTTTTTCCATTTCCTGAAAGATGCTTTTTTTGCAACAACAGCCTCTCTGACCTCACCTTTAAACCATGCTGGCAGTTTTTTGGACTTCCTTCCACTTTTCTTAAAGCGTGGAATACAGCTGGTCTTGGCTTCCAAGATAGTATTTTTCAACAACACTCAAGCTTGATGTAAGTCTTTAACCTTCGCAACTGCTTCTTTTAGTTTTTTCTTAACTATTTTCCTCATTTTATCATAGTCTCTCTTTCGAAAGTTAAAAGGTAGTACTGTGGATTTCCTTACTATCCCTCCTCCGCTAATTAAATCAAAGGCGATCATACTATGATCACTATTGCCAAGTGGCCCCAACACCCTTATCTATTGCACTAGTTCTGGTGTTCCACTAAGGACTAGGTCTAATATGGCTTCCCCTCTGGTCGGTTCATGAACCAGCTGCTCCAAGAAGCAGTCATTTATTTCATCTAGGAACTTTATCTCCCTAGCATGTCCTGCCGTGACACTGACCCAGTCGATACCGGGGTAATTGAAATCACCTATTATTATTACTGCGTTGTAACTTTTGTTAGCTTCCTTGATTTCTTTGAGCATTTCATCATCCATTTGTTCATTCTGGCCAAGCGGTTGATAGTACACCCCCACTGCCATCGCCTTCCCCTTTTTATATGGAATTTCAATCCATTGAGATTGTATAGCAAATTTTGTTTCCTGCAAAACTTTAATCCTTTCTGACTCAATGCCCTCTCTAACATAGAACGCAACCCTTCCACCAATTTGATCAGCTCTATCATTACGATATAGTTTGTACCCAGGTATCAAGTGTCCCACTGTTTGTCCTCCTTCCACCATGTCTCTGATATTCCAATCATATCTAACCTCTCATTTAGTGCTATATAGTCTAACTCTCCCATCTTATTTTTTAGACTTCTAGCATTTGCATACAAGCATTTTAGAGACTAATTTATTCTTATTAATTTGGCTAGTGGTAGACATGGGTACTTTTGGATCTTTAAGCTCTGTCTGCTCCATACTCAAGGGCATTTGGGTTACTTTACTCTTTTTTTGGAACCTCTCTGCTACATTCTTCCAAACCATCCGCTCTTGGGCAACTGTCGGCTTTCCCCTATTATCTAGTTTAAAAGCTGCTCTATCTCCTTTTTAAAGGTTAATGCCAGCAGCCTGGTTCCATCCCGGTTAAGGTGAAGCCCATCCCTTCAGAAGAGCCCCTCCTTTCCCCAGAATGTTCCCCAGTTCCTAACAAATCCAAAACCCTCATCTCTGCACTATTGTCTCATCCACGCATCGAGACTCCGGAGCTCTGCCTGCCTTTTGGGTCCTGTGCGTAGAACGGGAAGCATTTCGAAGAATGCTAACCTGGAAGTTCTGGATTTCAACTTCCTACCTAAAAGCCTAACTTTAGCCTCCAGAGCCTCCCTACCACATTTTCCTATGTCATTGGTACCGACATGTACCAAGACAGCAGACTCCTTCCCAGCACTATCTAAGACCTTATCTAGGTGGCGCGTGAGGTCCACTACCTTCGCACCAGGCAGGCATGTTACCAGGCGATCCTCACGTCCACCAGCCACCCAGCTATCTACATGCCTAATGATCGAATCACCAACTATAACGGCTGTCCTAACCCTTCCCTCATGGGCACATGGCCCTGGAGAAACTTCCTTGGTGCAAGAGGGTTTTACATCACCTGGAGGACAGGTCCTAGTTACAGGATCACTTCCTGTCACACCAGGGTGATGCTCTCCTGTCACGTGACCTCTCTCCTCCATGGCAGGGATGCTGCCAGACTGGAGGTGTGACTATATCCCTGTAGGTCTCGTCTATGTACCTCTCTGTCTTTCTTATGTTTTCCAAGTCTGCTACTCTAGCCTCTAGAGAACGGACTCGTTCCCTGAGAGCAAAGAGCTCCTGGCACCTAGTGCACACGTAAGACCTCTCACCAACTGGGAGAAAACATACATGTGACACTCAATGCAAAAGACTGAAAAGCCCCCATCTCGCTGCAGGACTGCTGTCTGCATCTTAGTTTTAAGTTTGTGTTTAGATCGTTACTGAGCATTGCTCTGGATATTTATACTAATAAAACTGTACCTAATACGTTTAATATACCTTGTTCACCTGAAGCTTAATTAATCTCAGGTCCTTAGTGTATGACTGATTTGGGTAACGAGCTTCACCTGAGAGCACTTCCTGTCTTTTAAGATGTGTAAGTACCTATAAAGCTACGATTATCCCAGGGGTGGGTGGGTGTTGGGGAGGGAGGGAGGGAAATAACACTTATTAAAAGAGGGCTGCTACACAGTATCCTGTCCTGTGATGCTGAGGGGTAAGCTACATTCTGATTTGATTTAAATTATAGCTCTTTGCTGCTGCTAGGCTCTAACTTATTATGAAATTTAAACTGCAAGCTCTCTGCTGGGTTCTAAATTTAACCAGAAAGCTCTCTTCTGTGTTTTAAATTTAAACTAAAAGTACTTTGCTAATGCTAGGCCCTGAGTGACTATTAAATTTAAACTACAAGCTCTCTGCTGGGTTCCAAATTTAACCAGAAAGCTCTCTTCTGTGTTTTAAATTTAAACTAAAAGTACTTTGCTGATACTAGGCCCCGAGTGACTATTAAATTTAAACTACAAGCTCTCTGCTGGGTATGAAATGTAACCAGAAAGTTCTCTTCTGTGTTTTAAATTTAAATTTAAACTTAAACTGCTGCTACTTGGCCCTGAATGATTTAACAATAAATAGTGGGTTCACAGATTAATTAGCTTTAATAGAAAGAATTCCTTTCAGAAAATTCCCAGACGTATATACTCACAATTGCAGATCTCTTTCCAGAAGTAACAGTCCCCTTTTCTAATCCTTCAATACAGAACACCTCTATTCATATTCTCATACATGAAAATCATTACAACCATGTCACCCCCTTATTCATTCATCATCACTGGTTACCAATAAAAATATGTATACAATACAAAATCCTGCACCTGACTTTCAAATCATTACATCAGATTGCCCCGGAATATCTGTCCAGCTTGATTATTCCATACTGCCCTGCTCACTCTCTCCGATCATTACACAACCATAGACTGTGTCTGCCTGCACCAAATAGGGTTTATTATGAATCCATAAAGCAAAGAGCCTTTTTCTTTTTAGGCCCATCACTCTGGAACGGTCTTCCAACTCTGCTTCAGCTTCAACCAACATTTTCTGTTTTCAGATCAGAACTTAAAATGCATCTTTTTAAACAGGCATTTAAACTCCCAGATTAGTGTTTTTTTGGATTGTGCCCTGGGTTAGAGAGAGAGTATCTGTATGCTAGTTGCATGCCAATCTCTATGCTTGACCAACCACTTTGCCTTGCTGCTTGTGTCTGCTGAGTGCTTTTCTTTCTTTTCTTTTGTTTTCTCTGTCTTATCTTTGATTGGAGTTCCTTTCAAGCTTGTTATTTATTTTGAACTTACTTTGTAAACTGCTGTGTGTAACCTGAAAATCGGTATAGTAAATAAACTAAAGCATAAGCATAAACATAAACCATCCTGCCTGGCTTGCACATCATGCTGATAAGGTCGTCTCATTGCCGGATTTTCCTGGGTCACAGGACTCTGCTGAGTCTAGGATTCTGCATATGCTGGATGTTCGTAGATCGCCCAAGAGATACTTGAAGGTTACTCATATGTTCAGACATTCGGAGCTGTTTTTCATCCTATTTGGTGGTCCAGGAAGGGCAAGGCTGCTTCTAAGGCCTCCATTTCCCATTAGATGAAGGAATCTATTATTTCTCCAGGACCAAGCAGGAAGTCAGTCCTCGCATAAGGGTGACATCGACGTCGATGGAGCCCCTGCGGAGCATTTCCCCAGCTTTCTATGAAAGCCTTTGGGAATACTGCATGCATGCGCGGTCCCCTTCCCGCCTAAAGGTGCCATCTTGCTCAGTCTTTCTTTTTCCGTGGAGCCCAATGGACATCCATCCTAGTCATCCCGGTTAAAGTTAGATTTTTCTTTGCGATTTCATCGCGATTCTTTTCCGGTTCGACGTCGGTTCCCCTTCCCGCCGGGTTCGGTACACCGGTATCGAGCCCGTCTTCTATTTTTCGTTTTTTGCCTTTAGTGGCTGGCGTTCGCGCCCTTTTTTCCTTTTTCCCTGGAAGGCCAGTCTTTTGACCTCGCGGGGGCCCTTTTCTCCCCGATGGCTTCCAGTGGTTTCAAAAAGTGTGATCGGTGCAAGAAACTAATGTCTCTCACCGACACACACGACTGCTGCCTTTGGTGCCTCGGCCCGGATCATGATCATAAAATCTGTGGCCCGTGTGGCAAAATGTCCACCAAGGCACTGCGAAGTCGACAGCATCAGAAGTAAAGGCTTTTCTCGGATTCGGCCTCCGGCCGGGCCCGGACCTCGTCTGAGGCCTCGACGTCTCGGGAGTCTGACCCCGAGCATCGCCGAGGTTCCTCAGAAAGGGGGTCCCCCGAGCGGGAACAAAAGAGGAAGAAGCGTCTCATGAGGGCGGCATCGGAGGAGGTCCCTGGTCCCTCGAGGGCCAGGTCTCAGACACCCGACCGCAGTCCCGGGCCCTTGGAACTGGAGAAGCCGTCCAAAATGCCTCGTGTGGAGCCGGAGTCTGCTGGACACGTAAGTCCTGTTGTCCTCATGGACTCTCCTCCCAGAGAACCGACGTTGGGCCCGGCGCTGCCGGGGCCCGAGTCGGGAGCTGCTGAGTCTCCTGAGCTTGGACTCAGGCTGACAGCCTTGGAGTGCAGACTGTCTGCCTTCATGGAACAGCAGCGGGTGCTGATGGCCAGGCTCGCTGGTCCATCTACCCCAACCACCGGGACATCGACGTCGAAGTCGACCCTGCAGACCGAGCCGATACTCGAGACCATGAAGGCTCGAAGTCGTCCTCAGTCGCAGTCTCCCTCGACCTCCTGTTCGGGAATGAGGGCGTCGACGCCGGTGCCTTTGGCGTCGGTGCGGGTGCTGCCAGGACCCATGCGGTCGGAGCCCCCTGACTCGTCTTCGGACGAGTCAGCATGGGAGACGGAGGATGAGGAGTCCCCCGACACCTTTTGGATTCGGTGCATCCCGTCGGACTCACCGCAGTCCGAGCCCCGGAGTAGATCCCCCCAGAGGATACTCAGTTCTCGGAGTTCGTGAGGGATATGGCCACGGCTTTGGCGATTCCCGCGGACCCCGAGGAGGAGCCTCGAGCCAAAGACCTCGAGGCCCTCCAGTATGACTCTCCTCCGAAGGAGGCCTTTACTGTCCCGGTTCCTCCGATGCTGGAACAGCTCCTCTTCCGTATGTGGGAGGCACCGGCCTCGGCGCCAGTACTGAGCAAGCGGGTCGATTCCATTGATCGACTCCAGAAGAGCCCTGGTTTTCAAAAGGCGCAGCTACCTCACCATTCCATGGTGGTGGAATCGGCCATGCATCGTCTGAAGAGCCAGAAGATGCACTCCGCGGTGCCCCCCGGCAGGGAGGCACGAAACCTGGATGCGTTTGGTAGAAAGTGCTTCCAGGGCTCGATGCTTGCTTGCCGTGTCCAGTCTTTCCAGCTGTACATGGGCATATACTTGCGGGACCTGGCAAAGGAGCTTGCCGGGTTCTCTGCTGGTCTCTCCGGGGATCCTTTGCAGAGGTTCAAGTCCTTGTCCTCGGGGATTCGGGAATGCTCGAAGTTCATGTCCCAAGCAGCCTACGACGGCTTCGAGGCCTCGGCCCGAGTTGTGGCAGCCGGCATTGCGGCTCGACACCAGGCATGGCTGCAGTCATTGGACCTCGAGCCATGGGTACAGGACAAGTTGGTCGATGTCCCTTGCCGAGGTGAAAACCTTTTTGGCAAGCCCATTGCCGAGAAGGCTGCTGAGCTCGAAACCGAGCACCTCACCAGGACAAGGCTGTCCAGAAAAACTTCTGCCCCTTCTCAGAAAAAGAAGGGCTCGGATAAAAAGTCCTTCTACCCGAGGAAGGTAACTGCCTACAAACAGTTCCCACATTACCAGGCCTCCCCAGCTCCCCAGCAGGGTCAACAGGCCAAGGGGCAGGGACATGGGCCCCGTAGGCAGAAGACCCCCAAGCCTCCAGCCCCTGCTCCCACTCAGCAGGGTGGGGTTTTTTTGACTCCCAAAGCATAGCCTCTCCGTCTCTGCTGGCCCATCCCTGCACAGGAGGTCGACTAGCCCTGTTTGCCCACAGGTGGCCATCCATTACAGGAGACAATTAGGTCTTAAGCATCGTCCACAAGGGCTACCTGCTCCATTTCCATCAATTGCCGCCTCCTTATTTTCCAGGGGAGCCTCCAAGGCCTCCCCTGCACACAGACCTCCTCCTTCGGGAACTTCAGGGTCTGTTGCTAGACAAGGCGGTGGAGCTTGTGCCTCTCCACCTAAAAGGTCACGGTTTCTGCTCCAGGTACTTCCTAGTACCAAAGAGAACCGGAGGCCTCAGGCCTATTCTCGACCTCAGAAATCTCAACAAGTTCCTGGAGAAAGAGAAGTTCAAGATGCTTACTCTTGGAACATTGCTGCCCTACCTCCAGCAGGGAGATTGGCTATGCTCCTTGGATCTAAAGGATGCGTACACTCACATCCTCATTCATCCAGACCACAGAAAGCACCTCAGGTTCATTGTGGGAGGAAACCATTACCAGTACAGGGTACTGCCTTTTGGCCTCACCTCCGCCCCCAGAGTCTTTACAAAGTGTCTGGCAGTGGTGGCGGCCTACTTGAGGAATCAAGGTATCTTTGTCTTCCCCTACCTGGACGACTGACTCATCAGGGGTCAGACATGCCAGGAGGCCAGGCAAGCCACCCTCCGAACTATCTCTCTCCTTCAGCACCTGGGCTTTGTCATAAACTTCGCAAAGTCCACTTTGCTCCCCTCCCAGAACCTAGAGTTCATAGGGGCGAGGCTGGACTCCCTGCAAACAAAGGCTTACTTGCCAGAGGACAGAGCATACAGACTGATGGACTTGGCAAACCAGTTTCTCAAAATGCCACTGGTTTCCGCCAGACTCTATCTGAGGCTCCTGGGCCACGTGACATCGACAGTGCATGTGACTCCAAATGCCCGGCTACACATGCGGCCTGCCCAGTGGTGCCTCAGAACTCAGTGGACACAGTCCACCGGAAGCCTCAGAGACAGAGTACGGGTGTCCAAACCATTCCTCAACTCCCTGCAGTGGTGGCTGCACCCCCCCAACTTACTACAGGGGGTGCCTTTTCAGATACCTGTGTTCACAGTAGTGTTAACCATCGATGCCTCCTTACTAGGCTGGGGAGCACATTGTCTGGACAAGTGCACCCAGGGCCTGTGGTCTCCCTGGGAGGCCACACAATAAATCAACTTACTGGAACTAAGGGCTATTCGCTTAGCCCTCAAAACCTTCTCTCAAACCCTGGTTCACCAGTCTGTCTTAGTACAGACGGACAACCAAGTAGCCATGTTCTATGTGAACAAGCAGGGTGGCACTGGGTCCAAGCTCCTGTGTCAGGAGGCACAGGACCTCTGTTCATTTGCGCTCAAGCACAACATGTTTCTCAAGGCTGTTTACCTCCTGGGCCAGGACAACTCTCTGGCAGACAGGTTGAGCAGAATTCTGCAGCCCCACGAATGGCAACTGCACCCATTAGTGGTTCAAAAATTTTTCCGGAGATGGGGACTGCCATCCATAGATCTCTTTGCCAGTCCCCTGAACCATCAGTTACCCAGGTTCTGCTCCAGGCAACCGCATCCCATGAGGTTGGCAGCGGATGCCTTCCTGATTTCTTGGTCCCAGGGCCTCCTGTATGCGTTTCCTCCCACGCCTCTGGTGGACCGAACCTTGTTCAAGATTCTACAGGACAAGGACTCGGTACTTCTGGTAGCCCCCAAGTGGCCGAGGCAGCCTTGGTTTCCACTTCTGCTTCAACTGGCAGTGGACATCCCACTACCTCTGGGGTTGCAACCCGACCTTCTATCTCAGGATCAGGGTTCTCTTCTGCACCCCAACCTCAAATCTCTCAATTTGATGGCCTGGAGGCTGTAAGGGTAGTGTTGGCTCCTTGGGGCCTGCCTCAGGAAGTTGAGAAGGTGGTCTTGGCTTCTAGAAAGCAATCCACCATGAAAACCTATGCCCTGAAGTGGAGAAGCTTCTCTTTGTGGTGTCAGCAACGCACAGAAGATCCTTTCTCCTGTTCTGTGCCAGTAGTGCTTCAGTACCTGCTGCACTTATCCAATCAGGGCCTTAAGTCCAATTCTGTTCGGGTCCACCTCTCAGCTCTAGCAGCTCACCACTCACTGGTGAAGGGACACTCTTTATCGGTTTACCCCTTGGTGTCCCGGTTCCTCAGGGGTTTGCTCCTGCTCAAACCTCCTATCCGTCCTCCAGCCCCTGAGTGGGAGTTGAATGTGGTCTTGCAGCAGCTGACACGCCCACCCTTTGAGCCGATGGCTACTTGTCCTCTCCACTTCCTTTCCTGGAAGACTCTCTTTCTGGTAGCCCTTGCCTCAGCCAGGCGAGTGAGTGAGCTTCAGGCTCTGGTCTGTGACAGGCCCTACACTCGTTTCTATAGGAACAGGGTAGTCCTTAGGACTCATCCTAAGTTCCTCCCAAAAGTTGTCTCCTCTTTCCACCTCAACCAGGAGGTGGTTCTTCCAACATTCTTCCCTAGGCCTCATGCAAGCCAGGCTGAGGCAGTCCTGCATACCCTGTACTGTAGGAGGGCCTTATCCTTCTACCTTGACCGTACGCAGGGGCATAGGAGGGCTACTCAGCTCTTCGTGTCTTTTGACCCTAATAACTTAGGGTTATCTGTGTCCAAGCGTACCTTGTCCATCTGGGTAGCTGACTGTATAACCTGGGCTTACAGGGCAGCTGACCTTCCTTTGCAGGGTCAGATCACGGCCCACCGAGTCAGGGCTATGGCTGCCTCAGTAGCTCATCTCCGCTCTGTACCGTTGGCAGACATCTGCAGGGCTGCAGATGGAAGTAGGGGTATACAAATCTAGGACAAATAAATAAATAAATAAACTTGGTCCTCAAGCCAGACGTTTGCTGCTCATTACTGCCTGGAGAGGGAGTCCCGTAGGGACAGTGCTTTTGGCCAGGCAGTACTCCGGAATCTCTTTGAGGTTTAGGCAACTCCTGCCCTCCAGCCCTTCGTTGGGCTACCGGTGGAGGTTCTGTTTTCAGTGAAAAGCCTTGCTCTGATGCTGGGACTAGAGGGAGTTCTCTTGTTCAGCCTGGGTTCCTGGTAGCCCAGAGCTAGGAAGTCACCCATATGTGAGGACTGACTTCCTGCTTGGTCCTGGAGAAAGAGTAGTTACTCACCTGTAACAGGTGTTCTCCAGGAGCAGCAGGAATCAGTCCTCACAACCCTCCCTCCTCCCCTGGGAGTTGCAATTATACATAGTTCATTTTTACATTTTTGTGTGCTGTTTTTTAGCTATGTCATCAGACTGAGCAAGATGGCACCTTTAGGTGGGAAGGGGACCGTGCATGCATGCAGTATTCCCAAAGGCTTTCATAGAAAGCTGGGGAAATGCTCCGCAGGGGCTCCATCGACATCGATGTCACCCATATGTGAAGACTGATTCCTGCTGATCCTGGAGAACACCTGTTACAGGTGAGTAACTACTCTATCAACTTATTTGTTGAGGGATCGAATCATACCAGCGGTTTTGCAAGCTCATTCCATGAGGACTTAGGTGTCTTCCTGAGTGGAAGTTGGCCTTCTTCTGCCCCAAGCTATTTGCAAGGTGGTGATGTGGTCGTCTCTTAATTCCTTTGTGCATTATTATCAGCTTGATGTGCAAGCCAGACAGGACACAGCTTTTGGGTGCAGGTGTTGTGGGGCCGGCGTCTCGGTACTGCCATTATTAGTACTGCTTTGGTATTGTGATGATGAGAGCTGTGCTGAGCCGATGGAAACAGAAGAAAACAGTGAATATGCCTTTAAGGTGAGAGACAGGCAAGGTATTCACAGGTTTCAGACTGCAGGCAAAGGAAAGAAGCACGTAGTTGCTGAAGCCAAACCACACCCAAGCTCTATCGTAAGTGCAGGCTTGGAGGGTAATGATAATCACCTGTGCAGAGACAGGGGAGTGTTAGGAAACAGCTTTATAAGCCCTGTTCAGAGGAGAGGAAGAGGAGAACTGGGAAGTTTGACTTCGAGTTGGAGAACGGCTCCAGCAAGAAAGGAAGCAGCAACAGAGGAAGCAGTCCTTGTAAGAGAGGTACTCTTAATTCAGAAGCTAACAGATGGGTGGCTGGGAGAGTTGCTGACAATGAGGATCAGATTGCAGTGCAGAGTGTTCGTGAACCAGCTCAGAGAATTCAAGCTGCCAGAAGGTGGGTGAATATGGTTACAACCTAAAGTGACCAGAACCCAGCCAAGGGCAGAGAACCAGAGTTGAACACGATTGAAGCATTGAGGCAATTGATCCAGGGTAAGAAGCCCCACTCTCAAGGTACAAGTATTCCATATCAGGGAGAGCAGCTGTGGAAGGAAATTCAGAAGTTCCTACAGAACAGTAAGCTTGAAGGAGTTAATGAAAACCCAGAGACAGACCAGCATTTCATAACACAGGAAGAAATGCAAATTGACTCTTTTGGGCAGGATTCTGTTACTGAGGAGTCTCCTATGGACTGTTCTTTGTGTAAGAAGGAAGTTTGAAAGTTGGTGATAAAAAGTGTTAACAGAAGAAGCTTTTGAGAAGCAGGGATTTACTTAGCCATGTGAATGCCAAGAACTTCTTCTAATGCAAAGAGCCCTTTGTTTAACCTAGAGTTTGATAACCAAAGCAGCACAGGATAAATGAAGAAATTTAGCTGTGCTGGACGAACAAAGGAAGCTGTGATTTACTTGCTGAAATGTTTTTGCTGAAAACAGCTGCACTTGTTTAAAGGTTCTTTCAGTTTCTTCATTTCCAGTTGCATATGTTTCCTGTTATTATTTACTTGGAGAATAATCCTTAAGTCTGCTTTGAACCTTAGTGCTTATGGGAACCTAAATAAAAATTCTTGTTTTGCCTTAAAAACCAACGGTCTCACACTACTTTGTCTTTGAGTAAAAGAATCAACTACAAGACCCAGATTTCCCTGTTGGAGACAAGGATAGTAACTCTTTATTTAAGGACAAACATTGGCTGCCCAATGCCTGTAAGCCTTTGGCCCAGGCGAGGGTCACGACAAGTGGCGTAGTTGGCAGGATTTCACGTATGCGCCAAGGATTTTCAAGCCTCAGAATTTGCACTGGAGACAAGCTCACTGCAGAGCCGTGCAGAGGAGTGCACTGGAGGTGAATCTAAGTCACAGAAGGATTGCAGAGACCTTTGTTTGTGAGAAACCTGAATCCACACCTGTATCAGGTAACCCTTAGCTAACTGGGTTATTAAGGATACCAGTACAGGGGTGTAGAGCTCTATTCTGATAAAACCAAAGAGAATAGTGAAGCTGTTGTTGCCGTATCGCACTTGGGTGGTGGTTCTTTTTCTTGTTTTTCCACAGAACAAGGATGACCATGGAGTGCAAGGAGGTGCTTCAGTGGATGGCTGGCCAATTTGAAAGACAGAGGGAGATGTCTTTAGAAGCTCAGGAGCAGTCCGCAGCACTAATGCAGGCACAGCAGAAACCACTGTTGGATATGATGGAGGCGTGGCTGGCAAGCCAGAAGAAGGAGGCCGAACCAGCACTGACCCCACCAGGTTCTACAGGACCATTACATTCTTGTGCGCTAGGACCACAGTCTAGTGGAACATTTAATTTTGGACAATTGTCTGATAAAGATGACATTGATGACTTCCTAGAGGCATTTGACAGAGTAGCACACATAATTGGGTGGCCTAAGGAACAATGGGCTGTACGCCTGGCCACATCCCTCACGGGTGAGGCATTGGCGGCGTATAGGGCCGCCTGCGGCACTCGCGAATAATTATGAGGAGCTAAAGAAAGCCTTAAGGGATCGTTTAGGATTGACTCCCATGGTGTATCATCGCCTTTTGAGCACAAAATTGAAGCCTGGCAAAACGCCAAAAGCTCTATGCCAGAGAGTTAAGAGCCTGGTAATAAAATGGCTAGCACCAGAAGGAAAAACGATAGAATCTATAATCGATAGTATTGTGCTAGAGCAATTTATGGCCACAGTCCCGAAGGACATACAAACCTTTCTGATATTACAGAATTGCCGGAACACTAATGAAGCAACATTGCTTACAGAGTGCTTTATGGAAGCAGAATTAGCAGCTCAGGAAAAAGGCAGCGCTTCCAAAATGGCAATTGCTGAAGTATCAGAAAGGAAGGTAAGGCCGAAAGATGATGCTATGAAAGTATGCATGCCTATGTTAAGGAACCACTATGTGAAAAGAAAATGCTTTAAATGTGGTAGTGAGAGTCATTTGCAAAAAGAATGTAAAGCAAAAACAGCACTGATAACTGCAAATACAAAGGAGATCAGGGAAGGTTTTCTTTTATCTGTAGAAGTGCAAGGTATTGTTACCGACGCTTTACTAGACTCCGGAGCTGATCAAAGCATGATGTCTAGAAAGCTTTGGCAACTAATTGAATCCCAGAGTAAGGCAGTCCCAAACCAACCTGAGGGAAAGGTAAAAATTAGGTGCATTCACTGGGCAGTGTCCTTTTATCCAGTATACAAAGTCCTAGTAAAAGGCTTAGGAATGAAAAAGGAAATCCCCGTAGCGGTTGTGCCAAGATTGCCACATGACCTGGTATTGGGGAGGGATTGGCCGCAATTCAGAAAGGGTTTAGAAAAGGGCTTACATCCGAGAGAAGGTATGGTTTCTACCAGAGCCCAGTTGGAGGCCCTAGGGAAGATAGAAACCAAGGCAACTGCAATCTCCGGTCTGCTGTTCGGAAAGCCACAGAAGCAGGTCCTGAGGACGCAGCCTCAGAAAGAAGATTCTGCAAATAAGCCAAGATTTGTGTTAAGGTACTGCACAATGACTCCAAACGCTCGAAGTCCAAAAAGAGCTTCCTTCCAAGCAGCCAGCTATGACCTGTGTAGTTCAGAAGACTTAATAGTTCCAAGACATGGGAAAGCCTTGGTGAACACTGGCCTCCAAATGGAAATGCTAATAGGATGCTATGGGCGCATCACACCATGCTCTGGGCTAGCGTTAAAGCATTCCCTCGACATAGGTGCAGGTGTCATTGACCCGGACTATAGAGGAGCAGTAAAAATATTACTTTTCAATTTCGGGAAGGAAGACTTTAAGATAAATGTGGGTGACCGTATAGCTCAACTTATCTGTGAGAGAGTGGATTTTCCCCCACTCGAAGAAGTACCTATGATGACCTCTATGACCCGAGGAACCGGTGGATTTGGATCTATGGGATGTACAGACATAAAAGGATTGGCAGCTACTTTTGAAGAAAAAGTAGAGGAGGATTTGGGACCTCAATTAGCAGATTGCAAGACAAACCCAGAGCCTAGGGTTGGCGAAGGACTTTCATGGTCGCAAAGGCAAGAGTTAGCCCGACTATTAGAAAGGTTTGCAGATGTCCTAACACCAATGCCGGGTGAAACTAAGCTAGTAGCCCATGAGATCATAACCCCGCCTGGAGAGGTGGTAAGGCAGAGACCTTATTGGCTACCAGAAGCCAAAAAGCAAGAAGTAGTGAATCAGGTTCAAGAGATGCTTGACATGGGGATCATTGAAGAGTCAAAAAGCCCCTGGAACAGCCCCATTGTACTAGTGCCAAAGCCTGACGGAACATTGAGGTTCTGTATAGACTTTAGGCAAGTCAACGCTATCTCGAAGTTTGATGCCTACCCGATGCCACGTATAGAGGAATTATTAGACCGGTTGGGGCAAGCCAAATACCTTACTACTCTGGACATGACCAAGGGCTATTGGCAAATTCTCTTGACCCGAGAGTCTCGTCAAAAGACTGCATTCAGTACACCCGTAGGACTTAAAAGAATGCCCTTCGGGTTACATGATGCAGCGGCCACCTGTCAGAGGTTGGTGGACCTGGTGCTACGTCCACACCAAGAATATGCCATCGCCTACATGGACGATATAATAATACACAGTACCAGATGGGATCAGCATAGGATAGAAGCTGTTCTACAGGCAATGAGGCACGCAGGCCTAACCTTGAATCCAGTGAAGTGCATGTTTGCCGGACAGGAGGTAAAATATCTGGGCCACATGGTAGGGCGAGGTATAGTGAAACCTCTAGTAAATAAGATAGAAAGTGTAAAAGCTTTCCCTAGGCCAACAACCAAAAAACAGTTACGCAGTTTTCTGGGCCTAGTGGGATATTACCATCGCTTCATTACACACTTTGCTGAAGAGAGTGCATCCCTGACAGATATGCTGAAGAAGAATGCTCCAAACCAGTTAAAGTGGACCGTTGAAGCTGACAAAGCTTTTGGTTTATTAAAAGAGAAGTTCTGTGGCGCGCCTGTGTTACGAGGCGTGGATTTTGGACAACCATTCATTGTATAAACAGATGGGTCTGAGACGGAGTTGGGTGCAGTGTATCGCAGAAACTCGAAGGTACAGAGCATCCGGTAATGTTCCTTAGCCAGAAACTGTCCCCAGCAGAAAGGGACTATTCTACCATAGAAAGAGAGTGTTTAGCGATCAAATGGGCGGTGGAGGCTCTCAAGTTCTATCTTACAGGAAGAAAATTCTTGTTGGTCACTGACCATGCGCCCCTGAAATGGCTAAACCAGATGAAAAATCACAACGCCCGTTTAACCCGCTGGTACATGGCATTACAGGCCTTTGATTTTCGCATTGAACATAGAGCGGGGAAAATGCACCAAAACGCAGAATGCCCTATCTAGAATTACGAGCTGTGCGGATAATAATGCGCCAGCCCATAATATCTTAAGGGGGGAGGATATGTGATGATGAGAGCTGTGCTGAGCCGATGGAAACAGAAGAAAATAGTGAATATGCCTTTAAGGTGAGAGACAGGCAAGGTATTCACAGGGTTCAGACTGCAGGCAACGGAAAGAAGCATGTAGTTGCTGAAGCCAAGCCACACCCAAGCTCTAACGTAAGTGCAGGCTTGGAGGGTAATGATAATCACCTGTGCAGAGACAGGGGAGTGTTAGTTAGGAAACAGCTTTATAAGCCCTGTTCAGAGGAGAGGAAGAGGAGAACTGGGAAGTTTGACTTCGAGTTGGAGAACGGCTCCAGCAAGAAAGGAAGCAGCAACAGAGGAAGCAGTCCTTGTAAGAGAGGTACTCTTAATTCAGAAACCAACAGATGGGTGGCTGGGAGAGTTGCTGACAACGAGGATCAGATTGCAGTGTAGAGTGTTCGTGAACCAGCTCAGAGAATTCAAGCTGCCAGAAGGTGGGTGAATACAGTTACAACTGGAAGTGACCAGAACCCAGCCAAGGGCAGAGAACCAGAGTTGAACACGATTGAAGCATTGAGGCAATTGATCCAGGGTAAGAAGCCCCACTCTCAAGGTACAAGTATTCCATATCAGGGAGAGCAGCTGTGGAAGGAAATTCAGAAGTTCCTACAGAACAGTAAGCTTGAAGGAGTTAATGAAAACCCAGAGACAGACAAGCATTTCATAACACAGGAAGAAATGCAAATTGACTCTTTTGGGCAGGATTCTGTTACTGAGGAGTCTCCTATGGACTGTTCTTTGTGTAAGAAGGAAGTTTGAAAGTTGGTGATAAAAAGTGTTAACAGAAGAAGCTTTTGAGAAGCAGGGATTTACCTAGCCATGTGAATGCCAAGAACTTCTTCTAAGGCAAAGAGCCCTTTGCTTAACCTAGAGTTTGATAACCAAAGCAGCACAGGATAAATGAAGAAATTTAGCTGTGCTGGATGAACAAAGGAAGCTGTGATTTGCTTGCTGAAATGTTTTTGCTGAAAACAGCTGCACATGTTTAAAGGTTCTTTCAGTTTCTTCATTTCCAGTTGCATATGTTTCCTGTTATTTACTTGGAGAATAATCCTTATGTCTGCGTTGAACCTTAGTGCTTATGGGAACCTAAATAAAATTCTTGTTTTGCCTTAAAAACCAACGGTCTCACACTACTTTGTCTTTGAGTAAAAGAATCAACTACAAGTTCTAGAGTTCCCTTCTGGAGACAAGGATAGTAACTCTTTATTTAAGGACAAACATTGGCTGCCCTATGCCTGTAAGCCTTTAGCCCAGGCGAGGGTCACGACAGTATATCTGGACTGAACTGGGAGGGACAATTAAAGAGGTGAACTTATCTGCTAATTTTCTTTTCTGGAGTCCTTCCAGTCTAGTCCAGGACCCACCCGGGACTTTACTGTGAGTTAATTTTCTGTCTCGCATCTTGCTTTTGAAGAATGCCATTGCTTGAGCAGGCAAGGTCAAGGCAGTCAGTTCTGATGGGGCTTCTGGAGATTATAGTTCATTGATGGAAGTTCCACTGTGTTTCTTCCTGATTGGGAGTCTTCGGGTATTTAAAAAAAAATAGACAAGGTGGAAACAAAATAATAATGATGAAGAATTTTGGGATATCTTAAAGAGGTGCTGGTGGAGAATTGGAGTTAGGGACTCTGTTCTACTTTGTTTGGTTCATACTGGCTGTGGATAGATTGCACAGGCTTCTTATGGGAGGATGTTTTAATTCAGTGTGTCTCAGTCTCCATCTGCTGTTAGCTGAGCATAACCTACATGACTGGACTGGAAGGACTCCAGGAAAGAAAATTAGCAGGTAAGGCCTAATTTCACCATATAATGATATTCAAAAACTGTTCACATTTTTTTTTTTAGTGCCATCAAGTCAGTGTTGACTGATAGCGACCCAGCTATCTCTGGGTTTTCTTGGCAATGTATCACCGGAAATAGATTGCCAGCCTTTTCTTCTGAGGCAATGGAGGGTAAAGTGACTTGCCCAAAGTCACAAGGAGTGCCAGTGGGAATCAAACCCTTGATCTTCTGGGTACTAGGCAGCTGCTCTAACCACTAGGCTACTCCTCCACTCATTCCTCCTCCAGCGCATTCACTCTACTACGGTATCTGTATGTTCAGCACTGCAACCTATATGGATAGTAGTGCTGAATATACTGTATGAATTAAGTTAAATGGCAGCACCAGCATTTAACGAAAGCCTATGACCATGCCGGCAGAATATTCACCCCTATTTGTGCAGCTCTTAGGAAAGATTGGTTGCATATTGTTTGACACATCTTATCATATTAACTGATTGGTTTATATTCCTTTTGTTTTTTTATTTAAGGTAACATAATAGTAATGATTTGCAGGGTCAATGAGACTATAGAATGCCTCCTTATCTAGAATAGCTGCTAACAAATTTATTGTGTAGTTGTTAAACCACTTTGAAGAATGAAATATATATTGGTATCTTGGGATTTGATGATTGTTGAGATTGATTCATTGTTTAATTAATTAATTGTATTTAATTCACTTTTATACCGCTTTGCAAAGTGTTCATTTATTTTGATGAGAATGTTTCTGAGGGCAAGCTTTTTTTCTTTTTAATAGGTGTTCTTCCTGACTGTTTGACAAATGGTACTGATATGGTAGCTAACCTGGAACAAAAGGAGATGGAATTACTGACAGAGGCTCTTAGGTAAAAATATTAAATTCTACAAGATATTTATTAAATAAAGCAGCAGTGCTAAAAATGAAAGTATTATATTTTTTTCTCCAGAGGTATTTTCTGTGGATTCATATTGATGGATCAAATGCACGTGCCGAAGTTCAGAGCTGTGGGGTTTAGAAACATTGCTTGGCAACCAACAGTTTACTCCATGTCAGTTGTTTTTCTTTTGAAGTTTTGTGAGGAGATTCTAATATTCAAATATTTTAAAATCTAACTTGATTTCCTCTCAGTTTTACATTTTCTGTTAGAAAAATTCTTCAAGATTTCAAGTCTGCGTACTGTCATTTGGATTTGCTTAGAGGATGAACTAGGTCTCTGAGCTTCTACAAATGGCTTGTTTCAGAGTATCAGTTAAGTTATAATTGTCAGTCAGCTAACCCATTCACATAACACTTGTGTTTCCTATGAAAATTTGTGTCCTTTCTCTGTCACAATGTGAGGATTTATGACAAAAAAATATTCTCTTGATAACTGTTATATTATAATGGCATGGTCCTCTGCATCACTCAGTGCTTTGCACATCTCAGTGTTTCAGTGCTATAAGGAAATGTTTTGTTGTTTTAATATGCTTTAAAGAAAACATTGGGCCAGCAGTGCTTGCACTGCATACATAACACTCAGGTCAAATTCCTAATCTTGACTTCTGCTGCCCCATCTGGCCAGGGCTCAGGATGCTATGGAGGTAGCATTCACATCCTCAGGAGAAGACTGGGGCAGAATCTCATTCGAACTTATGATGCCGATATTCCTGGTTCCTGCTGGAGTAATGGTCTGTAGCCCCTGGCCAAAGGACCATTACTGCAGTGGCTGGGATATGTGGTAGGTTACAAAACAGAGAAAAACAATTGGTGGTCACAGATGAAGGCTCACACTTATAGCTCAATAAAAGCTATTTCTCCGTAGACAAGCAGGGGAATGAAGACATACCATACCATATCAACAGACACTTCATGGTGACATCTTCTGATGGAACCTGTATGCCAGAGCTCTCTCCTCGTTTTGAGTTTCTAAGTCTGTACAAGTGTTCCTGCCTTCCCCTAAGTGACAGTATTCCAACAGTCTTGTTCTTTCCTTGGACCGGTGCAGGCAGAACTCTCGCTCCCCTTCACAAGTTTGTCTTTTCTTTAAATTTTTTTTAAAAAAATAAGAATAAAAATTTTCAAAGAAAACCTCTACCTCACAGCGCTAAACTTGGCATTTGCCTCTGCCCTCCTCTGATACTGTTTTTGCTTCTTATTTGCTGCACCTCACTCAAATGCCTCTTTCACTGATTCCGATGTTGGGCCCATCCTAACACCAGCACAAATGAGACCAGACTCCACAACTGCACAACCCGGGGTAGTTCTCCCTCCAGCAACATTAGCGCTATAGAGAATCCCCAGCACCAAGACCGCTGCTCTACTCTGATTCCTCCAGCCCCAGAGTTCTTTTCTGTCTATCAGCGTACAGTGACATCCAGTTCTCAGTCCTTCTCCACATAAGAACCCTGTCTGTTAAAGCAGCAGACAGAGTGAAAGAGAAAAGAAAATAAATGGTGCAAGAAACAGTTCAGCCTTTTAAAGATCAGGACTGAAGCAAAAGCAGGCTGAAAAATTAGCTCACCGACTCCCCCACAGTCCTGAGGTGAGTCCCAAAAGACACCAGGATGAGCACATCAGTGCAAAAAGCTCCTACAATGCTTTTCCTTTCTCCTGAGACATTCTCCCTCTCAGACAGGATCACTGCACTCATTTCACAAAGTACTCTGCTTAATTTGCTGCAAAGGTTCTTCCAGGACATTGTGTCTATTCACAGAAAAAATCTGTGGACTAAGGCACTGCTTCTGCAGTTCATTCACGGTGCCTATATCTAGTGGGTTAAACAAAAACTGATCTTGATGACGGATGAAGATATGAGGAGCCTGAAATTTTAAATTATGCTGCATATGACCACAGCTTTTTATTCACATTGGGAATGTTGAGTGTCTTGTAATGCTAATGAATTCTTATTTTGGTAAGAAACAGCTATTATTTATACCTGGGGGAATTCTGCGCAAACATTTTTAATTTTTATTTTTTAAATCTGTGCAAAAATTTTAGAAAATTCTGTGCACAGTATTTTAAAATTCTGCAGAATTATGCAAGTTTTATTAGTAAATTTTTGCACAGAATTCCCCCATCATAAAGCCTAACTCTTCCTCTAGACCTGAAAGTCCCCCTGCCTTCTCCCTCCTTAGCTCTCTTGCTCCAGTCACAGTTCTCTCCCTAACCCCCAAGCCTTTCCAGCCCCCCCCCCTGTTCTCTCTTCCTCTAACTTCTAATAAGACCCCTACGGCTGTCTGTCCCAAAGGTCTACCCCCACCTCACATCTTTTCTCCCCTCCCCATGCACCAAGCCTTATCTCTCCCTTACGCTTTCCTTCTTTTTTCCCAGGCACATATAGTTGTGGTCAACATTATTGTCACCCTTGCAGTTTAATCCCTTAATGTCCAATATCTCCTAAAAAAAAAGAGCGATCAGGGAAATGGCTTTGGACTATGTATGCACACATATTTGACACATAAAAGAATCAAATAAAACAAGACCAATTAAAAAAGGAAATAGTAGGAAATACAGGGTGGCCCAAAAAAAGTGTGAACATCTCTTAGCATATGTTATTTAAAAATTCAAAAGGACAGATGTAAACGATTGACAAATTAAAAAAGATGGCGACCGGAAATTGTCAAAATAAAGACGTTATATAGCTAAAAAAAAGTAAATAAGTAAACTATTTAAGCTTTTAATTTACGAGATGTTCTCACTTTTTTTGGGCCACCCTGTAGTATAAAAACTGGGACATTGCCAGGACATGATTATTGAAAACCAAAACCCAAAACCTGGTGACCTAACTATATAATTCCAAAAAAGGTCCCCCCAAGGTAGTACGGGATTCCTAATCCACTTTCTGCCCTTGTCAGCGCGCTACAATGTTGAGCTAAGTAATTTTCACTAATAAAAAACAATTAAAAGGAGTTACTACCTTGGGGGAGTAGGGCTGATTTTCCCTCTTCCCTGGGCGACATCTCCGACATTTATAAAATTTCATTTACCTGCTGAGTAACACACGGGATCTTTTTTGGAAGGACATGATTATTGGCATCCTTATAAACAATTCAAATTGGTTTGAACAGAAGAACCACATTCCTATTTTAGTAAAATTAGACGCATGTGATCAATTGCCAGTACTCACATGACTTGAATCAACCAATGAAGATGGCTCTAATGTTTAAAATGGGCACATTCACTCCCTGTTCTATTTTCATAATGGTGAAGACAAGAAAGCTGTCTGAGATGGTCAAAAAAGCCACTATCACCAAATATCAAACTTCAAAGGGATACAAGGCCATTTCCAAAGACCTTGGGATTCCTTTGTCTACAATTTGCAATTTTATTAAGAAGTTTTCTGCTCATGGAACTGCCAGGAATCTCCCAGGATGTGGTAGAAAGAGGAAAATTAATCCAAGAAGTCTTCAAAAGATTAGTGGGAACTGTTGGAAAAACACCATGTACAACATCCAAAAAGCTTAAGGCTAACCTGGAGCAATCTGGAGTAGTAGTTTCTACCCGCACTTTACAATGTGCACTAAACAAAGAAGGACTTCATGAGTAAAGGCCAAGGAGGACCCCACTGCTCAAAGACAGATATAAAAAGGTATGCCTGATCTTTGCCCAGCTTGAGAGACCACAATCCTTCTGGGAAAATGTTCTATGGACAGATTAAATCAAACTTGAACTCTTTGGCAATGCAGACCAGCGATACATTTACTGGCAAAGAAATGAAGCTTATAAGTTTAAAAAAACACCCTTCCTACAGTTAAATATGGTGTAGGTCCCATAATGTTGTGGGGCTGTTTTGCTGCCCCAGGAACTCGAATGTATTAAAGGAATCATGAAGTCAGAGGACTAATAAGGTATTTTGGAGCAAAAGGTTCTACCTAGTGTCAGACAGCTAGGTCTGGGTCCTTCAGCAGGACAATGACCCAAAACATACATCCAAAAAGTACAAAAGAATGTTAAAAAGAAAAAAATGGATTATTTTAAACAGGCCAGCAATGAATCCTAATCTCAATCCAGTCAAGAACCTTTGAAAAGAGCTGAAATCTACCATTGGTGAAAGGAATCCTGGAAACATTCATGAGCTGGAACTAATTGCAGATGTTGAGTGGGAGAAACTACCAGCAGACAGATGTATGAAACTTATAGATGGGTACAAGAAACATTTGGGGGCTGTCATCAATGCCATGGGTTGTGCAACCAAATATTAGTGAAGTGCGCTATTAATCCTGTCCAAATCATATTTTTTTTAAATTAAAAATTACTATGCTTAAATTGCACATAGATCTTTTTTTTGTTGAATACCTTTGAACATACTATTAAGATATTATGATGACATACAGCTGGAATATTTCCAATTATTTCTCAAGATATTGTACACAACATACCTAAAATGCGAGGGTGTCAATGTTGACTGCAACTGTATCTCCACTAAACCATAACCATAACCATACACTCATCTCCATCCCCAGCCACCACCCCTGACTCCACCAACAGCCCTTCTCTAACCAACTTTCCCCAACTCACCAGCAGCCCTTTTCCAGCCCCCAGTCATCCCCTAACTCACCATCAGACCATCTTCAGTCCCCCCCCCAATGCACCAGCAACACTTCTCCAACCCCAACCACTCACCTCTTCTGCCCGACCTGCAGTGGCATTTTTAACACAGCTGAAGGGGCATTTCCCTTCGCTCCCACAGCTGTGCTATATTTGGACTGCCAGCACTGCATGTTTTAAGAAAGTAAGCAGAAGCCCTTCCTGTCTCTAGCGCTGCAGTGCTGGCTTCCGAAATATAGCACAGCCGCAAGAGTGAAGGGAAGCTCTCCCATGGCCGTGAAGAGGTGAACAGTGAGGGAGACTCGGGCACCCTTAAAGCTTGTGCACCTCGAGCCTGCATCACTGGCTTGTCGGTGCCTGCACAGAATTCTGCATAGCAAATGCAGATTCCTCATCATCCCTCCAGTCCAGTCCAGTCCAGACCACATTCATGGGGTTATGCCCTATCACCAGCAGATAGAGACTGAGAACCACTAGTTTAGTGATTTCACCCCATAAGGGAGGAGTGGCTGAGTGGTTGGGAGAGGTTAGCTCAGGCCAGAAGGCCGAGGGTTCAATTCCCACATGGGGACAAGCAATTTCAGGCCAGAGGGACTGGGGTCTCTAGTCCCATGGCCACTCCTTGTGGCCTTGGGCAAGCCACTTAACCCTCCATTGCCTCAGGTGCACTTAGATTGTGAGCCCTTCAGAGACAAGGGAATAAAAAGTACCTGTTAGTATACATGTAAACCGCACTGATTCTAAATAGCACGGTAGAAAAAATAAATTTAAAAAAAAATTTAAAAAGGGATCTTTGCAGACTTCATCACTCAGTCTCCAGCAGATGGAGGTGGGCTTCTGTACAGTCTGTACTCCTCTGAAGATGGACAAAAAAAGATTGGAAAATAATTGTTTTGGCCAGCTTTGCAAGCGACCCAGCGCTCAAGTCTGGGAATTCATGGGCCCCGGGGTGCAGAACTGAGTGGGCTGGGTGCACCCCTTTGATCCCCCACTTCACCCTTCTTTTGGGAGGGACTCCGGGTAAGAGAACCATGGCAGAACCTGGCCCTTTAAAGCCTCTTGAGAAAAACAAAGTAGCACAGACAACAGCTTTGAAGCCGCGGCTATAAGGCAGCACCATACAGAGGGCTGTAGAGTGGTGTGGCCAGCATGGGAAAGTTGGTAGCAGCAGCCCTAGTGCAGGTGAAGGAGGCAGGCCTGATTGCAGAGTGAGCAAGGTCATAAACTGTGTAGCCTACAGCAGCCGCCCTAGCCATTTTTTCTTCTCTGATTTTTGCTGTGGCTGTGAAACAGAGGGCAGCACAGCAGAGGAATTGCTCCAAGGATCGATACCTTTGAGAAAGCAAAGCAATCACACCCTGGGGAGTGAGACAGCATTGCAACAAGCTTCCCTTCAGCTGCAGCAGCCCCCAGTTTTGGCGAGAAGTGCCACCATGTTCTCCAGTACCCAAATGGAATAGGGCCAACCATCTGGGCACCAGATGCCGCTCATAGGACAGATGGAGGTGCAACGAGCAAGATTGGCCATCCCTGAGGAGGTTGCTGGGGACCAAGTTGTCTCATTTTCTCCAGCATTTGTCCTCCTTTTGCACTTGGTCTTCTGTATGAAGTAGGACCTAGTGCAAGGCTCTTCTCAGCTCACAGGCTTGATAGCAGTCAGACAAGCTGGAGTCAATGGCCAGAGGGCCAGCCGGAGTCAATGTCCAAGCACCGGAGGATCGAATGGGAGAAAGCTTAGAAAGAGTGCTGTTCGGTTCTCAGGATCTCCTGAAACATAGAAACATGATAACAGAAAAAGACCACATGGCCTATCTAGTCTGCTCTTCCATATCAACTACAATAGTCCCCTTGTTTTCTTTAGAGATCTTCTGTGTTTATCCCATGCTTTTTTGAATTCAGATACTGTCCTCGTCTCTACTACCTGCACTGGGAGACTATCCCATGCATCTACCACTCTTTCCATAAAGAAATATTTCTGCATATTACTCCTGAGTCTATCCCCTTTCACCCTCATCCTATGTCCCCTCATAACAAAGCTTGCTTTCAATCGAAAAAGGTTCTCATCTTGTGCATTTTTGTCACAGAGGTATTTAAACATCTTTATCATATATCCTCTATCCCACCTTTCCCCTAACTTATACATATTAAAATCTTTAAGTCGGTCTTCATATGCTTTATAGCGGAGACCACTAACTATTTTAGTAGCCACCCTCTGCACAGACTCCATTCTTTTTATATCCTTTTGAATCTTTGGTCTCCAGAATCGCACACAATACTACAAATGAGGTCACACCAAAGACTTATACAGAGGCATAGTCATCTCCTTTTTTCTGCTGGCCATTCCTCTCCTTATGCACCCAAGCATCCTTTAGGCTTTTTCCATCACCTTTTCTACCTGTTTAGCCACTTTAAGATAATCAGAAACAATCATGCCCAGGTCCCGCTCTTCTTTCCTGGACAGAAGTACTTTGCCCCCTACACTGTATTGCTCCCTTGGATTTTTGCATCCCAAATGCATTTTTTAGCATTAAATCTCAGCTGCCAAATCCTTGACCATTCTTCAAGCTTAGCTAGATCCCTCCTCATGTTATCTACTCCTTCCTGGGTATCTACTCCATTGCAGATTTTGGTATCATCCGCAAAGAGGCAAACCTTACCCAACAGCCCTTCTGCAATATCATTAAGAAAGATGTTAAAAAGAATCAGACCAAGGACAGACCCCTGTGGCGCACCACCGGTAACCTCTAGAGGAATCCCTGGGGCAGTCCCTCAGGGGATGAGCTTGAGGTAGGTGAGATCCTACTGGGGAAGGATCCAGTGGTAATCAGAGTGTTCCACCAGGAGGAATTGGTGGTGCTAATCTCCCAGACATTGACAGCATCAATGAGAATCCCCGGCAAAAGAGGGAACATTGGATAATCTCTTGTTTGAGGATATCTGGAAGTCATCTAGAACTTTTCTGTTTAGAGCCATAAAAGACATGATTGCAGCGGAATGGGAGGCAACAGAGGCTATTCCATGGTGCATTTGTAACCCATTCCTCCGGAGGAGAAGGAACCTTTACAGCTTCCAAAAGTGCATGTGCTGATATCGGCGGTTACCAAGAAGAGAAATATGCCAGTAGAAGGCAGATCAGGACTGCAAATTGGAGGTCATCTTGAAACTGTTGAGGTTTCCGCTTTGGCCTTAGAGGCATCCTTATGTGGTGCCTGTGTAGCTTAGGCATGTTTGAAGTGGGTTCTGAAATTGCTCAAGTCTGATCAAGAGCCTTCCAAGATCTTTTCAGAGATGATAAGGCTGGAGTCGTGGTTGGCCTTTCTGGCAATCGTGCTGTTGTTGTTATTAAGTTCTCTCAAGTCGGTATTGACTCATGGTGACCACATGGCTAGTTATCCTAAACTGTGTTCGGTCTTCAGTCAGGTGGCTCATTGTTGACAGACTGGCACCCATAGCCGCTGTTATTGTATCAATCCATCTCATTGCTGGCCTTCCTCTTTTGTGTTAACCTTCTACCTTGCCAAGCATGGTGTCTTTCTCTAATGATCTCTCTCTTCGTATGATGTGTCCAAAGTATGAAAGTCGAAGTCTTGTCATCTGAGCTTCTAAAGAAAGCTTAGGTTTTATCTCCTCTACTACTGATTGGTTTGTTCTTCGGGCAGTCCATGGTATACACAGTATTCATTGCCAACACCATAATTCAAAAGCATTGATTTTCTTCCTGTCTATCTTTTTCACAGTCAAACTTTCACATCCATATGATGTTATTGAAAATACCATGGATTGAAAAAGTTGAATCTTTGTATGGAGAGAGACCTCTCTGTTCTTGAGAATCTTGACTAGGTCCTTCATAGCCATTTTGCCAAGAGCAAGGCATTGTCTGATTTCTTGACTGCTTGTTGCTTCTTTATTGATAGTTGATCCAGGTAGGTTAAAGTTGTCCACTATTTCAATTTCTTCTCCATCAACGATGAAGTTATTGATTTTTGCCAGTTGTCAGGATCTTTGCCTTCTTTACATTAAGGTGCAGGCCCATTATAAGACTATGTTCCTTGATCTTGAGAAGCAAACGTATCAGATTGTCTTCACTTTCAGCCAGTAATGTAGTAATCTCCAGGAACAAGCAGGAATGAGTCTTCACATATGGGTACGTCGGTACCAACGGAGCCTGCGCGGGAATGCTCCCCAGGTTCCCAAAAAAGAAAGCTTTTGGGAGCATCACACAGCGCCTGCGCGCTGCCTTCCCGCCTTTCCTAACCGCCTCTCCTCAGTTCTTCTTTGCCGCGGAGCCAGCAGGTCGTGTTCCTGTCACCGCTGAAGAAGTTCTTTGTTTTATTTTATTTCTTTGGTCGCGCGTCTGCCTCCCCTGACTTCGGACCGGTACCGCCGGTCTTTTCTTTCTTTTCTTATAAAAAAAAACCAAACAAGCATAGTTTTTCCCTCACTTAGTGTGTTTTTCTTCTTTTGGGCCTTAGGCCTCACAAAGAATTTTTCCTCATGGAAAAACAAGCCTCCGGGTTTAAAAAATGCACTAAGTGCAGCGGTACTATTTCTGTTACTGACACCCATGAATGGTGTCTTAAATGTTTGGATCCTGAACACTCCATTCCGGATTGTCCGTCCTGTTCTTTGATGTCTAAACGAGGTTTACAGAACCAAGCAGCCAAGCTCCATGTGCTGTTTCCCTCTGATGCAGTTTCAGTGGCATCGACGTCTTCCAGGGCTTCTTCTTCCTCCCATGGATCTCAGGTAACCAAACATAAATCCAGCCGGTCCTCGAAGGGTAGATCTCCTTCCAAGCATCGAGATGCCTCCGGGCTTGCCCTCAAGGATCTTGCACCGGCAAAACAACCCCGGCAGGAAGCTCCGGCTTCCAAAGCTCCACCTATGGGGTTACAGGTTGACATTGATGGCACGGCCCTCGACCGATCACCTGTTAGAATGCTCTGGGGTACCGGCGCAACCTTCCGGTACCGAATTCCAGGCATTCATGGCGTCGATGGATCACAATGTTCTATCCATGCAGCAGGCTATCACGGCCTTCATTCAAGCTGCGACGCCGCTGATACCACAACAAACTCCGTTGTCGGTATCGGTACCGGTACCGACTGCATCGACATCGACCAGGATGCTGACTGCAGCGGTTCCCTGTCCAGGGATGCTCGTCGGTACCGAACTGGTACCGACGACGCCCGATGTCGATACCGCTCGATACGCGTACCCAGCTTTAGAAGACCACCCTGATAGGCGGTATTTTGATTCCTCTGATGATTCTGATACATCAGAGGAGTCTGCTGAAGTATCCATAGCCCTTCCTGAAGAGCCTTCTTCTCCAAAAAGAAGAATGTCTCCTCCAGAGGACTTATCCTTTCAAGACTTCATAAGAGAAGTGGCTAAAGGACTTTTTATTTCAGTAACCTCTGAATCAGAGCCTAGAGCTAAAAAATTGGATATTTTAGGTTATTCTAAGGCTCCTAAGGAGGCAGTCACCTTGCCAATTCATGAGATTCTTTATGAGCACATGATTGACTTATGGGAGACTCCTCTCACTATATCTCCTCATTCTCGAAGATTGGACACTATGTACCGTGTCCCTCCTTGTCCTGGTTTTCATAAAACACAGCTTCCCCACCATTCTATTGTGGTGCAGTCAGCTATGAAAAGGATAAAGAGTGCAAAAAGACACTCTTCTGCCCCTCCAGGAAGAGAATGCAGGACCTTGGATGCTTTTGGTAGGAAAATCTTCCAAGCCAGTATGCTCATTGCCAGAATCAACTCCTATAGTCTTTACATGGGTATGTTTCTAAAAGAAGTTGCAGATAAGCTGCACACTTTCCTCCCTTTTCTTCCAGAGGATAAAAGGGAAGAATTCCTTCTTTGGCTCAAGCATACTCAAGACATTTCAAAGTTTTCCAACCGTGCAGCTTTTGACTCCTTTGAAGGTGCCAGCAAAGCAGGGTTTTTGACTTGATGCTAGAGAACTTAGCCTTTCTGGCTCTAAAACAGCCAGAGCCTCTCACCATTCCAGGAAGGTTAGCTCATTTTGTTCCCAGATGGGAGCAAATTACAACAGAGCAGTGGACCCTGTCCATCATAAGGGAGGGCTACAAGCTTCATTTCTCAAACCTTCCTCCTCACATCATGGTGAGACACTTAAATTCTCCAACATCTCTTCTCAACCTTCTAGGTCAGGAGGTGGCTACCCTTCTTGCCCAAGGGGCAATAGAAGAAGTACCTCTTCTTCAACAAGGGTCAGGGTTTTACTCCCCCTATTTTCTCATCCCAAAGAAAACAGGGGACTACAGACCTATATTAGATCTCAGAGAATTGAACAAATTTCTATGCAAGGAGAAATTCAAGATGCTTTCTCTGGGCACTCTCCTTCCATACCTTCAGAGTCAGGATTGGCTTTGTTCTCTAGATCTCAAGGATGCGTACACACATGTCCTCATCCATCCTTCTCACAGAAGGTTCCTCCGTTTCCTTTTCCAAGGAAAGCATTACCAATACAGGGTACTTCCTTTCGGTCTGGCCTCTGCTCCAAGAGTGTTCACCAAATGCATGGCAGTAGTAGCTGCATTTCTACGCACTCTGGGAATTTTTGTATTCCCATACCTGGACGACTGGCTCATCCGAGCTCCATCCCAGTCAGAGGCCCAGACTGCCCTGGACTGCACAAGGCGCACTCTGCAGTATCTGGGCCTTGTGGTAAATCTCCCAAAGTCCCAGCTCACCCCTACTCAATCCCTAGAGTTCATAGGGGCCTGGCTAGCTACTACCACTGCAAGGGCCTATATTCCTCAGGCCCGTTGCCTACGCCTGGTGCAGTTAGCCTCCCAGATTCAGTCAAAGAGCCATTTAACTGCCCGTGAGATGCTGCAACTGCTAGGCCACATGGCATCCACAGTGCATGTGGTCCCCTATGCTCGCCTTCACATGAGAGCAGCTCAATGGAATTTGTCCACCCAGTGGACTCAAGCATCAGGTGCTCTGTCAGACAAAATAGCAACCTCCAGGCGCCTCTTTTGGTCTCTCCAGTGGTGGAAGTCCACCCAAAATCTGTTGCTGGGGTCCCCCTTTCAACAGTTGTTACCCCAGGCAACCCTCACAACAGATGCCTCCCAAACAGGTTGGGGAGCTCATCTGCAAGACCTCTCCACTCAAGGCACTTGGTCTCCACAGGAGACCTATCTCCATATCAACCACTTTGAGCTCCGAGCAGTTTTTCTAGCTCTCAAGGTCTTCCATACCCTGCTCAGCTACAAGACAGTCCTCATTCATACGGACAATCAAGTAGCAATGTTTTACATAAACAAGCAAGGAGGAACCGGCTCTCTGTCACTTTGCAACGAAGCTTTAAGATGGTGGGCCTTCGCCAGAGAGCATCAAATCCATCTCCTGGCCGTATACCTTCCAGGAATCCAAAACTCTTGGGCAGACAGACTCAGTCGAGTTCTGCTTCCACACGAATGGTCCCTGCACATGGACCAAGTACTCAGAATCTTTCAAGAGTGGGGAACCACGGACATAGACTTCTTTGCAAGTCCGTGGAATGCCAAACTTCCCCGGTTCTGTTCTAGAATTCCGTGTCAGGGAGTTCAGGCCAAGGATGCCTTCCTCCTTCACTGGGGTCAAGACTTCCTGTATGCCTTTCCACCCATTCCTTTAATTCCCAAGACTCTGTTCAAGCTCCAGAGGGATCAAGGATCTATGATCCTCATAGCTCCACGCTGGCCACGCCAAGTGTGGTACCCTCTACTTCTACATCTCTCTCAAGCTCCCTCCCTAGACTTGGGAGCTGCTCCAAACCTTCTGTCTCAGGAGGAGGGGACTTTGTGGCACCCAAACCCCAAGTCCCTTCACCTCAGAGCTTGGTTGCTGAAGGCCTAGACCTTCAGGATTGGAATCTTTCTCAGCAGGTGAAGGATATCCTTCATGCTTCCGGGAAACGTTCTACTAGACGTTCCTATGCTTTTAAATGGAAAAGGTTTCCATTTGGTGTACTGAGAAGGCTCTTGACCCTCTAGCACTACCTTTGAATTCTCTATTGGAATATCTCCTGCATCTTTCCAATGCAGGCCTTAAGACGAATTCAGTAAGGGTCCATTTGAGTGCTATTGCAGCATCCCTTAAGCCTATCAATGGACACCCAATTTCCTCTCATCCTCTTATTGCAAGATTCATGAGAGGCCTAACTTTAACTAAACCTCCCATTAGGCCTCCTCTGGTGGCATGGGACTTAAATCTGGTTTTTGGTCAGCTTATGAAGCCACCTTTTGAACCCTTAGCCACCACCTCCCTGAAATTTCTTTCCTGGAAGGTTATTTTCCTCATTGCAGTCATCTCAGCTCGCCGCATCAGTGAACTGCAGGCCTTAGTGGCTAATCCACCTTATACAAGATTCCATCATGATAAGGTAATCCTTAGGACCAATCCACACTTTATGCCTAAAGTGGTCTCACCTTTTCATCTTAATCAAGAGGTATATTTACCTGTCTTTTTTCCAGCTCCTCATGCATCAAGTGCAGAGAGGAATCTTCATACTCTGGATTGTAAGAGAGCTCTTGCCTTTTACTTACAAAGGACACAGCAACATAGAAAGTCTTCTCAACTCTGTTGCTTTTGATCCCTCTCATTTGGGACTTCCAGTCTCTAAGAGAACACTGTCCAATTGGATTGCTCAGTGTATTTCTTTCGCCTACCAGAGTAAGAACCTTTCTCTGGAGAGCCATGTCACAGCTCATAATGTGAGGGCCATGGCCACCTCTATGGCTCATCTAAATTCTGTGTCCATCGACCAAATCTGTCGAACAGCCACCTGGGCCTCGGTTTATACCTTCACAGCCCATTACTGCTTGGACAAGGACTCCCGCTGGGATGCCTTGTTTGGTCAGGCTGTTCTCAAACAGCTGTTCCATTCTTAATCAACTCCTGCCCTCCTTCCCAGAATGGATGCCTGAGGTCCATAGGAGGAGGTAGAGCCCTTCCCAGGGTCTCATAACCTCAGGGATCTCCCAGGCATCTCTAGCTAGGGAGTCCCCATATGTGAAGACTCATTCCTGCTTGTTCCTGGAGATAGCACAGTTACTTACCTGTAACAGGTGATCTCTGGGAACAGCAGGAATAAGTCTTCACAACCCACCCACCTCCCCTAGGAGTTGTATCTCTCTATTTGTCTTTCCTCTCCTCTCTCTCTCTTGTCTCAGCTTTAAAACCGAACTGAGGAGAGGCGGTTAGGAAAGGCGGGAAGGCAGCACGCAGGCGCTGTGGGATGCTCCCAAAAGCTTTCCTTTTTGGGAAGCTGGGGAGCGTTCCCGCGCAGGCTCCATCGGTACCGACGTACCCATATGTGAAGACTTATTCCTGCTTTTCCCAGAGATCACCTGTTACAGGTAAGTAACTGTGCTTCATCAGCATAGCAAATGTTGTTGATGAGTCTCCCACCAATCTTCACACCTCGGTTTTCTTTATACAGTCTTGCTTCTCTGATGATTTGTTCTGCATATAAATTAAACAGCTAGGAGGAAAGTATGCAGCCTTGTCATATACCTTTGCTGATCTTAAACCATTCTGTTTCTTCTTGTTCTGTTCATACATCGGTGTCTGGCCAAAACCACCAACACCAGGTGGTCAGAGAAGGATACCTCCTTCACTTGGACTGGATGCCTCCCCCTTTCTTTCCAGAAGAACCCCCTCGGACTCCCCTGCTCCAAGCCCTGCTATTGCAGTAACTCGCAGGTTTCATCATGGACAGAGCCGTGGAACTAGTACCCCTCCATCTCAGGGGCAAGGGGTTCTACTCCTGTTACTTTCTGGTCCCAAAAAGAACAGGGGCCCTAAGGCCCATTCTGGATTTGCAAAACCTGAACAAGTTCCTGGTGCGGGAGAAGTTCAAGATGCTCTCCCTTGGAACACTGCTGCCCTACCTCCAACAGAGAGATTTGCAATGCTCCTTGGACCTAAAGGATGCTTACACTCACATCCTTATTCATCCCAGTCTCAGGCAGTACTTAAGGTTCATGGTTGGGGGCGACCACTGCCAGTACAGGGTACTTCCCTTCGGCCTATCCTTCACATCAAGAGTCTTCACCAAATGCCTGGCAGTGGTGGCCGCCTACCTCCGTTTCCAAGGGGCCTTCGTCTTCCCATGCCTGGACGACTTGCTTGTTAAGGGAGACAAGGCCACAGAGGTGCAACAGGCCATAGGCCGCACCGTCAAGGTTCTGAAGTATTTGGGGTTTGCGATAAACTGCCCCAAGTCACACCTTACTCTAACACAGGACTTTGAGTTTGTAGGAACCCGGCTGGACACACTCCAGACCAAGGCCTTTCTTCCCTCAGACAGGGCAGATCGCCTCAGGGCCCTGGCCACTGAAGTGCAGTGCCAGCATGCAGTGTCAGCTACATGACATCCACAGTCGACATGGGCTCCATGGCATCCACAGTCCATGTGGTTCCCAATGCCTGCTTCCACATGCAGGCAGCTCAGTGGTGTCTCTGCGCACAGTGGACTCAGGCCACAGACAGGGTCTGGGACAGGGCTGTAGTGTCTTGTCAGCTAGTGGAGTCACTCAGCTGGTAGCAGGGCACACAGCACCTGCAGGAGGGCATGCCCTTCCAGTCTCCAGATCCCCAGAGGGTCCTCACCATGGATGTGTCCCTTCTGGACAGGGGTGCTCACTGTGAGGAATTGCGCACACAGGACAACTGGTCCCTAGCAGAGAGCCAGGTGCAGCCTGCTGGAGCTCAAGACCATCTTCCTGGCGATCAAGGCCTTCCACCACTGCCTGTGGAACCAGTCGGTGCTAGTCCAAATGGCTAACCAGGTCGTGATGTTCTACCTGAACAAGCAGGTGGGCACAGGGTCTTAGCACCTCTGCCAGGAGGCAGTAGCCCTCTGCTTGTATGCAATTGGCCAAGGAATGTGCCTCAGGGCAGTATACCTTCTGAGCCAGGACAATTTTCTAGCGGACAGGCTGAGCAGGGTCCTCCAGCCGCACGAAATAGTGACTAGACTCCAGGGTGGCACTGTGGCTCTTGCTATTATGGGGATCCCCAAGTCTGGACCTCTTCGGCAGCCTGACCAATGTTCAGCTGCCCTGCTTCTGCTGTCCCCAGTCGCATCCGTCACAGGTAGCAGCGGACACCTTCCTCATCTCGTGGTCGGAGGGCCTCCTGTATGCCTTCCCTCCCACACCACTAATCGCCTGGACCCTCTTCAAGGTCCTGTGGGACAAGGCTTTCATGATCCTGGTGGCCCATGCAGCCTTGGTTTCCCCTGTTGCTATGCCTCTCGGGCCCTCTGGGAACGCCCCAGGGCTACTGACCCAGGAGGACGGCTCCCTCCTGGGGTCCCTGTTGTTAACAGAATGGCTGCTGAACGGGTAGCCTTAGCACCCTTCAACCTCCCAAGGGAGGTGGAGGAAGTTTACCTGGCCTCTTGTAAGCCCAATGAAAAAGTGTAAGCTCAACAAGATGGGCTTACACCTTCAAGTGGTGCAGGTTTTCATTCTGGTGTGTGGAGCAATGAGTTGACCCGTTCTCTTGCCAGATGCACATGGTGCTGCAGTACTTTCTTCTCCTGTTGCAAACCGGACTCGTCCAACTTCGTCAGAGTGCATCTGAGCATGCTCTTGGTGCACTATCATTCCATAGAGAGCAAACCTCTTACTATGCAGCCCCTCATTACCCAATTTATGCGGGGCCTTCTGCTCTCTAAGCCTCCCATCCACCTGCCCTCACGGAATGGGACCGCAACGTGGTTCTGATGCAGCTCACCAAGTCGCCTTTTGAACCTCTGGCTACCTTTCACTTGCACTACCTCTCCTGGAAGGGAATCTTTCTGGTGGCGCTCACCTCTGCCTGCAGAATCAGCGAGCTTCAGGCCTTGATGGCCCAGCCATTTTACACTAGGTTCTAGAAAAATAGGATCGTGCTTCTCACCCATCCTAAATTCCTTCTTTCCACGGCCCCACTCCGACGAGGCAGCGGCCGTCCTCCATACTCTGGATTGTAAGAGGGCCTTGTCCTTCTACCTGCAATGTACCCAGGGCCACCGCAAAGCCTCACAGCTTTATGTTTCCTATGACCCCAGTCGCCCGGGGGAGGCTGTGTTACTAAGCAGACCCTGTCTACCTGGGTGGCAGACTGCACTGCCTTCACCCACGATCAGTCTGGGCTTTCATTGGACTGCCGGGTCATGGCGCACAATGTCAGGGCTATGGCGACCTCTGTTTCAAGCTACGCTCTGTCCCTATGGCAGACATCTGCCGGGCTGCCACCTGGTCCTCAGTCCACACCTTTGCAGCTCACTACTTCCTGGGGAGGAAATCCGATGGGACAGCGCCTTCGGCCAGGCCGTACTCCATAATCTGTTCGGAATTTAGGCAACTCCTACCCTCCAACCTTTCTTGTTCAGGCTACTGGAGTGATGGTTCTACCTGGACACTAGGGTCCTTAGAGTCTTTCCTCAGACTCGCTTGTGACTGCTCACGGCCGGGCCCTGTTTTTCTGCAGGTTCTCGGTAGCCTGTAACTAGGGAGTCCCATATGTGAGGTCTGACTTCCTGCTTGTTTCTGGAGAAAGCATAGTTACTCACCTGTAACAGGTGTTCTCCAGGGACAGCAGGAATCGGTCCTCACAACCCTCCCTCCTCCCCTTGGAGTTGCTGTACTATTTTTGCCATCTTCTTTTGTCAGCTCTAACTATGTCATCTGACTGAGTAAGATGGCGCCCTTGGGTGGGAAGGGAACCATGCATGCGTAATGGCATCTCCCAAAGGCTTTCTTTGAGAGTTGGGGAGATGCTTCCGCAGGGCTCCGTCTGCGCCGACGTCACCCATATGTGAGGACTGATTCCTGCTGTTCCTGGAGAAAATCTGATCTCCAGGAACAAGCAGGAATAAGTCCTCACATATGGGTACGTCGGTACCGACGGAGCCTGCGCGGGAAAGCTCCCCAGCTTCCCAGAAGAAAGCTTTTGGGAGCCTCCCACAGCGCATGCGTGCTGCCTTCCCGCCTTTCTGACCAACTCTCCTCAGTTCTTCTTTTCCGCGGAGCCAGCAGGTCGTGTTCCTGTCACCGCTGAAGAAGTTCTTATTTTAATTTGTTTCTTTGGCCGCGTGTCTGCCTTCCCCGCTACCGGACCGGTACCGCCGGTCTTTTTTCTTTTTACTTTTCAAAAAAAAAAAAAAAATTATTTTCTTTTCACTACTTGGTGAAATTTTCTCTCTTTAGGCCCCAGGCCTAGAGAACAATTTTCCCTCATGGAAAAACCAGCTTCTGGTTTTAAAAAATGCACCAAGTGTAGCGGTACCATCTCAGTTACCGACACACATGAATGGTGTCTTAAATGTTTGGGGCCTGACCACTCCATTCCGGATTGCCAGTCCTGTTCCCTGATGTCTAAACGTGGCTTACAGAACCGAGCAGCCAAGTTTCATATGCTGTTTTCCACAGATACTCCAGCATCGACATCTTCCAGGTCTTCCTCTCCTGATGGATCTCAGGTAACCAAACATTCCTCTGGCAGGTCCTTAAAGGGCAAATCTCCCTCTAAGTATCGAGATGCCTCCGGGCTTGACCCTGAGGACCCTGCCCCAGCCAAACAACCCCGGCGGGAAGCTCCGGCTTCCAAAGCTCCTCCTATGGGGTTACAGGTTGACATCGATGGCACGGCCTCGACCGATCACCTGTTAGACTGCTCTGGGGTACCGGCACACTCTTCCGGTACCGACATCCAGGCAGTCGTGGCGTCCATGGATCATACAGTTCAATCCATGCAGCAGGCCATAATGGCTTTCATTAAGGCTGCGACGCCCACGGTACCGCAGCAAGCGGTACCGACCTCGGTTCCGGTACCACAATCGATACCGGTACCCAGGGCATCTACGTCGACCAGGATACCGGTTCCGGTTCCCGGTTCCGGGGCTTTTCCCGATACCGATCCGGTTCCGGGTACGCCCGATGTCGATACCGGTCGATACGCGTATCGATCCCTGGAAGCCAACAGACGATACTTCCAGTCTTCTGATAATTCCGATTCATCGGATGACTCTCCCGAAGTATCTCTTGCTCTTCCTGAGGAGCCCTCTTCTCCAAAGAGGAGAATGTCTCCTCCAGAGGATTTGTCCTTTCAAGACTTCATCATGGAAGTAGCTAAAGGACTCTCTATTTCAGTAACCTCTGAAAAAGAACCTAGAGCAAAAAAATTAAACATTTTGGGATAATCTAAGGTTCCCAGAGAGGCAGTCACCTTGCCAATTCATGAAATTCTCCAAGAATATTTGCTTGAATTGTGGGAGACTCCTCTCACCCTTTCTCCTCATTCTCGTAGATTGGACACTATGTACCGTGTCCCTCCTTCTCC
Organism: Ichthyophis bannanicus; assembly: GCA_033557465.1. NCBI lineage: Eukaryota > Metazoa > Chordata > Amphibia > Gymnophiona > Ichthyophiidae > Ichthyophis > Ichthyophis bannanicus. The sequence goes on along the minus strand of CM066033.1, from coordinate 291,570,845 downwards.
TGGTTTTCAAAAAACTCAGCTTCCTCACCATTCTATTGTGGTGCAGTCAGCTATGAAGAGAATAAAGAGTACCAAAAGACACTCTTCTACTCCTCCAGGAAGAGAATGCAGGACCTTGGATGCTTTTGGTAGAAAGATCTTCCAAGCTAGCATGCTTACTGCCAGAATCAATTCATACAGCCTTTATATGGGTATGTTTCTGAAGGAGGTTGCAGAAATGCTGCACAACTTTCTCCCTTTTATTCCAGAGGATAAAAGAGAGGAATTCCTTCTTTGGCTTAAGCATACGCAAGACATCTCAAAGTTTTCCAACAGAGCAGTCTTTGATTCCTTTGAGGTTGCCAGCAGAGCCTCAGGCATTGCTATAGCTGCTCGTAGGATTGCTTGGCTCCAGGCTTCTGATCTAGAACCCTGGGTTCAAGATGGTTTAGGAAATCTACCCTGTACAGGTGAAAACCTATTTGGCAAAGAGTGGCAGATTAAAGCCACTCAAATGGATGCAGAAAATGCTGCTCTTGATAGACTTTCTAAGTCTACCTCCACTCCAGCCAAGAAAAAGTCTTTTAAAAAGTCTTTTTACAAGAAGGGCAGATTTCCTTCCACTTCTGGTCAACAGTTTTCTGCAGGTCGCTTTGCTACTAAGCGTCAGCAACCCAAACAGGCTAGGCCTAAACCTGCAGGGGCTGCTGCAACCCAGCAGTCCCAAGCCCCTCAGGGGTTTTGACTTACTGCTAGAGAACTTAACCTTTCTGGCTCTAAAACAGCCAGAACCTCTCACCATTCCAGGAAGGTTGGCTCATTTTGCTCCCAGATGGGAGCAAATCACATCAGAGCAGTGGACCCTCTCCATCATCAGAGAGGGCTACAAACTTCATTTCTCAGACCTTCCTCCTTACACCATGGTGAGACATTTCAATTCTCCCACATCTCTCCTCGACCTTCTGGATCAGGAGGTAACCTCCCTTCTGGCCCAGAGGGCAATAGAAAAAGTTCCTCTTCTTCAACAGGGGTCAGGTTTTTACTCCCCCTACTTTCTCATCCCAAAGAAAACAGGGGGATACAGACCTATTCTAGATCTCTGAGAATTGAACAAATTTCTGTACAAGGAGAAGTTCAAGATGCTCTCTTTAGGCACTCTCCTTCCATACCTACAGAGTCAGGATTGGCTTTGTTCTCTAGATCTCAAGGATGCGTACACCCATATACTCATCCACCCATCCCACAGAAAATTCCTACGTTTTCTGTTCCAGGGAAAACATTACCAATACAGAGTCCTTCCTTTTGGTCTGGCCTCTGCTCCAAGGGTGTTCACCAAATGCATGGCAATAGTTGCTGCATTTCTGCGCACTCTGGGAGTCTTTGTCTTCCCATATCTGGCTCATCAGAGCTCCATCTCAGTCAGAAGCCCAGATTTCCCTGGACCGCACAAGGTGCATTCTGCAATATCTGGGACTGGTGGTAAACCTCCCAAAGTCCCCAACTCATTCCTACTCAGTCCCTCGAATTCATAGGGGCCTGGTTGGATACCACCACTGCAAGGGCCTACCTTCCTCAGGCCCGTTGCCAACATCTAGTGCAGCTAGCCTCCCAGATTCAGTCAAAGAGCCACTTAACTGCCAGTGAGATGCTACAACTGCTAGGCCACATGGCTTCCACAGTACATGTGGTCCCCTATGCTCGCCTACACATGAGAGCAGCTCAATGGACTTTGTCCACCCAGTGGACTCAAGCCTCAAGAGCTCTCTCAGACCAAATAGCAAACTCCAAACATCTCCTTTGGTCTCTCCAATGGTGGATGTCCACTCAAAATCTATTGCTGGGGTCCCCCTCCAACCTTTGTTGCCCCAAGCAATCCTCACAACAGATGCCTCCCAAACAGGTTGGGGAGCTCATCTTTATTTATTTTTATTTATTTTTATTTATTTAACTGCATTTATATCCCGCTTTTCACCGGGTCAAAGCGGTGTAACATGTAACATAGGGAGGGGTAATTTCTTTTAGGGTGGGGCCATCACCAGGGTCAACAATTAATGATTAGGGGTGAACATAGACATGTTTTACTTCTGTTGAAATCTACGTGTGGGGTCATGGTGGTGTTTCTGTTGAGAGATGTTCCCGGAATAGGATTGTCTTTAGCTGTTTCTTAAATGACGTGATGTCGTTGTTGTTCTTGATGTGGTTCGGTAGAGAGTTCCAGAGGGATGGAGCATAGAGTTCAAATGCTCTGTTGCAGGTCCGTTGTGTAGATTTGGTTCTTTTGTGGGGGACAACGATAGAGTTATTGGAGGAATGTCTGGTTGATCTGTTGTGGGATGGTCGAGGCAGTAAGGGGTGTAGTGAGGTGTTCCGTGCTTGGTGGATAGTTTTGTGGATGAGTAGGATGGCTTTGTACTTGATTCTTGCCTGCAGGGGCAGGAGGTGAAGGTCTCTCAGGATTGGGGTGATGTGCTCCCGTTTTTTTGCATTTTGAATAATCCTTGCTGTGGTGTTTAAAGCAGTACGGAGGGAGTTGGTGTGCGAGGCAGGAAGTCCATGGTAGATTATGTTGCAAAAATCCAGATGGGGGAGTGTCACAGCTTGCATCACTGTCCTAAAGTCGTGAGGTTCTAGGAGGGGCCGGAGTCGTTGGATAGTTTTAGCTTTGTGGAATATCATCCCGGCGGTTTTGTTGATTTGTTGTTTGAGGGTGAGAGCTTGATCAATGATGATGCCTAGATATCTTATTTGAGGCTGGACTTGTATTTGTGTGGTTCCCATGTTGAGGTGGGTGGGTGGTTTGAAGTCGGGTTCTTTTGTTACTATTAGGGCTTCGGTTTTCTTTATGTTGATGGATAGATTGTTCTCCTGTAGCCAGTTGGCCACGTCGTTGAAACAGGCTGATAGCTGTTCGTTTTTCGGGTTGGTGGTTGTAATTGGTGCATAGAGCATTATGTCGTCCGCGTAGATGTGGAAGTTGATGTTGTGGGTGCGTATGACTGAGCATAGTGGACGTAGGTATATGTTAAACAACATGGCTGATAGGGTGGATCCTTGGGGTACTCCTTGAAGTTGTTTGTAGGGGGGCGAGGTTGTGGATAGGGTGCGTATCTGTTGCTGTCTGTTAGTTAGGTAGGATCTGAACCATTGGAGTACAGTGTCCTTGATTCCGATTGATTGTAGTCTGTGTATGAGGGTTACGTGTGAGATTGTGTCGAAGGCCGCTGATATGTCTAGGAAGATCAGGATGTACCCTGATTTTTTCTCTTGTGTTCCGATGATGAGTGTGTTCATTAGGATGGTCATGAGGGTCTCAACTCCATGTTGTGGTCGGAAGCCGTGTTGCTGTGGGTCAAGTATGTCGTTGGTGTCTAGATGATCTTGAAGCTGGTGTTGGACTATTTTTTCTATTATCTTGGTGGCGAGGGGGAGGCTTGCCACTGGTCTGTAGGAGGTGGGGTCTTTGGGGTCCAGGTTGTTCTTCTTTATGGTTGGTCGGATGATTGATGTTTTGAGGGCCTCTGGCATGTATCCTTGTTTAAAGGATTCATTTACGATGTGAGTTAGTGGGGTACTTAGGTCTTCCTTGGTTTTCTTTATCCATTCGGTAGGGCAGGGGTCCAGTGGGGAAGTGGTGGTGTTCAGGCAGGAGATGGTGGCGGATATTTCTTCCTTTGATGTGTCATTGAATGTAGTCCAGTTGGCGTTTATGATTCCTGGGTGTGTTCTTGTGGTTGTAGCGCAGTGGTAAGGTTGTTGAGGTTGCTGAAATTGTTTGTATTGTCGGGCCAGGAGATCCGAGGGGATATCTGGGGGTTGATCGGAAGTGGTTGGTATCTTTGTCAGATTCTTGGCGATTTGGAAGAGTTCTCGGGGTTTGTTTGCAGCAGACGTGATGATTTTGGTGTGGTAGTTTTTCTTTGCATTGTCGGTTTCAGTGTGGTAGGCAGCAAGTTCATATAGGTATTGCTTCTTGTTTTTGTCTGTTTTGTTTTTTCTCCATTTTCTTTCTGTTCTTCTAAGATTTGTTTTCAGTTTCCGGAGGTCCGTGGTGAACCAGCGGGCCTTTGAGGAGATGGGCTTGTTGCTGGTTTTGTTTACAGTTGCTCTGGATGCTGAGGAGATTGTGGTGTTCCAGTTGTCCATGAGGTCATCAAGGTTATTTGAGGTTGTAAGGAGATTAGGTAGGGTCAGCGTCAGGAAGTCTTCTTTGTTGAATGCTTTGAATCTTCGTGTGTGTTGGGTGTGTCCTCTGTTTGTATTTGGTGGATATGCATGGGAGAGGTGGATGATGTAGTGGTCTGACCATGGGACTGGTGAGATTGTCGGACTACTGTTAGAGGTGGATGCTTGGGAGTTCAGAAATATGAGGTCCAGTGTGTTTCCTTTTTCGTGTGTTGGTTCATTTATGATCTGCGATAGGTTCATTGCTGTCATGGCGTTAAGGAATGTTTCTGTTTGTGCGTCTTGAAGGGATGGGAGATTGAAGTCTCCTAGTATAATGGGTTCCTTTGATGGGTCGATGCTTTCGGAGATCAGGTGCAGTATCCTTGGTAAGTCAGAGTTTGCAGCGGGTGTTCGATAGACCAGGCATATTGTGAGGTTTTGTTGGTGAGGGTGAGGATGTCTGCTTCGTCGGAGGTTTCCGAGGTGAGGGTGCGCAGGTGGAGGTAGTCCTTTGCGATGATGGCTACTCCTCCGCCTTTTGCGTGGGTTCGGGAGCAGTGGTAAAAGTTGTATCCGGCTGGTGTCAGTTGGTTCATTATTACTGTGTCCGTTTCTGTTAGCCAGGTTTCTGTTATGCATAGGATGTCGGTCTTCTCAGATATGATCAGGTTTTGGAGCATGTGATATTTGTTCCTGGTGGAGCGTGCATTTATGAGTGCGATGGAGAGGTGCAGGTGACTTATGTGATTGGTGCTTTTGGCTGGCGTGTGGTGTGTGAGTCTGGTTGTTTGTGGTGTTGAGAATGCTTGTGGGTTGCAGTGCTGTGGGTCCTGTGTATGGGGGTCAGTAGGTATGGTGAGGTGGGAGTACAATGTCCGTGCGGAAGGGGTTGTGCCTGTCAGTGTGACTGCGTGGAGAGGATTGCTGAGTGTGCTTGGGTGGGGGTGCAGTGTTAGTAGTGGGGTGAGAAGGTAGATGGGTGTTAGGAAGGGCGGCATGATGTGGACGAGTACCTGGGGTTTTGGAAGCGGTGTAGTCTCTTTCTTGTTGGTTTGTTGGAGTGCTTGAATGTCCGGTATTTGCCCCGTTGAGCTGTTCGCTGCGTTGAGTCTCCTTTATTTCCGGGATGGTTGTCTGGTGTCGAGCTTTGCCCGTTGTGGAGATTTTCTGGGCCACGGTAATGGCCACCGCCTAAGGGCCACGCCAAAGGGCCCTCTGGCGAGGCCCTCAGGCGCGGGCCCGCCAGGCGCGGGCGCGCCCGTAGGGACGCCGCGTTTAAGGGTTCACCCGGCTCCTCTCCCACCGCCCGGATTGGGCGGGAGCAGCTCCCACTGTCCCGATTGGACAGGAGTGGAGTTTGGTGGCGATCGGGTGCTGGCGGTACTGCGGGCTCCCTCGGGGTAGGGACGCCGCGTTTAAGGGTTCACCCGGCTCCTCTCCCACCGCCCGGATTGGGCGGGAGCAGCTCCCACTGTCCCGATTGGACAGGAGTGGAGTTTGGTGGCGATCGGGTGCTGGCGGTACTGCGGCTCCCTCGGGGTAGGGACGCCGCGTTTAAGGGTTCACCCGGCTCCTCTCCCACCGCCCGGATTGGGCGGGAGCAGCTCCCACTGTCCCGATTGGACAGGAGTGGAGTTTGGTGGCGATCGGGTGCTGGCGGTACTGCGGCTCCCTCGGGGTAGGGACGCCGCGTTTAAGGGTTCACCCGGCTCCTCTCCCACCGCCCGGATTGGGCGGGAGCAGCTCCCACTGTCCCGATTGGACAGGAGTGGAGTTTGGTGGCGATCGGGTGCTGGCGGTACTGCGGCTCCCTCGGGGTAGGGACGCCGCGTTTAAGGGTTCACCCGGCTCCTCTCCCACCGCCCGGATTGGGCGGGAGCAGCTCCCACTGTCCCGATTGGACAGGAGTGGAGTTTGGTGGCGATCGGGTGCTGGCGGTACTGCGGCTCCCTCGGGGTAGGGACGCCGCGTTTAAGGGTTCACCCGGCTCCTCTCCCACCGCCCGGATTGGGCGGGAGCAGCTCCCACTGTCCCGATTGGACAGGAGTGGAGTTTGGTGGCGATCGGGTGCTGGCGGTACTGCGGCTCCCTCGGGGTAGGGACGCCGCGTTTAAGGGTTCACCCGGCTCCTCTCCCACCGCCCGGATTGGGCGGGAGCAGCTCCCACTGTCCCGATTGGACAGGAGTGGAGTTTGGTGGCGATCGGGTGCTGGCGGTACTGCGGCTCCCTCGGGGTAGGGACGCCGCGTTTAAGGGTTCACCCGGCTCCTCTCCCACCGCCCGGATTGGGCGGGAGCAGCTCCCACTGTCCCGATTGGACAGGAGTGGAGTTTGGTGGCGATCGGGTGCTGGCGGTACTGCGGCTCCCTCGGGGTAGGGACGCCGCGTTTAAGGGTTCACCCGGCTCCTCTCCCACCGCCCGGATTGGGCGGGAGCAGCTCCCACTGTCCCGATTGGACAGGAGTGGAGTTTGGTGGCGATCGGGTGCTGGCGGTACTGCGGCTCCCTCGGGTAGGGACGCCGCGTTTAAGGGTTCACCCGGCTCCTCTCCCACCGCCCGGATTGGGCGGGAGCAGCTCCCACTGTCCCGATTGGACAGGAGTGGAGTTTGGTGGCGATCGGGTGCTGGCGGTACTGCGGCTCCCTCGGGGTAGGGACGCCGCGTTTAAGGGTTCACCCGGCTCCTCTCCCACCGCCCGGATTGGGCGGGAGCAGCTCCCACTGTCCCGATTGGACAGGAGTGGAGTTTGGTGGCGATCGGGTGCTGGCGGTACTGCGGCTCCCTCGGGGTAGGGACGCCGCGTTTAAGGGTTCACCCGGATCCTCTCCCACCGCCCGGATTGGGCGGGAGCAGCTCCCACTGTCCCGATTGGACAGGAGTGGAGTTTGGTGGCGATCGGGTGCTGGCGGTACTGCGGCTCCCTCGGGGTAGGGACGCCGCGTTTAAGGGTTCACCCGGCTCCTCTCCCACCGCCCGGATTGGGCGGGAGCAGCTCCCACTGTCCCGATTGGACAGGAGTGGAGTTTGGTGGCGATCGGGTGCTGGCGGTACTGCGGCTCCCTCGGGGTAGGGACGCCGCGTTTAAGGGTTCACCCGGCTCCTCTCCCACCGCCCGGATTGGGCGGGAGCAGCTCCCACTGTCCCGATTGGACAGGAGTGGAGTTTGGTGGCGATCGGGTGCTGGCGGTACTGCGGCTCCCTCGGGGTAGGGACGCCGCGTTTAAGGGTTCACCCGGCTCCTCTCCCACCGCCCGGATTGGGCGGGAGCAGCTCCCACTGTCCCGATTGGACAGGAGTGGAGTTTGGTGGCGATCGGGTGCTGGCGGTACTGCGGCTCCCTCGGGGTAGGGACGCCGCGTTTAAGGGTTCACCCGGCTCCTCTCCCACCGCCCGGATTGGGCGGGAGCAGCTCCCACTGTCCCGATTGGACAGGAGTGGAGTTTGGTGGCGATCGGGTGTGGCTGGCGGTACTGCGGCTCCCTCGGGGTAGGGACGCCGCGTTTAAGGGTTCACCCGGCTCCTCTCCCACCGCCCGGATATTGGGCGGGAGCAGCTCCCACTGTCCCGATTGGACAGGAGTGGAGTTTGGTGGCGATCGGGTGCTGGCGGTACTGCGGCTCCCTCGGGGTAGGGACGCCGCGTTTAAGGGTTCACCCGGCTCCTCTCCCACCGCCCGGATTGGGCGGGAGCAGCTCCCACTGTCCCGATTGGACAGGAGTGGAGTTTGGTGGCGATCGGGTGCTGGCGGTACTGCGGCTCCCTCGGGGTAGGGACGCCGCGTTCATCTGCAGGACTTCTCCACCCAAGGTACTTGGTCTCCACAGGAGACCTCTCTTCATATCAATCACTTGGAGCTTCGAGCAGTGTTCTTAGCTCTCAAGGTCTTTCATACCCTCCTCTGCTACCAGACAGTCCTCATTCAAACGGACAATCAGGTAGCCATGTTTTACATAAACAAACAAGGAGGAACCGGCTCTCTGTCGCTTTGCAACGAAGATCTCAGATTATGGGCCTTCGCCAGAGAGCATCAAATCCATCTCCTGGCAGTATACCTCCCAGGAATTCAAAACTCTTGGGCAGACAGACTCAGTCGAGTTCTGCTTCCACACGAATGGTCCCTGCACATGGATCAGGTACTCAGAATCTTTCAGGAATGGGGTACCCCGGACATAGACCTATTTGCAAGTCCGTGGAATGCCAAACTTCCCCGGTTCTGTTCCAGAATTCCGTGTCAGGGAGTTCAGGCCAAGGATGCCTTCCTCCTTCACTGGGGTCAGGACTTCCTGTATGCCTTTCCACCCATTCCTTTGATCCCCAAGACTCTGTTCAAACTTCAGAGGGATCAAGGATCTATGATCCTCATAGCTCCACGCTGGCCACGCCAAGTGTGGTACCCTCTACCGCGGCTCCGATAACGATCTCAAACCGCTACCGCAGCTTTGTAAACAAGCCCCTAAAAGTCAGAGATGCTGATCTCCCGGTCAAATCCTATATACGCTATCTGGGAGTGATATTGGATCAACAATTGGACTTCAAGGAACATATAAGACGCACCGTAAAATCAATATACTTCAAGATTAAAACCCTGAGACACTTGAAACCTATGTTGGAACCTGATGACTTCTGAACTATCTTCCAAGCGTTAGCCACACCGCACTTCGATTATGCTAATATAATACTGCATGGCCTCCCTAAAATCACCATCAACCCCTTACAGTTAGCCATGAATGCAGCAGCCCGTATCCTCCACGGAGCCTCAAGGAGTGACCACATCTCCCCCATTCTAAAAGAACTTCATTGGCTTCCAATAAGCTGTAGGATCCTATATAAGGCCCTCCTTATTACCTTCAAGGCCTTCAATAAACTCCTGTAACCATCTCGGATCTCATCACACACACAGAGAATAACAGACTAGAAGATCTTCTGCAGTGGACATGCTAATCATACCAAGAGACTCCATAAAGTCTAACCAATCAACCATCAACAGAGCTTCCTTATCGTTCCTCCAGCTTAGTCCTCAACGAATGGGTTGTGCACCTCCTCCTGCAGCATGAAGACTGGACCAATCAAATTTCAGCACCACTGGAATCAGCATACCAGCCATCTCTGGAACTCCAGTGTGTCCGGTCTTCATGCAGCAGGAAGACGTTAGTGAGCCTAGCTGGGCTCACTAGTTACTCAGTTTTAGTTATTTTGCTCTAGCTAACCTTTTGAATAATTTTTTTTTGTGTCCTCTTAGGACTTATTTGCTTTCTTAATTTAGGGGTTGCTGTCCCTTTAAATTTCCCTTCTCATTTCAGCACTCCGTGGGGGGGGGGGGGACCGGAGGAAGGTCTCTCTTCTGCCCAGCCTAAGCCGCTTGTGTTGTTCTTCCCTGTTGCTTTTTCTAAATTAGGATCTCTGTCCCAGGGCTGTTCGGGACAGAGCTCCTGCGGCGGCTATGCAGCGGCTACTCTCCGGGGGGTAAAGAGTCTGCTCTTTGAGTGCCGGTAAGTACGGGCGGCTGACGGGGGTTGGAGCCTGTTCTGCCTCAGAGTCTCTGTCTCCCTGCTAAGCTCGTTGGGGGTTCCCTGCTGATTTGTTCTTTTCGGGGGGCCGCCGGGTCGTTAGCGTTCCCAGATTGTGGTGGTCAGTCGGCAGCGGGGATTTTTGTTTATCTGGCTGTTTCGCCAGCGCGGAGCAAAAGCGCGCCAAAATTTCTTTGCTGCCGCGGCCATTTTCAGCTTCCCGGTTCTTTTCAGCGTGTGGATCACGCGGCGGTTTTCTTTTAATTTTATTTCATTTGCTTTCATTTTTGTTCATTTTCGTTCATTTTCTTGTCCTCATTTCATTCTTTTCAGTTGTTTTCAGTCATTTTTGGTTCCCTTGCCTTCGGAGGACTTAGCTCCCTCAGCTAAGGGGGGGGGGGGGGAGAGAGGCTTCTCCTCTCCTCATCCTTATTCTTTCCAGGGCTGTCGGTTCCTCTTCAGCTATGCTAGCATTTCCTAAACCCCGGGCTCAGCTTTTTGGGGAGTTTAAAAAAAAACAAACAAAAAAAAAAACGGGAAAAAGGGAACGGCAGCATTTCTTTCCTTACATTACTTCACTGCCTATCGGTTGACTAATAGCTGCCCAGTTTCCCAGTTTGTGTGCTGGTTCTTCTGGGTCAGTTAAACATTTTTGCCTTTCAGTTTGTGGGGCAGTTTATGCCGCTTCCAAATCTGACTCAGGGTGCTTCCATGCCAGCGGGGTCCCTTTGTGTGATTTGTGGATCTCGGAGGGGCGCAGCTTCTGAGACAGACGTCTGCCAACGCTGTACGTCAGTGTCTCTCACTATGGAGCAGCACCTGGAGAGTTCCTTGGCTGCGGGGACGCAACCTGGTTCCGCAGCGGGGGAGTTAGAGTCGCCCCTGGAGGGTACATCGGGGATGCCTTCTGCGGTTTCTTTAGCCTCGGGGGCGCAGTCTGACCTAGGCGGAGTCTTGCCCTTGGAGGATTTTTCTCCCGAGTTTGTTTTGCTGATGCATCAGGCGTTCTGCCGTAGGCGCCAGAGCATGGGCGCTACTTCCCTTTCGGCGCCAGGGGTGACGGCGGAGAGCCCGTTGGCCGGCGTCAGGGCTCCTAAACGACAACGTCTGCAAGAGTCCTTCCAGTCGGAGGCGGATTGGCCGGCAGGAGAGGAGCCGGACTTCGACCAAGAGGTGGATGGGGAGGCCTTGGAAGAGGGTGAACTCCCTGAGCCGGAGGATCAAGCAAAGATTATTCGTGTGTTCAGACGCGAGGAATTGCCCGCTCTTGTTTCAGAGGCACTTCAGACTCTTGGTTTGGCACCTACGCCTCCGGTGGAGGAGGCGGACGGAGCGGACCCCATTATTCAGGCGGTACGTCAAACTAACGTGGTTTTTTTCCCATTCACCGGGTGATTGATCAGATGATTCAGTCTGAGTGGGATACTCCTGAGTCGGGTCTCAAGGGGGTAAAGGTCATGCGTCGGCTCTACCCTATGTCGGACAACGATCTTGAGCGTTTCCGTTCTCCGAAGGTCGATGCAGCGGTGTCCGCGGTGACTAAGAAAACCACGATTCCGGTGGAAGGTAGTGCGACTTTGAAAGAGCCACAGGACCGGAAAATGGATGGTCTGTTGAAACAATCGTTTGAGGCGGACGCGATTGCGTTGCAGGCCTCTATTTGTGGAGCCTGGGTTGCCCGGGCCTGTCTGCGCTGGGTTCAGCGGCTTCAACAAACACACACCTTGGAGGCCGAGATGTTAGGTGAGCTCCACCGCTTGGAATCTGGTTCGGCGTATTTGGCAGATGTCCATTATGATCTCATCAGAGCTCTCTCCAATAGCATGGCATCCGTGGTAGCATCACGCAGAGCCCTTTGGTTGAAGAATTGGGCGGCCGATGGTTTGTCCAAGTCGCGATTAGGCAAACTGCCTTTTAAGGGTAGATTGCTGTTTGGTGAGGATTTGGATAAGCTGGTCAAAGATTTGGGTGAGTCCAAGGGCGGTCGCCTGCCGGAGGATAGGCCGAAGCGAGGACGGTTGCTTCCGGCCGCTCGGGGGCAGTTTCGGGACTTTCGTAGGTTTCGGTCACCCCGTTCTGGTGGATTCCAGCGGGGCAGATATATCTCGAGGACTTCGAGCTTTCGTGGCTTTCGGGGAGCCAGTAGAGGATTCGCGGCTGCCACCCCTTCGTCCGCCCGCAAGCCCCAATGAAGAGCTGCGGGTCCAGGTGGAGATTCCAGTGATCGGAGGCCGTCTTCGACGCTTTCTCTCCGCTTGGGCCCAGATTACTTCCGACCAGTGGGTCTTGGACATCATCAGGGACGGGTATGTTCTGGACTTAGCCAGACCCGTGTTCGATTCCTTTGTGGCGTCTCCCTGCCGGGGAGCTCACAAGACAGCTCAGGTTCGGCAGACCCTCGATCGTCTTGTCCAGCTGGGGGCGGTAGTTCCCGTTCCGCAGGCGGAATATGGTCTCGGAAGATATTCCATTTATTTCGTGGTGCCAAAGAAGGATGGTGCTCTTCGCCCCATTCTGGATCTCAAAGGCGTGAACCGCTGTCTGCGGGTGCCACACTTTCGGATGGAATCCCTACGGTCCGTGCTGGTCGCCGTCTGCAGGGGCGAGTTCCTCACCTCCCTCGACCTCACGGAGGCCTATCTCCATATCCCTATTCGGGAGGACAACCAACATTATCTCCGCTTCGCTCTGCCGTGGGGTCACTTCCAGTTCCAAGCATTGCCCTTCGGTCTCGCGACCGCGCCGCGAGTGTTCACCAAAATCATGGTGGTGGTGGCGGCAGCCTTGCGCAAGGAAGGGGTGCTTGTCTATCCCTATCTGGACGATTGGTTGATTCGCGGAAAGTCTCACGCAGAGAGCCTGGCGGCAACTTCCAAAGTCGTAGCGCTATTGCAGTCTCTCGGCTGGGTGGTCAACCCCCGCAAGAGCCATTTGGTCCCGACGCAGACTCTCGAATATTTGGGGGTTCGGTTCGATACTTGCGTGGGATCGGTCTTTCTTCCCGATCGCAGGGTATTGACACTTCGGTCTCTCGTGCAGCGTTTTTGGCAGAGCCCCGCTCCGTCGGCCTGGCACTACCTTCAGTTGCTGGGGACGATGGCGGCTTCCCTGGAAGTAGTACCTTGGGCTCGCTTTCACATGCGTTCGCTTCAGAGCGCATTGCTCCGTCGCTGGTCCAACCAGTCCGATTCCCTGAACAAACGCCTCCCTTGCCCGCTAGCGTTTCGGAGGGATCTGCGATGGTGGCTTCGGACGTCATCGCTCCAGGTGGGAATGCCCTTGGAACAGCCGGTCTGGGTTCCTCTCTTGACGGATGCTTGTCTGACGGACTGGGGCGCTCATTGCGGCGAGAAGTTCACTCAGGGTCTCTGGTCCCCGGAGGAGAGCACTTGGTCGATCAACCGCTTGGAGCTTCGTGCCATGCGGTTGGCGTTGCAACGCTTCGAGACCATGATATCAACTCGGGCAGTGCGGGTGCTCTCCGACAATGCTGCGACCGTGGCGTACATAAACAGGCAGGGCGGTACCGGAAGCGTGGGCTTGGCAACGGAGGCTCGGATGTTGTTCGAGTGGATCGAGCCCCGACTGCAGGCCATATCGGCAGCGCACATTGCCGGGAAAGACAACGTGACGGCGGATTTTCTCAGCAGAGTTCAGGTGGATCCCGGCGAATGGGAACTCCACCCAAGGGTGTTCGAACAGCTGGTTCAGCGTTGGGGCCAACCGGTCATGGACCTGATGGCCACGTTGCACTCAGCAAAGGCAGCTCGGTTCTACAGTCGCCGAAGGGAACCGATGTCCGAAGGCATCGATGCTCTATTGCAGAATTGGCCATCCACGGGTCTTCTTTACGTGTTCCCTCCGTGGCCCCTGCTGGGTCGCGTGATTCAGCGTATCGAAGCTCACCGGGGTCGGGTGCTGTTGGTAGCGCCGGATTGGCCTCGACGTCCTTGGTATGCCGATCTGATGAGGTTGGTGGACGGATCCCCGTGGCGGCTTCCCCTGGATTCGGATCTGTTGTGTCAGGGTCCTCTTCGCATGCCGCAAGTGGGGAGATTCTCTCTTACGGCCTGGCTATTGAAAGGGCACGGCTAAGAAAGCGGGGTTATTCCCAGTCTGTCGTGGCAACTTTGTTACAGGCACGCAAAAGATCCACTTCGCTGGCCTGTGTTCGGGTTTGGCGTATTTTTGAGGATTGGTGCTCTCGACGTCAGGTTGGGGCTGCTACGGCATCTCTTCCGGTGGTACTCGATTTTTTGCAGGACGGTTTTGCTAAGGGATTGGCCGCCAGTTCCTTGCGAGTGCAGTTGGCGGCGCTTTCGTGCTACCGAGGTAAGGTTCATGGCGTTTCCCTGGGGGCCCATGCTGATGTGGTTCGTTTTTTGAGGGCCGTTTCTAGACTTCGCCCGGCTCGCCGGATTTCTGTGCCTTCGTGGGATCTTAACTTGGTCTTGCGGACTCTCAGTGCGGCGCCCTTTGAGCCTCTTTCTCAGAGTTCGGTAAAGGATTTGACCCTTAAAACGGTGTTCTTGGTGGCAATTTGTTCGGCGCGGCGTATTTCCGAGCTCCAGGCTCTTTCTTGCAGGGAGCCTTTCCTGTCTTTCTCGGCTCAGAAAGTGGTTCTGCGGCCAGTGCCTTCCTTTTTGCCCAGTGTCTTCTCCTTTTCACTTGAATCAGGTGGTATCGCTCCCGGTGTTTTCCTGCGTCGGAAGAGCAGGCGTCCGATCGCGGTCTCAGTCGTTTGGATCTCAAGAGGGTTTTACTTCGCTGTTTGAAGGTTACCAGCGAATTTCGTAAATCTGATCGCTTGTTCGTGCTCTTTGGAGGTCCTCGGAAAGGTGAGGCGGCGGCGAAAGCCTCCATCACTCGGTGGATTAAGGAGGCGATTGGCTCGGCTTATCTTTTGCACGGTCGGGTGCCGCCTTTTGGATTGCGCGCTCATTCTACCAGGGTGCAGGCGGCGTCCTGGGCCGAGTATAGTTTGGTCTCGCCAGTGGAAATTTGTAAGGCGGCAACGTGGTCTTCTTTACACACTTTCAGTAAGCACTATAGACTTGATGTCTTGGCGGCGGACGATGCCAGTTTTGGTTCCGTGGTTTTTCTTTCGCTCTTTGCTTAAGCTGTGGCAGGCGCGGGACATTCTGTGTCTGTTGGTTTTGCGCCATTGGCTACCGTGTATATAAAAAAACAAAAACAAAAAAAAAACCATACACAAACACTTTGTTTAAAGGTTAGCTATTTCTTTGAGTTTGCTTTGACAGTAGTTCACTGGAGTTCCAGAGATGGCTGGTATGCTGATTCCAGTGGTGCTGAAATTTGATTGGTCCAGTCTTCATGCTGCAGGAGGAGGTGCACAACCCATTCGTTGAGGACTAAGCTGTCGTCTCTCAAGGAACTACAATTACCAGGTAAGTGTAATTACTACTTTTGTGAACTTCGCCCCCAGATGCTGGAATAAACCTCCCGGCATTAGAGCAATCAGGGACCTGAGACAGTTTAGAAAAGCCCTCAAACACTACCTCTTTACCACTCACTTTAACCCTCTGGATATTCCTCCCCCTCTCCCACCCTTACCCTCACAACCCCACACCTACCCTATATTAATGCATAGAACTGACATATGTACCAACAGGTAGTTCCTAAGATTGTATATAGTTCCCCTGGTTTACCTCCATGTTAATTCCCTGTTATCTGTAAACGAAGGCCAAACTATCTGGCCTATGTGTTTTATTGTTACAATGTAAACCGCACTGATGACAAATAGCGCGCGGTATATAAGAAGTGTTAAATAAATAAATAAAATAAATACACAGTATTTGCTTTCATTAGGAATGTATAATAATTGTGTTGTTTATTTATTTGCTTTGATCTATTAATTGCTTTTATCACAAGGCTCAAGCAATTTACAATACTTAAATTTATAATCAATTACATTTTACAAATGAAATCAAACATTCCTTTTTATCTCACGAATCCTCCATCCCTTATGCTTCCTCCCCCCTCCCACCACTGCCACGTCTCCCAAACCAAACGAAAACCCCTTCTACACCAATGATAGATAGCCTCCCCCTCCCCTCACCTACAAGCCTCAACAATAATCATCTTTGGTTGTTGTGTTGAATGATTATATTTACCCTTCAAATTTTTTGTTTTATAGAAGATCAAAGGAAGAGTATGAGCAGCACCAGCTAACTAAAGTTACAAAGGTCAGTGAATTGCCTTTTGCTTGAGACTTTGTAATAATAGCAGACTTGGAGAGTATGGAATAAGTATAGAAGATCCTTAGTTGCAAAGAAATGACAAGGCAGCAGCATCAGGACTTAACAACACGTTTAAAGTGTTCTACTTGAATGATCAAGCAATTAATGCTGGGGTTACAAAAATGAATGGCAAGTAAGCAGTGCATCTTTCCTAGGCATCTTTCATTAATACTTGAGACCATTGGTCAGTTTTAGCAGGCAACAAAAAAGGTGCCAGTACTCAGTACCACTGAGTGCACTCTCAAAAAAAGCCCTGCAAGTAAGTAATATGAAATCTCCAGGAACAAGCAGGAATGAGTCCTCACATATGGGTACGTCGGAACCGACGGAGCCTGCGCGGGAAAGCTCCCCAGCTTCCCAGAAAGGAAAGCTTTTGGGGCCTCCCACAGCGCATGCGCGCTGCCTTCCCACCTTCCTGACCAACTCTCCTCAGTTCTTCTTTTTCCGCGGAGCCAGCAGGTCGTGTTCCTGTCACCGCTGAAGAAGTTGTTATTTTAATTTGTTTCTTTGGCCGCGTGTCTGCCTTCCCCGATTCCGGACCGGTACCGCCGGTCTTTTTTCTTTATTTCTTTAAAAAAAAAAAAAAAACATATCTTATTTTTCCCCACTTGGTGTGTTTGTTCTGTGAGGCCTCTAGGCCTTCACAGAATTCTCCCTCTTGGAGAAACAAGCCTCCGGTTTTAAAAAATGCACCAAGTGTAGCGGTACTATATCAGTCATAGACACCCATGAATGGTGTCTTAAATGTTTGGGGCCTGACCACTCCATTCCGGATTGTCCATCCTGCTCTCTGATGTCCAAGCGTGGCTTACAGAACCGAGCAGCCAAGTTTCATATGCTGTTTTCTACAGATACTCCAGCATCAGCATCCTCCAGGTCTTCCTCTCCTGATGGATCTCAGGTAACCAAACATTCTTCCGGCAGGTCCTCAAAGGGCAAATCTCCCTCTAAGCATCGAGAGGCCCTTGGGCTTGACCCTGAGGACCCTGCCCCAGCCAAACAACCCCGGCGGGAAGCTCCGGCTTCCAAAGCTCCTCCTATGGGGTTACAGGTTGACATCGATGGCATGGCCTCGACCGATCACCTGTTAGACTGCTCTGGGGTACCGGCCCATACCGGTACCGATATCCAGGCAGTCGTGGCGTCTATGGATAATACCGTTCAATCCATGCAGCAGGCCATAATGGCTTTTATTAAAGCTGCAACGCCCTCGGTACCGCACCAAGCGGTTCCGCTTCCGGTTCCGGTACCACAACCGATACCGGTACCCAGAGCATCCACTTCCACCAGGATACCGGTTCCGGTTCCCGGTTCCGGGGTTTATCCCGATACCGATCCGGTTCCGGGTACGCCCGATGTGGATACCGGTCGATACGCGTATCGATCTTTGGAAGCTAATAGACGATACTTCAAGTCTTCTGATGATTCCGATACCTCAGAAGACTCTGCTGAAGTATCTCTTACTCTTCCTGAGGAGCCCTCTTCTCCAAAGAGGAGAATGTCTCCTCCAGAGGATTTGTCCTTTCAAGACTTCATTCTTGAACTAGCCAAGGGGCTCTCAGTTTCAGTAACCTCTGAAAAAGAACCTAGAGCAAAAAAATTAGGTATTTTGGGATACTCTAAGGTTCCCAAAGAGGCAGTCACCTTGCCCATCCATGAAATTCTTCAAGAACACATGATGGACTTATGGGAGACTCCTCTCACCTTATCTCCACATTCTCGTAGTTTGGACACCATGTATTGTGTCCCTCCTTCTCCTGGTTTTCAAAACACTCAGCTTCCTCACCACTCTATTGTGGTACAGTCAGCTATGAAAAGGATAAAGAGTACCAAAAGACACTCTTCCACTCCCCCAGGAAGAGAATGTAGGACTTTGGATGCTTTTGGTAGGAAAATCTTCCAAGCCAGTATGCTTATTGCCAGAATCAATTCATACAGCCTCTATATGGGCATGTTTCTGAAGGAGATTGCACTGAAGATGCGCCATTTCCTCCCCTTTATCCCAGAGGATAGGAAGGAGGAATTCCTTCTTTTGTTAAAGCATACCCAAGATGTTTCAAAGTTCTCCAACAGAGCTGCCTTTAACTCCTTTGAGGGTGCTAGCAGAGCCATAGGTGCTCGCAGAATTGCTTGGCTCCAGGCCTCTGACCTAGAACCCTGGGTCCAAGATGGGTTGGGCAATCTGCCCTGTACAGGTGAAAATCTGTTTGGCAAGAAGTGGCAAATCAAAGCCACTCAAATGGATGCAGAGAATGCTGCTTTAGATAGACTTTCTAAGTCTACCCCTGCCAAGAAAAAATCTTTTAAGAAGCCTTTCTACAAAAAGACCAGATTTTCCACAAATACTGGCCAACAATCTTCCCAGGTTCGCTTTGCTCCTAAGCGTCAGCAATCTAAACAGGCCAGGGCAAAACCTGCAGGGACTGCTACAGTTCAGCAGTCCCAACCTCCTCAGGGTTTTTGACTTACTTCTAGAGAACTTAACTTTTCTGGCTCTACAACAGCCAGAGCCTCTCACCATTCCAGGAAGGTTAACTCATTTTGCTCCCAGATGGGAGCAAATCACATCAGAACAGTGGACCCTCTCTATCATCAGAGAGGGCTACAAACTACATTTCTCCAGCCTTCCTCCCCATACCATGGTGAGACATTTCAATTCTCCCCCATCTCTCCTGCACCTGTTGGGTCAGGAGGTGACCACCCTTCTTGCCCAAAGGGCAATAGAAGAGGTTCCTCTTCTTCAACAGGGGTCAGGGTTTTATTCCCCTTATTTTCTCATTCCCAAGAAAACAGGGGGATACAGACCCATTCTGGATCTGAGAGAATTGAACAAATTTCTATGCAAGGAGAAATTCAAGATGCTCTCTCTAGGTACTCTCCTTCCATACCTGCAGAGTCAGGATTGGCTTTGTTCTCTAGATCTAAAGGATGCGTACACACATATACTCATCCATCCATCCCACAGAAAATTCCTACGGTTTCTGTTCCAAGGAAAACATTTCCAATACAGAGTACTCCCCTTCGGTCTAGCCTCTGCTCCAAGAGTGTTCACCAAATGCATGTCAATAGTGGCTGCATTTCTACGCACCCTGGGAATTTTTGTTTTCCCATACCTGGACGACTGGCTCATCCGAGCTCCATCTCAGTCCGAGGCTCAGACTTCCCTGGACCACACCAGACGCATACTACAGTATCTGGGACTTGTCATCAATCTGCCAAAGTCTCAACTCACCCCTGCTCAGTCCCTAGAATTCATAGGGGCCTGGTTAGATACCACCACTGCAAGAGCCTATCTTCCTCAAGCCCATTGCCACCGTCTAGTGCACTTGGCCTCTCAAACCCAGTCCAGAAGCCACTTGACTGCCAGGGAGATGCTACAACTGCTAGGCCACATGGCATCCACAGTTCATGTGGTGCCTTATGCTCGCCTGCATATGAGAGCAGCTCAATGGACTTTGTCCACCCAGTGGACTCAAGCATCAGGAGCTCTCTCAGACCAAATAGCAACCTCAAAACGTCTCTTTTGGTCTCTCCAATGGTGGATGTCCACCCAAAATCTGTTGTTGGGGGCCCCCTTCCAACCTTTGTTACCCCAAGCAACCCTCACAACAGATGCCTCCCAAACGGGTTGGGGAGCTCATCTCCAAGACCTCTCCACTCAGGGCACTTGGTCTCCACAGGAGACCACCCTTCATATCAACCTTTTGGAACTGCGAGCAATTTTCCTTGCTCTCAAGTTCTTTCATACCCTCCTCAACAACATGACAGTCCTTGTTCATACCGACAATCAAGTAGCCATGTTTTACATAAACAAACAAGGAGGGACTGGCTCTCTGTTGCTTTGCAACGAAGCTCTAAGATTGTGGGCCTTCGCCAGAGAGCATCAAATCCATCTCATGGCAGTATACCTCCCAGGAATCCAAAACTCTTGGGCAGACAGACTCAGTCGAGTTCTGCTTCCACACGAATGGTCCCTGCACATAGATCAGGTACTCAGAATCTTCCAGGAATGGGGAACCCCGGACATAGACCTATTTGCAAGTCCGTGGAATGCCAAACTTCCCCGGTTCTGTTTCAGAATTCCGTGTCAGGGAGCTCAGGCCAAGGATGCCTTCCTCCTTCATTGGGGTCAGGAATTCCTCTATGCCTTTCCACCCATTCCTTTGATTCCCAAGACTCTGTTCAAACTTCAGAGGGACCAAGGATCTATGATCCTCATAGCTCCACGCTGGCCTCGCCAAGTGTGGTACCCTCTACTTCTGCATCTCTTCCAAGCCCCCTCCCTGGACTTGGGAGCTGCCCCAGACCTTCTGTCTCAGGAGGAGGGGACTTTGTGGCACCCAAACCCCAAGTCCCTTCACCTCAGAGCTTGGTTACTGAAGGCCTAGACCTTCAAGACTCCAATCTTTCTCAGCAAGTGAAGGATATCCTCCATGCCTCTAGGAAACCTTCCACTAGGCGTTCTTACGCTTTTAAATGGAAAAGATTTTCCATTTGGTGTGCTCAAAAGGGTTTTGACCCTTTAGCACTACCTTTAAATTCTTTACTGGAATATCTCCTGCATCTCTCCAATGCAGGCCTTAAAACGAATTCAGTAAGGGTCCATTTGAGCGCTATTGCAGCATCCCTTAAACCTCTCAATGGACAACCTGTTTCCTCTCATCCTCTTATTGCAAGATTTATGAGAGGCCTAACTTTAACTAAGCCTCCCATTCGCCCTCCTCCGGTAGCATGGGACCTAAACTTGGTTCCTGGTCAGCTTATGAAGCCACCCTTTGAACCCTTAGCCACTACCTCCTTGAAATTTCTTTCCTGGAAGGTTATTTTCCTCATTGCAGTCACCTCAGCTCGCTGTATCAGTGAACTGCAAGCCCTAGTGGCTAATCCCCCTTATACAAGGTTTCATCATGATAAGGTGGTCCTTAGGACTAATCCCCACTTTATGCCTAAAGTGGTCTCCCCTTTTCATCTTAATCAAGAGGTATATCTACCTGTCTTTTTTCCGGCTCCTCATGCATCCACTGCAGAGAGGAACCTTCATACTCTGGATTGTAAAAGAGCTCTTGCCTTTTACCTCCACAGGACACAGCAACATCGAAAGTCTTCTCAGCTTTTTGTTGCTTTTGATTCTTCTCATTTAGGACTTCCAGTCTCTAAAAGAACACTGTCCAATTGGATTGCTCAGTGTATCACTTTTGCTTACCAAAGAAAGAACCTTTCTCTGGAGGGCCATGTCACAGCTCACAATGTGAGAGCCATGGCCACCTCTATGGCTCATCTTCACTCTGTATCCATCGATCAGATCTGTCGAGCAACCACCTGGGCCTCGGTTAATACCTTTACAGCCCATTACTGTTTGGACAAGGACTCCCGCCGGGATGCCTTGTTTGGTCAGGCTGTCCTCAGACACCTGTTCCATTCTTAATCAACTCCTGCCCACCTTCCCTGTATGGATGCCTGAGATCCATAGGAAGATGAGGAACCCTTCTGGGTCTCATACCCTTGGGGGGGGATCTCCCCGGCATCTTAGCTAGGGAGTCCCCATATGTGAGGACTCATTCCTGCTTGTTCCTGGAGATAGCACAGTTACTTACCTGTAACAGGTGATCTCTGGGAACAGCAGAAATTAGTCCTCACAACCCACCCACCTCCCCTAGGAGTTGTATCTCTCTCTCTCTCTCTTTCCTTTCCTCTCTCTATTGTCTCAGCTTTAAACTCGAACTGAGGAGAGTTGGTCAGGAAGGCAGGAAGGCAGCGCGCATGCGCTGTGGGAGGCCCCAAAAGCTTTCCTTTCTGGGAAGCTGGGGAGCTTTCCCGCGCAGGCTCCGTCGGTTCCGACGTACCCATATGTGAGGACTAATTCCTGCTGTTCCCAGAGATCACCTGTTACAGGTAAGTAACTGTGCTATATTAGAAGTAGAAATACTGGTAATCATGCAACTGGGTCTCACGTTACAGTGTTAGAATTAAGTAGCAGCTGGATTTGTGTAGTAGGCTGCAGGTCCAGTAATAGCTTGAAGTCCTAAGAGAAACACAGACTCTCATGTAGCTGGGTCTGATTGGAAGGTTTGCATAGGAGAGCTAAGAGTCACATTTTTGAGCTTTCAGTTATAGAAAAACTATAAATTCTAGTGGAAAAAAACAGGTGCCCATGTAACCAGCTCGGTCTGGCAAGCGACACAAAGGACCTAGGAGGCTGGATGGAGTCAACTATAGCCTAATAGTTAGAGCAGCGGGCTGCAAACCAGGGAAGCCAGGCTTGAATCCCACTACCGCTCCTTGTGATTTTGAGCAAGCCACTTAACACTACATTCCTTATCGTTCCTCTAGTCCAGTCTCGCACATGTGGGTAGTATTACCTCACCAGCAGCTTGGAGAGTGAGCATGACATGCTTGATTACATTAGGGTATTACCTCACCAGCAGCTCGGAGGGTGAGCATGACATGCTTGATGACATTAGGGTATACATACCGGTGGCACCTCCCACCACAACCAGTATCTCTATCTCCAAACAGCTGGGGTGAGGTGATTCCATAGGTTGGACTCACTAGAGGAACAGATAAGGAAAGACTTATAGGATTTCATCAAATTTTAAATATTAAACTGAAAGAAAAAAAATTGAAAGAAAGATCAGTCAGTGGGGGCAGCAAGCTGAATTGGCTTGCTGAGTTCCACTTGGGGGAATAGTGCTACAACCTTAAAGTTGTTAAAAAAAAAAAAAAAAAAAAAAAAGAAAGCCTGCTGAGTCTTGAATCAGCAGTTTTCCGGGGGCCAAGATGGGAGACAGATGAAGGCACTCTGGGACTGAGAGAATCGTGGCTGCAGCCCCTCCTGCTGACCTGTTCAACTTGCGGAGAGTCGGGGACAAAGAGCAGCAGACCTCAGCTTCAGTACACTCCCAATGACACTGAAGCTTGTCCGGGAGTGCCAGAGGTAGCAGGAGTCGCGCACGTGATGAGTGTCTGTCAGAGGGTAGCTTCAGGAGCCCGATTACAGGCAGCACAAGTTCTGGGTGGCATTTTCCCGCACAGCGCGGGAATAGTGGCTATTTTGGAACCCACATTTTTACTTAGTTATTTAATTTACTTAGTTTACTTTCTTTTCTTCCCTATTCCTTAAGGGTGTCAGTTAACTGTGAACAGAGCACTGTGAGCTTAGCCGGATTCTGGGGAAGCTGAAATCGTGTGCTTTTTTTTTTTCGGTATAGGCTGTGCTTGAAGAAAATAAAAAGAAGACGACAATGTGCATCAGGAAAGGTTTTTGTTTTCTTCTCTTTACACAGGTATTTGAAAAAAGGGGGGGCGGCATAGCCTGCTGAGCAGACAAGCAGTATGCCCCCTAAGACCACCTGCTTGGCATGTGGTTCGCGGGGTTCAGTGTCCAGCGCTGCATTCTGCCACACTTGCGAGGCAGAGTCCAGGTCTGCGGAGGAAGGCTTCCTCGAAGGTCAGGGCAACAATCTGCCGGGACTCTCAGGGAGTGGCGGCTCATTGCAGACTGTAGAAGCCCATGCAACACTCATCCCTGCAGCATAGGTGGAGGTTGGGGAGGGTGGTTCCCAGAGCCAACCGTCACTGGCGCAGGGCACCAAAAAGAAGCTGGGGAAGTCCTCTAAGACTTTAAAGAGCCCTCCGGGGAAGGACCAGAAGGGAGACCTGCAGGGGGCCTTCTATCTGGAGTTTGTTCTCAAGCACAGGACGTTTTGCATGACACAGCGAACAGAGCAGCCAGAAAGCTCGAAAGGTAATGGGGCTAAGCGGGCTTCGCCAGGGTCACTCTCAGCAGAAAGAGTACAGGGTGAACCAGGCCCTAGTAGGCGCAGACTGGAAGAGAATCTTTAGGGGGAGGTGGGCTCCTTCCAGTCCGAGGAGGAGAGGAACAGGAGGACTTTGAAGTTGAACAACAGACAGAGGAGATAGAGCTGGAGGAAGGAGAGATGCCTCAAGCAGAAGAGTTGCTTATTGTGCACGGCTTTAGGAGGGAAGAGCTTTCAGCTTTGATTACTCATTCCTTGAAGGCTCTTTATATAGATTCAGAGGGTCTGTTAGAGGAGCCGCCGCTGGAGGACCCTCTCTTCCAGGCTGTCCAGAAGACACAGAAGATATTTCCTATGCACCGAATGTTTAGACAGATGATTCATGACAAATGGGATGTACCTGAGGCCATGTAAAAGGAAACGTGCACTATGGCACAGTTGTATCAACTCCTGGAAAAGGATAAAAACCACCTGCGGTCCCCAAGAGTCAATATAGCGGTGTCTGCTGTGACTAAGAAGGCTACTATTCTAGTGGAAGGTAATTCGGCACTTAAGGATGTTCAAGATAGAAAGGTGGAAACACTGAATATCTCTCTCAGCACCCTCATCCAGATAGCCCGTCCATGAGTTCTCCAGATAAGGGCTTTGAAAATGGCCCTTTAGATTGTAAGTTCTCTGAGGATGGAAAAATACGTTTTTTTATCTGAATGTAACTCACATTGAACTTCTGAGAAAGATTTGAGCTAAAATTCTCTTGGATGCTCAGTTGTCATGCTAATTTTGATAACTAATCAGATTACAACAAAGCCTTGTGATTAAAACTGAGAATGAAAGAGTGCTGAGTGTGAAAAAGTAAGACTGATATATCTTCCTGTTTAACCAAGATGGAAGAATATAAAGGAGGGAGACAGCAAAAACTGGATAAGAGGACATGACCCTTATTTTAGAAGCATCCCCATGTGTAAATAGAAGCATTTACATATGTAGATGTGCTGCACATGCAAATAATGATTTTAGATAGCCACTGTTTACCCATGGAGATCCACACCACATAGAGATTTCAAGGAGGCATGGTTTGGATGTGGATAGGGAGGGCTGAAAATATAGACATGTATGCCTCATTTTACTAGGGAACATATATACCAAAACATTGCCATGTTGACTTTTACATGTGCCCTGAGGCATGCACAAATGCCAATAAAGAAACAAGTTCAAAAGGTACCCACCTCCAAACCCTCCTCCCAACATCCCAGAACTCCTTCATCATCCATTCCTACCCTTGACAGCCAAGAATCCCCATCTTCTAATCTCACCCATCTCTCTCTGCCAGGGAAGACCCCCATTTCAATCCCCTGGCAGGCAAGAACTCTTCCATTCCTTGATCTTATTCCCGCCCTCCCCTTCCCCTGCCAGACAAGAACCCCATTCTCCAATCCTACAATCGCACCAGGCAAGACCCCTCTCCATTTCACCCCTCCACCACTCTCTACCAGGCAAGACCTCTCCTTCCCCACTGAAGATGACCCCCCACCTCACCTCTCAACAAACCGTCCCTCCTATAAGACCATCCCCTCCAGAACAATTTCCGCAATCTTTGGTGAATAGCAGAATAGGATAGGAATGATCCCTTTTCACTCCTGCCCCATCAGGCAAGACTACCACTAGGGGCTGACAGACACTACTTTATTTTGAACCCAGCACCTGATAGGGCAGGGATGACTGGGGTTCGCTGTTGCCATGGACCACTAGACACTAGGGATTGTGGAGCCAGGGAGGTCTTAAGAGTGGGAGGTCATATTGGGATGGCCTACAATGGGAGAGGAGAGGTATTACCTGGTAGAAGGATGAAATGGATGGATTCTTGTCTGGTAAGATTAGGGGGTGAGATTCTTGCCTGACTTGGGGGTAGTAAGATCAGGGGATGGAGAGGTTCTTGCCTGGCAGGAGATTGAGATCAGAGGATGTGGGTCTTGCCTGGCAGAGGGTTGGGGGGATTTGGCAATGAGGGAGCCTACTGGGGGATAAGGGAACTTCAGGGGTGATGAGGTCTTCTTCAGGGGAGGGGGTTCTTGTCTGGTGGGAGGTGGATAGGGGATCAAGGGTATTCTTGACTGTTGAAAGCAGCAATTTAAAAAAGCTGCAGATGTGCATATTTGGAGAGACTTCAACACTTATTTTGTCCATGTGCAGCTTTTTTAATTTGCTGCTCCTGCCAGCAAATAGACATACATGCCTGCATGTCCTTCCAGGTATTTTACAGAAGGTTCTGCATTAGATAGAACCTTTTATAAAATATTGGGGGTAACACTGCAAATCTCAACTTGGACCTTTCAATTCCCATCTCCACATTCTATGTAAAATAGGTCTTTATAGCTTACAAGCATCACATTGTATGGCTGGCAGCTGGGTACAGTATATTCTTAGCAGTGTGGACAGGAGTAACTGGGAAGACTGGATTGCCTTAACCACCCCTTCCTCATTGGGGAGGACAGTTTTCATATTTTCTGTTTTTGCTATAATTTTGTATGTTACTGTGTTAATTGTGAAGAAAAGAAATAAACTCATATTCCGTTTAAACAAGGATTCTGGGCCCTGTATTCAAAAGGGTTGATAAACCTTATTGAGAACAATATTCATTGGTACTTTCCGAATAGAGTTGCTGAGTATTTCCTCTAACCACTGCAGCATTGTCCAGAGGGTCGCACAACAATGGGGATCAGCGAAATCAAAATCCCAACCAACAACAATTCGCTGAAATAAAACACTGCACCTTGTGAAAGGGAAAGGGTACTTCAGACTGTGTTCACAATTTTTAAAAAATCCAACCAAAACACTCAGACACAGTGTTATCGAAGGATAAAGGACACTTCCTCATGGGTCACAGAAAAACCCTGTAGTATATCAATCACATTGCACATACATTTAAAATTATTCATATTTTATACCCACATATATTTTCATAATATAAGTTGACATATCAAACCTTACTTCTCACACTACTTATCAGTTAGCTTCAGCAAACCATTGGGGCAGCATACTCAGTATTGGATGAGTGTCTTGTTGCTGATGATAATAGTGAAGTGCACCCTTTGAATGGTACAACACATTCCTGATGCAGCTGATATTTAGCAAAATGCTGGCCACCTTGAGTGTGCTGCCCAAATAATTTCCTGAATGCTAACCGATAAGTAATATGAGAAGTAGGGCTGGGTGTGTCGGCTTGTATTATGAAAATATATGTGGATATAAAATATGAATAATTTAAATGTATATGGAATGTGATTGATATACTATAGGGTTTGTTTGGGACTCATGAGGAACTGTCCTTTATCCCCTGAAAACACTGTGTATGAGTGTTTGGATTAGATTTCTTAAAAGGTTTTAAACACAATCTGAGATACCTTTTCCCCTTCACAAGATACGGTGTGTTATTTCAGCGAATTGTTGGTTGGAATTGTCTAGAGGGTGCCAGGGCAGTCCGGCTGTCCAAGACCTTATACGGTTAGTGGTAATTTTTAATCCTCTAACTAGATAAGAAACCACATAAAGTTAGGCCACCAAAACTCAGGCTTAGCTTTATGTGGTTGGCTATCTGGATAGCAGCTGAATATCGCTGCTATCTATGTAGCCTGCAGCAGTCACCGCTGAAACCAGATATTCATTGGAAGCTGCTATCTAATTCTTCCAGTGAATATCCACTTTCATTTTGCATGTGGTCGCTGGCATTTTAAGAAACTGCTCACCACTGTAGGCTGAATATTGGCCTGACTGTTTTTATTAGGTTTGATATATGTATTTTAAAAATGGAGTAATTTCATAAGAGGATGCTTCCTTGTCGTCCCTCCAGTCTAGTCCAAGACAACTGGGTTTAAGCACCTCCTCCCGCAGCTTTGGAGACTGAGCACGTCACAACTTTCTGTGGCTCCAGCATAAATACACCAGGGATCGCCTTCCCCTTCCAGTAGTCTCAGTCTCCATTGCAGCTGGAGGAGGTGTAAGCCTAGGGCGGGCTCACCGGAGCAATAGTTTAGATTTAAAAAAAAAAAAAAAAAAAAAAGGAGTGAGCTCATTGATAGTTTTATTTCTGCCTGGCTGTTGTGGTGTAACTTACCTTACTTTGCTGGAAGCTGGTCCGGCGTTCAGAAGGCTCCTCAGGTGTGGACAGGCGAGCTCTCCCCCCTCCCGGGCGTTGTAATTTGCTCCGGGTGCGTGTGGGAGTGTGTGCTGGGGCCTCCGGCTCCCAAACCCGAAGATCGGGTGAGGAGCCATAGAGGAGGGGCATACAACGCGAGCGGGTCTTCTCTGGCGCCGAGTGCCTGGTGGCGGCAGCGGGCCGGTCCAACTTCAGAAAGGTGCAGGACAATGGAGCGGGCTCCCGCAGGGGACTGCCCGATCGGAGGTGAGCCGGGCAGGAGGCTGGGCGGAGGAGCCGGTAGAGTCAGCGGGGTGCAAGGCCGCTGACGGGCGCGGCTCAGACCACGTGTCGGCGCTGAGAGGAGCGTGGCTAAAGAGCAGGGCTGCAGTTTAGTTGCCGGCAGGTCCTCCTCACGGGCGCAGAGCGCAGGAAAGCATGCAGGTCGGTGGCTGAGGCCTTCTAGGCAGTACATCGTATTTAAAAAAAAAAAAAAAAAAGACAAACTCGGGATTTCTAAATAGGTCCAGGTTGTGACTAGCACAGTTTGGGAATCTCTCGTTGTTGTCTTTTGGGCAGCGGTTGCGCCAGTGGGGGAAGGGCCTGCAGCGCATCAGTGCTCCGCTATGCCATCCAAGCCTCAATGCATAATGTGTGGGGTTAGGAGAGGCTCGGTCTCGGCGGAAGGAGTGTGCCGAGAGTGCTCGCAGGAGAAGGTGGCAGGGGAAGGAGAGATGGAGTCTAATCTAGCTCCCGGAAAAGTTTTGGGGTCTCCTTCATCTGTCGGGCGGGCATTAGAGCCCACGCCAGGACCTTCTAGGGCAGTGGAGGCGGCCAGCTCGCATCCAGTACTAGCGGGGGGGCTGGCAGCTATTTTTTCCAAAGATTTTATTGCCCTTCTTAGCCAAGCTCTGGGGAAGCAGCCTGAGGGGGAGGTTGAGGAGGACACAGGGCGCAAATGCGCGGGCGACCTCGGGGAGGGAGGTGCGGAGGTCGTTTCGCGGAAGAGAGCGAAATTAGTAGACAAGGCGGATCCTGCAGAGGGTTCGGATTTCCTATCAGAAAACGTGGATGATTTGGATGTGGACTTGGATCTGGAGGAAGGCGAAATAGCGGACGCCGAGGATCAGGCGTGGGTTGTTCGGGTCTTTCGATGGGAGGAGCTACCGGCCCTGATATCTGAGTCACTGAAGGCACTCAATATGCCTTCGGCGGGGCAGACGGCGGATCCGTCTTTGGAGGACCCGCTGTTGCAGGCAGTACGGAAGTCTTAGAGGGCCTTCCCGATCCATAGAGTATTTAAGGAGATGATTCAGGAGGAATAGGACACTCCGGAAGCAGGGCTGAAGGGGGCCAGAGTTACGTTGCGGCTCTATCCCCTACAGGAGCTGGATAAAGACCTCTTTAAATCCCCGAGGGTGGATGCACCGGTCTCGGTGATCACTAAAAAGACAACAATCCTGGTGGAAAGCAGTTCGGCCCTGAAGGATGCGCAGGATAGGCATCTCGATACGTTATGGAAGCAGGTTTTTGAAGTTAATGCCCTTGCCATGCAGGCCTCTATTTGCGGGGCGTGGGTGGCTAGGGCATGCTTGCGCTGGTCCCAGAAGTTGAAAGGGAGCCCGGACGCAGAGGCGAATGAGGAAGTGGCCCGCTTAGAGTCAGGGACAGTGTACCTCGCCGATTTACAGTATGATCTCATTCGAGGCCTCTCCAAGAGTATGGCGTCCATAGTAGCGGTGCGTAGGTATCTGTGGCTGCACAACTGGTCAGCAGATGGAGCGTCCAAGGCGAGACTAGTGAAGCTCCCCTTTCGGGGGAAACTCCTCTTTGGGGAGGACTTGGATAAGCTGGTTAAGGATCTTGGTGAGTCTAAGGGGGTAGGTTACCTGAGGATAAGCAGAAGCAGAGCCGTCCTCAGGCACCTTCTCGAAGCCAGCAGAGGGAGTTTCGTAGGTTTCGACAGACCAGATTTGGTCAGTTCCAGAGGAGACGTTTCCAGTATCGCTCTCAGGGATTTCGAGGTTTCAGGGGAGCAGGGAGAGGGTTTGGAGTCTCTCCTTCCCCGAATCTCAAGAAGTCCCAATGATGCCAGGGGGGCCCAGGCAGGGGTATTACCTGTGGGAGGGCGGCTGCGGGTTTTTTTCCCGGCCTGGGTCCAAATCACAGCAGATCTCTGGGTGTTGGAGGTCATTCAAAAGGGCTACGCTCTGGAGTTTCTTCGCCCGCTACGGGAGGCCTTTGTTCTCTCCCTGTGCCAGATGAGGGCAAAACTAGAAGTCATACAGGGGACGGTAGAAAACTTGTTGGCTCTCAAAGTAGTGGTGCCCGTCCCGGAAGACCAATGCGGTTCCGGTCGATACTCCATATATTTCGTGGTTCCCAAAAAGGAAGGGACCTGGAGGCCCATCCTGGACCTCAAGGGAGTCAACCGGTGTCTGAGGGTTTCACATTTTCAGATGGAAACGCTAAGGTCGGTTATCGTAGCTGTACGGCAAGGAGAGTTTCTCACGTTGCTGGATCTCTTGGAAGCGTATTTGCATATGCCAATTCGGGCGGACCACCAGAGGTATCTTTGATTTGCCGTCCCCTTGGGGCATTTTCAGTTCCAGGCATTGCCCTTCGGCTTGGCGACGGCACCGCGCACCTTTACAAAGGTGATGGTGGTGGTGGTGGTGGTGGCGGCGGCATTGCGAAGAGAAGGGATCCTGGTGCATCCTTATCTAGACGACTGGCTGATTCGGGCGAAGTCAAAGGTCGAAAGTGTGGAAGCAACACGCCGGGTGGTCCAGTTTCTGGAGAGCCTAGGATGGGTAGTGAATACTGCAAAGCGCAAGTTAGAGTCCTCTCAGAAGTTGGAGTACTTGGGAGCAAGTTTCGACACAAAGACAGGCAGAGTCTTTCTCCCGCACTCTCGGGCTTTGAGACTGCGACAGCTGGTGCGAGCATTTCTGGAAGCAAGAGCCCCATCGGCGTGGCACTACCTGTAGCTCTTGGGCACGATGGCGGCGACGCTGGAGGTAGTCCCATGGACGAGAGCGCACATGCGACCTTTGCAGAGAGCGCTTCTCCGGAGGTGGTCGCATCAGTCGGATCGGCTGTCCCAGAGACTGGTTTGCCCTGTGGACACGAAACAAGCCTTGCAGTGGTGGCTGACTCCAGGGCATTTGGAGAAGGGCATGCCATTGGAGTCGCCGGAGTGGAGGCCCCTAACGACAGATGCCAGCCTGTTTGGCTAGGGAGCGCACGTCGACAGGCAGCTTGCCCAGGGACAGTGGTCCGAGCTGGAAAGAACATGGTCAATAAACAAGCTAGAGCTGAGGGCGATGACGATGGCGTTAAGAGAATTCGAACATCTAGTGCAAGGAAGAGCGATTCGGGTGCTGTCCGACAACGCCACAGCAGTGGCATATATCAATTGGCAAGGGGGCACCGCCAGTGTGGCTCTAGAGGAAGAAGCGGGGGAGCTTCTCAGATGGGCAGAGTCGCATCTGGAAGCATTATCGGCAGCGCATGTGGCAGGGGTCAACAACATGGCAGCCGATTTTTTGAGCAGAGTCAAGGTGGATCCCGGAGAGTGGGTTCTACACCAGGAGGTCTTCGATCTGCTAGTGCAGCGTTGGGGGCCTCCGGTGATGGACCTGATGGCGACGTTGAACTCGGCAAAGACCGGGAGGTTTTTCAGCAGGCGAAGGGAAAGGATGTCTGAGGGCCTAGACGCTCTGATTCAGAGGTGGCCAGAACGTCAGCTCCTCTATGTGTTCCCGCCGTGGGCGCTGATCAGACGAGTGGTGCAACGAATAGAGAGGCACAACGGGGTGGTGATTCTAATTGCCCCGGATTGGCCGAGAAGACCGTGGTATGCAGACCTGGTGCGCCTTCTCGTGGAGCCTCTGTGGAGGCTTCTGGTCAGGGACGATCTCCTGCGGCAGGGTCCTCTGCTGATGCCTCAGGTGGATCGATTCTCGCTTACGGCCTGGCTCTTGAGAGGGCTCGGTTGACGGCCAAGGGGTACTCAGCAGCGGTTTTCTCGAGTTTATTGAAATCTAGGCGTCGGTCGACTTCGATGGCCTATGTCAGGGTATGGCGCATATTTGAGGCCTGGTGCACGGAGCGATAAGTGTTGGTGTTAAGGGCGTCGGTCTCACAAGTTCTGGCATTCTTGCAGGACGGCTTCGATAAGGGACTGGCGGCGGCGTCTCTTCGAGTACAGTTAGCGGCGCTTTCCTGTTACCGCGGAAAGGTCCAAGGAATGGTGTTGGGGAACCATCCGGATGTCAGGAGGTTTATGAGGGCCACCACGCTCTTGCGGCCGCCCTGTAGGAGTCCGGTCCCGGCGTGGGATCTTAACATAGTGTTAGATGCTCTGATAGGAGCGTCTTTTGAGCCTTTGGCTAGGGCTACCATGAAGGATCTTACGCTCAAGGTAGTGTTCTTGGTGGCCATCTCGTCGGCAAGACGAATTTCAGAGTTACAGGCTCTGTCCTGTAGGGAGCCTTTTTTGTCGTTCTATGATAATAAGGTGGTTTTGCGTACCGTACCATCCTTTTTGTCGAAGGTCGTGTCCATGTTTCTTGTGAATCAGGTGGTTTCCTTGCCAGCCTTTGAGAGGGGAGGCAAGGATACAGGCGAAAGGCGGCTTCATCGACTGGATGTCAGTAGGGCTCTACGACTGTATGTAAGTAGGACAGCCTCGTTGAGAAAGTCAGACAGGCTGTTTATCTTGTTCGGGGGTCCACGGCAGGGTGAAGCGGCTTCTAAGGCCTCTATTGCAAGGTGGATTAAGGGAGCTATAGAGTCAGCCTATATTCTGAAGGGCAAGGCAGCGCCGAAAGGTCTGAGAGCGCATTCCACGAGGGCGCAGGCCACCTCTTGGACGGAATGTAGTTTGGTATCGGCAGTAGACATTTGTAGGGCGGCTACTTGGTCGTCTCTGGCGTCCTTTGTTAAGCATTACAGGATCGATGTACAAGCGGAGGGGGATGCGAGGTTTGGATTGGCGGTTCTTCAGGATGGTCTAGCGCGTCCCTCCCATTGAATTGGATTACTATTCTGGTACATGCCCAGTTGTCTGGGACTAGACTGGAGGGACGACAAGGAAGGTAAATTAGACTTACCTGCTAATTATGATTCCTTTAGGAACTCCAGTCTAGTCCCATATCCCTCCCGAGTTCCAGTTGGTAGACGGCGGCCTGAAGAAACACATTGTATGGTGCTCAGTGCGGCTGAGTGTCGATTGACTGCGGTCTCTGGTGGGGGAGAGGTGGTGGGCTTGTCTGGCCCACGTATCTGCAAGAGGATGTCCTTCTGTATCAGTCTGGTCATCGACCAGGTTCTTAAGGTATGTTAACAGTTTATTTGCCTTTTTAAAGTTACATAATTTTGAAGGTAAATGTTATTTTTGAAGTGTTTATTTGCTTATTGCTGTGGTGAGTCTGCTTTGTCAATAGGTTACTGGAAGGGGAAGGCGATCCCTGGTGTATTTATGCTGGAGCCACAGAAAGTTGTGACGTGCTCAGTCTCCAAAGCTGCGGGAGGAGGTGCTTAAACCCAGTTGTCTGGGACTAGACTGGAGTTCCTAAAGGAATCATAATTAGCAGGTAAGTCTAATTTACCTTATGTCCAAGTAGAAAATGGCACCTATTTTATAAAGGTTTATGTGCTTATGTAGACTAGTCACCATGAACCAGCCCCAAAAGTACACAAATTCAAATGAACAAATTTACACCTTCTCTGAAGATGATGTAAATGTGCTCTATGCATGTACATCACAACTCTACCTCTGCTTCACCCTGACTTCGCCCCCAGGAATGCCTATGTACAGATTGTGCAAAAGTAGGCATAGTATAGTTACATAAAAGTTCTTATCAACATGTAAAACAGGCTTTATAGGCAAAAAATGAATTATAAAATGACTCCCTTACTAAAATACATTAACATATCTTCTGTCATTTAGAGAGTCATTTTATAATAGGGAGGAGTGGCCTAGTGGTTAGGACACTACCTCAGGCTGGAAGACCAGGGGTTCGAGTCCCACCTGGGGACAGCAATCTCAGGCCAGAGGGACTGGGGTTTCTAGTCCTATAGGCACTCCTTGTGTCCTTGGGCAAGCCACTTAACCCTCAGTTGCCTCAGGTACACATAGATTGTGAGCCCTTCGGGGACAAGGGAATGTATCCAGTACCTGTTTGTAGTGATTACATAATATAAACCGCTTTGATTGAAGGATAAGGCGGTATAGAAAACTGGTTAAATAAATAATTGTGCAAATGCATAGTTTCCTAATCTTCCCTCCAGTCCAATTCAGACATATGTGTTATCTCCTCAACCAGCAGCTAGAGACTGAGCATGTTAGGTTTGTAATGTCACAGTAGAAGAGCTCCCTGCACTAACCCCAGAACCAGTGTCCTCAGTTTCCAGCAGCTGGTGAGGAGCTTCTGTACAGTCTGGACTCTACTGAAAGGACAAAGAGGGAAAAATAAAGGGGGGGGGGGTTATTCTGGAGAGCCTTTTATTCTTGGCTGGGTGATTGTCACACCTTGAAGTTCTGTGTGCAGACTAGGGAGTAGGAGGCTAAGACTGCTCTCACTGGGCTGAGGCCGTTGAATTGGCCAGGTTTCCTATCAGAGGTTAAACACCTGATAGACCAGACCCTCCCTCCTGCCGCCCAGCTCAGAAGAGCAGTGGTTCTTTATAGTAATGTTGTCTGGCTTCACTGCTGAGGTTCAATCTTGTTTGTGTTTGGGTGCCTGTATCTTTAAAAAAAGAAAAAGGAAAACAAAACACCATCGGAGCAAGCAGGCAGTCAGACAGCTTCTCAACCGCGGTGCTGGACTGCTTTCACGGCAGTGTTTAAAATTGCTTATTCTCTAGGAACAAGCAGAAAGTCAGTCCTCACATATGGGTGACATCGGCACTGACGGAGCCCTCGCAGAAGCATCCTCCCAGCTTTCAAAGAAAGCCTTTGGGAGATGCCACCATGCATGCGTGGTCCCCTTCCCGCCCAAGGGTGCCATCTTGCTCAATCTCCTTTTTTCTGCGGAGCCCTTCAGACATTTGTCTGGCTTGTCCTCAGAAAAAGTTGATTTTTTTCTCTCTGAGTTTCCTACTCATCTCCGGTATCATATCGGTACTCTTCCCGCTTCCAACCTTGTTGCCTCGGTGTCGAGTTCGGCTCTATTTCATAGTTTTTATTCTTTTCTTTCCTGGCGTCTTCACGCCTTTTTTCTCCCACTGGCAGCCTGGAGAGTCTTCTACCTCGCAGGAGTACTTTTTTCCCCCATGGCTACCAGTGGCTTGAAGAATGTGATTGGTGCTCTAAAATTATGTCTTTGACCGACACACATGACTGCTGTCTCCGCTGCCTTGGGCCAGACCACAACCTGGCAGCCTGTGGTCTCTGCAAAAGAATGTCTAGTAAAGCCCTCAAGAGCCACCAGCAGCAGCACGATAAGTTTTTCCCCGAGTCCCTGGTGTCTCCGAAGGCCAGGGCCTCGTCTGAGGTACCAACGTCTTGGGCGGAACCTCCTAAACCCGAGCCCTGTCGTGGGTCTTCAGAAAGGGGGTCTCCCTCGAGGGAACCCAGGAAGAAGAAGAAACCCTCGAACATGGTGTCCTTGGACAGTTCCAACAGCCTGGGTGCTCCTCGGCCTCGGTCTCACAGTCCGAGACGATCATCTGAGGCTTTGGAGAGGGAGCGGCCTGCAAAGGTCCCCCGGAGGGATCCAACTACGGACCGGTCTCGGTCCCCAGATAACATCTTCGTTGAGGATTCCCCTTCGGGAGAGCTGGCGTCGGACCCGAGTCCCTCGGTGCCTGTGCCGAAGGCTGCGGAGCCTTCTGGTCTGGAGTCCAGAATGGCAGCAGTGGAGCGCAGTTTGTCTGCCTTCATGGACCAGCAGCGGATGCTGATGTCCAGTACGACTGGTTCATCCGCCCCGACCACTGGGCCCTCGACATCCCGGAGGCTGAGCCGATCTTCGACTGAGGTCACGATCTGAGTCACACTCGACGGGACTGTGTTCATCCCTAGCGAGTATGCCGGGCGCCAACTGCAGGGCATCAGGGGCCCTGAGGCCTGCAGAGCAGTCCTCCTGTGAATCCTCGACGGACTACTCCAAGTGGGAGATGGAGGACGAGGAGTCTCCCGATACCCATCGCGACGTCCCCTGATACTCCCATCTTGGAGCCTCAACGGCGGTCCCTGCCAGAGGACTTGGGCTTCCTTGACTTCATCAAGGATGTCAAAGGCCCTGGCGTTCCCCACCAAGTCGGAGGAGGGCACTTGGGCGGATGACTTGGAAATCCTCGAGGCTCCTCCGAGGGAATCACTCATGGTGCCCATTCTTCCCATCCTGGAACTGCTGATGCTCCAGATGTGGGAGACACTGGCTTCGGTGCCAGTAATGAGCAAATGGCTCGACTCGATGTACCGAGTCTGCCGGAGCCCGGGCTTCCAAAAGTCACAGCTGCCGCATAACTCCATGGTGGTAGAGTCGGCCAGAAGACATACTCCTCGGTGCCCCCCAGCAGGGAGGCCTGCACCCTGGACACCCTTGGCAGAAAGTGCTGCCAGAGCTCAATGCTCATCGGCCATATCCAGGCCTACCAGCTGTACATGGATATGTACCTGAGAGACCTGGTGAAGGAGCTCACCGGGTTCTCAGCTGGTCCTTCCGAGAAGCAGTTCAAGAACCTGGCCAAGAGAGTCCGTGGTTGCTCCAAATTCATGTCTCGAGTGGCCTATGACGGGTTTGAGTCGGCGGCTCGAGTAGCGGCATTGACGGCATCGGTACACACCGCCAAGCTTGGCTACAGTTATCCGACCTCAAGTAGTGGGTTCAGGACAAATTGTTCGATGTCCCCTGCCAAGGAGAGAACCTCTTTGGCAAACCCATGACCGACAAGGCTGCCGAGCTGGAGACCGAGTTCATGACGAGGACCAGGCTCTCCAAAAAGACTGTTGCCTCTCCCCGACGGAAGGGCACAGGTAAAAAGTCCTTTTACCCACAGAAGGGAGCTGCTTACAGAAACTATCCCCCTTTTCAGGCCTCCCCAGCTCCCCAACAGGGTCAGCAGACTAAGGGACATGGGCATGGTCCTCGTAAGCAGAAGACTCCCAAACCCCAGGAATCAGCTCCGACCCAGCCTGGGGGACGTTTTTGACTCCTTGAGCATAGCCTATCTGCCCCACAGAGATCAGCAGCCCACAGGAGGACGTCTGGCCCTCTATGCCCAGAAGTGGTTGACCATTACCACCGACTTCTGGGCTCTTTGGGTAGTCAGGGAGAGTTACCTCCTCCACCTGACTCAGATGCCTCCCCCTTACTTTCTGGGAGAGCCCCTCAGGTCTTCCCTTCACCGGGACCTTCTACTGAAGGAGTTGGCATGTCTTCTCGAGGACAGAACAGTGGAACCAATGCCTCACCATCTCAAGGGCAAGGGGTGCTACTCCAGGTACTTCCTCGTGCCAAAAAGGACAGGGGGCCCAAGGCCCATCCTCGACCTGCGCAACCTCAACAAATTCCTGGTGAGGGAGAAGTTCAAGATGCTCTCCCTTGGAATATTGCAGCCATACCTCCAGCGGAGAGATTGGCTATGCTCCTTAGACCTCAAGGATGCTTATGCTCACATCCTCATCCATCCCCACCACAGGCAGTACCTGCAATTTGTAGTGGGGGGCAGGCATTTTCAGTACAGGATGCTCCCTTTTGGCTTGGCTTCCGCCCCAAGAGTTTTCACAAAATGGCTGGTAGTCGTGGCCGCCTCCAGGGGTTCTTTGTCTTCCCCTACCTGGACGACTGGCTCATAAAGGGAGACACAGCCTCAGAGATGCAGCAGGCCACCGCATGCACTATCCAGGTCCTGCAACACTTGGAATAGTTTATGACAAACCCCAAGTCTCACCTCCTCCTGGCACAATGCCTGGAGTTCATCGGGGCAAAGCTCAACGCTCTTCAGTCGAAGGCCTTCTTGCCCAGGGACCAAGCCGATCGTCACAGGACTCTAGCACGGGACATACAGTGCCGTCCCTCGGTGCCTGCTCAGCGGCTTCATGGCCTCCACGGTCCACGTCAGCACGGATGCTTGCCTCCACATGAGGGCAGCGCAGTGGTGTCTCCGGGACCAGTGGTCTCAGGCCACGGGTCACCTCCGAGACAGAGTCTCTGTAACCCGCCAACTGGCGGACTCCCTGGTCTGGTGGCAGTCTCTCCAGCATCTTGAGTCGGGCATGTCTTAGGCCCCAAGCCCCTCAAGGGTCCTCACCACGGATGCCTCCCTGCTTGGCTGGGGAGCCCACTGCGGGGAGCTCCGACCCAGGGCAACTGGTCACCAAACGAGAGCACCCAGCAGATCAACCTGCTGGAGCTCCGAACCATACACAGCCCTGCGAGTCTTCTGCCACCACCTGCACCACCAGCCGGTGCTGGTCCAGATGGACAACCAGGTGACGATGTTCTACGTGTACAAACACAGGGGCACAGAGTCTCGTATCCTTTGTCAGGAGGCACTGGTCCTCTGCTCGTATGCAATCCAACAGGGTATCCTCCTGCACGCAGTGTACCTGCCAGGCCAGGACAACCTTCTGGCCGACAGGCTGAGCATATTCCCCCAGCCGCACGAGCGGCAGCTGGACCGCAGGATAGCCAATCGACTTTTCCAGCTCTGGGGGAGGCCTGTGATGGACCTGTTCGCCAGTCCAGACAACTTCCAGTTTCCCCGCTTCTGTTCCCAATAGGCCCACCCCTCCAGGGTGGCAGCAGATGAGTTGCTTGTCTCATGTTCGTGAGGCCTCATGTACACCTTCCCTCCTATGCCACTGATCGCCAAGACCTTGTTAAGGACCTGCCACGACAGGGCCTCGCTCATCCTGATAGCTCCTTGGCAACCATGGCCCTGGCAACCATGGTTCCCACTGCTCCTCCAGCTGATGGTGGTAACCCCATTCCCTTGGGAACCGCCCTGGGGCTCCTGTCTCAAGAGGGGGCTCTCTTCTGCACTCCAACCTGGGGTCCCTGTCACTGACAGCGTGGCTGCTGATATGGTAACTCTGACCCCTTTCAACCTTTCGGTTGAGGTTGAAGACATTCTGCTGGCCTCTCGCGAGGCCTCTACTAGGAAGGCTTATGCTCTCAAATGGCACAGGTCTCGGTTTGGTGCACCGAGCATGGGGCTGACCTTTTCTCCTGCCCGGTGGCACTGGTGTTACAGTACCTTCTCCATCTCTCTCAATCCGTGCTCAGGTCTAACTCCATCCAAGCGTACCTTAGTGCCCTGGCAGCACACCACCATCCAGTGGACGGTAAGCCCCTCTCGGTGCATCCTTTGGTGACCCGTTTTCTTCGGGGCCTGCTCTTATCGAAGCCTTCAGTTCGCCCTCCAGCAATCGAATGGGACCTCAGCATAGTGTTGGGGCAGCTCACTCTCCCACCCTTCAAGCCTCTGGCGACCTGCCACTTTCACTGCCTCTCTTGGAAGGTGGCTTTCCTGATTGCACTCACCTCGGCTTGCAGAGTTAGCGAGCTTCAGGCCCTTTTGGCAGAGGCTCCTTATACCAGGTTCTACAAGAACAGAGTGGTGCTTCGCACGCACCCAAATTCCTGCCGAAGGTAGTATCGCCCTTCCGTCTCAACCAGGAAGTGGTGCTCCCTACCTTCTTTCCAAGACCTCACTCCAGTCGGGTGAAGACGGTCCTTCACACCTTGAACTGTAAGAATGCTTTGTCCTTCTATATCCAACACACTCAGGGCTACCACAAAGCTTCTCAGCTTTTCATCTTCTATGACCCCAGTAGGCTGGGGGGAGGCAGTGACCAAGCGTACATTGTCCACATGGATAGCAGACTGTATCGCCCTCGCTTATGAGCAGGCGAGGCTCCCGCTGGAAGGCCACATCACAGCGTACCGTGTTAGGGCCGTGGCGGCCTCTGTGGCAAACTTGCGCTCTGTCCCAATGGCGGACATCTGCAGGGCTGCCATCTGTTCTTCAGTCCATACTTTCGCAGCCCATTACTGCCTGGAAAGAGAGTACCTACGGGACAGTGCCTTCAGCCAGGCTGTGCTCCGTGACCTTTTCGGGGTTTAGGCAACTCCTACCCTCCGACCCTTCTGTGTTCAGGCTACCGGAGTGCTGGTTTCATTGGACACAGAGGTCATATTGTGGTCTGTGATCACAGACTAAATTGCTGCTGCTTGAGGCTCCCTGTGAGGGAGCCCTATTTTTGCTATGGGCTTTCGGTAGCCTGTAGCTAGGGAGTCCTATATGGGAGGACTGACTTCCTGCTTGTTCCTGGAGAAAGTATAGTTACTCACCTGTAACAGGTGTTCTCCGGGGACAATAGTAATCAGTCCTCACAACCCTCCCTCCGCCCCTTGGAGTTGCTCCTTTACCATCTTATATTTTTGCCCTCTTTTTAGCTATGTCATCTGACTGAGCAAGATGGCACCCTTGGGTGGGAAGGGGACCACGCATGCGTGGTGGCATCTCCTAAAGGCTTTCTTTGAAAGCTGGGGGGATGCTTCTGCGAGGGCTCCGTCGGTGCTGATGTCACCCATATGTGAGGACTGATTCCTGCTGTCCCTGGAGAACATCTGTTACAGGTGAGTAACTACGCTTTCCCCTTCCTTCCTTCTTCGGGCCATTGAGTTGCTATGTTTTTTTTTCAGGTGTTTTTTTCAGGCTGTCTGAGAAGGTGCGCACGATCTACAGACTCTGGCTGCCGAAACGGAGTTCGGCTTACAGCAGCCATCAAGGCAACGTTTTGGCAGCCGGAGTCTGTAGATCGTGCTCGCATTAAGGGAAAACAGCTGGGGAAGACCTTTCTGCGGTGAATTTAGCATCGGAGAATATAGCGAATTTAATTTCTTCAGTAGAACAGAGCGGCACCTGTGGCCATATTTCCTCCTCCCTCCATCTTTGCAGTTAGAGTCAGGGGGATTGCACAGCATGCAGTCAGCCCAGCCTAACCCCTCTTTAACATCTGAATTTAATATTTCTGACTCTCCTTTATCCCCTTTTTTAGCAGATTTTGTCCTGTTGCTGCACCAGGCTTACTGTTTGAAGTAGGGCCTGGGCAGCACTATAGGTCAAAGGGAGGCATTAAAAAGATCTGTGGAAGCTGTGACTGGGGCCTTGCCAGAGGATAGATCCCAAGGGTAGGACCCTCATCAGAAGAAGAGGCATTTGGAGAGGGACCCCTGGGAGGAACAAGTCTTTCCTCAATCAGGTGACTTGGAGGACCCTTTGGAGGGACCATTGGATATCCGGGTCAATTTGGTGGCTCAGGAATTGGAGGAGGGTGAGATTGCCCCATGGGAAGACCCCAGTGTCGTGCGAGGTTTTAGGTGGGAAGAGCTGACGTCTCTTATTGACCAATCTTTAGCAGCACTTAACATTGCCCATATGCCACAGGCAACAGAGGACCCTCTCTTACAGTGCTTTAAATCCTCATAAATCTCCTTTCCAGTCCACGGGGTCATTAAACAAATGACAGAGGTAAAGTGGGAGGTGCCAGAAGCGGGGTCGAGAGGTGATTGAGCTATGGCTTGTCTGTATCCCATCCCGCAAGCAGAGAAGGATCTTTTCAAATTGCCAAAAGTGGACGCTCTTGTTTCGGCATTTACAAAGAAAACTACAATCACCGTGGAAGGCGAGGCAGTGTTGAAGGATGTGCAGGACCGAAAGCTTGACAATCTCTTGAAGAAAGCTTTCGAAACCAATATCTTGGCCCTTCAGGCTTTCATTTGTGGGGCCTCTGTGACAAGGACATGCATAGATTAGAAACATAGCAACATGACTGCAGAAAAAGACCTATCTAGTTTGCCTGGTCTCAGGCATTACCAGGTTTCGACCCAGTGACTGGGCAACCATTCGCAGAGGCAGCCAAGCTGGAATCCACTTCGACATACTTGGTGGATGCGTTCCATGACCTGGTGCGAGCTTCACCTAAGAGTGTGGCTTCAGTTATTGCAGCCAGACATTTCCTCTGGCTGCGCAATTGGTCGGCTGACATTTCTTCCAAGACAATCTTAGTAAACTTCCCTTTAAGGCAAAGTTTTTATTTGGAGAGGCATTGGACAAATTGGTCAAGGATCTAGAAGAGTCATCTCCGGGA
Organism: Ichthyophis bannanicus; assembly: GCA_033557465.1. Taxonomy (NCBI): domain Eukaryota; kingdom Metazoa; phylum Chordata; class Amphibia; order Gymnophiona; family Ichthyophiidae; genus Ichthyophis; species Ichthyophis bannanicus. The sequence continues at coordinate 291,528,932 of CM066033.1, read as the reverse complement.
ACAAGCAGGAAGTCAGTCCTCACATATGGAACGACTTTTCTATACCAACAATACAGCAAATAGAAAACATTGTGGGCTCCCTCAATACAACAACCGCTCCAGCAGACCCATGCCCAGTGGAGTGGATCAAAGAATCCAAGAGCCAACTAAGCCACCACCTACACAAAACAGTACAACAATCACTCCAACAAGGGCACCTCCCACAGATGCTAAAGCAAGCTACCATACGACCAATCCTTAAAAACAACTTGCTAGACACCTCGGATCTGAAGTCTTACCGTCCAAACTCCAGCCTGCCATTCATCTCCAAAATCATCGAGAAAGCAGTGCAAAGACAACTACAGGACCACATGGACCTCCATGCCCCTCTAGACTTGCATCAACATGGCTTTAAACCACAGCACAACGTGGAGACTCTGCTCACATCCCTCTTCGACAACCTACTGAAGGGGATAGACAACATAAAGAAAGGATTCTTACTAATCTTCCTCGACATCTCTGCTGCCTTTGACACGGTATCACACCCCATACTCCTACGATGCCTTCAAGAAATTGGACTACGCAACAACACCATGAAATGGTTCACCTCCTACCTAAGCAGCTGCACACAGCAAGTAAAATGCGGACAGAAGAAATCAACAGTTTCCCACCACGCAAGGAATACCACAGGGATCTGCCCTGTCATCCATACTTTTCAATATCTATATCCAACCCATATGCAACATCCTCAAACACAACATGCAATATCACCTATATGCAGATGATATAATGATGTACACCCCAATTGACCTGAGCACCCCTGATGTAACAGCAATGACCAACTGCCTCAAAAATATGAACACTTAGCTCGCCAACAACCTCAGAGTAAACTTTGATAAGACCGAAGCAATGTTTGTTACCAGGAGCACCACTTTCAACCCACCCCAAGAGATCAACATACTACACAGGACAATTGCAACAAAGGAAGAAGTAAAGTATCTCGGCGTCACCATAGACATGAACCTAAACCTACAATCTCACATAAACAAAACTGCAGCGAAAGCATACCACTGTTTAAAGATCATCAGATGACGCAAGCCAGTCCTCAGCCAAGAACATTTCCGCACAGTGTGCCAAGCAGTCATCACCCCCATACTGGACTATGGAAACTCAATGTATTAAGGACTCCCCAAAAACGCTGTACACGCACTTCAAATGGTGCAAAACACCGTGGCCCGCATAATCACAGGCATGCCCAAATTCGATCACAACACCAGTTCTCCGTCAACTGCACTGGTTACCCATAGCAGCATGGGCAAAATTCAAAGCAACACTAACCATATTCAAGATCATACACCAATGCTCAGCAGAAATTCTACAAACCACAGTAACCAGAGACACTAGCAGCAGACCCAGAAGGACCCAAGGCAGCAAACAGACTCCTCACCCCAGCCGGATACCACAAAATGAAGCAATCAACATCCAGAAGAGCCATCTCATTTTCAGCACCGGGCCCTTGGAACACCCTCCCTGAAGAACTAAGAGCACAAGGGGACCTTAAGGCTTCTGAAAATCCCTCAAAACCTATCTGTTTAGGGCCTCTTTTGAACAAGAACCCCAACTCCCACCCTGCCATTAAGACGCATCCAACACCATCACCCCTCCTGGGGCAAAACCCCCCAGATTATATGTATGTTTGTCCCCGATGGTAAATGTACTACCTCGTCCGCCCTAACATTTTGATTGAAGGACAAGGTGGTATACAAATCTGGCTAAATAAAATAAATAAATAAATGGGTGACGTCGGTGCCGACGGAGCCCTCGTGCAGAGCAAATCCCCAGCTTTCAGAGGAAGCCTTTGGCAGTTGCCACCACACATGCACGGTCCCTTTCCATCCCAAGGGTGCCATCTTGCTCAGTTTCCTTTTTTCCACGGAGCCCTTCGGATGTAGTTCACAGTGTCCCCGAAAAAAGTTGATTTTTTTTTCTTGTTTCCTTCGACCGGTCGACACCGGTACCTCTTCCCTCCTTCGGCTCGGTACGCCGGTATCGAATCCGTCTCTCTTTTCGGTTTTTGTCAGTTTTGACTTGCGGCGTTTGCACTTTTTTTCCTTTCACAGGCAGCCCGGGTCTTTGACCTTACGGGGCCCTTTTTCCCTTGATGGCTACCAGTGGGTTTAAGAAATGCGTTTGATGCGTGAAACTGATGATCTCCAGGAACAAGCAGGAATGTAGTCATCACATATGGGTATCGTCAGTACCGACGGAGCCTGCGCGGGAACGCTCCCCAGTGTCCAATTAGAAAGCTTTTGAGAGCATCCCACAGTGCCTGCGTGCTGCCTTCCCACCTTTTTCAACTGCCTCTCTCCAGTTCTTCATTTTCCGCGGAGCCAGCAGGTCGCGTTCCTGTCACCGCAGAAAATTTTCCTTCTTTTTTGTGGTCGCGTCTGCCTTCCTCGATGCTTTACCGGTACCGCCGGTTTTTCTTTCTTTCTTTCTTTGCTTTAAAAAATAAAATAAAAAATCTTAGTACTTTTTCCCATTTTTTTTTCCAGGTGAACGCGCCATTTTGGGCCTTAGGCCCAGGATATTTTCCACAATGGAAAAACCCTCTTCGGGTTTTAAAAAGTGCACCAAGTGTGGCGGTACCATTTCCGTCACTGACACCCATGAGTGGTGTCTTAAATGTTTAGGTCCTGACCATTCCATCTCGGAATGTATGGCCTGTACCATGATGTCCAAGAGAGGTCGACAGAACCGAGCTGCCAAGCTCAGTACCCTGTTTCCCTCTGATGCAGCTTCGGTGGCATCGACTTCTTCCAGGGCTTTGTCTTCCTCCCATGGATCTCAGGTAACTAAACATAAGTCTAGCCGGTCCTCAAAGGGTAGATCTCCTTCTAAGCATCGAGATGCCTCTGGCGTTGCCCTTGAGGATTCTGCACCGGCAAAATTGCCCCAGCTGGAGGCTTCGGCTTCCAAAGCATTATCGGGGCTCCAGGATGTTCTCAAGGCCTCGACCTCGGCAGAACTACTGGTGCCATGCTCTGGGGTACATAAGAACATAAGATATGCCATACTGGGTCAGACCAAGGTCCATCAAGCCCAGTATTCTGTTTCCAACAGTGGCCAATCTAGGTCATATGTACCTAGCAGTTTCCCCAAGAGACACAAGTTCCACAATGCTTGTACTGGGTCAAGCATTGATATCTTCGGTCTCTTCTTAATAATGGTTTATGGACCTTTCCTCCAGGAACTTGTCCAAATCTTTTTTAAACCCAGCTACACTAACAGCCTTTACTACATCCTCCAGTAACAAATTCCAGAGTTTGATTACACGTTGAGTGAAAAAATTTTTCTTTTATTAGTCTTAAATAGTTTACCCTGTAGCTTCATTGCATGTCCCCTAGTCTTTCTATATTCTGATAACGTAAACAATCGATCTACGTTTACCCGTTCCACTCCGTTCATTAATTTATAGACTTCTATCATATCTCCCCTCAGCCGTCTCTTTTCCAGGTTAAAGAGCCCTAACCTTTTTAGCCTTTCCTCATAGGAGTATCCTTCCATCCCCTTTACCATTTTGGTGGCTCTTCTCTGAACCTTTTCTAGAAGATACGGCGACCAGAATTGCACACAATATTCAAGGTGCGGTCTCACCATGGAACGATATAGAGGCATTATAATATCTTTTGTTTTATTTTCTATTCCTTTCCTTATCATACCTAGCATTCTATTTGCTCTCTTGGCTGCCGCTGCACACTGGGCCGAGGGTTTTAACATGGTATCCACAATGACGCCTAAATCTTTTTCCTGGGTGGTGGTTCCTAATGTGGAACCTTGCATCGTGTAACCATAGTTTGGGTTGTTCTTCCCTAGGTGCATAACCTTGCACTTGTCCACATTAAATTTCATCTGCCATTTTGATGCCCAGTCTTCCAATTTAACAAGATCCTCTTGCAATTTTTCACAATCCTCTTGGGTTTTAACAACTTTAAATAGTTTTGTGTCATCTGCAAATTTGATAACCTCACTCGTTATTCCACTTTCCAGGTCATTTATGAATATGTCAAAAAGCAGCGGACCCAGCACAGATCCCTGGGGTACACCACTATTCACCTTTCTCCATTGGGAAAATTGGCCATTTAGCCCTACCCTCTGCTTTCTATCTTTTAACCAGTTCCTGATCCACAATAGTACACTGCCTCCTATCCCATGACTCTTTAGTTTTGCCAAAAGTCTCTGATGAGGGACCTTGTCAAAGGCTTTCTGAAAGTCCAGATACACAATATCAACCGACTCACCTTTGTCCACCTGTTTATTCACTCCTTCAAAAAAACATAACAGATTAGTAAGACAAGATCTTCCTTGTCTAAAGCCATGTTGGCTGTCTCCCATTAGGTTGTGACTATCTACATGCTGAGTAATTTTATTCTTTATGATGGTTTCTACTATTTTTCCCGGTACTGACGTCAGGCTCACCGGTCTGTAGTTTCCCGGATCACCCCCGGAACCCTTTTTAAAAATTGGTGTTACATTGGTGATCCTCCAATCTTCAGGTATTAGAGATGATTTTAATGATAGTTCACAGATTACTAATAGCAGGTCTGCAATCTCATATTTCAGTTCTTTCAACACCCTTGGATGTATACCATCCGGCTCAGGTGATTTGCTACTCTTCAGTTTATCTAATAGTTGTAAGACATCTTCCCGATGTATCGATATTTCCTTCAATTCTTCCGCACCTTTAAATACCACTTCAGTCATGGGTAACATCCCTACATCTTCCTCAGTAAAGACCGAAGCAAAGAATTCATTCAGTCTCTCCGCTATCGCCTTGTCGCCTCTTAGTGCTCCTTTAACCCCTTTATCATCTAATGGACCAACTGACTCTCTCACAGGTTTTTTGCTACGAATGTACTTGAAAAGGTCTTTATTTCGTGTTTTTGCTTCCGCAGCAAGCTTCTTCTCAAATTCTCTCTTTGCCTGCCTTATCAATGCCTTGCATTTGACTTGCCAGTGCTTGTGCTGTTTCCAGGTTTCGTCGTTTGGCTCTTTTTTCCATTTCCTGAAAGATGCTTTTTTGGCAACAACAGCCTCTCTGACCTCACCTTTAAACCATGCTGGTAGTTTTTTGGACTTCCTTCCACTTTTCTTAAAGCGTGGAATACAGCTGGTCTGGGCTTCCAAGATAGTATTTTTCAACAACATCCAAGCTTGATGTACGTCTTTAACCTTTGCAACTGCTCCTTTTAGTTTTTTCTTAACTGTTTTCCTCATTTTATCATAGTCTCCCTTTCGAAAGTTAAAGGGTAGTACTGTGGATTTCCTTACTATCCCTCCTCCACTAATTAAATCAAAGGCAATCATGCTATGATCACTATTGCCAAGTGGCTCCAACACCCTTATCTCTTGCACTAGATCTGGTGTTCCACTAAGGACTAGGTCTAATATGGCTTCCCCTCTGGTCGGTTCATGAACCAGCTGCTCCAAGAAGCAGTCATTTATTTCATCTAGGAACTTTATCTCCCTAGCATGTCCTGCTGTGACACTGACCCAGTCGATGCCGGGGTAATTGAAATCACCCATTATTATTACTGCACTATAACTTTTGCTAGCTTCCTTGATTTCTTTGAGCATTTCATCATCCATTTGTTCATTCTGGCCAGGCGGATGATAGTACACCCCCACTACCATCGCCTTCCCCTTTTTACATGGAATTTCAGTCCATAAAGATTCTACAGCAAATTTTGTTTCTTGCAAAACTTTAATCCTTTCTGACTCAATGCCCTCTCTAACATAGAGCGCAACCCCTCCACCAGTTTGATCAGCTCTATCATTACGATATAGTTTGTACCCAGGTATCACAGTGTCCCACTGGTTGTCCTCCTTCCACCATGTCTCTGATATTCCAATCATATCTAACCTCTCGTTTAGTGCTATATATTCTAACTCTCCCTTCTTGTTTTTTAGACTTCTAGCATTTGCATACAAGCATTTTAGAGACTGTATTTTATTCATATTAATTTGGCTATTGGTAGACATGGGTAATTTGGGATCTTTAAGCTCTGTCTGCTCCATACTCGAGGGCATTTGGGCTACTTTACTCTTTTTTGGAACCTCTCTGCTTTTTGTAGTATCCTTCAAGGATACATTCTTCCGAACCATGCGCTCTTGGGCGACTGTCGACTTTCCCCTATTATCTAGTTTAAAAGCTGCTCTATCTCCTTTTTAAAGGTTAATGCCAGCAGCCTGGTTCCATCCCGGTTAAGGTGAAGCCCATCCCTTCGGAAGAGCCCCTCCTTTCCCCAGAATGTTCCCCAGTTCCTAACAAATCCAAACCCCTCATCTCTGCACCATTGTCTCATCCACGCATTGAGACTCTGGAGCTCTGCCTGCCTTTTGGGTCCTGCGTGTGGAAAGGGAAGCATTTCGGAGAATACTACCCTGGAAGTTCTGGATTTCAACTTCCTACCTAAAAGCCTAAATTTAGCTTCCAGAACCTCCCTACCACATTTTCCTATGTCATTGGTACCGACATGTACCAAGACAGCAGACTCCTCCCCAGCACTATCTAAGACCTTATCTAGGTGGCGCGTGAGATCCGCTACCTTCGCACCAGGCAGGCATGTTACCAGGCGATCCTCACGTCCACCAGCCACCCAGCTATCTACATGCCTAATGATCGAATCACCAACTATAACTGCTGTCCTAACCCTTCCCTCATGGGCACTTGGCCCTGGAGAAACCTCCTCGGTGCGAGAGGGGTTTACATCACCTTGAGGACAGGTCCTAGTTACAGGATCACTTCCTGCCACACCAGGGTGATGCTCTCCTGTCACGTGACCTCTCTCCTCCATGGCAACAGGGATGCTACCAGACTGGAGGTGGGACTTCAGTACTATATCCCTGTAGGTCTCGTCTATGTACCTCTCTGTCTGTCTTATGCTTTCCAAGTCTGCTACTTTAGCCTCTAGAGAACGGACTTGTTCCCTGAGAGCAAAGAGCTCCTTGCACCTAGTGCACACGTAAGACCTCTCACCAGCTGGGAGAAAATCATACATGTGACACTCAATGCAAAAGACTGGAAAGCCCACATCCCGCTGCTGGACTGCTGTCTACATCTTAGTTTTAAGTTTGTGTTTAGATCTTTAAGTTCTTTACGTACTAAAGGGTGCTATGGATATTTATACCACTAAAACTGTACCTAATAAGTTTAATATACCTTGTTCACCTGAAGCTTAATTAATCTCAGGTCCTTAGTGTATGACTGATTTGGGTAATGAGCTTCACCTGAGAGCACCTCCTGTCTTTTAAGTTGTGCAAGTACCTATAAAGCTGTGATTATCCCAGGGGAGGGTGGGTGTGGGGAGGGAGGGAGGGATATAACACTTATTAAAAGAGGGCTGCTACACAGTACCCTGTCCTGTGCTGCTGAGGTAAGCTATATTCTGATTTGATTTAAATTATAGCTCTTTGCTGCTGCTAGGCTCTAATCTATTATGAAATTTAAACTACAAGCTCTCTGCTGGATTCTAAAGTTAACCAGAAAGCTTTCTTCTGTGTTTTAATTTGAAACTAAAAGTAGTTTGCTGATGCTAGGCCCTAACCTATTATGAAATTTAAACTACAAGCTCTCTGCTGGATTCTAAATTTAACCAGAAAGCTCTCTTCTGTGTTTTAATTTGAAACTAAAAGTACTTTGCTGATGCTAGGCCCTGAGTGACTATGAAATTTAAACTACAAGCTCTCTGCTGGATTCTAAAGTTAACCAGAAAGCTCTCTTCTGTGTTTTAAATTGGAACTAAAAGTACTTTGCTGATGCTAGGCCCTGAGTGACTATGAAATTTAAACTACAAGCTCTCTGCTGGATTCTAAAGTTAACCAGAAAGCTCTCTTCTGTGTTTTAAATTGGAACTAAAAGTACTTTGCTGATGCTAGGCCCTGAGTGACTATGAAATTTAAACTACAGCTCTCTACTGGGTATGAAAGGTAACCAGAAAGTTCTCTTCTGTGTTTTAAATTGAACTTAAACTGTTGCTATTAGGCCCTGACTGATTTAACAAAAAATAGTGGGTTCACAGATTAATTAGCTTTAAAAGAAAAAAATTCCTTTCAGAAAAATTCCCAGAAGTATATACTCACAATTTCAGATTTCTCTCCAGAAGTAACAGCCCCCCTTTCTAGTCCTTCATCGGCGATCTTCTCCAGTACCGACATCCAGGCATCGGCAGTGTCGATAGACCAGAGGGTCCTGGCTTTTGAACGCAGTCTGGTGGCTCTCCTTGCGGCATCGACACCCTCGGAACCGCGTCAGACAGTTCAACTGGTACCGACTCCGGTATCGGTACCGACAGCATCAGCATCGACATTGGCATCCGCATTGCCGGCATCCATTCATGCGATGCCTTCCGGTACCGTTACACCGGTACCGATCCCCCTTCGTACCGACTTCGTTCGGTACGGGTATCGGGCCTCTTCAACAGCATCCTGATAGAAGGTACTTGTCCTCAGATGAATCTGAGGATTCTGACAGTTCTGTCGATGCGGGAATACTTCTCCTGGAGGAGCCTTCCTCCCCTAAACACAGGATGTCTCCTCCAGAGGACATTTCCTTTCAGGATTTCATCAGGGAGGTGGCTCGGGGTCTGTCCATTACTGTGGCCCCTGAAACAGAGCCCAGAGCAAAGGAGTTGGAAATTTTACAATATCCTAAAACTCCTAAAGAGGCAGCTACCTTGCCCATCCATGAGATCTTGCATGATCTCATGCTAAGAATGTGGGAGACGCCTCTTACCACCTCTCCTCACTCTCGTAGACTGGATACTCTGTATCGAGTCCCTCCTTGTCCTGGTTTCCAGAAAACCCAGCTTCCTCACCACTCTATTGTAGTGGAATCAGCTATGAGAAGGATCAAGAGTGCAAAGAGACATGCCTTTAATCTTCCAGGACGTGAGTGCAGAACTTTGAATGCTTTTGGACGTCGTGTCTTCCAAGCTTCCATGCTTTCTGCCAGGATCAGTTCCTATAGTCTATATATGGGAATGTTCCTGAAGGAAGTCACAGGAGATTTAGAGGCTTTGAGCCCTCTTCTTCCTGAGGATAGAAGACAGGATTTTCTCACATTGGTCAAACATGCCCAGGATGTTTTAATATTTGTCAACCGTGCAGCTTTTGACTGTTTTGAGTGCATAAGCAGAACTTCTGCCATTGCCATAGGTGCACGTAGAATTGCTTGGCTCCAGGCATCTGATCTGGAGCTCTGGGTACAAGACAAACTGGGAAATATTCCTTGTACTGGTGAGAACCTGTTTGGTAAAGATTGGCAGGAAAAGGCCAATGAGTTGGATGCTGACAACTCCACCTTAGATAGATTATCCAAGTCCACAGCTGATCCTACAAGAAAGAAATCTTTCAAGAAACCATTCTTTTCTAAGAAGAAAAGATTTTATCCTGCTTATTCTCAGCAGGGACGTTCTGCAGGTCAACCTGTCCGGAAGGGTCAGCAACCACCCAAACAAAGGAAAGCAAAGACTGCTAAGCCTCAACCGTCTCAGCAGTCTCAGCCTCCACAAGACCTTTCACTTTCAGCTAGAGATCTTAGCCTTCCTGGCTCTCAATGGACCAGAACCTTCCACCATTCCAGGAAGGTTGTGCCATTTTGCCCCCAGATGGGGACAGATAACAGCAGAGCATTGGACACTCTCCATCATAAAAGAGGGGTACAAGCTTCATTTTTTGAGTATACCCCTCCCACAATGGTAAGACAGTTCAATTCTCAAACCTCTCTCATCAACCTGTTAGATCAAGAGGTCACTATGCTTCTTGCCCAAGGGGCAATAGAAGAAGTACCCATTCATCAACCGGGTACGGGGTTTTACTCCCCCTATTTCCTTATCCCAAAGAAAACAGGGGGACACACATATTTTAGACCTCAGAGAATTGAACAAATTCATGTTCAAAGAGAAATTCAAGATGATTTCTCTAGGAACTCTGCTGCCATACCTTCAGAGTCAGGATTGGCTGTGTTCTCTAGATCTCAAGGATGTGTGCACTCATGTTCTCATCCATCCAACTCACAGAGTTCCTTCGGTTCCTTTTTCAAGGAAAGCACTACCAATACAGGGTGCTTCCTTTTGGCCTGGCCTCAGCACCAAGGGTGTTCACGAAATGCATGGCTGTCGTAGCAGCATTTCTCCGCACTCTAGGGATATTCGTGTTCCCCTACTTAGACGACTGGCTCATTCGAGCCCCATCAGAGTCAGAGGCCAGGACTTTCCTATCTTGCACAATGCGTATCCTTCAGTATTTGGGTCTGGTCATAAACATCCCAAAATCCAGTCTAACTCCCACTCAGTCTCTAGAGTTCATAGGAGCTTTGCTGGATACCAAAAAAGCAAGGGCCTATCTGCCCCAGGGCCGTTGCCTTCGCATAGTGCAGTTAGCTTCTCAAGCAGTGCTAAAACCTCATCTCACTGCCCGAGAAATGTTACAACTATTAGGCCACATGGCATCTACAGTGCATGTGGTTCCTTATGCTCGCCTCCATATGAGAGCAGCCCAGTGGACCTTATCCACTCAATGGACCCAGGCATCAGGGTGCCTTTCGGAAAAAATAGCAAACACAAATCGCCTGTTCTTGTCTCTCCAATGGTGGCAGTCCACTCAGAAACTGTTGCTGGGGTCCCCATTTCAACAACCTTTGCCCCAGGCAACTCTCACAACAGATGCTTCACCAATGGGTTGGGGAGCTCATTTGCAAGACCTCTCCACCCAAGGCACTTGGACTCCACAGGAGACTCATCTGCATATCAGTCTCTTAGAGCTCAGAGCAAACTTCCTTGCTCTTCGAGTGTTCCACACCCTGCTCAGCTACAAGACAGTCCTCATTCATACGGACTATCAAGTAGCCATGTTCTTCGTGAACAAGCAGGGGGGAACAGGCTCTCTGTTGCTTTGCAACGAAGCTTCGCGACTAGGGGCCCTCACCAGAGAGCATCAGATTCATCTCCTGGCAGTGTATCTTCCAGGCATACAAAACTCTTGGGTAGACAAACTCAGTTGAGTTCTGCTTCCACACGAATGGTCTCTACATGCAGACCAAGTGGCCAAGATTTTTCAAATGTGGGGAACCCCGGACATAGACCTCTTTGCAAGTCCGTTGAATGCCAAACTTCCCCGGTTCTGTTCCAGAACTCCGGTTCAGGGCTTTCAGGCCAGAGATGCTTTCCTCTTTCACTGGGGGCAAGACTTCCTTTATGCCTTTCCACCCATTCCTCTAATTCCCAAAACCCTGTTCAAGCTTCAGAGAGACAGAGGGCGTATGATTCTCATAGATCCACATTGTCCGCAGCAAGTGTGGTACCCTCTGCTTCTACATCTCTCTCAAGCTCCCTCCCTGGAGTTAGGATCTGCTCCAGATCTCCTTTCACAGGAGGACGGACTGTTATGGCATCCCAATCCCCAGTCTCTGCATCTCAGAGCCTGGTTGCTGAAGGCCTAGATCCTCATGATCTTAACTTAACTCAGCAAGTAAAGGATTTCCTTTATGCTTCCAGGAAGCCTTCCACAAGACACTCTTATGCTTTTAAGTGGAAGAGGTTTACCATATGGTGTTCGCAGAAGAGTCTTAACCCCCTTGGGATACCTCTGGAATCATTCCTGGAGTATCTCCTTCATTTATCCAATGCAGGACTTAAGACTAACTCCGTAAGAGTCCATTTGAGTGCTATTGCAGCTTCCTTCAAGCCTCTAAATGGACAACCTATCTCCTCTCATCCTCTTATAGCAAGATTTATGAGAGGCCTTCTTTTAACTAAGCCTCCCATTAGGCCACCGCCGGTGGCATGGGACTTAAACCTGGTTCTTGGGCAGCTCATGAAGCCACCTTTTGAACCCTTAGCTACTACCTCCTTGAAATTCCTTTCTTGGAAGTTTATCTTTCTCATTGCAATCACATCAGCGCGTCACATTAGTGAGTTGCAAGCACTAGTAGCTGATCCACCTTATACAAGGTTCCATCATGACAAGGTAGTCCTTAGGACTCATCCACACTTTATGCCAAAGGTGGTCTCGCCTTTTCATCTAAACCAAGTGGTCTACCTGCCTGTGTTCTTTCCAAGGCCTCATGCATCAAATGCAGAAAGGAACCTTCATACTTTGGACTGTAAAAGAGCTTTAGCCTTTTACATACAAAGAACACAGCAACATAGAAAGTCCTCTCAACTCTTTGTTGCTTTTGATCCTTCTCATTTGGGACTTCCAGTCTCTAAGAGAACATTATCTAACTGGATTGCTCAGTGTATTTCCTTTGCCTATCAGAGTAAGAATCTTCCTCTGGAGGGCCATGTCACAGCTCACAATGTGAGAGCCATGGCAGCCTCAATGGCTCATCTGCACTCTGTGTCTATCGACGACATCTGTCGAGCAGCCACCTGGGCCTCGGTTCATACCTTCACAGCCCATTACTGCTTGGACAAGGACTCCCGCCGGGATGCCTTGTTTGGTCAGGCTGTTCTCCAACACCTGTTCCATACCTAATCAACTCCTACCCACCATCCCTGGTAGGATGCCAGAGATCCATGGGGGGAAGTGGAGCCATTCTCAGGGATGCACAACTTCTGGGGTCTCTCCCTGGCATCTAAAGCTAGGGAGTCCCCATATGTGAGGAATACATTCCTGCTTGTTCCTGGAGATAGCATAGTTACTCACCTGTAACAGGTGATCTCCGGGAACAGCAGGAATTTAGTCCTCACAACCCACCCACCACCCCTAGGAGTTGTATCTCTCTATCTCTTTCCCTTTCCCTCTCTCTCTCTTTGTCTCAGCTTTAAAACTCAACTGGAGAGAGGCAGTTGGGAAAGGCGGGAAGGCAGCACGCAGGCGCTGTGGGATGCTCCCAAAAGCTTTCTAATTGGACGCTGGGGAGCGTTCCCACGCATGCTCCGTCGGTACCGACGATACCCATATGTGAGGACTAAATTCCTGCTGTTCCCGGAGATCACCTGTTATAGGTGAGTAACTATGCTTTCCTCACCGATACGCATGACTGCTGCCTCCAGTGCCTCGGGCTTGACCACAACCCGACGGTCTGTGACCCATGTAGGAAAATGTCCTCCAAGGCCCTGAAGAGCCGCCAGCAGCAGCATGATAGGATTTTTTCTGAGTCCCCCATGCATCTGAGAGCCTGGACCTCGTCCGAGGCCTCCACATCTCAGGGGGGGGGGAACATTCCGAGCCCAAGCAGCGTCGAGGTTCCTTGGAAAGGGTGTCCCCCTCGAGGGAACACAAGAGGAAGAAGAAATCCTTGAAGGCAGCATCGCTGGATGGCTCCGAGTGACCTGGCTCCTCCTGGGGCCTAGCCTATTGCTGAGCCCCTTGTGCCGGCCCGGATCTTCAGAGAAGGAGTGCCCGGCAAAGGTTCCTCGTCGTGAGACGGATCAGCCGAGGCAAGTACTGACTGTCCTCGTCAAGGACTCCCCTCCGAGGGAAGCGGTGTTGGGCCCGACAGTGTCGGGGCCCAAGCCGGCGGCTGCGGAGCCTTCCGGACTCGAGTCCAGAATGGTGGCTTTGGATCGCAGTTTCACTGCCTTCATGGAGCAGCAGCAGGCACTGATGGCTGGTCTGTCCGGTTCCTCCACCCCAACCACCGGGCCCTCGACGTTGAAGTCGACCCCGGAGGCCGAGTCGATCCTCGGCCGAGGTCTCACTCAGCCTCCCATTCGGGACCGAGGTCGTCGGAGCCGGGGCCCTCGATGCCTGAGGAGCCCCTCGATTCCTCTTTGGAGGCGTTGGCATGGGAAACCGAAGACGAGGAGTCTCCGGATACCCTCCGACATAGGGATGTCCCTTTTTATTCCCCGGTATACGAGCCTCGGAGAAGGTCCCTTCCGGAGGACAAGAGGTTCTTGGACTTCATGCGGGACATATCCAAGGCTTTGGCGTTCCTCATGGAGTCCGAGGAGGATCCTCGAGCCGACAAGCTCAAGATCCTCCAGTATGAGACCCCGCCTCGGGAGGCCCTTACTGTACCCGTGCCTCTGATCCTGGAATGACTAATGCTCCATATGTGGGAGACACCGACGTTGACACTGGTGATCAGCAAATGGCTCGACTCCATGTATCGAGTCTGCCGGAGCCCTGGATTTCAAAAATCACCACTGCCGCACAACTCCAGGGTTGTGGAATCGGCCATGCACAGGCTGAAGAGCCAGAAGTTGCACTCCTTGGTGCCTCCCGGCAAGAAGGCTCGCAACTTGGATGCCCTCGGCAGGAAGTGTTTCCAGGGAGCAATGCTGAATTGTTGGATCCAGACATACCAGCTGTACATGGGCATGTACTTGAGAGACGTGACGAAGGAACTCACCGGATTCTCGGCTGGTCTCTCCGAGGAGCCTTTGCAGCGCTTCAGGGGCCTGTCCAAAGCCATCCGTGAGTGCTCGAAGTTTATGTCTCAGGCTGCTTATGACAGGTTCGAGTCGGTGGCCTGGGTAGCCGTGGCTGGCATCGGTGCACGCCGCCAGGCTTGGCGGCAGTCGTCGGACCTCAAACAATGGGTTCAGGACAAGTTGGTCAATGTCCCATGCCAAAGGACATCTGTTTGGCAAACCCATAACCGTCAAGGCCGCAGAGCTGGAGACAAGAGTACATGACGAGGACACGGCTCTCCAAGAAGACCTCTGCCCTTCTTGCAAGAAGGGCTCGGGTAAAAAGCCCTTATCTCCAGGAACAAGCAGGAATGTGGTCATCACATATGGGTATCGTCGGTACCGACGGAGCCTGCGCGGGAACGCTCCCCAGCATCCAATCAGAAAGCTTTTGTGAGCATCCCACAGCGCCTGCGTGCTGCCTTCCTGCCTTTCCCAACTGCCTCTCTCCAGTTCTTCTTTTTCCGCGGAGCCAGCAGGTCGTGTTCCTGTCACCGCAGAAGAATTCTTGTTTTTTTCTTTTTTGTGGTCGCGTCTGCCTTCCTCGACGCTCTACTGGTACCGCCAGTCTTTTCTTTCTTATTCCTGTAAAAAAAATATATATATCTTTTCTTTTTCTCTTTTTCTTCAGGTGCACGCGCTCTTTTGGGCCTTAGGCCCCAAAAGTTTTCCTTACCATGGAGAAACCTGCTTCAGGTTTCAAAAAGTGCACCAAGTGTGGCGGTACCATTTCCGTCACTGACACCCATGAATGGTATCTAAAATGTTTAGGTCCTGACCACTCCATCACGGATTGTATGTCCTGTGCCATGATGTCTAAAAGAGGTCGACAGAACCGAGCTGCTAAGCTCAGTACCCTGTTTCCCTCTGATGCAGCTTTGGTGGCATCGACGTCTTCTAGGGCTGCTTCTTCCTCCCATGGATCTCAGGTAACTAAACATTAATCCAGCCGGTCCTCGAAGGGTAGATCTCCTTCTAAGCATCGAGATGCCTCTGGCGTTGCCCTCAAAGATTCTGCACCGGCAAAATTACCCCGGCGGGAGGCTTCGGCTTCCAAAGCATTATCGGGGTTCCAGGATGTTCTCGAGGCCTCGACCTCGGCAGAACTACTGGTGTCATGCTCTGGGGTACCCGCGGTCTCCTCCGGTACCGACATCCAGGCATTGGCAGCGTCGATAGACCAGAGAGTTCTGGCTATGGAACGCAGTCTGGTGGCTTTCCTTGAAGCATCGAAGCCCTCGGAACCGCGACAGACAGTCCCACCGGTACCGACATCGGTATCGGTACAGATAACATCGGCATCGGTGTCTGCTTTGCCGGTACCCAGTCATCTGATGACCTTCGGTACCGATACCCTGGTACCGGTTACTCCCGTACCGACTTTGGTTGGTACAGGTATCGGGCTCTTCAAGAGCATCCAGTCAGACGATAGTTCGAGTCCTCAGAAGAATCTGAGGATTCTGACAGTTCTGTCGATGCAGCGATGCTTCTCCCAGAGGAGCCCTCCTCCCCTAAACGCAGGATGTCTCCTCCAGAGGATATTTCCTTCCAAGGTTTTATTAGGGAGGTGGCTCGGGGCTTGTCCCTTACTGTGGCCCCTGAAACAGAGCCAAGGGCCAAGGAGTTGGAAATTTTACAATATCCCAAAACTCCTAAGGAGGCAGCTACCTTGCCCATTTATGAGATTTTATATAATCTCATGTTGAGGATGTGGGAAACACCTCTTACCACCTCTCCTCATTCTCGAAGACTAGATACTATGTATCGAGTCCCTCCATGTCCTGGGTTCCATAAGACTCAGCTTCCTCACCACTCTATTGTAGTGGAGTCAGCTATGAGAAGGATTAAGAGTGCAAAAAGACATGCCTCTAATCCTCCAGGACGTGAGTGCAGGACCTTGGATGCTTTTGGACGTCGAATCTTCCAAGCTTCCATGCTTTCTGCCAGGATCAGTTCCTATAGTCTCTACATGGGAATGTTCCTGAAGGAGGTCACAGATAGTTTAGAGACTTTCAGTCCTTTCCTTTCTGAAGATAAAAGACAGGATTTTCTCACTTGGGTCCAACATGCCCAAGATGTATTAAGATGAATTCTTAAATATGTATATATGTAAAATTTATTTAGTATCTTGTAAATAGTTCTAAATCTGTTATAATACTTGTATATAGTTGTTTACAGGTCCATGTATCTGTTATAGTTGCACATTGTTCTATGTATTTTAACATTGTTTGATGTAAACCGCCACTGATCTTGGGAATTGGCAGTATATAAAATATTTGCAAATAAATAAATAAAATAAATAAATGTCTCTAAATTTTCGAACCGTGCAGCCTTTGACTGCTTTGAGTGCATAAGCAGAACCTTGGCTATTTCCATAGGAGCACGTAGAATTGCTTGGCTCCAGGCATCTGATCTAGAGCTCTGGGTACAAGATAAATTGGGAAATATCCCTTGTACTGCTGAGAACCTGTTTGGTAAAGATTGGCAGGAAAAAGCCAATGAAATGGATGCTGAAAATTCCACCTTGGACAGATTGTCCACTGCTGATCCTGCTAGAAAGAAATTGTTGAAGAAAACATTCTTTTCTAAAAAGAAAAGATTTTACCCTGCTTATGTTCAGCAGGGACGTTCTGCAGGTCAGCTTACCAAGAAAGGTCAGCAACCACCCAAACAGAAGAAAGCAAATGCTGCTAGGCCTCTACCGGCCCAGCAGGCTCAACCTCCACAGGGCCTTTGACTCTCATCTAGAGAACTTAGCCTTCCTGGTTCTCGAGGGACCAGAACCTTCCACCATTCCAGGAAGGTTATGTCATTTTGCCCCCAGATGGGGGCAAATAACAGCAGAGCATTGGACACTCTCCATCATAAAGGAGGGGTACAAGCTTCATTTTTCAAGCATGCCCCTTCACACAATAGTAAGGCAGTTCAATTCTCCAACCTCTCTCATCAACCTGTTAGCTCAGGAGGTCGCTATCCTTCTTGCCCAAGGGGCAATAGAAGAAGTACCACTTCATCAACAGGGTACAGGGTTCTATTCCCCTTATTTTCTTATCCCAAAGAAAACAGGGGGTTACAGATCTATCTTAGACCTCAGAGAATTGAACAAATTCCTTGTCAAGGAGAAGTTCAAAATGATTTCTCTCGGATCTCTGCTGCCAAACCTTCAGAGTCAGGATTGGCTTTGTTCACTAGATCTCAAGGATGCGTACACCCATGTTCTCATCCATCCAACTCACAGAAGGTTCCTTCGGTTCCTTTTTCAGGGAAAGCACTACCAATACAGGGTGCTTCCTTTTGGCCTGGCCTCAGCACCAAGGGTGTTCATGAAATGCATGGCTGTTGTAGCAGCATTTCTCCGCACTCTAGGGATATTCGTCTTCCCTTACTTGGACGACTGGCTCATTCGAGCCCCAACAGAGTCAGAGGCCAGGACTTCTCTATCCTGCACAATGCGGATCCTTCAATATTTAGGGCTGGTAATAAATATCCCAAAATGCAGTCTGACTCCCACTCAGTCGTTAGAGTTCATAGGAGCTCTCCTGGATACCACAAAGGCAAGGGCCTATCTCCCCCAGGTCCGTTGCCTTCGCTTGGTGCAGTTAGCTTCTCAAGCAGTGCTAAAGCCTCATCTAACTGCTCGAGAAATGTTACAACTACTAGGCCACATGGCATCCACCGTGCATGTGGTTCCCTATGCTCGCCTCCACATGAGGGCAGCTCAGTGGACTTTATCCACCCAATGGACCCAGGCATCAGGGTGCCTGTCAGACAAAATAGCAAACACAAGTCGCCTCATTTTGTCCCTCCAGTGATGGAAGTCTACTCAAAACCTGTTGCTGGGATCCCCTTTTCAGCAACCCTTACCCCAAGCAACTCTCACGACAGATGCTTCTCCAATGGGTTGGGGAGCTCATCTGCAAGACCTCTCCACCCAGGGCACCTGGTCTCCACAAGAGAGTCATCTACATATCAATCTCTTGGAGCTCAGAGCAATCTTTCTTGCTCTGCGAGTGTTCCACACCCTGCTCAGCTACAAGACAGTCCTCATTCATACGGACAATCAAGTAGCCATGTTCTATGTGAACAAGCAGGGGGGAACAGGCTCTCTGTCGCTTTGCAACGAAGCTTTGCGACTATGGGCCCTCGCCAGAGAACATCAGATTCATCTTCTGGCAGTGTATCTTCCAGGCATTCAAAACTCTTGGGCAGACAGACTCAGTCGAGTTCTGCTTCCACACGAGTGGTCTCTGCATGCAGACCTGGTGACCAGGATATTTCAACTTTGAGGAACCCCGGACATAGACCTCTTTGCAAGTCCATGGAATGCCAAACTTCCCCGGTTCTGTTCCAGAACTCCGGCTCAGGCCAGGGATGCTTACCTCCTTTACTGCGGTCAAGACTTCATGTATGCCTTTCCACCCATTCCCCTAATTCCCAAAACCCTGTTCAAGCTTCAGAGAGACAGAGGCCATATGATTTTCATAGCTCCACATTGGCCACGGCAAATGTGGTACCCCCTGCTCCTACATCTCTCTCAAGCTCCCTCCCTAGAGTTAGGATCTGCTCCAGATCTCCTATCCCAGGAGGACGGAATGCTATGGCATCCCATTCCCCAGTCTCTGCATCTCAGGGCTTGGTTGCTGAAGGCCTAGATCTCCATGATCTTAATATCCCTCAACAAGTGAAAGATATTCTTCTTGCTTCCAGGAAACCTTCCACAAGACGCTCTTATGCTTTCAAGTGGAAAAGGTTTACCATATGGTGTTCGCAAAAGGCTCTTAACCCCCTTGCGATACCTCTGGAATCACTGCTGTAGTATCTCCTTCATTTATCCAATGCAGGTCTTAAGACTAATTCAGTAAGAGTCCATTTGAGTGCCATTTCAGCTTCTCTTAAGCCTCTAAATGGACAGCCTGTTTCCTCTCATCCTCTTATAGCAAGATTTATGAGAGGCCTTCTTCTAACTAAGCCTCCCATTAGGCCACCACCGGTGGCATGGAACTTAAACCTGGTTCTTGGGCAGCTCATGAAGCCACCTTTCGAACCTTTAGCTACTACCTCCTTGAAATGTCTTTCTTGGAAGGTTATCTTTCTCATTGCTATCACATCAGCGCGCCGCATTAGTGAGTTGCAAGCGCTAGTAGCTAATCCACCTTATACAAGGTTCCATCATGACAAGGTAGTTCTTAGGACTCATCCACACTTTATGCCTAAGGTGGTCTCGCCTTTTCATATGAACCAAGCGGTCTACCTACCTGTGTTTTTTCCAGGGCCTCATGCATCAAATGCAGAGAGGAATCTGCATACCTTGGACTGTAAAAGAGCTTTGCTTTTTACTTACAAAAACACAGCAACATAGAAAGTCCTCTCAACTCTTTGTTGCTTTTGATCCTTCTCATTTGGGACTTCCAGTCTCCAAGAGAACACTGTCTAACTGGATTGCTCAGTGTATTTCCTTCGCCTATCAGTGTAAGAACCTTTCTCTGGAGGGCCATGTCACAGCTCACAATGTGAGAGCCATGGCAGCCTCAATGGCTCATCTGCACTCTGTGTCTATCGACGACATCTGTCGAGCAGCCACTTGGGCCTCGGTTCATACCTTTACAGCCCATTACTGCTTGGACAAGGACTCCCACTGGGATGCCTTATTTGGTCAGGCTGCTCTCAAACACCTGTTCCATACCTAATCAACTCCTACCCACCATCCCTGGTAGGATGCCGGAGATCCATGGGGGGAAGTGGAGCCCTCTTCAGGGACACACAACTTCTGGGGTCTCTCCCTGGCACCTAAAGCTAGAGAGTCCCCATATGTGATGATTACATTCCTACTTGTTCCTGGAGATAGCATAGTTACTCACCTGTAACAGGTGATCTCTGGGAACAGCAGGAATTTAGTCCTCACAACCCACCCACCTCCCCTAGGAGTTGTATCTTTCTATCTATCTCTTTCCTTTCCGTCTCTCTCCCTCTTTGTCTCAGCTTTAAAACTCAACTGGAGAGAGGCAATTGGGAAAGGTGGGAAGGCAGCACGCAGGCGCTGTGGGATGCTCCCAAAAGCTTTCTGATTGGACGCTGGGGAGCGTTCCCGCGCAGGCTCCGTCGGTACCAAAGATACCCATATGTGAGGACTAAATTCCTGCTGTTCCCGGAGATCTCCTGTTACAGGTGAGTAACTATGCTTTACCCAAGGAAGGGTACCGCTTACCGAAGTTACCCCCATTATCAGGCCTCCCCAGCTCCCCAACAGGGGCAGCAGGCCAAGGGACAGGGGCATTGGCCGCGTAAGCAGAAAGCCCCCAAACCCCAGGTACCGGCTCTGGCCCAGCCTGGGAGTGGCTTTTGACTCCTGCAGCATGGCCCCTCTTCCAACAGAAGCCAAGCAGACCCACAGGAGCCCGGCTTGCTTTGTATGCCAACAGGTAGACAGCTATTCTCCAGGACCAAGCAGGAAGTCAGTCCTCACATATGGGTAACGTCAGCCCCGACGGAGCCCCCATGCGGAGCATTTCCCCAGCTTTCAAAGAAAGCCTTTAGCACTGCAGCACGCATGCGCGGTCCCCTTCCTGCCCAAGGGTGCCATCTTGCTCAGTCTTCTTTTTTCCACGGAGCCCGACGGACGTGTTTCGTGTTCACCCGAGAAAAAAGTTGGTTTTGTTAGTGGAACTGTGTTTTCTTCGGTTCGACGCCGGTTTCCCTTTCCCACCTGGGCCCGGTACACCGGTATCGAGCCTGGACTTTTTTTTCGTTTTTTGTCCTTCGTTACTAGTGTTCGCGCCATTTTTCTATTTTTCACTGGCAGCCCTGTCTTTTGACCTCGCAGGGGCCCTTTTCCCCCGATGGCTGCCAGCGGGTTTAAAAAGTGTGATCGATGTAAGAAACTTATGTCTCTCACTGACACACATGACTGCTGCCTCCGCTGCCTCGGGCCCGATCATGACCCGATGATCTGTGGCCTGTGTGGGAAAATGTCCTCGAAGGTGTTGAGGAGTCGGCAGCACCAAAAGGAAAGAATATTCAGTGACTCTGCGTCCGGCCGGGCCCGGACTTCCTCAGAGGCCTCGATGTCTCCGTATTCCGATCCCGAGCATCGCCAGGGTTCCTCTGAGAGGGGGGTCTCCCTCGCGGGAGCATCGCAAGAAGAAGAAACCCACGAGGGCGGCGTCAATAGACGCACTTGGCTCCTCGAGGGCCACGTCGCATAGCCCCGACCACCGTCCCGGGTCTTCGGAGTCGGAGAGGCCTGCTAAACAACCTCGTGTGGAGCCGGAGTCCCCTGGTCACAAGAGTACTGTAGTCCTTGTGGACTCTCCTCCGGGGGGGCCCGAGTCGGGGGCTGCTGAGTCTCCTGAGCTCGGATTCAGGTTGACGGCCTTGGAGAGCAGCTTGGCTGCCTTCATAGAATAGCAGCGGGCACTGACCGCCAGTCTCACCGGTGCATCTGCCCCGACCACCGGGACATCGACGTCCAAGTCGACCCCAGAGGCCGAGCCGATCCTCGAGTCCATGCGCTCTCGCGTCGATCCATTTGGGACCGAGGTCATCGACGCCGGTACCCTCGGCGTCGGGGCGGATGGCATCAGTGCCTGCCAGACCAGAGCTGCTCGATTCCTCTTCCGAGGGGTCGGGCTGGGAAACGGAGGACGAGGAGTCCCCGGACACCTTTAGGATCCGGTGTGTCCCTTCGGACTCACTGGAGTCCGAGCCTCGAAGATGGTCCCCCCCGGAGGACACCCGGTTCTCGGACTTCGTGCGGGACATGGCCAAGGCTTTGACCTTCCCCGTGGACTCCGAAGAGGAGCCTCGAGTCGAGGAGCTCGAGGCCCTACAGTATGACTCTCCTCCCAAGGAGCCACCAAAGAACAGCAAGCTGCCACGTGGGCAACTAGAAACCAGTCAAGAGACGTGGCAGGGAGTTCTAAAATTGCCTTTATTGTTCCACGGATAGAGTGCCAAACCCGACACAGGCCGTGTTTCGTACACCACTTCCTCAGGGGTTCAGGGCTCACTAAAAAACATCCATATACATGTTAAATAAAACCACAACAAATAAACCGTGTATAATAATACCATAAACATAAAAAGATAAATAAAATACATATCATCATAATGAATAAAACAATAAATACATAAATAGCTATAATGTGATAAACCATTGATAAAATAACTATGTTGCAATAAACAATGAATAAATAACATATAACAATTGTCACGCTCCCCTGCTACTGGCCGAAGGCTTTATAGTAGGGGTGACCGCTGTTTTGCTTCTGAGTGTCCTTTATACTATCTAGCAGCAAGGGTTGCTGGGATATGTAGTTTTTGGTTTCACTCTCACAAAAATGTGTTGTGGCACAAGGGTCTTTTGGAACAGATAAATTTATTATTATTGTTGGGTTTTTCCCCTCACAGAGGTTCTCAGGCAAATAAGCAAAGCAATATAATTCTTTTCCAGAATAAACAGAAAAACAGGAGCAAATGAAAAGCATCAAATAAAAGTGGAAAAACTGTTTCTTCACAGCAGCACAAAATTTCCAAACAACTTTGTAATTCTTCTTACCAAAGTTTGTTTAACATAAGTTCATGTCCACTCTATTACACATAGAACAGTCCATCTCAAAAGAACCAGAGGACTCAGGAACATCTGCTGCATCAATGATCATGTCCTTGCTTTCATTCTCACAGCTCTGCCTAGGAGAACTTCTAGGCTGGCATTCTGGAATAGCCTTTTGCAGCTGCTCTAGAAGATTCCCTCCTCTACTAGCCGTGACGTCCTCTAGCTCAGAAGTTTGGTTAGTACGTAAGCTTCTTTTTATGGTTTCTACATCTGCATTAAACCATTTATTCCAAGTGTTTCCGCTAGGTGGTTTTACAGCCGTGCTATCGTGGCACTTGTTAGCACTGGCTTTTAATTGTTTTACAATGTCTTCAACAAGACTCTGATTAGGCAGAAAATCCAACGTACCTTGTCTGCTATCACTGCCCGGTCTGTGCTTGGAGCTCTCTTCCCTTCTACAGGTAAAATGCTTGTCCCTGTCTTCAGGTAGCTCCTACGACAGCGTTGACTTAGCTTTAAGGTAACTGGGATTGGACCCACCAGAATCCCTCTTGCCTGGAGCTGGGTTCCAAGACTTCCTCAGTTGCTGCCTTCCTTGTTGAAGTGGTTTAGACACTTGTAAAGGCTTTTCCCTGCCCTCTTGTCTGTCCAGTTTCCTTCTCTGCTGACAATCCTGTCGGCTGTTCTGGTACTGCGTGCTGTTCTGAAAGACTAGCCCTGAAGCTGGTTTAAAACGGCTTCCTTGTTCAGGCACGCCCTTCTGACTATCCAGGTGCACCTCGTTAGGGCTGCTTCCAGCTCTTACGTCATGAATCTGACTGAGCTGCATTCTCTCTGAAAGCTTCCTGCTGTCATGGAAACCTGGCTTGCTCTGGCTTTTAAAGGTGCAGTGCTCGCTTTCTCCAGGACCAAGCAGGAAGTCAGTCCTCACTTATGGGTGACGTCGGCGCCGACGGAGCCCTCGCGGAGCAATTTTCCCCAGCTTTCAAAGAAAGCCTTTGGGAATTGCAGCGCGCATGCGGGGTCCTCTTCCCGCCCAAGGGTGCCATCTTAGCCAGTCTTCTTTTTTCCGCAGAGCCCTACAGACGTACCCGTCGTGTCCCCGCGAAAAAGTTGATATTTCTTCATAATTTACTCTTTTTTCCTTCGGTTTGACGCCGGTCTTTTTCCCGCCCGGACTCGCGACGCCGGTCACGAGTCCTCTTCTTCTTTTTCGGTTTTTCTGACTTAGTCAGTTTTCGTTTTCGGTTTTTCCCTGGCAGCCCGGTCCTTTGACCTCGCCGGGGCCCTTTTTCCCCCGATGGCTGCCAGTGGTTTCAAGCGGTGTGGTCAGTGTGACCGAAATATGTCACTAACTGACACACACGACTTTTGCCTCCGCTGCCTGGGCCCGGATCATGAAGAAATGATCTGTGGGCCCTGCGGCAAAATGTCCTCCAAAGCGTTGAGAAGTCGGCGGCATCAGCGGGATAGGATCTTCGCTGACCCCAGCCGTACCCGGACCTCGTCGGAGGCCTCCGCCTCCAAGGGTTCCAGCTCGGACCGTCGCCGGAGTTCCTCCGACAGGGGTTCTCCCTCCGGGGACCATCGACGTAAGGTGAAACCCGCGAGGGCGGCGTCGGTGGACGCTCCTGGCTCCGCGAGGGCCAGGTCGCATAGCCCCGATAGCCGTCCCGGGTCCTTGGAGAAGGAGCACCTCACGAAGCGACCTCGCCTGGAGTCGGAGCTGCCTGCTCGGGTAAGTCCTGTGGTCCTCCTGGACTCGCCTCCGCGACAGCCGACGTCGGGCCCGACGCCGTCGGGGCCCGAGTCGGGGGCTGCTGGGTCACCTGAGCTCGGACTCAGGTTGACGGCCTTGGAGAGCAGACTGTCTGCCTTCATGGACCAGCAGCGGGCACTGCTCGCTGGCTTCGCTGGCGCCGCTGCCCCGACCGCCGGGACGTCGACGTCTAAGTCGACCCCGGAGACCGAGCCGATCCTCGAGTCCATGCGAACTCGAGTCGATCCTCGGTCGAGGTCACCCTCGGCCTCCCGTTCGGGACCGAGGTCGCCGACGCCGACTCCCTCGGCGTCGGGGCGGCAGGCGCCGCGCCCGGCCCGGGCCGACCCCACCGAGTCCTCGTCGGAGTCGGTCTGGGAGTCTGAAGAGGAAGAGTCGCCTGATTCTTTCCGGACTCGGTGTGTCCCCTCGGACTCACCTGAGTCCGAACCTCGGAAGCAGTCCCCCCCGGAGGATGCCCGGTTCTCGGACTTCGTCAGGGATATGGCCAAGGCTTTGGCCTTCCCTGCGGACCCCGAGGAGGAGCCTCGAGCCGAAGAGCTCGATGCCCTCCAGTATGACTCTCCCGCCAGGGAACACTTTACTGTACCGGTTCCTCCCATGCTGGAACGACTACTCTTCCGCATGTGGGAGAGTCCGGCCACCTCGCCGGTCCTGAGCAAGCGGGTCGATTCTATCTATCGAGTCCGCAAGAGCCCTGGCTTCCAAAAAGCACAGCTACCACACCATTCCATGGTAGTGGAATCGGCCATGCATCGTCTTAAGAGCCAGAAGATGCACTCCTCGGTGCCTCCTGGCAGGGAGGCCCGTAACCTGGATGGCCTTGGTAAGAAGTGTTTCCAGGGCTCTATGCTTGCGTGTCGTGTCCAGACCTACCAGCTATACATGGGCATGTATCTCCGAGACCTGGCTAAAGAGCTAGCCGGATTCTCCGCTGGTTTGTCCGAGGAACCCTTGCGGAGGTTCCTGGCCTTGTCCACTGGCATTCGGGAATGCTCAAAATTCATATCCCGAGCAGCCTATGATGGCTTTGAAGCATCGGCTCGAGTGGCCGCAGCCGGCATCGGTGCCCGCCGACAGGCTTGGCTTCAGTCGTCCGACCTTGAGCCCTGGGTGCAGGACAAGTTGGTCGATGTCCCCTGCCGAGGCGAAAACCTCTTTGGCAAGCCCATGGCTGAAAAGGCTGCACAAATTGAGACGGAGACTCTCACCAGGACTAGGCTTTCTAGGAAGACCTCCGCCCCTTCCCAGAAAAAGAAGGGCTCGGGAAAGAAGTCCTTTTACCCGAGGAAGGCGGCTGCCTACAAACAATACCCCCATTATCAGGCCCCTGCAGCTCCCCAACAGGGCCAGCAGGCCAAGGGACGGGGTAACGGGTCCCGTAGGCAGCAAGCCCCCAAGCCTGCACCACCAGCCCCTGCTCAGCAGGGTGGGGGCTTTTGACTTCTTATGCATAGCCTCTACCCCCCCCCGCTGGTTCCTCCCAGCACCGGAGGCCGGCTGGTTCACTTCGCCCACAGGTGGTCCAGCATCACCTCAGATGCCTGGGTGCTTCAGGTCGTGAGAGAAGGATATCTTCTCCACTTCCACCAGATCCCTCCCTCCTACTTTCCGGGAGAACCTCCACGACCCCCTCTGCACAGGGAACTACTCCTTCAGGAGTTAGCGGGTCTTCTGCAGGAGCAGGCGGTGGAACCGGTGCCCCACCACCTGAGAGGTCAAGGCTTTTATTCCAGGTACTTTCTAGTACCAAAGCGGACTGGAGGCCTCAGACCCATCCTGGACTTGCGCAACCTCAACAAGTTCCTCGTGCGGGAGAAGTTCAAGATGCTTACCCTTGGAATCCTTCTGCCCTACCTCCAGCAGGGAGATTGGCTATGCTCCTTGGATCTAAAGGATGCCTACACGCACATCCTCATCCACCCAAGCCACCGCCAATACCTAAGGTTTGTGGTGGCAGGAAATCATTACCAGTACAGAGTACTGCCCTTTGGCCTGTCCTCCGCACCGCGGGTCTTCACAAAATGCCTCGCGGTGGTGGCGGCCCATCTCCGGCTTCACGGCCTCTATGTCTTTCCGTACCTCGACGACTGGCTCATCAGAGCAGCGTCCGCTCCGGAGGTCACCAACGCCACACGCCGCACGGTGACTCTTCTGCAGCACTTGGGCTTTGTTATAAACTTCGCAAAGTCCACTTTGCTCCCCTCACAGGATCTTGAGTTCATCGGCGCAAGGCTGCACACTCCTCAGGCACGAGCATTCCTACCGCTCGACAGGGCTCAACGGCTCATGGACCTAGCCGACCGTTTTCGCAGCCAGCCCCTGGTCTCCGCCAGGCGCTTCCTGAGACTGCTCGGCCATATGGCTTCCACCGTCCATGTGACCCCCAATGCCCGCCTGAATATGCGGCCTGCTCAATGGTGTCTCCGCAAGCAGTGGCAACAGGCCACGGGCGGCCTAGCGGACCTAGTGCGCGTCTCCGAGCCGCTGGCCTCGTCTCTTCAGTGGTGGCTTCATCGGCCGAACCTAGTGCTCGGCATGCCTTTTCGGCCACCTCAGCCGGCCCGGGTGCTGACGACAGATGCATCCCTCCTGGGCTGGGGAGCACATTGCCAAGGGGCATGTACTCAGGGTCTCTGGAACGTGTGGGAGTCTGCTCAGCAGATCAACTTCCTGGAGCTCAGAGCGATCCGCTTGGCTCTCAAGGCCTTCTCCCACCTGACCTCTCGCCAGTCCGTCCTTGTCCAGACGGACAATCAAGTTGCCATGTTCTACGTGAACAAGCAGGGGGGCACGGGCTCCTTCCTTCTCTGTCGGGAAGCAAGGAAGCTCTGCTCTTGGGCCGTCAGTCACGGCATTCTTCTCAAGGCAGTTTATCTCCCAGGCCAAGAAAATTGCCTGGCGGACAAACTCAGCAGGATCCTTCAGCCGCACGAGTGGCGCCTGGATCCCTTGGTAGTTCAGAAGCTCTTTCTAAAGTGGGGCCTCCCCACGATGGATCTCTTTGCCAGTCCTCACAACCGGCAACTTCCTCGCTTCTGCTCTCGTCAGCCACACCCCCTTCGAGTTGCGGCGGACGCTTTCCTACTCTCATGGTCGGGGAGCCTTCTGTACGCTTTCCCTCCCATCCCGCTAGTCTCCCGGACTCTTTTCAAGGTTCTCCGAGACAAAGCCTTCATGATCCTGGTGGCCCCTCGCTGGCCCAGACAGCCGTGGTTTCCACTCCTGCTGCAATTAGCGGTAGAGGATCCATTCCCTCTGGGGTTACAACCGGATCTCCTCACTCAGGATCAGGGGTCTCTGCTACACACACCCCAACCTCAGGTCTCTCAACCTCATGGCCTGGCTGCTGAGAGGGTAGTCCTTGCTCCCCTTCTCCTGCCAACAGAGGTGGAGGAGGTCATCTTAGCTTCGCGACGACCTTCTACCCGCAAATGCTACGCCCTTAAATGGCGTCGTTTCTCCGTTTGGTGTACCCAACAGTCTCAGGATCCCTTCTCCTGCCCGGTGTCGGTGATCTTGCAGTACTTGCTATACCTCTCTAATCTGGGACTTAAGTCCAACTCCGTCAAAGTTCACCTCAGTGCTCTTTCAGCACATCATGTGCCGGTGGACGGCAGACCTCTTTCCAGCGACCCTCTCGTAGCGAGGTTTCTCCGAGGTCTCCTTCTACTTAAACCACCTCTGCGCCCGCCAGCGCCTGACTGGGACCTGAATGTGGTTTTACAGCGGATCACCTGTCCGCCTTTTGAACCTATGGCTACCTGTTCTCTCCGTTTTCTTTCTTGGAAAACATTGTTCTTGATAGCCCTCACTTCCGCTAGACGCGTAAGTGAATTGCAGGCCCTCGTGTCTGATCCCCCTTACACTCGGTTCTACAAAAATCGGGTGGTCCTACGGACTCACCCAAAATTTCTTCCAAAAGTGGTCTCCCCTTTTCATATCAATCAGGAGGTGGTACTTCCAACCTTCTTCCCCAGACCACACTCCTGCCGAGCTGAAACGGTCCTCCATACCCTGGACTGTAGAAGGGCATTGAACTTCTACCTTGACCGTACGCGGGAGCACCGTAAAGCTGCTCAGCTTTTTGTGTCTTTTGACCCCAATAAATTGGGGCTCCCGGTCTCCAAGCGTACTCTGTCCATCTGGGTTGCGGACTGTATCTCTTGGGCTTATGGGGCAGCCGGACTCTCCTTGGACGGTCGAGTCACGGCTCATTGCGTTCAGGCAAAGGCCACGTCAGTGGCTTACCTCCGCTCTGTTCCGCTGGCAGACATCTGCCGGGCCGCTACTTGGTCTTCGAGCCAGACTTTTGCGGTCCATTACTGTCTCGAGAGGGAGTCCCACAGGGACAGTGCTTTCGGACAGGCAGTCCTCCGTAATCTCTTTGAGGTCTGAGCAACTCCTACCCTCCATCCCGGATGTGGGCTACCGGTGGGTAATAATTCAGCAAAGATTCTTTCCTTCTGTGCTGCTGAGCTAGAGGGAGCTCTTTTTTGTGCTTGGGGTCTCCGGTAGCCTTAAGCTTGGGAGTCCCATAAGTGAGGACTGACTTCCTGCTTGGTCCTGGAGAAAGCGTAGTTACTCACCTGTAACAGGTGTTCTCCAGGAGCAGCAGGAATCAGTCCTCACAACCCTCCCTCCTCCCCTTGGAGTTGCAATCGTCTGCTTCAGTTTTTTGCAAATTTTTATGCTGTCTTTTTTAGCTATGTCATCTGACTGGCTAAGATGGCACCCTTGGGCGGGAAGAGGACCGCGCATGCGCGCTGCAATTCCCAAAGGCTTTCTTTGAAAGCTGGGGAAAATTGCTCCGCGAGGGCTCCGTCGGCGCCGACGTCACCCATAAGTGAGGACTGATTCCTGCTGCTCCTGGAGAACACCTGTTACAGGTGAGTAACTACGCTATTTTGCCATTCCATCTGCTCAGGCATGCTTTCGGTACCACACAATATCAACTACATCAGTATAAAAACAAAACTAAGAATACATATACAATAAAGCCAATGTATATTCTCTTAAAATCAAAGCTATGAAAACAAAACAGTGAAAACAAAAATAAAATTAAAATCCGGAGAGAGAGGAGGACTAGGAGGACATGCCATGGACATTGTCCATTATAGAAGAGTTAAAAAAACTACTACACAAACAATTTGAAAGGAAAAGAAAACCCCTGAGGAAGTGGTGTACGAAACACGGCCTGTGTCGGGTTTGGCACTCTTTATCCGTGGAACAATAAAGGTAATTTTAGAACTCCCTGCCACGTCTCTTGACTGGTTTCTCCTCCCAAGGAGGCCTTTACTGTACCAGTTCCTCTGATGCTGGAACAGTTGCTCTTCCGCATGTGGGAGGCGCCGGCCTCGACGCCGGTTCTGAGCAAGTGGGTCGATTCCATCTATCAAGTCCGCAAGAGCCCTGGGTTCCAAAAGGCACAGCTACCGCACCACTCCATGGTTGTGGAATCGGCCATGCATCGTCTGAAGAGTCAGAAGATGCACTCCTTGGTGCCTCCCGGCCGGGAGGCCCGGAACCTGGACGCCCTCAGTAGAAAGTGCTTCCAGAGCTCTATGCTTGCTTGCCTTGTCCAGACCTACCAGCTGTACATGGGCATGTATTTTCGAGACCTGGCAAAGGAGATTGCCGGGTTCTCTGCTGGTCTCTCCGAGGAACCTTTGCAGAGGTTCAATGCCCTGTCATCGGGGATCCAAGAGTGCTCGAAATTTACTTCTCAAGCAGCCTATGATGGCTTCGAGGCTTCGGCCCGAGTAGCCGTGGCCGGCATCGGTGCACTCCGTCAGGCCTGGCTACAGTCATCTGACCTTGAGCCATGGGTGCAGGATAAGTTGGTCGATGTCCCCTGCCAAGGTGAAAACCTCTTTGGCAAGCCCATGGCTGAAAAGGCTGCACAACTCGAGTCCTAGACTCTTACCCGGACAAGGCTGTCCAGGAAAACCTCTGCCCCTTCTCAGAAGAAGAAGGGTTCGGGAAAAAAGACCTTTTACCTGAGGAAGTCATCTGCCTACAAATCATACCCTCACTTTCAGGCCTCCACAGCTCCCCAGCAGGGTCAGCAGGCCAAGGGGCAGGGACATGGGCCCCTTAGGCAGAAAATCCCCAAGCCACCAGCTCCGGCTCCTGCACAGCAGGGAGCGGGTCTTTGACTCCAGTGGCATAGCCTCTCCTCCTCAGCTAGCCTTCCTAAGCACAGGAGGCCGGCTGACCCTGTACGCCCACAGGTGGTCAGCCATAACAAGGGATACCTGGGTACTAAGTATAGTCCAGAAGGGCTATCTCCTCCACTTCCACCATGTACCCCCCTCCTACTTTCCAGGGGAGCCTTCAAGACTTCCTCTGCACAGGGACTTACTCCTGCAGGAGTTAGCAAGTCTGCTAAAGGAACAGACGGTGGAACCGGTGCCCCACCACCTGAGAGGTCAAGGCTTCTATTACCGGTACTTTCTAGTACCAAAAAGGACAGGTGGCCTAAGGCCCATCCTATACTTGCAGAATCTTAACAAGTTCCTGGAGAGAGAAAAGTTCAAGATGCTTACCCTTGGAATCCTGCTGCCCTACCTCCAGCAGGGAAATTGGCTATGCTCCTTAGACCTAAAGGATGCTTATACTCACATCCTTATTCATCCAGACCACAGACATTATCTCTGATTTGTTGTGGGAGGAATCCATTACCAGTACAGGGTACTCCCTTTTGGCCTAACCTCCGCCCCCAGGGTTTTCACCAAGTGCCTGGCGGTGGTGGGGGCCTATCTCAGGGTTCAAGGGCTCTTTGTGTTTCCCTACCTGGACAACTGGCTCATCAGAGGTCAGTCTCCACAGGAGACCCATCAAGCCACCCTCCGTACTGTCTCTCTCCTCCAGCATCTGGGGTTTGTCATAAATTTTGCAAAGTCCGCTTTGCACCCCTCACAGAACATGGAGTTCATAGGAGCAAGACTAGACACCCTTCAGGCAAAGGCCTTTTTACCTGTGGACAGGGCCCACAGACTGATGGATCTGGCCAGACAATTCCACAGCAATTCTCTGGTCTCAGCCAGACAATTCCTGAGCCTCTTAGGCCACATGGCATCCACGGTCCATGTAACTCCAAATGCCCGTCTGCACATGAGGCCAGCCCAGTGGGGCCTCTGAACTCAGTGGCTGCAGGCCACACCACACCTGACGGACAAGATCAGGGTGTCCAAGCTATTAGCCTCTTCTCTCAAGTGGTGGCTGCATCTTCTGAATCTGGTGCGAGGGGTGCCTTTTCAAGCACCTCCACACTTTCAAGTGCTGACAACCGATGCTTCTCTTCAAGGTTTGGGTGCAGATTGCCAAGGAGCATGCACTCAGGGCCTGTGGTCTCCTTGGGAGGCCACACAGCAGATCCATTTCCTAGAGCTCCGAGCTATCCGCTTGGCCCTGCGGACTTTCTCTCATGTCCTCTCTCACCAGTCCGTCTTAGTTCAGACGGACTATAAAGTTGCTATGTTCTATGTGAACAAGCAGGGGGGCACAGGGTCCCGACCTCTCTGTCAGGAAGCACAGGACTTGTGCTCCTGGGCAGTCAATCATGGTATACTTCTCAGAGCAGTCTATCTCCCTGGACAAGAGAATTACCTGGCAGACAGATTAAGCAGGCTTCTACAGCCACACGAATGGCAATTGAATCCTTTTGTGGTTCAACAGATCTTCCTAAGATGGGGTCTTCCCACTATAGATCTTTTTGCCAGTCCTCTGAACCGTCAGCTGCCCAGGTTCTGCTCCAGACAACCGCATCCTCTCAGAATAGCAGTGGATGCGTTTCTCATTCCATGGTCTACAGGCCTCCTATATGCGTTTCCTCCCACGCCTCTAGTGCCCAAGACACTGTTCAAAGTGATCCGGGACAAGGCCTCGGTGATCCTGGTGGCCCCCAGATGGCCACGGCAACCGTGGTTCCTACTTCTTTTGCAACTGGCGGTGGACACTCCTCTTCCTCTGGGGATGCAACCAGACCTCCTGACTCAGGTGCGGGGATCTCTCTTACATCCCAACCTCCAGTCCCTCCATCTGATGGCCTGGCTGCTGAAAGGGTAGTTCTAGCACCCTTACTGCTGCCTAGGGAAGTGGAGGACATGGTCTTGGCCTCTAGGAGGCAGTCCACCCGGAAGTCTTATGCCCTTAAGTGGCGTAGATTCTCCACCTGGTGTGCTCAACACAACGAGGATCCTTTCTCATGCCTGGTACCAGTAGTGCTGCAATATTTGCTTCACCTGTCCAATCTGGGCCTTAAATCCAACTCTGTTAGGGTCCATCTCAGTGCTCTCTCTGCACCCCATTCACCGGTGGAGGGTCAACCTCTCTCAAGCCACCCTTTGGTGGCTTGCTTCCTCAGAGGCCTACTTTTGCTTAAGCCTCCAGTTCGTCCAACTGCCCCTGAGTGGGATTTGAATGTGGTCTTGCAGCAGCTTACTTGCCCACCATTTGAGCCTATGGCTACTTGTCCTTTGCGCTTTCTCTCCTGGGAAGCGTTGTTTTTGGTAGCTCTTACCTCAGCAAGGCGAGTGTGCGAACTTCAGGCCTTGGTGTCAGAGGCACCATACACTAGGTTCTATAGGAACAGAGTAGTCTTACGGACTCACCCTAAGTTCCTTCCCAATGTTGTCTCCTCCTTCCACCTCAATCAGGAGGTGGTTCTTCCGACTTTCTTTCCCAGGCCGCATACCAGCCGGGCTGAGATGGTCTTGCATACCCTGGACTGTAGGAGGGCGTTGTCCTACCTTGACCGTACGCAGGAGCATCGAAGGGCTGTCCAGCTCTTCGTATCTTTTGACTCTAATAAGTTGGGGTTACCTGTCTCCAAGCGTACCCTGTCCATCTGGGTAGCAGACTGTATCGCCTGGGCGTACAGGGCAGCCGGCCTCTCACTGCAGGGTCGAGTCATGGCTCACCGTGTCAGAGCAAAGGCTGCGTCAGTGGCTCATCTCCGCTCTGTTCCGTTGGCAGACATCTGCCGGGCCGCTACTTGGTCTTCAAGCCAGACATTTGCGGCCCACTACTGCCTTGAGAGGGAGTCCTGCAGGGACAGTGTTTTCGGACAGGCGATACTCCGTAATCTCTTTGAGGTATAGGCAACTCCTACCCTCCGGCCCTGGTGTTGGGCTACCTGTCGGGGGCGTTATCAGAGAAGATTCTGTTCTTGCATGCTGAGGCTCTAGAGGGAGCTCATTTTTCAGTTTGGGGCCTCTGGTAGCCCTAAGCTAGGGAGTCCCATATGTGAGGACTGACTTCCTGCTTGGTCCTGGAGAAAGAGTAGTTACTCACCTGTAACAGGTGTTCTCCAGGAGCAGCAGGAATCAGTCCTCACAACCCTCCCACCTTCCCTTGGAGTTGCAGTCATATCCTTTATTTTGTTTTTTTTTTGTTGTCTTTTAGCTATGTCATCAGACTGAGCAAGATGGCACCCTTGGGCGGGAAGGGGACCGTGCATGCGTGCTGCAGTCCCAAAGGCTTTCTTTGAAAGCTGGGGAAATGCTCCGCATGGGAGCTCCGTCGGCGCCGACGTCACCCATATGTGAGGACTGATTCCTGCTGCTCCTGGAGAACACCTATTACAGGTGAGTAACTGCTCTTTACCACTGATACCTGGGCCTTACAGGTGGTCCGGGAGGGCTTTCTTCTTCACCTAGCCCGGGTGCCTCCTCATTATTTTCCGGGAGAGCCCCTCAGGTCTCCCCTTCACCGGGACCTTCTTCTGAAGGAGTTAGCAGGCCTTCTCGAGGATCCCGCGGTAGAACCGGTGCCCCACCACCTGCAGGGCAGGGGCTTCTACTCCAGGTACTTTCTGGTGCCAAAGAAGACAGGAGGCCTCAGACCCATCCTCATCCTGTGCAACCTCAGCAAATTCCTGGTGAGAGAGAAGTTCAAGATGCTCTCCCTTGGGATATCACTCCAATCCTAAAGGATCTGCACTAGTTACCAATTTACGGCCGGATCATATACAAAGTTGCACTCTTAACTTTCAAGGCCATTAAAAAAAGAACTGCCAGCTCCTTGACAAACCTTATCCACCCCACACCCGCATCTAGAACAAGAAGGTCCTTCGCCACCAACACCCTAGTAACCCCCAGTGAAGTAACAAAATGCACTAACGCCAAAAGAAACAGAGCGTTCAGGCTGTGTACGCACCTACCTGCTGGAACGATCTCCCAGTGACCATCCACATGATCACTGACCTTGCCCAATTTAGAAAGGCACTAAAGCACCACCCTTTTCTCCTACACTATGCCCAGGCCAACAACACATCCTCACCTGGCCTCACCCCTATGTTCCAACCATAAAGAACAGCCAACCCAATAAATAATTCACATCCTTGTATATAGCCCTCAGGACAATCCATGTCGCTATAGCCGCATAGTGACCCCCTCCCATTGTATATAGCCTGTATATAGCCTGTATATGCTTTCCCTTGTTATCAATCCAAGTTGTACTACCTGTTCATTGTAACTGCAAGGTAGGCTCTTCCTACTCTGCACAAAAAGTTATCTGTAAACCGCACTGATTTTAAAAAGCGCGGTATATAAAAGCATTAAATAAATAAATAAAATATTGCTGCCTTACCTCTGCCAGGGAGACTGGCTATGCTCCTTAGACCTAAAAGATACGTATACACACACCCTAATACACCCAAGCCACAGGCAATACCTGCGCTTTGTGGTTGGGGGCAATCACTATCAGTACAGGGTACTTCCCTTTGGTCTGGCCTCGGCCCCCAGGGTGTTCACAAAGTGCCTGGCAGTGGTTGCCGCCTTTCTCAGGCTCCAAGGGATCTTTGTTTTCCCCTATCTTGATGAATGACTCATCAGAAGCACTTCAGCCGTCGAGGTCCACCAGGCCACAACTCGCACCATCCAGTTGCTGCAACACTTAGGGTTCGTAATCAACTATCCCAAGTCCAGTCTCACTCCTACTCAACAGCTGGAGTTCACTGGGGCCAGAATCAACACCCTTCAGGCGAAAGCCTATCTGCCTGCAGACAGGGTAAGCAGGCTTATGGCTCTGGCAGGACGAGTGAGTCGCAGGTCTGTAGTGTGAGCAAGACAATTCCTGCGCCTCCTCGGGCACATAGCTTCCGTGGTCCATGTGACCCCGGATGCCTGCCTCCACATGCGGACCGCTCAATGGTGTCTCAGAGACCAGTGGTTTCAGGCCACAGGGTGTCTCCGGGACAGGGTCAAAGTGTCCAGGCGTCTGGTATGGTCCCTGGCCTGGTGGCTCCAACTGCATCACTTGGAGGCGGGAATGCCTTTCCAGGCTCCTCTACACATGAGGATCCTTACCCCAGATGCATCCCTGCTGGGCTGGGGGGTCCACTGCCGGGGGTCCACTGCCAGGGTTTCCGTACTCAGGGAGTTTGGTTCCTGAGCGAGAGGACCCAACAAATCAATTTCTTGGAACTCTGTGCCATCCACCTAGCCCTAGAAGTTTTCAGGCAGCTCCTGGCCCACGAACCTGTCTTGGTGCAGACAAACAAACAGGTGGCCATGTTCTATGTGAACAAGCAGGGTGGTACGGGGTCCCGTCCCCTATGTCAGGAAACCCTGGACCTGTGCTCGTTCGCAGCCAGGCATGGCATTTGTCTCCCAGCAGTCTACCTGCCGGGCCAGGACAACTGGTTAGCCGACAGGCTCAGCAGGATTCTCTAGCCCCACGAATGCCAGTTGGACCACGGGGTAGCCAATTGGCTTTTCCGTATCTGGGGGCAGCCAGTGATGGACCTATTTGCGAGTCCGGACAATCACTAGTTGCCCCGTTTCTGCTCCAGGTAGCCGCACCCGATGCATTTCTGGTTTCATGGTCAGTGGGCCTTCTGTATGCATTTCCTCCAACGCCTCTGGTGGCCAAGACTCTGTTCAAGATTCTCCAGGACAGAGCCTTGGTCATTCTTATAGCCCTACGGAGGCCCAGGCAACCCTGGTTCCCACGTCTACTGCAGCTAGCGGTGGAGGCTCCCATTCCCTTGGGCTCCTCCCCGCGCCTCCTATCTCAGGAGGGGGGCTTTCTCCTACACCCCAACCTCAGCTCCCTCGCCTTGACGGCGTGGCTGCT
The DNA here is from genome assembly GCA_033557465.1 of Ichthyophis bannanicus. Taxonomy (NCBI): domain Eukaryota; kingdom Metazoa; phylum Chordata; class Amphibia; order Gymnophiona; family Ichthyophiidae; genus Ichthyophis; species Ichthyophis bannanicus. The sequence continues at coordinate 291,492,118 of CM066033.1, read as the reverse complement.
GAAAGGGTGATTCTTGCTGCGCTTCTCCTAAGGAATATTGAGGAGGTCTTTCTGGCCTCGCGGCAGCCATCGACTAGACGGGCCTATGCCCTAAAGTGGTGCAGATTTGCGGTGTGGTGCGAGGAGCAGGAGGTGGATCCCTTCTCCTGCCCATTGGGGATGGTTTTACGATACCTTCTCCACCTCTCTGACTTGGGCCTTAAGTCCAACTCTGTCAGGGTGCATCTCAGTGCCCTTGCAGCGAACCACTTTTCGGTGGATGAGAAGCTTCTCTCCGCCCACCCCTTGGTCTCTCGGTTTCTGAGAGGTTTGCTTCTCTTGAAACCCCCAGTCTGCCCCCCGGCGACCGAATGGGATCTGAATGTGGTGTTAGGGCAGCTTACTAGGCTGCCCTTTGAACCAATGGCAACCTGCCATCTACGCTATCTCTCTTGGAAAGTGGTTTTCTTGGTGGCGCTCACCTCCGCCCAGAGGGTGAGTGAGCTCCAGACACTAATGTCAGAAAGTCCTTATACTAGATTCTATAGGAATCGGGTGGTGCTTCGCACACACTCCAAGTTCCTTCCGAAGGTGGTCTCCTCGTTCCACCTCAACCAGGAGGTGGTCCTGCCTACCTTTTTTCCCAGGCCACATGCCAATCGGGCAGAGACGGTCCTGCATACCCTGACTGTAAAAGGGTGTTGGCCTTCTATATCCAGCGTACGCAAGCGCATTGGAAGGCTTCTCAGCTTTTCGTATCCTATGACCCCAGTAAGCTGGGGATAGCAGTGTGAAAGCATATGCTGTCCACCTGGGTAGCAGACTGTATTGCCTGGGCATACAAGGCGGCCGAGCTTCCAATGGAGGGTCGTGTTACGGCCCATAGGGTCAGGGCCATGTCGGCATCAGTAGCTCATTTGCGCTCTGTTCCTCTGGCAGACATCTGCCGGGCCGCCACCTGGTCTTCGGGTCAGACCTTCGCAGCTCATTATTGCCTAGACAGGGAGTCTCGACGGGACAGTGCTTTCGGCCAGGCTGTACTCCATAACATTTTTGAGGTCTAAGCAACTCCTGCCATCCAAACCTTCTGTGTTCAGGCAACTGGAGTGCTATTCCTTAGTTTGATTTCTATTGGGGCTGCTTGCGGTTCTCATAGAGGGAGCCTTTTTTTAGCTATGGGTTCTCGGTAGCCTATAGCTGGTGATCCCATATGTGAGCACTGACTTCCTGCTTGTTCCCGGAGAAAGCATAGTTACTCACCTGTAAGAGGTGTTCTCCGGGGATAGCCGGAATCAGTCCTCACGACTCTCCTTCCTCCCCTTGGAGTTGCAGTCCTATTATTATTATTTTATTCTTTTTGCCATCTTTTTAGCTATGTCATTTGACTGAGCAAGATGGCACCCTTGGGCGGGAAGGGGACTGCGCATGCGTGGTGGCAACTCCCAAAGGCTTTCTATGAAAGCTGGGGATTTGCTCCGCACGAGAGCTCCGTCGGCGATGATGTCACCCATATGTGAGGACTGATTCCGGCTGTTCCCGGAGAAAACTTGTTACAGGTAAGTAACTATGCTTAAGGGAGCGTGGCTTACAGAAGATCGGCCTAAGGTGGCAAAGCCAGCATCCTCGGTCAGGGGAGAGCTGAAAGACTTCTACAGTTGCGAGCAGTCTGGTTTGCCCTTTATCAGTGGGGTTGCTATGCTGCTCAGGGCCAGTCCTTTCGCGGTCAAAGAGGGGCAGGCAGAGGCTATTATTCTGAGCCTTCTCACCTTCCTAGAAGCCAGAGTGAAGTGAGGCCAGCCCAGATGGAGCTCATACCTGTAGGAGGTTGGCTGCAGCATTTTTATTCCGAATGGGTCAACATAACATCAAACCAGTGGGTTCTAGAGGTCATCCACAAAGGCTACTCCCTCAAGCTCGCTTGTCCACTCTCTCATACCTTTATGCTGTCGCCCTGCAAAGCTCACAAAGGTCTGAGTGGTGCAGGATACGTTGCAGAGGCTGCTTCGCTTGGAGGCAGTGATACAGGTACCACGCGACCAGACAGAACAAGGTCGATACTCCATCTATTTCATGGTCCCAAAGAAGGAGGGCTCCTTCTAGCCCATTCTGTATCTTAAGCATGTGAACAGGACCCTAAGAGTTCCTCGCTTTTGGATGGAGACGCTGCATCTCCATGAACAAGCAGGAATGTAGTCTTCACATATGGGTATCGTCGGTACCGACGGAGCCTGCGCGGAACACTCCCCAGTGTCCAATAGGAAAGCTTTTGGGAGCATCCCACAGTGCCTGCATGCTGCCTTCCCACCTTTCCCAACTGTCCCTCTCCAGTTCTTCGTTTTCCGCGGAGCCGACAGGTCGCACATCCTGTCACTGCAGAAAATAATCCCTTCTATTATTTTTTGTGGTCGCGTCTGCCTTCCCTCGATGCTACACTGGTACCGCCGATTCTTCTTTCTTTTCTTCTTTAAAAAAACCAAAACCTTTCTTCTGGAGTCTTTCCAGTAATTTTTCTCTTCAGGTGCCACGTGCCATTTTGGGCACTAGGCCCAACTTTTCCTTCAAAATGGAAAAACCCGCTTCGGGTTTTAAAAAGTGTTCTAAGTGTGGCGGTACCATCTCCGTCACCGACACCCATGAGTGGTGCCTCAAATGTTTAGGTCCTGACCACTCTATTTCAGAATGTGTTGCCTGTGGGATGATGTCAAAAAGGGGCCGGCAAAACCGAGCTGCTAAACTTAGCACCCTTTTTCCTTCCGATGCAGCCTCTGTGGCATCGACATCTTCCAGGGCTTCGTCTTCCTCCCATGGATCTCAGGTAACTAAACATAAATCTAGCCGGTCCTCAAAGGGTAGATCTGCTTCTAAATATCGAGATGCCTCTGGCGTTGCCCTTGAGGGACTTCCACTGGCAAAATTGCCCCGACGAGAGGTTTCGGCTTCCAAAGCACTAACGAGGCTCCAGGATGTTCTTGAGGCTTCAACCTCGGCAGAACTACTGGTGCCATGCTCTGGGGTGCCGGCCGCTTCATCCAGCACCAATACCCAAGCATCGGCAGTGTCGATAGACCAGAGATTCTTGGCTATTGAACGCAGTCTGGCACGGCCTCGATGCCCCTGAAACCACTTCAGACAATTCAACCGGTACCGGTACCGGCACCGACTTCAGTACCGCCACCAACTGCATCGACATCGGGACCGAGTCATGCGTCTCTGTCCAGCATCGACAACTCGGGACGGACCACTCCGATGCCGACTTCGATTGGTACCGGTACCGTGCCTTGCATGATCACCCGGATCGGAGATACTTTGAATCCTCGGATGAGTCTGAAGACTCTGAAAGTTCTGCCGATACCAGAGTACTTCTTCCTGAGGATTCCTCTTCTCCTCAGCGTAGGACGTCTCCACCAGAGGATATGTCCTTTCAGGATTTTATCCGAGAAGTGGCCCGAGGTCTTTCCATCACAGTGGCTCCTGAAAAGGAGCCTAGGGCAAAGGAATTAGAAATCCTGCAATACCCTAAAGCTCCCAAGGAGGCAGCTACCTTACCTCTTCATGAGATCTTGCATGATCTCATGTTAAGAATGTGGGAAACACCTCTAACCACATCTCCTCACTCTCGAAGACTCGACACCATGTATCAAGTTCCTCCTTGTCCTGGGTTTCAGAAGACTCAGTTACCACACCATTCCATGGTGGTGGAATCAGCCAGGAGAAGGATAAAGAGTGCAAAAAGGCATGCATCTAATCCTCCAGGACGTGAGTGTAGGACTCTTGACGCCTTTGGGCGTCGATCCTTCCATGCTTTCTGCTAGGATCAGTTCCTATATCTTGTATATGGGAATGTTCCTTAAAGAGGTCACAGACGATTTAGAGCTTATGAGCCCTCTCCTTCCTGATGATAAAAGGTAAGATTATCTCAGTCTTGTCAAACATGCTCAGGATGTTTTCAAGTTTGTGAATTGTGCAGCCTTTGACTGCTTTGAGTGCATAAGCAGAACCTCTGTCATTGCCATAGGTGCACGTAGGATTGCCTGGCTCCAGGCATCTGACTTGGAAATTTGGGTACAGGACAAACTAGGGAATATACCTTGCACAGGAGAGAATCTCTTTGGCAAGAATTGGCAGGAAAAAGCTAATGAGATAGATGCTGACTATATCACTTTGGATAGATTGTCTAAATCTACAGCTGATCCTGCGAGGAAAAGATCCTCTAAGAAAAAGTTTTATCCTTCCTATACCCAGCAGGGGCATCGTTTAGGTCAGTCTGCCCAAAAGGGACAGCAGCAACAACCTAGGCAAAGAAAGACAAAAGCAGCTAAGCCTCAACCGGCTCAGCAGACTCAGCCTCCACAGGGGCTTTGACTCCTATCTAGAGAACTCTGCCTTCCTGGCCCTGAACGGCCCAGAACCCTCCACCATCTCAGGAAGATTGTGTCATTTTGCCCCCAGATGGGGTCAGATAACAGCAAAAAATTGGACTCTATCTATTGTAAGAGAGAGGGGTACAAGCTTCATTTCCTCAGCATGCCCCCTCCTACAATGGTAAGACAGTTCAAGTCTCAGACCTGTCTCAACGACCGGTTAGGTGAAGAGGTCACTGTGCTCCTTGCTCAAGGGGCAATAGAAGAGGTACCCATTCACCAACGAGGTACAGGGTTTTACTCCCCCTATTTCCTTATTCCAAAGAAAACAGGAGGACACAGACCTATTTTAGACCTCAGAGAATTGAACAAATTCCTGTTCAAAGAGAAGTTCAAAATGATTTCTCTAGGAACTCTGCTGCCATTCCTTCAGAGTCAGGATTGGCTTTGTTCTCTAGATCTCAAGGATGCGTACACTCATGTTCTCATCCATCCATCTCACCGAAAGTTCCTTCGCTTTCTGTTTCAAGGGAAGCACTACCAATACAGGGTTCTTCTTTTGGCCTGGCCTCTGCACCAAGGGTGTTCACAAAATGCATGGCTGTGGTGGCAGCATTTCTCCGCACCCTGGGAATATTCGTCTTCCCTTACTTAGACGACTGGCTCATTCGAGCCCCTTCAGAGCCAGAGGCCAGGGTTGCTCTCTCTCGCACAATGCGCATCCTTCAGTATTTGGGACTTGTCATAAACTTCCCAAAATCCAACCTTGCTCCCACTCAGTCCCTAGAGTTTATAGGAGCTCTGCTGGATACCAAACAGACAAGGGCCTTCTCCAGGACCAAGCAAGAAGTCAGTCCTCACATATGGGTGACGTCGGCACCGACGGAGCCTCCATGCGGAGCATCTCCCCAGCTTTCAAAGAAAGCCTTTGGGAATGCAGGCACGCATGTGCGGTCCCCTTCCCACCCAAAGGTGCCATCTTGCTCAGTCTTCTTTTTTCCGCAGAGCCCTACGAACGCCTGTCCTTGTCACCCGTGAAAAAAGTTGATTTTTCTGCATTGGGTCGAGTTTTTTCTTCGGTTCGACGTTGGTTCCTTTCCCGCCTGGACTCTGTACACCGGTGCCGAGCCCGGAACTCTCTTTTCGGTTTTTGTCCTTAGAGACTGTGTTCGCGCCTTTTTTCTTTTCCCTGGCAGCCCAATTTTTTGATCTTGCAGGGGCACTTTTTCCCCCGATGGCTGCCAGTGGCTTTAAGAAGTGTGATCGGTGCTAGAAACTGATGTCTCTCACCGACACACACGACTGCTGCCTCCGGTGCCTAGGGCCAGAACATGATTCTACGGTCTGTAGCCCCTGTGGCAAAATGTCTTCCAAGGCATTACAGAGCCGTCAGCAGCAGCGTGAGAGGATCTTCTCCGAATCTGCCTCTGGACGGGTCCGGACTTCGTCAGAGGCCTCGACGTCTCGGGAGTCTGACCCCGAGCATCGTTGGGGCTCCTCTGAAAGGGAGTCCCCCTCAAGGGAGCATCGAAGGAAGAAGAAACCTGCGAGGGCAGCATCGGTGGACGCTCTTGGCTCCTCGAGGGCCAGGTCGCATAGCCCCGATCGCCGTCCGGGTCTTCGGAGTCGGAGAGGCCTGCAAAGCATCCTCGTGTAGAGTCAGAGGCCCCGAGTCACTTGAGTACTGTAGTCCTTGTGGACTCTCCTCCGGGGGAGCCAAAGTCGGGCCCGACGCTGTCGGGGCCCGAGTCGGAGGCTGCTGGGTCTCCTGAGCTCGGACTCAGGTTGACGGCCCTGGAGATCAGATTGTCTGCCTTCATGGAGCAGCAGCAGGTGCTGATCGCCGGTCTCACGGCACATCTGCCCCGACCACCGGGACATCGACTTCCAAGTCGACCCCGGAGGCCGAGCCGATCCTCGAGACCATGCGAACTCAAGTCGATCTTCGGCCGAGGTCACCCTCGGCCTCCCGTTCGGGACCGAGGTCATCGATGCCGGTCCTCTCGGCGTCGGGGCGGATGGCGTCAGTGCCCACCCACTTGGAGCCACTCGATGCCTCCTCGGAGGAATCGGCGTGGGAAACGGAGGAGGTGGAGTCCCCTGACACCTTCCGGACTCGGTGCGTCCCTTCGGACTCACTGGGATCCGAGCCTCGGACAAGGTCCCCCCCGGAGGATACCAGGTTCTCAGATTTCGTAAGGGACATGGCCAAAGCACTGGCATTCCCTGCGGACCCCGAGGAGGAGCCTCGAGCCGAGGAGCTCGAGGCTCTGCAGTATGACTCTCCTCCCAAGGAGGCCTTTACTGTCCCGGTTCCTCCGATGCTGGAGCGGTTGCTCTTCCGCATGTGAGAGGCGCCGGCCTCGATGCCGGTTCTAAGCAAGCGGGTCAATTCCATCTATCGAGTCCGCAAGAGCCCTGGGTTTCAAAAGGCATAGCTACCGCACCACTCCATGGTTGTGGAATCAGCCATGCATCGCCTGAAGAGTCATAAGATGCACTCCTCGGTGCCCCCCGGCCGGGAAGCCCAGAACATGGATGCCCTCGGTAGAAAGTGCTTCCAGGGCTCTATGCTTGCTTGCCGTGTCCAGACCTACCAGCTGTACATGGGCATGTACCTTCGAGACCTGGCAAAGGAGATTGCCGGGTTCTCTGCTGGTCTGTCCGAGGAACCTTTGCAGAAGTTCAAGGCCTTGTCTTCTGGTATTCGAGAGTGCTCAAAGTTTATATCTCGAGCAGCCTACGATGGATTTGAGGCTTCGGCCCGGGTAGCAGGGGCCGGCATCGGTGCACGCTGCCAGGCCTGGCTACAATCCTCAGACCTCGAGCCATGGGTACAGGACAAGTTGGTCGATGTCCCTTGCCGAGGTGAAAACCTCTTTGGCAAGCCCATGGCTGAAAAGGCTGCAGAACTCGAGACCGAGACTCTTACCCGGACAAGGCTGTCCAGGAAAACCTCTGCCCCTTCTCAGAAGAAGAAGGGCTCAGGGAAAAAGGCCTTTTACCCGAGGAAGACCGCTACCTACAAAACCTACCCTCACTACCAGGCCTCTGCTGCTCCCCAAAAGGGCCAGCAGGCCAAGGGGCAGGGTCATGGGCCCCGTAGGCAGAAGGCTCCCAAGCCTCCTACTCCTACTCCAGCTCCTGCTCAGCAGGGAGGGGTTTTTGACTATGCCGGCATAACCTCTCCTCCTCTCCAGGGCACAGGAGGTCAGCTGACCCTGTACGCAGACAGGTGGCCAGCCATCACAGGGGATACATGGGTGTTAAGCATCATCCAGAAGGGCTATCTGCTCCACTTCACCCAGATACCCCCCTCCTACTTTCCAGTGGAGCCTCCAAGACCCCCTCTGCACAAAAACTTACTCCTCCAGGAGTTGAAAGGTCTGCTACAGGACCAGGCGGTGGAACCGGTGCCTCACCTCCTGGAAGGGTAAGGCTTCTACTCAAGGTACTTCCTGGTACCAAAGAGAACAGGAGGCCTCAGACCCATCCTAGACCTGAGAAATCTCAACAAGTTTCTAGAGAGGGAAAAGTTCAAGATGCTTACCCTTGGAATCTTACTGCCCTACCTCCAGCAGAGAGATTGGCTATGCTCCTTAGACCTGAAGGATGCTTATACTCACATCCTCATCCATCCAAGTCACAGGCAATACCTCAGATATGTGGTGGGAGGGAACCACTTCCAGTACAGAGTGCTTCCCTTTGACCTCACCTCTGCCCCCAGGGTTTTTACAAAATGCCTGGTGGTGGTTGCGGCCTACCTCAGGAACCAAGGAATCTTTGTGTTCCCTTACCTTGACGACTGGCTTATCAGGGGCCAGTCTCCACAAGAGGCCAGGCAGGCCACCTTCCGAACCATATCCCTGCTTCAGCACCTGGGGTTCGTTATAAACTTCCCAAAGTCCACTTTAGTCCCCTCACAGGACGTGGAGTTCATAGGGGCAAGGTTGGATACCATCCATGCAAAGGCCTTTCCTTATCGCTTCTCCGGGCCAGTCCAGGGAATGTTAGGGTTGTCAATCCCCTTTAGCAGCTGAGGACTGAAGACTTCAAGTTTTCTTGATAGCTTAAGCCACTCCCCCTGACCTCCACAAGCCAGTCTTTCAGTCCTCAGCAGCTGAAGAGGATCGATCTGCCTCTCTCCCTCAGAAGGAATTCAGTTTTTGTTTTTGATTTCTAGTTTCTGTCCTACAAGTTGGCTCTAGCAGGGCTGATATTAATCTATATTCCCGAAAACTCTTGCTGGCTGAACGGCATAGCGGGAAGTCAGAGACGTTGAGTATATGGTGCTGATTTGCGGGAGTAAGGTAGAGCGTGCCTTCGGGTCCGCCTCCGTCTCTGTTAACGCAGATTGAACCTGGGAGCCCCAGTTTTCCTCTGCCTCTAAGCACCACGCTGCTGTACGTCCCGCTAGCTGCGGGACAGCGTCTGGCCACTGCCGCGCTCCTCTCCTCGTCCAGGTGAGCCGGTTCGGGGGAGTGCGTTTTACTGTGCGGTTTCGTTTTTGACATCGGGGTGTTTAGCGGCGGCTCTCGGCATTCCCCGCTCTGTATCGCGGCTATCAGCAGGTGTTGCCCCAAAAACTCAGCGGCACAGCGCACAAGTTACATGGAGGAGACAATTCTGTCGGAGTCTGAGAGGGCTTCTTTACCCGCGGAAAAGGCGGGAAAGTCGGCCATTTTGTGCGCGCCGGCCAGCGGGCCCACGGAGCATCACCGGCCAGGAAAACGAAAATCTAAGTCCAGCAAGGACGTTTCGGAACGCGTGCAGCCCTCACAGACCCTGGCTGCAGCTCCGGAAGGGGTTTCAGCGTTTTTTTCACCTGAATTCATTTTGGTGATGCACAAGGCTTTTCTGCTGAAAGCCTCTCAGTCATCAGCTCCGGTGCCACTTCCTGCCTCTTTACCCGGACCGGTGGTCTCTCCACTGGCTGAAGACCCTGGGGAGGGGTCTTCTCAGCGCGTGGGAGCGTTCCAGACTCTGGTGGATCCCTTTGGGCCTCTGGTCTCAGAACCCCTGGGTCAGGAGGAGAGGGAACTTGCTTCAAATGAGCTTCTTTCCCATGCTGGCTTGGACCTCGGTCCAGAAGAGCTCGAAGAGGGGGAAATAGCACCCGGCGAGGACCCAAATGTGTTTCGGGTCTTCCACAAGGAAGAACTAGGGGCCCTCATTGCACAGTCCTTATCAGCCTTGCACCTCCTTCTTCCCTCCTTTTCTCAGGAACCTTTAGAGGATCCATTGTTACAGGGGTTTAAGGCAGAGCAGCGCTGTTTTCCTATTCACCGCGTAATCAAACAGATGATTGAGTCTGAGTGGGAGTGTCCGGAAGCTACGCTCCGCGGGAGTCGCGCGTTCGCTCGACTTTACCCGGTGCCGCAAGAGGAAAAAGAATTATTGCGCATGCCCAAGGTGGATGCCATTGTGTCAGCGGTGACCAAAAAGACTACCATTCCGGTGGAAGGAGCAGCGGCGCTTAAGGATCTCCAAGATCGAAAGTTGGAGATTCTGCTCAAACAGGCCTTTGATTCTAGCGCTCTGGCGCTACAGGCTGCTGTGTGTGGAGCATACGTCTCAAGGGCGTCCATTCGGTGGTTGCAAGGAGACGCTTCTGTGGATTCAGCATCTGTTTCTGGAGCAGAGGGGGCGAAGTTAGAGTCGGCGGCGGCTTATATGGCAGACGCCTTCTATGATTTACTGCGGATTGCTGCAAAAACCATGACGTCGCTTGTCGCTGTCAGGCGTTTTCTCTGGTTACGTAACTGGTCAGCAGATGTTTCCTCCAAGTTACGTCTTAGTAAATTGCCCTATAAAGGGCGCTTGCTTTTTGGAGAGGCATTGGAGAAGATTGTTAAGGATCTCGGAGACTCCAAAGGCGGCCGCTTGCCAGAGGATAGGCCCAAGCCGGTTAGAGGATCGGGGGGTCTCCGGGGCGTGAGTCGGGATACCCGCAGATTCCGGGGAGCGCGCTTTGCTCCTTATCCCAGGCGTCGTTCCGGGTTTCGCGGGCAGTCCTTTCGAGGAGCCAGAGATTATGGTAAGTCCTACTTCAATGCTCCTCAGCCCGCAACTAAGAAACCACAATGAAGGTTTACTGGTCCAGGCGTTGATTCCTGTGGGAGGACGCCTGCAGGAGTTCCTTCCGGCCTGGACCGCGATAACCTCAGACAAATGGGTGTTGGAGGTCGTTCAGGAGGGGTATGCGCTGGACTTCGCTTGCCCTTTGAAAGACGCGTTTGTGATGTCTCCCTGTGCTCTGGGACCGAAGTCACAAGCAATCTCCGACACACTTTCCCGCCTCTTGCAGCTCCACGCGGTAGTTCCCGTGCCTCACGACCAATACGGCTGCGGTCGATACTCAATTTATTTCGTAGTTCCCAAAAAGGAAGGTTCTTTTCGTCCGGTACTGGATCTCAAGCACATCAACAGGGCCTTGCGGGTACCTCATTTTCGCATGGAGACGTTACGTGCAGTTATTCGGTCGGTTCAGCCGGGGGAGTTTCTCTCCTCCATAGATCTCACGGAAGCGTATCTGCACATTCCCATCAGACAGTCTCATCAGCGATTTTTGAGATTTGCCCTGCCCATGGGGCACTTCCAGTTTCGAGCGTTGCCGTTCGGTCTCGCCACGGCTCCACGTACTTTCACAAAACTGATGGTGGTAGTAGCAGCGGCGCTGCGGAAAGAAGGCATCCGAGTTCATTCGTATCTCGACGATTGGCTAATCAGGGCCGATTCTCAAGTGGCCGCAGTGGCAGCGACGGCTCGAGTAGTTCAGCTTCTGGAACAACTCGGTTGGGTCCTCAATCAGACCAAAAGTCGCTTACAGCCGGTTACGCAACTGACTTATCTCGGGGCCTTCTTCGACACGTCTCGAGGGGTGGTCTTCTTGCCCGAGGTCAGAGTGCTCAAGATTATGCAGCAGGTGAGAGCGTTTTTGCGGATGTCGGCTCCGTCGGCCTGGACGTACTTACAGTTCTTGGGGTCCATGGCGGCGGCCTTGGATCTGGTGCCGTGGGCCAGGGCTCACATGCGACCCTTACAGCAAGCCTTACTTTTCCGGTGGTCGCCGCAGCTTCACCCTCTTTCGCAGAAGCTGATCTGCCCGGAGCTGGTTCGACAAGATCTGGAGTGGTGGTTAGACCCCGCTCATCTGAGAGCAGGGATGCCCTTACAGGAACCGGCATGGGTGTTAGTGACCACGGACGCCAGTCTCGCGGGCTGGGGAGCTCATTGTCGGTCACAAGTGTCTCAGGGGTGTTGGAACACGGAAGAGAGCTCGTGGTCGATCAACAGGCTGGAGCTTCGCGCAGCTCGGCTCGCCCTTCAGAGCTTCGAAAGCTTTCTCGGGGAAGGCTGTGCGGATTTTTTCCGACAACGCAGTAACAGTGGCCTATATCAATTGGCAGGGGGGGACCAAGAGTCTGCCTCTACTTCTCGAATGCCAGGAATTGATGATGTGGGCGGAGAGCCATCTACTGGCCTTATCGGCGGCGCACGTGGCAGGCAAGGACAACGTGCAGGCCGATTATCTCAGTCGCAATGCACTCGATCCCGGAGAATGGGAACTGAACGTAGTGTTTTTTCACGAGCTGACGTTACGTTGGGGGCAGCCAATCATGGATCTCATGGCTACCTTCCGCAATGCGAAGGCGAACAGGTTCTTCAGCAGACGACGGGAGCACATGTCAGAGGGATTAGATTCTCTGGTTCAGCCTTGGCCAGTGGATTCTCTCTTATACGTTTTCCTTCCTTGGCTGATGTTGAGTCGGATTATTCAACGGATCGCGGGACTCCGCGGTACCGTGATACTGATTGCGCCAGATTGGCCTCGACGTCCATGGTATGCCGACCTCGTGCGGTTGTTGACAGATTCGCCTTGGCGTCTTCCGGTCAGGGTCAATCTCTTGAGTCAGGGACCGGTTCTCATGCCGCAGGTGGATTGCTTCTTGCTTACGGCTTGGCTCTTGAGAGGGATCGCTTGAAACACAGAGGTTACGCGAGTTCCGTCATTTCCACCTTACTTCGCTCTAAGAGACCTGGCACTTCCCTGGCTTATGTTCGGGTGTGGCGGCTCTTCGAGGATTGGTGTGGACAGTGTAGTTTTATTCCTCGGTCGTCTACCTTACAGCAATTGCTTTTATTTCTCCAGGAGGGCTTAGATAAAGGTTTGGCTCTCAGTACGCTTAAGGTTCATTTGGCAGCGCTGACGTGTTTTCGGGGGACAGTGCAAAATCGCCGGCTGTCGGCACACTTGGATGTGCAACGCTTTTTTCGAGCGGCTAGGCTTATCAGGCCGCCGGTTCGTCCAATTGTACCTCCGTGGGATTTAAATGTCGTTTTGGAGGCCTTGTCACGTCCGCCGTTTGCGTCGGCTTCCTCGAGTAATTTGCGAGAGTACTCTTGGAAAACAGCGTTTCTGGTGGCCTTGTGCTCGGCGCGACGAATTTCGGATTTACAGGCCCTGTCCTGTTAGGAGCCTTATCTTCAGTTCTTGCCTGGGCGAGTGTTGCTACGAACGGTGCCTTCTTTTCTTCCCAAGGTGGTGTCCGCATTTCATGTTAATCAATCCGTAGCCTTACCCGTTTTTTCTGATTTATCGGATTCTAGGATGGATCGTGCACTCCGCAAGTTGGATCTGGGCCGGGTTTTGAAGTCGTACCTTAAGATCACTAAACCCTTTCGGAAGACGGACCGGTTATTTGTCCAGTATGCCGGATTCAAAAAAGGTCAAGCGGCGGCTAAGTCCTCCATTGCTCGATGGGTACGGGGTGCCATTGCAGCGGCTTATGCAGCCAGTGGACGGACTCCACAGGTTGGTCTCAAAGCTCATTCCACTCGGGCTCAGGCGGCTTCCTGGGCGGAGTTTGCCTTTGTTCCTCCAGTGGATATCTGTAGAGCGGCGACGTGGTCTTCCTTGCATACCTTTGCCAAACATTACCGGTTGGATGTTCAGGCCGGAGAGGATGCGAAGGTTGGGGCTTCGGCTCTTATCGCGGGGCTTGCGGGTCCCTCCCGGGTTTAGGTACTGCTTTGGTACTGCCCTAACATTCCATGGACTGGCCCGGAGAAGCGATAAGGAAGGTGAAATTAGGTCTTACCTGCTAATTGTCTTTCCTTGAGCTTTCTCCGGGCCAGTCCAGGGTCACACCCTTTCTGTTTCGGTTTTTCTTGTCCGAACTACACATAAGATTTCAGATTAATTGGTTTCGTGCAGAGAGATTAGTTTGGGGCTTCTACGTTTCTGTCTGTGGAGACGTCAGAGTTTAAAAATAAATACATAAATAAATAATTACATATAATGGTCATTTCGAGGCCGTATCGGCAAGAACGGTTTCTTTTTCTTGCTTGTTCCGAGGGAATATAGAGCTTTATCAGTTACTAACGGGTTCCTTGTGTTTCAGATTGTTACTGGTTAACTGCTTTGTCAGAAGAAGACTGGCTTGTGGAGGTCAGGGGGAGTGGCTTAACCTATCAAGAAAACTTGAAGTCTTCAGTCCTCAGCTGCTAAAGGGGATTGACAACCCTAACATTCCCTGGACTGGCCCGGAGAAAGCTCAAGGAAAGACAATTAGCAGGTAAGACCTAATTTCACCATTTGCCTGTGGACAGAGCTCACAGGCTGATAAAGTTGGCCGGCCAGTTTCAGACAAACTCTCTGGTCTCTGCCAGACACTTCCTCCGGCTCTTAGGTCACATGGCTTCCACAGTGCATGTCACCCCAAATGCCCGCCTGCACATGAGGCCGGCTCAGTGGTGCCTCAGGGCACAGTGGGTACAGGCCACAGGAAAGTTGTCAGACAGGATAAAGGTGTCCAAACTCTTGGTGGACTCCTTACGCTGGTGGTGGCATCTCCCAAACCTGGTCGGGGGAGTTCCCTTTCGGGCCTCCCCACACACTCAGGTACTGACAACCGATGCTTCCCTGCAAGGCTGGGGGGCACATTGCCAGGGGACCTGCACCCAAGGCCTGTGGTCTCCGTGGGAGGCCACCCAGCAGATCATCCTGTTGGAATTGAGCCATTCGACTAGCCTTAAGGACTTTCTCTCCGGTCCTCTCTCACCAGTCTGTCCTAATTCAGACGGACAACCAGATGGCTATGTTCTACGTGAACAAGCAGGGAGGCACAGGATCCCAACTCCTGTGCCTGGAAGCACAAGCTCTCTGTTCCTGGGCTATCAATCAGGACATGACCCTCAAGGCGGTCTACCTCCCTGGCCAGGAAAACTACCTGGCGGACAGGCTAAGCAGACTCCTGCAGCCTCATGAGTGGCAGTTGGATCCTCGGGTAGTCCAACAGATCTTTCTGAAGTGGGGACTTCCAACCATGGATCTTTTTGCCAGTCCGCTGAACAGGCAACTATCCAAGTTCTGTTCCAGACAACCGCATCCTCTGAGGGCAGCGGCAGATGCATTCCTGATCCCTTGGTCAGAGGGCCTGCCGTATGCGTTTCCTCCCACACCTCTGGTGGCCCGAACTCTATTCAAAACCCAGCAGGACCGAGCCACGGTGATCCTTATAGCCCCCAGGTGGCCCAGGCAGCCGTGGTTCCCTCTTCTTCTGCAGTTGACAGTGGATGCTCCACTTCCTCTGGGGCTGCAACCCGACCTTCTGACTCAGGATCAGGGGTCCCTCTTGCATCCCAACCTCAAATCCCTCAATTTGATGGCCTGGCTGCTGAAAGGGTAGTCCTTGCTCCCTTGCTCCTACCAAAGGAGGTTGAAGAGGTGGTGTTGGCCTCTAGAAAGCATTCCACTCGGAAGGCCTATGCTCTGAAGTGGCATAGGTTTTCCACTTGGTGTTCTCAACAGCAGGAGGATCCCTTCTCCTGCTCTGTCCCGGTGGTGCTTCAGTACCTGCTCCACCTGTCTGACCTGGGACTTCAGTCCAACTCTGTCCGGGTCCACCTCAGTGCCCTCTCTGCTCACCACTCGTCGGTGGATGGACAATCCTTCTCGGGCCACCTTCTGGTGTCCCGCTTCCTCAGAGGCCTGCTTCTGCTCAAGCCTCCTATTCGTCCACCGGCCGTTGAGTGGGATCTCAATGTGGTCTTGCAGCAACTGACTTGCCCACCTTTTGAGCCAATGGCTACCTGCCACTTACGTTGCCTTTCCTGGAAAGTGTTGTTTCTCGTGGCACTCACCTCAGCTAGGTGTGTGAGTGAGCTTCAGGCCCTGTTCTCGGATAGACCGTATACCAGGTTTTATAAGAACAGGGTAGTCTTGAGGACTCATCCTAAGTTCCTTCCAAAGGTAGTGTCCTCCTTCCACCTCAACCAGGAGGTGGTACTTCCGACGTTTTTTCCCAGGCCGCACGCCAGTAGGGCTGAAACTGTTTTGCATACCCTGGATTGTAGAAGAGCGCTGTCCTTTTACCTAGAATGTACGCAGGGCCATAGAAGGGCTTCTCAGCTCTTCGTTTCGTTTGACTCTAATAAATTGGGGTTGCCTGTCACTAAGCGTACGTTGTCCATCTGGGTGGCGGATTGTATTGCCTGGGCATACATGGCAGCCGGCCTTTCCCTGGAGGGTCGAGTCACGGCCCACCGAGTCAGGGTGAAGGCCGCATCAGTAGCTCACTTCCGCTCTGTTCCGTTGGCAGACATCTTCCGGGCCGCTTCTTGGTCTTCAAGCCAGACTTTTGCGGACCACTACTGCCTCGAGATGGAGTCCCATAGGGACAGTGCTTTCGGGCAAGCGGTACTCCGTAATCTCTTTGAGGTTTAGGCAACTCCTACCCTCCGGCCCTGCTGTTGGGCTACCGTTCAGGTATAGTCTCAGAGAAGATTCTCTCACTGTTGCTGAGGCTCTAGAGGGAGCTCTATTTTTTCAACCTAGGTTCCTGGTAGCCCAGAGCTAGGGAGTCACCCATATGTGAGGACTGACTTCTTGCTTGATCCTGGAGAAAGAGTAGTTACTCACCTGTAACAGGTGTTCTCCAGGAGCAGCAGGAATCAGTCCTCATGACCCTCCCTCCTCCCCTTGGAGTTGCAGTTGTATATAGTTCATGTTCTTTTTTGTGCTGTCTTGTAGCTATGTCATCAGACTGAGCAAGATGGCACCTTTGGGCGGGAAGGGGACCGCCCATGCGTGCCTGCATTCCCAAAGGCTTTCTTTGAAAGCTGGGGAGATGCTCCGCATGGGGGCTCCATCTGCGCCGACGTCACCCATATGTGAGGACTGATTCCTGCTGCTCCTGGAGAACACCTGTTACAGGTGAGTAACCACTCTTTCCTTCCGCAGCCCCGCTGCCTTCACATTGTTCATTTAACTTCCTAAGCAGTGCTAAAACCTCACCTCACTGCTGGGGAAATGTTACAGTTGTTAGGCCACATGGCATCCACCGTGCATGTGGTTCCTTATGCTCACCTCCATATGAGGGCAGCCCAGTAGACTTTATCCACTCAGTGGACTCAGGCATCAGGTGGCTTGTCAGACAAAATAGCAAACTCAGATCGCCTTATTTTGTCCCTCCAATGGTGGCAGTCACCCCAAAACCTTCTGGTGGGGTCTCCTTTTCAGAAACCCCCACCCCAAGCCACTCTAACAACAGATGCTTCACAGGTGGGTTGGGGAGCCCACCTGCAAGGCCTCTCTACCCAGGGTACCTGGATTCCACAGGAGGCCTATCTCCACATCAGTCTCCTGGAACTCAGAGCAATCTTCCTTGCTCTTCGAGTGTTCAACACCCAGCTCAGCTACAAGACAGTCCTAGTTCAAACAGACAATCAAGTAGCCATGTTCTATGTGAACAAGCAGGGCGGAACAGGCTCTCTGTCGCTCTGCAATGAAGCTTTGCGACTATGGGCCCTCGCCAGAGAGCATCAGATTCATCTCCTTGCGGTGTATCTTCCAGGCATTCAAAACTCTTGGGCAGACAGACTAAGTCGAGTTCTGCTTCCACAGGAATGGTCTCTCCATGCAGAGCAGGTGGCCAAAATTTTTCAAATTTGGGGAACCCCGGACATAGACCTCTTTGCAAGTCCACTGAATGCCAAACTTCCCCAGTTCTGTTCCAGAATTCCAGCTCAGGGTTGTCAGGCCAGGGATGCTTTCCTCCTCCATTAGGGTCAGGACTTCCTGTATGCCTTTTCACCCATTCCCCTAATTCCCAAAACCCTGTTCAAGCTTTAGAGAGACAGAGGTCATATGATTCTCATAGCTCCACGTTGGCCACGGCAAATGTGGTACGCTCTGCTCCTACATCTCTCTCAAGCTCCGCCTCTGGAGTTAGGATCTGCTCCAGATCTCCTTTCTCAAGAGGACAGGATGCTGTGGCATCTGAATACCCAGTCTCTGCATCTCAGGGCCTGGTTGCTGAAAGCCTAGAACTTCACGGTCTTAACCTTTCCCAGCAGGTAAAGGATATCCTTTATGCTTCCAGGAAGCCTTCCACAAGACGCTCTTATGCATTTAAGTAGAAAAGGTTTACCTTATGGTACTCGCAGAAGGGTCTTAACCCTCTTGCGATACCTCTGGAATCATTACTGGAATATCTCCTTCATTTATGAAATGCAGGGCTTAAGAGCAATTCAGTGAGAGTTCATTTGAGTGCTATTGCTGCTTCTTTCAAGCCTCTAAATGGACAACCTATTTCCTCTCATCCTCTCATAGCGAGATTTATGAGAGGCCTTTTTTTAACTAAGCCTCCCATTAAGCCACCACCGGTGGCATGGGACTTAAATCTGGTTCTTGGGCAGCTCATGAAACCGCCCTTTGAACCATTAGCCACTACCTCTTTGAAATTCCTTTCCTGGAAGGTCATCTTTCTTACTGCAATCACATCAGCACGTCGCATCAGTGAATTGCAAGCGTTGGTGGCTGATCCTCCTTATACAAGGTTCCATCATGATAAGGTAGTCCTTAGGACTAATCCACACTTTATGCCAAAGGTGGTGTCACCTTTTCATTTAAACCAAGCGGTTTACCTTCCTGTATTCTTCCCAAGGCCTCACGCCTCAATGCAGAAAGGAATCTTCATACTTTGGACTGTAAAAGGGCTTTGGCCTTTTACTTGCAAAGGACACAGCAACATAGAAAGTCCTCTCAACTCTTTGTTGCTTTTGATGCTAATCATTTGGGACTTCCAGTCTCCAAAAGAACGCTGTCCAGCTGGATTGCACAGTTTATATCTTTTGCTTGTGAGAGTAGAAACCTTCCTCTTGAAGGCAATGTCACAGCTCACAATGTGAGAGCCATGGCAGCCTCTATGGCTCATCTTCACTCTGTGTCTATCGACGACATCTGTCGAGCAGCTACTTGGGCTTCGGTTCATACCTTCACAGCCCATTACTGCTTTTGACAAGGACTCCCGCTGGGATGCCTTGTTTGGTCAGGCTGTTCTTCAACACCTGTTCCATACTTAATCAACTCCTACCCACCATCCCTGGTAGGATGCCAGAGATCCATGGGGGGAAGTGGAGCCCTTTCACAAGGGTACACAACTTCTAGGGCCTTCTCCCTGGCATCTGCAGCTAGGGAGTCCCCATATGTGAAGACTACATTC
Organism: Ichthyophis bannanicus; assembly: GCA_033557465.1. NCBI lineage: Eukaryota > Metazoa > Chordata > Amphibia > Gymnophiona > Ichthyophiidae > Ichthyophis > Ichthyophis bannanicus. The sequence continues at coordinate 291,473,271 of CM066033.1, read as the reverse complement.
CTGCTTGTTCCTGGAGATAGCATAGTTACTCACCTGTAACAGGTGATCTCCGGGAACAGCAGGAATTTAGTCTTCACAACCCACCCACCTCTCCTAGGAGTTGTATCTCTCTATATTTCTCTCTTTCCCTCTCTCTTTTGTCTCAGCTTTAAACTCAACTGGAGAGGGACAGTTAGGAAAGGCGGGAAGGCAGCACGCAGGCGCTGTGGGATGCTCCCAAAAGCTTTCCTATTGGACGCTGGGGAGCGTTCCCGTGAGGCTCAGTCGGTACCGACGATACCCATATGTGAAGACTAAATTCATGCTGTTCCCGGAGATCACCTGTTACAGGTGAGTAACTATGCTTTCCACAAGGGGAAAGAGAGTGGGATTTTAGTCCAAGTGTTTTCTGATGAGAAAAAAAGAGGAAGATTCTGTACAACTCTAGAGCTTAAGGACCTTGAACAAATTTGTGGCTAGATAAAAGCTCAAGATGATTTCCCTAGGCACTTTAATACCAATTCTTTTAAAAGGGGACTGATGGTGCTTCTAGATCTAAAGGAGGCATGCATTCACATAGAAATACATCCATGTCACAGGAAGCATCTCAGATTCATGATAGTAAAATGCCACTACCAATATCATATACTACCCTTTGGCCTAGCAACTGCCCTACATATTTTCACAAGAATCTTATTTTTGGTGGTAGTGCATCTTTGTAAACTGGAGATGCATGTAAACTGGAGATGCTGGACAATTACGTAGTGTAGAACTCATCTCAAGAAGCAGCTCAATGATCAGTGAGCGAAATCTGGGTGCTGGAGTCACTAGGATCCATCATAAATTACCCAAAGCCTCTCTTAAGCTCTTCACCTCAATTGGAATTCAGTGGAGCTCTGCTAAACATGACTTTGGCAAAAGCCTTTCTCCCAGAAATCAGGATGATGTTAGTGTCTGTAAGGTAGGACATAGTAATGAGCCAGCAGCTTGCAGCATGCTGAAACTGTGAGACCATATGACTAGAACTGATCTTATGACTAATTAAATTGAAGCTTCTCTACTACTGACCAAATACCTGAACCAGTCTGCTCATCAGAACTTCAAGAGACTACACATTCAGCTAAGGCTTTCAAACTTTACTATTGCCTGTTTTTTTGATAAACTTTATCTGTTGCGTATAGGTTTTAAGGAATCTTCAGCCTCCCTGTGTTCCTTGCATAGCCTTTAAATCAGATATCTTAGTATGCCCTCAGTTCATAAGCCTACTGGCCAGGGACACTTGTTCCTGCCCACCCTACCCCTACCCCTACCCCACCCACTCCTGGGTTGCATTGCCTATATAATTATATACATTGACATCTGTCCTTTAATTAGGTGTTACACCCACTTTTTCTCCTTGTCTCCTCCTAGGACAGCTGAGTCAGAATGTCATATATTTAATGCAATAACTGTGATGCTTTCATTCTGAGAAGAATCATTTGAAACCTAAGAGCTTGCCTTATATGTCTCAATTTAGCTGCTATGCATAAAGAATTGACTCTACTAAGGGAAGAATTAGTTGCAATTAAACATACTTCCTTTAGGGTACAAACTGAACAAAATCCACCGCCGCTTCCACAAAGAATCAAAAACAGCCCAGGAGAAAATGGATCACAGTGGGCTCTGGTAGGTTGCGACCTGTAACACAGAGACATCCTATATATAGTAAATGACGGCAGATAAAGACCAGTATGGTCCATCTAGTCTGCCCAGCAAGGTGGCAAGAGTAGGTGCACCTGCCGCTCCGTGCAGGTCACCCCTCTCCTTGCTTTCTCTGCCTTGGATAATGAAGGTGCCCAATCCATGGAAACTGAAGTGTCCTTAAATGATAGACTTAATGCCATATCTACTGATAATGTACCAAATAGGAAGAAAAAAAACACAAAACAGAATTCTACTACTTGGAGATTCCATCATCTGAGGCACCAACTTGAGAACACAGCTCAAAGGAGAGATGATGGTCAAATGCCTCCCAGGCTCTTCAGCCAGCAGGAATACAAACCAAATTGATGGTATAATTAGTGCAGAAAGTGAGCACTCCAAAACTGATATTGTCATCCACTTGGGTACAAATGACCTGGCTAGAAACAGTGCCTCTGCAGTTCAAAGGGACTTCCAGACTCTGGGAGAGAAACTCAAGCCCATTGCTAACACTATAGCATTCTCAGAAGTTCTGCCTGTTCATAGTAAGGGGGCAGAAAGACTGCATCACATAAACAACTTTAATATATGGCTGCAAACCTTGTGCAAACAAGAAGGATTTAGATATATAGGTGACTGGGGAAACATATGGATCAACAAGAGACTTAACTGTACTGATGGACTACATCTCTCCACCGCAGAGAAAAGGATCCTAAGTGAAAAATTCAGGCAGTATGTGGACAGGCATTTAAACTAGGGAATGGGGGTGATGGATGGAGAAGGACAAGTTCAGTACGTCACTCCCAGCAAAAGCAAAGCAACATTGGAAACAACCACACTTTTGAACAACAAATCAATGGCAAGCGAGAAGGGGCGTGTAGACAAAATACATGCAAAAGGCAGGCAAGCCATTCAACAAATGCTGGAAAGCAATGAGTACAAATCCTCGAAGCCTATTCAACAAAGTTCCTGATCTGGAAGCCCTAATGGTGGAAATGGACTTGAACATTGTGGCCATTACAGAAACAAGGTTTAACAAGTCGCATGAATGGGATATAGCCATAGCTAGTTATAATCTATTTAGAAGAGATAAAGAGAAAAGGAGGAGGAGTAGCCCTATATGTCAAAAGCAATATTAAAGCTGCTGAAATGCAGGGGACATGGGGAAAAGAAGAAGTGCTCTGAATTGTTTTGGAAAGAGGAGATGGCACTGTCATCCTATACTGGTGTGGTCTACAGGCCTCCAACTCAAACCGAAGAAATGGATAGGAAATTGATTGTTGATATTGCAAAGATAGCCATGAAGGGGGAAGTAATCATATTGGATGATTTCAGTCTACCCGATATGGATTGGAGTGTTCCTTCTGCAAATCTGGAAAGAAGTAAAAAAATTGTGAATGCCTTCCAAGATGCATTACTTAAACAAATGGTGATGGAACTGACGAGGGAGAGCTCCATGCTAGATTTAGTGCTCACCAACGGAGATAGCATATGAAATATCCAGTTGGGTGCCCTTGTCAGCAGCAGCGATCATCACATGCTGTGGTTTGAGATAAAAGTCAAGGTGGAATCCAGTCACAGCAAACTCAAAGTCTTAGACTTCAAAAACGCTTTAAGAAAACTGGAAGGAAGTCCAAAAAACTGCCAGCATGGTTTAAAGGTGAGGTCAGAGAGACTGTTGTTGCCAAAAAAGCATCTTTCAGGAAATGGAAAAAAAAAGCCAAATGACGAAAACTGGAAACAGCACAAGCACTGGCAAGTTAAATGCAAGGCACTGATAAGGTAGGCAAAGAGAGAATTTGAGAAGAAGCTTGCTGTGGAAGCAAAAACATATAATAAAGACTTTTTCAAGTATATTCGTAGCAAAAAAACTGTGACAGAGTCAGTTGGACCATTAGATGATAGAGGAGTAAAAGGGGCACTGAGAGGTGAGAAGGCCATAGCAGAGAGACTGAATGAATTCTTTGCTTTGGTCTTTACTGAGGAAGATGTAGGGATGTTACCCATGACTGAAGTGGTATTTAAAGGTGATGCTGTGGAAGAATTGAAAGAAATATCAATACACCAGGAAGATGTATTACAACTATTTGATAAACTGAAGAGTAGCAAATCACCTGGACCGGGTGGTATACATCCAAAGGTGTTGAAAGAACTGAAATATGAGATTGCAGACCTACTATTAGTAATCTGTGAACTATCATTAAAATCATCTGTAATACCTGAAGATTAAAGAATGGCCAATGTAACATCAATTTTTAAAAAGGGTTCTAGGGGTGATCCAGGAAACTACAGACCGGTAAGCCTGATCTCAGTACTGGGAAAAAAGGTAGAAACCATCATAAAGAACAAAATTACTGAACATGTAGATGGTCATGGCTTAATGGGGGATTGCCAACATGGCTTTAGACAAGGAAGATCTTGTCTTACTAATCTGTTATGTTTTTTTGAAGGAGTGAATAAACAGGTACACAAAGGTGAGTCAGTTGATATAGTGTATCTGGACTTTCAGAAAGCCTTTGATAAGGTCCCTCATCAGAGACCTTTGGCAAAACTAAAGAGTCATAGGATAGGAGGCAGTGTACTATTGTGGATCAGGAACTGGCTAAAAGATAGAAAGCAGAGGGTAGGGCTAAATGGCCATCTTTCCCAATGGAGACGGGTGAATAGAGGAGTACCCCAGGGATCTGTGCTGGGTCCACTGTTTTTTAACATATTCCAATGACCTGGAAAAGGCAATAACGAGTGAGGTTATCAAATTTGCAGATGACACAAAACTATTTAAAGTTGTGGAAACCCATGAGGGTTGTGGAAAATTCAAAGAGGATCTTGATAAATTGGAAGACTGGGCATCCAAATGGTAGATGAAATTTAATGTGGACAAGTGCAATGTTATGCACCTAGGAAAGACCTACTCAAACTATGGTTACATGATGCAAAGTTCCACATTAGGAACCACCACCCAGGAAAAGGATTTAGGCGTCATCATGGATAACATGTTAAAACCCTCCACCCAGTGTGCAGCAGCGACCAAGAGTGCAAATAGAATGCTAGGTATAAGGAAAGGAATGGAAAATAAAACAAAGGATATTATAATGCCTCTATATCGTTCCATGGTGCGACCGCACCTTGAATATTGTGTGCATTTCTGGTCACCGTATCTTAAAAAGGATATAGCGTTATTAGAAAAGGTACAAAGAAGAGCCCTCAAAATGGTAAAGGAGATGGAAGGATACCCCTATAAAGAGGGGCTAAAAAGGTTAGGGCTTTTCAACCTGGAACAGAGATGGCTGAGGGGTGATATGATGGAGGTCTATAAATTAATGAATGGAGTTGAATGGGTAAACGTAGATCGATTGTTTACGTCATCAGAATATAGAAAGACTAGGGGACATGCAATGAAGCTACAGGGTAGACTATTTAAGACTAATAAGAGAAAATATTTTTTCACTCAACGTATAATCAAACTCTGGATTTTGTTACCGGAGAATGTCGTAAAAGCTGTTAGTGCAGCTGGGTTTAAAAAAAGGTTTGGACAAGTTTCTGGAGGAAAGGTCCATAAAAAGGGACCCAGGATATCACTGCTTGACCCAATACAAGCATTGAGGAACCTGTGTCTTTTGGGGAAACTGCTAGGTACTTATGACCTAGATTGGCCACTGTTGGAAACAGGATACTGGGCTTGATGGACCTTGGTCTGAACCAGTATGTTCTTATGACTTCAGTAAAGTGGCCAAGTACTTGAAGGATGAGTTGGTAGGGTGGGAGGGGATAAGAGAAGTGGAATTGTAATTGGCTAAACTAAAGGAGACAATAAAAAGTGCAACAGATACAAATGTAAGGAAAGTAAATAAAACCAAGAGGAAATGGAAACCTATTTGGTTCTCCAAAGAAGTGGTTGCACAAATAAAGGCAAAAAACACAGCTTTCACAAAATTCAGAAGCTCACAAACAGAGGTACACAGAAAAGAATACAAGATCAAACTAAAAGGGACAAAAAGAGTAATAAGTATAACAAAATCAATGGTAGAAGAAAAGATGGTTAAAGATATGAAGTGTGGCAACAAAACTTTTTTCTGGTATATTCGGGGGAGGAGGAAAATCAGAGGTGGAATTGCAGGACTCAAAAGTGCTGGGAATGGATTCATGGAAAGTTGCATTGAAAAAGCGAAAATGCTAAATAAATACTTCTGCTCTGTTTTCACTAGAGAAAATCCTGGAGAAGGACCACCTGTGATTGACAAATATACAAATGGGAATGGAGTAGATATCACACCATTCACAAAAGATGATGTGTTAGAATAGCTTGCAAAATTGAAAGTGGACAAGTCTATGGGATCAGATGGGATACATCCCAGGATACTGAAAGAGCTCAGAGAGATTCTTGCAGGGCCTTTAAAGGATGTTTTTAATAGATCCTTGGAGACAGCAGAAGTTCCAGAAGACTGGAGAAGGGCCAATGTGGTACCTCTCCACAAAAGTGGTAATAGGGAAGAAGTGGCAAACTACAGGCCAGTAAGCCTTACCTCGGTGGCGGGAAAAGTAATGGAGGTGCTTCTAAAAGAGAGAATAGTGGACTTCCTCGAAACCAACAGGTTACATGATCCAAGGCAGTATAGTTTTACAAAGGATGATCTTGCCAAACAAATCTGATTGAGTTCTTTGACTGGGTGACCAGAGAACTAGATCAAGGGCATGCGATGGATGTGATCTACCTAGATTTCATCAAAGCCTTTGATACTGTTCCTCATAGGAGGCTTATCAATAAACTCAGCAGCTTGGGGATGGGTCCCAAGATGGTGAACTGGATCAGAAATTGGTTGACTGACAGACGACAGAAGGTGACGGTAAATGGAACTCACTCGGATGGAAGGAAGGTGATTAGCGGTGTGCCTCAGGGTTCGGTCCTGCGACCAGTACTGTTCAATATATTTATGAGTGATATTGCCGAAGGCCTGAATGGAAAAGTCTGTCTTTTTGCAGATGACACCAAAATTTGCGACGGAGTGGACTCCCCTGAGGGAGTGCGGAACATGAGGAAAGATCTACAAAAGCTGGAAGAATAGTCTAATGCTTGGCAGTTAAGATTTAATGTGAAGAAGTGCAGTGTCATGCACTTGGGAAGCAGAAATCCAAGGGAATTATATGTTATAGGGGCGAGAGATTGGTGTGCATGGACTAGGAGAAGGACCTCAGAGTGATTTGTTTCTGATGATCTCAAGGTGGCGAAACAGTGTGACAAGGCGGTAGCAAAAGTCAGAAGGATGCTGGGTTGCATACAGAGAGGAATTACCAACTGAAAGAAGAGGTACTAATGCCACAGTCACTGGTGAGGGCCCACTTGGAATATTGTGTTGAGCTTTGGAGACCATATCTCTCAAAGGATATAAAAAAGCTGGAAGCGGTTCAGAGAAAGGCGACCAAAATGATTTGGAGCCTGCGTCAGAAGACTTATGAGAAGAGACTCGAAGGCCTCCTCTGGAGGAGAGGAGGGACAGCGGAGTTATGATTCAGACCTTTAAATACATAGAGTATTAATGGACAAACAAACCTCTTCCAGAGATGGGGAAGCTGTAAAACTAGAGAGCATGACATGAAGCTGCAAGGGGGTAAACTGAAAGACAATGTCAGGAAATACTTTTTCACTGAAAGAGTGGTGGATGCTTGAAATGCCCTCCCGATGGAAGTGGTGGGGGCAAACACAGTGACAGAATTCAAAATGGCATCGGACAGACACAGTGGATTCCTTTATAGCAACAGGATAAAATCAAAATAAGCATAACTATCTCTTATATCTGAACAAATAGGGGTGACCTACACGGAGCATTGGGTACACCCCTAAACAAAGGCATGGGGAAGGGTGTCCTGCATGGAGCAGCAAGTGCACCTACTCTTGCCACCTTGCTGGGCAGACTAGATGGACCATACTGTTCTTTATCTGCTGTCATATATTATGTTACTATGATTCCCTTAGTGCATCTCAAAATGAGAAAAGCCGAATGAAACCTAGACTTTAAGTGAGTTTAGGCCACTCAGAGCTTGAGATTGCTATACAAGCCACACAAGTGGGGGGTCCCTGACTTGGAAATAGTGAAAAGGATATCTTGTGAATGGGGACACCCACAGTAGACCTCTTTGCATATCCACTGAATAATAATGTTCCTCAGTTCTGCTCCAAGACAGGTATAGCAGACTAGTTTCAGATGCCTTCCTCCTAGATTGGGAGTTGGGTCTTCTGTACATGTATCCTTATCCTACTTCTGGTGAAGATTCCCCTAAAACTCAGAGAGGATTAGAGAACTATATTAATAATGCCTTATTGGCCAAGACAGATATAGTTTTCCCATCTTCCAGAGCTGTCCATCAAAGAACTGATCAGGTTGGGGAATTCCCCAACTTTAACCATGCAGGGTCAGGGAATTCTGCTGCATCTCATCAGATCTCTAGCCCTTTCAGCCTGGATGTTAAGAGTGTTGTTATCGGTTCGCTGAATCTGCCTGATAACATATCTCAGATCTTTCTGGCTTCTAGGAAAGACTCTACTAAAAATTCTTCTAAGTTCAGGTAGAGGAGGTTTGCTGTATGGTGTGATGTAAGGGCACTAGATACCTTTTGCTGCTTGCACAAAAACTGCTTGAATACCTTCTACATCTTTTAGAGTGAGGCTTAAAAATAAACTTCATTAGGGTTAACCTCATTGCAGATGAATCATATCAGCACCATGTAAATAGTAATCCCATCTCCCTAGAGCCTGTAGTAATTTATTTTATGTAGAGCTTGCTTTTATTGAAGCCTCCTACCAGGTCTAATGCCCTTAGAGTTCCACCTAGAGTTTTGTTCTTTTGACCCCAATAGATCTGGGCTTGCCATTGCCAAAAATACACTAAGGCCCAATTTAGATAATCATTGAGAAAGGAATTGAGACCTCCAGGGAAGGATGTGCTCAGTAACTCTATTTTGCAAAAGACTCTGCCGAACATGGAGTGTTTTGTACATGGAAGCATCAATTTTATAAAACAATACAATTAGAAAAAGAGCATCCTGGAGGCGCTTTTGAGCACTAATGGCAACACTTGCAGCTTCCTGAGGTTCTGCCAGTCTCTGGAGCAATTCCACCCCCCTCTGTTTGATTATTTAAGTAGAGAGGAAGCTTCTTAACACTCCTGGATCTCCAAGATCTGGACCAATTCCTTATAAGAGAAATGTTCAGGATGCTTTCTCTCGTTATCCTCCTCCTCTACCCTCAAAAAAGAGATTGACTATATTTACTGGATATAAACGATGTCTACACACACATCTCGATACATCCCATTCACAGGATGTATCTCAGATTCATTGTAGGGAAACACCATTTCTGGTATACAGTAGCATACTGCCATTTGGGCCAGCATCCACTCCTCGAGTGTTCCCCTAGTAAAATACTAAGACAGTAGTTGTAGCATTCCTACGCAGACTGGAGTGCATGTGTTTCCATTCTTGAATGTATGGCTGCTCAAGAGCACCACTCAGAAAGAAGTCCTAGTTGACTCCATTCTTCCAATTGGAATTCATCAGAGCACTGCTAGATACAGTTTCTGCGAGAACTATGCTGAAAATGTTAAACCACATGGCCTCTACAGTTCATGTTGTCCCCATGGTTCTTCTGTTTTTAAGATAATCTCAGTGGACCCTGAGCACTCAATGGAATTGGTCCATTCACAGCCTCAGAGGCATTATCGCCATCACAGGAGCTCTATGGAAGTCACTGTTCTGAGACATGCTCCCCCAAAATTTGGTCACAGGTTTCCCATTTCAGGAACCAAGCTTCGAACAATGCATGCGTCCAAGTTGAGCCGGGGATGGTTTCACTATAAAGGCTTGTGGTCCCCCCAGGAGATCTCCAGATACATTTCCTGGAATTGTGAACAATAGTGAATGCTCTAAAGGTTTTCAGAGATTGGTGGCCAACAAAATTTTCATGATTCAAACAGACAATCCAGTAGCTATGTTCTAATCAACAAGCAGGGAGAAACAGGTTCATACTTCCTGTGTTGGGAAACTGTCAGGCTGTGGAACTTTGCTATCTCTCACAGGATATTGCTTCGTGCCATTTATCTGGCTGGGAAGAACAATGTTCTGGCAGAAAAGCTGTTGAGTCCTTAGTCCTCACAAATGGACTTTGAACTGGGGAATAGCATTGGTCAGGCCTTCCCCTTTTTACATGAAATTTCTATTCACAGAGATTCTACAGGGTATTTTGTTTCCTGCAAAAATTTAATCCTTTGTGACTTAATTCCCTCTCTATCAGGCAGTGCAACCCCTGCACCAATTTGATCCATTCTGTCATTGTGATATAATTTGTACCCAGGTATCACAGTGTCCCACTGGTTGTCCTCCTTCCACCAGGTCTCTGAGATACAATCATATCTAACCTCTCATTTAATGTTATATATTCTAACTCTCCCATCTTATTTTTTAGACTACTAGCATTTGCATACAAGCATTTTAGAGGCTGTATTTTATTTCTATTAATCTGGTTATCGGTAGGCAGTTGTAATTTGGAATCTTTAAGTTCTGTCTGCTCTGTACTTAAGGGAGGCGACAAAGGGTACAGGTAAATGGAGCTCACTCTGAGGAGAAGGAGGTTACTAGTGGTGTGCCCCAGGGATCTGTTCTTGGTCCGATTCTTTTTAACATCTTTGTTAGTGATATTGTGGAAGGGCTGTTGGGTAATGTTTGCCTCTTTGCGGATGATACCAAAATCTGCAATAGAATAGATACCCAGGAAGGTGTAGGTAACATGAGAAGGAATATAGCTAAGCTTGAGGAATGGTCTAGAATTTGGCAGCTGAGATTTAATGTTAAAAGATGCAAGGTCATGCATTTGGGCTGCAGCAATCCAAGGTATATGGGGTGAAGTACTTCTGTCCACAAAAGTAGAGTGGGACCTAGGCGTGATTGTGTCTGATGATCTGAAAGTAGCTAAACAGGTAGAAAAGGCGACAGCGAAAGCTATAAAGATGTTTGGGTGTATAGGGAGAGGAATGGCCTGCAGAAGAAAGGAGGTGATAGTGCCTCTGTATAAGTCTTTGGTGCAACGTCATTTGGTGTATTGTGTGCAATTCTGGAGACCGCACCTTCAAAAAGATATGAACAGGTCGGAGTTGGTACAAAGGGTGGCTACTAAAATGATTAGTAGTCTTCGTTATAAAGCATATGAGGACAGACTTAAGGATCTTAAGATGTATACTTTAGAGGAAAGGCAGGATAGAGGTGATATAATTGAGATGTTTAAATACCTCCATGGCATAAATGCACAAGAGGAGAGCCTCTTTCGTTTGAAAGCAAGCTCTGCTACAAGGGGACATAAGATGAGGGTGAAAGGGGATAGGCTCAGGAGTAATATGCAGAAATATTTCTTTATGGAAAGTGGTAGATGCGTGGAATAGTCTCCCAATGGAGGTGGTAGAGATGAGGACAGTATCTGAGTTCAAAAATGCATGGGACAAACACAGAGGATCTCTAAAGGAAAAAAGGGGACTGTTGTAGTGGTTGATATGGAAGGACAGACTAGATAGGCCATGTGGTCTTTTTCTGCCGTCATGTTTCTACTTTTGTCTTTATTGGAACCTCTCTGTCAATATGCCCTAACTTCAATTTTTTGCTAGTATCCTTCAAAGATACATTGTTCTGAACCTTGTGCTCTTGGGCAACTGTCAGCTTTCGCCCATTATCTAGTTTAAAAGCTGCTCTATCTCCTTTTTAAAGGTTGATGCCAGCAGCCTGGTTCCATCCTGGTTAAATTGGAGCCCATCCCTTCGGAAAAGCCCCTCCTTTCCCCAGTATGTTGCCCATTTCCCAACAAATCCAAAACGCTTTTCCTTGCACCATTGTCTCATCCATGCATTGAGACTCTGGAGCTCTGCCTGCCTTTTAGGTCCTGGAATGGGAAGCATTTCTGAGAATGCTACCCTAGACGTTCTGGATTTCAACTTCCTGCCTAAAAGCCTAAATTTGCCTTCCAGAACCTCCCTACCACACTTTCCTATGTCATTGGTACCAACATGTACCAAGACAGCAGACTCCTCCCAGCGCTATCTAACACCTTGTCTAGGTGGCTTGTGAGATCTGCTACCTTCGCACTAGGCGGGCATGTTACCAGGCGATCCTCATGTCCATCAGCTACCCAATTATTTACATGCCTAATGATCAAATCACCAACTGTAACGGCTGTCGTAATCCTTCTCATGGGCACATGTGCCAAATCAAAAGCTTGAAGACTCACTCCTCTAATCCTCAAAATAGAGAATCGAGAACTCTTGATGCCTTTGGGCGTCGATGCTTCCAAGCATCCATGCTCTTGGCTAGGATCAACTCATATATCCTCTACATGGGAATGTTCCTCAAGGAGGTCTCCAGGGATATCAAGGCCTTTCCCCCTCTCCTCCTAGATGACAAGAGGGCAGATTATCTTGCCCTAGACAAGCATAGCTAAAATATTTTGAAGTTTGTCAATAGGGCTGCCTTTGAATGCACAAGCAGGGCCTCAACAATATGCCTTGGTGCATGTAGAATTGCATGGCTTCAAGCCTCAGATCTTGAACAGTGGGTTCAAGATAAGCTAAGCAATATACTTGCACAGGGGAAAACCTCTTTGGCAAAGACTGGCAAGATAAGGCCTCTCAAATAGAGTCAGAAAATACTACTTTAAAGTGACTGTCCAGAATAACAGCTGACCCTGCTAGGAAAAAGACACCTGCAGTCTTTAAGAAGAGATTCTTCTCTATTTATCCTCCTGCTTCCCAGTACCAGGGTCAGGCCCCGCAGAAGAGGCAGCAGCCTCCTAAGCAACAAAAGAAGCCATAGGTGGCTAAATCTCAACCAGCTCCGCAGCCACAGTCTGCGCCTGGTTTTTTACTTTTCTAGAGAACATTGCCACCCTGCCTCTGGAGGAACCCCATCCCCTCCACATAGCAGGCAAACTGTGTCACTACACCCACAGATGGCACCTCAGAGCAGTGGACACTCACTACTTTCACAGGGGAATATCAAACACAACCCCCACTCACTGCTGTCCTACAGGGCAAGGTGTCCTCTCTTCTATCTCAGGGTGCCATAGAAGATATCCCTATATCCTAACAGGGAATGGGTTTCTACTCTCCGTACTTTCTCATTCCAAAGAAAACCAGAGGATACATTCTGGACCTCAGAAACCTCAACAAGTTTTTAGTCCATGAAAACTCTTCTTCCCTACCTCCAGAGTCAGGACTGGCTCTCTTCTCTAGATCTAAAAGAAGCATACACACATATCTTCATCCATCCAGGACACAGGAAATATCTACGCTTCATCTTTCAGGGAACATATTATCAATACAGAGTACTTCCCTTCGCACTCGCTTCTGCCCCAAGAGTCTTCACAAAGTGCATGGCAGTCGTAGCCACATATCTAAGATCTCTGGGGATATTCGTCTTCCCTCATTTAGATGGCTTGCTAATAAAAGCAGCTACCATCCAAGTGGTACTGCTTTCCTTGCATCATACCATCACAGAACTATAACACTTGGGATTTGTGATAAACTTCCCAAAATTTCAGCTCACTCCATTTCAAAAGGTAGAGTTCATCAGTGCCCTATTAGACACCCAACAGTCCAGGGCCCTTCTTCCCCCACTCCGTTGTGCCCATCTAATTGAACTAGCATTACAGATGCTCCTAAGAGACCATCTGGCCGCCCGAGAGGTTCTGCAGCTCCTTGGGCAAATGGCCTCTACAGTACATGTTGTTCCATATGCCTGACTACATATGTGGACAGCCCAGTGGACTCTTGCCTCCAAGTGGAAGCAGGCCTCGGGCTGTCTCCAGGACAGGATCCAAGTCAGTGCTCCTCTAACCACATCTGCTCTTTTGCCGCCGGGAGGAGAATGTCCCTCAAGGCGACGTACCTTCCAGGTCAGGAGAATGGCCTGGCGGACAGGCTCAGCAGAATCCTTTGCCCCCACGAGTGGCACCTCGATCCCAGAGTGGCAGGCTGGCTGTTTCTACGCTGGGGCACTCCAGTGATGGACCTCTTCGCCAGCCCTCAGAACGCTCAACTCTCTCGCTTCTGCGGCCCGGTGCCGCACCCGAGCAGGGAAGGCCCCAATACATTTCTCCTGGGTTGGTCCACCAGCCTTCTCTATGCGTTCCCTCCTTTCCCCCTCATTGCGAGGACTCTTTCCAAGGCTCAATGGGACAGGGCATCACTGATTCTCGTGGCCTCGGCAGCCTTGGTTTCCACTTCTTCTCCAGCTGTCATCGGAGCCTCCGATCCACCTGGGCTCTGCCAGGGACCTGCTGACGCAGGAGGAGGGTCGGGTACTACACCCGAATCTACCTTCCCTATCCCTCAAGGCTTTATTTATTTTATTTAGCTGTATTTATATCCCGCTTTTCACCGGGTCAAAGCGGTCAATTGGGGGATACATTTAACACGAGGGGATATGAGACACATACGCTAATACTTACAGGGAACATGGGCAATGGAGGGTTAAGTGGCTTGCCCAAGACCACAAGGAGTGCCTATAGGACTAGAAATCCCAGTCCCTCCAGCCTGAGATTGCTGTCCCCAGGTGGGACTTGAACCCCCGGCCCTCCGGCCTGAAGTACATTGTCCTAACCACTAGACCACCACTCCCTCCCTCCCTTGGTGGCTAAACGGGTCTCTCTAGCCTCTCTGGCCCTCCCGGAGGTCGAGGAAATCCTCCTTGCCTCGAGGAAGGACTCCACTAGGCGAGCTTACGCCTTTAAGTGGAAACACTTCTCTGTCTGCTGCTCAGAGAAGCAGATAGACCCCTTCTCATGCCCGGTTTAGTGGGTTCTCCAGTACCTTCTCCACCTCTCGAGGGATGGGCTGAAGTCGAACTCTATTAGAGTTCATCTGAGCGTCATATCGGCTAATCTCCCTATCGAGGGAAAGCCTCTTTCTCCAGGACCAAGCAGGAAGTCAGCCCTCACATATGGGTGATATCGACGTCAATGGAGCCCCCATGAGGATCATTTCCCCAGCTTTCTAAGAAAGCCTTTGGGAATACATCCACGCATGTGCGGTCCCCTTCCCGCCCAAAGGTGCCATCTTGCTCAGTCTTTCTTTTTCTGTGGAGCCCAGCGGACGTCTGTCCTTGTCACCCGGAAAAATTTGGATTTTTTTCTGCGATTCTCGTGCCTCTTTTTGTCCGGTTCGACGCCACTTCCCCTTCCCGCCCGGGTTCGGTACGGCGGTATCGACCCAATCCCTATTTTTCGTTTTTTTGCCCTTCATGGCACGCGTTCGCGCTCTTTTTTCTTTTCCCTGGAGGGGCGGTCTTTTGACCTCGCAGGGGCCCTTTTTTCCCTGATGGCCTCCAGTGGTTTTAAGAAGTGTGATCGTTGTAAGAAACTCATGTCTCTTACCGACACACACGACTGCTGCCTGCGCTGCCTCGGGCCTGACCATGATCCCAAGGTCTGTGACCCATGTGGCAAAATGTCACCAAGGCACTCAGGAGCCAGCAGCATCAGAAGGAGAGGATTTTCTCAGACTCGGCCTCCGGACGGGCCCGGACCTCGTCAGAGGCCTCGACGTCTCGGGAGTTGGATCCCGAGCTTCATCGGGGTTCCTCTGAAAGGGGGTCCCCCAATCGGGAGCATAAGAGGAAGAGAAAGCTCGTGAAGGTGGCGTCGGAGGAAGCTTCTGGTTCCTCGAGGGCCAGATCTCGGACCCCTGACTGCCACCCCGGGCCCTTGGAGCTGGAGAAGCCAACTAAGGTATCCCGTGTAGAGCCAGAGTCTGTCAAGCACGTAAGTCCTGTTTTCCTCGAGGACTCTCCTCCTAGGGAGCAGACGTCGGGCCCGGCGCCACCGGGGCCCGAGTCAGTGGCTGCTGAGTCTCCTGAGCTTGGACTCAGGCTGACAGCCTTGTAGTGCAGATTGTCTGCCTTCATGGATCAGCAGCGGGTGCTAATGGCCAGCCTGACTGGTGCATCTGCCCCGACCACCGGGACGTCGACGTCTAAGTCGACCCAGGAGACAGAGCCGGTTCTCGAAGCCATGAAGGCCCGAGTCCGGTCTCAGTCACAGTCTCCCTCGACCTCCCGTTCGGGACCGAGGGCATCGACGCCGATGGCCCCGGTGTCAGGGTGGGTGTTGCTGGAACCCGCACGGTCGGAGCCCCTCGACTCTTCTTCAGATGAGTCTGCATGGGAGACGGAGGGCGAGGAGTCCCCCGATACTTTTCAGACTCGGTGTGTCCCTTCAGACTCGCCGCAGTCCGAACCCCAGAGTAGGTCCCCTCTGGAGGATACCCGGTTCTCGGAGTTCGTTAAGGACATGGCCAAGGCCTTGAATGTTCCTGCTGACACCGAAGAAGAGCCTCGAGCCGAAGAGCTCGATGCCCTCCAGTATGACTCTCCCCCGAGGGAGGCCTTTAATGTGCCGGTTCCTCCGATGCTGGAACGGCTCCTCTTCCGAATATGGGAGGCACCGGCCTCGGCGCCGGTTTTGAGCAAGCGGATCGATTCCATGTATCGAGTGCGGAAGAGCCCTAGTTTTCAGAAGGCGCAGCTGCCGCACCATTCTATGGTTGTGGAATCGGCCATGCATTGTCTGAAGAGCCAGAAGATGCACTCCGCGGTGCCCCCCGGCAGAGAGGCCCGAAGCCTAGATGCCATTGCAGAAAGTGCTTCCAGGGCTCGATGCTTGCTTGCCGTGTCCAAGCCTTCCAGCTGTACATGGGCATGTACTTGCGGGACCTGGCTAAGGAGGTAGCCGGGTTCTCGGCTGGTCTCTCCGAGGAACCTTTGCAGAGGTTCCAATCCTTGTCCTTGGGGGTCCGGGAATGTTCTAAATTCATCTCCCGGGCGGCCTACGATGGCTTCGAGGCTTCGGCCTGTGTAGCGGCGGCCGGCATCGCTGCTCGACGCCAGGCATGGCTACAGTCTTCAGACCTCGAGCCATGGGTGCAGGACAAGTTGGTTCGATGTCCCATGCCGGGGTGAAAACCTCTTCGGCAAGCCCATGGCCAAAAAGGCCACTGAGCTCGAGACTGAGACTCTAACGAGGACGAGATTGTCTAGGAAAACTTCTGCCCCTTCTCATAAGAAGAAGGGCTCGGGGAAAAAGACCTTTTACCCAAGGAAGGCGCCTGCCTACAAACCTTTCCCTCATTATCAGGCCTCCCCAGCTCCCCAGCAGGGTCAGCAGGCCAAGGGGCAGGGACATGGTCCCCATAGACAGAAAGCCCCCAAGCCTCCAGCTCCTGCTCCTACTCAGCAGGGAGGGGGTTTCTGACTCCCTCTGCATAGCCTCTCCACCCCTGCTGGCCCACCTTAGCATGGGGGGTCGCTTGGTCCTGTTTGCCCACCAGTGGCCACCCATCACAAGGGTTGCTTGGGTACTGAGCATAGTCCAACAGGGCAATCTGCTCCATTTTCAAAAGGTACCCCCTACCTACTTCCCAGGGGAGCCTCCACGGCCTCCTCTGCATCAGGAACTCCTTCTCCAGGAACTGCTAGGTCTGCTTCAAGACAGGGCGGTAGAGCCTGTACCTCCAAATCTGTGGGGACAGGGCTTCTACTCCTGGTACTTTCTTGTGCCAAAGCGGACTGGAGGTCTCCGGCCCATTCTGGACCTGAGAAATCTCAACAAGTTCTTGGAAAAAGAGAAGTTCAAGATGCTAACTCTTGGAACCCTACTGCCCTACAGGGAGATTGGCTATGCTCCTTAGATCTAAAGGATGTGCACACTCACATCCTCATTCATCCAGACCACAGAAAGTACCTCAGGTTCGTGGTGGCAGGAAGCCATTTTCAGTACAGGGCACTGCCCTTTGCCTAACCTCCGCTCCACGAATTTTCACAAAGTGCCTAGCTGTGGTAGCAGCCTACTTGAGAAACCAGGGTATATTTGTCTTCCCCTACCTGGATGACTGGCTTATCAGGGGTCAGACTCTCCAGGAGGCCAGGCAAGCCACCCTCCGCACTGTCTCTCTCCTTCAGCAACTAGGCTTTGTCATAAACTTCGCAAAGTCCACTTTGCTCCCCTCCCAGAACCTGGAGTTCATAGGGGCAAGGTTGGACTCCCTTCAAACGAAGCCTTACTTGCCAGAGGACAGGGCGGAAAGGCTGATAAGCTTGGCCAACCGGTTCATAAGCAACCCATTGGTTTCCGTCAGGCTTTGCCTACAGCTCCTAGGCCATATGGCATCGACCGTGCATGTGACCCCAATGCTCGCCTGCATATGCATCCTGCACAGTGGTGTCTCAGGACTCAGTGGAGGCAGGCCACAGGAAACCTCAGAGACAAAGTAAGGGTGTCCAAACCCTTTCTGAACTCCCTGCAGTGGTGGCTACACTCCCCCAACCTGCTACAGGGGATTCCTTTTCAGGTACCTGTTCCCACAGTGGTACTCACAACCGATGCCTCCTTGCAGGGTTGGGGTGCACATTGCCTGGACAAGTGCACATAGGGCCTGTGGTCCCCATGGGAGGCCACTCAGCAGATCAACCTGCTAGAACTCAGGGCGATACTTTTAGCCCTCAAGGCCTTCGCCCATACCCTGGCCCACCAGGCTGTCTTGATGCAGACTGACAACGAAGTGGCCATGTTTTATGTCAACAAGCAAGGGGGCACAGGGTCAAGGCTCCTGTGTCAAGAGACTCAGGCCCTCTGCTCCTTTGCCCTTCAACACAACATGCTGCTGAGGGCTGTCTATCTTCCTGGCCTGGAAAACATTCTAGCAGACAGATTGAGCAGGGTTCTACAACCTCACGAGTGGCAACTGCACTCCTTAGTGGTCCAGACCATTTTTCTGAGGTGGGGACCTCCGTCTGTCGACCTCTTTGCCAGTCCCCTGAACTGGCAGTTGCCTCAGTTCTGCTCCAGGCAACCGCATCCCAAAAGATTGGCGGCGGATTCCTTCCTGATCTCATGGTCCCAGGGCCTACTGTATGCGTTCCCTCACACGCCCCTGGTGGCTCGGGCCGTTTCAAGATTCTGAGGGACAGGGCCTCGGTCATCCTGGTGGCCCCCAGATGGCCAAAGCAACCCTGGTTTCCCCTCCTGTTACAACTGGCGGTGGACACCCCTCTTCCTCTGGGGTTTCAACCCGATCTTCTTTCTCAGGATCAGGGATCCCTTCTGCACCCCAATCTCAAAGCTCTCAATTTGATGGCCTAGAAGTTGCAAGGGTAGTGCTGGCTCCCTGGGGCTTGCCTCAGGAAGTCAAAGAGGTTGTCTTAGCTTCAAGGAAGCAATCCACCCGAAAGACCTATGCCCTGAAATGGAGGCGGTTCTACCTGTGGTGTTATCAGCACCAGGAAAACCCCTTCTCCTGTCCTGTGCCAGTGGTGCTTCACTACCTGCTGCACTTGTCTAATCAGGGTCTTAAGTCCAATTTGGTTAGGGTACACCTCTCTGCTCTGGCAGCGCACCACTCCATGGTGGAGGGGCACTCTTTGTCGGTTCAGCCCCTGGTGGCCAGGTTCCTCAGAGGCTTGCTCCTGCTAAAGCCTCCTCGCCGTCCACCTGCCCCTGAGTGGGAGTTGAATGTGGTTTTGCAACAGCTTACTCGCCCACCCTTTGAGCCGATGGCTACGTGCCCTTTTCGTTTCCTTTCTTCCTAGTGGCACTGACTTCGGCCAGGCGAGTGAGTGAACTTCAGGCCCTGGTCTGTGACAGGCCATACACCCATTTCTATAAGAACAGAGTGGTCCTTAGTACTCATCCTAAGTTCCTACCGAAGGTGGTCTCCTCCTTCCACCTCAACCAGGAGGTGGTTCTTCCAACATTCTTCCCTAGGCCCCATGCAAGCAGGGCTGAAGAAGTCCTCCACACCCTGGACTGTAGAAGGGCCTTGTCTTTCTACCTAGAGCGTACTAAGGGTCATAGAAGGGCTACTATGCTCTTTGTCTCCTTTGACCCAAACAACTTGGGGGTTCCTGTCTCCAAGCGTACCTTGTCCATATGGGTGGCAGACTGTATCACCTGGGCTTACAGGGTGGCAGACCTTCCCTTGCGGGGTCGAGTTACAGCCCACCGTGTCCGGGCCATGGCTGCATCAGTAGCTCATCTCCGCTCTGTACCGTTGGCAGACATCTGTAGGGCTGCAACTTGGTCCTCAAGCCAGACTTTTGCAGCCCATTACTGCCTGGAGAGGGAGTCCCGTAGGGACAGTGCTTTTGGTCAGGCAGTACTCCGGAATCTCTTTGAGGTTTAGGCAACTCCTACCCTCTTGCCCTCTTGTTGGGCTACCGAGGGGTTCTGGTCTCAGTGAAATTCTTTCTTTCATGCTACGGCTTCACAGAGGGAGTTTCTTTTTCAGCCTGGGTTCCTGGTAGCCCAGAGCTAGGGAGTCACCCATATGTGAGGACTGACTTCCTGTTTGGTCCTAGAGAAAGAGTAGTTACTCACCTGTAACAGGTGTTCTCCAGGAGCAGCAGGAATCAGTCCTCACAACCCTCCCTCCTCCCCTGGGAGTTGCAGTTGTACATAGTTCATTTTGTTTTTGTGCTGTCTTTTAGCTATGTCATCTGACTGAGCAAGATGGCACCTTTGGGCAGGAAGGGGACCGCGCATGTGTGGGTGTATTCCCAAAGGCTTTCTTAGAAAGCTGGGGGAATGCTCCGCATGGGGGCTCCATCGACGTCGATGTCACCCATATGTGAGGACTGATTCCTGCTGCTCCTGGAGAACACCTGTTACAGGTGAGTAACTACTCTTTATCATCGTGGGAGTACTGGCTTCTGGAATTGAGTCCAATGGCCCACAACTCCTCCAGAATCATCAGCTGCAGGTTGTTGCTGCAGGATTCGCACTACTCTCCCTTCCATACCAGTCTGGTATCTGGGAGCTAGTGAGTCCCATACGTGAAGACTGCATTCCTACTTGATCTCCAGGAACAAGCAGGAAGGTAGCTACGCAAGCGCAGTGGGATGCTCTCAATAGTGTTCCTATAAGATGCTGGGGAGCGTACCTGCGCGGGCTCCATTGGTGCCATCATCACATATGGGTGACGACAGCACCGACGGAGTCTGCGCGGGAACGCGCCCCTGCGTCTTATAGGAAAGCTTTTGGGAGCATCCCACTGCACCTGCGTAGCTACCTTTCCAACTCTCCCTCCTCATTTTTTCATTTTCCGCGGCGCCGACAGGGAGCAATTCCTTTCACTGCAGAAAATTTGCTTCTTTTGTGGTCGCGTCTGCCTTCCCGTCGACGCTAGCACCAGCAACCCAAAAAACCCTTTCTTTTTTCCCTGAGGGTTCGTGCCCTCCTGGTGCTCAGGTGCCATTTTGGGCCTTAGGCCCCTTTTTTTCCTCAAAATAGAAAAAACAACTAGTGGTTTCAAAAAGTTTTCCAAATGTAGCAGTACCATCTCTGCTACCGACACCCATGACTGGTGTGTTAAATGTTTGGGACCAGACCATCTACCATCAGAATGTCTACTCTGCAGGAAGATGACAAAGAGGGGCCTGCAGAATAGAGCTGCAAAACTTGGCACCCTTTTTGCCTCGGATGAATTGTCCCATTGCATCAACGTCGTTGAAGGCTTCATCTTCCTCCCATGGATCTCGGGTAATGAAACCTAGGTCTTCTTCAAAGATTGGCCAGTCTTCAAAGGGTAAATCTCCTTCTAAACATCGAGATGCCTCGGCATTGCCCTAGAAGAGAATACACCGGCCAAACAACCCTGGTGGGAGGTCCTTGTGTCCAAAGCATTAACGGGGTCTCAAGATGCTCCTGAGGCTTCCACCTCTGGAGAACTCTTGGTGCCATGTTCTGTGGTAGTGGCCCACTGTTCCGGTACCGATATCCAAGCATCAGCTGGTTCCATGGATCAGCGTATCCTGGCCATTAAGTGGAGTTTAGCAGCCTTGCTAGCAGCTTTGGTACCAATAAAGCCCCTGCAGTCGGTTCCACAGTCATCGGTACCGACGCCGGTACCGAATGTATCTGCATCGACCATTGTGCTGCTCTCCACGCTACCACCCATGCTGGCCTTGGAGTCAGTGTCTGTCATCAAGGGTCCAGTACCGAGGCATTCCAATGCCAATTTTGATCAGTACCGTCGGCAGGCCAAGCGGGAGCACTCGGCCCGTTGATACTTCTAGTCGTCCAATTCTGATTCTTCCGATGAATCGATCGGTACCAGGGAGGCTCTTCCGGAAGATCCTTTTCCTTCCCCACAACGTTGTATGTCTCCTCCGGAGGACATATCTTTTCAAGACTTTATACAGGGTGTGGCTCGGGGCCTCTCCATTACAGTGACCTCCGAGAAGGAACCAAGAGCTGAAGAACTTGAAATTCTTCAGTATCCAGCAGCCCCTAAGGAGGCTGCTACCTTACCCATTCACCAGATATTGCATGACCTCATGCTTAGGATGTGGGAAACACCCTTAACGGTCTCTCCATATTCTCAGAGACTCGATACCATGTACCGGGTACCGCAGTGTCCCGGTTTCCAGAAGATGCAGTTACCACACCACTCCATGGTAGTTGAATTGGCACTGCGTCAAATCAAAAGTGCCAAGACACATTCATCTAACGAGAACTCTCGATGCCTTCGGTCGTCAATATTTTCAAGCCTCCATGTTATCAGCCAGAATAAGTTCTTACATACTCTACATGGGTATGTTTCTTTGGGAGGTGGCTAAAGATTTAGAACTAATGGCTCCGCTTCTCCCTGATGACAAGAGGGCCAATTACCTGACACTTGTAAAACATGCCCAGAATGTTTCCAAATTCATGAACAGGGCAACCTTTGATTGTTTTGAGTGTATTAGCAGGACTTCTGCTATTTGCATTGGTGCATGTCGGATTGCTTGGTTACAAGCATCTGATCTCAAGCAGTGGGTGCAAGATAAGCTGGGGAATATTCCTTGCACAGGGGAAAACCTCTTTGGCAAGGATTGGCAGGACAAGGCTTCGCAGCTGTAGTCCGAGAATACCACTCTCAATAGGCTTTCTAGAACCACTACCAACCCAGCTAAGAAAAAGGCTGTAAAGAAGCCCTTTTTCAACAAGAAGAAGTTTTATCCTTCTTATATCCATGCTGTGCACTGTCCGGTCTGTGCTTCCCAGAAGGGACAGCAGCAACCGAAGCAACAAAGGAAGGCTCAGGCCCCCAGAGCTCAACCAGCTCAACAGACCCTGCCTCCACAAGGTCTTTGACTCCTTTCTAGAGAACTTAGCTGTCCTACCTCTGAAAATTCCAGAGCCCAGGCAGACTATGTTACTTTGCCCAAAGTTGGCACCAGATAACATCAGAGCATTGGACTCTCTCCATAGTGGCAGAGGGGTACAAACTTCATTTTCAAAGTATGCCCACCCCCCATCTCTCCAAGAGAGTTCAGCTCTCAGCCCCCTTCTCACCACTCTCTTGTGCCAGGAGATTACCACCCTCCTCGCTCAGGGTGCGATAGAGGAAGTGCCACTTTCTCAGCAAGACCTGGGCTTCTACTCCCCCTACTTCCTTATCCCAAAGAAGACAGGAGGATACAGACCCATTCTGGACCTCAGAGAATTAAACAAGTATCTGCTCCGAGAGAAATTCAAGATGATCTCTCTCGGAACACTTCTCCCTTACCTCCAGAGTCAGGACTGGCTTTGTTCTCTAGATCTAAAGGATGCATATACACATATCCTTATTCATGCAGAACGCAGGGAGGTTTCTTCGATTCTTCTTTTAAGGAAGACATTACTAGTACAGGGTTCTATCCTTCGGCCTGGCTTCTGCCCCAAGAGTCTTCACAAAATGCATGGCAGTAGTGGCAGTATTCTTAAGAACTCTAGGAATATTTGACTTCCCTTACTTAGATGATTGGCTCATCTGAGCAACAACAGCTCTAGAAGCCAGTTCTGCTCTCTCCTGCACAATGCAGGTTCTTCAACACTTGGGATTTGTAATAAATCTTCCAAAATCCCAGCTCACCCCTTCTCAGACCTTAGAGTTTATAGGGGCTGTCCTAGACACGCAGCAGTCAAGGGCTTTTCTACCACAGGCCCGCTGCACTCGAATAGTTCAACTAGCTTCTCAGGCAGGTATGAAGACTTTCCTAACTGCTCGAGAGATGCTTCAGTTGCTGGGTCATATGGCTTCCACTGTACATGTGGTTCCCTATGCTCGTCTGCTTATGCGCGCAGCTCAATGGACTCTGGCTTCGCATTGGACTCAAGCATCAGGTCATCTGGGGGACAGAGTCATGATCTCTGCATGTCTAATTTCATCCCTCCAATGGTGGCAATCACCAGAAAACGTTCTCATAGGGTCACCTTTTCAGGTGCCACCACACCAGTCTACCCTGACGATGGATGCATCCAAATTGGGTTGGGGAGCTCATCTGGACAATCTATCCACTCAGGGTGTTTGGACTCAACAGGAGACTCGACGTCACGTAAATCTGTTGGAACTCAAAGCCATCCACAGTTCTCTCAGAGTGTTCCAAGACCACCTTCACTCCCAGACAGTTCTAGTCCAGACGGACAGTCAATTGGCTATGTTCTATGTGAACAAGCAGGGTGAAACAGGTTCTCAAGCGTTGTGCAACAAAGCCCTATATCTATGGTCTTTTGCCTTCGCCATCAGATACACCTACTAGCGGTGTATCTCCCTGGCAAACAAAATCTCCTGGCAGACAAACTCAGTCGAGTACTACTGCCACACGAGTGGTCTCTCCACTCGGATCAGATTGCTCGAATCTTTCACATCTGGGGAACCTCAGATATAGATCTGTTTGCCAGTCCTCAGAATGCCAAATTTCCCCATTTCCATTCCAAAATATCTGCTCAGAACAGTCAGGCGATGGATGCTTTCCATCTCCACTGGGGTCAGGACGTCCTATATACATACCCTCCCATTCCCCTTATCCTCAAGACTCTTTTCAAACTCCAGAGAGACAGGGGCTACATGATCCTCATAGCCCCGTGTTGGCCACGTTAAACGTGGTATCCTCTGCTTCTACATCTCTATCAAGCCAAATCCCTGGAGTTGGGCTGTGCTCCGGATCTCCTATCCCAGGAGAACGGAACGCTTCTGCACCCAAACCTCCAGTCCTTACACCTGGTGGCGTGGCTGCTGAGAGCTTAGAACTCCAGGATATCAACCTCGCTCATCAGGTTAAAGATATCCTATTGTCCTCAAGGAAACTCCACTAGGCGTGCTTATGCCTTTAAGTGGTGAAGGTTTTCAGTCTGGTGTTCAAAAAGGGAACTTAATCCTTTTTCTGTTCCCATGGAGGCGTTACTTGAGTATCTCCTCCACCTTTCATCCTCTGGACTCAAAACCAGTTTGGTAAGTGTCCACCTAAGTGCCATTGCCGCTTTCCACATACCCTTTGATGGGCAACCTGTCTCTTCTCAGCTTCTTGTAGCGTGCTTCATGAGGGGTCTACTCTTAACTAAGCCTCCCATTAGGCCATCACCTATGACATGGGATCTCAATCTTGTCCTCGGACAGCTCATGAAGCTACCCTTCGAACTCCTAGCCACTACATCTCTGAAGTTTCTTTCTTGGGAAGTTATCTTCCTAATTGCCCTCACTTCTGCAAGACACATCAGTGAGCTCCAGGCTTTAATGGCTGACCCTCCTTATACACGGTTCCACCATGATAAAGTGTCCTTAGGTCTCATCCTCACTTTATGCCAAAGGTGGTTTCACCTTTTCAATTAAATCCGTTGGTTTACCTTCCTGTTTTCTTCCCTAGGCCTCATGCCTAGTGCAGAAAGGAGTCTACATACTCTGGATTACAAGCGTGCCTTGGCCTTTTATCTTCAGAGAACTAGGCAGCACAGAAGGGCTTCTCAGCTTTTTGTTGCTTTTGACTCCAGTCACCTAGGTCTACCAGTTTCCAAAAGAACACTCTCCAAATGGATTGCAGACTGTATATCTTTTACCTATGAGAGTAGGGGACTTTCCCTTGAAGGTCATGTCACAGCACACAGTGTGCGAGCAATGGCAGCCTTCATGGCAAACCTACGCTCAGTGGCGATTGACGAAATATGCAGGGCAGCAACCTGGTCCTCTGTACACACTTTTGCAGCCCATTACTGCCTGGACAAGGACTCCCATCGGGACACCTCGTTTGATCAGGCTGTTCTCCAGCATCTCTTTCAGACTTAGAACAACTCCTACCCCCTCCTGGGTTTCGATACCAGGGATCCTTTATTTATTTTATTTATTTATACATTTTTTTCTATACCGCCACTTCCAGAGATCAGTGGCGGTTTACAGCTAACAAAAACATTAATAATAGCGTGGCAGACTATTATTATTTACAGAGAACAATTGAAGAACATTTTTAACATATAACTCTTAACATCAAAACAGGAGGAACTAGGTACTCAATAATATGCCGTTTCATATAACTGATTACAACAATATTAAAAAGGGTAACTATTTACATTAGTGATATCAAATGTATTCAAGAGTTAGTTGAGCTGGGTAGGTATTATGACTGAGTGAGAAGGGGGAGAGTGCCTTGACTAGGTAGGGTCGCAGTATAATTTTTGTTCTGTGCTGTTCTGCGTGTTCTGAACATTATCAAGTTGAAGGTTGTGATAGTGCAGAGTAAATAGATGGGTTTTTAGGTCTTTTCTAAATGATTGAAGGTTTTTGAGTTCTCTAAGTTCAATTGGGAGGTTGTTCCACAATGTAGGAGCGAAAAATGAGAAGGCAGTGTTACTTGTCTTCCAACTTGTCTTCCAAAAGGTATCCGGGACTAAGAGCATGTTTAGGTTCATTCTTCTTCTTGACCTGTTTTCGTGTGGGATGTTGATGAGGGTAGATAGGAATGATGGTGCTAAGTTATTAAAGATTTTGAACGTAGTAACTAAAGCTTTATAGATAATTCTGCATGAGATTGGTAGCCAGTGCAGAGCGTAAAGAATAGGAGATATGTGATCTGTTACTTTCGCATTATAGATGATCCTTGCTATGACATTTTGAGCTAGTTGAAGTGTGTATAGGTTTTTCTTAGAAGTTCCTTGAAGAATGCCATTACAGTAATCAAGATGCGGTGTTATTAATGTTTGGGCCACCGATCTGAAGTCAGTGCTATCTATAACACAGGTACACTACCAAAAAAACTGCCTCCAGTTTTGCAACTGATTCCTATAGATTTTGGGGTGCTGAATCCAGGAAAAATAGCCAAAATGTTCCATCACGTCACGTTTTCTTGCAAAATTAGATTTCTTACCTATATAAGGAATGTTCACATAATTTCTTTTTAGCCGACTGCAATTTATTTTCTTGGCCCAAAATAGAGGTTGTAATGGTTAACTAACTAGAAACACTCCCTCATGATATTTTAGAGTGTTTTGTATTCATTTTATACATTAACAGGACAATTGGGAGGCGGGGGGCTAAATCCAGTACTCGCGCTGGCGCATGTTCTTTCCTGTTCGCCTCGCCTCGTTCGCTCGCTCAAACATGGTGGTTGCGACATGAACGTTCCTGTCAAATTTCAGTTTCTTGCAAGTTCATTATTACCTTTTGTTTGCTCAGTCGTAATCCAGCTTTATTCTGAAGTGGTTCACTACAGTTGTAGTTTGCAGTGCTGTGTATTTGTGATGGCTCACAGAGCCAGAGGTTGCGTCAACTCTCCGGACAGTTTTTGTTTTATTTGTGGGGAATATACCGTGAAAAAGCGGCAGAGGAACATTTCTGCATTTATTAAAAAAGTATATTTCGCCTATTTCGGTTTGAAGTTAGGCGATCAAGACAAACCGTGGGCTCCTCACAAAGTGTGCAAGACATGTGAGGAAGATCTACGCTTATGGATGAAAGGTAAAAAACAAGCATTTCGTTTCGGAATACCTATGATGTGGCGTGAACAAAGAGACCACAGCAGTGACTGCTATTTTTGCTCTTGAATTGTGAAGGGATACAACTTAAAAAATAAGAACGTAATAAGTTACCCCAACCTTCCCTCAGCAATTAGGCCTATGCCTCATAGCAACGAAGTACCTGTGCCTGAACCACCAAAATCTTTGGATCATATTTGTGTGGACGGTTCTGATCATGATGAGACTCATCAGATGGCTTTTCCCGATGAGTCCAGTACTTCCGAGTTTGAAACTGAACCAGATCCGAAACCTGAACTTTTCTCTCAAGCTGAATTGAATGATTTAGTCCGGGA
This sequence comes from Ichthyophis bannanicus, assembly GCA_033557465.1. Lineage (NCBI taxonomy): Eukaryota > Metazoa > Chordata > Amphibia > Gymnophiona > Ichthyophiidae > Ichthyophis > Ichthyophis bannanicus. The sequence continues at coordinate 291,445,494 of CM066033.1, read as the reverse complement.
TTTAGGACTCCCAAAAGATGCTGCCCAACTGCTAGGTTCTCGGCTTAAACAGAAAAATCTATTGTCACCAGGAACAACTTTTTATTGGTACCGCAACCGCGAGACACAATTTTTGAAGTATTTCAGCAAAGAGGAAGATTTGGTATTTTGCAACGATATATACGGAGTGATGGAAAAGTTTAAACTCAAGTATGATCCTGCTGAATGGCGGCTGTTCATTGATTCGTCAAAAGACAGCATAAAAGGTGTTCTTCTTCATAATGGCAACACATTCGCTTCAGTTCCTATTGCTCACTCTGTTATTCTCCAAGAAAAATACGAGAATTTGGCCCTGATTCTTCAGAAGATTCGTTATGATGAGCATAAGTGGATGATTTGTGGAGACTTTAAAATTCTATCCATGCTATTAGGGCAGCAATCCGGTTTCACCAAATATCCCTGCTTCCTTTGCTTGTGGGATAGCCGGGCCCGCGACCTACACTGGGGGAAAAAGACTGGCCAATTCGGGAGTATTTGAGACCCGGTGAGAAAAATGTTCTTCATGAGAGCTTGGTACCTCGTGATAAAATTCTATTACCACCTCTCCACATTAAGTTGGGTCTCATTAAGCAATTCATCAAGTCCCTTCCAAAAGATGGTGAGTGCTTTCGGTACCTTTGCTCAAAGTTCCCCCGACTTTCTGAAGCAAAGCTAAAGGAAGGAGTGTTTGTTGGCCCTGATATAAGGAAACTCATTTCAGATGGAGCATTCGCTGAAACGATGTCTGAGAAGGAAAAAGAAGCCTGGGATTCCTTCAAGGATGTTGTTCTCAAATTCTTGGGGAACAGGCGGGATGAGAACTATAAGGATATTGTTGCCAGGATGCTCAATGCCTTCAAAGAACAAGGCTGTAACATGAGCCTGAAAGTCCATTTCTTGCACTCCCATGTGAACTACTTTCCCGAAAACTTGGGGGCGTACAGTGAAGAACAAGGTGAAAGGTTTCACCAGGACATCAAGGACGCAGAGAGAAGGTACCAAGGAAGATGGAACACCACTATGATGGCTGATTTCTGCTGGTTGCTGCTGCGGGAAACCCCAGATGAAAAATACGCCAAGCAGCGCACCAAGAGAAGCATTCGGGGGAAGAAGAAACGGGCCCACCAGGAGATTGATTGACCCAAGAATGACTTTAAAATCTAAACTGTGTTGACAAATATCGTGTTTTTACTAAACTTTGAAATAAAAATTTGCTAGTTATTACCACAGTGTCGGATCTCATTTATTAGAATTTTATTTTCACACCATCGGGTGTTTGTCTTCATGTATTGCAATGGTGCGGTTTACGTTTTCTATTCTTACATACATAACTGTACAACATTATTTGCACATTTCTTTGCTTTGCTTTGTGTCTAACCTCGCTCTGATATGCTCAATGTTTGTGCACATGTATGTGGCTGTTTTAAGTGCAGACAATTTTGCTACCATCACAGTGTGTTTTGTTGACATTACTCTATTCTTATGTGCTGCCTTGTTACAATTTTCTTTATTCTTATTTGAATAACTACTAAACAATTAGTATAAAGAATTCATCCAAGAAACTTTTATCTCGATCGCACTCAATCTGAAACGTTCACCTCAAACTGCTAACCCAATGTAGCAAAAAATCTGTACGTGATGGAGCAAATTGGTTACCAGATTTGGATTCAGCGCACCAAAAAACGTAAAAATCAATCGAAACATTAGAGGCAGTTTAAAAAAAAATTTTTTTAGTGTACCTGTGTAATCGGTCTTAGTTGTTGGATTGTCCTTATTTTAAAGTATATTGTTTTAACAGTTTGTTTTATGTGTTGAGAAAGGCTGAGGGTCCTGTCCAGCGTGACTCCTAGGTATTTGACCTCTTCTTTAACTGGTAGGTTAATCTTTCCGATGTTGATTTCTGACGGTGGGGTGAAATTCATGTTTCTTGTTACAAATAGCACTTCCGTTTTTTTAAAGTTAATATTCATGTTCATTGATTTCAGCCAGAGTTCCGCTTCAGTTAGACATTGATAGATGTTGTTATAATCAGGGTTAGACACATCGAAAGGTGAGTATAACATAATGTCGTCTGCATAGATGTGGTAATTTAACTTGAAGCGCTTAAATATTGTACAGATGGGTTGAAGGTACAGATTAAACAATAGTGCCGAGAGGGCGGAGCCTTGTGGGATGCCCTGCTCTTGTGGAAATGGCAACGATGTGTCTTGATCTATTTGGACATATTGAGTCCGGTTAGTGAAATAGGATTTAAACCAGTCTAGGGTTTTATCCTTAATGCCTATTTGAGAGGGTCTGGAGATGAGTGTGGCATGGTTTACATTGTCAAATGCCGAGGAGATATCGAGGAAAATGAGAATGAAGGCTCATTTGGTATTATCAATACCTCTGATGATGGTGTCAAATAGAGTTAATAGGAGGGTTTCTACACCATGGTGAGGGCGGAATCCATATTGGTGCTCATCTAATGGAGCTGATGAGTCTATATGGTCCTGCAATTGCAATTGTACAACCTTCACGATAATCTTGGCAAGAAACGGAATGCTTGCAATAGGGCGGTATGATGTTGGGTCATTGCTGTCTAGTGCTTTGTTCTTTAGTAATGGTCGAATTGCTGACTTTTTGAGGACTTCCGATATGCAACCTTGTTGAAGTGATTGATTCACAATGTTCAGTAGATCAGGAGCAAGTTCTGATTTCGTTGCCTTTATCCATGCCACTGGGCAGGGATCTAGCAGGGAAGTTGTGTTATTTAGTTTGGCAATTGTCTGGAGTAGCTGGTTGTTTGTAATAGTATGGAATGCTTTCCATTCAGAGTGGTTGTTTTCTGTAAGAGATAGGATGGGTGGTGTGAAATGGTTGTTTTGCTTGAGTTTATTTGCAAAATGGTCAGCAAGCGCTTGGGGGTTAATAGAGATCTTGCATGTATCATTAGATGGGGATTTGGTCAGTGATTTAACAATCTCAAATAGTTCTCTAGGACAATTTATGGCTTTTGATAGTACTTTGGAGTGATATTGCTTTTTGGCAGTATTAATCGCTTCTTTGTAAGCTTTGAGCAGTGAAAAATATTGCACTCTGAGTTCTTGAGTTTTTTTCCTTCTCCAGGTGGTTTCTATTTTTCTAAGACCTTTCCTTAGTGTCCCATTTTTCGTTTCTTCTGATTTTGTGGCGTATTCATAATGGAAAAGGTTCAGATGCAGATCCTATAATAGAATTCCAGTTAGATATTGCTTCATCAAGGTTAGTGGTATGAGGGTCTAACCTAGAGAGGAACACTTCCTTGTTGAATGGGCGAAACCTCTGCCTTTGGTGTGAATTGTCAGTAAGTACTTTAGTAGATTGCGGGTAGTGTAGAGAGAACTGTATCATAAAGTGGTCAGACCAGGGGACTTGAGTTGTTGAGGGTGGATTATATTGAGATGATGTTATGAAGTGAATTGGAATGAATATTAAGTCAAGAATGTTACCTTTGGCATGAGTTGGTTGATTAATTATTTGCTTAAAGCCCATTTCTTCCATTGCGTCTAGGAAGGATGTTTCTTGGTTATTAGACAGCTAAGGTAAGTTAAAGTCACCTAGCATAATGAGGAGTTTCCTTAAAGTTGAGCTGCAGGCAGATTCTAGGATGGTGGCTAGATTTTGATTGTTAGTAGTTGGAGGCCTTTATATCAGGCAGATTGCTATGTCCTTGTTTTCAATTTTGAGGATGTTCGTGTCATCCTGGTTTTCACAAATGGTAGGTGATAAGTTGAGGTTGGATTTTGCTAAGATGAGAACTCCTCCTCCTCTAGTGTGGTTCCTGTTGCAGGTGAAGATAGAGTATCCTTGCACTTTTATCTGGTTTAACAGTACTGAGTCAGGCTCTGTTAGCCATGTCTCGGTAATACATAAGAGGTCTGGGTTTTCTGTGTTAACTAGGTCAGCTATAAGTGGAGTTTTGTTTCTAAGTGACCTAGCATTGATGAGGATGAATGAAATATGAGTGAGTGCATTGCCTGTTTTCCAATGGTCGGTTTTATAAGTTGGAATTATCTGGATCAGTCTATGTTGAGTTAGGTTTGCTCTTCCTAGAAATGGTTGTTTAGTGTTTTGTCTGGGGTAGACTTGTCTGTGACGGAATGGTATAACATTGATATAGGAGGATTCTGGGAGGTTCAGTGGTGGGGTAAAAGAGTGAGAAGGGAGGGGGTAGAGAGAGACCAGTATGCTGACAATATATAAGGTGAGATTCATGGTAAGTAGTAGCATATGTTTAAAATTCATTCTGAAAAGTTAAGGTGTATATGGTGCAGAATCAAAAAGGAATTCTAGGTTGGAGTATAGTCTGAGCACAACGAATCAGCTAGCCACAGTAAATAACGTAATATACAATGTAGCAATTTGAGCAATATTAGGCTCTAAGGAATCCTAGGCAGCTGAGGAGGTAAACAATGTGGCAAATTGTGCAAGGTCAAGCCTCAGCGTATAAATCAATATACAATGTATCGATTTGAGCAATATTAGGCTCTAGGACTATCCCCAGTAGATACAGAAGGATACAATGTGGCAATATGTGAATGGTCTAGCTACTATGAGTTATTCTCAGGAGATACAACAGTGCAGCACTCTAGCAATACTTAATTCTTTCCTATAGAGCTATACTACTGGACTGAGCTATATCTATTAGAAAAACTTACAATTCTTACATTTAAATCAGGTTGACTAGGTTAATATCTAAATTTCAGCCCACCTCTGTTACCCTACAGAGGGGCTACAACAAGGAGTCCACAGGTGCAGTCTCACAAGGCGCAGCCCGTCTGGTGGCGGGGGACATTTAAAGTTGCTGCTCCTCCTCCCACAGCCCCGATTGGGCTGGAGACCCTGAGCAGAAGAGCTTGTTGCCGTGCTGTGGAACTCTACCCCGATCGGGGGAGCTTGGTGATGGCAGCGGGCTCAGAGCTTATATGTAAACCGCATTGATTAATCTCTCTGGTGAGAGTATTTGCTGAAGAAGGGGAGCTGGAGGACGTCCCTCACAGTGCCGATGAAGATGGAGAGCTGGAGAGCGTCCTTCACAGTGTCAATGAAGATGGAGAGCTGGAGAGCGTCCCTCACAGTGCCGATGAAGATGGGGAGCTGGAGAGTGTCCTTCACTGAGCCACAGAAGATGGAGAGCTGGAGAGCGTCCCTCAGAGTGCCAATGGCACTTCTCTTTTGAAGTCGGGCGTCTGCACCAATTGAGTAAATGGCCAAGGGAGGATACATGACCCACTTAAGCCTGTGTTTCACTGCTCTCTCTGTGGTCATCTCCCTGGCCTCTCCAAGCTAGGGAGTCGCATATGTGAAGACTATATTCCTGATTGTTCCTGAAGGTAGCGTAGTTACTCACCTGTAACAGGTGATCTCCGGGAACAGCAGGAATTGAGTCTTCACAACCCACCCTCCTCCCCTAGGATTTGCTCTCTCTCTCTCTCCCTCCCCCCCTTTTCTTCTTTTATCACAGCTACAAACCCAGCTGAGGAGAGAGAGTTGGAAAGGCAGCTACGCAGCCGCAGTGGGATGCTCCCAAAAGCTTTCCTATAGGACACTGGGGCGCGTTCCCGCATGGGCTCTGTTGGTTCCGATGTCACCCATAAGTGAAGACTCAATTCCTGCTGTTCCCAGAGATCACCTGCTACAGGTGAGTAACTACACTTTCCTAGAGATATCACAGTTACTCACCTATAACAGGTGATCTTCGGGAACAGCAGGAATCAGTTTTAACAACCCACCCTCCTCCCCTAAGAGTTGTAGGGTTCTTTTTGCCTTTTTTCTTCTTCTCGGCTACAAACTAAACTGAGGATATAAGGTGGGAAGGCAGGCACGCAGGCGCAGTGGAGTGCTCCCAAAGGCTTTCTAATTGGATGCTGAGGATATGTGAAGACTGATTCCTGCTGTTCCCAGAGATCATCTGTTACAGGTGAGTAGCTACGCTTACTGGCTTCTCTCAGTGCTGCACCAATGGATATACTGCGGGATGATGTAACTTAAAGCTGCTCACATCTGCCTCCTCCTGCTGGTAAGGGAGCATAACCCACATGTTTTGAGTGGTCTAGCAAGATTCAAGAAAAGTTAATTATCAAATATGTAAAATTTGTTTCCTTTTCTTTTTTTTTTTTTTTTGCATCATGGGTGTTTTATCAGTGTTTTATTGGTTAACCCGATTTGGACCAGCGTATGTTTTACATACATAAGATTTCCATACTTACTACTCCACTGTTTACTAATTAATGGTTATAAATTCAATGGAACTATGTTTAGCTACTATCGTTATGTGAAAAAGCGTTATATACAGATTTTTTTATCTGAGATCTAGTTAGTTTAATAGGTAGTCAAAGTTTGCTGATTTTGACGGTACTGGCGGCTCAACATAAAAAGATCACAAAAAATAGTAAGTAGCTTATAATGTTGTAATAGCTACTATTTTGCAAATAAAATATTTGTAGACTTTAGAAAATAGGTTTAGATAACTGTAAGTTACTTAGTGTCTGAGTTATTGGTGCGTATATCGGCCTTGTATGTTTTTCATACGCTGGGCTAATACGTTGTCGAAACTAATTGCTGTCAAGCATTCTGTTCTAGGTGTTTCAATGGTGCAATATTGATGCACTGCATCAGAAAGGTTTTCACGTGTATCATATTCCGCCGTCAGAATGGACTGTTGACAAACTATGTTATATCATAATAAAGTGTTTCAATAGTATCATACAGTATGTTTATGTCAATGAATATTGGAACTGAATCCTATCTTTTCTGAAGACGGGCAATATACTATATTGGACCAGTGTATGAAAAACATACACTATGTGAAACTTCTATTTTCTGCAGTTTTAATATTTTTTATTATTGCCGGTATTTCATAGTTGTTTGAGCGTAACAAATCTAATAAATCATCCAGAACAGAGAAAGAATATGTGAGCTGTCCAAAACAGGTTAAAACCTAAAATCAGAAGCCCCAACAGTATTATACATTATCTCCAGGAACAAGCAGGAATGAGTCTTCACATATGGGTACGTCGGTACCGACGGAGCCTGCGCGGGAACGCTCCCCAGCTTCCCAAAAAGGAAAGCTTTTGGGAGCATCCCACAGCGCCTGCGCGCTGCCTTCCCGCCTTTCCTAACCGCCTCTCCTCAGTTCTTCTTTGCCGCGGAGCCAGCAGGTCGAGCCTTGTCACCGCTGAAGAAGTTCTTTATTTTATTTTCTTCTTTGGTCGCGTGTCTGCCTTCCCCGACTCCGGACCGGTACCACCGGTCTTTTCTTTCTTTTCTTTAAAAAAACCCCCAAAAACTATATATTTTTCCCTCACTTAGTGTATTTTTCTTTTTGGGCCTTAGGCCTCACAAGAAATTTTCCTCATGGAAAACCCAGCCTCCGGGTTTAAGAAATGCACTAAGTGCAGCGGTACTATTTCTGTTACAAACAACCATGAATGGTGTCTTAAATGTTTGGGTCCTGAACACTCCATTTCGGATTGTCCGTCCTGCTCTCTGATGTCTAAACGGGGTTTACAGAACCGAGCAGCTAAGCTCCATGTGCTGTTTCCCGCTGATGCAGCTTCGGTAGCATCAACGTCTTCCAGGGCTTCTTCTTCCCCCAATGGATCTCAGGTAACCAAACATAAATCCAGCGGGTCCTCGAAGGGTAGATCTCCCTCTAAGCATCGAGATGCCTCCGGGCTTGCCCTCGAGGATCCTGCACTGGCAAAACAACCCCGGCGGGAAGCTCCGGCTTCCAAAGCTCCACCTATGGGGTTACAGTTGACATCGATGGCACGGCCTCGACCAATCACCTGTTAGAATGCGCTGGGGTACCGGCACAACCTTCCGGTACCGAGTTCCAGGCATTCATGGCGTCGATGGATCAGAATGTTCTGTCCATGCAGCAGGCTATCAGTGCCTTCATCCAAGCTGCGACGCCATTGATACCACAACAAACTCCGTTGTCGATATCGACTCGGGTACCGGCACCAGCGCCGATACCGGTACCAACTGCATCAGCATCGACCAGGATACCGACTGCAGTGGTTCCTTGTCCAGGGCTGCTCATCGGTACCGATCCGGTTCCGATGACGCCCGATGTCGATACTGCTCGATACGCGTACCAAGCATTAGAAGAGCACCCTGACAGACGGTACTTCGATTCCTCTGGTGATTCTGATACATCAGAGGAGTCTGCTGAAGTATCTGTAACCCTTCCTGAAGAGCCTTCTTCTCCAAAAAGAAGAATGTCTCCTCCAGAGGACTTGTCCTTTCAAGATTTCATAAAAGAAGTGGCTAAAGGTCTTTCTATTTCAGTATCCTCTGAATCAGAGCCTAGAGCAAAAAATTAGATATTTTGGGTTATTCTAAGGCTCCTAAAGAGGCAGTCACCTTAGCAATTCATGAGATTCTTTATGAACACATGATTGATTTATGGGAGACTCCTCTCACTATCTCTCCTCATTCTCGCAGATTGGACACTATGTATCGCGTCCCTCCCTGTCCTGGTTTTCATAAAACACAGCTTCCTCACCATTCCATTGTGGTGCAGTCAGCTATGAAGAGGATAAAGAGTACAAAGAGACACTCTTCTCCAGGAAGAGAATGCAGGACCTTGGATGCTTTTGGTAGGAAAATCTTCCAAGCCAGTATGCTTATTGCCAGAATCAACTCCTATAGTCTTTACATGGGTATGTTTCTAAAGGAGGTTGCAGATAAACTGCACACTTTCCTCCCTTTTCTACCAGAAGATAAAAGGGATGAATTCCTCATTTGGCTTAAGCATACTCAAGACATTTCAAAGTTTTCCAACAGGGCAGCCTTTGATTCCTTTGAAGGTGCCAGCAGAGCTTCTGGCATTGACATAGCTGCTCGCAGAATTGCTTGGCTCCAGGCTTCTGATTTAGAACCCTGGGTCCAAGATGGATTAGGAAATCTTCCCTGTACAGGTGAAAACCTCTTTGGCAAAGAATGGCAAATTAAAGCCACTCAAATGGATGCAGAAAATTCTGCTCTGGATAGACTTTCAAAGTCAACCTCCATTCCTGCCAAGAAAATACCCTTCAAGAAGTCTTTTTTCAAAAAGGGCAGATTCCCTTCTACTTCTGGCCAACAATCCTCTACAGGTCACTTTGCTACTAAGCAACAGCAACCTAAACAGGCCAGGCCTAAGACTACAGGGGCTGCTGCAACTCAGCAGACCCAACCTCCTCAGGGTTTTTGACTTGATGCTAGAGAACTTAGCCTTTCTGGCTTTAAAACAGCCAGAACCTCTCACCATTCCAGGAAGGTTAGCTCATTTTGCTCCCAGATGGGAGCAGATTACATCAGAGCAGTGGACCCTCTCCATCATAAGAGAGGGCTACAAACTTCATTTCTCAGACCTTCCTCCCCACACCATGGTGAGACATTTCAATTCTCCCACATCTCTTCTCGACCTTCTAGGTCAAGAGGTGGCTAACCTTCTTGCCCAAGGGGCAATAGAAGAAGTTCCCCTTCTTCAACAAGGGTCAGGGTTTTACTCCCCCTATTTTCTCATTCCAAAGAAGACAGGGGGATACAGGCCCATATTAGATCTCAGGGAATTGAACAAATTTCTATGCAAGGAGAAGTTCAAGATGCTTTCTCTGGGCACTCTCCTTCCATACCTTCAAAGTCAGGATTGGCTTTGTTCTCTAGATCTCAAGGATGCATACACACATGTCCTCATCCATCCATCTCACAGAAGATTCCTCCGTTTTCTTTTCCAAGGAAAACATTATCAATACAGGGTGCTTCTGTTTGGTCTGGCCTCTGCCCCAAGAGTGTTCACCAAATGCATGGCAACAGTAGCTGCATTTCTACGCACTCTGGGAATATGTGTATTCCCATACCTGGACGACTGGCTCATCCGAGCTCCATCTCAGTCAGAGGCCCAGACTTCCCTGGACTGCACAAGGCGTATTCTACAGTATCTGGGACTTGTGGTAAAAGTCCCAGCTCACCCCTACTCAGTCCCTAGAGTTCATAGGGGCCTGGCTGGATACTACCACTGCAAGGGCCTATCTTCCTCAGGCCCGTTGCCTACGCCTAGTGCAGTTAGCCTCTCAGGTTCAGTCAAAGAGCCACTTAACTGCCCGGGAGATGCTACAACTGCTAGGCCACATGGCTTCCACAGTGCATGTGGTACCCTATGCTCGCCTACATATGAGAGCAGCCCAATGGACTTTGTCCACCCAGTGGACTCAAGCATCAGGAGCTCTCTCAGACCAAATAGCAACCTCCAAACGTCTCTTTTGGTCTCTTCAGTGGTGGATGTCCACTCAAAATCTGTTGCTGGGGTCCCCCTTCCAACAATTGTTGCCCCAAGCAACTCTCACAACAGATGCCTCCCAAACAGGTTGGGGAGCTCATCTACAAGACCTCTCCACCCAAGGCACTTGGTCCCCACAGGAGACCTTTCTTCATATCAATCTCTTGGAGCTTCGAGCAGTCTTTCTAGCTCTCAAGGTCTTTCATACCCTGCTCAGCTACAAGACAGTCCTCATTCAAACGGACAATCAAGTAGCCATGTTTTACATAAACAAGCAAGGAGGAACTGGCTCTCTGTCGCTTTGCAATGAAGCTTTAAGATTGAGGGCCTTCGCCAGAGAGCATCAAATCCATCTCCTGGCAGTATACCTCCCAGGAATTCAAAACTCTTGGGCAGACAGACTCAGTCGAGTTCTGCTCCCACACGAATGGTCCCTGCACATGGATCAGGTACTCAGAATCTTCCAAGAATGGGGAACCCCGGACATAGACCTCTTTGCAAGTCCGTGGAATGCAAACGTCCCCGGTTCTGTTCCAGAATTCCATGTCAGGGAGTTCAGGCCAAGGATGCCTTCCTCCTTCACTGGGGTCAGGGTTTCCTGTATGCCTTTCCACCCATTCCCTTGATTCCCAAGACTCTGTTCAAACTCCAGAGGGATCAAGGATCTATGATCCTCATAGCTCCACGTTGGCCACGCCAAGTGTGGTACCCTCTACTTCTGCATCTCTCCCAAGCCCCCTCTCTGGACTTGGGAGCTGCTCCAGACCTTCTGTCCCAGGAGGAGGGGACTTTGTGGCACCCAAACCCCAAATCCCTTCACCTCAGAGCTTGGTTACTGAAGGCCTAGACCTTCAAAGCTGGAATCTTTCTCAACAAGTGAAGGATATCCTCCATGCTTCCAGAAAACCTTCCACTAGATGTTCCTATGCTTTTAAATGGAAAAGATTTTCCATTTGGTGTGCTGAAAGGAGTCTCGACCCTCTAGCACAGTGATGGCTAACCTTTTTGAGCCCGAGTGCCCAAACTGCCGCACAAAACCAAAGAATTTCCTCAAAGTGCCAGCACGTCAATTAAAGCCCCATTTGCATAAGGTGCTTCATTTGCATAAATATTTGCATAATGTTACCATACACTAACTTTTAGTAAACATGCCTCTTAATGAGTATATGGATAAAGAAAGACTAAAAGGTTTCTACATTACTATAATCCAGTACCAACCGCCAGGCACATTAGGAACTACTACAAACGCTGCCCATTAGAACCCATAGCAAACCCGCCGTATCCTAACAGCACTACCAGGACTCACAAAGCACCATACTCTACCTATCAAAAGGCAACACTGCAAATATTAAACCAATACATCTCAGAGAACAACAATACATGACCTACTGGGGAAAGAACAAGTGGCAATGTCAAATAGGAATTATATAAACAGAATACCTCAGCTCAGTTACACATGCAGAACAGACCATCACCAAACAAGGAATCACAATTTAGAAACAGGAAGACAATAATTAAACTGGGAACCCCAAAAGCCAAACTTGGAATATACAACAACACTGTAGAAATAAAACTATATATTAATTTCCTCTTGTACTAAACAAAGCGCAAAAATTAATGATGCACATTTCCCAGAGCTGACATATTCCAGTTAATAAATTCAAAATAAAGAGATATTTTTCTACCTTTTGTGCATTTTTTTTCAGTTGCAATTGTTCCAGCCACTTTCTTCTGGTTTCTTCGTGTCTTCTGCTAACTCTCCATCTGCTGTCCATTTGTCCTTTCTTCTGTCTTCTTGTTTTTTTTTTCCATTCTCTCTCTACATCTGCTTTAACATACTAATCTTTCTCCTTTGGCTCTTTCCTCATTCCTATTTCATCTACTCAAAATTTACCCCTCCATCCTCAATCCCCACTTACTCTCCCAATACCCGGCCAATTGTAGATTTTTTATCCCTCCCACACAAAATATTTTTCCCCTCTCCATTTTACTCTCCCAGCCCCATCCCATTCTAATCCTCCCCCAACACCAGCTCCCTTCTAGTTCCAGCCTCACCCAGCATCCATTCCCTTCTAGTCCCTGCATCAGCCCATTTCCAGTCCTAGCAGCCCCCCAACCCAATACCAGTCCTATACCCCCCTCATCAACCCACTTCCAGTCCTAACCCCCCATCACCCCATTTTCAGTTTAAGCCCCCCCCCCTATAACCCATTACCAGTCCTAACCCCCCACTTCCAGTCAGCCCCCCATAGCCCATTGCCAGTCCTAACCCCCCCCCATCAGCCCACAGTCCATTACCAGTCCTAACCCCATCAGCCCACCTCAAGTCCTAACCCCTCCCCATCAGCCCATTTCTTGTCCCAGCCCCCCCATAGCCCATTATCAGTCCTAAACCCCCCCATAGCCCATTACCAGTCCTAACCCCATCAGACCACCTCCCGTGTTAACCCCCCATCAGCCCATTTCCAGTCCTAACCCCACCCAACAGCCCACCTCAAGTCCTAACCCCTCCCCATCAGCCCATTAGCAGTCCTAACCCCCCCCCCTAGCCCATTAGCAGTCCTAACCCCCCCTCTCTAGCCCATTAGCAGTCCTAACCCCCCCCCCCATAGCCCATTACCAGTCCTAACCCCCATCACCCCATTTCCAGACGGCCCCCATCGGCCCCCAGCCCATTAGCAGTCCTAACCCCCCTAGCCCATTAGCAGTCCTAACCCCCCCTAGCCCATTAGCAGTCCTAACCCCCCCCTCCTAGCCCATTAGCAGTCCTAACCCCCCCCCAGCCCATTAGCAGTCCTAACCCCCCCCTAGCCCATTAGCAGTCCTAACCCCCCCCTCCTAGCCCATTAGCAGTCCTAACCCCCCCTCCTAGCCCATTAGCAGTCCTAACCCCCCCCCCCAGCCCATTAGCAGTCCTAACCCCCCCCTAGCCCATTAGCAGTCCTAACCCCCCAGCCCATTAGCAGTCCTAACCCCCCCCTAGCCCATTAGCAGTCCTAACCCCCCCTCTCTAGCCCATTAGCAGTCCTAACCCCCCCATAGCCCATTACCAGTCCTAACCCCCCATCACCCCATTTCCAGACAGCCCCCATCAGCCCACATCCCCTTAGCAGTCCTAACCCCCCCTAGACCATTAGCAGTCCTAACCCCCCCCTCCTAGCCCATTAGCAGTCCTAACCCCCCCCAGCCCATTAGCAGTCCAAACCCCCCCAGCCCATTAGCAGTCCTAACCCCCCCCCCTGCCCATTAGCAGTCCTAACCCCCCATCACCCCATTTCCAGACTGCCCCCATCAGCTCACAGCCCATTAGCAGTCCTAACCCCCCCCTCCTAGCCCATTAGCAGTCCTAACCCCCCCCTCCTAGCCCATTAGCAGTCCAAACCCCCCCCCCAGCCCATTAGCAGTCCTAACCCCCCCCCCCCTAGCCCATTAGCAGTCCTAACCCCCCCCCTCCTAGCCCATTAGCAGTCCTAACCCCCCCCCTCCTAGCCCATTAGCAGTCCTAACCCCCCCCCAGCCCATTAGCAGTCCAAACCCCCCCCCCCCCAGCCCATTAGCAGTCCTAACACTCCCCCCCCCCCTGGCAAATTTAAAAACAGAAAAAGCGGGCTCTGGCTGCTGCCCGCGGACGCAGCAGCATGCAGTGTCCCGCGGGGCCCCCTCCGCCCGCTAAGCCCCTCTGCAAGGGCTTTCAGATTCGCGAGGGAGACAGCGTCTCCCTCGCGTCTCTTGTTAAGCCCGCAGGGGCTAATGGGAAATTTCCCATCAGTCCCTCGCGTCTAAAGGGGCTGATGGGAAATTTCCCATTAACCCCTACGGGCTTAACAGAGACGCGAGGGAGACGCTGTCTCCCTCGCGAATCTGAAAGCCCTTGCAGAGGGGCTTAGCGGGCGGAGGGGGCCCCGCGGGACACTGCATGCTGCCGCGTCCGCGGCAGCAGCCAGAGCCCGCTTTTTCTTTTTTTGCGGACCTTCACGCGTGCCAGCTGCAAGGCCTTCGCGTGCCACAGCTGGCACGCGTGCCATAGGTTCGCCATCGCTGCTCTAGCACTACCTTTGAATTCTCTATTGGAATACCTCCTGCATCATTCCGATGCAGGCCTTAAGACAAATTCAGTAAGGGTCCATTTGAGTGCTATTGCAGCATCCCTTAAGCCTATCAATGGACAACCTGTTTCCTCTCATCCTCTTATTGCAAGATTCATGAGAGGTCTAACTTTAACTAGACCTCCCATTAGGCCTCCTCCGGTGGCATGGGATTTAAATCTGATTCTTGGTCAGCTTATGAAGCCTCCTTTTTAACCCTTAGCCACCACCACCTCCTTGAAATTTCTTTCCTGGAAGGTTATTTTCCTCATTGCAGTCACCTCAGCTCGCCGCATCAGTGAGCTGCAGGCCTTAGTGGCTAATCCACCTTATACAAGGTTCCATCATGATAAGGTAGTTCTTAGGACCAATCCACACTTTATGCCTAAAGTGGTCTCACCTTTTCATCTTAATCAAGAGGTATATTTACCTGTCTTTTTTCCAGCTCCTCATGCATCAAGTGCAGAGAAGCATCTTCATACTCTGGATTGTAAAAGAGCTCTTGCCTTTTACTTACATAGAACACAGCAACATAGAAAGTCTTCCCAGCTCTTTGTTGCTTTTGATCCCTCTCATTTGGGACTTCCAGTCTCTAAGAGGACACTGTCCAATTGGATTGCTCAGTGTATTTCTTTCGCCTACCAGAGTAAGAACCTTTCTCTGGAGAGCCATGTCACAGCCCATAATGTGAGGGCCATGGCCGCCTCTATGGCTCATCTAAATTTTGTGTCCATCGACCAGATCTGTCGAGCAGCCACCTGGGCCTCGGTTCATACCTTCACAGCCCATTACTGCTTGGACAAGGACTCCCGCCGGGATGCCTTGTTTGGTCAGGCTGTTCTCAAACACCTGTTCCATTCTTAATCAACTCCTACCCTCCACCCCTGGATAGATGCCTGAGATCCATAGGAGGAGGTAGAACCCTTCCCAGGGTTTCATATCCTTGGGGTTCTCCCAGGCATCTTAGCTAGGGAGTCCCCATATGTGAAGACTCATTCCTGCTTGTTCCTGGAGATAGCACAGTTACTTACCTGTAACAGGTGATCTCTGGGAACAGCAGGAATAAGTCTTCACAACCCACCCACCTCCCCTAGGAGTTGTATCTCTCTATCTGTCTTTCGTTTCCTCTCTCTCTCTTTTGTCTCAGCTTTAAAACTTGAACTGAGGAGAGGCGGTTAGGAAAGGCGGGAAGGCAGCACGCAGGCACTGTGGGATGCTCCCAAAAGCTTTCCTTTTTGGGAAGCTGGGGAGCGTTCCCACGCAGGCTACGTCAGTTCCGACGTACCCATATGTGAAGACTTATTCCTGCTGTTCCCAGAGATCACCTGTTACAGGTAAGTAACTGTGCTTTATATACAAACCAAACATTGTAGTTAGCCAATGAGCAGAAACTTTTAAGTATAAAACGAAAAAGTTTAAATAAAGCATAAATGCTTAAGGGACATGGCCACAAGGGATTTCAAATTTGGTTTTCTGGGTTGTTTGATACCCAAATTTTAGTTGCCACCACAATGAAGACATCATAAATAAATATATAATGGTCAGAGATTTTAAAACTCCTCAGGTCTAGGTCAACAGAGCTTAAATGTACTAACCATGCACCTTCTGTCCCCTGCCCCACAATAAATTGTTCTTGGAGTGGACAGCCTAAGTAAATGGGAAGTACATATCTTCCCTAGCAAATACACCTCCTTTTCCTGATACCTTGGTACAGCTCTTTCACGCTCCTCTTGCATCCCCCTTTTTAGTCTACCCCAATGCAGTCCACTCACTCTTCTTATCCCTCTTCGCCCCTCAACCCATTAAAACACAGTCCTCTTTTTTTTCTTCCAGTCCCTTCAACTGTCCTTTGTCTCCCTACCCTAACCTCTTCTCCTTCCTTCATCCCTTTCATTCCCATTCTCCATCTTCCTCATTCTCTTCCCTTTTCTCCAATTTTCCTTCCTTTCTCTCTTTTTCCCTTTCACCTGCTTGATGCCCTTTCATTCCTGTTCTCTCCTCAGCTCATTCTCTTTCCTCCTGTCTACCCTTTATAACCTTATCATTCCTCTTCTTCCTTCCCCCTTACTCTCTTCTTCTCTCCTCTCATGCGCAGAAGATTCTTCTATTGTACCTGCCCCTCCCCCCACCGCATCTAAAAAATATTCCATATCGTCCTGCTAGACCAGTTCAGACAAGTGGGTTGTGTTCCTCTTCCAGCAGATTGGTGGAGACAAAGACCAATGAAAAACCCCGTTTTAATGATGATACTCCATGCTTCTATCAGCCTCAGCCACCAGAGGCCCCTCCAGTATTTATTTGTCTCCAGCAGATGGTGGATGGATTTTTCTCTCTCTGGAAAGTCTGAAGAAAAGAGGTTGTTTAAACGTTTGTGAACAACCTCCTCAAGCCCTAAAGGGGTGACTCTCACTTGAGTGTGACACAGGAGGCTCCACTAGACTGCAGTCTTTTGGGTAGTCATAGGTGGAGGAAAAATTGGTTCAGCTCCAGGCCCTTATCCTGATAAGGACCCATTTGAGCAGCCACAATTGGAAGGATCTGGAAGTCTGCAGCAGCCTCACACAACTTCAGTGCCCCCCCCCCTCCTTCCCCCCCTCTCTCCCGAAGATTGCAGAAGGCTCTTAGAGGGATCTGCCTGCCAGCCACCTTTCACAAAGAAGCAGTTTCAGCATTCTCTGCTCAGGCTCTCAGGGGATGAGCACCAAGGCTTGACCTTGTCATTGTCCTTGTTGAGGGTTCTTGGTTCCTTCTCTGTGGGATGCAATTAGGGGTGGACTGCTAGTGAGCATTGGCGCTGGGTGGGGGTTTCCAGCTGTTTTCTGCATGAGTTAGTAACATTTTTCCCTTGTGTGCCTGCGGATCGCACGGTCTCAACATGCACTCCACCCAAGTGGCTCCTCCGTGTATCTGTTACGGAACCAGCCAGTTCTGGAGTGGTTAAGCGCCCATTCTACCCGAGCAGAAGCATCGTCATGAGTGGAGCGGAGCTTGTGGCCCCTGCAGACATTTGTTAGGCAGCAATGTGGACATCTCTTTCCACTTTTGCCAAACATTACTGCTTGGATGTCCATGTGCAGACAGACACGGCTTTTGACTCAAGAGTTTTGCGAGCTGCTATGCCTTCTTCTCGCCCAGTGGTATTGTAGCTTTGCTACATCCCACTTGTCTGGATTTATCTAGCAGGACAATATGGAAGGTGGCATTTTACTTACCAGATAATGTCCTTTCCTTGAGTCCTGCTAGACCAGTCCAGGGCTTGTCCCTGAAACTGTAGTTGTTCTGTTCTGCTGCTGCGGTATCCTAGCGTTCGCCATGATTCTACTTGGCTCTGCAGGATCTTGATTCTGACAGCTTTCTGTTCTATGAGGTGTGACAAAAAAGAAACAAGACTGTCCCATAAATGTTTTATTACAAAATCTACAGAGAAATTACACATTGTCCCCTTCAAAGTAATCCTCCCCAGAGTTAATGCACTTCTGCATTCGCTTCTGCCACGTACAGAAGCACTCGGCAAAGTCCTCCTCCTTGAGGTCCCTCAACTCCCTCGTCACAGTGGTCTTGCTCTCTTCTACAGAGGTGAAATGAGTTCCTTTGAGGGCAATCTTCAGCCTGGGAAAGAGCCAGAAGTCGCACGGTGCGAGATCTGGGGAATAAGGAGGGTGGTCGAGAGCTAAGTTCTGTTTGTTGGCCAAGAACTGCCTCACACTGAGCGCGGTGTGTGTGGGCGCATTGTCGTGGTGGAGCAGCTACGACTTGCCTCTCCACAGAGCCCACCTGCTGCGCCGAACCCGGTCATGGAGGCAATTGAGGACCTCTTAGTAGATGTGCTGGTTGTCTGACCCTCAGGCACAAACTCATGATGGACCACTCCCTTCTGGTGGAAGAATGCGATCAGCATGACCTTGATCCTTGATTTGGACATGTGCATCTTCTTGAGTCTGGGTGACAGTCGAGTCTTCCACTGCAGGCTCTGTCTCTTGCTTTCAGGGTCATACTGGAAGACCCAAGTATCGTCTCCTGTGATGACTCGGCCAACGAACTCTGGATCTTCTCCAGTCTTCTCTAGCAAGTCTCGACAAACATTGACCCGGTGCTCCTTCTGGTCATCCAATAAAAGCCTGGGTACCATCTTGGCGCACACCTTCCGCATCCCCAGCTCCTGCACTAAGATGGTCCGCACTGATTCCCTGTTCAGGCTGAGCTCCTCTTCACCGTCAATCTGTGATCACTCCACACCAGCTGGTTCACTCTGTCAAATTTCTCAGCTGTCTTTGTTATGGAAGGCTGTCCTGACTTGGGGTCATCCTCCACTTCCTCACGGCCATTCTTGACGTGTTTGTGCCACTCGAAGACTTGCGGCCTTGACATTATATCTTCTCCATAAGCCTTTTGGAGAAGTTGGAGACACTCAGTTGGGCCCTTTTCCAACTTAACCAGAAATTTCAAGTTGATTCTTTGCTCCATATTTCTGACACCTCTAGTTAAGAACTAGCCCAGTATCTTGTTTCCAACAGTGGCCAATCTAGGTCATACGTACCTAGCAGTTTCCCCAAAAGACACAGGTTCCACAATGCTTGTACTGGGTCAAGCATTGATATCCTGGGTCCCTTCTTAATAATGGTTTATGGACCTTTCCTCCAGGAACTTGCCCAAACCTTTTTTAAACCCAGCTACACTAACATCCTTTAGTACATCCTCTGGTAACAAATTCCAGAGTTTGAGTACACGTTGAGGAAAAATTATTTTCTTTTATTAGTCTTAAATAGTTTACCCTGTAGCTTCATTGCATGTCCCCTAGTCTTTCTACAGTCTGATAACGTGAACAATCGATCTACGTTTACCCGTTCCACTCCGTTCATTAATTTATTGACTGCGTGAGAAAGCGATGGAGCAGTGTGCTACAAAAAAAACTGAAAAAGAAAAACAGTGAGAGAGATGAAAAATATTATAGCAGAACAGTGGCGAGATGTTGCACAACACAGTGACATAAGCAGTTAACCATTTGGTATTGAGTAATGGGCGTGGCTGCCACAGTCTCGTTTCTTTTGGTCACATCTCATATTTCCTGTACATAGTTCACTACTGTTGAGTACTCATTGTTGCCCATGTTGAGGTTGTGTGAATCTTGTTCTGTATCTCCCATATGCTTTGGGACAAATATTGAAGGGACCTCTGGTGGCTGAGGCTGATAGAGGCATGGAGTGATGTCATTAAAGCCGGGGCTTTTCATTGTTCTTTATCTCCACCAATCTGCTGGTAGGGGAACACAACCCACTTGTCTGAACTGGTCTAGCAGGACTCAAGGAAAGGGCATTTTTTGGTAAGTAAAATATCACCTTCTGCCACCTCTCTGTTCTTACATCCCAGCCCCCAAAACTCTTCTGACTCCTATACCCAAGCCTAGATTAAGCCAAAAAACTCTCTGCAATTTCAACTGACTCCAAGGGTTGTCATCCGAAAAAATGTACTCATCCCAGCAGTGGAATAAGTTACAGTGAGGGATCCCCAAGCAAAAGTTTGCTAGGGGCCCCCATTGTTGTGATGGTGACATGCTTCCCCCCCAGTGCAAGCCCCCGCTTCGTGCAGCAGGCCCCCCCCCCCATGCAGTAGCGGAAAACTTACTTCATTGTGCTTGCTGCGCTGCCTTTCCTCTTGTAAGTTCGCTGCAGGCCTGACGGCTGTTCCCTGCCGGGCTGAAGTCTCACAGTGTGGCTGTTCCTCACCAGGCCAAAGTCTTATGATAACAGCCACACTGTGAGACTTCAGTCCAGTGGGGAACAGCCGCCAGGCATGCAACGAACTTACAAGAGCGGAGGCAGTGCATCAAACATGATAAAGTAAGTTTGCTGTTGTGTTGCCCCCTTTCTTCCTGAGCCCCCCTGCATTGTAGAGGCTGCTTGGGCGGAATTTACACCAACGCATCCCAGGCAAGAAGACGCATGCGTTTTCAAAACTCATACAGTGGAGGCAGTGGCATGCAGATCTATCATATATATTCATTAAGGATTTCCTGAAAACCTGACTGGTTTACAGCCCATGAGGACCAAAGTCTGAGACTGCTGCTGTAAAGACTGTAGTCACCAGGATGCTAAATTTCTGCAAGTGCCTTTCTTGTCCGTTATTTAATTGAATTCATATTTTGAGATATAGATTTTACCAAGCTTTATCATTTATTTCTAAAATAACGTATAACAAAAATTATTTGTTTATATTAAAGTCATGTGGTAAAATATTGGATTCATCAGAAACTTCAAAACAAGAGACTTCAGGATATTTAAGTGAAACTCCAAAAAATATGCCATTTGAAGAAATTGAAAAAACTGCTATATTATCTTCAGGTACTACAATCAGATTGAAATTGTTTAGATATGAAATTGTTTTCTGTTAAAGCTGTATTCTTTTAAAAAATGTTGTTAGAATAGACACATTAATTAAAAATTGTGTTTTCCTTTCATTTTATCTTATTGTTGTGATGAAATTACACTGGTCAACACTGAAATCGTTACTGACTTTAAAAGGCCCTAATCTGTAGTATCTTGGTGAGCTGAACACGAATATAACATTAACAAAATTTTATTGACTCTCGTTTTGAAGATATTGCATGTAGTTCATTTTTGACGTTTCACCGTGTAAATGTATCCAGTAGGACATCAATAACATCCCAAATAAGCCTTGAATGATGTAATATTGCATCACATTGCATAATACCAGCATGCACACATCATCCAGAGTTGATTGCATAATTTTCTGATGCAATGCAATACTACTGCCAGACGGCTGCTGAAGCCATCTGACGTCAGCGGTGTACTATACGCAGTCAGAAAGGTTGAGCATTTAAAATATTTCAGACTGTGTATGAGACAATTTAAGCTACTGTTACATGTAACTTTTATTAATCATATAATTTTAGCCATTTAGGTACAATACAGAACAGTAATTCCGCGAAAGTGTGTTAATACCGTTGACAATTTCTGCTACATTTGTGGGGAAGTGACATTTGCCAACCAGAAGAAAAGTATCACTTCTCAACTGAAGAAGGCATATCATCTTTACTTCGGATGCAAGATTGGTGACCAAGACAAGCCTTGGGCCCCACATATATGCTGCGCTACATGTACAACACAGCTTTCACAGTGGTTGAATTGCAAAAGACCATCAATGCCGTTTGCAGTCCCCATGGTGTGGAGAGAGCCAAGCAACCACATAAATGACTGTTACTTCTGCTTGGTTCCTCCTCTTTCCAGCGGAATAACGAAGCAAAAGGAGTCGAGCATAGTCTACCCAAACATTCCGTCTGCATTGAGACCAGTTCCACATAGTGAGGGACTTCCTATGCCAGAACCTCCATCAGAATATTCTCTTGATTCATCTGATGAGAACAAGGGTGAGCCAACCTGTTCTTCTCCTGGTCCGTCAGCATGCAGTGACCCAGATTTTCACTGGGATGCATATCAACTCCACACAGAATAACACAGGAAGAACTAAATGACCTGGTTCATGATTTGGACTTATCCATGAACAAGGCAGAATTGTTGGGATCAAGACTCCAACAATGGAATCTTCTAGAAGATGTCAACATTACTTCATATCGAAAGCGCCACCAGTAGTTGGAGCCGTTCTTCAGAAAGGAAAGTAATCTGGTATTCTGTTCCGATATTGAAAGCCTCATGAATGCCTTAAAAATCACTCATGACCCACAAGACTGGAGACTATTTATAGACTCTTCGAAACTGAGTGTGAAGACTGTGCTTTTGAACAATGGAAACCATCTTCCATCTATTCCAGTAGCGCAGCATGCCGTCCACATGAAAGAGACATACGATAACTTAAAGCATCTACTGACTTCCATTAACTATAACAAGTACAGCTGGCACCTCTGTGGTGACTAGAAGGTAGTTGCCCTTTTAATGGGACTGCAGCAGGGATATATAAAATACATGTGTTTCTTATGTGAGTGGGATAGCCAAGCAAGAGATTGGCACTACTTGCGGAAGGAATGGAATCACAGACAAAATGTAACAGTTGGAGAGAAAAATATCCAGCACCCAGCTCTGGTTGAGGCTCACAAAATCCTGCTACCACCCCTTCACATCAAACTAGGTTTGATGAAAAACTTTGTGAAAGCCATGGACCGCACTTTGCCAGCTTTCCGATACCTGCATGAAAAATTCCCTCGACTCAGCGAAGCAAAGATTAAAGAGTGAGTTTTTGTGGGTGCTCAGATTCAAGAGCTCTTCAAAGATGACCAGTTCAACAACTTGCTGCAGGGTGATGTGAAACAAGCATGGAATGCTTTTCACCTAGTGTCAACAAACTTTCTCGGGAATGTTAGGGCAGAAAACTACAAGGAACTAGTGGAAGACATGCTGATGCAGTATCAGAAACCTGGCTGCAATATGTCTCTAAAGATCCATTTCCTTGAGTCCCATCTCGATTTCTTTCCTGACAACTGTGGTATGTTTAGTGTTGAACACGGCGAACGTTTTCACCAGGATATCGCAATGATGGAGCAAAGATACCAGGGAAAATGGTCCACTACAATGCTGGCTGACTACTGCTGGACAGTCCCCAGAGAAGCTCCCAAACAGCTGTACAAGAGACAGGCGAATAAATCTAAGAAGTAGTCTATGACTTGGTTTTTTACAGGTATTAACTGAAGGCCTATTATATTTACTATTGACATGCATTTTGTGATGTAAACATTAATTCTTGTAGATTACAAAAAAACTAGAGCCAACTTTGCAATTTCACTGTCATATTCGTGTTCAGCATATAAAAATTGAAAAGAAATGACTATTTTTATTTCAGTAACATGACTTTTGTAAAAATTTGTTGACCAGTGTTATTATAGCGTTTGGCATTTTTGAAATTGATTTCTACGTTGGCAATGCAGCTGTTTTGGATGAAAGTATATTATTATGCCACCCTACTCCTTTAAGCTCCCAAAAGCTAGTCATAAAATATATTAAGTTAGTCCAATAAATAGGTATCACCTTATTTTTTTGGGGGGCGGGCGGGTCACTTTTTATGTTTTCAAATTTAAATCACAAAAGTTGAGGTAAAAGAAATAAGGAACTATTACATCCTTTACTCATAATACAAAAAAACAAAGAGAAGAGAAAGAAATTAGAGAAAAGACAAACGATGTCACAAAGTCCATAATATAAAAGGTATACAAAACTCAAAGAAGTGATAATTAATTTTTCCGGATCCATTATAGTAGCTACTCCATCAAAAAACACCAATGAGTGAGAAATCACATTTTTCCGTTAACCAGCAGGATTGAGAGAGGTACAGAAGTGAGTGATGTCATCACTGGGATGGAAAAGCTATCATACATCTCATAAGAACAAAAGAACATAACATATGCCGTACTGGGTCAGACCAAGGTCCATCAAGCCCAGTATCCTGTTTCCAACCGTGGCCAGTCTAGGTCATAAGTACTTAGCAATTTCCCCAAAAGACACAGGTTCCACAATGCTTGTATTGGGTCAAACAGTGATATCCCGGGTCCCTGTTAATAATGGTTTATGGACCTTTCCTCCAGGAACTTGTCCAAACCTTTTTTAAAGCCAGCTATACTAACAGCTTTTACTACATCCTCCGGTAACAAATTCCAGAGTTTGATTACACGTTGAGTGAAAAAATATTTTCTCTTATTAGCCTTTAATAAGTTACCCTGTAGATTCATTGCATGTCCCATAGTCTTTATTCTGATGACGTAAATAATCAATCTATGTTTACCCATTCCACTCCATTCATTAATTTATAGACCTCTATCATACCTCCCCTCAGCCGTCTCTTTTCCAGGTTGAAGAGCCCTAACCTTTTTAGCCTTTCTTCATAGGGGTATCATTCCATCCCTTTTACCATTTTGGTGGCTCTTCTCTGTACCTTTTCTAATAACGCTATATCCTTTTTAAGATAGAGCAACCAGAAATGCAAACAATATTCAAGGTGCGGTCGCACCATGGAACGATACAGAGGCATTATAACATCCTTTGTTTAATTTTCCATTCCTTTCCTTATGATACCTAGCATTCTATTTGCTCTCTTGGCCGCCGCTGCACACTGGGCGGAGGGTTTTAACATGTTATCCATGATGACGCCTAAATCTTTTTCCTAGGTGGTGGTTCCTAATGTGGAACCTTGCATCATGTAACCATAGTTTGGGTTGTTCTTTCCTAGGTGCATAACTTTGCACTTTTCTACATTAAATTTCATCTTCCATTTGGATGCCCAGTCTTCCAGTTTATCAAGATCCTCTTGCAATTTTCTACAATCCTCCTCAGTTTAACAACTTTAAATAGTTTTGTGTCATCTGCAAATTTGATAACCTCACTTGTTATTCCCATTTCAAGGTCATTTATGAATATGTTAAAAAGCAGCAGACCCAGCAAAGATCCCTTGGATACTCCACTATTCACTTTTCTCCATTGGCCATTTAGCCCTACCCTCTGCTCTCTATCTTTTAACCAGTTCCTGAGCCACAATAGTACACTGCTTCCTATCCCATGACTTTTTAGTTTTGCAAAATGTCTCTGATGAGGGACCTTGTCAAAGCCTTTCTGAAAGTCCAGATACACTATATCAACAAACTCACCTTTGTCTACCTGTTTATTCACACCTTCAAAAATACATAACAGATTAGTAAGACAAGATCTTCCTTGTCTAAAGCCATGTTGGCTGTCTTCCATTAATTCATGACTATCTAAATGTTCAGTAATTTTGTTCTTTATGATGGTTTCTACCATTTTTCCAAGTATTGACGTCAGGCTCACCGGTCTGTAGTTTCCCGGATCACCCCTTGAACCCTTTTAAAAATTGGCGTTACATTGGCCATCCTCCAATCTCCAGGTATTACAGATGATTTTAATATAGTTCACAGATTACTAATAGCAGGTCTGCAATCTCATATTTCAGTTCTTTCAACACTCTTGGATGTATACCATCCGGTTGAGGTGATTTGCTGTTGTTGTTAAGTGCCGACGAGTCGGAGTTGACTCATGGCGACCTCTGGATAGCTATCCTAAATTGTGTTCGATCTTGAGTCAGGCGGATCATTGTTGACAGACTGGTACCCGTAGCTGCTGTTATTGTATCGATCCATCTCATTGCTGGCCTTCCTCTTCAGTTTATCAAATCGTTGTAATACATCTTCCTGGTGTATCGATATTTCTTTCAATTCTTCCACAGTATCACCTTTAAATACCACTTCAGTCATGGGTGACATCCCTACATCTTCCTCAGTAAAGACCGAAGCAAAGAATTCATTCAGTCTCTCAGCTATGGCCTTATCCCCTCTTAGTGCCCCTTTTACCCCTCTATCATCTAATGGTCCAACTGACTCTCTCACAGGTTTTATGCTTTGAATGTACTTGAAAAAGTCTTTATTAAACGTTTTTGCTTCCATAGCAAGCTTCTTCTCAAATTCCCTCTTTGCCTGACTTATCAATGCCTTGCATCTAACTTGCCAGTGCTTGTGCTGTTACCAGTTTTCGTCATTTGGCTCTTTTTCCATTTCCTGAAAGATCGTTTTGGCAATAATAGCCTATCTGACCTCACCTTTAAAACATACTGGCAGTTTTTTGGACTTCCTTCTACTTTTCTTAAAGCATGGAATGCAGCTGGTCTGGGATTCCAAGATAGTATTTGTAAACAACACCCAAGCTTGATGTAAGTCTTTAACCTCTTCAATTGCTCCTTTTAGTTTTTTCTTAACTATTTTCCTCATTTTATCATAGTCTCTCTTTCGAAAGTTAAAAGGTAGTACTGTGGATTTCCTTACCATCCCTCCTCCATTAATTAAATCAAACGTGATCATGCTTTGATTACCATTGCCAAGTGGCCCCAACACCCTTATCTCTTGCACCAGATCTGGTGTTCCACTAAGGACTAGGTCCAAAATGGCTTCCCCTCTGGTCGGTTCATGAACCAGCTGCTCTAAGAAGCAGTCATTTATTTCATCTAGAAACTTTATCTCCCTAGCATGTCCTGCCGTGACACTGACCCAGTCAATACCGGAGTAATTGAAATCGCCCATTATTATTACTATGCTGTGTCTTTTGTTAGCTTCCCTGATTTCTTTGAGTGTTTCATCATCCATTTGTTCATTCTGGCCAGGTGGTCAATAGTACGCCCCCATTGCCATTGCCTTCCCCTTTTTACATGGAATTTCAATCCATAGAGATTCTACAGCAAATTTTGTTTCCAGCAAAACTTTAATCCTTTGTGGCTCAATGCCCTTTCTAACATAGAGCGCAACCCCTCCACTAATTTGATTAGCTCTTTCATTATGATATAGCTTGTACCCAGGTATCAGTGTCCCACTGGTTCTCCTCCTTCCACCATGTCTCTGAGATACCAATCATATCTAACCTCACATTTAGTGCTATATATTCTAACTCTCCCATCTTATATTTTAGACTTCTAGCATTTGCATACAAGCATTTTAGGGACTGTATTCTATTCAAATGAATCTGGCAATTGGTAGGCAGAGGTAATTTGGAATTTTTAAACTCTATCTGCTCTGTATTCAAAGGCATTTGGGCTACTTTTGTCTTTATTGGAACTTCTCTGCTGATATGCCCTAACTTCATTTTTTTGGTAGTATCCTTCAAGGATACATTGTTCCGAACCATGTGCTCTTGGGCGACTGTCGGCTCTCCTCTATTATCTAGTTTAAAAGCTGCTCTATCTCCCTTTTTAAAGGTTAATGCCAGCAGCCCGGTTCCATCCCAGTTAAGGTGAAGCCCATACCTTCGGAAGAGCCCCTGCTTTCCCCAGAATGTTCCCCAGTTCCTAACAAATCCAAAACCCTCATCCTCGCACCATCGTCTCATCCACGCATTGAGACTCCGGAGCTCTGCTTGCCTTTTGGGTCCTGCGCGTGAAACAGGAAGAATTTTGGAGAATGCTATCCTGGAAGTTCTGGATTTCAACTTCCTACCTAAAAGCCTAAATTTAGCCTCCAGAACCTCCCTACCACATTTTTCTGTGTTATTGGTATCGACATGTACCAAGACAGCAGACTCCTCTCCAGCACTATATAAGACCTTGTCTAGGTGGCGCGTGAGGTCCGCTACCTTCGCACTAGGCAGACATGTTACCAGGCAATCTGCACGTCTACCAGCCACCCAGCTATTTACATGCCTAATGATCGAATCACCAACTATAACGGCTGTCCTAACCCTTCCCTTATGGGCACATGGCCCTGGAGAAATTTCCTCGGTGGGTTTTACGTGACCTGGAGGACAGGTCCTAGCTACAGGGTTACCTCCTGCCATACCAGGGTGATGCTCTCCTGTCACATGACCTCTCTCCTCCATGGCAACAGGGATAATGCCAGACTGGAGGTGGGATTTCAGTACTACATGCCTGTAGGCCTCGTCTCTGTACCTCTCTGTCTTCCTTATGTGCTCCAAGTCTGCTACTCTTGCCTCCAGAGATCGGACCCGTTCCCTGAGAGCAGAGCTCCTTGCAGCTAGTGCACACATAAGACCCCTCACCAACTGGGAGAAAATCATACATATAACACTCAATGCAGAAGACTGGAAAACCCCCATCTTGCTGCTGGACTACTGTCTGTCTGCATCTTAGTTTTAAGGTTGTGTTTAGGTATTTAAGTTCTTTACCTACTAAGGGTTGGTAGGGATACTTAGACTAATAAAAATGCACCCAGTGCGTTTAATGTTCTTTGTTCACCTAAAGCTTAATTAATCTCGGGTCCTTAATGTATGCCTGATGAGGACAAACAGCTGCACCTGTGAGTGAATATGGCACCTCCTTTCCTTTGAGAGGTTTATGCACCTATAAAGCTACAATTATCCCAGGGGTGGGTGGGTGATGGGGAGGGAGGGAAAAAGACTTATTAATAGCTGGCTGCTACACAGTACCCTTTCCTGTGCTTCTAAGGTAATCTGTGACCAATTTCCAGGGAGATTCCCACAGCCCTTGCTTGGATAGAGGGAGTCTTGGGTTCTAAATTTAACCAGAAAGCTCTCTTCTGTGTTTTAAATTTAAACTGAAAGCTCTTTGCTGCTACTAGGCCCTGACTATTACATTTAAAATAGAAGCTTCTGCTGGGTTCTAAATTTAACCAGAAAGCTCCTTGCTGTGTTTTAAATTTAAACTGAAAACTCTTTGCGCACGCTCAGATTTTAGTGTAAAGTTCTGAGCATGCACAGTTCTTCCCATGCACGGCAGTCTCCTTAGCTCCTTTGTTTTGTTTGTTTTGCTCAGCTGAACGGACATACTACAAAGCTCTCCCAAATGAAGTCTTCTTTTAACTTTTTAATTTTCATTTTCCAATGACGTTTTCGTCGCCTTTATTGTGTTTATTGTTTTCGCCATTTGCTTTTCCTCGAGACAATTTTTATTTGCCATCATGTCAAAATTTTGCCTTTGTTCACACTGTTCTTGAAGCTTCCACATAGAAGACTTCCATCCAATTTGCCTTACTAAGCTAAGGCATAGCCATAATCCTGAATCCTACCTTTTCTCTACAGTTATGGTTGTTTTTTTCCGTAATGAACAAGTAACCAAATTTCACTGTCATAAAGACAGGATGTAAAGCTGTGGTTCAGCTTACATTCTGGATTGCGCTAAGAGCATCGAGGTGCAGTCATTTTCAGTGCAGTTTGGCTCCGACACCTCCTTTATGCACAGAGGCCCGAGAGGTCCAGACACTCAAGAGCAGGACATGAATGCTGCTCCTTCATGCTCATGAGAGGTATTGGTGAAATCTTCGAAGGATGGCATGCCTACTAGGCTTGTGCTTCAAACATCTTGAGTGGAGGAGTGGCCTAGTGGTTGGGGCAAGGTACTTCAGGCCGGAAGGTCGGGGGTTCAAATCCCACTAGAGGACAGCAACCTTGGGCCGGAAGGACTGGGGTTTCTAGTCCCACAGGTGCTCCTTGTGGTCTTGGGCAAGCCACTTAACCCTCCATAGCCCATGTTCCCTGTAAAATAGTTATCTCCAAGTTACAATGCCCTGTTCAATGTAATTTCAGTTTGTTCAATGTAAACCGCACTGATGCAGAATAGCGCGGTATATAAGAGAATATAATAAATAAATAAATAAATCTTGTTCATTTCCACCACAGCACCTGCGCAGACTCTTTTCTGATGAGCATTATCAGAAGCTTTGGATTTTGCCCAGTCAGCTCCTGTAAATACTCGTAACCTCTGTGCTTCTATTTCATACTAGTCCCCATTATGAGTAATAATGCTCTATCACATATACAACTCTTGTGCAGCAGATGTTATTCAATAGACAATGAATGTATTTGCAATTTTTTAAGAGATTAAGGAGGCTATTTACTAAACCGCTGTAAAATCTTGGATTTTACTACAGCTTAATTTACGAGTTACTAATTTGCAGTAACTCACTACTGCAGGTTAGTGACTCGTGATAAAGGAATAATGCAGCTTGCATTGCTCACTGTAAACTGCGATCTCCAGGAACAAGCAGGAATGAGTCTTCACATATGGGTATCGTCGGTACCGACAAAGCCCGCGCGGGAACGCTCCCCAGCGTCTAATAGGAACGCTTTTGGGAGCGTGCATCCACGCATGCACGCTGCCTTCCCACCTATCTACCTCTCTCTCTTCAGTTCTTCGTTTTCCGCAGAGCTGACAGGACATGCACCCTGTCACCGCAGAAAATTCTACTTTACTTTTTTTTTATTTTTTGTGGTCGCGCCTGCCTTACTTCGACGCCGACCAGTACCACCGGTCTTTTTTCTTTCTTTCTTTAAAAAAAAATAAAAAGACACAAAACTTGTGTTTTTCAGTCAGGGGTTTTTCCCCTGCTTGGTGCTTGGCGCCATTTTGGCCACTAGGCCTCTTCTTTTCAACATGGAGAAACCAGCTACTGGTTTCAAGAAATGTTCAAAGTGTGCCAGCACCATTTCTGTCACAGACACCCATGACTGGTGTCTTAAATGTTTAGGTCCTGACCATTGCCCAGCGGAGTGTCTCTCCTGCAGGAAGCTGACTAAAAGGAGTCTTCAGAATCGAGCAAATCAACTCGGTGCCCTGTTTGCATCGGACGCAATGTTGGTAGCATCAGTGTCCTCCAGGGCCTCTACTTCTTCCCAGGGATCTCAGGTAACTAAACATAAATCTAAGTCAAGCTGGTCCTCGAGAGGTAGATCTCCCTCTAAGTATCGAGATGCCTCTGGCGTTGCCCTCGAGGATCCTGCACCGGCAAAACAGCCCCGGCGGGAGTCTTCGGGCTCCAAAGCATTATCGGGGCTCCAGGATGTTCTTGAGACTTTGGCCTCGATGGACGTTCCTGTTCCATGCTCGGGGGTTGTGGCCGCTTCCATCGGTACCGACACCCTGGCATCGGAAATGGTAATGGATAAAAGACTCCTTGCCATTGAACGTAGTCTAGCGAATCTTTTGGCTACTTCGGTACCGCTAAAGTCACTGCAGACCGTTCCACAGGCATCGGTATTACTGTCGGTACCTGCTTCGGCAGGCTTACTTCCTCCGATGTCGAGTTTAGAATCACTCTCAAGCATGGGGGATCAGGTACCGACTCGCTTCGGTACCGACCTCGAGCGGGACCGAAGACAGCTTTTGAAGGAGAACCCGGTGCTTCCTCCCTTTGAGTCTTCCGATTCCGATGACTCAGATGACTCTACTGGTACCAGAGCTGAACTTCTACAAGATTCAACTCTTTCTCCTCAATGTAGGATGTCTCCTCCTGAGGACATGTCTTTTCACGATTTTGTGCGTGATATGGCAAGGGCTCTTGCCATTACAGTGGTGCCTGAAAAAGAGCCAAGGGCAGAAGAATTAAGAATTCTACAATACCCCTTGGCTCCAAAGGAAGCAGCTATGCTCCCTATACATCAGATATTGCATGATCTAATGTTACGAATGTGGGAAACTCCTTTAACAGTAACCCCACATTCTAAACGTCTTGACACTATGTATAGAGTGCCACCTTGTCCAGGTTTTCAAAAGACTCAACTACCACACCACTCTATGGTGGTGGAGTCTGCCATGAGACGGATTAAGAGTACAAAGAGACACTCTTCTAATCCACCAGGTCGTGAATCTAGAACCTTGGATGCTTTTGGGCGTAGATGCTTTCAGGCATCCATGCTTTCAGCAAGGATTAGTTCCTATATTTTATACATGGGAATGTTTCTTGAGGAGGTTACAAAAACGTAGAGCTTTTGAACCCCTTTCTTCAAGAGGATAAAAGAGCAGACCATTTATCACTAGTCAAACATGCTCAGAATGTCTCTAAGTTCATGAATCGTGCTACCTTTGACTGTTTTGAATATATTAGCAGGACTTCTGCTATAGCTATAGGAGCACGACGGATTGCCTGGCTCCAAGCTTCTGACTTGGAGGAATGGGTGCAGGAAAAGCTGGGGAATATTCCTTGCACTGGAGAAAATCTTTTTGGCAAGGATTGGCAATCTAAGGCTAATCAGCTTGACACTAATAATGCCACTGTCAAAAATTTCTACTAACCCAGCTAAGAAAAAGTCCTTTAAGAAACCTTTCTTCTCTAAGAAGAAAAAGTTCTATCCATCTTCCACCCAACAGACATATGTTCCCCAAAAAGGGCAACAACAGACGAGACAAAGAAAACTCAAACCTCAGCCGGCTCAGCAGACACAGCCCCCTCAGGGTTTTTGACTCTTGTCTAGAGAACTTACTCATTTTTCCTGTGTTGGGGCCGGAACCTCTAAACATTCCGGGCCGTATCTGCCACTTTGCCAACAGATGGCAACAAGTCACATCAGAGGCCTGGACTTTGTCCATAGTGAGTCTGGGGTACAAGCTTTGTTTCCTCAGCTTGCCACCACCCACACTAGTAAAACAGTTCAACTCTCAACCTTTAGGCATGGACCTCTTGCTACAAGAAGTCTCTACTCTTCTAGCTCAAGGAGCTATAGAAGAGGTTCCTCTATACCAACAAGGCACAGGGTTTTACTCCCCCTATTTTCTCATTCCAAAAAAAAACAGGGGGTTTAAGGCCAATCCTAGATCTCAGAGAGCTGAACAAATATCTAGTCCGAGAGAAGTTCAAAATGCTTTCCCTCGCTCTCTTCTACCATACCTTCACAGGCAAGATTGGCTATGTTCTCTAGATTTAAAAGATGCCTACATGCATATCCTTATTCATGTAGATCACAGGAAATTCCTTCGGTTCCTAGTCCAGGGAAGACATTTCCAGTACAGAGTCCTTCCCTTTGGGCTGGCTTCGGCTCCAAGGGTCTTCACAAAATGCATGTCAGTAATAGCAGCATTCATGAGGACCCTGGGGATTTTTGTCTTCCCTTACTTGGACGATTGGCTCATCCGAGCACAGTCATCTCAAGAAGCTCATAAGGCCCTGTTACGAACAAAACAAATACTCCAGTATTTGGGATTGGTCATAAATCTTCCAAAGTCCCAGCTCGCCCCATCTCAAACTCTCGAGTTTATAGGTGCTCGCTTGGACACACAGCTTGCAAGGGCTTTCCTGCCCCAACCACGCTGTCTGCGAATCATCGAGCTAGCATCTCAAGCAGCGCTGCAGACCTTCCTCACTGCTCGACAGATGCTTCGCCTACTAGGTCACATGGCATCTAACATCCATGTAATACCTTATGCTCGTCTTCACATGAGAGCGGCCCAGTGGACCTTAGCTTCCCAGTGGTCCCAGGCCTCAGGAAGCCTTTCAGACAAAATCAGGGTTACCACACGCCTGATTCTGTCTCTCCGTTGGTGGCAATCTCTGGAAAACCTTTTAATAGGCTGTCCTTTCCAGCAGCCACAACTTCAGGCTATCCTCACAACAGATGCCTCCAGGATGGGTTGGGGAGCCCACTTGGACAGTCTATCAATGCAGGGCCTTTGGTCTTCACAGGAGGTTCTTCTTCATATAAACCTCCTAGAACTCGGAGCCATCTCCAATGCTATTCGAGTCTTTTGCACCCAGCTCATAAACAAAACCGTTCTGGTGCAAACAGACAATCAAGTAGCCATGTTTTACCTCAACAAACAAGGCGGAACAGGCTCTCTGCATCTATGCAACGAAACTCTGCAACTATGGGTATTTGCCAGAGAGCATCACATTCATCTGCAAGCAGTCTATCTTCCAGGCGTTCAAAACGTTTGGGCAGACAGACTCAGTCGAGTACTCCTGCCACACGAGTGGTCCCTCCACTCAGTTGCTGTTCAGCAGAGCTAGAGGGAGGACCTCTCTGAGTGAGCTCCTGCTGGGGGCGGAGCTTAGTGAGTAGCTGGAACCTGGATGACGGATCCTGGGCCACCTCCAGTGGGAGAGGCCCAGGCTCAGAGGCCTACCAAGCCTGGTGGGCCTCCTTTTCTGGACCCAGATGGGGAAGAAGGCAGCCTGGTGCAGCCAGCACCCCGGGAGGGGGACCCCCCAGGTGGGACTGCGCCTGGCCAGGAAGGAGGGACCCACAGGTATGGAGGTTTGGGCCCGCTACCCCAGGGAGGAGGCTCCTGTCTCCTTCCCAGGCAGGGTGTGGAGGCTGGGTGGAAGCAGGGAGAGGCCCTGGGGAGACCCTGGAGGACCGTGCCGTATAGCACTGGAGGAGGCGGGTTCCCCCCTCCGCCTCGGGTCCTGGAGGAAGCCTCTACCTCCTCCAGTGAGGATGAGGACGGGGGGTCGGGCCTGCCGTCCTTCCAGCAGCCAGCTAGGGCCCCAGATGAAATCGTGGCAGCAGTGCGGCAGCTCCGGGGTCTCCAGGAGGAGGCGGCCCAGCTGCAAGCCCAGCTCTCCCACCTGGAGAGCCTGCAGGCTACCATTCCCGGTGAGGAATGGGTGGCCTATAACATCTATAGGAGGGGGGTGAAGCGGGCCTTGAAGACTAAGAACCAGCAGATTGCCTATCTGAAGAGCCAGGGTTGTGGGTCCCTGTCCGAAGTATATCACCATTATGACCGATGGCATGCTCTTTCTGCAGTCCAGGGGGGGCCCCCGGGGGTAGGTAGGCTGGTAAGACAGCAAAGGTCTAGTTGTCTGCCCTTACCCTGCCCGGGTGAAATACACAGAGTTAAAACACATTTCCCGACTACTGCTGTATCTGAGTCCAGCGCTGCTTACCTGAAGATGGCTGATGATCCAGGAAGACTGGCTGTAACATCCCTGGGTGTTGCAGGTACGGTACCAGGCCCGTTGTATCCCTCGGTGCACGATGGAGCCTGGACGTTTGGGGACGGGGTCCTGGCCTGCCCTGCCTCACTGGAGTCGGTAATGGCAGCCGCACAGTCCACCCCGCAGCAGCAATTGGTTTTCTGCAACGCTGATCGTGGAAGTGAGCAGGGGTTCGGCGGGGCTGCTGTTTCTCATCCGCAGGCACTTTCAGCTTGTTTTCCTGCCTTCCCGACAGCGGCGTGTGCTGAGGAAATCCCCAAAGATGGCCGCCGGAGAGTATGCTGTGACGTCAACACAGCTGAGAGGTTTGCCCCGCTGAAGGTAGTGTCGGCAGGGCTTTCCCCAGCCCAATTCAGCACCAAAGATGGCCGCCGTACAGGGGATGATGTCACTTCCGGGTCTTCCCGGAAGTGTGAAGACAGCCGCGGTCCTGCATCTGCCCTACAGAAAGAGCATCGGCGGCGGTCTGCAGAGGCTCTGCTTGATCTCCCCCGACATTCTGACGATCGAAGATTCACTCCGGTTGGTGGTTCCTTCCAGGATGCTCTACATCAGCGTCGTGGATCTGTGGATTCTGCGCCGGCTGCCAGAAATCAGAAAGCTTCAGGAGGAGGAACCTGGGAGAGGGGGGCTGTTGGGGATATTAATTCCCCTGTCCTGGCTGCTCTTCCAGCCCCTCGACGGCTGCAGGATGACCGCCCGTCATTTCCAGGGGTGGCTGTCTGGCGCCGGAGGGGTGCTGGGGGGGGAGAAGGAGCAGAGCAGGGGCTACTGTTCTTTTTCTGCAGCCCCTGGGGGCGGCCGAAAGATTGCCGGTCAGCTGCCTTT
Source organism: Ichthyophis bannanicus (assembly GCA_033557465.1). Taxonomy (NCBI): domain Eukaryota; kingdom Metazoa; phylum Chordata; class Amphibia; order Gymnophiona; family Ichthyophiidae; genus Ichthyophis; species Ichthyophis bannanicus. The sequence goes on along the minus strand of CM066033.1, from coordinate 291,410,135 downwards.
GCAACCTGGGACCACGGAGCGGGATGTGCAGCTGTCAGTCCTGTCTGCTAATGGGGCCGAGGAAGGCCTGGCTCGCAGGGGGGCGTCCGCCCTTGCTGCTGGAGCCCTGGCTGCCGGCCACGAGGTTCTGGACCCCTGTGCCACGTCTGGCACCGACAATAAGGTAGGACCTGGGAGTGACGGGGGGCAGGGGGGTGGAGGTTTGGGGGAATTTATTTTTGGGGGATCTGCCCTACTGTCTTGGGTAGGTCCTGCCTTATTGCCGGTAGCCTTACAGGGGGTAACGGACGGTGGGTCGGTGGAGGGTCTGGCGGAGGGAGAGGGGGAGCGGACGACTGGTCTAGTAGTGGGGAAGGCGGTAGTAGTTGGTCCTGATAGGGGGAAGGGTCCGTTATCAGTGAGGTTAGGGGATGGGGTGGTCCCCATGGATCCCGGGAATGGAGGGGAGTGGGGTCCGTCCCCGGTAGTGGTGGCCGAAACCCAGGAGCCTTGCGCTGGGTCGGGAACACGGGACGGGGGTTTGGGGGGGCTTTCTGGTCCCCTGGGTGTTAACGAGAACCAGGTCCGTGATGTCATTCAATTGGCTTTGGAGACCCCGACAGGCCCTCCAGGGGCCTTTGCTGCCTTTCGGCAGCAGCCAGATATGACAGAAGGGGGTGCTCCGGAGGTTCTCGGTGGCACCCAGGGATCCGGAAGGGATAGTATCCCTGATTCTGTTTTTTGCGGAGCTGACCCTGCCCAGTCCCCAGGTCGCCCCCTGTGAGGCGGTTGCGGATCCTGCAGACCAGCAGCAGGGTCCCCCGCAGGTGGATGCGGGAGAAGAACGAGGAGAGCAGGGGATGGGAACTGGGGGGTCAGTTCCCCCTCCCCCGTACCTTTGCAGAGGCTCTGAGGGGGTCCGGCACCACTCCGGGGACGTCAGGTGGGGCTGGGGGGAGGGGGGGGTTCCCAGGGGACTGGTCCTGTAGGAGGGGGAGGAGGTGGGGGAGGGTTCCGAGGGGTAGGGGGTGAGGTCCGACGGCGCAACGTGGCGCAGATCCGGTGGGCTGGGGAGGGGCCCCCTCCAGCCAGGGAACAGGTCTTGAGGATGGTTCTTGGGCTGGGGTTTCTCCCGGGGGATCTCTATGCCTTCATCCACATGAACAACACCATTGAATATGATGTTAGTTTCATGCTGCGACGGGGGCTGGAGATTTTCTGGGACCGATACCAGCAGCAGAGGGGGCAGGGAGGGTGGGCTGACTTTCGTGTTGTGCCTATCTCTCGCCAGGGGACGGTACCTGTGACCATCCTATCCCGGAATGAGTCGCTCCCAGGGCAGGACATCCAGTTTTGGTTGTCACGCCATGCGGTGCTTCTCGCACCCCTGGTTAAGGGCGCTGGGTCCCTAGGGGTGTGGGACGGGTCGTGGAAGGGTAGGATCCGTTTGCGTGAGGTGGGAAACGTGGTGCAGCACGTGCCCTTGGCCGGTTTCCTCGGTCGGGATCGCATCTTGTGCTATTACCCCGGGCAACCTCGTGAGTGTCATCGCTGTGGCTCCTTCCGTCATCTGAGCATGTACTGTCCCGAGCAGGTCTGCACCCGTTGTGGTGGACGGGGTCATGCCTCGGCCGGGTGTTTGCTTATCCGGTGTAACCTTTGCGGGGAGTTGGGCCACCCCTTTGCCCGCTGCCCCTCCGCATCACACAATGGACCGGGGGGGGATGCCGTCGCCCCACCTCGGGCTCCTGTGCGGGAGGAGGTTGTGGAGGACCCTCTCCCTCAGGAGGAGTCCGGGGGCCCTAGGGTGGAGGAGTCCATCGAACCAAGGGAGCCACCAGGGGGAGGGGATTTGGGTAGGAGGGAGGAGAGGGTTGATGTGGTGGAGGTTGATGTGTCACGACAGGATAGTGGGTTGCGGGTGGTGCCACCTCAGGAATGGACCACGGTCCCTTCTAAGGGTGGCAAGTCCAAAAGGAAGAAACGGGAGACATCCCCATTGCCGGATGCAGAGCCCGTGTTGGACATCAACCGTTTCGTCTTTTTGGCTGCTGATGCGGCTGAGGCGGATGAGGGCATGCATGTGGAGGCAGGGCTTCCTGTGCGGCGCTCGGAGCGGTTAGCGGCGGGGGCGGCCCCTCTTCCTCAGCGGCGACCTTCGAAAGTGTCGAAGGTGCGCCGCGGTCAGGGTCCTCCGATCAAGGTGGATACTGGCGCCTGACGGGTGAGGGAGGACGGGTCTTTGCCCCCGCAGTTGGGTGCTGGGCCTTCGCAGGAGCCCCCTGCTGACCCGGCCGTCCAGGCCTCCCCCGCGGGGGTGGGCACTGGTACGTTGTCTCAGTCTTTGTCCGGGGAGGGGGGGGGAGGCACCGGTGGTGGACCCCACGGAGGAGATCATTCCTCCGACCCCTGACCTGTCCGTGCCCCCTCGCCCCATGGGAGCTGGGTTAGCCCCTGCGACAGCTTTGCCTGGTGGTCTCAGGGACACCGGCACCTCGTGGGGTGACAGGGTCGAGCAGGAGGAGGAGGAGATCCTCGAGGTGGTCAACGTGGACCGTGAGGAGTTGCTCCAGCTCGCGGGCTTGTCCTGCAAGCGGGATTCCGGGGATCCAGGGTATGGTGAGAAGTGGAGGAAAGGGTCACTGCACACGAACTAGGCATGGCGTGCACTCCTGCGTTCTCGTGCGCCACCATCAACGTGGCCAGAATTTTTACGGACCAGGCGCGGGCTTCGGCCTATGACTTTCTTTCCACGAGTGGGCTGGATGTCATCTTCTTGCAGGAGACCAGGCTCACCTCGCTCGCTAGCCTTCATCGGGCGAAGCGGGAGTGGAGGTGGGGTCCTTCGTACTGGTCACTTGCGGCCCAGCCGTACGCAGGAGTGGCGGTTTTGTTCACGTCTAACCGATTTCAGGTGCAGTACGTGTGGGAACTGGAGCAGGGCCGGTGTTTGCTCTTAGACGGCTACTGCGGGCCCCATCGGTTTCGTTTTGTGGTGGTCTACGGCCCCCAGTCTAAGTTGGCGCGGAAGAACCTTTTTCGGGTCATCCGCCCCTACTTACACACCTCCCGTTTGGTGGTCCTCGCCGGGGATTTCAACACCACCACCTTTTTGCAGGACCGAGGGGGGGATCGTTGCCCACCCAGTTACGAGGGCCTCTTTTTGGCCGAGATGACCCGGACGGCTGACCTAGTGGATGTCTTCCACCGGGCCTTTCCACGGTCGCCGGGGTTCACCTACTACCATGGGACCTGCAGGAGTCGTATCGATCGGATATATGTGAGTGCCCGGGTGGAGTGTTCCCCTCCGCAGCTGCAGGCGGTTGACTTTTCGGACCACCGCGTCCTCTCCGTGTCCTTCCTGGCTAACCACGAGGAGCTCAGCAGGGGTCCTGGCCTGTGGCGACTGAATGTGCAGTTGTTGGCAACATCAGAGGTGGTCCAGGAGTTCTTGGCCTTTCTCGCAGACCAGGAGACCCTGTTGGGTGTTTTTCCTTCCCGTGGCGCCTGGTTGGACGAGGTGAAGACGCGTGCCCGCCAACTCTTCCGTTCCCAGGGTACCTCCATGGCTCTATCCCGCTACCTCACTTACACTGTCCTCCCGAGGTCGCTGGATCGTTTGGTATCCCGAGGGGCAGCGCGGGAGGAGGTGGAAGAGGTGCGGGTCCAGCTCCGTGGCCTGCTTTATGATCGCCATGCCTCCCTATGCTTCGAGGGGGCAGCCGGTGGGGTCGCCGCTCCAGACCCTTTCCTGACTTGCAAGGAGAGGGTCCGGCGTCGGGAGGTCATGGCCCTGCGGGGCGAGGACGGTACCATTCATACCTCCCAGGAGGACCTTTTGCGGATGGTTGGGGAATACTTCTCGGACCTGTTTGGGGATCGCCCCGTGGACCTCACCCATATCCGTGAGTACCTGGGCCTTCCCCCGGTGTATTCGGCTGTGGTCCAGGCACAGGTTGATGCACTCGCTGCACCGATTCAGCAGGTGGAGGTGGAGAGGGCGATTCGTGCCATGCCGTTGGGGAAGGTGCCTGGGCGCGATGGGCTCCCTGTGGAGTTCTATCGCACTTTCATAGCCCAGCTGGCCCCCTTCCTGACCTCCCTGTTTCAGGAGATCATGGACACGGGGTTTCTCCCGCGGTCATTTCGCGAGTCTGTCCTGCTGCTGCTCTCCAAGGGGAAGGACGATAGCTCCTTGGACTTTTGGCGGCCGCTCTCTCTTCTGAACGCGGACCGGAAGATTCTGGCCAAGTGTTTGGCCAACCGACTGGTGGAGGTGTCGGGCGTTTTGCTGTCCCCTTCCCAGTATTGTTCCGTTCGGGGGAGAGGGGTTCTGGACGCTGTTGCCACAGTCCGGGAGGTGGTGGAGAGAGGCCGGTCGCTCCAACGGGACCATTGGTTGGTCTCCTTGGACCAGTCCAAAGCCTTCGATCGAGTCAGTCACCGGTACCTGTGGGTGGTGCTCCAGCACTTCGGCCTCCCCGCAGGTTTCCTCTTCGTCGTGCAGGCGCTGTACCGAGGGGGGGTGAGCTTCCCGTTTATTAACGGGTGGCTCGGACGGCCGTTTGGTGTCGCCTCGGGGGTGCGGCAGGGGTGCCCTTTGAGCCCCCTGCTGTATGTCTTTTCCCTCGACCCCTTCCTCCGGAGATTGTCCTCAGGTGGGTTGCGGGGCCTGGAGGCGCCTGGTGCGCCCCCGATGACCGTCGTCGCCTACGCTGACGACATCTCAGTTTACGTGGACGGCACTGAAGGGGTAGAGGCCCTGCGGGAGGCCGTGGAGGAGTACTCAGAGGTAGCCCACTCTGTTGTCAACCACAGCAAGTGCCAGACGCTGTGGTTGGGCCCCTCGGAGGCCTCCCCACCTTCCTGCGCCCCCTTTCCTCCTCCCGTGGGGGAGGTCCGCGTTTTGGGCCTCGACTTCGGGTCGGAGGACTGTGCGGAGTCCAATTGGGACCGTTGTCTTGAGACTGCATGGTGTAGGGTGCTGCGGTGGAGGGGGTGGAGGTGTACGTACGAGGAGAAGATCAAACTCCTCGGGACGTTTCTGCTTCCTCTCTTTCTGCACGTGGCCACGGTCTTCGTCCTTCCGACATCCCGTCAGGCGTCTGTCAGTGCCGTCTGTTTCTGTTTTCTGTGGGGTAACCGCCTGAACCCTGTCCAGCGCAACATCGTTTGCCTGGATCGGGCAGAGGGCGGTTTGGGTATGTTGCACCCCCTTGTTTTCCTGTCAGTCCTGTCTATGGCGTTTCACTTGGGTAGGATGCGGGAAGGGGGTGGGGTTTGGTGGGTGGCCTCCTATCGGGAATGGTTCTCCCGCCTCTGGGAGCAGTGGGAGGGGGCGTCCTCGGTCCCACGTGTGCGCCGGAGCGGGGAACAGGCCCCATCGTACGTATTTGCGATGGTGGGGCTCATTCGGCGGTGGGGGGTGACCGACCCGCTCGCCCAGTCCTTGGGGCGGAAAGGATTGTACCGGATGGTACTCGCCTCCCACTTTCAACCACGGTGGGCCCTGCGGGACTGTCCAGCGGATGTGATGCAGCGGGGCCTTCGGCATTTGAACTCCCCTTGGCTGCCGCAGAAGGTTCAGGATGTGGCCTGGTTGTCTTTCCACGGGCGTTTGTACGTGAGGGACAACCTCAAGTACAGGTCACAGGCCGAGCGGGTCTGTCCGAGGGCCGGGTGTGAAGGGCAGACGGAGACCATGGACCATTTCCTCCGGCAGTGCCCCTTTAATGTGGAGGCCTGCCGGTTGGTGTCCGCTGCTCTTCACCTGCGCGACCTTTCCCTCCTCACTTATGCGGAGTGGGTGTACGGGGCCTGGTCCTTTCCTCTAAGGCAGGACTCCGGGACCCTCTACCTCGTCACGGCCGTAGTGCGCTACCACCTGTGGCAAGCGCGCTGTCATGTCTCGACCCGAGGGTTGGTCCTGCCCCTCGACGAGGTGGTGCGGGACATTTTAGAGGAAGTGTCCAGCATGGCGCAACGCGAAAGGCGGGTGGTGGAGGCTCATCGTTGGGAGCGTCTGTGGCGTCACCTCACCCTCCGCCCCCCCGTGAGGGGGAGGGGTTCCCTGGGGTTCTCGTCCCTGTAGGACTTTGGGGTTGTTTTGTTTCCCTGGGGAGGGGGGTGTGACAGGAGTGGGAGGGTTCCCTTCCCTGGGGTTTTGTTACTGGGTAGGATTTTGGGGTTGTTTTTCTCCCGGGAGGGGGGGGGTGAGCTGGTGCTGCTGCAGGGGTTAGACCACTTGTCCGCTCTCCCTTTCTCCTTGGGGGTGGCTGTCCCAATTGTTTTTGTGTTTGTCTGTTCTTTTCGTGTCCTGTGCATCCCGCTCCGCTGTCTGGATTGCAGGGCAGCACGGGGTTATGTTTATCTTTTGTTTAGCTTTTACTTTGTATAATTGGTTATGTTTTGTTTTGGTGGGATTCTGTTGGGGACGGGCTCAAGGTGCCCTTATGTTTTTTGTTTGGGGGGGTGGGGGCGGGGAGGTTTGCTTTTGATGTGTTTGTTTTTGTGGGGTGGATGGGGAGGGGGCGGGGATCGGGTGGAGGGAGGGGGGAGCTGCTGCTCCCTCTGCAGGGGAAGGGATGGGGACAGGGACTCTGTCTTTGGGTGGTTGGGGGGGGGGAGTTTGGCAGTCCCCAACCAGCGGACAGAACGAACAATTGGACTGGTGGGGGTTGTTGTGCGGGGGAGGGGTGTGGGTCTGCAAACACCAATGGACAATGTGTGGACTGCTCTGGGGTGTTTTTGAAGGGGGGGTTGGGTCGGGCATGGACATTGGACTGAGGGGGGGGGTTGGGATATGGACATTGTTTGGACTTTTGCGGGTTGTTGGGGGGAGTGGCACGTGTGTTGGTTGCTGGGTTTGGTGGTGGGTTTGGGGAGGTGGGTCACGGGGGGTATGATTCCTGTTGTGTACTATGTCGGGGGGGTGGGGGTTTTGGGGGGGTGTGGGACTTGGTTGGGGTGATTGTTTTTGCTTTTTGTCTGTTTTTCTGTTGCCTGTCTCAATAAACAAAATTTCCACTCAGTTGCTCTTCAGCAGTCGTGGTGAGAGGACTTACTTTGGAGAGCTCCTGCTAGGGGGAGGAGTTTTTTGCTCACTGACTGTGTTTGGATGTCGGGTCCTGGGCCACCTCCAGCGGGAGAGGCCCAGGCCCAGGGGCCTACCAGGCCTGGTAGGCCTCCTTTGCTGCAGACTGCTGTGGATGCTGGGACCTGTTTTCAGCCGGTGCCCCAGGAGGGGGGCTCCCCAGGTAGGACTGCACATGGTCAGGGAGGAGGGACCCACATGCCCGGAGGATTGGGCCTGCTATCCCCTGGAGAAGGCTCGCTTCTCCTTCCGAGGCAGGGTGTGGAGGTTGGGTGGGGGCAGGGAGAGGCCCTGGGGAGGCCCTGGAGTGTTGTACCGAGCTCCTCCACCAGTGCAGGGGGCGGCGGGGTCCACCCTCCACCTTGGGTCCTGGAGGAGGCCTCTACCTCCTCCAGTGAGGATGAGGATGGAGGGTCGGGCCTGCCGCCCTTCCAGGAGCCGGCTAGGGCCCCGGAAGAGGTTGTAGCAGCGGTGCGACAGCTCCGGGGTCTCCAGGAGGAGGCGGCCCAGCTGCAAGCCCAGCTCTCCCACCTGGAGAGCCTGCAGGCCACCATTCCTGGTACGGAGTGGGTGGCCTATAAAAAGTATCTGAAGGAGGTGAAGCGGGCCTTGAAGGCCAAGTACCGAGGGATTGCCTACTTGAAGAACCAGGGTTGTGGGTCCCTCGCTGAGGTATACCACAATCGTGATCGTTGGGCTAACATTGTGACTGCAGTTCAGGGGAGACCTCCGGGGGCGAGTAGGCCAGTTGGACAAAAACGGTCCCGCTATCTGCCTTTACCATTTCAGGCTGCTGTGAGGGGAGAAGAGTGCTCCATGCAATTACAGTCAACTGAATTGTGGTCCGGGGACCCTTACCTCAAGATGCGTGGCACTGGTCGAAGTCTGGATGTCAAGTCCAAGGGTGTCGGGGCTGTCGTGTCTGGTTTGCTGGATCCTGCGGTACAAGATGGCGCTTGGGCGTTCCAGGGAGGGGTCTCGGCCCGCCAGAGTTTGATGGTACCTGGACTGTCATCGCATCTTTCCACAAGTGTGCAGATACCGGTTTCGTGCAGAGCAGACCCGGGAACGGAGGGGGGGCTCAGCGGCGTTGATCCCTCTCATCAGCGGGTCCTTTCCGCCGTTTCTCCTGCCCTCCCGACATCGTTGAACACTGCTGGGATTCCCCAAGATGGCCACCGGGGAGTTCACGGTGACGTCAGGCTTCTCACCGTCAGTACCGATGAGAGGGTTGCCCCGATGGAGGAGGTGTCTGCAGGGCTTCCCCCAGCCCGATCGAGTATCCAAGATGGCCGCCGCCAGCTGTGTGACGTCACTTCCGGGTTCACACGGAAGTGTGGAGAGGGACGTGATTCTGCCTCTGCCCTGCCGCAGGAGCGACGGCGGCGGTCTGCAGAGGCTCTGCTAGGACTCCCCCAACAGTCTTCCACAGGAGGGTTCCCTCGAGTTGGCGATTTGTTCCCGGATGTGTTTTCACAGCGTCGGGGATCAGCGGACTCTGTGATGGATCTTCCCCGGGTTCCTTCTGCTGCAGCCACTACTGGATGTTCAGTGAGGACTTGGGGTGGGGGGGCTGTTGTGGGTAAAGATTCCCCTGTCTTGGCTGTCCTTCCGGCTCCTAGACGGCTGCAGGCTGGCCGCCCATTGTTCCCATAGGTGGCTGTCTGGAGTCGGAAGGGCGCCAGGAAGGGGAAGGATCAGGGTCAGCGTAGTCTCCCTTTGGCTGGGGTCCCGGGGGGGGGGGGGCCGGAAGACTGCTCAACCATTGTTTTTGGCGGGTATGGTGGCAGAGCGGGATGCACGGACTTCTCTGGAGTCGTCGTCTCTTCCACAGCCCCTGCAATTGGGAAAATAGCTTTCTACTCCGGATGCTGCAAGAGGGGCCGAGGGGGGCCTGGCTCGCGGGGGGGAATGTCTCCCCTCTGCTGGAGTCCTGGCTGCCGGCTTACCCGTCCGTGATCTCTGTGCTGCTGCTGGCACCGGCAATGAGATAAGAACTGGGATTGGTGGGGGGCAGCAGGGAGGGGGCTTCGGGGGATTGCCCTTGTCGTCCGGAGAACCTGTACTGTTGTTACAGGGTCCTGCTTTGCTGGAGGAAGGTTCTGCCTTATTGCCGGGAGCCCTGCAAAAGGGAGCAGAGGTTGGTGAACTGGGTGGAGGCTCTGTACCTGGGGCGTCCGCTGCTCTTGTTCTGGAGCACGGGACTCCCGTGGTTGTAGGGGAGCAGGAGGGAGAGGGGAAGATTGGCTCTCCAGTGGGAGGGGGGCAGTGGTTGTCTCGGGTGGGGAACGGGAGCTGCCGTCTGAGGGGATGGGGGATGGGATAGTGCCTGAGAGCCCCAGGAAGGGGGAGGGACCGTATAGCTCCCCAGTCCTGGTGGCCGAGACACAGGAAGGGGTGGGGGGTGTGGGAACACAGGGTAGGGGGATTGGGGGGTTCCCTGGTATACCGGACATCACGGAGGAACAATTGCATGATGCCCTTCTGTTAGCCCTAGAAACCCCGGGAGGCCCTAGAGGGGCTTTTGCGGCACTTCGGGGGACAGGTTCTGGAGGTCACATCGGATAGGATGGAGGGAGGGGAACCGGAGTGGATAGGGAGCGCCTCGGAGGGAGGCAGGGGGAGCATCCCCGATTCTCTCCTGGCGGAGATGGAGCTCCCCGGTCCCACTGTCGCTCCATTGGCGGCGGCTGGGGATCCTGAGCCGCAACAGCGGCCTCTCTCGCAGGTTGTTGAGGGAGAGGGGAGGGGAGGTGAGGGGCTGGAGGCAGGGGGGTCGGTTCCTCCCCGTACTTTCGCAGAAGCCCTGCGGGGGTCTGGTACTGGTACCGGGACCTTTGGTGGAGCAGGGAGGAGGGAGGTCCCCCAAGGGAGGGGTCCTGGGGCGGGGGAGAAAGTGGGGGGGTTCCGAGGGGTAGGGGGTGAAGTTCGACGGCGCAACGTGGCGCAGATCCGGTGGGCCGAGGAGGGGCCCCCTCCGGCCAGGGAAAATGTCTTGAGCATGGTCCTTGGGCTGGGGTTTCTCCCGGGAGATCTCTACGCCTTCATCCACATGAACAACACCATCGAGTATGATGTTAGTTTCATACTGCGGCGGGGGCTGGAGATCTTCTGGGACCGATACCAGCAGCAGAGGGGGCAGGGTGGGTGGGCCAACTTTCGTGTTGTGCCTCTCGCCAGGGGGCGGTACCTGTGACCATCCTAGTTAGGAATGAGTCGCTCCCAGGGCAGGACATCCAGTTTTGGTTGTCGCGTCATGCGGTGCTTCTCGCAGCCCTGGTTAAGGGCGCTGGGCCCCTAGGGGTGTGGGACGGGTCGTGGAAGGGTAAGATCCGTTTGCGTGAAGTGGGAAATGTTGTGCAGCACGTGCCCTCGGCCAGTTTCCTCGGTCGGGATCGCATCTTGTGCTACTACCCCGGGCAACCTCGCGAGTGTCACCGCTGTGGCTCATTCAGGCATCTGAGCATGACCTGTCCCGAGCAGGTCTGCACCTGTTGTGGTGGACGGGGTCACGCCTCAGCCGGGTGTTTGCTCATCAGGTGTAACCTTTGCGGGGAGTTGGGCCACCCCTTTGCCCGCTGCCCCTCCGCATCACACAATGGACCGGGGAGGGGATGTCGTCGCCCCACCTCGGGCTCCTGTGCGGGAGGGGGTTGTGGAGGGCCCTCTCCCTCAGGAGGAGTCCGGGGGCCCTAGGGTGGAAGAGACCATTGAGCCGAGGGAGGCACCAGGGGGAGGGGATTTGGGTAGGATGGAGGAGAGGGTTAATGTGGTGGAGGAAGATGTTTCACGACAGGATAGGGGGTTGCGGGTGGTGCCACCTCAGGGATGGACTACTGTCCCTCCTAAGGGAGGCAAGGCCAAGAGGAAGAAACGGGCGACATCCCCATTGTTGGATGAAGAGCCCGTGTTGGACATCAACCGTTTCGTATTCTTGGCTGCTGATGCAGCTGAGGCAGATGAGGGCCTGCCTGTGGAGGCAGGGCCCCCTGTGCGGCGCCCGGTGCAGTCGGCGGCGGAGTCGGCCCCTCTTCCTCAGTGGCGGCCTCCGAAAATACCGAAGGCGCGCTGCAGTCAGGGTCCTCCAAAAAGTGTGGATAATGGCGCCCGGCTTCCGGTGGTAGCCCTGGAGAGGCTGCTGGGACGGGTGAGGGAGGACGGGCTTTTGCCTCCGCGGTTGGGTGCTGGGCCTTCGCAGGAGCCCCCTGCTGACCCGGCCGTCCCGTCCTCCCCCGCGGGGGTGGGCACTGTTCTGTTGTCTCAGTCTCTGTCTGGGGAGAGAGGGGCACCGGTGGTGGACCCCACAGAGGAGATCATTCCTCCGACCCCTGACCTGTCTGTGCCCCCTCGCCCCGTGGGGGCTGGTTTAGCCCTTGTGACAGCTTTGCCTGGTGGTCCCGGGGGCACCAGCATCCCCTGGGGTGACAGGGTCGGGCAGGAGGAGGAGGAGATCCTCGAGGTGGTCGACGTGGACCCCGAGGAGTTGATCCAGCTTGCGGGCTTGTCCTGCAAGCGGGATTCTGGGGATCCAGGGGTTGGTGAGAAGAGGAGGAAAGGGACACTGCACACGACATAGGCATGGCGTGCACTCCTGCGTTCTTGTGCGCCACTATCAATGTGGCCAGCATTTTGACGGACCAGGCACGGGCTGCGGCCTATGATTTTCTTTCCACAAGTGGGCTGGATGTCATCTTTTTGCAGGAGACCAGGCTCACCTCGCTCGCTAGCCTTCATCGGGCGAAGCAGGAGTGGAGGTGGGGTCCTTCGTACTGGTCACTTGCGGCCCAGCCCTACGCAGGAGTGGCGGTTTTGTTCACGTCTCACCTATTTCAGGTGCAGTATGTGTGGGAACTGGAGCAGGGCCGGTGTTTGCTCTTAGACGGCTGCTGCGGGCCCCATCGGTTTCGTTTCGTGGTGGTCTACGGCCCCCAGTCTAAGTTGGCGCGGAAGACCCTGTTTCGGGTCATCCGCCCCTACTTACACACCTCCCGTTTGGTGGTCCTAGCAGGGGATTTTAACACCACCACCCTGTTGCAGGACCGAGGGGGGGAGCGTTGCCCACCCAGTTACGAGGGCCTCTTTTTGGCCGAGATGACCCGGACGGCTGACCTAGTGGATGTATACCACCAGGCCTTTCCGCGGTCGCCGGGTTTCACCTACTACCATGGGACCTGCAGGAGTCGTATCGATCGGATATATGTGAGTGCCCGGGTGGAGTGTTCCCCTCCGCAGTTGCAGGCGGTTGGCTTTTCGGACCACTGCGTCCTCTCCGTGTCCTTCTTGGCTAACCACGAGGAGCTGAGCAGGGGTCCTGGCCTGTGGCGACTGAATGTGCAGTTGTTGGCAACATCAGAGGTGGTCCAGGAGTTCTTGGCCTTTCTCGCAGACCAGGAGACCCTGTTGGGCATTTTTCCTTCCCGTGGTGCTTGGTGGGATGAGGTGAAGGCGCGTGCCCGCAAACTCTTCCGTTCCCGGGGTACCTCCATGGCTCGATCCCGCTACCTCACTTACACGGTCCTCCGGAGGTCATTGGATCATTTGGTATCCCGCGGGGCAGCGCGGGAGGAGGTGAAAGAGGTGCGAGTCCAGCTCCGTGGCCTGCTTTATGATCGCCATGCCTCCCTTTGCTTTGAGGGGGCGGCTGGTGGGGTAGCCGCTCCAGACCCTTTCCTGAATTGTAGGGAGAGGGTTCGGCGTCGGGAGGTCATGGCCCTGCAGGGCGAGGACGGCACCCTTCATACCTCTCAGGAGGACCTTTTGCAGATGGTGGGGGAATACTTCTCTGACCTGTTTGGGGATCGCCCTGTGGACCTCACCCGTATCCGAGAGTATCTGGACCTTCCCCCGGTGTATTCGGCTGTGGTCCAGGCACAGGTTGATGCACTCGCTGCTCCAATTCAGCAGGTGGAGGTGGAGAGGGCAATTCGTGCCATGCCGTTGAGGAAGGTGCCTGGGCGTGATGGACTCCCAGTGGAGTTCTATCGCACTTTCATCTCCCAGCTGGCCCCCTTCCTGACCTCCCTGTTTCAGGAGATCATGGACACGGGTTTCTTCTCCCGCGGTCATTTCGCGAGTCTGTCCTGCTGCTGATCTCCAAGGGAAAGGATGATAGCTCCTTGGACTTTTGGCGGCCGCTCTCTCTCCTGAACGCGGACCGGAAGATCCTGGCCAAGTGTTTGGCCAACCGACTGGTGGAGGTGTCGGGCGCTTTGCTGTCACCGTCCCAGTATTGTTCCATTCGGGGGAGAGGGGTTCTGGACGCTGTCGCCACTGTCCGGGAGATGGTGGAGAGAGGCCGGTCGCTCCAACGGGACCATTGGTTGGTCTCCTTGGACCAGTCCGAGGCCTTTGATCGAGTCAGTCACCGGTACCTGTGGGTGGTGCTCCAGCACTTCGGCCTCCCCGCAGGTTTCCTCTTCGTCTTGCAGGCGCTGTACCGAGGGGGGGTGAGCTTCCCGTTTATTAACGGGTGGCTCGGACGGCCTTTTTGTGTCGCCTCGGGGGTACGGCAGGGGTGCCCTTTGAGCCCCTGCTGTATGTCTTCTCCCTCGACCCCTTCCTCCGGAGATTGTCCTCAGGTGGGTTGCGGGGCCTGGAGGCGCCTGGTGCGCCCCCGGTGACTGTCGTTGCCTACGCTGACGACATCTCAGTTTACGTGGACAGCACTGAGGGGGTAGCGGCCCTGCGGGAGGCCGTGGAGGAGTACTCGGAGGTGGCCCACTCTGTTGTCAACCATAGCAAGTGCCAGACGCTGTGGTTGGGGCCCTCGGAGGCCTCCCCGCCGTCCTGCGCCCCCTTTCCTCCTCCCGTGGGGGAGGTCCGCGTTTTGGGCCTCGTCTTCGGCTCGGAGGACTGTGCAGTGTCCAATTGGGATCGTTGTATTGAGACTGCACGGTGTCGGGTGCTGCGGTGGAGGGGGTGGAAGTGTACGTTCGAGGAGAAGATCAAACTCCTCGGGACGTTTCTACTTCCCCTCTTTCTGCACGTGGCCACGGTCTTCGTTCTTCCGTCGTCCCGTCAGGCGTCTGTTAGTGCTGTCTTTTTCTGTTTTCTGTGGGGTAACCGCTTGAACCCTGTTCAGCGCAACATCGTTTGCCTGGATAGGGCGCACGGTGGTTTGGGTATGTTGCACCCCCTTGTCTTCCTGTCAGTATTGTCTATGGCGTTTCACTTGGATAGGATGCGGGGGGGGGGGGGGGGTTTGGTGGGTGGCCTCCTATCGGGGGTGGTTCTCCCGCTTCTGGGAGCAGTGGGAGGGGGCATCCTCGGTCCCACGTGTGCGTCGGAGTGGGGAACAGGTCCCATCGTACGTTTTTGCGATGGTGGGGCTCATTCGGCGGTGGGGGGGTGACCGACCCGCTCGCCCAGTCTTTGGGGCGGAAAGGATTGTACCAGATGGTTCTCACCTCCCACTTTCAACCACGGTGGGCCCTGCGGGACTGTCCAGCGGATGTAATGCAGCTGGGCCTTCGGCAGTTGAACTCCCCTCGGCTGCCGAAGGAGGTTCGGGATGTGGCCTGGTTGTCTTTCCACGGGCGTTTGTACGTGAGGGACAACCTCAAGTACAGGTCACAGGCTGAGCGGGGCTGTCCAAGGGCAGGGTGTGAAGGGCAGACGGAGACCATGGATCATTTCCTCCGGCAGTGCCCCTTTAATGTGGCGGCCTGCCGGTTGGTGTCCGCTGCTCTTCACCTGCGTGATCTTTCCCTCCTTACGTATGCGGAGTGGGTGTACGGGGCCTGGTCCTTTCCTCTAAGGCAGGACTCCGGGACCCTCTACCTTGTCACGGCTGTAGTGCGCTACCACCTGTGGCAAGCGCGCTGTCATGTCTCCGCTTGGGGGTTGGTCCTGCCCCTTGATGAGGTTGTGCGGGACATTCTGGAGGAAGTGGCCAGTATGGCGCAACGCGAAAGGTGGGTGGTGGAGGCCCATCGTTGGGAGCGTCTGTGGCGTCACCTCACCCTCCGCCCCCCGTGAGGGGGGGGGTTGCCCTGGGGTTTACTTGTTAGGGCTTTGGGGGTTTTTCTCCCGGTGGACAGGGAGGGGAAACCAGGGGGGGGGGGGGGGTGATGGTACTGCAGCTTTCGAAGGAGGTTCAGCCATTCTTCCGCTCTCCCTCTCTCCTCGGGGGATGGGTTTTGATCGCTCTGTCGCTCATTTCAGGAGTGCCGAAGTTTCATTGTCCTTGTGTGCATCCCGCTCTGCTGTCTTGCGTTGCAGGGCAGCACTATGTTTTGTTCTTTTTATGGTTTTGTATTGTTTCTTTGGTTTCTTTTGGTGGGATTTTGTTGGGGAAGGGCCAGATGTTGCCTTTATGTTTTGTTTTGGGGGTGGGTGGTTTTCATATTGGTAAAGGGATGTGGATGTTTCTTTTGCTGCTTTTCTTTGTGGGGTGGATGGGGTTTGGGCAGGGATTGGTGTAGGGGGTGGGGGAGCTGCTGCTCCTTATTAGGAGTGAGGGTGGGGATGGCGGATTATGTATCTTGGGTTCTCATGCTGGTGCGGGGGTATCGGGTATGGTTGGGGGGGGGGGTTTGGCAGTCCCCAACAGCTGGGTGCCATGGACATGGACATGGACATGAACATTGCCTGGACTGGTAGGGGTTGTTGTCGGGTGGGGGGTTGGGCACGTGGCCTGTTTGCTGTGTTTGATGGTGGGTTTGGGGAGGTGGGTCACGGGGGGGGGGTTCAGCTTCTTGTTTGTGCTCTGTCGGGGTGGGTGGGGGTTTTGGGGGTCTGGGTCTTGTTTTGGTTGCCTGTTTTGCTTTTTGTATGTATTTTGTTGCTTGTTTCTAATAAATCAAAATTTCCACTCTTATCATCTTGCTCGAGTTTTTCGTGTCTGGGGAACACCAGACATAGACCTCTTTGCAAGTCCATAGAATTCCAAACTTCCCCGGTTTTGTTCCAGACTTCCAGCACAGAACTGTCAAACCAGGGATGCATTCCTGCTTCACTGGGGTCAAGATTTCCTATATGCATTTCCATCAATCCCTCTAATCCCCAAAACCTTATTCAAACTCCAGAGGGACAAGAGACACATGATACTCATAGCGCCTTCCTGGTCGAGGCAAACGTGGTATTCTCTTCTCTTGCATCTCTCTCAAGCCACCCCTCTGGAGTTAGGGAGTGCCCCAGATCTTCTGTTCCAGGATAACGGATCTCTACTGCACCCCAGTCCCCAGTCCCTACATCTCAAGGCCTGGTTACTCAAGGGCTAGACTTTCAGGATCTAGACCTGTCTCAACAAGTGAAGGACATTCTTCTGGCCTCCAGGAAAACTTCCACAAGATGTTCTTACGCTTTTAAGTGGAAAAGGTTTTCTTCCTGGTGTAATCAGAGAGGACTTAATCCCTTTTTGGTATCGGTAGACTCTCTTCTAGAGTATCTCCTTCATTTGTCGGCTTCTGGTCTTCAGACCAATTCTGTTAGAGTCCATCTTAGTGCTATTGCTACATCTCATAAGCGCTTAGATGGACAACCAATTTCCTCTCATCCACTTATTTCTAGATTTATGAGAGGACTTCTTCTAACAAAACCTCCCATTAAAACACCTCCAGTGGCATGGGATCTTAACCTTGTTCTAGGTGTGCTCGTGGAGCCACCTTTTGAGCCTTTGGCTACTTCGGATCTACAGTTTCTTTCATGGAAAGTTGTTTTCCTGATTGCCATCACTTCTGCTAGGCGCATTAGTGAACTTCAGGCTTTAATGGCTGATCCGCCTTATACAAGGTTTCATCATGATAAGGTGGTTCTTAGGACCCATCCTCATTTTCTCCCAAAGGTGGTTTCACCTTTTCATCTAAACCAGTCAGTTTATCTTCCTGTTTTCTTTCCTAGGCCTCATTCCTCCTCTGTGGAAAGGAAACTTCACACTTTGGACTGTAAAAGAGCTCTAGCTTTTTATCTCCAAAGGACCCAGCCTCACAGATAGTCTTCTCAACTTTTTGTGGCTTTTGACTCTAGCCATTTAGGACTTCCTGTTACTAAAAGAACCCTCTTTAAATGGATTGCAGATTGTATTTCCTATACGTATCAAAGTAAAGGAATACCTCTTGAAGGTCATATCACAGCTCATAATGTCAGAGCCATGGCAGCCTCAACAGCTAACCTTCGCTCAGTAGCTATTGATGAAATCTGCAAAGCAGCAACTTGGGCCTCAGTACATACTTTCACTGCCCATTATTGTCTGGACATGGACTCCCACCGGGATGCCTTATTTGGTCAAGCTGTTCTGTAGCACCTTTTCCATTCATAGTTCAACTCCTACCCTCCATCCACTTGGATGCCTGAGGTCCCTGGGGGAAGCATGGCCTATCTACATAGATTTGCTACATGCTGGGTCTTCCCTAGGCATCTTTCAGCTCGGGAGTCCCCATATGTTAAGACTCATTCCTGCTTGTTCCTGGAGATAGCGTAGTTACTCACCTGTAACAGGTGATCTCCAGGAACAGCAGGAATAAGTCTTCACAACCCACCCACCTCCCCTAGGAGTTGCCTTTCTCTCTCTCTTTCTCTATTTTTATCTACTTCTCTCCTTCGGTCTCAGCTTTAAACTCAACTGAAGAGAGGGAGGTAGATAGGCGGGAAGGCAGCGCGCATGCGTGGATGCACGCTCCCAAAAGCGTTCCTATTGGATGCTGGGGAGCGTTCCCACGTGGGCTCCGTCGGTACCGACGATACCCATATGTGAAGACTTATTCCTGCTGTTCCTGGAGATCACCTGTTATAGGTGAGTAACTACGCTATCTCCAGGAACAAGCAGAAATGCAGTCTTCCCATATGGGTGATGTTTGTACCGATGGAGCCCATGCAGAAACGCTCCCCATTGTCCAATAAGAAAGCCTTTGGGAGCAGTCCACTGCACCTGTGCATGTATCTTCACCCCTTCTCAACTCCTCTCCTCAGTTCTTTGTTTTCCGTGGAGCCAGCAGGTTGTTCATCCCTGTCACCGCCAAAAAACGTTTCTTTTTTTTGGTTTAAACTGTGCTCTACCTTTCCATTGACACCGGTTCCGTCAGTCCAACACCGACACCGATATTCTTTTTCATTTAACTTAATTTTTTTTCTTTTCTTTTCTGCAGTATTCACCACCAACTAAGCCTTTGGCCTATATTTTTCTCTTCATTCCTGAAAAGAACCTCAAACATGGGAAAACCTGTCAGTGGTTTTAAAACATATACCAAATGTTCCGGTATAATATCAGTCATGGATAAACATGATTGGTGTTTAAAATTTTTGGGCTCCGACCATTTACCAAAATCTTGTCCTTTGTGTCAGCAAATGACAAAGAGAGGCCTACAGAATAGAGCCAGAGAGTATGGTTCGCTGTTTGCTCCAGACTCAATTTCAGTGGCCTCTACATCATCGAGAACATCGGCCTCTTCACATGGATCTCAGGTCTCATCATAGTCCAAACATAAAAGTAAGTCCAAGACATTGGTATCTGAATCAAAGACTGATACCGATGAGGAAATTCCCACCATCGGTATCGAGACTCACCAAAAGGTGCTTCTGATGCAGACCAGCCAGCCAAACAGCTTCAGCAGGAGGACCTGTCCTCCAAAGCACAAGTGGGGCTCCGGGACGCTCCCGAAGAATCAAACTCTGGAGAGCTACCGGTACTGTGTTCTGGGATGGAGGCTTAAAGCCCTGTAGGTGAATCCACCCAGACATCAGCCATCTCCTTGGACCAGCGCTTGCTGGCTCTAGAAGAGGAGTTTGGCCGCACTCCTGGCAACTTCGGTATGACGGTATTGAAAGCTCTAGCAGTGCAGTCTTCGGCACTGCCAGCAGCCAACGGTAGTGGCCTCAATGCCGACCCATGAGCTGGTATCAGTGGACATCTTACCACCGATGCCTCAGTTGGAACCAGCCCACAACACTGGTACTGCATAGGCTAAAACTGCTAGGGCTCCCGATTCCGATACCTTGGAGCATCAGTACCAGCATCGACCCTCGACATTGACTAAGTATCAGGGTCAAAAGCATGACTGTCAATACTCTGATTTCTTGTCAGACTCTGACTCCATCTGATTCTGACTCAGGATTCCCAAGACCTTCTTGACATTCCTTCGGACCCATCCCCTCCTCAAGAGCGGCGCAGGTTCCCACCAGAGGACATGTCTTTCCAAGAATTCATCCGGGACATGGCAGCAGGGCTGCAAATCACTGTGGCCTCAGAGAAGGAACTGAGGGTAGAGGAGCTCGAGATCCTCCAGTATCCTCCTAAGCCTAAGGAGGCAGATACTTTATAGGTGCATCCCATCTTACAGGATCTCATGCTCTGCATATGGGAGGCTCCTCTCACGGTTCCACCCATCAGCAAAAGGCTCGATATCATGTACCAAGTTCCAGAGTGCCCAGGATTTCAGAAGCCTCAACTTCCCCACCACTCAATGGTAGTAAAATCGGCCATGCACTGAATAATGAGTTCAAGGAATCACTCTTCCATGCCTCCAACTAGAGACTTGAGAACACTCAATGCCTTTGGGCGTCGATGTTTACAGGCATGCATGTTAACCTCAAGGATTACCTCCTACATGATATACACGGGCATTTCTTGAAGGATGTCACCAGGGATCTGGATTAAAGTAAAATGCCAACAGGAAATTAACTAAAGCACAAACAAAACCAAAAAATTTCCAAAAATATAACTTTCTTAATCAAGTTGATTAAACATCTAAAAATAAAATCTTACATAATAAAGGGCCTCAAATATTTATTGAGCTTAAATAGGTCTACCCAACCCTCTAGTATATTAGCCTCAAGGACCCAAACTAGTCTTCTGGATATTCATCATAGGTCCATACTTTTTATTTTTCAAAAAATGTAAACAGTGAATTGTGCACAAAAAAGATGTATAAATAGTGTTTCAAACAAACACAAAAACTCAACATAATATTGTGTTTCGATAAGAAATACATTTTCACTTATCTGCATCAGGGGATAAGAGGAGTGCATTCCAAGCCCTTATTAGACAAGATCAAAATACCTCTAAATTCCTTACCAGTGCATCTTTTGATGCATTTGAATCAACCAGAACATCAGCAGTCTGCATTGGGACTCGAAGAATGGCCTGGTTACAGGCCTTAGATCTCAAACAGTGGGTACAGGACAAGTTGGCTAATATCCCATGTTCTCTAGAAAACCGTTTTGGAAAAGGTTGACGAGAGAAGGCCGGAGAGATTGAGACAGATGATCTCACCCTCAAACGTCTTTCCAGGAATACGGCTACACTCTTCAAGAGGAAAGCTCTTCCAAAGAACCTTTCTACTCCAAAAAGAAGAGATAGTACCCTTCCTACACACTTGCAGGGGCTTATCAATCTCAGCATTAACAGCAGCACCAGCAGGGCCCTTGCTAACCCAAGAAGCCCAAGGCTCCTAAGTCCCAACCAGCAGTGCAGGCAAAACCTGTGCCTAGGTTTTGACTGCTTCCTACAGAGCATTGCCGCACTGCTTCAGAATCCCCAGCCCCTGAACATAGCAGGCAGACTCTGTTCCTATGTCCACAGGTGGCACCTCACCACTTCAGAACAGTTGGCTCTTAACATCGCCCAAAGGGGGTATGTACTTCGCTTTCAAGACTTGCCCCCCTCCGGTTTCACAGGAGAATATCACTCACATTCCTTCAAAGCACACTCTTGAAAGACGAGTTGTCCATCCTGGTATCTCAGTGCGCCACAGAAAGAGTTCCTTCCCCCTCCCCCCTCAGGAAGGGATGGGCTTCTACTCTCCTTATTTTCTCATTCCAAAGAAAACAGGAGAACAGACCCATCCTGGATTTCATAGACCCAAACTAATTTCTGGTACAAGGAAAACTTCAAAATGATTTCTCTAGGAACTCTTCTCCCATACCTCCAGAGGTACAATTGGCTATGTTCTGTAGACCTAAAGGAGGTGTACATGCACTTACTGATCCATCCTCAGCACAGACAGTATCTGTGTTTCACATTTCAGCAAAACCGTTACCAGTACTGGGTACTATCCTTCGGCTTAGCTTCCGCGCCGAGAGTGTTCACAAAATGCATGGCAGTAGTTGCAGCCTATCTCCACACTTTGGGAATCTTCATCTTCCCTTAGATGACTGGCTAATCAGGGGAGAGACTCCTCAGGAAGTAAAACTCTTCCTTCATTGCACCATCACCGTGCTCCAACATCTAGGATTTGTCCTAAACTTCCCAAAGTCACACCTTGGAGCACTCTTGTATATTCAGCAGGTCTGAGCTTTCTTTCTGTGGTTTCCTCTATTCCTTCGTCTGGCACAAATTCAGCCCCTCAGACTTGGAAGTGCGCCCGAACTCCTCTCATAGGACCAAAGGATGCTTCTCCATAACAGTCTTCATGCCCTCTGACTCACAGCATGGCTGCTGAAAGGATAATGCTCGCTGACCTCATCCTGCCACAGGAGTTCAAAGATATCCTGCTTGCATCACGCAAACAGTCCACCAGGCGATCTTATGCCTTTAAATGGTGAAGATTTGCCCTCTGGTGCTCCCCAAAGGGCGTTGACCCCTTCCCCTTCCCAGTGGAATCTCCTCTTCAATCTCCTCCACTTGTCCTTGGCAGGTCTTAAGACCAACTCAGTCAGAGGTCATCTTAGTGCCATTGCAGCCCATTGCAAACCACTGGGCGGACAGCCTATCTCCTCGGACCCCTTAATAGCACACTTCATGTGGGGATTCCTGCTGTCCAAGCCACCCGTTAAGCTGCCTCCAGTGGCTTTGGGACCTCAACATGGTTCTAGATCAACTCCTAAAGCCTCCCTTAGAGCCTATAGCAACTGCTTCTCTGAAGCTTCTCTCTTGGAAGATCATCTTCTTCATAGCTGTCACATCACCTTGCCACATCAGTGAACTGCACGCTCTGGTGGCGGATCCGCCATATAACCAATTCCACCAGACATGGTGATCCTCTGTACTCATCCACACTTCCTTCCGAAGGTGGTCTCCTTCTTCCACCTGAACCAGTCTGTAATCTTACCGATCTTCATCCCGAGACCACATGCATCTCGAGCAGAAGCAGCGCTACACACCTTAGACTGCAAGCGAGTGCTGGCCTTACTACTTAGATAGAACTAAAGTTCATAGGAAATGCTCTCAATTATTTATCTCCTTCGATTCAAGTCACCTTGGTCTACCAGTGACAAACTGGAGTCTATTGAAATTGATAGTGGACTGTATCTCTTTTGCTTCTGAACAAGCGGGACTCTCCCTGGAGGATCATGTCACTGCACATAATGTGCGCACCATGGCAACCTTAGTTGCCAACCTCCATTCAGTATCCATTGATCAGATCTGTTTGGCAGCTGCCTGGTCCTCCATTCATACCTTCACTGCACATTATTGTCTGGACAGGGACTCCTGTTGGAATGCTGTCTTTGGCCAAGCTGTAAACTGGCACCTTTTTGGGACTTAAATGCAACTCCTACCCTCCGTCTCGGACTTCTACAATGGACCAGACTTCCATTAGAGGTGGTATAGCAGACTGAAATCGAGTCCACTGTGTGCCACATAGTGTCCACACTCTTCGGCTCTTTGCTTTAGCCTCAGGGATAGCACTGATCTCCAGGAACAAGCAGGAATGAGTCTTCACATATGGGTATCGTCGGTACCAACGGAGCCTGCGCGGGAACGCTCCCCAGCGTCCAGTAAGAAAGCTTTTGGGAGCATCCCACAGCGCCTGTGCGCTGCCTTCCCGCCTTTCCCAACCGCCTCTCTCCAGTTCTTCTTTTCCGCGGAGCCAGCAGGTCGTGTTCCTGTCACCGCAGAAGAATTTTTTATTTTTTTCTTTATTTTTCCTGTGCATTTTCGGTTTGGGCCTTAGGTCTGAACATTTTTTCTCCTCATGGAGAAGCCCGCTTCTGGGTTCAAAAAGTGCACGAAGTGTGGCGGTACAATTTCTGTCACCGACACCCATGACTGGTGTCTAAAATGTTTGGGGCCTGACCATTCCATCACGGATTGTGTGTCGGCCTCGACCGATCACCTGTTGCCGTGTTCTGGGGTACCGGTGGCCTCCACTGGTACCGACATCCAGACTCTGGTGGCATCGATGGATCAGAAGATTCTGTCCATGCAGCGCACCCTAACAGCGTTTATGCAGGCTTCGACGCCTTCGGTACCGCAACAATCTCCGTTGCCGGTACCGACTCCGGCACCGGCATTGTTCCCGGTGCCGGTACCGATTGCATCGACATCAGCTTCGATGTCGACTGCAGCGGTACCCTGTCCGATGACGCCCATCGGTACCGAACCGGTACTGCTTACTCCCGATGTCGATCCCACTCGGTACGCGTATCGGGCTTTACAGGAGCATCCGGACAGGCGATACTTCGATTCCTCCGAAGACTCTGATGAGTCGGAGGCTTCTATCGAGGCACCGGTACTTCTTCCTCAGGAGTCTGATTCTCCAAAACGAAGAATGTCTCCTCCAGAAGACTTGTCTTTTCAGGACTTCATTAGGGAAGTGGCTAGGGGCTTCTCCATTACAGTGGCCCCTGAGTCAGAGCCTAGAGCCAAGCAACTAGACATTTTGCAATATCCTAAGGCTCCTAAAGAAGCAGCTACTTTACCTATTCATGAGATTCTCTATGATCTCATGTTGAGCATGTGGGAGACTCCTCTTACTACCTCTCCTCATTCTCGTAGATTAGACACCATGTACCGTGTCCCTCCTTGTCCTGGCTTTCATAAGTCTCAGCTTCCTCACCACTCTATTGTGGTAGAGTCTGCCATGAGGAAAATAAAGAGTGCAAAGAGACACTCATCTAATCCTCCAGGACGCGAATGCAGGACCCTTGATGCCTTTGGCCGAAGGGTTTTCCAAGCCAATATGCTTGCTGCCAGAATCAACTCCTATAGTCTCTATATGGGGATGTTTCTAAAAGAAGTCACAGATCATCTGCAGACTTTAGCCCCTTTTATTTCAGAAGATAAAAGGCAGGAATTCCTCACTTGGCTTAAACATGCCCAAGATGTTTCCAAATTTTCCAACCGTGCAGCCTTTGACTCTTTTGAGTGTGTAAGCAGAGCCTCGGCTATTGCCATAGGTGCACGTAGAATTGCTTGGTTACAAGCCTCTGATTTGGAACTTTGGGTCCAAGATGTACTGGGAAATCTTCCTTGCACAGGTGAAAACCTTTTTGGCAGGGATTGGAAAGCAAAGGCCACTCAGATGGATGCTGAGAACTCTGCTTTGGATCGACTTTCAAAGTCTACCTCTGCTCCTGCTAAGAAAAGATTGTTCAAAAAGACAGCCTTTTCTAAAAAGGGAAGATACTATCCTGCTTATGGTCAGCAGGCATCTTCTGCAGGTCGTTTTGCTGCAAAGCGTCAGCAACCACCTAAACAGGCCAAGTCAAAGGCTGCCAGGCCTCCCACGGCTCAGCAGCCTCAGCCTCCTCAGGGCCTTTGACTTGCAACTAGAGAACCTAGCCTTTCTGGCTCTGGAAGAACCAGAGCCCCTCACTATTCCAGGAAGGTTGGCTTACTTTGCTCCCAGATGGGAGCAAATCACAGTAGAGCAATGGACCCTCTCCATTATAAGGGAAGGGTACATGCTTCATTTCTTAAACCTTCCTCCCCACACCATGGTGAGACAGTTCAATTCTCCAACATTTCTCCTCAACCTTCTGGGTCAGGAGATTGCTACACTTCTTGCTCAAGGGGCAATAGAAGAAGTACCCCTTCTTCAACAGGGCTCAGGGTTCTACTCCCCTTATTTTCTTATTCCAAAGAAAACAGGGGGCTACAGACCCATATTAGATCTCAGAGAATTGAACAAGTTTCTATTCAAAGAGAAATTCAAGATGATTTCTCTCGGTACTCTGCTGCCATACCTTCAGAGTCAGGATTGTCTTTGTCCTCTAGATCTCAAGGATGCGTACACCCATGTCCTCATCCATCCAACACACAGAAGGTTCCTTCGGTTCCTTTTTCAAGGAAAGCACTACCAATACAGGGTGCTTCCTTTTGGTCTGGCCTCTGCACCAAGGGTGTTCACGAAATGCATGGCAGTAGTAGCTACATTTCTACGCACTCTAGGAATATTCGTTTTCCCATATCTGGATGACTGGCTCATTCGAGCTCCATCCCAGTCAGAGGCCCAGATTTCTCTAACCTGCACAATGCGTGTCCTTCAGTATTTGGGACTGGTAATAAACATCCCAAAATCCCATCTCACCCCTACTCAGTCCCTGGAGTTTATAGGGGCCTTGCTGGATACCACAACTGCAAGGGCCTATCTTCCTCAGGCCCGTTGCCTACGCTTGGTGCAGTTAGCCTCCCTGATACAGTTAAAGTCCCATTTAACTGCTCGAGAGATGTTACAACTACTAGGCCACATGGCATCCACCGTGCATGTGGTTCCATATGCTCGCCTTCACATGAGGGCAGCTCAATGGACTTTGTCCACCCAATGGACTCAGGCATCAGGTTGCCTGTCAGACAAAATAGCAAACTCCAGTCGCCTATTTTGGTCTCTCCAGTGGTGGAAGTCCTCTCCAAATCTGTTGCTGGGGTCCCCTTTTCAGCAGTCGCTACCCGAAGCAACTCTAACAACAGATGCTTCTCCAATGGGTTGGGGAGCTCATCTGCAGGATCTCTCCACCCAGGGCATCTGGTCTCCACAGGAGACTTCTCTGCATATCAATCTCTTGGAACTCAGAGCAATATTCTTAGCTCTCAGAGTGTTCCATTCCCTGCTCAGCTACAGGACAGTCCTCATCCATACGGACAACCAAGTAGCCATGTTCTATGTAAACAAGCAGGGCGGGACTGGCTCTCTGTCGCTTTGCAACAAGCTTTGCGACTGTGGGCCTTCGCCAGAGAGCATCACATCCATCTTCTGGCAGTATATCTTCCAGGCGTTCAAAACTCTTGGGCGGACAGACTCAGTCGAGTTCTGCTTCTACACGAGTGGTCCCTCCACATGGACCAGGTAGCCAGGATCTTTCAAATTTGGGGAACCCCGGACATAGACCTCTTTGCAAGTCTGTGGAATGCCAAACTTCCCCGGTTCTCTTCCAGAATTCCGTGTCAGGGAGTTCAGGCCAAGGATGCCTTCCTCCTTCACTAGGGTCAAGACTTCCTTTATGCCTTTCCACCAATTCCCCTAATTCCCAAGACACTATTCAAGCTTCAGAGAGATCAAGGGACCATGATCCTCATAGCAGCACACTGGCCACGCCAAGTGTGGTACCCTCTACTTCTGCATCTCTCTCAAGCTCCTTCCCTGGACTTGGGCTCTGCACCAGACCTTCTGTCCCAGGAAGAGGGAACTTTGTGGCACCCAAACCCCCAGTCGCTCCATCTCAGGGCTTGGTTGCTGAGGGCCTAGACCTTCAAGATTTTCATCTCTCTCAGCAAGTCAGAGATGTTATTCATGCCTCTAGAAAGCCTTCTACTAGACGTTCCTATGCTTTCAAGTGGAAAAGATTTACCATTTGGTGTTCAGAGAAGGGTCTAAACCCTCTTGCAATACCTCTGAATTCTCTACTAGAGTATCTCCTGCATCTATCCCATGCAGGTCTGAAAACGAATTCAGTAAGAGTCCATTTGAGTGCTATTGCAGCGTCCTTCCAGCCTCTCAGTGGACAACCTATTTCCTCTCATCCTCTTATAGCAAGATTCATGAGAGGCCTTCTTTTAACTAAACCTCTCATTAGACCACCTCCAGTGGCATGGGACTTAAACCTGGTTCTTGGCCAGCTCATGAAGCCACCCTTTGAACCTTTAGCCACCACCTCCTTGAAATTTCTTTCTTGGAAGGTTATTTTTCTCATTGCAGTCACCTCAGCACGCCGCATCAGTGAGTTGCAAGCTTTGGTGGCTAATCCACCTTATACAAGGTTCCATCATGATAAGGTAGTCCTCAGGACCAATCCACACTTTATGCCTAAAGTGGTCTCGCCTTTTCATCTGAACCAAGAGGTATATTTACCTGTCTTTTTTCCAGGACCTCATGCATCAAATGCAGAGAGGAATCTTCATACCTTGGATTGTAAGAGAGCTCTTGCTTTTTACTTACAAAGAACACAGCAACATAGAAAGTCTTCTCAACGCTTTGTTGCTTTTGATCCTTCTCATTTAGGACTTCCAGTCTCTAAGAGAACACTGTCCAACTGGATTGCTCAGTGTATTTCTTTCGCCTACCAGAGTAGAAACCTTTCTCTGGAGGGCCATGTCACAGCTCACAATATGAGAGCCATGGCAGCCTCAATGGCTCATCTAAACTCTGTGTCCATCGACCAAATCTGTCGAGCAGCCACCTAGGCCTCGGTTCATACCTTCACAGCCCATTACTGCTTGGACAAGGACTCCCGCCGGGATGCCTTGTTTGGTCAGGCTGTTCTTAAAGACCTGTTCCATTCCTAATCAACTCCTACCCACCTACCCTGGTTGGATGCCAGAGATCAATGGGAGGAGGTAGAGTCCTTTTCAAGGACACACAACCTGGGGTCTTCTCCTGGCATCTGCAGCTAGAGTGTCCCCATATGTGAAGACTCATTCCTGCTTGTTCCTGGAGATAGCACAGTTACTTACCTGTAACAGGTGATCTCTGGGAACAGCAGGAATAAGTCTTCACAACCCACCCACCTCCCCTAGGAGTTGTATCTCTCTATCTATCTTTCCTTTCCTCTCTCTCTCTTTGTCTCAGATTTAAAACTCGAACTGGAGAAAGGCGGTTGGGAAAGGCGGAAAGGCAGCGCGCAGGCGCTGTGAGATGCTCCCAAAAGCTTTCTTACTGGACGCTGGGGAGCGTTCCCGCGCAGGCTCCGTCGGTACCGACAATACCCATATGTGAAGACTTATTCCTGCTGTTCCCAGAGATCACCTGTTACAGGTAATAACTGTGCTCTCTCCCCCTTACAGTCTGGTATCTGGGAACTAGTGAGTCCCATATCTGAAGACTGCATTCCTGCTTGTTCCTGGAGATAGCGTTGTTTCTCACCTGTAACAGTTGTTTTCCGGGAACAGCAGGAATCAGTCTTCACAACCCGCCTTCCTCCCCTAGGAGTTGTAGGATATTTTTATTTTTTCCTCTTTCACTCAGCTACAAACTCAACAGAGGAGAGGAGCTGGGAAGGCAGATGCGTAGGCACATTGGACTGTTCCCAAAGACTTTCCTATTGTATGCTGGGGAGCGTTCCCACGTAGACTCCATCAGTATCAACATCACCCATATATCAAGACTGATTCCTGCTGTTCCCGTAGATCACCTGTTAAAGGTGAGTAACTATGCTTTATTCTGGGGGGGAAACCCATTAGCAGAAAGTTAACATTTTTTCCTGGTCTCTAACATGCAGCCCAGTGCTCCCCGCTGCATTCTTAAAGGGGCCAGCACTTATATGGCAGCACACACACCCTCCACATGAAGACAAAAAGACCCTTAAATGGCAGCTTAAGAGCATAAGAACATGCCATACTGGGTCAGACCAAGGGTCCATCAGTCCCAATATCCTGTTTCCACAGTGATCAGTCCAGGTCACAAGTACCTGTCAGGTTCCCAAAAGGTGTTCAGATTCCATGACGCTTGTCCCGAGGTAAGCAGGGGATTTCCCTGATCCTCTTTAGTAATGATTTATGGACGTTTCCTCCAGGAACTCATCCAAACCTCTTTTAAACCCAGCTATACTAAAAGCTTTTACTACATCCTCTGGTAACCAGTTCCAGAGTTTGATTACACGCTGAGTGAAAAAAGATTTTCTCTGATTAGTCATAAATTTGCTACATTATAGCTTCATTGCATGTCACCTAGACTTTCTTATTTTTGAAGGAGTAAACAACCAATCTATGTTTATCCATTCCATTCATTATTTTATAGACCTCTATCATATCTCCCCTCAACCGTCTCTTTTCCAAGATGAAGAAGCCTAACCTTTTAAGCCTTTCCTCGCAGGGATATATCTTTCACCCCCTTTACCATTATCTCCAGGGACAAGCAGGAATGAGTCTTCACATATGGGTACGTCGGTACCGACGGAGTCTGCGCGGGAATGCTCCCCAGCATCCATTCAGAACGCTTTTGGAAGCATCCCAACATGCCTGCGTGCTGCCTTCCCGCCTTTCCCAACTGCCTCTCCTCAGTTTTCGTTTTTCCGCGGAGCCGGCAGGATGTTCTCCTGTCACCGCAGAAAATTCTTCCTTTATTTTTGTTTTTTCTTGTGGTCGCGTCTACCTTCCCTCGACGCACCGGTACCGCCGGTGTTTTCTTCTACAAATATTTCCTTTTGTAGTGAATTTTTTCCTGTTTAGTGCCTGACAGGTTTCGACCTGCTAGGCCTCTCCAGTTTCCCTCATGGAAATGCCAGCCACTAGAACGTGTTTTAACTGTGGCGCTACCAAATTAGTTTTAGACACCCATAATTGGTGCCTTCCATGTTTGGGACCTGAACACCATCTGCTGGAGTGTCCCTCCTGCACTACTATTTCTACAAGAAGTCTTTAGCATCGAGCTCAACTCGATACACGGTTCCCCTCAGACCTGAGGGTACCAGCTACATCTTCTTTTTCGCAGGATCAGGTAACCAAACAAAAGTCTGTAAAGACTAGCCAGTCCTCGGGTGGTAGATCTCATGTACATCATAGAGATGCCTCAGGGCTTGCCCCCGAGGACATATTGGCTTTAAAACCCCTGCGGGAGGCTTCTGCCTCCAAAGCATTAACGGGGTTTCAGGTTGTTCCCGGGGATTTTACCTCAGTGAACATACCTGAGCCATGCCCGGTGGTAGTATCCGCTTTGAGCAGTGCCAGTACCCTGGCATCGGCAATGGTGCTGGATGATATATTCCACACCGATGATCGCAGTCGAGCGCTCTCGGTATCTTCGATGCCGCTAGAGCCGCTATCGACCGATCTTCCCGCATCAGTATTGATCCTGGTACCAATGCTGGTATCCACGTCGGTGCACTCCAGATATGCATCGATAGACTCGCTTCTTTCGATGCCGAGTCTAGAATCGATCTCTAGTCTGGATGACTGGGTACCGACTTGTCTCGGTACCGACTTCAAACGGTACCGAAGACATTCTACCGATGATCAAGGTCTGCCACATTTGGTTACCTCGGTACCGATAGTGCTATCACAGACTGATCTTCATATATCGGTGTCAACGAAGGTACTGGTCCCGGTACCGGTATTGACATCAACATCGGTGTCAGTACCTCCCATGCTCCTTTCAGCCGGCTCACTTCCTTCCATACCGAGTTTGGAATCGATCCCTAGCATGGACGATTTGCTACCGACGAGTTGCGGTACCGGTTTCCAGCGGTACCGACAACTATCTTTCAAAGATAATCCGATGTTCCACCACTCCAGATCTTCTATTCTACAAAATCTGAATGAACCGGTGGGTGCTAGAGCTAGTTCTTTAATAGATCTAGTTCTTCCTCCTCTTCCTCGAGGACTCCCCTCTGGGGAGATTTCTTTTCAAGCTTTTTTGCTTGATATGGCAAAGTCACTTGCCATTTCTATACCTGGTCAGGACCCTGCACCAGGGGAGCCACAACCTCTACAGATCCCCTGCTTCTCCAGGACCAAGCAGGAAGTCAGTCCTCACATATGGGTGACGTCGGCGCCGACGGAGCCCTCGCGGAGCAATTTTCCCCAGCTTTCAAAGAAAGCCTTTGGGAATTGCAGCACGCATGCGCGGTCCCCTTCCCGCCCAAAGGTGCCATCTTGGCCAGTCTTCTTTTTTCCGCGGAGCCCTACAGACGTTGTCTAATAGTCACCGCCGAAAAGTTGATTATTTCCTTATTTTTGTCAGTAATTCTTCGATGCCGGTCCTTTTTCCGCCCGGCCTCGCGACGCCGGTTGCGAGGCCTCCCCTTCTTTTTCGTTTTTTTCTGTCCTTCGCGACATCTTCGCGCCTTTTTTCCTGGCGGCCCGTTCGTTCGACCTCGCAGGGGCCCTTTTTCCCCCGATGGCCGCCAGTGGCTTTAAAAAGTGTGTCAAGTGTAAGAAACTTATGTCTCTTACCGACACACATGATTGCTGCCTCCGTTGCCTGGGCCCCGATCATGAAGAAATGATCTGTGGGCCCTGTAGCAACATGTCCGCGAAGTCTTTGCGGAGTCGGCAGCATCAGCGGGAGAGAATCTTCTCTGACCCCAGCCGTACCCGGACCTCGTCAGAAGCTTCGGTGTCCAGAGAATCTGGCTCTGAGCACCGCCGGAGTTCTTCTGAGCGGGGGTCCCCTAACCGGGAACATCAGCGGAAGAAGAAACCCGCGAGGGCGGCGTCGGTGGACGCTCCTGGCTCCTCGAGGGCCAGGTCGCATAGCCCCGACAGCCATCCCGGGTCTTTGGAGCTGGAGCGGCCGTCCAAACAGCCTCGTCTGGAACTGGACTCCTCTGCTCACGTAAGTGCTGTTGTCTTCGTAGACTCGCCTCCGACTGGTCCGACGTCGGGCCCGACGCCGTTGGGGCCCGAGTCGGGGGCTGCTGGGTCTCCTGAGTTCGGACTCAGGTTGACGGCCTTGGAGCGCAGCTTGACTGCCTTCATGGACCAGCAGCGGGCATTGATCGCTGGCCTCGCTGGCGCGTCTGCCCTGACCGCCGGGACGTCGATGTCTAAGTCGACCCCGGAGACCGAGCCGATCTTCGAGTCCATGCGGGCTCGAGTCGATCCTCGGTCGAGGTCACCTTCAGCCTCCCGTTCGGGGCCGAGGTCGTCGTCGCCGACTCCCTCGGCGTCGGGGCGGACGGCGTCTGTGTCCGTCCGACCGGAGCCGCTCGACTCCTCCTCCGAGGAGTCGGCCTGGGAATCCGAGGTGGATGAGTCACCTGATTCTTTCAGGACTCGGTGTGTCCCTTCTGACTCCCCCGAGTCCGAGCCTCGGAGGCAGTCCCCCCCGGAGGATGCCCGGTTCTCGGACTTCGTAAGGGATATGGCCAAGGCCTTGGCCTTCCCTGCGGATCCCGAGGAGGAGCCTCGAGCCGAAGAGCTCGATGCCCTCCAGTATGACTCTCCTGCGAAGGAGCACTTTACTGTACCGGTTCCTCCGATGCTGGAACGACTTCTCTTCCGCATGTGGGAGAGCCCGGCGGCGTCGCCGGTATTAAGCAAGCGGGTCCATGCCATATATCGAGTCCGCAAGAGCCCTGGCTTCCAGAAAGCACAGCTGCCGCACCATTCCATGGTGGTGGAATCGGCCATGCATCGGCTCAAGAGCCAGAAGATGCACTCCTCGGTGCCTCCCGGCAGGGAAGCCCGCAGCCTGGATGGCATCGGTAAGAAGTGTTTTCAGGGCTCTATGCTTGCTTGTCGGGTCCAGACTTACCAGCTCTACATGGGCATGTATCTCCGGGACCTGGCTAAAGAACTAGCCGGATTCTCTGCTGGTCTCTCCGAGGAACCTTTGCGGAGGTTCCTGGCCCTGTCCACTGGTGTTCGAGAGTGCTTCAAGTTCATTTCTCGTGCAGCCTATGATGGATTTGAGGCATCAGCTCGAGTGGCCGCAGCCGGCATCGGAGCCCGCCGCCAGGCTTGGCTCCAGTCTTCCGACCTCGAGCCCTGGGTGCAGGACAAGTTGGTCGATGTCCCCTGCAGAGGTGATAACCTCTTTGGTAAACCTATGGACGAGAAGGCTGCCCAGCTCGAGACAGAGACTCTCACCCGGACTCGGCTCTCAAGGAAAACCTCTGCCCCTTCCCAGAAGAAGAAGGGCTCGGGAAAGAAGCCCTTTTACCCAAGGAAGGCGGCTGCCTATAAACACTACCCCCATTATCAGGCCTCCGCAGCTCCCCATCAGGGTCAGCAGGCCAAGGGACGGGGTAACGGATCCCATAGGCAGCAAGCCCCCAAGCCTGCGCCACCAGCCCCTGCTCCGCAGGGTGGGGTTTTTTGACTCGTTCAGCATAGCCTCTCCCCCTCCGCTGGTTTCTCTCAGCACGGGAGGCCGGCTGGTCCACTTTGCCCACAGGTGGTCCAACATCACGTCAGACGCCTGGGTGCTCCGCATAGTCCGAGAGGGCTATCTGCTGCACTTCCACCAGGTACCTCCCCCCTACTTTCCAGGGGAGCCTCTGCGAACCCCTCTCCACCGGGACTTACTCCTTCAGGAGTTGGCAAGTCTTATTCGGGAACAGGCAGTGGAGCCGGTGCCCCACCACCTGCGGGGTCACGGTTTCTATTCCCGGTACTTCTTGGTACCGAAGCGGACTGGAGGCCTCAGACCCATCCTAGACTTGCGGAACCTCAACAAGTTCCTGGAGAGGGAAAAGTTCAAGATGCTTACCCTTGGAATCCTGCTGCCCTACCTCCAGCAGGGAGATTGGCTATGCTCCTTGGATCTAAAGGATGCCTATACTCACATCCTCATCCACCCCAGCCACCGACAATACCTAAGGTTTGTGGTGGCGGGCAATCATTACCAATACAGAGTACTGCCCTTTGGCCTCTCCTCCGCACCACGAGTCTTCACAAAATGTCTCGCAGTGGTAGCGGCTTATCTCCGGCTTCAAGGCCTCTTCGTCTTTCCGTACCTGGACGACTGGCTCATCAGGGCCCCGTCCGCCACGGAGGCCACTCGCGCCACGCAGCGTACTGTGGCTCTGCTCCAGTACTTGGGCTTTGTCATAAACTTCGAAAAGTCAACTCTGCTCCCCTCTCAGGACCTCGAGTTCATCGGCGCCAGGTTGGACACGCTTCAGGCACGGGCTTTTCTGCCGCTCGACAGGGCTCAACGGCTCATGGCTCTCGCCAGCCGTTTTCACAGCCATTGCCGGGTCTCGGCCCGGCTCTTCCTGAAGCTGCTCGGCCATATGGCGTCCACGGTCCATGTGACCCCCAATGCCCGCCTGAACATGCGGCCGGCTCAGTGGTGCCTTCGCTCTCAATGGCGTCAGGCCTCGGGGAGACTGGCGGACTCGGTACGCATCTCCGGCCCGCTAGTCTCTTCTCTGCGATGGTGGCTTCACCTACCCAACCTAGTGCTCGGAATGCTTTTCCAGTCTCCTCCGCCGGTTCAGGTTCTGACGACCGACGCTTCTCTCCTGGGTTGGGGAGCACATTGCCAGGGGTCATGTACTCAGGGTCTCTGGACCCCGTGGGAATCTGCCCAGCAGATCAACTTCCTGGAGCTCAGGGCCATTCGCCTGGCTCTAAGGGCCTTCTCCCACCTCACGTCTCGCCAGTCAGTGCTGGTCCAGACGGACAATCAAGTTGCAATGTTCTACGTGAACAAGCAGGGGGGCACGGGCTCCTTCCTTCTCTGCCGGGAAGCACAAAAGCTCTGCGCTTGGGCCGTCGGCCGGGGAATCCTCCTCAAAGCGGTCTACCTCCCAGGTCAAGAGAATCACCTGGCAGACAAACTGAGCAGGATCCTCCAACCGCACGAGTGGCGATTGGACCCGTTGGTGGTTCAGAGGATTTTTCTCCAGTGGGGCCTTCCCACGCTGGATCTCTTTGCCAGTCCTCTGAACAGGCAACTTCCTCGATTCTGCTCTCGGGAACCGCATCCCCTCCGAGTGGCGGCGGATGCTTTTCTGCTCTCATGGTCCACGGGCCTTCTGTATGCCTTTCCTCCCATGCTGCTGGTGTCTCGAACACTTTTCAAGGTTCTTCAGGACAAGGCCTCCGTGATCCTGATCGCTCCCCGGTGGCCCCGGCAACCGTGGTTCCCGCTTCTGATGCAGCTGGCGGTGGATACCCCGTTGCCTCTGGGGTTTCAACCCGACCTCCTGACCCAGGATCAGGGGTCCCTCCTACACCCCAACCTCAGATCTCTCCATCTGATGGCCTGGCTGCTGAAAGGGTAGTCCTTGCTCCCCTCCTGTTGCCTCCGGAGGTGGAGGAAGTCGTGCTGGCTTCCAGGCGACCCTCTACCCGGAAATCCTACACCCTTAAATGGCGTCGCTTTTCCAACTGGAGTGCTCAACGGTCTCAAGATCCCTTCTCCTGCCCGGTGTCGGTGGTCTTGCAGTACTTGCTTTCCCTCTCCAATCTTGGGCTCAAGTCCAACTCGGTCAAGGTTCACCTCAGTGCTATTTCGGCACATCATGTGCCGGTGGAAGGCAGGCCTCTTTCCGGCCACCCCCTCGTGGCTCGGTTCTCCCAGGGCCTTCTCCTTCTCAAACCACCATTGCGCCCCCCAGCCCCTGACTGGGACCTGAACGTGGTTTTACAGCGGATCACCTGCCCGCCTTTTGAACCCATGGCTACCTGTCCTCTCCGTTTTCTCTCTTGGAAAACCTTATTTCTGGTAGCCCTCACTTTCGCTAGACGCGTTAGTGAGCTGCAGGCCCTGGTGTCTGATCCTCCCTACACTCGGTTCTACAAGAATAGGGTAGTCCTGCGGACTCACCCTAAGTTTCTTCCAAAAGTGGTCTCCCCTTTTCACATCAATCAGGAGGTGGTGCTTCCGACCTTCTTTCCCAGGCCTCACTCCAGCCGAGCTGAGAGGGTCTTGCATACCCTGGACTGTAGAAGAGCGCTGAACTTCTACCTTGATCGTACGCGGGAGCACCGTAAGACGGTTCAGCTCTTCCTGTCTTACGACCCTAATAAATTGGGGCTCCCTGTCTCCAAGCGCACTCTGTCCATCTGGGTAGCTGACTGTATCGCTTGGACTTATGCGGCGGCAGGTCTCTCGCTGGAGAGTCGAGTCACCGCTCATCGGGTCTGGGCGAAGGCTGCGTCAGCGGCTTACCTCCACTCTTTTCCATTGGCAGACATCTGCCGGGCCGCTACTTGGTCTTCGAGCCAGACTTTCGCAGCCCATTACTGCCTCGAGAGGGAGTCCCGCAGGGACAGTGCTTTCGGACAGGCAGTCCTCCGTAACCTCTTCGAGGTATAGGCAACTCCTACCCTCCATCCCGGATGTTGGGCTACCGGTTGGAGACGTATTCAGAGAAGATTCCTTCCTTTTGTGCTGCTGAGCTAGAGGGAGCTCATTTTTGTGCTTAGGGTCTCCGGTAGCCTTAAGCTTGGGAGTCCCACATGTAAGGACTGACTTCCTGCTTGGTCCTGGAGAAAGCGTAGTTACTCACTTGTAACAGGTGTTCTCCAGGAGCAGCAGGAATCAGTCCTCACAACCCTCCCTCCTCCCCTTGGAGTTGCAATCTTCTGATTTAGTTTTTGCAATTTTTTTGCTGTCTTTTCGCTATGTCATCTGACTGGCCAAGATGGCACCTTTGGGCGGGAAGGGGACCGCGCATGCGCGCTGCAATTCCCAAAGGCTTTCTTTGAAAGCTGGGGAAAATTGCTCCGCGAGGGCTCCATCGGCGCCGACGTCACCCATATGTGAGGACTGATTCCTGCTTCTCCTGGAGAACACCTGTTACAGGTGAGTAACTACGCTAATCCAAAGGAAGTCATTATGTTTCCTTTGCATGAGACCTTGCAGGATCGCCTATTTAGAACATGGGAAACTCCTTTAATGGTATCCTCACCTTCTAGGGCAACTGATCTTCTGTACAGGGTGCCCCCTTCTCCAGGTTTTCAAAAGCCTCAGCTCCCTCATCATTCTCTTTTTGTAGAATCAGCAATGAGGCGTGTTAAGAGTACTAAAAAGCACTCTTCTTATCCGCCAGGTCGTGAGGCTAAGACTTTAGATGCCTTTGACGTCAAACTTCCCAGGCATCCATGTTTTCAGCAAGAATCCTTTCATATATTTTCTATATGGGATTATCTCTTGAGGAGGTCACAAAAGATTTACTACTTTTGACCCCTTTTCTACAAGAGCCTAAAAGAGCAGATTTTTCTATACTAGTCAATCATGCTCAAAATATTTCTAGGTTCCTTACTCGTGCTTCCCTGGACTCTTTTGAGTCTGTTAGCAGAACTTCTGCTATAGCCATAGGGGCACGACGTAGAGCCTGGCTCCAAGCTTCAGACTTGGACAAATGCATACAAGATAGACTGGGAAATACTCCTTGCACTGGAGACAATCTCTTTAATAAAGAGACTTTACTCCAGGCTGCTCAGTTAACCACTGACACTATTGCTTTCAGAGGCTTCTCTATGCCTTCCTCTATCCCAGTTTGTAGAAAATCT
Source organism: Ichthyophis bannanicus (assembly GCA_033557465.1). Taxonomy (NCBI): domain Eukaryota; kingdom Metazoa; phylum Chordata; class Amphibia; order Gymnophiona; family Ichthyophiidae; genus Ichthyophis; species Ichthyophis bannanicus. The sequence continues at coordinate 291,373,065 of CM066033.1, read as the reverse complement.
ACTAATAAGCTTTGTTCCCTTAATGGGAGAAGGTTTTATCCATCTTCTACCCATCATACAGATGCTCCCAGACAGGGGAGACAACCAACCAGGCTCAGGAAACCACAACCTCAATGGGTTCAGCAAACCCAGCAGCCACAGGGTTGCTGATAGACTCTTTACTGAATCCTTTTGTCCTGTTGAGGTTTAGATCCTGTAGTTTGCTTCTTCCCATTACAAGCATCTACATCGGTTCCATCCTAAAATTTACACATGTCTCTCTTAAAGAGACATCCTATTAGCTCAAAGAGCTTCTTAAGATGATTATGCTTTACAGGTAGTAAGGTTACTCCTCGTCCTCTGAAGTACACAGAGGAGTAACAGCTGTCAATAAGGTTGCTATGCCTTTACCTTTGACTTTTTCTCCTGTATCAGCATCTCTCATATTACTTTTTCAAAGATTTACTCCACTATAAGTGTTTCTTTTCAACTCTGTCCCTCTTACTAATACATTTGGTCTGTAAGAGTGATACCACTTTACTGAGGGCTTTTTCTTAAGCCCCTAAGTTTTCTTTCAGAGTTGTCTCCCCCTTGCATTCTTAGTTTTCCTGGCAGCTTCTCAGACAATAACGGAGTCTTACCACTCCTACTTATGTCTGGATGTCTTTCCCAGTCTTGGGACCTAAGATTTCTTCTGCTACCCTATCAATAGTTAGAACTGCAGGGGCTCTTACTGGTTAGACCACTGACTTGCTGACCAAGCAACCAGGGCTTGTTCCCCAATTTCAATTATTTCTGGCCTTACCACTAAGTCCCAGACGGGTTAAGAACCTTTTCTGGCTATTGTTGCAGACACATAACCTTACCTTCTATCCTTAGCCTTCCCCAATCCTTGGGCTTGGTGGTGTAGTTCCGGATACCTACTGGCTCTTAAACACCAGTTTTTTCTTCTAATTAACCTGCAACATGCTCTCTGCATCTCTATGGAGCAGCTCTACACTGTGGGGCCTTGTTAGAGAGCATATAATTCCAGATGGTTAGGAAGGGCTTTACCTAGTCATGCCTACTGGATTCTCCCTGCCCTTACCATTTCCATTAAAGTCTTCTTAAATAAAGGACACAGGCCTTTAATTAAGTGAAGACCTAAAGAATTATCCAATTCCCTGGATTGCTTCACATCTCCAGGAGACCCCTTCACCAGGGATGTTTTTTCTTTCAGTATAGACAGTCCTTGTCTTGTATTTTCTTTCCATCCTCAATTCTTCAGGACGTAATCCATATTGAGCACAAGAATGCACCATACCCATTTTACCCTCATAAAGGGTAAATAGGGTATTTTTATTTCATTGCATCTTTTTCTCCAGCTACCTGCTGGAGTTATGGAAGGATTCAGACTTACTGTCTGCAGATTAAAACATCCTCTGCATTTTTCAGGTAGGTCTCCATTCCTGGTTATTCAGGTGCTAGAGTTTCTAGAGGACTCTAGACTTCTCCTTGCCAGTGAGAGAACTCCCTTGGCTTTCCTACTCATAACCAGGGAGTAAGGATTCTCTAAATACCTTATCAAGCAGGTACCTCCCTTCTTGTTATTAGATGAATCTTTCTCTCTCCACATACCCTATGTGCGGACAGGGTTTTTATACATATATATATATTGTCATGAGGTAGACAGCACTAAGCCAGAAATATTGAAGAGTAATGCAAAGGGGAAGAGCTTACTTGTCATGAGCTAGACAGCACTAAGCCTGAAACATTAAAGAGTAACATAAAAGAAGAGCTTATCTGTCATGAGGTAGATAGTACAGACCCTGAAATATTAGAGAGTAATATAAAAGAAGAGCTTACCTTACAGCCACGTGGGCAGTTGCAGCATTCACAATGCAGAGAGGCAGGGAAAAGGGAAACAAACTTTCCTCATGGCTTTAGTGACGCAGTAAGAATTCAGGGTTCCAATCAGGCTCACCTGGAGCCAGACTCACGTTCTACGTTTGATGAGCAGAGAGATAAAAACAGGTGGGAAAGCCCACAGAGCAGGCTGGAAACCGAGCAAGAGCTCAGGCTGGAAACCGAGCAAGAGCTCAGGCTGGAAATTGAGCGAGAGCTCAAGCTGGAACTTGAGAGAGACGGAGAGCTCAAGCAGGAGCCTGGACTAGGGCTGGAGCAGGAGTTTGAGTTTGAGGAGGAAAGCAGAGACCAAAGGAAGTCTGACTGCAGTTCCAGGCAGGCTTGGAGAGCTAGGACTGAAGTGCAGCCCAGGAGTTTGCGAGGTCAGTCTCAGAGAGAAGGTGAGACAAGAACTCCAAAGCAGTTACAGAAAGACACGTTGCCTTGGAGAACCAGGGCTGAAGAAAGGCAGGCTGATAAACCCGGGAGAGCTAAGAAAGACAGTGACAAAGTCTTCCCAGCCAGAGGGGTCCTCGTACCGAGGCAAACAGCCAAGCCAACAGAGAGCAAAGGTCACATCCAGGGAAGCTCACTGAAGGCAGGAAGTGAGTTTTATTCAGCTAAACACAGTAACCGGTGTTCACAGAGGAAAGCAGTGTGCAAGGCAGAGAGAAAGCCTTGGCTGGAAGCAGAAGGGCTTGAAACCATCTTCTCAACGGAAAGAGATAAGTACCCTGTCTTTGGTAAAGGGAGAGAAGTGGGTCCCCGGGGGAGAAGCCAGGCTTACAACAGGCTAGAGAATCCTTACTGGCAGAAGACGTGGGAGGCAATCCCCAGCACAGCCCCTGCTATCTGTGACACCCAAAAGCAGCTCCAACTCACAGCAGCTGAAGTTTCCCAAGGGCAAGGCTCGGAGAGCAGCCTCACAGGGGCTCAGTGCCCATACACAGGACTAGGTCCTGGCCCTATGCAGTGGGAAAGCTATAGCCCAGAAAACATCCCTGAGCCCATGGAATGTGCTTTAGGTATAGCTGATGACATAGAGTCTCTCTGTTAAGAAAGGAAAAAGAAAAGAATTGTGTTTTACACATTTTGAATGTGATGGACTTTATTTGCTGGAAAGAAGCATAATTATTATTTGTTAAAAATCCATTGCACCGGTGAAGCAACCGTTTCTTTTGTATTGTCCTTATTTGAAGACATCCTCAAGGGAAAAGGAATAAAACCCAACCTTAATTTTCACTCTGGACACGACTGCAGTGTCTTTATTTCCACAACTTCAGGCTATGCCCAGGACTAGGCAACCGCCTAAGACCGGCATAGTCTCACAATATACATATATATCTATATCTATAGATAGATAGATATATATGTTTACATGTATATGGACATCTGCATGTCTGTGCCTATATATATATAGATAGATAGATAGATAGATAGATAGATATAGATATTGTCACCACCAGGTGGGCAGGCTGCCGCCTAGGGGTAGCAGGTCTGTGTCTGATGGTGGTTATGAAGAATAAGTAGTTGTAGACACGAATGGTAAAGGTAAATTAGGATTTATTTCCCCTCCCGGGGTTGGATTCTTCCAAAGGTACAACACATAAACTTAAGACAAGTAAGCCATACTTTCTGGCATGTTATAAAGGAAAACAGGAAAGCTTCTTCTTGCTTCTTAATTAAATGATAAATGAGAATCTTAGGAATATTCAGCATACAGTTCCTCTATAGACAAACCGGCACACTTGACCTTCAGTGTTAACCTTAAGCACTACACAGCTTCTGTCTAACATAAAGAGGTTATTCTGTCAGAAATTGTTAATGTACAGTCCATTGGATCATCCAAAGAGCATTCACTGGGACAATCAATGACCATGGGTTCCTGCAAGGTTTCAGAAGGACCTGTGTTTTCCTTGCCACAGAATGTTTGTAAGTTCCCTTGCAATGTCTCGTTACAGAGCCTATCTGACCAGCTCCCTCTAGGGCTGGAATAGCTGTTACCGTATTCCTCTGAGTCTGGGAGAGAAGGAAGCCACCATTCAGGATTTCCAGAATCCAACTTCTTATAAGAGTTTCTAACTCTAGAATATCTGTTGGTTCTACCTTCAGGCTTTGGCACAGAATAAAAGAATTCTCCTTCCCTATCAGCACAGGGTTTAGCTCTGCGTGTCTTTCTCTGAGGCTTGGGAGTTTCAAACACTTCCTCTTCTGATATGCAAGTGTCTTCAATAGAATACCTCTCTCTTTCAGGGGCTTGGAACTGCTCTCTCACTAGCTCTCTGGGTAAATCCCTCGGTTGGTTTTTACAGCACTGCTCTCCCCTTGGATTTCTCCCACGAGGCTTCTGAGCATTAACCCTCCAGGTATTTCTACTGCCAGCAAACTTTCTTAACTCTATTTCAGAATCACTCTCAGGTTTATAGCATTCATATACATACTGTTTCACTTTCTCAGGCTTCCATTCATTCTGGGTGGAACGTTGCCTCTGAGTTTCAAACTGCGTCACATCAGATGAACACTCACAGCTGTTCTCTGACTCCACGGCTCCTAACTGCTTTCTCCTGAGGTCTTCTGGGTATCTTGTGGATTGAACTCTTCCTGGTTCCTGTCTCTGCCAGGGTTCCTGTTCCTGACTCTGCCCTTGTTTTTGTTCCTGTCCTTGTTCTAACTCTGTATTTCCTGAGTGACTCTTATAGTAGCTATTAGCCCTTCCTCTATTCAGGTGCAAGCTATTAGGAACTGGGGATTGTTTGTCAGCTGGGCGTGTTTGCAAACCTCGTGGCTGGGTTTGTTTATGTTGCCCCTGACAACTACTGCTCATTTTGCTTGCCTGCCTGTCAGCTTCCAAGCTAGAATTCACAGAATCCTGTGTTTTTAAGGCAGAGAATGGATCTTCCCCATTACAATATATAGGCACAGACATGCAGATGTCCATATACATGTAAACATATATATATATAGTCACACACCAACATCCCCAGAGGCCGAAAGGCTTGGGTATTTCAGTGGGGCAGTATTCTAATGGCTGTAGAATATTCTTGGAAGGCTTTTGAAAGGCCTTCTGGGACCTGTAGTTTCTAAACACCAGCCAAAGAAGTGTAGTTGCAGACCAAGTGTAAGGTTATATACAGGCTTTATTCCCCGTCCGGGCTAGGATTCATAACATTGGAAACAAAAGGAATACAGACCATTCGTCTGGTAACAAAATTAAAGAAGTATTCAAACAAAAATTGGCTTACTTCAGCATTGACAACAAAACAGAAGGGAAAAAAGAAAACAGTCCTTTCACCTTGCAAACACTTTGCTTCCTGTTTTCTTTTGTAAACAGTTCTTACTGCTCTCTACCGAAGAGCGGAATGCAATCAGCCACAGTGTATGCACAGTTCATATCACTACCCTCTAAAGATTCTTCATATGGCTCAAACTGCATTTCTTCACAATTAGAATAAACTTCTCCTGGAATCAAACTCCCGTTGTACTTGCAACGTTCTTGCCGGTGAGACAAAGCATTCCCCTCCTCCACTAAACTAGAGGGCAGTGGGTGATTACCATATTCAATGTAATCAGGCTCCTGAGAGCTACACAGTTCTTGGTAAGTGCAAGGTCTTTCTGGGTATCTTAAACCTCTTCTACTATGGTTAATACGCCTACCTTCTGGCACTCCCACTTCCTGGTCCCTCGGCTGAGCAAAGCTCTGTTTGTAAAAACACTTTCCCCGGTTTTCTCTGCTGACTTCCTTCCAGGTATAAAACTTTCATCAGGGTAAAAACTATCCCCTGCTGAATACCTGGTGCTGGGTAATTTGTATCTCCTGGACTTGGACACTGGACTGCCACCTCTGCTTACTTCATAGCAAGGTTCTTGGGGAAATTGGACGGCTGTACACTGCTCCTCAAAAGAGTCTCCCTCAAAATCACCAGCCTCGTATGCCCCTGGCAATCTCTCTGTCTTCGTCCTTGCAGTCCTACTGGTTCTGCTTTCACTCCTTGCAGCTCTCCAAGCTCCTTCCTCTCGCGTCTCTCTCCTCTCTCCTCTACCCTCAGGTAAGTGACTTTTAAATGAGTTTGTCCTGGTGTTAGTTTGGGCTCCACCCCTACGCAGCTGCCCCTCCTTTCCTAATGAGTTTTGAGCTAAGCTTGGGTTTGGGCGTTCCCTTACACCTCGTTACTCTGTTTTTATCCATTGCTTATGGCAACCTTTTTCCACGTGTGAGCCTTAGCTGTCAGTTTCAGCTATGTTCTGCTCAGAGTTCCCTAGTTTCTTGGGTTCTGACAGCGCTACCTTATGACAGATCCCCCCTCCCTTAAAATATTACGGGCTGCTGACCCTCTCAGCCAGCACGTAATCATATCCTGGGTTCTGTCCCGCTGCTCTACATAGGCCAAGCTGGCAGTGGCCAATCTATCTTTCCAGGGTTTTAGAACGTTTAAGTGAAACACCTGCTGACGCCCCTTTTCATTCACTACTTTGTATGTCACAGGGCCCACTTTCTTTATCACGGTGCAAGGCCCCTTCCAATGGGCCTCAAATTTGGGTCCCGGGTCCGCTACCTGGACAAGCACTTTATCACCTATATTCAAGTGCCTTTCTCTTGTGCCCCTGTCATAATAACATTTTTGTTTTTCCTTGCTGGACTGCAAGTTCTCCATTGAGGCCTTTGCTGTCCTTTCCAAGCGTTCCCTCAACTTCTTCAAGAATTGAGGTACCCCAACTTCATGCGGGTCTGGCTCCACCCATTGCTCATGAAGAATATCTAAAATTCCCCTAGGGGGTCTGCCAAACATGAGTTCATATGGGGATGCTTTCAAGGATGTCTGTATGCGCTCTCTACATGCATATACTACAAATGGGAGTAGGGTATCCCAGTCGCCCGTCTCTCCTTTTTTTAAGCCCCTCCTGAGCATTTGTTTCAAGGACTGGTTCATCCGCTCTACAAGCCCATTTGTTTGGGGATGATATGCCGCAGTCCGTATATGCTTTATGCCGAATGCCTCCCACACTGTTGCCAAATGCCTAGATAAGAAATTATTACCTTGGTCGGTAAGTACCTCCCTTGGAAAGCCTACCTCACAAAATAGTTTTACAAGTTCTTGGGCTATTATTCTCGCGGAAGTGTTTCTTAAAGGAATAGCCCATGGGAATCGGGTTGCGTGGTCTACTATTACCAGCAGATACTGGAATGCTCTAGGTGTTCGAATCAAAGGTCCTACAATGTCCATCCCTAGGCGCTCCATAGGCACTGCTATGGTAGGTGTGGGCTTTGGTTTTAAAGCTGTGACCCTTTGACAGGTTGGGCAAGACTCACAGTATTGTCTGGTTTCTTTAAAGACCCCTGGCCAATAGAAGCGAACCAATATTTGGTCCAGGGTGCCTTGGACTCCCTTATGGCTGCCTATGGGGTGGTCGTGTGCCAAACGCAGTACCGTAGCTTTAAACGTCGTCGGCACGACCAATTGCTTCCTTACGGCATCAGAGTACGGGTCAATGCTTTCCCTATATAGGATCTCCTTTTCTAGGAAAAACCTGGGCAGGGTAGGCCGGACTTCTCTGGCCCATTCGAAGGCTCTCTTAAGAGCCGGGTCAGCCCGCTGTTCCGCTGGGAACGATGGGAACTTGCTCACTACTTCTGCAGGCATCCAAGGTAACTCTGCCCCGGCCTCCAACTCGGCCCTCCCGCGGGTCCTATGACGCCTCTCTTGGCGCTTCTTGGCTTTTGCCTTCCTACCCTCCTTACTTGGTTCTTGGATTAAGTCGTCATGTGTGGGAAGAATGCTTAAAGCTTCCTCATCCAATTCTTCCTCTTGGGGTTCCTCCTCCCGCCCAGGCTTTTCTGGGCCCTCAGATGATGTCCTTTCCTCCCCTGAGGTTCCTGCCTGCGATTGGGTAGACACTAGGCCTGACCGGGTACTCAAACCTACCGCCAGCCCCTTGAGAAAGGGTGGCCAGTCTCTGCCTAAAATGACATCTCGGGGCAATCTGGGGATTATGGCTACCTGTACTGTGTGTTCCACATCTAATGCACATATAGACACCTTCTGTAAAGAGTAACAGGCAAATGCCCCGTGTATGCATTTTAACCGCATCTGGCTTTCTGCTTGCCTCGGGGCTGACTGACGGTGCCTCTCAATGGCTTCCCAGAGCCTGGACGTAATCATGCTCTGGTCAGCTCCCGAGTCAAGCAGTGCCAGTGCTTTTACCCCCTCTACCTAAACAGGGATAAGGAATCCGTCTTGCGCTGGCTTGTCCGTTCCAGCCATGAGGACAGTCCGCTCGGTGCAGTCCTTTTGGAAATGGCCTGCTCTTCCGCACACATAACATTTCCCCTTATGTGTAAGAAAAATGTCATCATTAGTATCTTTACCATTTGCACTAAACATTTTTCCTTTAAAACATTTTCCCTTCGTAAACTCTGCCATGCCTGCTGCTCTCATCAAACCAAGCTCTGAGGTGCCAGCCATCTGTGCCTCAAAATAACGCTCCGCCAGACTGGCTGCATCCTCAGTATTTTGGCAGTTTTGTAATGTGAGATAAGTTTTTACTTCGGTGGGTACAGCCTGGAGAAATTGCTCCAAAATAATAGTGTCTAACACCGACTCAATATTTCTCCGTTCAGGAGTTAACCACTTATATGCCAGATTTTTCAGCCTCTGCTGCAAGGCTTTAGGGGTTTCTTGTGCTTTCATCTTAGCTTCCCTAAATAACCTTCGGTAATGTAAGGTAGATAGCCCTAATCTATCCTTAACTGCTCTTTTTATTTCATCATAGTCAGCAGCAAGGATGGCAGGCATCGCCTTGTAGGCGGAGAGAGCCTCTCCAGTAAGCGATACCGCAAAGCGGGTTGCCCACTGCTCTCTTGGCCATTTCAATGCCTCCCCTATTCTTTCAAAGGCATCTATAAAATCGTCTATATTGTCCTGTGGACTTAATTGTCCCAACGAAAATGCATGGCAAGCATTGAGTCCTACCCCTGACACGACATAGGGGTTTCCAGTCCCATGTTCTTACGATTTCTCCAAAAATGCTTTCATTGTGTCTAGGAGTGGCTTCTGCTGCTCCCTAATCATGGTTGCCGTCTGCTCTTGCATATGCTGGGCCAACTCCAGCTGCTTGTCCCACTGGTGTTGCATCCAGCTCATCACATCTTGGACCTCCATCCTTCTGACTGTGACCTGTGGAGAAAACAGAAAGAAAAACCCACAAAGTGCGGTACTTTATATCCTTTCACCCCCTTCCCGCAACACAGCAGCGCTCTCTTTCTCGCCTGAATCCAACTACGCTTGTGCCCCAGGTATCCGTTACCTTAGCCTCTGCGTAGATTCCAGCATTGCAAGAAAGAGCACTGTGCTTCCAGCGTCTGGTCTGTCCAGCTCACTTGCTTCTCAGGGGTCTCCTGGCACAGCAGTATTCTTCTTTAAAAGTGTCCTTTTATTCCAAAAGTGTAAAACAAATCCTGCCAACTACACCAATATGTCACACACCAACGTCCCCAGAGGCCGAAAGGCTTGGGTATTTCAGTGGGGCAGTATTCTAATGGCTGTAGAATATTCTTGGAAGGCTTTTGAAAGGCCTTCTGGGACCTGTAGTTTCTAAACACCAGCCAAAGAAGTGTAGTTGCAGACCCAAGTGTAAGGTTATATACAGGCTTTATTCCCCGTCCGGGCTAGGATTCATAACATTGGAAACAAAAGGAATACAGACCATTTGTCTGGTAACAAAATTAAAGAAGTATTCAAACAAAAATTGGCTTACTTCAGCATTGACAACAAAACAGAAGGGAAAAAGAAAACAGTCCTTTCACCTTGCAAACACTTTGCTTCCTGTTTTCTTTTGTAAACAGTTCTTACTGCTCTCTACCGAAGAGCGGATATGCAATCAGCCACAGTGTATGCACAGTTCATATCACTACCCTCTAAAGATTCTTCATATGGCTCAAACTGCATTTCTTCACAATTAGAATAAACTTCTCCTGGAATCAAACTCCCGTTGTACTTGCAACGTTCTTGACGGTGAGACAGAGCATTCCCCTCCTCCACTAAACTAGAGGGCAGTGGGTGATTACCATATTCAATGTAATCAGGCTCCTGAGAGCTACACAGTTCTTGGTAAGTGCAAGGTCTTTCTGGGTATCTTAAACCTCTTCTACTATGGTTAATACGCCTACCTTCTGGCACTCCCACTTCCTGGTCCCTCGGCTGAGCAAAGCTCTGTTTGTAAAAACACTTTCCCCGGTTTTTCTCTGCTGACTTCCTTCCAGGTATAAAACTTTCATCAGGGTAAAAACTATCCCCTGCTGAATACCTGGTGCTGGGTAATTTGTATCTCCTGGACTTGGACACTGGACTGCCACCTCTGCTTACTTCATAGCAAGGTTCTTGGGGAAATTGGACGGCTGTACACTGCTCCTCAAAAGAGTCTCCCTCAAAATCACCAGCCTCGTATGCCCCTGGCAATCTCTCTGTCTCCGTTGCAGTCCTACTGGTTCTGCTTTCACTCCTTGCAGCTCTCCAAGCTCCTTCCTCTCGCGTCTCTCTCCTCTCTCCTCTACCCTCAGGTAAGTGACTTTTAAATGAGTTTGTCCTGGTGTTAGTTTGGGCTCCACCCCTACGCAGCTGCCCCTCCTTTCCTAATGAGTTTTGAGCTAAGCTTGGGTTTGGGCGTTCCCTTACACCTCGTGACTCTGTTTGTATCCATTGCTTAAGGCAACCTTTTTCCACGTGTGAGCCTGAGCTGTCAGTTTCAGCTATGTTCTGCTCAGAGTTCCCTAGTTTCTTGGGTTCTGACAGCGCTACCTTATGACAATATATATATATATATGTATACATACCCCTGTCCGCACATAGGGTATATATATATATAGGGTATGTGGAGAGATAATGGATATATCTATATTTACCTATCTATATATATTGTAATGGTGAAAGTCCCAAGGAGGAGATGGAGGTAGAGGAAACTCCTGTTGAAATAAATGATACTGCACTTGTGCACAGGATTTCCAAGCCAGATAAGGAAAAAACACAGCTTTTTGCTGAGCTCAGGCCACGCCCCAGCTCAGAGGGAGAGACAGGCTGCCTCACTGATTGGTCACACCTGGGGGAAGGACAGGGAGTGCCGGGAAGCAAATGCTTTTTAAATCCACAAACAGAGCAGAGAGTTAGGACGGGAAGGAGCACGAGAAAAGGCAAGGAAACAAGCACGGGAAGGTGCAAAGGAAGTGGAGAGGAAGGAAAAGAGCAAGCAAGAAAGGAACCTTATGAAGAAGGTGAAGGAGAGAGAGAGCCTTGGAGAGGACGTTACAGCAAAGCAGAACCTTGGAACAAGGGAGCTAACAAGGGAAGCCATTGGAAAGACGGCAATTGGACATACAGCAACAAGGGCTATAGCAGCTGTAGAGGAAAGAAGGAAGAAAAGCCTCTTCAGAGCAGGTATCTAACTGGCCCTGGAAATAGACATAAGGAAGCTGAATTCCAGAACCTGGAGGATAGCAGGGAAAAAGGGTTCAGCAGTTGTCTAAGAAACCCTGCCAAAGGTAAAGCTACCATTTATAATGCTGAATCATTGTTAGAGAAGCCATTTGCCTTTGCTACTCTCCAGAAGGTTGACCCAACACCTTTAACTGATAATAGGTGGGGGGAGAGTCTTACCTACGGGGAAAGTTATAACACTGACAAAAGCAAGACAGCCGAGCCTTCAGAGTTAGAAGCTATAAGCAAGCTGTTGTTAGAAGGAAATGTTTTCTCTCCTAATGCTAATGTGTCTGTACACGCTGAATTGCTCCTGAACCAGTTCAAGGAATTTTTGGAGGAAAGAAAGTCAGGGAGAACTGTTAAACCTGATAGAGATGCCAGTAATCCTAATACTGTTGAAAGAATGCAAATAGACTCTTGTTTGCCAGCTTTAGAAAATGAATCTTCTCCCATGGATTGCTCTTTATGTTTAAAGGAAGAAGGCATTGTTGAACAGCACTGAAACTGTATGAAATAATATAGAAAGTACTTGCCATACCTGCTGAAGTATTGGAAAGGCTTGTTTTATGTTTAATAACCTTAATTGTCTTCTGAGGATAAGAAGCCGTGCTGTGAGAAAGAAAATCAGCTGTTGCAGTTTAATTGTTTTCCGTTGAATAACCATACGGGGCAGTGTCCGGTGGAAAGTTTGTGGGACTGAGAAACAGCTGAGCAGTTCTGAGATATTTCTGTTACGTTTTCTTCTATTCCTGAAAGACCTATATGTTGGAGATGCATCCTTTATGCTTGTTTGTGTTTGAGCTTTGATGCGCTGGAAATTCCCCACAATAAATATTCTTGCAGCCTTGAAACACTCGTGTCATAACTACAATTTTGTCCTTAAGGAAATAAGCAAAACTACAAGTCCCAGAATCCCTGGCGACAGTAGGAATAGCTTCATTCAAAAGAGGACATTCAAAGGCCACTTCCAGCTGGTAAGCTCTCGGGCCCCAGCGGAAGCGTCGCAATATGTATTGCAATATATGATAGTGGGTAGATATATATCTATATACTGTTTCTGTCTGCATATATTTTTTTTCACCTACGGACCCGACAGATAGTCTCTATCCCTTTCCATGCTGTTCCAGCATACTTAGGGTTCTCCATAATCAACCACTTCCTGCGGTAGTTGAGGTGTTTTTGTACCATGACCTTCAGTTTAGGTACACCTGAAGCCCTCCATATACTCTCTTTTTCCTACGTGATTTCAATTAGGAAGGACTTTCTGAATCTTCAGAAAATGTGAGGCTACAATGCCTCATGCTCCTATCCTTCTTTGTTATCGGATATAGGGATCTTTGAAGCTCCCTTCTCCTATAAGAACTATGTCTCTTTAAAGTCAAAAGAGCTTCAGTCTTATCTAATAGGGACTTCCGCGTTTTCCCGCGAAGTCCTGCCTCAGTGAACTACCCCGGTTCAACTAGGATTGTTTATTCTCACCCTAAGGGTTCTAACCTCAGCCTGTTTTTTGCACGGTTATTTACCTCTCCTTACATTGAGGTACTCCCTGGGGATATTCTGTTGGTTCATATTAACAAATCCACATGAACCTCCATATACCTTTTTACAATACCACCAGGTGAGGTTCATATTGGTTTATTGCTTTTCAATATTACCACTAAATATCACCTGCACTGAGACTCCTATCTAGGCGTCCTGTTTGGTCCAGCTGTTCCACAGCACATCTTTTTAGTTCAACTCCTACCCTCCATCCCTAGGATGCCTGGGGTTCGGTACAATAGCATGGCTCTTAGATTCACAACATGCTGGGACCACTGTTCCCTCTAAGCTGTGCCCGTGTGCGCGCGCACACACACCTTGCCGAGCGAGCGCACATACTTTACAACAGAGCGCACAAAAATTACGGTTCTGATTCTGATAGAAAACAACACAGACGTCTTAAAATTTAAGTTGTGATTGTAATTACTAGAAATTTTCGACTTCATTTAGTAATCATCTATTTTCATTTAATTTGATTAAAATCAATGTGGTGTACATACTGTATTCTGATGTGTAGTCAAATTTTAAAGTATATAACTCCGAGTGTCGTTTTGTGGCGCACAAAAATTTAACCTTCCTTCAAAAGCTGCACAGCTGATATTTTATGCGCACACAGCCTACAGAAAATTAGAGGGAACATTGGCTGGGACTCCTCCAGGCATCTTAGCTTGGGAGTCCCCATATGTGAAGACTCATTCCTGCTTGTTCCTGGAGATAGTACAGTTACTTACCAATACCTGGAACAGGTGATCTCTGGGAACAGCAGGAATAAGTCTTCACAACCCACCCACCTCCCCTAGGAGTTGCATTTCTCTATCTCTATCTTTCCTTTTCTCTCTCTCTCTCTTTGTCTCAGCTTTAAAACTTAACTGAGGAGAGGCAGTTGGGAAAGGCGGGAAGGCAGCATGCAGGCATGTTGGGATGCTTTCAAAAGCGTTCTGATTGGACGCTGGGGAGCGTTCCCGCGCAGACTCCGTCGGTACCGACGTACCCATATGTGAAGACTTATTCCTGCTGTTCCCAGAGATCACCTGTTACAGGTAAGTAACTGTGCTTTCTCTGCTCTACTCTGTGCCTTTTCTAATTCTGCTATATCCTTTTTAAGATATGGCGACCAGAAAGGCACACAATATTCATGGTGCAGTCACACCATGGAGCGATAAAGAGGCATTATAATTTCCTTGGGTTTATTCTCAATTCTTTTCTTTATGATTTCTAGTATTCTATTTGCTTTTTTTGGCTGCCGCTGCACACTGGGCAGAGAGTTTCAACATATTATTCACGATCAGGGCCAGCCCCTCCACTAGGCAAAGTAGGTGATCTCCTAGGGCGTCAGATCCTGGTGGGTGGCATCACTACCCCAACCGCCCAGGAAGCCGCAGCTGAACTGCTACTTCAGCGCCGTGGTGGTGTTTAAAACACCCACGCACGTACGCACAGTTCTCCAGGACCAAGCAGGAAGTCAGTCCTCACTTATGGGTGACGTCGGCGCCGACGGAGCCCTCGCGGAGCAATTTTCCCCAGCTTTCAAAGAAAGCCTTTGGGAATTGCAGCGCGCATGCGCGGTCCTCTTCCCGCCCAAGGGTGCCATCTTAGCCAGTCTTCTTTTTTCCGCGGAGCCCTACAGACGTACCCGTCGTGTCCCCGCGAAAAAGTTGATTTTTTCTTCAGAATTTCTCTTATTTTTTCTGACTTAGTCAGTTTTTCGTTTCGGTTTTTCCCTGGCAGCCCGGTCCTTTGACCTCGCCGGGGCCCTTTTTCCCCCGATGGCTGCCAGTGGTTTCAAGCGGTGTGGTCAGTGTGACCAAAATATGTCACTAACTGACACACACGACTTTTGCCTCCGCTGCCTGGGCCCGGATCATGAAGAAATGATCTGTGGGCCCTGCGGCAAAATGTCCTCCAAAGCGTTGAGAAGTCGGCGGCATCAGCGGGATAGAATCTTCGCTGACCCCAGCCGTACCCGGACCTCGTCGGAGGCCTCCGCGTCCAAAGGTTCCAGCTCGGACCGTCGCCGGAGTTCCTCCGACAGGGGTTCTCCCTCCGGGGACCATCGTCGTAAGGTGAAACCCGCGAGGGCGGCGTCGGTGGACGCTCCTGGCTTCGCGAGGGCCAGGTCGCATAGCCCCGATAGCCGTCCCGGGTCCTTGGAGAAGGAGCATCTCACGAAGCGACCTCGCCTGGAGTCGGAGCTGCCTGCTCGGGTAAGTCCTGTGGTCCTCCTGGACTCGCCTCCGAGACAGCCGACGTCGGGCCCGACGCCGTCAGGGCCCGAGTCGGGGGCTGCTGGGTCACCTGAGCTCGGACTCAGGTTGACGGCCTTGGAGAGCAGATTGTCTGCCTTCATGGACCAGCAGCGGGCACTGCTCGCTGGCTTCGCTGGCGCCGCTGCCCCGACCGCCGGGACGTCGACGTCCAAGTCGACCCCGGAGACCGAGCCGATCCTCGAGTCGATGCGAACTCGAGTCGATCCTCGGTCGAGGTCACCCTCGGCCTCCCGTTCGGGACAGAGGTCGCCGACGCCGACTCCCTCGGCGTCGGGGCGGCAGGCGCCGCGCCCTGCCCGGGCCGACCCCACCGAGTCCTCGTCGGAGTCGGTCTGGGAGTCTGAAGAGGAAGAGTCGCCTGATTCTTTCCGGACTCGGTGTGTCCCCTCGGACTCACCGGAGTCCGAGCCTCGGAAGCAGTCCCCCCCGGAGGATGCCCGGTTCTCGGACTTCGTCAGGGATATGGCCAAGGCTTTGGCCTTCCCTGCGGATCCCGAGGAGGAGCCTCGAGCCGAAGAGCTCGACGCCCTCCAGTATGACTCTCCCGCAAGGGAACACTTTACTGTACCGGTTCCTCCCATGCTGGAACGACTACTCTTCCGCATGTGGGAGAGTCCGGCCACCTCGCCGGTCCTGAGCAAGCGGGTCGATTCTATCTATCGAGTCCGCAAGAGCCCTGGCTTCCAAAAAGCACAGCTGCCACACCATTCCATGGTAGTGGAATCGGCCATGCATCGTCTTAAGAGCCAGAAGATGCACTCCTCGGTGCCTCCTGGCAGGGAGGCCCGTAACCTGGATGGCCTTGGCAAGAAGTGTTTCCAGGGCTCTATGCTTGCGTGTCGTGTCCAGACCTACCAGCTCTACATGGGCATGTATCTCCGAGACCTGGCTAAAGAGCTAGCCGGATTCTCCGCTGGTTTGTCCGAGGAACCCTTGCGGAGGTTCCTGGCCTTGTCCACTGGTATTCGGGAATGCTCAAAATTCATATCCCGAGCAGCCTACGATGGCTTTGAAGCGTCGGCTCGAGTGGCCGCAGCCGGCATCGGTGCCCGCCGACAGGCTTGGCTTCAGTCATCTGACCTTGAGCCCTGGGTGCAGGACAAGTTGGTCGATGTCCCCTGCCGAGGCGAAAACCTCTTTGGCAAGCCCATGGCGGAAAAGGCTGCACAAATTGAGACGGAGACTCTCACCAGGACAAGGCTTTCTAGGAAGACCTCCGCCCCTTCCCAGAAAAAGAAGGGCTCGGGAAAGAAGTCCTTTTACCCGAGGAAGGCGGCTGCCTACAAACAATACCCCCATTATCAGGCCCCTGCAGCTCCCCAACAGGGCCAGCAGGCCAAGGGACGGGGTAACGGGTCCCGTAGGCAGCAAGCCACCAAGCCTGCACCACCAGCCCCTGCTCAGCAGGGTGGGGGTTTTTGACTCACTAAGCATAGCCTCTCCCCCCCCCCGCTGGTTCCTCCCAGCACCGGAGGCCGGCTGGTTCACTTCGCCCACAGGTGGTCCAGCATCACCTCAGATGCCTGGGTGCTTCAAGTCGTGCGAGAAGGCTATCTTCTCCACTTCCACCAGGTCCCTCCCTCCTTTTTTCCGGGAGAACCTCCACGACCCCCTCTGCACAGGGAATTACTCCTTCAGGAGTTAGCAGGTCTTCTACAGGAACAGGCGGTGGAACCGGTGCCCCACCACCTGGAGGGTCAAGGTTTTTACTCCAGGTATTTTCTGATACCAAAGAGAACAGGAGGCCTCAGACCCATCCTGGACCTACGCAACCTCAACAAGTTCCTCGTGCGAGAGAAGTTCAAGATGCTTACCCTTGGAATCCTTCTGCCCTACCTCCAGCAGGGAGATTGGCTATGCTCCTTGGATCTAAAGGATGCCTACACGCACATCCTTATCCACCCAAGCCACCAACAATACCTAAGGTTTGTGGTGTCAGGAAATCATTACCAGTACAGAGTACTGCCCTTTGGCCTGTCCTCCGCACCGCGAGTCTTCACAAAATGTCTCGCGGTGGTGGCGGCCCATCTCCGGCTTCACGGCCTCTATGTCTTTCCGTACCTCGACGACTGGCTCATCAGAGCAGCGTCCGCTCTGGAGGTCACCAACGCCACGTGCCGCATGGTGACTCTTCTGCAGCACTTGGGCTTTGTTATAAACTTCGCAAAGTCCACTTTGCTCCCATCACAGGATCTCGAGTTCATCGGCGCAAGACTGCACACTCCTCAGGCACGAGCATACCTTCCGCTCGACAGGGCTCAACGGCTCATGGACCTAGCCGACCGTTTTCGCAGCCAGCCCCTGGTCTCCGCCAGGCGCTTCCTGAGACTACTCGGCCATATGGCTTCCACCGTCCATGTGACCCCCAATGCCCGCCTGAATATGCGGCCTGCTCAATGGTGTCTCCGCCAGCAGTGGCGACAAGCCACAGGCGACCTAGCAGACCTCGTGCGCGTCTCCGAGCCGCTGCTCTCGTCTCTCCGGTGGTGGCTTCAGCAGCCGAACCTGATATTCGGAATGCCTTTCCAGTCACCTCAGCCGGCCCGGGTGCTGACGACAGATGCATCCCTCCTGGGCTGGGGTGCGCATTGCCAAGGGGCACGTACTCAGGGCCTCTGGACCACATGGGAGTCTGCTCAGCAGATCAACTTCCTGGAGCTCAGGGCGATCCGCCTGGCTCTCAAGGCTTTCTCCCACCTGACTTCTCATCAGTCCGTCCTTGTCCAGACGGACAATCAAGTTGCCATGTTCTACGTGAACAAGCAAGGGGGCACGGGCTCCTTCCTCCTCTGCCGGGAGGCACAGAAGCTCTGCTCTTGGGCCGTCAGTCACGGCATTCTCCTCAAGGCAGTTTATCTCCCAGGCCAAGAGAATTACCTGGCGGACAAACTCAGCAGGATCCTTCAGCCGCACGAGTGGCGTCTGGATCCCTTGGTAGTTCAGAAGCTCTTTCTGAAGTGGGGCCTCCCCACGGTGGATCTCTTTGCCAGTCCTCACAACCGGCAACTTCCTCGCTTCTGCTCTCGTCAGCCCCACCCCCGTCGGGTTGCGGCGGACGCTTTTCTACTATCATGGTCAGGAAGCCTTCTGTATGCTTTCCCTCCCATCCCGCTAGTCTCTCGGACTCTTTTCAAGGTTCTCCGGGACAAAGCCTTCATGATCCTGGTGGCCCCTCGCTGGCCCAGACAGCCGTGGTTTCCGCTCCTGCTGCAATTAGCGGTGGAGGATCCATTCCCTCTGGGGTTTCAACCGGATCTCCTCACTCAGGATCAGGGTTCTCTGCTACACCCCAACCTCAGGTCTCTCAACCTAATGGCCTGGCTGCTGAGAGGGTAGTCCTTGCTCCCCTTCTCCTGCCGGCAGAGGTGGAGGAGGTCGTCTTGGCTTCGCGACGACCTTCTACCCGCAAATGCTACGCCCTTAAATGGCGTCGCTTTTTTCCGTTTGGTGTACCCAACAGTCTCAGGATCCCTTCTCCTGCCCGGTGTCGGTGATCTTGCAGTACTTGCTGCACCTCTCTAATCTGGGACTTAAGTCCAACTCCGTCAAAGTTCACCTCAGTGCTCTTTCGGCACATCATGTGCCGGTGGACGGCAGACCTCTCTCCAGCGACCCTCTCGTAGCGAGGTTTCTCCGAGGTCTCCTTCTACTTAAACCACCTCTGCGCCCGCCAGCGCCTGACTGGGACCTGAATGTGGTTTTGCAGCGGATCACCTGTCCGCCTTTTGAACCTATGGCTACCTGTTCTCTCCGTTTTCTGTCTTGGAAAACCCTGTTCTTGATAGCCCTCACTTCCGCTAGACGCGTAAGTGAATTGCAGGCCCTCGTGTCTGATCCCCCTTACACTCGGTTCTACAAAAATAGGGTAGTCCTACGGACTCACCCTAAATTTCTTCCAAAAGTGGTCTCCCCTTTTCACATCAATCAGGAGGTGGTACTTCCAACCTTCTTTCCCAGGCCACACTCCAGCCGAGCTGAAACGGTCCTCCATACCCTGGACTGTAGAAGGGCTTTGAACTTCTACCTTGACCGTACGCGGGAGCACCGTAAAGCTGCTCAGCTTTTTGTGTCTTTTGACCCCAATAAATTGGGGCTCCCGGTCTCCAAGCGTACACTGTCCATCTGGGTTGCGGACTGTATCACTTGGGCTTATGGGGCAGCCGGACTCTCCTTGGAAAGTCGAGTCACGGCTCATTGCGTTCGGGCAAAGGCCACGTCAGTGGCCTACCTCCGCTCTGTTCCGCTGGCAGACATCTGCCGGGCCGCTACTTGGTCTTCGAGCCAGACTTTTGCGGTCCATTACTGCCTCGAGAGGGAGTCCCACAGGGACAGTGCTTTCGGACAGGCAGTCCTCCGTAATCTCTTTGAGGTCTGAGCAACTCCTACCCTCCATCCCGGATGTGGGCTACCGGTGGGTGATAATTCAGCGAAGATTCTTTCCTTCTGTGCTGCTGAGCTAGAGGGAGCTCATTTTTGTGCTTAGGGTCTCCGGTAGCCTTGAGCTTGGGAGTCCCATAAGTGAGGACTGACTTCCTGCTTGGTCCTGGAGAAAGCGTAGTTACTCACCTGTAACAGGTGTTCTCCAGGAGCAGCAGGAATCAGTCCTCACAACCCTCCCTCCTCCCCTTGGAGTTGCAATCGTCTGCTTTAGTTTTTTGCAAATTTTTATGCTGTCTTTTTTAGCTATGTCATCTGACTGGCTAAGATGGCACCCTTGGGCGGGAAGAGGACCGCGCATGCGCGCTGCAATTCCCAAAGGCTTTCTTTGAAAGCTGGGGAAAATTGCTCCGCGAGGGCTCCGTCGGCGCCGACGTCACCCATAAGTGAGGACTGATTCCTGCTGCTCCTGGAGAACACCTGTTACAGGTGAGTAACTACGCTTTCCAGCCTGCCTTTCCTACCTGCCCTCCAAGAAAATTGCATCAGAGGGTGGCTTGAGCGACAGGCCATGAGTGCGCATGCATGGGGGCACTTTACAGCCCAATGCAGTGCTGAAGTGGCAGTTCAGCTGCCACCGCTTCAGCACAAGGGGATGCAGTGTCATAGTGGGCTGAACAGAGATGCAATCTTTTGGGAGGGGGGACGGCACGGAGGATCTGCCTAGGGAAGCAGAAATCTTCATGCTGCTATTGTTCACAATGATGCCCAGATCCTTTTCCTGGGTGGTGATTCTTAATGTGTGGAACCTTGCATTGTGTAACCATAGTTTGGGTTGTTCTTTCCTAGCTGCATAGCATTGCACTCGGACACATTAAATTTCATCTACCATTTGGATGGCCTGTCTCCCAGTTTTTTTAGGTCCTCTTGAAATTTTTCACAATTCCCTTGTATTTTAATAATTTTGCATCATCTGTAGATTTGATTGGAGTGGAGGAGTAGCCTAGTGGTTAGAACACAAGCAACCAGGGTTCAATTCCCACTAGCACTCCTTGTGGCCTTGGGCAAGTCACTTAACCCTCCACTGCCTCGGAAGAAAGGCCTCGCAATCTACTTCCGGTGACACTGCCAAGAAAACCCAGGTCCTTCTGGGTGGCCAGGAGTCAGGACTGACTCGAAGGCCACATTGCATTTTTGTAGATTTGATCACCGCTCTCCTTATTCCCATTTCCAGGTAATCTATAAATATGTTAAAAAGCAGTAGGCCCAGCACAAATCCGTAGGATACTCCACTATTCTCCAGGACCAAGCAGGAAGTCAGTCCTCACATATGGGTGACATCGACGTCAATGGAGCCCCCTGCGGAGCATTTCCCCAGCTTTCTATGAAAGCCTTTGGGAATACTGCACGCATGCGCGGTCCCCTTCCCGCCTAAAGGTGCCATCTTGCTCAGTCTCTCTTTTTCCGTGGAGCCCTTCGGACGTGTGTCCTAGTTCACCCGGAAAATAGTTAGAGTTTTTCGTCTATTCCTTGCGATTTTCTTCGCGGTTTTTGTCCGGTTCGATGCCGGTTCCCCTTCTCGCCGGGTTCGGTACACCGGTATCGAGCCCGATCTTATTTTTTCGGTTTTTGCCCTTCGTGGCTGCCATTCGCGCCCTTTTTTCCTTTTCCCTGGAAGGCCGGTCCTTTGACCTCGTGGGGACTTTTTTTCCCCGATGGCTTCCAGTGGTTTTAAGAAGTGTGATCGGTGCAAGAAACTAATGTCTCTCACCGACACACACGACTGCTGCCTTCGGTGCCTCGGTCCTGATCATGATCCTAAGATCTGTGGACCGTGTGGAAAAATGTCCACTAAGGCACTTCAAAGTCGTCAGCACCAGAAGGAAAGGCTTTTCTCCAACTCGGCCTCCGGCCGGGCCCGGACCTCATCTGAGGCCTCGACGTCTCGGGAGTCTGACCCCGAGCATCGTCGGGGTTCCTCAGATAGGGGGTCCCCTGAGCGGGAGCGAAAGAGGAAGAAGCGGCTTGCGAGGGCGGCGTCGGAGGAGGTTCCTGGCTCCTCGAGAACTAGGTCTCGGGTGGAGCCGGAGTCTGCTAGACACGTAAGTCCTGTTGTCCTCGAGGACTCTCCTCCCAGGGAGCCGACGTCAGGCCCGGCACCGCCGGGGCCCGAGTCGGTAGCTGCTGAGTCTCCTGAGCTGGGTCTCAGGCTGACAGCCTTGGAGTGCAGACTGTCTGCCTTCATGGACCAGCAGCGGGTGCTGATGGCCAGCCTCGCTGGCGCATCTGCCCCGACAACCGGGACATCGACGTCGAAGTCGACCCCGGAGACCGAGCCGATACGTGAGACCATGAAGGCTCGAGGACGTCCTCAGTGACGGTCACCCTCGACCTCCCGGTCGGGACCGAGGTCGTCGACGCTGGTGCCTTCGGCGTCGGGGCGGGTGCTGCCAGGCCCTGCGCGGTTGGAGCCCGACTCCTCTTCGGACGAGTCCGCCTGGGAGACTGAAGATGAGGAGTCCCCCGATACCTTCAAGACTCGGTGCGTCCCGTCGGACTCGCCGCAGTCTGAGCCCCGGAGTAGGTCCCCTCCAGAGGATACCTGGTTCTCGGAGTTCGTGCGGGATATGGCCACTGCTTTGGCGATCCCTGCGGATCCCGAGGAGGAGCCGAAGAGCTCGAGGCCCTCCAGTATGACTCTCCTCCGAAGGAGGCCTTTACTGTGCCGGTTCCTGCAATGCTGGAACGGCTCCTCTTCCGGATGTGGGAGGCACCGGCCTCGGCGCCAGTTCTGAGCAAGTGGGTCGATTCCATTTATCGACTCCGTAAGAGCCCTGGTTTTCAAAAGGCGCAGCTACCGCACCATTCCATGGTGGTGGAATCGGCCATGCATCATCTGAAAAGTCAGAAGATGCACTCCGCGGTGCCCCCTGGCAGGGAGGCCCGGAACCTGGATGCGTTCGGTAGAAAGTGCTTCCAGGGCTCAATGCTTGCTTGCCGTGTCCAGTCTTACCAGCTGTACATGGGCATGTACTTGCGGGACCTGGCAAAGGAGCTTGCCGGGTTCTCTGCTGGTCTCTCCAGGGAACATTTGCAGAGGTTCAAGTCCTTGTCTTTGGGGATCCGGGAATGCTCTAAGTTCATGTTCCGAGCGGCCTACGATGGCTTCGAGGCCTCGGCCTGGGTTGCGGCTGCCAGCATCGCAGCTCGACGCCAGGCATGGCTGCAGTCATCGGACCTCGAGCCATGGGTTCAAGACAAGTTGGTCGATGTCCCTTACCGAGGTGAAAATCTTTTTGGCAAGCCCATGGCCGAGAAGGCTGCTGAGCTCGAGACCGAGCACCTCACGAGGCTGTCTCGAAAGACTTCTGCCCCTTCACACAAGAAGAAGGGCTCGGGTAAAAAGCCCTTTTACCCGAGGAAGGCGACTGCCTACAAACAGTTCCCAACTTACCAGGTCTCCCCCGCTCCCCCACAGGGTCAGCAGGCCAAGGGGAAGGGACATGGGCCCTGTAGGCAGAAGACCCCCAAGCCTTCGGCTCCTGCTCCTGCTCCTGCTCAGCAGGGTGGGGGGTTTTGACTCCCAAGGAATAGCCTCTCCATCTCTGCTGTCCTATCCCTGCACAGGAGGTCGCCTAGCCCTGTTTGCCCACCGGTGGCCACCAAATACAGGAGACAACTGGGTCTTAAGCATAGTCCAAAAGGGCTACCTGCTGTATTTTCATCAGTTGCCTCCTCCCTATTTTCCAGGAGAGCCTCCAAGGCCTCCTCTCCATACAGCCCTCCTCCTGCAGGAGCTCCAGGGTCTGTTACGAGACCAGGCGGTGGAGCCTGTGCCTCCCCACCTCCAAGGTCACGGGTTTTACTCCAGGTACTTCCTAGTACCAAAGAGAACAGGGGATCTCAGGCCTATTCTCGACCTCAGAAATTTCAACAAGTTCTTACAGAAGGAAAAGTTCAAGATGCTTACTCTTGGAACACTTCTGTCCTACCTCCAGCAGGGAGATTGGCTATGCTCTTTTGATCTAAAGGATGCATACACTCACATCCTCATTCATCCAGACCACAGAAAGTACCTCAGGTTCATTGTGGGAGGAAACCATTATCAGTACAGAGTGCTGCCCTTTGGCCTCACCTCCGCCCGCAGAGTCTTTACCAAATGCCTGGCAGTGGTGGCGGCCTACTTGAGAAATCAAGGTATCTTTGTCTTCCCCTATCTGGACGACTGGCTCATCAGGGGTCAGACGTGCCAGGAGGCCAGGCAAGCCATCCTCCGAACGATTTCTCTACTACAGCATCTGGGGTTTGTCATAAACTTCGCAAAGTCCACTTTGCTCCCCTCCCAAAACTTGGAGTTCATAGGGGCAAGACTGGACTCTCTGCAGGCAAAAGCTTTCTTGCCAGAAGACAGAGCCCAAAGACTGATGACCTTGGCAAACCAGTTTCTCAGCAGGTCACTGGTCTCCGCCAGGCTCTGCCTGAGGCTTCTTGGCCACATGGCTTCGACAGTGCATGTCACACCCCATGCCAGGCTTCATATGAGGCCTGCACAATGGTGCCTCAGAACTCAGTGGTCGCAGGCCACAGGTAGCCTCAGAGACAGAGTAAGGGTGTCCAGACCATTCCTGCACTCCCTACGTTGGTGGCTGCATCCCCCCAACTTACTGAAAGAGATGCCTTTTCAGCCACCTGGGTTCACAGTGGTATTGACCACCGATGCCTCTCTACAGGGCTGGGGTGCACACTGTCTGGGCAGGTGCACTCAGGGCCTGTGGTCTCCCTGGGAGGCCCAGCAGCAGATCAATCTACTGGAGCTTCGGGCTATTCACCTAGCCCTCAAGACTTTCTCTCAAACCTTGGCTTACCAGTCTCTTTTAGTGCAGACAGACAATCAGGTAGCCATGTTTTATGTGAATAAACAGGGAGGCACTGGGTCCAGGCTCCTTTGTCAGGAGGCGCAGGACCTTTGCTTGTTTGCGCTCCGGCACAACATGTTGCTCAAGGCGGTTTATCTCCCTGGCCAGGTTGAGCAGAATTCTGCAGCCACACGTGTGTCAGCTCCATCCCTTGGTAGTTCAGAAGATCTTCCTGAGATGGGGACTTCCATTCATAGATCTCTTTGCCAGTCCCCTGAACAGACAACTGCCCCAGTTCTGCTCCAGGCAACCGCATCCTCTGAGACTAGCAGTAGATGCTTTTCTGATTTCCTGGTCCCAAGGCCTCCTATATGCGTTTCCTCCCACGCCTCTGGTGGCCCGAACCCTGTTCAAAGTTCTGAAGGACCAGGCCTCGGTCCTTCTGGTAGCCCCCAGGTGGCCGAGACAACCTTGGTTCCCACTTCTGCTTCAGCTAGCAGTGGACCCTCCACTACCTCTAGGGTTGCAGCCCGACCTTCTGTCTCAAGACCAGGGGTCTCTTCTGCACCCCAATCTCAAATCTCTCAATTTGATGGCCTGGAAGCTGCAAGAGTAGTTTTGGCTCCTTGGGGCCTACCTCCTGAAGTTGAAGAGGTCGTCCTGGCCTCTAGAAGCAG
Source organism: Ichthyophis bannanicus (assembly GCA_033557465.1). NCBI lineage: Eukaryota > Metazoa > Chordata > Amphibia > Gymnophiona > Ichthyophiidae > Ichthyophis > Ichthyophis bannanicus. Next base: position 291,348,019 of record CM066033.1, on the reverse strand, counting down.
TCCACTAGAAAAACCTATGCCCTGAAGTGGAAGAGGTGTTCTGTGTGGTGTCAGCTGCGTACAGAAGATCTTTTCTCCTGTATTGTACCAGTGGTGCTTCAGTACCTGCTGCACTTATCCAATCAGGGCCTTAAGTCCAATTCTGTTCAGGTCCACCTCTCAGCTCTAGCAGCTCACCACTCACTGGTGGAGGGACACTCTATACCGGTTCACCCCTTGGTGTCCCGGTTCCTCAGAGGTTTGCTCTTGCTCAAACCTCCTGTCCGTCCTCCAGCCCCTGAGTGGGAGTTGAATGTGGTCTTGCAGCAACTGACTCGCCCACCTTTTGAGCCGATGGCTACTTGTCCTCTCCGCTTCCTTTCCTGGAAGACACTCTTCCTAGTAGCCTTGACCTCGGCCAGACGGGTGAGTGAGCTTCAGGCCCTAGTCTGTGACAGGCCTTACACCCGCTTCTATGGGAACAGGGTAGTCCTTAGGACTCATCCAAAGTTCCTCCCTAAATTTGTCTCCTCTTTCCACCTCAACCAGGAGGTGGTTCTTCCAACTTTCTTCCCTAGGCCTCATGCAAGCCAGGCTGAAGCGGTCCTGCATACCCTGGACTGTAGGAGGGCCTTATCCTTCTACCTTGACCGTACGCAAGGACATAGAAGGGCTACTCAGCTCTTCATCTCTTTTGACCCTAATAATTTGGGGTTAGCTGTGTCCAAGCGTACCCTGTCCATATGGGTGGCTGACTGTATCACCTGGGCTTACAGGACGGCTGACCTTCCCTTGCAGGGTCGGGTCACAGCCCATCGTGTCAGGGCAATGGCTGCCTCAGTAGCTCATCTCCGCTCTGTACCATTGGCAGACATCTGCAGGGCTGCAGCTTGGTCCTCAAGCCAGATTTTTGCAGCTCATTATTGTCTGGAGAGGGAGTCCCGTAGGGACAGTGCTTTTGGCCAGGCAGTAATCCGGAATCTCTTTGAGGTTTAGGCAACTCCTGCCCTCCAGCCCTCCGTTGGGCTACTGGTGGAGGTTCTTTCAGTGAAAAGCCTTTCTTTGATGCTGGGACTAGAGGGAGTTCTCTTGTTCAGCCTGGGTTCCTTGGTAGCCCAGAGCTTGGGAGTCACCCATATGTGAGGACTGACTTCCTGCTTGGTCCTGGAGAAAGAGTAGTGTTCTCCAGGAGCAGCAGGAATCAGTCCTCACAACCCTCCCTCCTCCCCTTGGAGTTGCAGTTGTACATAGTTTATTTTACATTTTTGTGTTCTGTTTTTTAGCTATGTCATTTGACTGAGCAAGATGGCACCTTTAGGCGGGAAGGGGACCGCACATGCGTGCAGTATTCCCAAAGGCTTTCATAGAAATCTGGGGAAATGCTCCGCAGGGGGCTCCATCGATGTCGATGTCACCCATATGTGAGGACTGATTCCTACTGCTCCTGGAGAACACTTGTTACAGGTGAGTAACTACTCTTTCACCTTTCTCCATTGAGAAAATTGGTCATTTAGCCGTACTCAGTTTGTTTTTAACCAGCTCCTAATCCACAATAGTACATTGCCTCCTATTCCATGACTTTTTAATTTCCCCAAGAGTCTTTCATTAGAGACCTTGTCAAAGGCTTTCTGAAAATCCAGATACACTATATCAACCGGCACACCTTTATCTACTTGTTTATTCACATCTTCAAGAAATATAACAAGTTAGTGAGGCAAAACTTTCCTTGGCTAAATCCATGTTGGTTTTCTGCCATTTAATCGTGACTATGTACATGTTCAGTAATTTTATTCTTTATAATGGTTTCTACCATTTTACCCAGTACTGCCATCAGGCTCACTGGTCTGTGATTTTCCGGATCACCCCTGAACACTTTTTTAAAAATTGGCATTACACTGGCCATTCTCCAATCTTCAGGTACTACAGATGATTTTAATGATAGTTCACAGATTACTAGTAGGTCTGCAGTCTCATATTTCAGATATTTCAGCACCCTGGGATATATGCCGTGCAGTCCAGGTGATTTGCTACTCTTAATTTATCAAATAGCTGTATTATCTCATCACGATTTATTAAAATTTGTTTTAATTCCTCTGATACATCAGTTCTAAATATCATTCATAAGCGTCCCTCTGGTCCAGTCCCTTTCCTCTGGGTTGTGTCCCCCTTGCAGCAGCATGTAGACTGAACATGTCATCTTTTTGATGACCCTAGGGTATATATACCTCTGGCACCACCCACCAGATCAGTTTTTTGCTCAGTTTCCAAGCAACTGTAGGGAGGCAGTAAACCAGAGCACAGGTTTACTGGAGAGACTTAGTTAGTTGAGGGTTTTTTCCTTTTTATTTGGTTTATTCTTCATTTGATTTGGTTAATGCTAGTTATTTCCTCGTAATTTTAGTTAATTTTTATCCTTTGGAATCCCCCTCCCCTCCCCTCTGGGTCTCGGGGGTTGAGGAGTAGGAGGTTTCAGACAGCCTGGTCCTTTAAGGCAGAGAAAGAGAAGCCTGAGGTCCGGATTTGCTCTTGCAGCTATTCAGTCGAGCATCAGAGCTCTACTGTCTCCCGCCTCGCCACCGAAGCCCTCTTGGAGGCTGAGCGTGAAGGTGGGAAGACGCGTGACAGGCAGCAGGAAGGAGCAGGACGGCACGGAAGCGCGGCAGTGGGCCGCGGGGAGCCACACGGCCGCCTATTGCGTGTTGGCAGAACAGCCCTTGGCGGCGAGTCTGAGTGACAGTCGAGGTTCACTGCAGTGAAGCCGGGTATTTTTTTCTTCGGTGTGCAGAAAACGGCAGGCAAGGTAAGGGGCTATGAATTTGGCACGCTTTTCAGCACTGGGAGATAAAAGGGCCCTTGCAGTGAAAAACAGGGGAGGGGGGGGGGGTGTTTCTCATGGACTTTGGGAGCTGCACACGGGGCATATCTTAAGGATTCTGAAGGACAGTTTTGGTATCCTGAAAGCATTTTGAGTAGTTAAAAAAAAAAAAAGTTTTTGTTTTGTTCCCTGACTTAGGCGCAAGAGAGAGGCCACATAGAGGCTCCGGTCCCCTTTGGGGGCATCACCATGCCTGCCAGACAGCAAGTGTCTGGTTTGCGGAACTCACCAAGGGGCTGTCTTGGAGGCCAGTGTGTGTCAGGGCTGCGCAGAGGAGGCGGCCTCAGTGGAGCAAGGCATGCAGCTGGTGGGTGCTCAGGATTCGCTTCCTCTGGTGTCCCAGGGTTCAGAGGAGCCTCTGGAGGCTATTTTCTGGTCTGCGTCTCCCCTTCCGTCTCCTCTGGGGCAGGCCGCTCCTCCATTACTGTCTGCCCCGTTTCCGAGAGGTCGCTTCCTCCCCAGGGGCAGGGCTTCCGGGGGTTTCGAGGGGCATGTAAGGGGTTTGGCGCCTCTTCCTCCGTCTCGGGGCCTAGGAAGCCGAAATGAAGCAACGGGGGCCCAGCAAAGAGTTCTGCCGGTGGGGGGGACGTTTTTGGCAGTTTTTCTTGGCCTGGGCCAGGGTCACGTCCGATCAATGGGATCTAGAGGTGGTGCGAGAAGGTTATGCTCTCAAATTCGCAAGATCCATTCTTCCTTCCTTCGTTTGGTCCCCGTGCAAGTCTCCGACCAAGATTGCTGCGATGAAGGCCACCTTGGAGAGGTTGCGGCTACTGGGAGCCGTGGTTCCGGTACCCTCAGACCAGTGCGGATGCGGTCGATACTCCATTTATTTTGTAGTACCCCAAAAAGAAGGTTCCTTCCGCCCGATCCTTGACTTGAAGGGGGTCAATCGTTGCCTCATGGTCTCTCACTTTCGGATGGAAACCCTGAAGTCGGTGATTGTAGCGGTGAGACAGGGAGAGTTTCTGACTTCCCTAGACCTCACAGAGGCGTATCTGCATATTCCCATCCGCAAAGCACATCAGCAATTTCTGCGGTTCGCATTTTCAGTTTCAGGCCTTACCCTTCAGTTTGGCAACGGCTCCACGCACCTTTACCAGGGTTATGGTGGTCATTGCCACGGCTCTATGCAAGGAAGAGATTCTAGTCCACCCGTACCTCGATGACTGGTTGATTCGGGCGAAGTCCAAGGTAGAGAGTCAGAAAGCAACGGCCAAGGTGGTCTCTTTCCTGAGAAGTCTGGGATGGGTTATCAACCTGGCCAAAAGCAAGTTGCAACCCTCTCAGGAGATCGAGTATCTGGGGGCGAGGTTCAGCACGGGCAAGGGCATGGTGTTCTTGCCGGATCGCAGAGCAAGGGAACTGAGGCAGCTGGTGGAGCAGTTCCTGGCCATGAAGGCACCCTCAGCCTGGCATTATTTGCAGGTTCTGGGAACCATGGCAGCTACGTTAGAACTGGTTCCTTGGCCAGAGCTCATATGAGGCCTCTTCAGCGGGCCCTGCTCAGGAGCTGGTCTCATCAGCGTCAACCCATGTCCGTGACTCTTCCCTGCCCGCCGAGGATCAAGGAGGCCTTGCAGTGGTGGCTCCGTCCGGGGGGCCTAGAGAGAGGGATGCCCCTCGAGGTTCTGCTGTGGATTCAGTTGACGACGGATGCCTCTCTCCGGCTGGGGAGCTCACTGCGAGGGCCACTTCGCTCAAGGTACCTGAAGTGCCCAGGAGGCTCGCTGGTCGATCAACAGGTTGGAATTGCGAGCAGTAGCACTAGTGCTCAGAGCGTTCGAGTCGGTAGTTCTAAGGAAGGCGGTTTGAGTGCTGTCCGACAACATGACCACGGTGGCGTATATCAACCGGCAGGGCGGCACGAGCAGCCCTCCCTTGGAGGAGGAGGCCAAGGGTCTCTTGGAGTGGGCCGAGGATCATCTAGCGGCCTTAGCGCAACATGTTGGCGGAGTGGAAAACACAATGGCAGATTACCTAAGCAGGAACAGAGTGGGAGCTCTGTCAGAAAGTGTTTGAGTAAGTAGCGCGCCATTGGGAGACCCCCTCAGGATGGATCTCATGGCACAGTGGAAATCGGCAAAGGCAAGCCGGTTCTTCAGCCGAAGAAAAGAAAGGATGTCAGAGGGTTTGGACGCGTTGGTGCAGAAGTGGCCGACCGACAGCTTCCTGTACGTGTTTCCTCCATGGGCACTCATAGGCAGGGTCCTCCAGCCCGTGGAGGCATACACAGGTTGGGTGGTTCTCATAGCTCCGGACTGGGTCGGCGCCCGTGGTACGCCAGTCTCATGTGGCTGCTGGCCAGTCATCCTTGGCGCCTTCCGGTGAGGGATGATCTTCTCACTCAGGGCCCAGTGCGCATGCTGCAGGTGGATTGGTTCTCGCTTACGGCATGGCTATTGAAAGGGCACGGCTGCGGAAACGGGGTTACTCTAGAACAGTGATCTCCACCTTGTTGAGTTCCCGTAAGCGTTCAACCTGTCTTTCCTATGTGAGGGTCTGGCATGTGTTTGAGGGCTGGTGCGCAGATCAGCGAAAGAGGCCTCTGGCGGTGTCTGTCCCAGAGGTTTTGGAGTTCTTGCAGGCCGGATTTGAGAAGGGTCTGGCAGCCAGCTCTCTGCGGGTGCAGGTGGTAGCTATTTAGTGTTACAGGGGCAAGATTCAGGGAAAGTCCCTGGGGGAACATGCGGATGTAAGTCGGTTCCTTAAGGCAGTGAGGCACCTGCGGCCCCAACAGAGGTCACCGGTTCCCCCCTGGGACCTTAACCTAGTGTTAGACGCTCTGTCTGCTGAGACTTTCGAGCCGTTGCGGCATGTCTCGTTGAAGGTTATGACCATTAAGGCTGTTTTTCTAGTGGCCATCTGTTCGGCCAGACATATTTCGGAGTTTCAGGCTCTGTCTTGTCTGCCGCCTTTTCTCTCCTTCTTTAAGGAGAAGGTAGTCCTCCAGACGGTACCGTCCTTTTTGCCTAAGGTGGTTTCTTCCTTTCATGTGAATCAGATGGTTTCTCTTCCCTCCTTCTTGGGGGGGGGGAGGGGACTCAAGGGCAATGATGCTTGGTTGCGTCTTTTGGACGAGCATAGAGTGTTGAAGGGGTGCCTGGATCGGACTGAGTCCTTTCGCAAGTCCGAGAGACTGTTTGTCTTGTTCGGGGTGGGGGGGCAGCGTAATGATGAGGCGGCGGTCAAGGCATCCATCTCCAGATGGGTCAGGGAGGCCATTGCTGTGGCATATACCCTAAAAGGAAGTCAGGTTCCAGCCAGACTCCGGGCTCACACTACGCAAGCGCAGGCGGCCTCTTGGGTGGAATTTAGTTTGGTTCTCCCGCTGGAGATCTGCAAGGTGACATCTTGGTCTTCAATGCATACTTTTGCCAAGCACTACAGATTGAATGTTCAGGCCACTGGAGATGCGGGTTTTGGAGGCTCGGTGCTTCGGTCTGGCCTTGCAGGCCCCTCCCAGGTTTGAACTGCTCTGTTACATCCCAGAGGAAAGGGACTGGACTGGAGGGACACTTAGGAAAGAGTAATTAGACCTTACCTGCTAATTAGCGTTCCTGAAGGAACTCCAGTCCAGTCCCTGATCCCACCCAGAGTCATTTTCTTGACAGGTTCGCCGGTCCGAAGCGGGTAAGAGAGGTAAGAGTTCAGAGATTTTCTGCTGAGGGTTCCAGTGCTGAGGCGGGACAGATGGGCGAGGTGCCTAGGTAAGAGCAATTGCGAGTTCAGATAAGCCTCTTCCTCTTGGAGGGTTGGGAAGTCCCTTCTGGGGGGAGGCGGGTTTGGGTATTTTGGGAGTTTAATTTACAGTTTAGTAAGAGTTTGGTATTATGGTTACTTAATTTGTCTCTCCGTTAAGTCTGCTTTGTCAATAGGATCCTGATCTGGTGGGTGGTGCCAGAGATATATATATCCTAGGGTCATCAAAAAGATGACATGCTCAGTCTACATGCTGCTGGAAGGAGGGCACAACCCAGAGGAAAGGGACTGGACTGGAGTTCCTTCAGGAACGCTAATTAGCAGGTAAGGTCTAATTACTCTTTTCTGCCATATGTAAGTTTTCTATGTCATCTTCAGTAAAGATTGAAGAAAATGATTCATTCAGTCTATCTGGTATGGCCTTGTCCTCTCTTATTGCTCCTTTTACCCCACTATCAAATAATGGTCCAAATGACTCTCTCACAGGCATTTTGTTATGACTGTACTTGAAAATGTTTTTATTGTGCGCTGTTGTTTCCACGGCAAGCTTATTTTCAAATTTTCTCTTTGCCTGCCTTATTAATGCCTTGCATTTAACTTGCCAGTACTTTTGTTGTTTCCTGTTTTAATCATTTGGCTCTTTTTTTCCATATTCTTAGCTGTAACAGTCACTCCGACCTTACCTTTAAGCCAAGTTGGCTGTTGTTTGGCCTTCCTTCCACCTTTCTTAAAGCATGGTCTGGGCTTCCAAGATAGTATTTTTAAATAAAGCCCAGGCCTGATGTAAACTTTTGACCTTTGCATTGCGCTTTTTAGCTTTTTCTGAACCATTTTACTCTTTTATCATAGTCTCCTTTATGAAAGTTAAATGCTAACACAGTGAATTTCCTTGCTATCCTCCCTCCATTTATTAAATTAAATGTGATCATATTATGATTGCTATTGCCAAGCAGCCCCAACACCGTACCTCTTGCACTAGATCCTGCATTCTACTAAGGAACTAGGTCTAAAATAGCTTACCCTTGTGTCAGTTCCTGAACCAGCTGCTCCATGAAGCAGTCATTTATTTCATCTATAAATGTTATCTCCCTAGTATATCCTGATGTGACATTGAAAAGGAAGATGAATGGAAGCTTCCTACTTCTGCACTATGAAATCAGTCCATACACAAGGAGCAGAGGATTAAAAGGATTAAAAAGAATCCTTTATTGGAATAAGCAAAAACTGGGCTCTGCCAAGTTTTGGATGGAAAAAGCCTTCGTCAGGGGTCTAAAAAGAGCATTATACATATATACATAAAAAATATATTAGGAAAAAATCAATAAAAAAACCACACATAAACAAACATGATACATAAAAAAATAAAATAACAGAGGACCAATAAACATGGGTGCCTCACTTGAGAGCACCAATTTGTTAAAAGCACAAAAATCTAAATAAAAAATAAAAGCACTTAAGCCAGTGTCACACTGCACAGTACACTGAATGTTTAAAAAATATAAACTACATATAAATTGTATATTTAGTATAAATAAAAGCTTTAAACTAATCATAGAATGAATAAAATCAATGAGAAAAAAATGATAAATACTCATACAATAGCAGGTATAGAAAACATAAAAACGTGTAATAACAAAAATTGTAATAGTATCAACTCAAAGATAAAAAGAGAAAAAATGAAGGAAAAAACAAATAACAAAAATAAAATACATAACAGTAATTCTCCAGGACCAAGCAGGAAGTCAGTCCTCACATACGGGTGATGTCGGCGCTGACGGAGCCCTCGTGCAGAGCTTTTCCCCAGCTTTCAAAGAAAGCTTTTGGGAATTGCAGCGCGCATGCGCGGTCCTCTTCCCGCCCAAGGCTGCCATCTTGCTCCGTCTTCTTTTTTCCGCGGAGCCCGACGGACATAGTTTGTTTTTCGCCGAGGAAAAAGTTGATTTCCCTATTTTTTGTACTTCTCCTTCTGTTCGACGCCGGATCCTTTTCCCGCCTGGGCCCGATACGCCGGTATCGAGCCCGCTCTCTCCTTTTTCGGTTTTTGTCTTTCGTGACTAGCGTTCGCGCCATTTTTTCTTTTTTCACTGGCAGCCCTGTCTTTTGACCTCGCAGGGGCCCTTTTTCCCCCGATGGCTGCCAGCGGGTTTAAAAAGTGTGATCGGTGTAAGAAACTTATGTCTCTTACCGACACACACGACTGCTGCCTCCGCTGCCTCGGACCCGATCATGACCCGATGATTTGTGGTCCATGTGGCAAAATGTCCTCGAAGGCGTTGAGGAGTCGGCAGCACCAGAAGGATAGGATCTTCTCTGACGCCGCGTCCGGACGGGCCCGGACCTCGTCAGAGGCCTCGACGTCTCGGAAATCCGGCCCCGAGCAGCGTCAAGGTTCCTCTGAGCGGAGGTCTCCTTCGCGGGAACAGCGCAGGAAGAAGAAACCCGCGAGGCTGGTGTCGGTGGACGCTCCTGGTTCCTCGAGAGCCAGGTCGCATAGCCCCGATAGCCGTCCCGGGTCTTCGGAGTCGGAGAGGCCTGCCAAGCAACCTCGTCTCGAGATGGAGTCTCCTGGACACGTGAGTGCTGTAGTCCTCGTGGGAGCCGATGTCGGGCCCAACGCCGTCGGGGCCCGAGTCGGGGGCTGCTGGGTCTCCTGAGCTCGGGCTCAGGTTGACGGCCTTGGAGAGCAGCCTCGCTGCCTTCATGGAACAGCAGCGGGCATTGATCGCCGGTCTCACCGGTGCATCTGCCCCTACCACCGGGACATTGACGTCCAAGACGACCCCGGAGGCCGAGCCGATCCTCGAGTCCATACGGGCTCGAGTCGATCCTCGGCCACGGTCTCCCTCGGCCTCCCGTTCGGGACTGAGGTCGTCGACGCCGGTACCCTCGGCGTCAGGGCAGAGGACATCGGTGCCCGCCCGACCGGAGCCGCTCGACACCTCCTCCGAGGAGTCGGGCTGGGAGACGGAGGACGAAGAGTCACCCGACACCTATCGGACTCAGTGTGTCCCATCGGACTCGCTGGAATCATAACCTCGGAGACGATCCCCACCGGAGGATACCCGGTTCTCGGACTTCGTGCGGGATATGGCCAAGGCCTTGGCCTTCCCCGCGGAGCCCGAGGAGGAGCCTCGAGCCGAGGAGCTCGAGGCCGTCCAGTATGACTCTCCCCCGAAGGAGGCCTTTACTGTACCGGTTCCTCCGATGCTGGAGCGGCTGCTCTTCCGCATGTGGGAGACCCCGGCCTCAACGCCGGTGTTAAGCAAGCGGGTCGATTCCATCTATCGAGTCCGCAAGAGCCCCGGGTTCCAAAAGGCACAATTACCGCACCACTCCATGGTTGTGGAATCGGCCATGAATCGACTGAAAAGTCAGAAGATGCACTCCTCGGTGCCTCCCGGCTGGGAGGCCCGGAACCTGGATGCCCTCGGTAAGAAGTGCTTCCAGGGCTCTATGCTTGCTTGCCGTGTCCAGACATACCAACTCTACATGGGCATGTATCTCCGGGACCTGGCAAAGGAGATTGCCGGGTTCTCTGCTGGTCTCTCCGAGGAACCTTTGCAGAGGTTCCAGGCCTTGTCCACGGTATTCGAGAGTGCTCGAAGTTTATCTCTCGAGCAGCCTATGATGGCTTCAGGGCCTGCCGACAGGCTTGGCTACAGTCATCCGACCTCAAGCCATGGGTACAGGACAAGTTGGTTGATGTCCCCTGCCGAGGTGAAAACCTCTTTGACAAGCCCATGGCTGAGAAGGCTGCAGAACTCGAGACCGAGACTCTGACCAGGACTAGGCTGTCCAGAAAAACCTCTGCCCCTTCTCAGAAAAAGAAGGGCTCCGGAAAAAAGACCTTTTACCCGAGGAAGTCATCTGACTATAAACAATACCCTCATTATCAGGCCTCTGCAGCTGCCCAACAGGGTCAGCAGGCCAAGGGGCAGGGTCATGGGCCCCGTAGGCAGAAGGCCCCCAAGCCACCAACACTGGTCCCCTGTTCAGGAGGGTGGGGGGTTTTGACTCAAAATGCATAGCCTCTTCTCCTCAGCTGGCTTCTATCAGCACAGGAGGCCGGCTGGCCCACTTTGCCCACAGGTGGTCAGCCGTCACATCAGATACCTGGGTGCTTCATATAGTCCAAAAGGGCTATCTTCTCCATTTTCACCAGGTACCTCCCTCCTATTTTCCAGGGGAGCCTCCAAGATTCCCTCTGCACAGGGACCTACTCCTTCAGGAGTTAGCAAGTCTACTAAAGGAACAGGCTGTGGAACCGGTGCCCCACCACCTGAGAGGTCACGGCTTTTATTCCAGGTACTTTCTGGTACCAAAAGAAACAGGAGGCCTCAGACCCATCCTAGACTTGCGCAACCTCAACAAGTTCCTGGAGAGGGAAAAGTTCAAGATGCTTACCCTTGGAATCCTGCTGTTCTACCTCCAGCAGGGAGATTGGCTATGCTCCTTAGATCTAAAGGATGCTTATACTCACATCCTTATTCATCCAGACCACAGACAATATCTCAGATTTGTTGTGGGAGGAAACCACTATCAGTACAGAGTACTACACTTTGGCCTGACCTCCGCTCCCAGGGTGTTCACCAAGTGCCTGGCAGTGGTGGCGGCCTTCCTAAGGCTTCAAGGTCTTTTTGTGTTTCCATACCTGGACGACTGGCTCATAAGGGGCCAGTCTTCCCAGGAGGCCAGTCAAGCTACCCTTCGCACTGTGGCTCTGTTTCAGCACTTGAGGTTTGTCATAAACTTCGCAAAGTCCACTTTGCTCCCGTCCCAAAACTTAGAATTCATAGGAGCAAGGCTGGACACTCTTCAGGCGAAGGCTTTTCTGCCAATGGACAGAGCCCACAGGCTGATGGATCTAGCCAGGCAGTTTCACAGCAATTCCCTGGTCTCTGCCAGGCAATTCCTGAGACTTCTCGGCCATATGGCTTCCACGGTTCATGTAACCCCCAATGCCCGCCTGCACATGTGGCCTGCTCAGAGGAGCCTTCGCACTTAGTGGCATCAAGCCACAGGGAGCCTAGCAGACTCAGTGAGAATATCCGACCTGCTCGTCTCCTCTCTGCAATAGTGGCTTCATCTTCCGAATCTGGTACTCGGAGTGGTTTTTCAATCCCCTCCGCATTCTCAAGTGCTGACGACAGATGCTTCTCTTCTAGGTTGGGGAGAACATTGCCAAGGGACATGTACTCAGGGTCTCTGGACCCCTTGGGAGGCTGCTCAACAGATAAACTTCCTGGAGCTACGGGCGATACGCCTAGCTCTGAGAGCCTTCTCCCACCTCGCCTCTCACCAGTCTGTACTAGTCCAGACGGACAATCAAGTTGCCATGTTCTACGTGAACAAACAAGGAGGCACAGGCTCCTTGCTTCTATGTCAGGAGGCACAGCGGCTGTGCTCTTGGGCCGTCAATCACGGAATCCTCCTCAAGGCTGTCTACCTCCCAGGTCAAGACAATTACCTGGCGGACAGACTGAGCAGGATCCTGCAACCACACGAATGGAGATTGAACCCATTGGTGGTTCAGCAGATCTTTCTCAGGTGGGGCCTCCCCACCATGGATCTTTTCGTCAGTCCTCTGAACCGGCAACTCCCGAGATTCTGCTCCAGACAACCGCATCCTCTCAGAGTAGCGGCGGATGCGTTTCTGATCTCGTGGTCCGCAGGCCTACTGTATGCATTTCCTCCCACACCACTAGTGTCCAGAACACTGTTCAAAGTCCTCAAGGACGGGGCCTCAATGATCCTGATAGCCCCCAGGTGGCCGAGGCAACCGTGGTTCCCGCTTCTGCTGCAACTGGCGGTGGACACCCCTCTTCCTCTGGGTTTTCAGCACGATCTCCTGTCTCAGGATCAGGGGACTCTCTTGCACCCCAACCTCCAGTCCCTTCATCTGATGGCCTGGCTGCTGAAAGGGTAGTCCTGGCTCCCCTACTACTGCCTCGGGAGGTGGAAGACGTAGTCTTAGCCTCTAGACGGCAATCCACCAGGAAATCCTACGCTCTTAAGTGGCGTAGATTCTCCGCATGGTGTGCTCAACACAGCGAGAATCCCTTCTCGTGTTTGGTAGCGGTTGTATTGCAATATTTGCTTTACCTCTCCAATCTAGGCCTTAAGTCCAACTCTGTCAGGGTTCACCTCAATGCTCTCTCAGCGCACCACTCGCCGGTGGACGGAAGGCCTCTTTCCAACCACCCTTTGGTGGCTCGTTTTCTCCGAGGCCTCCTTCTGCTTAAGCCTCCTTTGCATCCACCAGCCCCTTAATGGGATCTGAATGTGGTCTTACAGCGGATTACTTGTCCGCCCCTTTGAACCTATGGCTACCTGCCCTCTCCGTTTTCTCTCCTGGAAAACCTTGTTTTTGGTAACTCTTACCTCTGCTAGGCGAGAGATTGAACTGCAGGCGCTAGTGTCTGATCCCCCTTACACTAGGTTCTACAGGAATAGGGTAGTCTTACGGACTCACCCTAAGTTTCTTTCTAAGGTTGTCTCCTCTTTCCACCTCAATCAGCAGGTGGTTCTTCTGACCTTCTTTCCCAGGCCGCATGCCAACCGGGCCGAGATGGTTCTGCATACCCTGGACTGTAGGAGGGCGTTATCCTTCTACCTTGACCGTACGCGGGAGCATCGGAGGGCTGTTCAGCTCTTCGTTTCTTTTGACCCCAATAAGTTGGGGTTACCTGTCTCCAAGCGTACTTTATCCATATGGATCGCTGACTGTATCGCCTGGGCTTATGGGGCAGCCGGCCTCTCGTTGGAGGGTCGAGTCACGGCTCATCGTGTCAGGGTGAAGGCTGCGTCAGTGGCTCTTCTCCGCTCTGTTCCGTTGGCAGACATCTGCCGGGCCGCTACTTGGTCTTCAAGACAGACTTTTGCGGCCCATTACTGCCTTGAGAGGGAGTGCTGCAGGGACAGTGCTTTCGGACAGGCAGTACTCCATAATCTCTTTGGGGTTTAGGCAACTCCTACCCTCCGGCCCTGGTGTTGGGCTACCGGTCGGGGGCGTTCTCAGAGAAGATTCCTTCCTTACGTGCTGCTGAGCTAGAGGGAGCTCATTTTTTCGGCTTGAAGTCTCCGGTAGCCTTAAGCTGGGGAGTCCCATATGTGAGGACTGACTTCCTGCTTGGTCCTGGAGAAAGAGTAGTTACTCACCGCCGGGTTCGGTACACCGGTATCGAGGCCGATCTTCTTTTTTCGGTTTCTGCCTTCGTGGCTGGCGTTTGCGCCCTTTTTTTCTTTTTTCCCTGGAAGGCCGGTCCTTTGACCTCGCGGGGATTCTTTTTTCCCCGATGGCTTCCAGTGGTTTTAAGAAGTGTGATCGGTGCAAGAAATTAATGTCTCTCACCGACACACACGACTGCTGCCTTCGGTGCCTCGGTCCTGATCATGATCCTAAGATCTGTGGACCATGTGGAAAAATGTCCACTAAGGCACTGCGAAGTCGTCAGCACCAAAAGGAAAGGCTTTTCTCCGATTCGGCCCCCGGCCGGGCCCTGACCTCGTCTGAGGCCTCGACGTCTCGGGAGTCTGACCCCGAGCATCGTCGGGGTTCCTCGCACAGGGGGTCCTGCAAGCGGGAGCGAAAGAGGAAGAAGCGGCTTGCGAGCACGGCGTCGGAGGAGGTCCCTGGCTCCTCGAGGGCTAGGTCTCGGATCGCCGTCCCGGGCCTGTGGAACAGGAGAAGCCATCAAAAGTACCTCAAGTGGAGCCGGAGTCTGCTGGACACGTAAGTCCTGTTGTCCTCGAGGACTCTCTTCCCAGGGAGCCTATGTCGGGCCCGGCGCCGTCGGGGCCCGAGTCGGTGGCTGCTGAGTCTCCTGAGCTGGGTCTCAGGCTGACAGCCTTGGAGTGCAGACTGTCTGCCTTCATGGATCAGCAGCGGGTGCTGATAGCCAGCCTCGCTGGCGCATCTGCCCCGACCACCGAGACATCGACATCCAATTCGACCCCAGAGACCGAGCCGATACTCGAGACCATGAAGGCTCGAGGTCGTCCTTGGTGACGGTCACCCTCGACCTCCCGGTCGGGACCGAGGGTGTCAATGCCGGTGCCTTCGGCGTTGGGGCGGGTGCTGCCGGGCCCCGCGCGGTCGGAGCCCGACTCCTCTTCGGACGAGTCCGACTGGGAGATGGAGGACGAGGAGTCCCCCGATACCTTCAAGACTCGGTGCGTCCCGTCGGACTCTCTGCAGTCTGAGTACCGGAGTAGGTCCCCTCCGGAGGATACCCGGTTCTCGGAGTTCATGCGGGATATGGCCACTGCTTTGGCGATCCCGGCGGATCCCGAGGAGGAGCCTCGAGCCGAAGAGCTCGAGGCCCTCCAGTATGACTCTCCTCCGAAGGAGGCCTTTACTGTGCCGGTTCCTCCGATGCTGGAACGGCTCCTCTTCCGAATGTGGGAGGCACCAGCCTCGGCGCCGGTTCTCAGCAAGCGGGTCAATTCCATTTATCGACTCCTGTTTTCAGAAGGCACAGCTACCACACCATTCCATGGTGGTGGAATCGGCCATGCATCGTCTGAAAAGTCAGAAGATGCACTCCGAGGTGCCCCCTGGCAGGGAGGCCCGGAACCTGGATGCGTTTGGTAGAAAGTGCTTCCAGGGCTCGATGCTTGCTTGCCGTGACCAGTCTTACCAGCTGTACATGGGCATGTACTTGTGGGACCTGGCAAAGGAGCTTGCCGGGTTCACTACTGGCCTCTCTGGGGAACCTTTGCAGAGGTTCAAGTCCTTGTCTTCGGGGATCCGGGAATGCTCTAAGTTCATGTCCCGAGCGGCCTACGATGGCTTCGAGGCCTCGGCCTATGTTGCGGCAGCTGGCATCACGGCTTGAAGCCAGGCGTGGCTGCAGTCATCGGACCTCGAGCCATGGGTTCAGGACAAGTTGGTCGATGTCCCTTGCCGAGGTGAGAAGCTTTTTGGCAAGCCCATGGCCGAGAAGGCTGCTGAGCTCGAGACCGAGCACCTCACGAGGACAAGGCTGTCTCGAAAGACTTCTGCCCCTTCCCACAAGAAGAAGGGCTCGGGTAAGAAGTCCTTTTACCCGAGGAAGGCGACTGCCTACAAACAGTTCCCACCTTACCAGGCCTCCCCCGCTCCCCCGCAGGGGCAGCAGGCCAAGGGTCAGGAACATGGGCCCCGTAGGCCGAAGGCCCCCAAGCCTCCGGCTCCTGCTTCTACTCAGCAGGGTGGGGGTTTTTGACTCCCAAGGCATAGCCTCTCCGTCTCTGCTGTCCCATCCCTGTACAGGAGGTTGACTAGCCCTGTTTGCCCACCAGTGGCCACCCATTACAGGAGACAACTGGGTCTTAAGCATAGTCCACAAGGGCTATCTGCTTCATTTTCATCAGTTGCCTTCTCCCTACTTTCCAGGAGAGCCTCCAAGGCCTCCTCTCCATACAGCCCTCCTCCTGCAGGAGCTTCAAGGGCTGTTGAGAGACCAGGCAGTGGAGCCTGTGCCTCCCCATCTGCAAGGTCACGGTTTCTACTCCAGGTACTTCCTAGTACCAAAGAGAACAGGGGACCTCAGGCCTATTCTCGACCTCAGAAATCTCAACAAGTTCTTACAGAAGGAGAAGTTCAAGATGCTTACTCTTGGAACACTTCTGCCCTACCTCCAGTAGGGAGATTGGCTATGCTCTTTATATCTAAAGGATGCGTACACTCACATCCTCATTCATCCAGACCACAGAAAGTACCTCAGGTTCATAATGGGAGGAAACCATTATCAGTACAGAGTGCTGCCATTTGGCCTCACCTCCACTCCCAGGGTCTTTACCAAATGCCTGGCAGTGGTGGCGGCCTACTTAAGGAATCAGGGTATCTTTGTCTTCCCCTATCTGGACGACTGGCTCATCAGGGGTCAGACGGCCCAGGAGGCCAGGCAAGCCACCCTCCGAACGATTTCTCTACTCCAGCACCTGGGGTTTGTCATAAACTTCGCAAAGTCCACTTTGCTCCCCTCCCAAAACTTGGAGTTCATAGGAGCAAGGCTAGACTCTCTGCAGGCAAAGGCTTTCTTGCCAGAGGACAGAGCCCAAAGACTGATATCCTTGGCAAACCAGTTTCTCAGCAGGTCACTGGTCTCCGCCAGGCTCTGCCTGAGGCTTCTTGGCCACATGGCTTCGACAGTGCATGTAACACCCCATGCCAGGCTTCATATGAGGCCTGCGCAATGGTGCCTCAGAACTCAGTGGTCGCAGGCCACAGGGAGCCTCAGAGACAGAGTAAGGGTGTCCAGACCATTCCTGCACTCCCTACGTTGGTGGCTGCATCCCCCCAACTTACTGAAAGGGATGCCTTTTCAGCCACCTGGGTTCACAGTGGTATTGACCACCGATGCCTCTCTGCAGAGCTGGGGAGCACACTGTCTGGGCAAGTGCACCCAGGGCCTGTGGTCTCCCTGGGAGGCCCAGCAGCAAATCAACCTACTGGAACTGTGGGCTATTCGCTTAGCCCTCAAGACTTTCTCTCAAATCCTGGCCCACCAGTCTGTCTTAGTACAAAGAGGCAATCAGGTAGCCATGTTTTATGTGAACAAACAGGGCGGCACTGGGTCCAGGCTCCTTTGTCAGGAGGCGCAGGACCTTTGCTTGTTTGCGCTCAGCCGCAACATGTTGCTCAGGGCGGTTTATCTTCCCGGCCAGGAAATTACCTAGCAGACAGGTTGAGCAGGATTCTGCAGCCCCACGAATGGCAACTTCATCCCTTGGTGGTTCAGAAGATTTTCCTGAGATGGGGACTTCCATCCATAGATCTCTTTGCCAGCCCCCTGAACAGACAGCTGCCAGGGTTCTGCTCCAGACAACCGCATCCTCTGCGGATAGCAGCGGATGCTTTTCTAATTCCCTGGTCCCAGGGCCTCCTGTATGCGTTTCCTCCCACGCCTTTGGTGGCCCGGACCCTGTTCAAAATTCTCCAGGACAAGGCCTCGGTCCTTCTGGTAGCCCCCAGGTGGCATAAGCAACCTTGGTTCCCACTTCTGCTTCAACTAGCAGTGGACACTCCACTACCTCTGGGGTTGCAGCCCGACCTTCTTTCTCAGGACCAGGGGTCTCTTCTACACCCCAATCTCAAATCTCTCAATTTGATGTCCTGGAAGCTGCAAGGGTAGTTTTGGCTCCTTGGGGCCTACCTCCAGAAGTTGAAGAGATCGTCCTGGCCTCTAGGAACCAGTCCACTAGAAAATCCTATGCCCTGAAATGGAAAATGTTTTCTGTGTGGTGTCAGCTACGTACAGAGGATCCTTTCTCCTGTACTGTACCACTAGTACTTCAGTACCTGCTGCACTTGTCCAATCTGGACCTTAAGTCCAATTCTGTTCGGGTCCACCTCTCAGCTCTGGCAGCTCACCACTCTCTGGTGGAAGGACACTCTCTGTCGGTTCACCCCTTGGTGTCCCGGTTCCTCAGGGGTTTGCTCTTGCTCAAGCCTCCTGTCCGTCCTCCACCCCGAGTGGGAGTTGAATGTGGTCTTGCAACAACTGACTCACCCACCTTTTGAGCCGATGGCTACTTGTCCTCTCCGCTTCCTTTCCTGGAAGACTCTCTTCCTGGTAGCCTTAACCTCGGCCAGACAAGTGAGTGAGCTTCAGGCCCTGGTCTGTGACAGGCCTTACACCCGCTTCTATAGGAACAGGGTAGTCCTTAGGACTCATCCAAAGTTTCTCCCAAAAGTTGTCTCCTCCTTCCACCTCAACCAAGAGGTGGTTCTTCCAGCATTGTTCCCTAGGCCTCATGCAAGCCAGGCTGAAGCGGTCCTGCATACCCTGGACTGTAGAAGGGCCTTATCCTTCTACCTTGACCGTACGCAGGGTCATAGGAGGGCTACTCAGCTCTTCGTATCTTTTGAACCTAATAATCTGGGGTTAGCTGTGTCCAAGCGTACCTTGTCCATATTGGTGGCTGACTGTATCAGCTGGGCTTAAAGGGCGGCTGACCTTCCCTTGCAGGGTCGGGTCACGGCCCACCGTGTAAGGGCTATGGCTGCCTCAGTAGCTCATCTCCACTCTGTACCGTTGGCAGACATCTGCAGGGCTGCAACTTGGTCGTCAAGCCAGACTTTTGCGGCCCATTACTGTCTGGAGAGGGAGTCCCGTAGGGACAGTGCTTTTGGCCGGGCGGTACTCCGGAATCTCTTTGAGGTTTAGGCAACTCCTGCCCTCCAGCCCTCCGTTGGGCTACCGGTGGAGGTTCTTTCAGTGAAAAGCCTTTCTTTGATGCAGGGACTAGAGGGAGTTCTCTTGTTCAGCTTGGGTTCCTGGTAGCCCAGAGCTAGGGAGTCACTCATATGTGAGGACTGACTTCCTGCTTGGTCCTGGAGAAAGAGTAGTTACTCACCTGTAACAGGTGTTCTCCAGGAGCAGCAGGAATCAGTCCTCACAACCCTCCCTCCTCCCCTGGGAGTTGCAGTTGTACATAGTTTAGTTTATATTTTTGTGTGCTGTTTCTTAGCTATGTCATTTGACTGAGCAAGATGGCACCTTTAGGCGGGAAGGGGACCGCTCATGCGTGCAGTATTCCCAAAGGCTTTCATAGAAAGCTGGGGAAATGCTCCGCAGGGTCTCCATCGACATCGATGTCACCCATATGTGAGGACTGATTCCTGCTGCTCCTGGAGAACACCTGTTACAGGTGAGTAACTACTCTATATCTCCATATATATGCACAAAAGTTGTTAAAGACACTTTTTAAAAAGGAGAAAAATATAGCAAGTATGTTGTATATACCTACAAAGTCATATATATATAAAATGTTATACAATAAAACTGTTTTGACTGATAAATAACAAATAAACCACTTTTGCCTTTAATTGAATTAATAAAAAAAGTACACTTATATCAAAAGCTTCAAATGAACAAAATTTAAAAAAGAAAAAAGAAAGTGGAAGAAATAAATAAACCAAATGTAAAAACAGCTCATTGTAATCAATGTATAAAGAAGCACATTTAAAGAAACTTTCAAACAAAATTTTGAAATAATATGCATCAAATGCATAATCGTTATTGTATGAATGATATATAGTTATGAGATGTGGGCTAAATGGAGAACGGAGCATTAGAGCCGCCATGGATATCAATAGAAAAGTGTCACGATCAATCCTATATAATGCACGTATTGGATTACCACAGGACAGTATGTCCCAGTATATTAAAGTGTGCCATATGCATACAGTTTTTTATGGATTAAAATCAAGTCAATCGCACCAACTCAAGAATATTAGTTAAATTGTCATGAGGCACAAAACAATTAGAAATGCGGAAACCTCTGTTACATATGAGAGAGAAAGAAAAACAGGCTCTCATGTGTGTTACATGGCCTATAAGGAATGAAGACCACTCATAAAAAAACAAAATCTGGGTACTTACATATAGCAGAGTGAAAACCAATAGTGTGTTGCATGCATGACTGTTGGGGCCGCACATGCAAACTGTATTTAAAGGGGAAGTAACCTCTATTGAGTTTATCATTAGCCACGCCTCCATTTCCACACTTGGCAGGTGATGGCAGATGATCAAACCATGTACCAGAGAAGACTAAAATATCCAGGGAAAGGGGGAGAGAGGAATTTCTTATTTATTTTTTATTTATTTATTTTACTTCTCTTATATACCTTGCTATTACAAATCAGTGTGGTTTACAATAAACAGAACAATATACTGTGCGGAAGGGCCACAGAGTATTTTACATCGAACAGGGATTAAAACTTGGGGTAACATATCTACACATTATTGGGGTAACATATCTACCTGGATTTAACTGGGGTAACATATCTACACATTATTTACAGTAATTTAACTGGGGTAACATATCTACACATTATTTATACCATAAGATGGATTGAATTGAAGAACATACACTATAAGAATAGAAAAGTAGATGCTAGTAAAGAGAAGGGGGGGAGACAAGGGGAAAAAGGAAAAAAGAAATAAAAAAAATCGTAAAAGTAAAAGATAAAAAATAATAAGAAATAAGAAATGTGATGGGACTTGACCCAGTCAGTACTGGGGTAATTAAAATTTTCCATTGTTACTGTGTTGTCAACTTTGCTAGTTTCCCTTATTTCTTTTAGCATTTCATCATCTGTCTGTTCATTCTAGCCAGGCAAATAGTAGCACACCCCCCACTGCCATTCCCTTCCCCTTTTTACAATGAATTTCTATCCATAGAGATTCTATAGTATATTTTGTTTCCTGCAACACCTTTATCCTATTTGACGCAATGTCCTCTTTAACATATAGCGCCCCCTCCCCCCACCAATGAGATCTACCCCATTATTGCGATATAGTTTGTAGCTTGGTATCATAGTGTTCCATTGGTTATCATCCTTCCACCAGGTCTCTGAGATGCCAATTATGTATAACGTTTCATTCAGTGCTACACATTCTAACTCTCCCATCTTAATTTTGGACTTCTAGAATTTGCATACACACATTTCAAAGTTTGTTTTTTGTTTATATTAACAGTCTGGCTATCAGATAACAATGGTAATTTTGAATCTTTCAACTCTGTCTGCTTTTTACTTAAATGCACATGGGTTACTTTTACTTTACTGGAATCTCTCTATCGGGATGCCCTAACTTCCCTGCTTTGCTAGTATCCTTCAAAGATACATCATTCTCCGGGAACAAGCAGGAAGTCAGTCCTCACATATGGGTAACATCGGCACTGACTGAGCCTGCACAGTAACCACTCCCCAGCTTTTATAGAAAGCCTTTGGGAGTTCTACCATGCATACAGGGCTGTACCAAGCCATAATTGCGCCCTGTGCTACCCCCCCCCCCCCCTCCGTTGCTTTGCTGCCACCGCCGCCACTTTTATGTTTTCTCGGAGGCGGTGCAGCAGTAGTAAGGCAGACCTGCATTTGTAGGCAGGTTGGATCCCTCCTTCCCTTCTCTGATGTAGGTCGCATCAGAGGAGGGAGGGACCAGGCCAGCCATTCAAACACTGAGTTGCAAAGACCAATGTTTGAATGGCTGGCCTGGTACCTCCCTCCTCTTGACGCGGCCTACATCAGAGAAGGGAAGGAGGGATCTGGCCTGCCTACAAACGCGGGTCTACCTCACTGCTGTTGCCGCTGTCACCTCCAAGAAAACAAAAAGTGGCAGCAGCAGGGCAACACCGGGGGGGGGGGCAGGTCGGGGCCGGCAGCCTGAAATGCGTCCCTAATCCTTTTGCGCCCTGTGCGGCTGCATCACTCGTACAGGGCTAGGTATGGTGCCCTGTGCCATCTTACCTCAGTGTTCTTTTTTCGGCTGAACCCATCAGATGCTTTTCTGTACCTCGGAAAAAACTTGGCATTTTCTTTTGCTTATTTTTTTTCTCTGTGCGTTTCTTTGCTCGGTCATGTACCATACTGTTCCTGTACCCAGAATCACCGCTTCCTCAGCAGCACATTTTTCTGGGGTTCCCTCCCTTTTTCTTCACTTGTTGCGCAGGTTTGTTCTCGCGCCATTCCCTGACCAAGATCTTGAAGTTTGATCTTGCAGGTGTCCTTTTTCCTGCTATATCCTTGGTCAGCAGTTTTAAGAAGTACAGTAGTTGTGCCCACACTATGTCCATAATGGACTGGCACATCTGCTGCCTTCATTGCTTCGGGTCTGACCACGATGATTCCACTTGCCCAATCTGTCAACAGATGACAAGAAAGGGTCGGAAGAATCATGACAGGCAGCAGGAGGTGCTGTTTGGCCTCAAGGTCTTGTCTTCGACCCCAGCCTTGACCATGGAATCAGCGCCCTGGGGGCCTCCGCGGAGTCACCATCCTCATGTGGCGACCGTGCCCGCTCTGAGCCCCAGGTGTGTGGAGTATCGGACCAAGGACCATCCACAGAAGATTGTCCCTGGAAGGAGTGGGCTCTGCTCATGTCAATGTCGAAGGTCGGTGCTGGCAGCCAGGGGTAAGATCCACGGTTACCATTACCGCATTCCTCGGCACAATGCCGAAGGCGATGGCCGGAAGCGGCCCTCAAAGCTGCCCTGGCAGGAGTAGACTCCCTCTTCCTCGGAGGGCCAAAGGAAGCCCACTGAGGCTGTCACCATTGGTGAGTCCCCACCGAGGGGACTGGCGTTGGGCCTGTGACCTTCGGTGGCTGCGGAGCCCTTAGCCCTTGAAAGCAAGTTGGCTTCCTTGGAGCATAGCCTTGTGGCTTTCCTCCAGCAGCATATTTCCTCAATGCCTGCTGGCTTTGGTTCCTCAGGTCCAGCCACTGGTCCTTCTACTGCGGGCACATCACCATTGGAAGTGCAGCCAGTGTTGGAGCGGTTTGGGTCGAGTTTCGATGCCAGAGCTTGATCCCATTCCCAGTTTTCTCACCACTCTTCACCGTGAAGTCATCAGGTTCAGAGTACTGAGGGTCTTGGCCCCCGGCTATCTTAATGGGGCATTGGCATGATGTCCGTCAGTGGTTGAAGCTCCTCTCTGAGTCCAATTCTGAATGGGAGACAGAGGATGAATCTCCTGAGACCATTTTGGACCGTGATGGTCCTTTGGACCCTTCTTCTCCACAGGAGCACTCGCGGTATCCGTCCAAGGACCTCTCTTTCCTGGACTTTGTCCAGGACATGTGAAAGGCCCTAGCTTTCATGGTGGAATCAAAGGAAGAACCTCCCACTAAGGAGGCTCTCACAGTGCCAGTTCCCCCTATTTTGGAACGGCTCCTGTTACACGCCGGTTACGGTTCCCAAGTGGCTCGATTCCATGTAGTGAGTCCACAAGAGCCCGGGTTTTTTAATGACACAGCTACCACACAATTCCATGGTGGTGGAGTTGGCCATGCACTGAATCAAAAGCCAAAAGACGCATTCCTCGGTGCCCCTGGGTAGGGAGGCTCACACCATGAATGGCTTGGGTAGACTGTGCTTCCAGGGCTCGTTGCTCGTCGCCTGTATCCAGGCATACTAGCTGTACATGGGCATGTACCTGAGAGCAGAGCTGGCCTAAGGGTTTCTGCCGCCCTGCCGGCTCTGATACCCCCCCCCAACTGACGCCCCCCTTCAGTTGCCACCATCACCGTACCCCCCGCCCCTCACAGCTGCCGCAGATTCCGTCTTGGGAGAGGGAGGCAGGCAGTGGCCATATTTTCAAAAGTGGTGGAATTAGCAGCAACTGGGGGGGGGGGGCAGTGCAGCCACCCATGTGTGCTGCTTCTGTCCACCCATGCCACTGCCCACCCAGGCCAGCCACCTTAGGCAGCTGTTTATCTTTCCTGGTGGACGATTCAGCGCTGCCTGACAGACCTGGCAAAGGAGCTTGCCGGGTTCTCTGCTGGTCTCTCTGATGATTACCTCCAGTGCTTCAAGAGCTGATGACAGCGGTCAAGGACTTCTTCAAGTATGTCACTCGGGTAGCCTATGACAGCTTTGAGTCCGTGGCTAGAGTGGCTGCTGTGGGCATTAGTGCCCACCACCTGGCATAGCTACAGTCCTTGGACTTGGAGCAAATGGTCCAGGAGAAACTGTTCGATGTCCCATGCCAGGGAGAGAACCTCTTCAGCAAGCCCATGATGGACAAGGCCGCTGAGCTGGAGACTGAGTTGCTGATCAAGACCAGGCTCTCTTGGAAGACTGCTGATCATTTCTGATGGAATCCTTTGGGGGAAAAGTCCTTCTAACCGAAGAAGAAGAAGGCCTACAGACAATGCCCCCAGTATCTGGCCTATCGGGCTCCCCCATAGGGGCAGCAGGCCAAGGGTCAGGGGCAGGGCCCCCATAGATCTAAGGCCCCCAAGCCCCAGAGAATGCCTCAACCGCAACCTGGTGGGGGGCTTTTGACTCCTTTGACATAGCCACTCTTCTCCAGGAGGCTCATCGTCTGCTCTGCATTGCTGGGCGTCTGGTATTCTTCTCTCTCCGGTGGTCCAGCATCACCACCGATGCCTGGGCTTTACAGGTCATGAAGAACAGATACCTCCTCCACTTCAAGCAGGTGCCACTGCCCTTTTATCCAGCAGAGTTCCCGATGGACCCCCTCCATCAAGAACTCCTTCAGCGGGAACTCGCTGGTCTCCTTCTCGACAAGGCGGAGGAGTTCTTCCCTGGTCTCAGATAGGAGAGAGATTCTACTCCTGTCACTTCCTGATCCCCAAGAAGACTGGAGGATTTCGACCCATCCTAGATCTGCTAAACCTTAACTGCTTTCTGGAGAAAAGAGAAGTTCAAGATGGTCTCCCTTGGAACATTGCTGCCCTATCTTCAGCGGGGATATTGGCTATGCTCCTTGGATCTAAAAGATGCTTATACCCACATCCTGATTCATCCTGTGCACCAGCAGTACCTCTGATTCATCGTTGGAGGCTGCCACTACCAGTAGAGAGTCTGCCCTTCGAACTGGCGTCCGCTCCCAGGGTATTCACAAAGTGCTTAGTGGTGGTCGCCACCTAACTGAGGATGCAAGGTGTGTTCATATTCTCGTATCTGGATGACTGGCTCATCTGAGGAAGCACATCTAATGAGGTCTCTTATGAGATGCGCCGCACCATCCTCTTACTCAAACACTTGGAGTTTGTCATCAACTATCCCAAGTTCCACCTGCAGCCCACGCAGCTCCTCAAGTTCATTGGTGCCCTCCTCGACACTGCTCAAGAGTGTTCCTTCCGACTGACAGGGCCTCGCCCGGACAGTGAGTGCCAGTACCTCACTCTCGGCTCGCCTCATGCTATGCCTCCTGGATCACATGGCTTTCACGATTCCTGTCACCCTGTACACTCGTCTTCGCTTGCAGCAGGCCCAGTGGAGCCTCTCCACTCAGTGGAAGCAGGCAGTGGGACACCTGGAGGGTAAGATCCAGGTGACCCTGCTGCTCGCTGACTCCGTCATCTGTTGGCAGCAGTCGCTGATCTCCTGGCGGGGCTTTCCTTTCAGGCGCCCCCACATCAGCACATCCTCACCATGGATGCCTCCATGCCCTGCTGGGGGGGAGGGCCAATTGGAATGGCCTTCAGACCAAGGGTGTCTGGTCACGGGATGAGACTCGACTGCACATCAACCTCCTCGAGTTCAGGGTGATTGCAAACCTACCTAGCCAACCATATCGTCCTGGTACAGATGGACAAACAAATGGCAATGTTCTACTTCAGCAAGCAGGGTGGAACGGGCTTGTTCTCCCTCTCTCGGGAGGCAGTAGGCCTCTGGAACTCCACCATCAGTCGGGGTATACTTCTTAGGGTGGTATACCTCCCGGGGCAGGACAGTGCCTTTAGTGGACAGGCTCAGATGGATGCTCCAGCCCCATGAGTGGCGACTCAATCCGCAGGTTGTCTGGAGCATCTTCAGCAGGTGGGGCACCCCGACGATGGACCTTTTTGTCACCCTCAGCAACGCCCAGTTGCCTCATTTCTGCACCAGACTTCCGGTCCTTGCTCGGACAGCGGCTAACACATTTCTCTTGCTTTGGGGTGAGGATTTCCTTTATGCATATCTCCCATACCCCTGGTAACCAAGACCACCTTCAAGATACAGGTAGACCGGGCCACAGTCATTCTTGCCCTTCGCTGGCCCAGACAGACATGGTTCACCTTGCTGCTCTATCTCTCTCAGGCGCCCCTGGTTCCTCTGGGCTGTGCCCCGGATCTGCTTTCGCAGGGGGAAGGGACCCTCCTGCATCCCAACCTCCTGCCCCTAGCTCTGACAGCATGGCTGCTGAGAGGGTAGCCATGGCCCAGTTTCACCTGCCCAGGGATATCCAGGATGTCCTCCTCGTGTTCCACAAGGATTCCACCAGATGGTTATATACTTCTGAATGGTGTAGGCTCGCAGTCTAGTGTGTGGATAGGGATATCAGTCCTTTCTCCTGCTGGTGCAGGAGGTTCTGCAGTACCTCCTCCACCTCTCCAGTGCTAGTTTGAAGTCCAATTCCATATGAGTGCACTTCAGTGCCCTCATGGCTTACCACCATCTGGTTGATGGTCAGTCCCTCTCTGTTCATCCTCTTGTGGGCCGCTTCATGAGGAGACTGCTGCTTTTGTGGCCTCCCATGTGCTTGCTTATGGTGGCATGGGACTTGAATGTAGTTCTTGGGAAGTTCATTGTTCTTCCCTTCAAGCAGCTTGCCTCTCATCATATCAAGTATGTTACTTGGAAGGTAGTCTTCCTCATGGTACTCACGTCTGCACGCAGGGTCAGCAAAGTGCAGGCTTTAGTGGCCCATGCTCCTTACACAAGGTTCCATCATCATAGGGCGGTCCTTCATACCCACCCTAAATTTCTCCCTATGGTGGTCTCCTCCTTTCATCTCAACCAGGAGGTGGTTCTCGCTACCTTTTTTCTCAGGCCTCACGTGAACAGAGCTGAGACCTCTTTTCACACTCTAGATTGTAAAAGAGCTTTGGCAAGTGAAGTCTCACTGCTGCTCATCTCAGCTGTTCATCTCTTATGACCCAAACAGCTCGGCTTTGCAATCTCTAAACACACCCTTTCTTCCTTGGTGGCACACTATATCTGCTTTGCCTATCAGCAAGCTAGTCTCTCTCTGGAACATCATGTATCGGCCCATAATGTCCGGGCCATGTCCGCCTCTGTGGTGCATCTGTGTTCCATGTCCCTTTTGGAGATTTGCCAGAATGCTACCTGGTTTTCGACCCACACCTTTGCAACTCACTATTGCCTTGATGGGTATTCTCATCATGACAGCGCCTTCGGACAGGCTGTGCTGCGGCATCTATTAGGGGATCGATAGAACTCCTTCTTAGGCCCTTCTCCTGTCCAGGCTACCAGAGAATTGATTCTCTGCTTGAGGCTGGAGCCACATCCTGACCTACTGGCCTCTCAGCATTCTTCACTGTCATTCACGGTCCATTTTTTCGATCACCCGTGATTTTTACAGGTTTTTGGTAGCCTGTAGCTAGTGAGTTCCATATGTGAGGATTGATTTCCTGCTTGTTCCCAGAGAAAGCATAATTACTCACCTATAGTAGGTGTTCTCTGGGAACAGCAGGAATCGGTCCTCACTAGCCTCCCTCCTCCCTGTGGAGTTGTTTTTCTTTTTCTGCTTGATTAAACTATGTCATCATACTGAGTAAGATGGCACCCTTGGACGGGAAGGTGACACGTTTGTGTGGTAGAACTCCCAAAGGCTTTCTATAAAAAGGTGGGGAGTGGTTACCACACGGGCTCCATCTGTGCCAACATCACCCATATGTGAGGACTGATTCCTGCTGTTCCTGGAGAACACCTGCTACAGGTGAGTAACCATACTTTCCGAACCATGTGCTCCTGGCCAACTCAGCTTTCCCCCATTATCTAGGTTAAAAACTGCTCTATGTCCTTTTTAAAGGTTAATGCCAGCAGCCTGGTTCTACTCTAATTAAGGTGGAGGCCATCCCTTCCCCAGAATGTTACCCAGTTCCTAACAAATCCAAAACTCTCTTTCTTGCACCATTGTCTTATCCACACATTGATACTCCAGAGCTCTACCTACCTCTTGCGTCTTGCATGTGGAACGGGAAGCATTTCGGTGAATGCTACCCTGGAAGTTCTGGATTTCAACTTTCTACCTAAAGCCTAAATTTGGCTTCCAGAACCTCCCTCCCACACTTTTCTATGTCATTGGTACCAACATGTACCAAGACAGCAAGTTCCTCCTCATCAATATCTAAAACCTTATCTAGGTGGCACGAGAGGTCCGCTACCTTCGCCCCATATAAGCAGGTAACATGGCGATCCTCACGTCCACCAGCCACCCATCTTGCGGCTATCCTAATTCTTCTCTCTTGGACACCTGTCCCTGGAGAGAAATCACCGGTGCGAGATATTATTAAATCACTTGGAGGACAGGTCCAGCTACGGGTGGAGGGCAAGGAATGGAAACACCATCCCCCAAATCCTATCACTGGCCACAGCATGTGCCCCTGCAACAACGTGAGAGGGCAAAGGAAGGGAGCAAATGGGCCAAGAGACAAGGGGCTCACAGGTCAACAATAGCATGCCTGCATGAAACAGAGAGCAGGCGGGACAGCAATGCATGTAGAAGGCATGCAGTGATGGCCAGGGTTGGACAGTGGAGGGGACCCATCATGTCTGTCTGGAGAACAGGTGGCCAGAGCGGTAAGGTAAAAGTGGGATGACACCTGATGACCTGACAAGAGGTGGCAGGGCTCAACAGGATGTAGTGTGTTGCTGTCCAAGTAGCGAAAAGGTGGAGGTGGGAATAGATGTATGGTTCTAGTGTGTGGGAGAGCCAGATGGCAAGCAAGAAGGGTGAGGAAGCACTAATCATACCACGTCCATCTGCAGGTGCTAGAGGATCTGTCGTGACACAGAGACCCTCAAATATCACTACGGGGCCACCAAGAGGAAGAGGCCGCAGCTACTGGAGCAGCCACAGCAGGAGCTCACCGAAAAGGCAAGGTAAGGACATTATGCTTGAGCACAGGTGCCCAAGTTCCCACCATGCATCTATCCGTGACATGGCAGTGATACAGGATGGGTGACAGAGAGCTGCAACAGCTGTGTTGGCAAAATATGCTGATGGCAGAGCAAGGAACAGCTCTTAATATGTGCCACCTTCAACCTAGCAGCTGTGGATGCTGCGGAGGAGGGTCCCATGGAGCAGGCAGAGGAGCTGCTGCAGGAGCCCACAGGCACAGAGGCATGGCTGGAGGTTGAGGCTCTCAGAGGCACCTCGAGCAGCAGCTGCTTAGTAACTGACACCTCCAATGAGGATGGATGAAGAGCTGTTTGAGGCCACAGTCATACCACCAATATGTCAGGTCTATCCCAAAAAGAGACGCTACTGATTGAATCTTACAAATAACATAAGAGCATAAGAAATGCCATACTTGGTCAGACCAAGATCCATCAAGCCCCCAGTATCCTCTTGCCAACAGTGGCTAATCCAATCACAAGTACCTGGCAGGTTCCCAAAAAGGTGCACAGGTTCCACAATGCATGTTCCAGGGCAAGCAGTGGGTTTCCCTGGTCCTCTTTAATAATGTTTTATGGACCTATCCTCCAGGAACATGTCCAATCCTTTTTTAAACTCAGCTACCCTAACAGCCTTCACTACATCCTCTGGTAAAGAATTCCAGAGTTTGATTATGTGTTGAGTGAAAAAATATTATCTCCAGGAACAAGCAGGAATGTAGTCTTCACATATGGGGTAAACGTCACCAATGGAGCCCGCAAGGGAACGTTCCCCAGCATCCACTCTGCCTGCTTTCCTAACTTCTCTCCTTAGTTCTTCGTTTTCCATGCAGCCAGTAGGACGCATCTTCCTGTCCCCACCAAAAAACTTCTCTTTTTTGAGGAACATTATGCTTCTGCCTTCCCGTGGACACCGGTTCCATCGAATCCTACACCAGTCCCAATAAATCTTTCTTTTTTTCTTATTTTAACATTTTCAATTTCTTTTCTATTCATTTTCACTGCGGTTTTCACCACTAAACTAGGCCTCTAGGCCTCCATAGCCTTATCTTCAATTTCAAAGACAACTTTTCTAAGACATGGAAAAGCCACCTAGTGTTTTTAATACCAAGTATGCCGGTACCATATCAGTCACTGATAAACATGACTGGGTCGAAAATGTTTGGGCCCTGAACATCAACCCAATTCTTGTCCTTTGTGCCAGCAAATGACAAAGAGAGGCCTCAAGATCATTGTTTGCATCGGACTCTGTTTCAGTGGGTTCCACTTCATTGAGGGCATCAACTTCCTCTTATGGGTCTCAAATTTATTCAAAGTCCAAAGTCCAAACATAAAAGTAAGTCAATTTCTGGTTGCTCCCAAATCCTTGATATCACCATCGAAGATCAATACTGAGACCAGAGAGAAGTCACAGCATAAGCATTGCCACTTCCCTAGGGATGCTTCCAATGCAGACCAGACAGTCAAACAGCCCCGGAGGGAGGATCTGTCCTCCAAAGCACAAGTGGAGCTCCAGGATGCTCCCGAGACATCAACCTCCAGAGAGCTACCAGTTCTATGTTCTGGGACGGTGGCTCAGAGCCCTGTAGGTGACTCCACCCAGACATCAGACATCTCCCTAGAACAGCGCTTGCTGGCTCTCGAGAGGAGTTTGGCAGAACTTCTGGCAGCCTCGGTACTGATAACATTGAGAGCTGCAGGAGTGCAGGCTTTGATGCCGAGCCTACAGCCAGGTGTATTGGCCCCGATGCTGGCCCTCAAACTGGCATCATCGGAACCCCTGAGGTCGATACCTTTGTTGGAACTTAAAGATACCTTCGGTATCCAACACACTCAGTCCATCATGTCTTTTGGTTCCAATACTTCTCAGTATCGGTATTGGCATTGACCTTTGACATCCATGAAGCATGGAGGTCAAACCCAAGACCGCTGATACTTTGATTTCTTACCAGACTCTGATTCCAGTTCTTCAGAATCTGGCAGGAGGGGGGGAGTCATTGATTCCCGAGAGCTTCGACATTCCTTCAGACCCTTCGCCGTCTCAGGAATGGCATCGGTCCCCACCAGAAGATATGTCCTTTCAGGACTTCATACGTGACATGGCAGCAGGGCTCGCCATCACAGTAGCCTCAGAAAAGGCACCGAGGGCAGAAGAATTGGAGATGTTCCAATACCCTCC
Organism: Ichthyophis bannanicus; assembly: GCA_033557465.1. Taxonomy (NCBI): domain Eukaryota; kingdom Metazoa; phylum Chordata; class Amphibia; order Gymnophiona; family Ichthyophiidae; genus Ichthyophis; species Ichthyophis bannanicus. The sequence goes on along the minus strand of CM066033.1, from coordinate 291,316,925 downwards.
CATTCCCAGGGAGGCGGCTACATCATGCAAGATCTTATGCTCCTAATTTGGGAGGCCCCGTGCATGGTTCCACCTGTCAGCAAGAGACTTGATACCATGTACCAGAGTGCCCAAGCTTTCAAAAACGTCAACTCCCCACCACGCAATGGTGGTGGAATCGGCAGTGCATCGAATAAAGAGCCCTAAGAACCATTCATCCATGCCAACCTGGTAGAGACTAGAGGACGCTCGATGTCTTTGGATGTTGATGTTTCCAAGCATCCATGTTGGCCTCCAGAATTAACCCTTATATTGCTGTATATGGGCATGTTTCTGTAGGATATCACCAGGGATCTGGATATCACCCCCCTACTTCCTTGAGGATAAGTGCATTCCAGACACTCATCAAGAAATGCCAAAATACCTCTAAATTTCTTACCAGGGCCTCTTTTGATGCCTTTGAATCAACAAGCAGAGCTTCAGCAGTCTGCATTGGGGCTCCCAGGATGGCCTGATTACAGGCAACAGATATCAAGCAGTGAACCCAGGATAAACTGGCCAATATCCCATGTACTGGAGAAAACCTTTTTGGCAAAGACTGGAGGGAAAAAGCAGGAGAGATTGAAACAGATGATCTCACCCTAAAACACCTTTCCAGGAAAACTGATCCATCCAAGAGGAAAGCTCTTCCCATGAAATCTTTCTATTCTAAAAAAAAGAGATACTATCCTTCTTACCCGCCTTCTGCTGCCTACAAACCACAGCATCCTCAGCAGAGGCAGCAGGGCCCTTGCCAACACAAGAAGACCAAGGCTCCCAAACCCCAACCAGCTGTGCAGGCACAACCTGCATGGTTTTTGACTCCTTCCTGGAGAGCATTGCCATTCGGCCCCTGGAGGGTCCCCAGTCCCTCCATATAGCAGGCAGACTCTCATTCCAGAATGCGGTGGGATGTGCAGCCCCGCAATCTGCCTAAACTCTATTCCCCCACTGGCTCTCTCTATACATCCTGTGCTTCAGAAGGGGGAGAGCCGGCCGGAGGCGGAGCAGGGGCGGGCTGCCTTGCAGCATTTGCAGGGCCAATTCCAGTCACGGCCCTGTACGTGCTGCTGGGGCATACTGCTTATAATACCTCAGATATGGTATAAGCAGCATTTTTAAGAGAATCGGAGTATGGCAGCCACCACCGGGCCGGGTGCAGGAGGGTCTCTGCCGCCCGATCCATACAGTGGGAGGCAAGCCGTAGTTCGGGCGGCGGGGATTTTGCAGTCCGGGGCCTCTGATGTCTGGGGCACCTGTGGGAAGGATGTTCCCACGGGCAGGAGGGGCACACTGGGCTGTCCTTGGGCTCGATTCTGGCTCCCACAGGAACATTTTGTTCCTGCAGACCAGAATCGGGTCATAACGGCTCTGTCTTCAGTGGAGACGTCTTGACGGCCCAGACGTTCCGCTCCCAGAAACGGGCTATATGTCACTATGCCCACAGGTGACACCTCATAATATCAGAGCAGTGGGCACTCAAGATTATCCAAAGGGGTTATCAACATCACTTCGAAACTTTACCCCACACCAACTTCACAGAAGATTATGCCACACAACCCCTTCAAAGCACTCTCTTAAAAGAAGAGGTGACCACCCTGTTGTCCCAGGGTGCCATACAAAGAGTTCCTCATCCTCAAGAAAGGATGGGCTTCTACTCTCCATATTTTCTCATTCCAAAGAAAACAGGAGGATTCAGGCCCATCTTAGATCTCAGAGACATAAACAAGATCTCCAGGAACAAGCAGGAATGTAGTCCTCACATATGGGTATCGTTGGTACCGACGGAGCCTGTGCGGGAACGCTCCCCAGTGTCCAATAAGAACGTTTTGGGAGCATCCCCTCAGCACATGCGCGCTACCTTCCCGCCTTTCCAGCTGTCCCTCTTCAGTTCTTCGTTTTCCGCGAAGCCAACAGGACCTATTCCCTGTCACCGCAGAAAATTCTGTCTTTAAAATTCTTTCTTGTGGTCACGTTTGCCTACCGCACAACGCCTACCGGTACCGCCGGTTCTTTTCTTTTCTTACAAAAACCCCCTTAAACTTAGACTGTTTCTTTTCAGAAACTTTCCTTTTTGGTGCTAGGCGCCATTTTGGGCAGTAGGCCCCATTTTTCCTAAATCATGGAAAAGCCAACTAGTGGTTTTAAAAAATGTACTAAGTGTGGCGGTACCATTTCCGTCACTGATACCCATGATTGATGTCTAAAATGTTTAGGACCTGATCATTCTCCAACTGAATGTCTCTCCTGCATGGGGATGACCAAAAGAGGAAGACAGAACCCAGCCGCAAAGCTCGGTACCCTCTTTTCTTCAGATGCCAGATCCATTGCATCGACATTGTCAAGGGCCTCTTCTTCCTCCCATGGATCTCAGGTAACTAAACACAAAAGCCGGTCCTCAAAGGGTAGCTCTCCTGCTAAGCATCGAGAGGCCATTGGCATTGCCCTTGAGGGAACCACACCGGCAAAACAGCCCCAGCGGGAGGCTTCGGCTTCCAAAGCATCGTTGGGGCTTCAGGATATTCGAGGCCTCAACCTCGCAAGAACTACCTGTGCCATGCTCAGGGGTTCCGGCCGTTCTTACCGGTACCGACACCCAGGCATCGGCAGCATCGATAGACCAGAGGTTTCTTGCTATCGAACGCAGTATCGCAGCTCTTCTTTCAGCTGCGGTACCGGTGGTCCCAAGGGCACCGGTGCCGACATCGACTCCGATGCTGGTACCAACACCGGTACAGACTCCGGTACCGACACCAACAATGCCGGTACTGATGGTACCGGCCCTGGTGGGAACTCTTCCCATGCCAACTCTGGCTGGAGTGGATAAAGCGGTACCGGATCACCTCGGTAGCGACTTCGATCGGTACCGGGATCGTGCTTTGCAGGAGCATCGGGGTCAGGAATACTTCGATTCCTCTGATTCCGAAGACTCTGACAATTCTGCTGGCACTAGAGGGTTTCTCCTAGAAGATCCCTCTTCTCCCCAACGCAGAATGTCACCTCCAGAGGACATGTCATTTCAGGATTTTATCCGTGATATGGCCAAAAGTCTTTCAATCACAGTAGCTCCTGAAGAAGACCCCAGAGCAAAGGAATTGGAAATCCTCCAATGTCCTAAAGCTGCTAAGGAGGCAGCTACCCTGCCTATCCATGAAATTCTGCATAGCTTGATGCTCAGAATGTGGGAGACACCTCTGACTACTTCTCTTCACTCTCAAAGACTTGATACTATGTATTGAGTTCTGCCATGTCCTGGATTTCCGAAAACTCAGCTGCCACACCATTCAGTGGTAGTGGAATCAGCCATGCGTAGGATGAAAAGTGCAAAGAGGCATGCATCCAGTCCTCCAGGTCGTGAATGCAGGATTCTGGATGCTTTTGGCCGTAGAACCTTTCAAGCTTCCATGCTTTCAGCTAGGATCAGTTCATATATCCTATATATGGGAATGTTTCTTAAGGAAGTCACAGGAGACTTGGAACTTATGAGCCCATTTCTCCCAGATGATAAGAGACAAGATTTTCTTGCTCTAGTTAAGCATGCTCAAAATGTCTCCAAGTTTGTCAATTGTGCAGCCTTTGACTGCTTCGAATGCATCAGCAGAACTTCTGCTATTGCCATTGGTGCACGACGGATTGCCTGGCTACAGGCATCAGACTTGGAGACTTGGGTACAAGACAAGTTAGGCAACATTCCTTACACGGGGGAGAATCTCTTCGGCAAGAACTGGCAGGAAAAGGCTAACGAGTTAGATGCTGACAATTCTACCTTAGATAGATTGTCAAAGTCTACAGCCACTCCAGCCAAAAGGAAACCTTATAAAAAACCATCTTTTAGCAAAAAGAGGAAGTTTTATCCTTCCTATACCCAGCAGAGCCAAACTCCAGGTCAGGTTGCCCAAAATGGACAAACCAGACAGCAAAAGAAACCAAAAGGCCCAAGAGCCCAACCAGCTCTCCAGGTTCAGCCCCCTCAAGGGCTTTGACTCCTTCCTAGAGAGCTTTGCCTTCCTGCCTCTGAGGAGTCCCCAGCCCCCCAATATTCCAGGCAGGTTATGCCACTTTCTCAACAGATGGCATCAGATAACAGCAGAAGTTTGGACTTTGTCCATTGTGGGAGAGGGGTACAAACTTCATTTTCACAGCATACCCCCTCCTACAATTCTAAAGCAATTCAATTCACAAACCTCTGCAGACATTCTGCTAGATCACGAGGTCTCCACACTTCTTGCCCAAGGGGCAATAGAGGAAGTACCCATTTTTCAACAGGGGACAGGGTTCTACTCCCCCAATTTTCTTATTCCAAAGAAAACGGGGACACAGACCCATTCCAGACCTCAGAGAATTGAACAAATATCTGTTTCGAGAGAAATTCAAAATGATTTCTTTAGGAACTCTTCTGCCATACCTTCAAAGCCAGGACTGGCTTTGCTCTCTAGACTTAAAGGATGCATACACTCACATTCTCATCCATCCAGATCACAGGAAATTTTACATTTCCTTTTCAAGGGAAGACATTTCCAGTACAGGGTTCTTCCTTTTGGTCTGGCTTCAGCACCAAGGGTATTCACGAAATGCATGGCAGTAATAGCAGCATTTCTACGAACCCTGGAGATTTTTGTCTTCCCTTACTTAGACGACTGGCTCATTCGAGCTTCTACAGTTGCAGAGGCCAGCATTGCACTATCCCGTACAATGCGAATCCTCCAATACTTAGGATTGGAAATAAACTTCCCGAAGTCTCAACTAGTTCCTTCCCAATGCCTAGAATTCATAGGAGCCTGTCTGGATACCAGACAGGCAAGGGCTTTCCTTCCACAAGCCTGGTGTCTTTGCATTATGCAGCTAGCTTCCCAAGCAGCAGACAAATCCTCCCTCACTGCTTGGGAACTACTGCAGTTACTGGGACACTTGGCATCCACAATTCATGTAATCCCATATGCTCGCCTCCACATGCGAGCAGCTCAGTGGACCCTCTCCACACAGTGGACACAGGCCACAGGTCATTTGTCGGACAAAATAACAGTCTCTCAACAACTAAATTTGTCCCTCCAATGGTGGCAATCACTAGAAAATCTGACGGTGGGGTCTCCTTTCCATCAACCCCTCTTTCAGGCCACCCTAACAACAGATGCATCACAGGTGGTTTGGGGAGCACACCTGAATCATCTCTCTACCCAGGGCACCTGGACTCCACAGGAGGTTGGTTTACACATAAACCTCCTGGAATTAAGAGCAATTTATTTAGCTCTTCGAGTGTTCCACGCCCAGCTCAGCTAGCAGACAGTCCTAGTCCAGACGGAAATCAGGTAGCCATGTTCTATGTGAACAAGCAGGGCGCGACAGGCTGTCTGTCGTTATGCAACGAAGCTTTACGACTATGGGCCCTTGCCAGAGAGCATCAAATTCACCTTCTAGTGGTATATCTTCCAGGCATTCAAAACCTTCGGGCAGACAAACTCAGTCGAGTACTGCTACCTCACGAGTGGTCACTCCACCTAGACCAGGTGGCAAAGATATTTCATCTCTGGGGCACTTCAGACATAGACCTCTTTGCAAGTCCACTGAATGCCAAACTTCCCCGGTTCTGTTCCAGGATTCCGGTGCAGAACTGTCAGGCAAGGGATGCCTTCCTCCTTCACTGGGGTCAGGACTTCCTTTATGCCTTCCCACCCATTCCCCTCATCCCCAAAACACTCTTCAAGCTTCAGAGAGACAGGGGTCGCATGATTCCCATAGCACCACGATGGCCACGCCAAATGTGGTATTCCCTCCTTCTGCACCTCTAGAGTTAGGGCACGCTCCAGATCTCCTTTCCCAGGAGAACGGGACACTATGGCACCCGAATCCCCAGTCCCTGCACCTCACGGCCTGGTTGCTGAAGGCGTAGATTTCTAGGATTTCAACCTGTCCCAGCAGGTAAAAAGATATCCTTCAGGCTTCTAGGAAACTTTCCACAAGAAGATCTTATGCCTTCAAGTGGAAACGTTTTACTATATGGTGCTCCAAGAGGGGATTAAACCCCCTGGTCATACCCCTAGAATCGATACTAGAGTATCTCCTTCACTTATCGATTTCTGGGTTAAAGACCAATTCAGTAAGAGTCCATCTTAGTGCAATTGCAGCTTCTTATAAGCCTCTAAATGGACAACCAATTTCCTCTCATCCTCTCCTATCAAGATTTATGAGAGGCCTTTTGTTAAGTAAACCTCCCATCAAGCCACCACCGGTGGCATGGGATCTAAATCTAGTTCTCGGGCAGCTCATGAAGCCGCCTTTTGAACCTTTGGCCACTACAACTCTTAAGTTTTTGACTTGGAAGGTCATCTTCCTAATTGCAATCACCTCTGCCCATCGCATTAGTGAATTGCAAGCTTTAGTGGCTGACCCTCCTTATACTAGATTTCATCATGATAAGGTTATTCTTCAAACTCACCTACACTTTATGCCAAAGGTGGTTTCGCCTTTTCATTTAAACCAATCAATTTATCTTCCTGTATTCTTTCTGAGGCCTCACGCCTCTAATGCAGAAAGAAACCTTCATACTTTGGATTGTAAAAGGGCCTTAGCCTTTTACATACAAAGAACACAGCAACATAGAAAGTCCTCGCAACCTTTTGTAGCTTTTGACCCTAGTCATTTGGGACTTCCAGTCTCCAAAAGAACTTTATTTAAATGGATTGCCCAATGCATATCCTTTGCTTATGAGAATAAGGGTCTTCCTCTTCATGACCATGTCACAGCTCATAATGTGAGAGCCATGGCAGCTTCTATGGCTAATCTCCACTCTGTGTCTATCGATGACATTTGTCGCGCAGCCACCTGGGCTTTGGTACACACCTTCACAGCCCACTACTGCCTAGATAAAGCCTCCCGTCGGGATGCCTTCTTTGGCCAAGCTGTTCTTCAAAATCTCTTTCAAACTTAAACCAACTCCTACCCACCAACCCTGGTGGATGCCAAAGATCAATGGGAGGAAGGATTCTCACCTTTGACGGTGGCACCTTCCTGGGGCTATCTCCCTGGCATCTTCAGCTAGGGAGTCCCCATATGTGAGGACTACATTCCTGCTTGTTCCTGGAGATAGCGTAGTTACTCACCTGTAACAGGTGATCTCCGGGAACAGCAGGAATTTAGTCCTCACAACCCACCCACCTCCCCTAGGAGTTGTCTCTCTCTCTCTCTTTGTCTCTTTCCTCTCTCCCTCTATCCTTTCACTCAGGTACAAACTTAACTGAAGAGGGACAGTTGGAAAGGCGGGAAGGCAGCGCGCATGTGCTGAGGGATGCTCCCAAAAGCATTCTTATTGGACGCTGGGGAGCGTTCCCGCGCAGGCTCTGTCGGTACCGACGATACCCATATGTGAGGACTAAATTCCTGCTGTTCCCAGAGATCACCTGTTACAGGTGAGTAACTACGCTCTCATGGTCCGAGAAAAATTCAAGATGATTTCCTTAGGAACTTTTCTACCATACTTCCAGAGACACAACTGGCTATGTTCTCTAGACCTAAAAGAGGCGTACACGCATTTACTGATTCATCCCTTACACAGACCTCACCACATAGGGACTGTGTGAACCACAGGAATCTACCCTGCAGATCAACCTCCTAGAACTACAGGCACTGACAAATGTTCTTTGGATTTTTCAACCCCATCTTTTGGGGCAACCTGTGCTAGTCAAGACAACCAAGTTGCCATCTTTTACGTGAACAAACAGGGGGGAATGGAGTCCCATCCCCTCTGTGGGGAAGCGATTTCCCTATGATCCTTTGCCATCTCTCACCGCATTTACCTCAGAGCGGTGTACCTCCCGGGTGAACTCAGTGTCCTAGCAGACAGGCTAAGCAGTATCCTTCATCCACACGAATGGACCTTGCATCAGGAGACGACTGCTTGGATCTTCCAAACCTGGGGAACCCCACTCATAGTTCTTTTTGCCAATCCTCAAGACACACAATTTCCACTCTTCTACTCCAGGGTTCTGTCGCTGCACTGACAGGCTGCAGAAACCTTCCTTCTCCACTGGGTACAGGAATTACTCTATGCATTCCTTCCCATCCCCTCGATACCCGACACTGTTCAAATACAGGCCGACAGGGGCTCCATGATTCTCATAGCCCCCTTCTGGCCCCATCAGCCGTGATTTCCTCTGCTTCTTCACCTTGCGCAGACTCAGCCACTCAACCTGGGATGTGTACCCGACCTCCTCTCTCAGGACCATGAGGCGCTCCTCCATCCCAATTTTCACTTCCTATGCTTGACAGCATGGCTGCTGAAGGGCTAGTGCTCGCTGACCTCGACCTACCAGAGGCAGTCAAGGATGACCTCCTGGCATCTCATCAGGATTCTGCCAGACAATCTTATGCCTTTAAATGGTGTAGAGGTTTGCTCCCTAGTGCTCCCCAAAAGACATTGACCCCCTTTCTTTCCCGGTGTAGTCACTCCTACAATATCTCCTCTTAAAACTAACTCAGTGAGAGTTCACCTTTGTGCCATTGTGTCCTCTCACAGACCAGTGGATGGACATCCTTTCTCCTCACACTCCTTCATGTGTGGTCGCCTGCTGTCCAAGCCACCCATTAAGCCGCCTCCGGTGGCCTGGGATCTGAATGTGGTTCTGATGTAACTTTTAAAGTCACCTTTTGAACCTTTAGCCACCACATCACTATAGTTTCTATCTTGGAAGGTCATCTTCCTTATTGCTCTCACTTCAGCTCATCGCATCAGTGAGCTGCAAGCTATAGTAATAGATCCCCCCTATACTCTGTTCTACCATGACAAGGTGGTTCTCCGTACCCATCCATACATCTTCCTGAAGGTGGTTTCCTCTTTCCATCTAAACAAGTTGGTAATCCTTCCGATTTTCTTCCCTAGACCACACGCATCTCGGGCTGAAGTAGTGCTACATACATTAGACTGCAAGCGTGCATTGACCTACTACTTGGATAGAACTAAAGATCACAGAAGATCCTCTCAGTTGTTCATTTCATTTGATGCTACTCACCTGGGTCTACCAGTGATGAAACATACTCTATCAAGATGGATAGCAGATTGCATTTATTTTGCTTATGCACAATTAGGACTCTCTTTGGAGGGTCATGTCACTGCTCATAATGTACGGGCTATGGCAAACTCCGTAGCCCATTTCTGTTCCGTAGCCATTGAGGACATCTACTGAGCAGCTACCTGTCCTCCATTCATACTTTAGCTCCACACTACTGTCTGGACAGAGACTCCTCTCAGGATGCTGTCTTTCACCAAGCTGTACTCCAGCACCTCTTTGGGACTTAAACTCAACTCCTTACCTCCGTCCCTGACTTCTACAAGATACCAGACCATCATTGGGGGAGTATTGTCTCATGGAATCAAGTCCAGTGGCCTACAATGCTTTCAGACTCTCTGGTTACAGGTTTTTTACCTCAGGGATCACACTGCTCTCCCCTCCCCCATACCTGTCTGGAACCTGGAAGCTAGTGAGTCCCATATGTCAAGACTGGATTCCTGTTTGTTCCTGGAGATAGTGTAGTCACTCGCCTATAACAAATGATCTCCAGGAACAGCAGGAATCAGTTTTCACAACCCGCTCTCCTCCCCTAGGAGTTGTAGGGTTCTTTTATTCTTCTTCTCAGCTACAAAGTCTACTGACGAGAGGAGTTGGGAAGGCATGAAAGCAGGCATGCAAGTGCAGTGGAGTGCTCCCAAAGGCTTTCCTATTGGATGCTGGTGAGCATTCCCGTGCACGCGCCATCAGTGACGTTCACTCCATTTGTGAAGACTGATTCCTGCCATCTCCTGTTGCAGGTGAGCAACTACACTTCATCTTATTAGTCTTAAATGGGTTACATTGTTGCTTCATTGTGTGTCCCCTAGTCTTTCTACTTTTTGATGGCGTAAACAACCGATCTACGTTTACCCATTCTAGTCAATTTATTAATTTATAGACCTCTGTCATATCTCCTCTTAGTCATCTCTTTTCCAAGTTGAAAAGCCTTAATCTTTTAAGCATTTCCTCATAAGAGTAACCTTCCAGCCCCTTTACTATTTTGGTGGCTCTTCTCTGTAACTTTTCTAACTTTTCTTTTAAGATATGGTGACCAGAATTGCACACAATAATCAGGGTGCGGTCGCACCATGGAAGGATACAGAGGCATTATAATATCCTTCGTTTTATTCTCCATTCCTTTCCTTATGATTCCTAGCATTCTATTTGCTTTCTTGACCACGCTGCACACTGGGTGGAGGGTTTCAACATATTATCCATGATGACACCTAAATCTTTTTCCTGGATGGTGGTTGCTAATGTCCAACCTTACATCGCGTAAACATAGTTTGATATAAAGGACACCACTATAGAATGACAAAAAATATATATGCACTATTTATAAATATATAAATAGATAAGGACCTCAGTTGGGGTGGCCCCACCTTATGTAGCAATACGCAAGGCTGTAGGCACAAAACTATCCTTGTTAAATCTTTCAATAGTCCTTATCAAACCAAGTTCATGTACTTTTTAGGTTTTTAAGTGCATATATAGGCTACTTAGCTTAATAGTATAAACTGCCAGCATGGTTTAAAGGTGAGGTCAGAGAGGCTGTTATAGCCAAAAAAGCATCTTTCAGGAAATGGAAAAAGGAGCCAAATGAGGAAAGCTGGAAACAAGCACTGGCAAGTTAGATACAAGGCATTGATAAGTCAGGCAAAGAGATAATTTGATAAAAAGCTTGCTGTGGAAGCAAAAACGCATAATAAAAACTTTTTCAAGTAGATTCATAGCAAAAAACCTGAGTGTCAGTTGGATCATTGGATGATAGAGGGATAAAAGGGGCACTAAGAGGGGATAAGACCATAACGGAGAGACTGAATGAATTCTTTGCTTCGGTCTTTACTGAAGAAGATGTAGGGAAGTTACCCATGGCTGAAATGGTATTTAAAGCTGATGCAGCAGAAGAATTGAAAGAGATATCGATAAACAGAAGATGTATTACAACTATTTAATAAACTTAAGAGTAGCAAATCACCTGGACCGGATGGTATACATCCAAGGGTGTTGAAAGAACTGAAATATGAGTTTGCAGACCTATTATTACTAATCTGTGAACTATTATTAAAATCATCAGTAATACCTGAAGATTGGAGGATGGCCAATGTAATGCCAATTTTTTAAAAAGGTTCCAGGGCTGATCCTGGAAACTACAGACTGGTGAGCCTGATGTCAGTACCAGGAAAAATGGTAGAAACCATTATTAAGAACAAAATTTCTGAAAATACAGATGGTCATGGTTTAATGGGAGACAGCCAACATGGCTTTAGCAGGGAAGGTCTTGTCTTACTAATCTGTTATATTTTATTGAAGGTGTAAATAAACAGGTAGACAAAGGTGGATCAGTCAATGTAGTATATCTGGATTTTTAAGTAAGCCTTTGACAAGGTCCCTCATGAGAGATTCTTGGCGAAATTAAAGTAATGGGATAGGAGACAGTGTACTGTTGTGGAACTGATTAAAAGATAGAAAGCAGAGGGTAGGGCTAAATGGCCAATTTTCCCAATGGAGAAAGGTGAATAGTGGAGTACCCCCAGGGATATGTGCTGGGTCCACTGCTTTTTAACATATTCATAAATGACCTGGAAATAGGAATAACAAGTGAGGTAATCAAATTTGCAGATGACACAAAATTATTTAAAGTTGTTAAAACCCAAGAGGATTGTGAAAAATTACAAAAAGACCTTAATAAATTGGAAAACTGGATATTCAAATGGCAGATGAAATTTAATGTGAAGTGCAAAGTTATGCACCTAGGAAAAAACGACCCAAACTATGGTTACACGATGTAAAGTTCCATATTAGGAATCACCACCCAGGAAAAGGATTTAGGCGTCATCGTGGATAACACATTGAAGCTCTCTGCCCGGTGTGCAGTGGCAGCTAAGAAAGGAAATAGAATGCTAGGAATCATAAGGAAAGGAATGGAGAAAAAAACAAAGGATATTATAATGCCTCCGTATCATTCTATGATGCGACCGCACCTCAAATATTGTGTGCAATTCTTGTCATTGTATCTTAAAAAGGATATGGTGTTATTAGAAAAGGTACAGAGAAGAGCCACCAAAATGGTAAAGCAGATGGAATGAAACCCCTATGAGGAGAGGCTAAAAAAAGGTTAGGGCTCTTCAGCCTGGAAAAGAGACGGCTGAGGAGAGATATAATTGAGGTCTATAAATTAATGAATGGAGTGGAACAGGTAAACGTAGATAGATTGTTTACACCATCAAAATGTAGAAAGACTAGGGGACATGCAATGATGCTACAGTGTAACCCATATAAGACTAATAAGAGGAAAGATTTTTTTTCACTCAATGCATAATCAAACTCTGGAATTCGTTACCGGAGGATGTAGTAAAAGCTGTTAGTGTAGTTGGGTTTAAAAAAAGGTTTGGACAATTTCTTAGATGAAAGGTCTATAAACCATTATTAAAGGGGACCTGGGAAATCCACTGCTTGTCCCAATACAAGCATTGTGGAACCTATATTTTCTAGGGAAAATGCTAAGTACTTGTGATCTAGATTGGCTACTGTTGGAAATAGGATACAGGGCTTGATGGATCTTGGTCTGACCCAGTATGGCAAGGTAATTTCTGATGACTGCTTCAGGAGAACGGTATAGCGGGACTGGAGAGTAATGGCATTCCTGTGAGACGCTCCCATACTTCCGGGTCTTTATAGAAATCTGCAGAATAAAATGTGTTGAACATGATGAGGTCATCACAACACAGAAAACCATTCAATTTCTTCATTAATACCATGCGGTTGCAAGCTGTTCAATCGAAAAATACAGCGTTGTTCTAAACGTACCAAGAAAAGATTTCTGTCACCTGACACTGAAGGAGGCACTTGATCAATAATGAACCACCGTTTGTCATGCCAGAAATGTGTCATATCAGTGCATTGTTGAACAAGGGGTGCCAACAAAGACTGAGTAGACAAACGAGACTTGTGCTCGATCAAACAGGTCTTAATAATTCAACATGTCCTCCCTACATAGAACTTAGTGCAGGTGCAGACAATCACATTAATAGCCCAGGTAGTATGGCAGTTAGTCACATATCTCAATTTATATTGCTGTCCTGTCTAAGGATCAATCCAGCAAGTAAAATTATAAGAATTGCCTTACGTACTACATTGACTTCAGAAGGAATGACTCCCGTCCACAAAGTTGTCCCAGATTTCCCGATTAATATCAGAATAGATCACATAATCCCAAAACTTTTAACCATAGGTGTAAACAATGCATGGGCCTGACTTAAACACCTAGTATAGGGCTGTTGTGTGTACACGCTTTGCACTAAAGTCACCGCACCTTCTGAATATCGTAAAACACATACTTGTTTATCCATTAGCATATGTTTGATCAAAAGTAATGTTCTATTTACATGTAAAGCCCATAGTTACACAGTTTTAACAACTCAATGGGGATAACCCTTATAATAAAAAATCACTTGGTTTGATAAGGACCAATGAAGGAGATTTAATGGAGTAATTTTATGCCTACAGCCTTGCATAGTGCTACATAAGGCGAGGCCACCCCAACTGAGGTCCTTATCTATTTATATATTTATAAGTAGTGCATATATATTTTTCATCATTTTGTAGTGGCTTCCTTTATTCCAAGGTTATTACTTGTAAGATGCAATCAGTGGTGGCTCTTTTTGGGGATAGATATGTTATGAGTGAGCACCATTTTTAAAATTTTCTTGATTAGTGGTTACCGATATGTTAGGGACACGCCAGAGACTTTAGGCCTTGCAGCCCTCACCAAGGCAGCCTAGTGGCTATGGACAGAATGGGGGGAGGGTGAAGGGGAGGTTCACGTAGCTGGGTGGAGTGAGACCAGGAGTAGGGAGAATAGGGATAGAGAGAGGGAGTGGGTGAAGGGGAGAGGGAGGGAGTAGCTGTAGAAGGGGTTGAGAAATGCAGGGCTGCCTGCCACTGGCAGCACTGCTCTGTCACAGCTGCCTGGGGCTGTGGCAGGATAGGGGCTCCCTTTGGCTGGCTTTCAGATGCCCCACCATGAGGCCTCTCTGGGCCCTGGTGATGCCAATATCCTACTGCACCTGCAGGCTCTCAGGCATGAGGTGCAGTAGGGCTTTTCAGCCTTGCTTGGACCTAGAACCTTATGATGGGTCATTTGGAGGGTCTCAGGACAGAGATGCGGACCCTGACATAGGCTATTTTGGGCCTGTAGGGCTCCAATTCTGCCCTGATGCCACTCACACCCAGAGGGAGAGACTTAATTAGAGATAGGGGGACCAATGTATATGTGGAATAATGATGGTTGTAATAAATGTGAGGTTTTTTGATTTGGCCAACCAATGTCTGTGTCTTCCATCATCCCTTCCTGCTGCAGTGTGCCTTTTGGCCCTGTAGCCTGTGGCCCTGGGGATGCTGTCACTCATGGACAATCTGTGCCTGGTCACCCTGCATTACATACACAATGCTGTAAGTCCTAAAAAGCAGACCTTGAAAGGTCCCCTTTCCACTGATGTAATGGTTTGAGAGCCTAGAGTCCCCCCGCATCGATTGGCCGTGACTACAGGAGAGAAAACACATGTGGCACCTGCACTGGTGGACACAGTCGTGCGAGACAACTCCTGGCTGATCACAACTCCTATTTGCATAGTGCATTCAAGATGTTCCCCTCCCCTTCCTGGAGAGGTTCCAGATATCAACTGTACAGCACTGCACTTTCACCTGTATGGCCCTCCTTCTGTAGAGCATCTGACCAGTGCCCCTGGATATATGTGGCCAGCCACTATGACTGCATGGTCCCTTCTCCAACCATCAAATGGCTGTGTGGTGGCAAGCATTAATAGATGAATCTTGGTCGTGGTGGCACTGTACAGGTGTGAGAGGGCGACGGCAGCTGTCCACAAAGAATTTCAGCATGACAAAGGGAGGGTGGGTGGTAGAGTTTAGTGGCTGCATCCCACACATTCTCCACTGCTAAGCAGTATCCCATGCATCTCAAGTTCCCACCCTCCTTTGCATAGACAGCCACCAACGTGTGATGTTTCCCTTGCATGCACTGTGCCGGTGGTGTTATCATTCATTGCCTTGCTCAGTCTCACAGGGATAATGCACAGGGGGCACCAGGTTACCAAGCCCTCACGATACCTGTGGTAGAAACATATGTGCAGCAAGCTGGACGTTCTTCACTCACCTGCAAGTGATGGTGTTGATGTGGAGGGTCTGCAAGCTTCCAGGAACAAGGAGTAACACATTGCAGCTCTGAGCCATGTCCTGGCATTTCAACAGAACACTGAGGGCAGCCTGTGGGCAGAAGAGTGCGACACAGCTGTAGACAGGTCAGCAGACATAGTGATGCTGCAGGACCTAGATGAGAAAGGTTGAAACGAGAGGTTAGCAGACCAGCATGAGCAGCACTTCACCCCTCTACCAATACCCAATGGCAGCACAGACCCACCTGAAGAGGAAGAACCTGTTAATCCACCAGGGGATGGTCGCCAGATGACCCACCACAGACAACAACTGATACAATATGGGGCGTGTCTTCTCCAGTAGAATGAGGACTTCCTGGTGAAAGAGAAGGATTGAACTTCTGTGAGACATCCTGCATGTTCAAAAGGAGAGAAAGGAGACAGCTGATCTGTGCCTGCAGAAGCTGGAACAAATAAGCTAGTCAGTGGACACGTTTTTGTCTCAGTTGTGGCATAATGTGTCCCAAGCACCCCAACCACAAAATATCGCCATCAATGTGCCCTCTGCCCCTGCCCTTATAGCCTCAGTTCCTGCACCATCCAATAGGGATGGCAGATATGCTGAGGTCAGGCAATGCGAGTACCAGCAGCCAGTCCTAATATACTAGGTTCACTACCACATGGCAGTGGCACCCCCTATGTTTCCCTAACTTTCATAATGACTGAAGACAAGGTGATGAAGGGTGGGGGAGGATGAGGAGAGCTTATCAGTGTCAATGGAGAGCCTCTGCTATTTCTGCACAGTCTCAACCTGTCCCTTTAGGACAGAGTGACAGGGGACGAGGAGGAAGGGGCGGTGGGCATTTTAAGGGTGAATGCCATGACGTATGGTGATGGATCCTTGGGTGCTTGATGAAATGTTTGTTGGATGCTGCATGTTGCTATGGCTGGGCTTTCTGTTTTATGTGCTGGTATGTCCCTAGGTTTTTGTTGTAGGGAGAGAGAAACGAAGGCAGGGGCCTATGTGTGGGGTTCCTACAGGGACTATATAAGGATGCAACTGTGTTAAACATTTAGGCGTTTAACATGGTTGCGTTTGACATGTTAAAAGATTTAGGCATCATCGTGGATAATACATTGAAACCCTCCACCCAGTGTGCAGCAGCAGCCAAGAAAGCTAATAGAATGCTAGGAATTATAAGGAAAGGAATGGAGAATAAAACAAAGGATATTATAATCTCCAGGAACAAGCAGGAATGTAGTCATCACATATGGGTATCGTCGGTACCGACGGAGCCTGCGCGGGAACGCTCCCCAGCGTCCAATAGGAAAGCTTTTGGGAGCATCCCACAGCGCCTGCGTACTGCCTTCCCGCCTTTCCCAACTGCCTCTCTCCAGTTCTTCGTTTTCCGCGGAGCCAGCAGGTCGTGTTCCTGTCACCACAGAAAATTTTCCTTCTTTTTTGTGGTCGCGTCTGATTTCCTCGACGCTTTACCGGTACCACCGTTTTTTCTTTATTTCTTTCTTTTCTTAAAAAAAAAAAAATTCTTAGTACTTTCCCATTTTTTCCAGGTGCACGCGCCATTTTGGGCCTTAGGCCCAAGATTTTTTCCATAATGGAAAAACCCTCCTCGGGTTTTAAAAAGTGCACCAAGTGTGGCAGTACCATCTCCGTCACAGACATCCATGAGTGGTGTCTAAAATGTTTAGGTCCTGACCATTCCATCTTGGAGTATCTGGCCTGTGCCATGATGTCCAAGAGAGGTCGACAGAACCGAACCGCCAAGCTCAGTACCCTGTTTCCCTCTGATGCAGCTTCGGTGGCATCGACGTCTTCCAGGGCTTCGTCTTCCTTCCATGGATCTCAGGTAACTAAACATAAGACTAGCCGGTCCTCAAGGGTAGATCTCCTTCTAAGCATCAAGATGCCTCTGGCATTGCCCTTGAGGATTCTGCACTGGCAAAATTGCCCCGGCGGGAGGCTTCGGCTTCCAAAGCATTATTGGGGCTCCAGGATGTTCTCGAGGCCGCGACCTCGGCAGAACTACTGGTGCCATGCTCTGGGGTACCGGCGGTCTTCTCCGGTACCGACATCCAGGCATCGACAGCGTCGATAGACCAGAGAGTCCTGGCTATTGAGCGCAGTCTGGCGGCTCTCCTTGCGGAATCGACGCCCTCGGAACCGCGTCAGACTTTTCAACTGGTACCGGCACCAGTATCGGTACCAGTATCGATAGCATCGACATCGGTGTCCGCATTGCCGGCACCCAGTCATCCAATGCCTTCCGGTACCGATTACTCCCGGTACTGACTTCGGTCGGTACGGGTATCGGGCTCTTCAAGAGCATCCTGACAGAAGGTACTTCGAGTCCTCAGAGGAATCTGAGGATTCTGACAGTTCTGTCGATGCGGGAATACTTCTCCCAGAGGAGCCTTCCTCCCCTAAATGTAGGATGTCTCCTCCAGAGGACATTTCCTTTCAGGATTTCATCAGGGAGGTGGCTCGAGGTCTTTCATTACTGTGGCACCTGAAACAGAGCCCAGAGCAAAGGAGTTGGAAATTTTACAATATCCTAAAACTCCTAAGGAGGCAGCTACCTTGCCCATCCATGAGATCTTGCATGATCTCATGTTAAGAATGTGGGAGACACCTCTTACCACCTCTCCTCATTCTCGTAGACTGGATACTCTGTATCGAGTCCCTCCTTGTCCTGGTTTCCAGAAAACTCAGCTTCCTCACCACTCTATTGTAGTGGAATCAGCTATGAGAAGGATCAAGAGTGCAAAGAGGCATGCCTCTAATCCTCCAAGACGTGAATGCAGAACTTTGGATGCTTTTGGATGTCGTGTCTTCCAAGCTTCCATGCTTTCTGCCAGGATCAGTTCCTATAGTCTATATATGGGAATGTTCCTGAAGGAAGTCACAGGTGATTTAGAGGCTTTGAGTCCTCTTCTTCCGGAGGATAGAAGACAGGAT